>OV743720.1:72152607-74552607 GCA_928272305.1 Volucella inflata
GAAGTCCTGAAAATGCTGCCCTTAAAACCATTCACTAAGCTCTTACATATTATTAACGCAGCTTTTAGGCTAGAATACGATCCGTGCCAATGGAAAGTTGCAGAAGTAATTATGGTGCTAAGACCATCGTATAGACCGATTTCTCTCCTTCCGATCCTGTCGAAAATTTTTGAGAAATTCCTGCTCAAACGTTTAATGCCAATTATTGAAGACAAAAATCGTATCCCCAACCATTCGTTTGGATTTCGGATTAAGCTTTCTACTATTGACCAGGTGCAACGAATCACCGCCGTAATTGAAAAAGCTCTGGAAGAGAAAAATATTTACTCTCTCTCAAGCCTTTGACAAGGTTTGGCACGAAGGTTTAAAGTTAAAATTTTGCAAATTTTGCCATCGAAACTTTTCAACATATTGACTTAGTATCTTGAACATAAAATTTTTCATGTTAGATACGGAAATGACGTATCGCAGTTTAAAGATATACTGGCCGGTGTACCGCAGGGAAGTGTGCTCGGTCCACCCCTGTATCTCTTTTGCACAAGAGATATACCACAAGTCGAGGGGACTATTCTTGCCACCTTTGCCGACTACACTGCCATTTTAGCTGTCGGAAAAACAATAGAAGAGTTAACAGCGCTCTAAATAAGGTATATGACTGGACAAAGATCTGGCGGATCGCTCTCAACGAGACCAATTCTTTGCAAGTAAACTTTACTTACAGAAAAATAAGTCACCTGCCCATCCACACAAATTCTGTCTGTTTTTCATTTGCTAATGAGGCTTAATATTTGGGCATGACACTAGATGCAAAGCTAAAATGGAAGACAACTCTAGGGTTGTACCAAGAAAACAAATATTAGTATTTTAGAAACTTTTGAAAATAAAGTGCTAAACTCCTTCTATGCAGCGTTCTTTGTATCCATCTTGCTTCATTTCATGTGCTTCTCGGCATTCGTCATCAGTGGGGTTTGGTTCTGGTGATCGCATAAAATCTAGCATATCAAATGGTGCATCTGTGATGGCTTTGGCAGCCCCTAGTCTTCGATGCTTGCTGCTGGGGGCAGTGGATGTCTTAAAAGATTAAGAGAAACTCGATTGGAAAAGGCTTTGGCAATATCTTACGAGTATTTTACGTCGATCGCAATGCGGTTAATGTGGCTGACGTTTGATTAGTCAGTAGTTCTACAATTCCCCTTGTAAATATCGAGACGTGAAAACCGCATGCCAGCTACGACAATGGAGCTTATAAGCCTCCGTGCAGGCTATATTTCCTACAATACCACCACAGGTACCCTCTCTTTCCAGCTTTGTCTCAGAATTCCCATAGACAATTTCAATGTCATAGTTAAAGAATTGCTGGTAGGTCTTGTTCAAGAGCTCGTAGTAGCTGTCTTTGGTGTAGTCATCTTTCTCCTCTGTGGGACGTGCGCGCATACAAAGCTAATGTTGGCAAATTCTGCCTCGATACGGATTGCCACAAGGCGCTCTTTCAAATACCGGAAACTCAAGACTTCTTGCCTATGTTCTGTATCCGAGGCTTGTTTGCTTTTTGGAATTGTCGTATTTTTTCCCATGGGTGGGCAGTTATTTCTGCGGCACAACCCACAATGGCGGAAAATAAAATGTTACATACGTCAGCTAATGTGACAAAAAGTGATCGGATATGACAAAAGTATTACAATTTGATAAATGATGCGGCTTTCCAAATATAAGCGATGTTTCGTTAAATAATTAAACAATTTTTATTAAATATTCGTCAGACATTACTTGCCATAAAAACCGAGATTTCCAAAACACTTAAATGGAATTCTGCAAAACCAAAAACGGTAACAATAAAAATCTTCCAAATGGAATAAAGATATTCCTTCTGCCAACAACTTACCAGGACAGTGGCCCCAAAAATTCTACACAAGTGTAGAATGGCAAAATTTTTTTCGCCAATTAAATGAAATCAAATACTCCAACATAACAGAGATACATTAAGCTCAAGTCTACCTGCATACCTTTGCATTTCCTCATTTGAACGTCGATAATTAAAAATTTAAATCTCTTCCTCATTCTGTGGTGAGATGGTTTTCGTACACGTATCTATGAGTGTGCCTCCTTCACTGTATCATTTATCATACTTAACTAATGAAACATCCTTCAGTATAATTTCCATTTGGCATAGCCATCATACTGATACGGCACGACATGACACAGAGAAATGAATACGAATACATTTGCGCACTCGCACTCTAAACACGTGTCCTTGATAAAGTCACGAATATGCCCTTGCCTAACCCGAACTGCAGGTGATTTTTCATCATTAAATTCATCAAAGATGATTAAGTGACACCACAGGTATGACTATGACTACAGTCGTCTCATGGTCTCTGAAAGTTGTACTACTCATTCATATTTCTATCCTGACAGCTGTTATATTACTCGTAGAACGATAAAACATTCAAGGGGCCTGTCGATTCGTAAAACACAGAACTGTAGACAAAGTTATAGGTGGGTGGGTGGTTTTTGAATTGCATTATTCTACACCATTTCCCCCTAACTGTTGAAAAATTATTTTTGAATAATTTCACTCTCCCCTCGGTATGGGCAATGTGGAGTCAAAAATTAACGCGAACTCAAAACGTATAATTTTGACAAACGTTCAAACGTCTCCCCGATGCCAGAAGCATGATGTATTTTTGAGTGACGCGGAATGGCCACCCCTGATTGGCTTTATCTGATCTATGACACAGAGTGATGCTGGTGATGAGAATAGCAATAGTGCTGATGGTTGTGTTGGTTGAACATGCACAATTTGGGGTGCCCAAGGCTCTTCACTTAACATTAATGGATCGTTTTTGGAGCTGTTGTATTCCTTCTACACAGGGAAATGGTGATAAAAGCGCATTTTAGAGAGTGCCATCCAACAAAGTATATCGGGCTAAATTCAGTAAAAGAGTTTTATATGTTCATTAATAGGTGGAAGATTGAGTGGATTTTACAAATTAACCAAGGAATGTGGCACGAACGTTTGCATATAGCAAATAGTGAAAGCAAACAGGCACAAATACGTGTACTGAGTAAATAAATTTAGGCCAGAAATTGGCAATTCTTATCGTAACGGAGCTTGGAGTTCTTACTTTTTTGTATACCTCCTCATTCTAGTTAACTACTTACCATATGCTAGTGTTTTAATACTCGTAATTTAAAAATAAAAAAATCTATTTATTGGTTTGTTAAAATGCTTTGAGTATGCCGTAGAAAATATGTAAACAAATGTAGAAGCAGTTAATGATTGAAACTAATTGCATGCAATGACTTTCATAGTGACGTACTTCTGGATGTCAGAATTTGGAAGGGTAGACAGAAACCATTTTCATTCAATTATCTATTGTTTTATTCAATCTTTAGAATAAACGGAGTGTTCTCCTAATAATTGTAACAACTTCGACCGCCTGTCGCGAGTTTAATTTTTACATTGACAAGCTTTGTCTAAGACTTTTTCTGTCATCAAAAAAGCGTGGTGCTCCTTCAAAACTTAACAAAGTAGTCACATTTCTCCCAGCAAACCGTCTAGCAATAAGCCTCTAATCTTGTACATCTCGCACTAGTCTTGGACAACAATTCTGACAACTACAAGGTAAATTTAAACTCACTTCAATACGGAAAATCTGTTGATACCTACATTGAGTCTTGTGTATTCATAGGCACTCACTGAATCATGCTAAGACCCACTTTCGACATAATCGAATCGCAGGAATTTGCAAAAGAGAATTACGTTATGCTGTACGTATGCTGCGTCTAAGACGAAACCATGATTACTTACACAGCACGCGTTAAATGTTATTTTTTGACATCGACGTCTTTATTTCGTATTTATAATTCGTCCAGACAACACAGGAAAAGGGTCCGAAAATGTCAATTTTTCATCGATTGCAAAAATGGACCTCTGTCCGTACAATATGTGAAATTCTGCGAAAAAAAACTTGGCCAACACCAGTATAAGATCCTGCGGTGAGTGTTCGCGAATAGGCCTCTTGAACAGCCAAGACGAATCACAGCTTCATTACAAGTTTGTATTTAATGACAAGAAGAGAAAAATCTCACAATGTGTCAGTTAGGAGCCATCTACGAGTATATTTCTTTCTTGGCTGGGATTCTGGTCAAAACTATTCAAGGCATCGACATCAGCATGAGGTATGTCTATAAAACTTGAGTCAAGATAAGAGTCCAGTGTGTATTGAACCAGCCAAGATAGGGAATTCACTGGCAGACATATTATACGAGTATCATAGAAATGGTATGCAGATACTCATACACCTTGTGCAGTGTGTTGTGGAAATGGATCTGATCAGATTACTTGAGAAGTAATAGACAGCCTCTACTTCGGGACCGTGCAGCTTCTAAACAACTTCGCTTTTTCTTTCGAATATCATTTCATTATAGGACTTATCGAGCTCTACCGATAACTCCCTCCATTTTCAGCAAACCGAAATCTCGCATCGATAAACATATGAACTCACAGGGAACTGTTTAGGTAACAGTGTACTTGTTCAATACCGAGAACAAGTCGATTATTTCCTGTCTTACTTCTTTAACAGAACGAGGACATGCTACTGTCTTGCATTATCCTGGAGTCCCAGTATTCAATTGTTTAGCTACTGGCGGCACTACCAAATGATATTCAAAATAAGCTGGTGCAACGAAGTAATTTATATAATATTATTTTCCGTTCATTTTGTAGTGCAGGTACTAGGTCTTGGTTACAAAATTGACCATGTTTGGATGGTGGGAGTCAATTCGTTACAAAGGCAAGTACTTCTTTTCGATCCTTCGTCATAAGCATGCATGTAGTGTTTTGAAACAATTAAAATATCCGAAGCCACAGATGCCTCTTTTCCACATACGGTACCTTTGCTCCTTATATACATATTTCGTGAAGTTTGTTATTTTACAAATGACTCATACATAGGGCCGCAGTATTTCTATTTATGTATATCATGTCTTTCAAGATCAGCGTACAAATCGTCAGAGCAAAACAAGATTTGAATAAGGAATTTTCCAAGAAATTTTAGTCAGGATGTATAACAATACCAAGATATTTTCAATAAAAATTTCAAAGAGTAACGAACTAAGAATTCAACCTTGTGGCATACCGACCAAATAATTTAGATAACTTTAAAAAATCATAAAATGTTGTAGCTCAAACATATTATTACGAATACTTGCAGGATGTTTCTGAGAATACCAGCTGATGGACTTGGGAATGCCAACTGACTCGTTGAAAGTAGATTAATGAACATCTGAATAGGGGTTCAACATCTTTTATTTTTCGTGTTCCTTCTCAGAATTGTTTTATTTTGTCACCGAACCTTTCTATGGAAAAACCCCTGAGTTTTATTTTGCTTTCAATCGGTACTTAGTGGTTTAAAATTGGAGCTGTACCATGGAAGTGGATTTTCCAAGAATTTTGCTTTGGGTCGGCGCACTCCTCTATTATTTATCTCACTCTGAGCTTTAGCGAATTTGACGCTAATTTAAGCTTCTCTATGCTCTCTATTAACTTTATCTGTCTGTAGTCTGTATATTTTCAAAATTGTTTCAAAATAAGTTTGTTTTCGGCGAAGCCATATGGCTGATTCACAGAAGGTTATTTTGCAAATTTGAACATTTAGCGTAGGCTTACATTTACAAAATACTCGTAAGTTATAAAAAAAATCGAAAATACACACGTCATAGCGGACGGGAAGTCTTATTAGATATTTATTAGATATTGTGGATGGAAGGTATTTGAAACATTCCCTGGACTCATCTCCTATTTATCGTTCTGAATTTTTTGTCAATGTATGTTTTAGATGCATTACCCATGCTTGTATGCCATAATTAAGAGTGGATTCAACTAAGCCACAGTACGACTGCTTCAGAACCTACAATGCTGAACAGTTTTTCATATAGACAATACCAAAAAGAGCCTTTTTGTGTTCGGATAGGAGCTTATCGATATGTGGGTTCCATATGAGTTGGCTATCAATTATAATTCCCAAGTATTTATAGTTTTCAACAACCTCAATAATTTCACTTCTACCCTAGCAGATGTTGTTGATTCTGCAGGCTGTGAATGTGCATAACTTTAGTTTTATATGAATTTATCATGAGTTCGTTATCGTGACACTATTTCCGCGCAATATTTCCATACCACTTTCAAGACACCTTTGTCGAACAACTACTGCCGTATCATCTGCGAATGCGTATGGAGTGGCCTAAGTGAAAATCTGAAGCAGTTCGTTTGTAAATAAAATAAATAGAAGTGGTCCTAGTTCCTACCCTTGCGGTACTCCAAACGAAGCCGGTAGGATATCGCTACGACAGTCATTAATTTTTAACTGGAATGTTCTTGCGGCCAAGTAGTTATGCACCCAATCTGCCAATTTCCCAGGGACTCCAATACTACTTAGCGCTTGGATCAATTTCGCATGATCGATTGTGTGGAACTCCTTGCTAAAATCCATGAAAACCACTAAAAAATGGTAACTTCTATTACGACTTTCATTGATGGTTTTTGAAAATTCGCCAAAAAGTTTACATGTGCTTTGATTTCTTTGAAATCAGTACTGGTCACGTCTTTTTCCATAGACTTTTCAATTGCTGGGGGTATTGGAATAGGAATATAATTTACGACCAATCGTACCACCGCAATCTTCATTTTATCCGCAATTTAGAATTGGTTTAAGTTTCGGTTAATTAATTTCGTGATTACAAAAAAAAAAAAAAAAAAAACACTGGCGCTGGCAGCCCGATATGGGCCATGGCCTAGCTTCTTGACACTCATTTGTGTTGCTTATGTTTTCATTTTTGTCACATCTGAGCGGGGCCTACGGTTTATCGCCGAGTCCGAACGGCACTCCTTAGAAGCTTTTTCGTAGGCAATTTTTTACTTTCGGGAGTTTGCCATTGCCCGCCGAAGAGTGATGGTGATTTTGAAAAATTTTTGATGAGCCAGCCAGGAATCGAACCCAAACTCTCTGCGTGATGGTCCAATGAGCTAACTATAGCGCCATTGCCATCGCTGTATCACAATCATGTATTATAAGTTGTATTCGATCAACCAAATGCTTCCTAGTTTTATTGAATTATGTTTCTCCGCAGAATTAAGTCACTCCACTAAGGGTATGTCAACAACTATCAGGCAGGCGTATATAAGTTAGATTTCTCTAAGCAAATTTTAGCAATTTTCAGTAATTGTCAAATGGGAGAGCAATTTTCCTATCATAAAAGTAACGTCTGACTCTTGAGCCGATTACACTGCGGAAAAGTTAATTTGGCCTTATTTCACTTTGGATTAGTGAATTCGTTAGGCATTATTTCTCTATCAAAAAGTGAAATAAGGCCAAACGTTCACTTTTCAGATATGGTCTTATTTCGCATGGCCTTATTTCACGGCACCGGTCAATTGAAGTCGCAGTTCCCCTGCTCAGATCTATCCTCGTTTTCTCTTTGTTATTATATATCAACCTTTAAGCTGTCAGCATTTCGAGATAGTCCTTAACATGAGTTTTGTGACCATCACAAATATTGATATTCATATCACCCACAATCATAATGTCCGATATTTTATATCGTGCTGGATGGCCAAGACTAAATGCCAGTTCATCTATTGCGCTTAAAACTTCTACTTTTGATTTGTCTCGTATCTTTATTGTCATGCCTTCATACAATTTGCTATCTGAGATAGTTGGTTCTGCATGTTCTATTCCCTCTCTTAAAGATATCGCAATGTCGCCACCTCTACGTTCGTTTCTATTCGAAAATGTTGATGCAAATCCATTCATTGTGTAAAGTTCATTTTTCGCTCTATGTAATGTACGAGTACGTGGATTGTGTTTTCTTCTCCCTTCCCTCTTCACCTAGATTGCATTGATAAGTTTAGAATGACTTCATTACAAAAACTAACTTATTTCGTCAATATGGCTTTGATGCAGTATTATGTTGGAGAAGCAAGTTTGTGAATTCAACTGAATGGGTATTGAAAGCAACAAACTTGAATTTCATGATTTGGTTAGCAAGACATTCCACAATTACATCTTCAGCCAGGCGGGTATATTTCCACGTTTGGTCGTGCATATAAATGTAAAATGTAAGTTACCTCCAAGAGTTGATGATGCCATTTTACGTGTATCCACTGACATAAATGGGGGATTCTTGGTATCTAGAGTATGATATTGAGAAGCGAATAGTGCTCCGGGCTCAAATATCGAGGTATCCTTTTACTTCAAGGACTTCTTATGTAAGCACTGATTGCTAAATACGAGTAGAAGCTTAGAATCACCAAATCTTAGTTGGAAGGGACCAATGAGTTTCCTTAATTTTCATGGAATCCACTGAAAATAAATTGTAGAAATTGGGGATGATGGCAATAAATATTTTCGGTAACATATCATATACGAGTACCTTCGTGGCATAATTGGTTACGTGCAAAAGACTTGATTTGATAGAATTACGAGGAAACGAAAATCACTGAAAATTGATAAATCAAGGCAACAAATGGTTGGTAGAAGAGGCAAACAATTTTGGGACGCACAAAGTGCTTTCAATTTCTGTTGATAATTGGATTTCTCTCGCTTCCGTTACAAGAATTGTCTGCTGTTTTATCTAGATGTCGACCACAAAAACCCCATTGTGCTGTCTTCAAGTATCCACAAAACGATTGTCATGTGCAAAATTTCCTTCAAAGAATAAATGTATTTTTTTTTTTGTTGTTTTTTTTTATGAAAGTAACCTTCAACTGTTAAATTTATTTTTGCTCAATATTTCAACTTTTCTCTTCCCCACCTATTGGGACAAATCTCAAAACCATAAACACATGTTCCATGTATCCGTGGCAATTTCATTGTTCCGCCGCCAACGTGCTTGTCATCAACATTACAATCAATTTATCTTGAGGAAGAAAATAGAGAAACCTAACCGAAAGGAACGTCGAGGAACAGGAAGATGTGAAAAAAAAAAAAAAAAAAAAAAAAAAAAAACAGTTATAAGATAAAAATAGAAATGTGAAAGGAATAACAGATTACACCACTTATAGGTGTACATATGCGGCAAACAGGATCATAACATTGTCCTTAATGCCGGCCCATCCTCCAAAAATTGCTGAGGTACCGCCATACATTTATTATCTCCCAAAGCGGCATTAATCACAGTGTGACAATTCGTTATGGTCATAATTCATCTTTAATAAACTAAAAACGTACAAGTATACCGCCTATAAGGACATTTCATTGCCTATAGTGTTGTTTATGTCAGTGGAGTTGAAGTTGGGCGTAGGTGTAGGTGTATCTACGAGTATCTATTCGTTTCCTGAGGATATTTCCAATTTCATTAGTGTGACGATTATTTTTTTGGCAATTTCCGCGAATGCTGCTTGAACCGGAAATCCGAAAGAAGGACAACAAAAATGCGATAAATCATCATCAACTCAAACGCCGGGCAATGTCGTTCTGATCCTGGTTAACGATTGTTACTTTTACTCTTTTTGAAAACTGACAAAGCGACAATTCCATTAAAAAAAATTCTTTTTCTGTTTTTTTTTCATATTTTGGAGTAACTAGGGATAGCCTGAGGAGCATGGTTTGCTCCCATACATCAGAGGTTTCCTTTTCTTTCCACATCGAACACATACACAGCGAAAGGAAAAGCAAATACCTGGCAGATGAATTTTTTCATTTTATTTTTAAGGATACAGTTTGGGCAAACTTATTTTTTTAAAAATGATTCTTCGCCTTCCAATTTTGGAAAGTGAGATGATTTTTTTTTGTTATTCATCTGTGTAAGAAGGTGGACCTGGGAGTTGAGAGTAGTAACGATGAGACCATTGCGTGAATGGGGTTTTTCCAGCCTGCGTCCTTAGTTTAATGAAAGTCCATGTGGGGAGAGGAAAGACGAAAAATGGTGGTGTTGAGTACTTAAAGGACAAAAAACAATATTTCTGAGCGCATAAGTGGATTAAATTGTTAAAGAAAATGAATACGTTGGTATGTGGAAATAAAATAAATTAATAACGAAACTCCCAAAGGGATGACAACGGGGAAAATGTCAAAACTTAGAATTTCCTGGCCAGAGTCACGCTATAATCTTATGCGTAATCGCGTCTGCAATTGCCAACATCTGTGGATTCTCTACTGCTTAGGTAGTCAAAACCGCACTGAGCGAAGAAGCCAGTACTTTCTTATATGTTTTTCGTTGAAATTAATAAGTAAATGCTAAATAACAGGCCAGCAAAGCTTTTAAAAGACATTAAACTCGATCTTTTGCTATCTGCCTCCTATTTCACACGCTAAGTTGACTGAGGCCTTCTCACACTTATCTGCACCATCTGAGTCGTTGTCTTCCTCCCCTGCTCTATTCCCCGAGGGCATACTGGAAAACTTTTCGGACCAGAGCGTTGGTGTCCATCCGTCGTTGAAACTTCACTCTTCTGCCTAAGTCGTTGGTGTCACTGTACAGTCCATACAGTTTGTCGTTGTATATCTTCCTCCACGGTAAGTCTATGCAGACGCGACCGAATATCACTCGAAGAATTTTCCTCTTTAAGCAACCAAGAGCAACTCCGTCCATTTTTGATAATGTCCATGCCTTTGCGCTAGTTGGCTGCTTTACGCAAAGAGGCAGCGATTGGCAAGAGTTATTCTTCGTTTGATCTCAGCGCTGCTGTCGTTGTGTGACTTTCAACATTAACAAAGTCCTTAACTTCCTCAAAGTTATATCTGTCTGGGGTGACCTTCTGTTCAAAACGTCGGTATTGAGTATAGTTTCCGCTTGACAAAATAATCTTGGTCTTGCCCCCGTTGACTGTTAAGCCCATTTTCGCCGTTTCCAATGGTCTCGGTGAGATCTTTACTGACCTTGATGGAGCAGCGTGCACTCTCCATCGTCAATAATAGCTGCCACAGTTAAGTTCAATTTTTGGGACTGAGCAAACGAAACTGAGATTCCACTCATCAGAAGTACACTCTTTTGACCTGATTTGAGATTTGAGAAGTGAGTTGAGGTATGCTCTTTCCAAAGGCATTTCCAGCAGCTGTGATTACCTCGGCCGGTGCGCCGTCAGGTATAGGAAATGTTGGCTATCATCGTCTCGGTTGAATTGTGTATTCTGCCATTGAGCTCCTCCGGCGTTATACAGTCTTCACAAAAAGTTTTTCTGTGTTGTCAGAACCGACTGTGATTCTGCTGCAAGGTTTCCTCCTTCATCTCTATTGTTTTCTGTACGGGTTTTCTTGCTTTGACGTGTTCTTTTTACCTGTTGCAATAACATTCATATCCATATGTTATTTCTGAAGTATAATCTCTCAGTATTTTCGCTCAGGCACCTCTCGTCGTCATTTTTATTCTTCTGAAGAAGCTGATATTTTTCCGTCTCTGCTACTAGTAGAGCTCATGTGCACCTCCCGTCCCTCACTGCAACGCCAATTTTCATATATACTACTTGTTGAGCTACATGTTCTTGCCGGTATTCCTCGTCAAATCAGGGATTTCTTAGTAGTGATCATGCGAATCCTAGACTTCAGTGAGCTAAAAGGCTCGGATGATAAGAAATTCACTGTTGTCGACCCTGGAAAACAATTAAAACGCAACGCTCTTCGGATTTCTACGTGCAATATTCGAATCCTTAAGAGACGGCTTGAAGCCGAATGACCAGCTCAAATCCTCGGCTTCTACAAAGCAGATTAAACCACCAATAAGGAAGTGCGATGGGATGGACCCAACGAATAGAGTATTTTGTGATATCGACTGTGGATAATCTTACAGTCGTCCCACGCGACAAGGTCGGCAGTCGCAGCGTCCATATGGATGTGGACTTATCTTAAGACAAAGACTTACAACAGACTAAGGGGTTGAGGAACTTGATGTTTAGCCACTTAAAGGAATGTCTCATGTCAGTTCGCAAAGACGGACAGCTTGGCCAACATAAGCCTTGTATCCCAAGCTAGGTGAGTGTGGCATCTTTGATTATACAATGAGATGTCACACTACAATATCCACAGAGGCGCCTGGCTTCCTCTTGATCAACAATTTTTAACAAAACCATTGAAGCAAGATACTCTTTCAGTGTTCTGGACGTCCAAACGTTCCGAACAGCTCATTTTGGTAGAAATACCAAATTTAAATCGCTAAGGAAGGGGTGTGTACCAATTTGCACTTTTAGGGTTTTTCCAGGATCTGTCGTAGTGAAAATATTTGGTCGATTTTGAACTTACAGAGCCTTAAGTGGCACTAAAAAGGGTCAATCAGATCGTTGATAAATGGCTCAAGATGGCAGATATGATATTATATGCGTTCTTAAGGAGACTCGTACCTTAATTGTTGGTTCAGTGTAGGAAGGAGGTCTCCTTTCATGTGAATCAGGAAAATTGTGCAAAGGTCCCATTCCTTAAATATACCTTCATTCGACTTTATCGACAGGTCATATTAGCACTACCATAAGTATCTCTGCAAGTAGGCTTTTTGATCCAACAAGCTTTTTTATTGAAGCTTGGCGACCCCTGCCAAATTATCAAGGATTCGCCTATTGAGGACATTATCTAATAAAAAGCTGCGGCAGAACAAATCGGGCTTATCGAAAACATCTTCAGAGCTTAGCGCCACTAAGTTGTTACGATTTGTCCAGTTAAAAGCTGCCGGTCATAGGTCTTGTTTAGTAGCAAGACAAACGGTAGTCGATACCAGGACTTAGAACAGTTTGGCGTAGTAGTAAGGAGACCTTTGCTTCTATATTTTCCTGTTTATCTCTAGGCCTCTGCTTGGCTCTTGTTGAATAATTTTCCAAGGGGACAATATTTTAGCTGCACTATGTTGGATATGCCCCATCTACAAAAAAGGCGATCCTATGTCTTGCAAGAACTATCGAGGCATATCCCTACTTAATGTCGCATATAAGATTCTAACGTACTGTGTGAATGTCTAAAACTCTTCTGCAACATACTAATCGGCACTTCCAAATGTGGCTTCTGGCCCGGCAGATCGACTATAGACCAAATTTTCACACTGATGCAAATCCTGGAAAAGACCAATGAATTTCAAGTCGAAACACACCAACTATTCATCGACTTCAAAGCCGCGTATGATAGCATACATCGTCAGGAGCTTTATATGGCGATGGCAGAATTCGGAATCCCGGCAAAACTGATTCAGATGTGTCGCGTGATGCTGAAAAACACTCCCTGCATCGTGCAGTTTGGAAGTATTTCATCCGAACTACTTCAAACATGTACCGGATTTCGGCAAGGAGATGCGCTTTCATGCGAGTTCTTTAATCTTGTACTGGAGCAAATAGTGCGCAGGGCAGGTATCACCACGGAAGGCACTATCTTCAACAGGTCCGTTCAGCTGATGCGGTATGCGGACGTTATTGACATCATCGGTCGCTCCCAGCGTGCCGTGGTAGAAGCGTTCACGGCGATTGAAGAACAGGCGAAATCCATTGGCCTTGAAGTAAATGAGGACAAAACTAAGTACATGCTATCAACAAACAATCAATCATCTGTTCACGGCTTAGGACAAAAAGATTTCGAGGTAGTTAGGGAGTTTACCTACCTCGGAGTAAACATGAACTCCAGGAATGACACCCTAGTGGAGATCCGGCGAAGAACTACCCTAGAAAACCGTTGCTACTTCGGCTTGGCCAAACAATTGGGTTCAAAACTCCTAACTCGAAGGACGAAATGTGTGCTCTACAAAACCCTTATGCTGCCAATTTTGTTTTATGGCACCGAGTGCCGGACGATAAGCAAGAGGAGAGAGCTGGTACTGGGTTCCTTCGAAAGAAAAAATACTTCTGCGGATTTTTAGTCCTGTGTACGAGGGGCAAATGGAGGAAAAGATACAGCCCCGAAGTCTTTGAGCTGTACCAAGATGTGGATGTAGTCCAAAAAGCCAAAACACGTCGACTACATTGGCTCGGCCACATCGAGCGAATTTAGAATAATGCTCGAGCTAAGCGGATCTTCGAGTCCCAGCCCCCAGGTTCGAAAAGACAAGGAAGACCGAACCTCCGTTTCAAAGACCAAGCCATGGCGGATGCCAGAGCGCTTGGTCTGGACAACTGGAAGGAGCGTGCCCGGGATCGTAGAGGATGGAAGGCTGCAGTGTCTCAGGCAGAGATTCCACACGGCTTGATAGCCCGATAAGAAGAAAAAGAAGTTGGATATATAATCGAAACTAAGATCACATTGTGGTGTTGTTTAGCAGGCTAAGTCCCTACGCATATATGTAAGTGGCAAGACCGCGGTGAGTGCAAAAGAATGGAACTTGTTCATATTTGAAATCTCGAGTCATTAAATTATAAAAACTCATTGCCAAGCGCACGAGGTTGGGTTACTGAATTGCACCGATATATTCACTTGGTTACTCCGCGCTCATTTTATCATTATGTAGCTCGAAAAGATGGATAGAATTTTCATTAGCTATTAGAGAAATTTTTCAAACTAATCTCTATATTTATGTTGATGATTCTTTATCCGTTTAAAAGCTCTCAAAGCTTGTCAAGTAATTATAAAGATCTTATTCTTCAAAAGGAATTACTATCAAAAGGAATTACTATACTCGTACAGCCTTGAATTCCTCCGCTCAATTGCGCAATTTATTAACTTTCTTTTTTAATCTTCATTTCATCCTTAAACAAGTCAGAAGAACCCTTCTTATGAAACAATATTCTCCTAAGAGAGAATCTTTTACTTTACAAAGCAGCAATACTTGAGGATTCACAAACAGAATCTGTTATCTCTTTTTCGAAGGATAATTGCTTTACATCCTCTTATTGTAATTCGCAATGAAAATGGGAGTTGAATTCCCATATGTAGTAAATTCCCATGAATTTATGCCTCTGCACCTTCTCGAGATTTCTGTTTTTATTTTTTTATTATTTTTTTGTTTGCCTTCTTTTATTTTACTGTCAATTTCCAGGGGTGGCATGTATTAACATCGGTTTTCAAAAACAGAAAAGAGAAGGAAGAAATTCTCCCCAATTCCTTCACGGTACGACTCTTACAAATGACGCTAACGATTCAGCAAATTTTCTGAATTATACTCCATCCTCATTAAGCCCAAACGACATACAATAAAAAAAAAGGAAAGAACAAAGAACAAAATAAAAATTGAAAGAAAAGCGGATATCCCTATTAAAGTAAGAACGTGTATGCGGATACAAGTACTCGTAAGTGTAAATATGCAAAAAGAAAGGAGCAAAATCAATTTAAGCTCTGGCAATATGCACCTGCGAGAATGCCTTGTTGTTGGCATCACTGTTACCGGCATTAACGTCCCTATTGTCAGTATACATTATGCCATAAAATTGCCATACCAGCAGCAACAAATGAAACGAATCGCTTTTCGATATCCAGGACGAACGAATTCTGAAAATTCCCCTTTCCCAATGCCAACAAAAAAACAAAAAAAAAGTACAACTTCTGTTCCATTTACAATGGTGCGTGTCTTTACAGAGAGCTTGTATGGCGGCCGTAATGTGCTGTCTATCTGTTTGTGAATCCAAGGATTCGCAAGTCTCTTCCAACTGACAACAATGCCAACTGTTATATCCGAGAATTAAATTTGTCGAGAGAATGTGCCACAACAATGAGCTTAATGCTTTTAACTGCATAAACATTAGCCTATTTTATCTGAAACCCATCCAGATACATCCTTTCCCATCACATTCAATCCACGAACTATGTACGAGTACGAGTACGAATATCCAAATCCGAATACGACTAGGAGTAGGAGTACGAAAACGAGCATGAGCCGAAGTGCCCTATCATCCAAACAGAAAGCCGGATACGTAGAGATAACTAGAAACACCCAAAAATCTGACAATGGAATTGAGTTCTCCAAGTTTTTTTTCCTCTTCTTCTTTTCTGTTTGTTTCTGGATTTTAATTAACAACAAGGACTTGTAATAGGAGCGCATTGGGATACGTAATGTGATATCATAATTGCGGCTGGTCTTATTACCCACTTACGAGTAGAACATGTACCCGTCAAATTTCACATACAGATCCTGTCCGGTCCGCTGACACTATTTTCAATGCAAATTCTGAACATATACTCGTATGTAGAGAATTTCAATGTTTTGGTTCCGGACAGCATTAGGCAGTCGGCGCAACGTGAAATGTTTTTCTTTCTTTCGTTGTATGGCTTTCATTGTTGCTTAGTGGGCAATTAAAATTTTGTCCTTGAAAAATTATGAAGATGTACCCCTTAGAAAGCTGTCGAGCTCTTGAAACTTTTTAATAATTTAAATCCACAAATAAACCAAAAGTTTTTCTTTGCATTCACAATTAGTTTGTGTTGCCATTGCCATTTAAGAAAAATTTGGAAGACGAGTCGTTCTACTAGAAAAACTTATAAGATATTGAAGGAGAATTGAAGCGCGTTGTTTTTTTTACAATTTGAAGCCAACTTTAACCCATGTCTAACGTAATCTGTGACTAAGTCACTAAATACGTATTTTTGCTGGAAAAACTCCTGACAATAATTGACGTAATTAGAATGGTGGCGAAATTTGTAATATCAGACATGAGTTCGAGAGTTCCCAAAAACGTTCACATGCTAAGCTCAAAAGTATGTACTTTGAACGTTATCCCTGCATACTAGTAGCGCTGATCTCAGAACCAAGCCACTATACGATTCTAGGTGTAGTTAGTTGAAACAGCGCAACCGAAACTGTGAAGAGTTAAAAACTGTGTTAGTACAATCACAACGAACTAATATGTAAACTAGGACGCTTTCTCTTAGTTAGGCTTTTCAGGATGGTGTTCGCCCTTTAAAAAAAAAATCCATTAAAACTGAAAGTATCTGCCACGACAACACTTCAAAAAGTAGGTTTAGTCAAACAATATATAAAGAAGATGATGGCACGAGCCGTAGCAAAAGAGGAAAAGTATCTGCTGACAACCAATAAGCAGTAGAAGAACTGCAATTTTAGGGCCAGGTAAACGAGACCTTTTTTGGTCTTCCGGCGACTTGGTCATCTACAATTAAACCCACATAAAACTCAACTGCAGGTGTAAAATAACTCTCCTCGGGGTCTTGCCTAGAGAGTTCATTGGCGATTTAATTTCTCGCTATGCCATTGTGATCTTGAACCCAGACAAGATTAAGTGAATTCTGAACTTAGACAGGCTTAAATGAAGTCCTGCATTCTCAAACTAGCTTGTAAGTCGTAAAATGATAGTGCAAGACTTTAATCGTATCCATCAACTAATTCTTCACAATTTAGTTCGTTGCTATCAAGATTGCGTCTATCGCCATTTGGAAGTTTTTTCAGCAATGAACTACATTTAACACTATAGTGCTCCAGAGAGTTGCCAGCCGCACCGCCGAAATAGATTTTGGATCTACGAGTATATTTCAAAATCCGACTACATTCCCTTCCAGACTTCCTTGCGATAGATATGATAAAATTAGTCATAACAGCCTAGTAGATCCAGAAGACCTCCTTCAGGGGCAAGCATCATGTCCTCCCGACAGCTCCTCTATAATTTCAGAAGACCAAGATATCTTAAGATTCATTGGACATAGAAATGCTACCCTTTTCTCGTAAAGTAAACAACCTCAATTTCGAAGGGATTGACTGAAAGTCCATTTTTAGTGCATCAATCGGTGATAACGTCTCAGACCACCTACTCTTACAAGTAGACACTCGCAAGATTCGACTTGAAAGATAGATAGCCACATGGTCTTTATTATATGGTAGACGCTAGAACTATTGAGAGCGTTAAGCAATAGGTCTACTAGTATGTTCTATAGCAGTGGAACAAGACGTGTCGGTCGCTTGCAAATATTCCCGTATTCCCTGTTTATATCCGCCTTCGCATATTGGCCGGGGTCAGCTTCCGCGATCACTGTCTTATTCAGAAGCATTGCTTTAATCCACAAAACTAGTGATTGGTCTACACTGGGTGTTTGGCCGGGTTACACATGTTGTAAAAATTGTCAACAAAAATGCCTAGCGCGTTTTCCCTGCTGTCGATTGCGCCTTCAATTCCGCCTACCAGATTCTACACTGCTCTTCCGAAGGTTCTTCCGCATTGGTAAACGTATCACAAGGCAGTTTAGCTGTATGTCATCTAAGAATATACGATGACCTTTAACCGAAAATGAGATAAACAGCAGGAAAATCTATCCTTGAAGATGAAGCACAATACGACAGTGTTCTAACCCTGTTCCTAATTATAAAAGAAAAATAGGATGTGTTACGTATTATGCGTATAAAAGCTTAAGGTGGGGTAAGGTTTTAAAGGCATAAAAAAGGCACATTTTTTTGATTTTTTTTTTGGAGATACGAATAAAGTTGGTTTATTTAATTTAATAAACACGTTATAGTATAACAACTGGAAAAATTTTCAACTAAAAATATCAATAAATAAGTCGGTGACAGCGAATCTCCGGAGGCGCCTCGAAAAAAAGTTGTTATGCGGTTCATGTGAAATAAAAAACTCGAAATTGAAAACAATTTCCGAAGGAAATCAAGAAGTGTTTTTTTTGGTTTTTTTTATTTTTGGCAGCATTTGGAAGTGAGAAACGCGATTTTCGGTAAAAAAAAATCCGGTGAATTTGTTATTATGAAATAGAAAGAGATGGTAACAAAAAAACTCTTCCTGATTACCTGTTGATTTATGTGTAGAAATAGTGTTTTAATTTTCAAAAGGATCGCTCAAGGAGACTTTGAGTTATGATGTTCATTGCATAACAACTTTTTTCAAAAATGACGTTTGCGCCGGATGGCCATTCAATAATATACTGTGAGTTTACCTTTTCTAGAGAGACTTTAGGTTTTTATTTTTTTTCCTGTTTTAGTTTCACTATCGACCACAGTTGTTTTTTCTAATTCACGATAACGAGTACCCATACCTTTCTGGTATGGGTCTATTCATTTGAAACAGCTTCTTAGTAGGGGCGTCGCGCAGCTGCCAGGCTGGTATAAAAATCGAGCATGAGGGCCGGCCGGTCATCTGAAACGATGTATATTCGTTAGTTTTACTCCGATTTACTTTGAAATTTTGACACAATACTCTCGACATGTTGTTCATTCAGAAAAAAAAATTAAAACCTTATCTACAGTGCGGCTGTACCGGGGCTTCCACTTACAAACATCTTAAGTTAGCTTACTTCGTTCAGTTGCACACTCCAACTCGATTGAGATCCCCTTCTATGTACTTGCGCAACACCTAAGGCGAAGTGTCTTCATCTACTACGTTGGTTTTCCAAGATAAGAATCGAAGTCAAAACAGGAATTTAATCGGATCGTCACTGATGACTTAGAATTGATAGAAGCAATGCTGACATATTGAAGAACGATAACGATCCTAAGCTTCACTACTTGCTAAACAAATTGGCGGCTGCCATGCAGATTTTATGAATGTTTGCAACATCAAGGTAAGCTTTAGGTCTAATCCCGGTTGTATAGTAAACATCGATTGCTCGTTGCGTATAATTTGTTCATGCCAAAAAGTAGTTCAAAAAACGTACAGAGAGTTTTGACAGATTAGGTGATCAGTTTGCCGATACACTAGCCGCGGAATCGATATTGATAACACTATTCATGTCTGTAAACAAAAGTCCTGTTCCGGTCCATCAGGTAGTGTCCGTAATTCAGTGTTCTTCTGTACGAAAGAAATTTTCAAGACGATTACTGCATTAAAACGAAAATATATCGGCTGGTGATGGTGCTGTAAGCCCAGAAGATTCAAAGTATAATGCAGGCGTACTGAGCAGTCAAGAGTACCAAAATCTCTTAAAATATCTATTGTCTGTCCTTGACATAATACATTTTCAAAGAGCGTTTAATACACTTTGTCATGAAAATATTCTAAGGAAAAGTTGGGGAAAACAGACATACGAAAAAAGCTACTACTATGTAACAAATTAATTTGAAAAATCGAAGATTTAAAGTATGTAGGTATAAAAAAACTTGCATTAGTGACGTAATATGCTCAAAGTATGGTGTCCTGCAATGCTCCAAGCCGGCTCCTCTTCTTTTTAATAACACATCTTCCAAAATTCTCCGGTCTGACAAATACATGACACCACACCGTTGACACCATACGATTTGTAGACAGAACTAACCTTCAAACGATTCGTGCCAACATTTCATATCATCCAAACTACTGCTGACGCCGAACAGAGACTTCATAAGCATTATGGGACTCTGCACCAGTTAAATTAACTATTATTGACTGGTATGCTAAATTTATACGATATCGTTCAAACACCGATGATGTTAAACGCTCTGGTCGCCCAAAATCGCCAGCTGTTCCGGAAACAAAAAAAAATATTAGGCATAATCGTTTTGGCAGGCCTTAAAATAAAATTGCGTGAGAAAGCTAACACTTGAAAAATATCAAAATTACAAAATTACATGAAATTTTGAGCATGCCTCATTCGCTCACACCAAACCAAAAAGAAAAACCCATCGTTGATTCAGAGCGCTGTTTGGAGCTCGTCAGGCGAGATAAAATGGATTTCTTACATTAGTATGTTACATGGATTCACTATCTTCAGTATAGTAAACACAAGCCGGTAGAAGCCCTCAGAAACACTAAGAACGCAAAGGTCGGCTGGTAAGTTATGGTACGAGGGCGGGTCAATAAGTCCGTGACTTTTTGAATTTCTGACCTCTTTACTGAAACAGCAACACTGCTCCTGTCAACAGGCATCTGTCAGTTGACTCCTGTCAAAATTTAAACTTGCTGCGTCAGTTAGTTTGTGTTTGACAGCTATTTTTATCAGACTACTCACTAATTTAAGGAGAAAATGGAAAAAAGTGAATTTCGTGTGCTTATTAAGCATTATTTCCTGCGAAAAAAAACCATTACCGAGACCAAGGCTAAGCTTGATAAATACTATGGGGACTCTGCACCATCGATTTCAATGGTAAAAAAGTGGTTTACTGAATTTCGTTGTGGCCGTACAAGCACTGAAGATGCCGAACGTCCTGGACGCCCAGTTGAGGTCTCTACACCCGAAACAATCGAAAAAATTCACGATATGGTGTTGGCCGACCGAAGATTGAAAGTGCGAGAGATTGTGGAAGCCGTAGGGATCTGGCATGGCTCAGTGGTTTCAATTTTGAATGATCACTTGGGCATGAGAAAGCTTTCCGCAAGATGGTGCCGCGTTTGCTCACAGTCGACCACAAACACATGTGCAGTTGCCATGGCAAAAATCCATGAATTGGGCTATGAATTGCTCCCTCATCCACCCTATTCTCCAGATTTGGCTCCGAGCGACTACTTCTTGTTCCCAAACCTGAAGAAATGGCTTGGTGGAAAAAGATTTGACTCCAATGATGAAGTCATCTCGCAAACAAAGGCCTATTTTGAGGACCTCGACAAATCATTTTTTTTGGAAGGGATAAAAAAATTGGAGAAGCGTTGGACAAAGTGTATAGAGCTCAAGGGAGACTACGTTGAAAAATAAAATTATTTTTTTATCAAAAAATCTGTGTTTTAATCCAAAAGTCACGGACTTATTGACCCGCCCTCGTATATCTAAGCGTAGATGTTCTGCAATTAATGAGGCCGTTGAGAAAATGCAGTAGCAATTCCTGCTACACTTAACGAACTGCCAACATATCTTAAAGATCTACCTAAGCTTTTATTTCTGAATAAAAATCAAATATACTTGTAAAAATCTTAATAGTAATGCAGTTGTAGTAAGTAAACTTTTTAACATTTTTCACTGTTCCAACGAACAAAAACCAGGCAGTTACCTATGAAGAATTCAAAAATATAAAAAAAGTAACTTTTTAACTATGAAATGTTTATCTTCTGCATGGCTGTCACATTCGCACAAAACCCATGAAAACCCAGTTTTTGTAGAAGGTATCACTATTCACTATTAGGTATCACTACAGTCCGGTGTAGACCTGGGCCTTAGTCAACAAGAGTCTCCAGCCAGCGGGATTATTAAAATACTCATCTTTGTTAAAGTAACTCATAAAATCTTCTTGTCTGTTACGAAAATATGACACCCTCGTTTTTTTATCCAACAAATTCCATTGTTTCAATCTAGATTCGAAAAGTTGAGACTTCGATTTTCAGAGTCCTAAATCTCGAATAGGATCATTCAAATCAGATTGCTTAAGAAAGCGAGGGTTTGTTGATGAGCTTGTGGTACATGATGAAGAAGAGGAATAGTTACTGAATTGGCTAAGTAGGGGATGAGCGTTTCCATTATTATCCATTTCGCCATCGTTGGAATGCGCTAGAGGTAGAACATCATTGCTTCGAGAAACTGGTCACTTTGCAGACGGAATGTTGGGATACAATCACCGCACAACTTTTTTAAGTATTGAGCGCCACGAAGTCACAGCGCTAGAGTTAAACCAACGTCAGTCGATCTCGTTACCTCTCTTTCTATTCGAACCGTTTTTGTGTGTGCAAGTACGATCTAAATGGAATCAAGTAAAGTTAGTGAGAGAATGAAGCATAAAAAGTACTGACTTTCGAGCAATTATAAAAATGCGTTTTCAAAAATATATATATATGAGTATATTTGATAGCGAAATTAACCTCATTTCATTTTAATCGTATTTTTATTTGAAGGAGGACTTTGTTACAGACCAGTGAAGTTTTACGCAGATATTTATGATTATACTTACTCCTTTCAGCGTTTAAGTGGCAACGCAACACAGTCGTTGGTATGAATGTTTCAAAAAATCTCAAATGAAGACGAGTCGTTGGTTAAGTGCTTCAAAGTTCATGGAGCTATTCAGAGGTTTTTCTGGTGAAATTTTTCGGAGAAAAACGTTTTTCTGGATGGTATGATGAATAACTTTTTTATCTGATTTTTGAAAAGAATATCTGTGCTCTTAGAATCCAGACTTTGGCAAATTGTTTTGTAAAATGAAAAACGGTTTTTAAATGAGCAGAAGCAAATAAGTCGGATAATTAGATTCAAATTAAGCAAATTAGAAAGCTGGAGTCAAGGTCGACTATAATTGAATAAATAATAGTAGCTCCTGGTTGTTTTCAAGATTATGGTTCTGACAGAGTTAAGCAGACTAATTAGTATAATTCATTTACCCTTCAAGAATTCGCAGATAAGAATATGAAATGTTAGGGTGACGAAGGGTAGTATGTAAGGGCGATTAAATGTGTGAAGAGATGCGTGATGAAATATGCTGGAATTTGAGGATTAAAACGTTTTGTATTACTTTGAGGATTAGTTTTTCTCATTCAATTCTGAAGGAAGAATTTATCACAGTATTTATTAAAATTCAATTGGATGTGTTATGTTAAATTTCTTATTGAGATGTGTCTTGGACACAACTCTTGTCCTCTGTATACAAACAGACCCAACTTAAGATTTAAATCTGAATTTGCAATTCGCCGTCACTCCTAAGAGCTGTGATGTTGTGCGTTCACCACATAAGAACAAACTGTGGTAAAAAAATGGAGAAGATCATGGGCTCCGATAGAAGTTCAAGAACTAAAGTCTTGAGATTCAAGCCACTTATTTTTAGCGACAAAGTATATTTAATGAAGAGGCACCATTTGGGGTTTGCTATGCACAAAACCGCAATCTTTGGTGTAGTCTTCAGGCTAATGACTGAAGATTGGTTCTTATTTTGTCAAATCTCTTGGATCAGTCAAATTTAAAACTGCCCGCTCCACTTACATGAATATTGGTATAGCCTACCAAATTCTACATTAATCTTATTTCTGGTTCAATCTGGAGCCCAGATATGTGTGGCCAAAATTCTTTTTCCTTAGCAAAATATTTACTAAATAATACTAAATTTGAAGAAGTCTCAACTCGGGTAGTAATTCCACTCTTAGCAAGTTTGATGCACTGTCTGACTATATACGAGTATAAAGAATTGTACACGCAGCCAGGCGCCATGGCTTCGGAATTCAGGCAAACGCTAGACAAACATTTCAGAGATTCTTTTATAAAATGACATCTGTACTCGAGTTATGTTTTCCGTTTATAGATGATATCTCTGAGGCTGTTTTCTGCAACTGGATTGCTACCTTTTGAATATTCTTGAAGGTAACATCTAACCGTGGAAGATAATTCCTCCCGGATTGTTTCAGATGCTTATCAACCAATTGACGACTACTGGGTTCTGGGTTGAAGAGATTCATCGGAAGTTGAAAACAGGTATTAAATTCCACGGCACGCTATCATGGATTAAAGAACTACAAATGATTCTACTCTGACTTAGAACTTCATTCTTAATTAATAATTACGACCGCTAATCTAGATTTAAAAACCTACTCCGAAATTAACTCTGCAGCCTGTCTCAGCTTCACATCATGGATTGAGGTCAACATTAACATCGCACGCGTTCATCGGGCGTGACTTACTAAAAGTGCAAACATATTTCATTTTAAAGCGAAAAAACAAGTCTGTACTTCACCGTCGGAATTAAGGGCAAGGATATCACAGTTCTTATTGTTTAGTCAGCCAATGACCAAATGCGACAATCAGAAGGAGATAAAAACACCAGCACCATCATCAGTTTCGCATCAACAGATCCACTAACGATTTGGTGCCACGTCTTACCGAAAGGCGGAAATAAGATATGCTTCATAATTCTTCGTCAAATTTCCATACATTTAGGACAACAAAAAATATGTTCAGATCTGCTGCTTTTGACGGTTCGAAATCTAATTTGGTAGAATAAATGCTGTTGTATTGCAGGATTCCATTCCTCATCTTCGACTTACATACTTACTAGCTTAAGATAGCGCTACAATCAAGGGTGGATCTCGGACTTAGCCAACAAGAGTCTCCAGCTAGGTCAATCTTTCGCTAGCTGCTCCCAGTTATTAGAAAACCACCAACGGATGCTTTTAAAATACAATGCTGTCCGATGACGTTCAAGCTTAATTTTAACACCCAGCAAGGACCATTATTTAAATCGGAAACGTTCTCCGAAAATGTTGCATAATGTCAAAGGTTGCTAAGGCGATGTAAGAATTAGTTTAGATCTCAGATGTGGTCGTAATTCTTTCCTAATACGTATTACTTGCTTGGGGAATGTTCTATAGATCCCTTCATATCTTTGTCATTATTACCTCCATGCGTTCAAAACCAGCAATTTATTTCGTACTTAAGAAGCATATATCTTAAGTTGTATTTAGTAACTCTTTGTCAGTACGTTTCTACCTAAATGTTGAGTAGCAAATTTTTTATATAAAAATTTCGTTTTTTACTTTCAGAGTAACGAAGCATCCTCAGTTGCGATTGATTGGGTCTTTACATTTAAGGTATGTTTAAATAATTATTAAGTATATAAGCAGAGATTTTGACATCTAGATGTTCACCATTTGGTCAATAAAAATTATTACTCCCTGCCTTAGGAAAAATGTGTGCGGTAGTGCGCGCGCTTATTTTAAATAGAAAATTATCTTTGGTGGCATGATCGCCTGTGTCCACCACTTATGGAAAATACGCCTTTAAATACGTATGTATAATATGTTTTTTTATATTATACTTAAATCCTGTCATACTATTCGTATCTATCCTATCGCACGGCTTAGACGTTTCTTGTGTAGCAGTCTAGAGCCTACAATATCTTTTCAGCTGCTTAGGAAGTTATCAATAAGCAGACAATAGTCTTTTTTTTTTAAAGAACATAAGGAATAACGGTAACTTTTATGAGTTTTAATTTGCTCTGTTTTCATACCACTTCATTGCATCGCATTGCGACCAAGTAACACAAGTTTCAATGAAAGTGCCTACCGAGAGCTCAATTAATGTAGAATACGTTCTGCTTTAGAGAAGTTTTCTCCTAAAGCTGTCCTATCAGGTTTTTCAATGAAGTCATTTTGAATGATCCGATTATAACCTGGGCCCGAGACAAATCTCAATGGTCATGTTAAGAAACCCATATCATGAGCTCTTTGGCTTGGCTGCAGACCAAGATATTTCAACCCTTTCGACTACTTGAATAGGATTCACTACATCTAAGATTGCGTATGACAGGTGGAAGGCAAACATATGCCATCTCATGAAGTAATAAGTATTGAAATCTAAATTATCTGCTTTCAAAGAGGATCGCACTAAAGTCCTAACGTGCTTTCTGCTAAACTTGTATACACATAAAATCTGGGATCCGTTTGATATAGTATGTGCATAAGAATAAATTTGTGATCAGCTAGGCCATTATAAACTCAGAGTGAATTTTGCCAAATTCCACTTTCTTTACCGAGAAGGAATTGCAGGAATATAGATAAAGAGAGGGAAAATACAGAGGCACTTAGCGAAAAAAGCACCGAAACAAGAAACGTTTTGGGAATCTAATCTGCACCAGGCGGTACACATTGACACACAAACAGCATGTATGACGATATCATTTGCAACTACAGAGCCGCTTAGGGTAAATGAACTTAGTGCGTGTTTTTTTATTTATTTATATTTTTTAAATATGATTTCATCAATATGCCCACTGCGGCTACGAGTTACATGGTCCATTCGATCAGTCCAATTTTTCACTTCTTTTTCCAATAAATCTGGCCGTATGGCGTCAATGGTGGCTTGGTTTGTCGGCAAAAACCAATAACTGAACATAGCCCCATAAAAAGTAAGTCGCACGAACGAGGGGGACAGTTAACAGGACCACTTCTGGAAATAAAGTTTACACCAAATTGATTTTGCAATAAATTGATGTTTAAGCGCGCTGTATGGCAAGTTGCGCTGTCTTGTTGGAATCAAATCGATATTAAGCTGATTAATTTTTGGAAACAAAAAATCAGTCATCATAGCCCGATAGCGCTCGCCATTCATCGTAATGGAAACGAATCGACATTTCGGCGTCTTCTTCGACACTTCGCGCTACAGCAGCTATATCTTCTTCGGTACGCATATTTCTTTGTCTTGTTGATGGTTTTGAATTGAGAAGAGTAAAATAGTAGAGAAAAATTGACGAAGTATTCTATGAACTTCACGAACAGATTTATTTTTTTTAAAGTAAATTTCCACAATTTGGAAGCATTGTTCCAGCGTTAAATAATTCATTATGAATTGTCTGACCCCACTGAACAAAAATGTCAACTGAGCTTGACATTGTCAGCTGTCAAACCATAGACAAGCACCTTTTACATTACTACGACAAGCCGCTTGCGCATGCTAGAGACCAGATTTTTCAATATATCGCCTTCATTTTTCTCGCATGTTAACCATTATTTTCGGTGAAGTACTTCTTTTCGACTTTTTAGCGACTTTTCTCGTTTTTTTTGGGTCGTAATTTTATAGAAAATATAACTTACCAAAGACATATGTACTGCAAGCAAAAATAGCTAAATTTTTTATTTTGATATTGAACTAGGTTGCACTCGTCATTTTGGTATCGATTTTGACAAGGTCTCCAACGCCGCTGAAGGAGATACATCCGCAGGCCTTTCCTGTCCCTTTTCTGATCCGTTTTATTGGTTTTTGTGCACACCTCTGCCTGAGTCTTTTTAATGGTCTACACCAAAATCATTTCTGGTTTTAAGATTTTCCAACTCGAATTAGGACTCATCGGACCAAAAACTTTTGGTCAAAAATGAATGCGGTTTTGATAAAAAATTGCTACCAAAAGTCAGGATTTCTATTTCTATTTAATATTGATAAGATGCAGCATGGGCTTTTTCTTTACAAAATAGCTTTCGTTGAGCCGCCTTTAGACTGCTCTTGATGTTATATTTAATTGTCGATTTCCTTTTATAATCCTGGCTTAAGATAAATGGTTTCTCCTGATTTTAATTTTAATTTTTCCCCCATCAGTTGATGTGGTTTCCGCCTCCTTCTGCAAGAACTTTGAAAGCTTCCAACTGTTTCCTTTTTTTCATTTATAGTTTTGGCAGATCTCTATATCTCTTATAGAATGCGGCGTAAAAAATTGGGTTTCGGATATAGAAGTGGAATGGTACGGAAGAACAAGCGTTCGAAATCTCTAAAAGGATGCCGTTCGTATTCTCTCATAAAGATAACTGAGTAGCTGGCTTAATAGAACGTCTGAGAGTAGAATTAGAACACGAAACTGGAGTAAATAATAGACTGTCATGACGAGAAGTTGGACACTCTGTTATCTCTACGGCTGCCAAAGATATAAGAAACTTGGTTTTTACATGCAACATCTAGTTTTCCTTAACTGGCGGAAACACAGTTAGAAAAGATTTCACACCCATAGACTAAATTGTGTAAAGCTAATATTTTCGAGAGCATCAAACACGTTCTAAAGGGAAAAAAGCGAGCAGTGTTTGATGATCTTGGGCAGATCATTCGCATATGTTGAAAATAATAGAGGGCTCAAGATAGACCCTTGAGGGAGACCACGTCTGATCAGTAAAAGACTTGATGAACGGTTATTGAATACAACAGCGTACTTCCCATCTGTTAAATAAGAGTTAAAGGGCTTTACAGCACCAGCTGTGAAATTAAAGAATTTTTCAAGTTTATCACATAAGATGACACTGACACCAAATGAGATTGCCTTGGTGTTGGCAGACTTGAGCTTTTAAGTACAAAGTCGTTTGTTCTGCAACAGTTTTTCAAAAATGTTTGATAAATATAGCAAAAATGAAAACTCCCCATCCTTTGAGTTTTTAGCAACAGGTATGATTTTTGTTGTTTTCCACGATTTCGGAAATTTACCTGTTATCAGTGTGACATTTAAAATATACGTTATAAAGGGAAGTTAGATATATGAATTCAGTTTCAAAAATAGTGTGTGTATTTGATCGAAACCATATGCATTTGACTTCCCTGAAATAATCCTTTGGACCAATTCTGTGCTAAGTAAAAGTAAAAGAAACAGTGAATACCATGAGTTCTATGTAAAAATAGCCATTAAGTGGGACTCTCTTGAAATTCGAAACTACTGGAACCGGTAAGGAAACAAATTTTTTCTAAATCATTTTGTGTCTTCATCGACACACTTATGAAACCCTTGCTCTAATGTTTATACTCTAGCATTTGAAGAAATAATTCACCAAATCGGACATTTCCCAGTTCAACACATCTCATAAGGGGATTCCCTTAGCAGCAGCGCTATCTCCATCGAATAAAATAGAAACCATGCGAGAAGCATCCAGATCGTCGTAGAAAACTTTCTCAAATCTTGACGAAAAGGCCAGTCGGCTATCTAAATAAATTTACAGTGTCTTGAAAATAGCTTTCTGACTCCTATACTCGAAAATACTTAGCACTTCACTCAACTTCCACTTGCGAGCGCCACTTAAAGCCAGTTATTCCCCTACTGAGCTGTGCTTTCTTATTAGAAGTGAAGACTCGAGTTGTAGAATTGGTCTTCATTCGCTTTAACAAGTTTTAACCATCTTAGGCATTTTAGCCAACTAATGTGTATTTGTCTGACCTGCATATATCATTTGTATCGACTGTGACTCCACAACTGTATATTCTTGTTCATCTTTCCATGACTTTGTTTTGGCGGGCAGCCTAGTCAACTTTGATGGTTTTTTGAGATCGATACCACTGCTATCCAGCATTTGGCGTTAGTTGAATCGGATCTGTCGGGAGGTTGAGGGATCTGTGCCACTGCAACCGTTCAATATTAGCTCCCCTCAAAGCATTTCTTCTCGAAAGTAGTAAACATATCCTTTGACCATCATGTACTTTAAAACCCTCATCACCAAAGCATAGCTAAACCAGATTCCCACAGCTTAAATAAAAGTCAACTCAAAAGTCATCAGGACAATACTACTTAGAATACTTATCTCAACAAAAACTGCTAATTATCTTGAGACAAATTAATAACAAATGCTGCCAGCATTCAACGAGAAATATATTCCCAAACCACTATGGTGACATGGACATCCCACCACACCACTACAAGCACACACAAAAAAAGCAAAAAGAATTAATTATCCCGGGAAAATATGTACCCTTTCTGTGAAATGTCCCATGTTAAGTAGAAAAATAAAGTCATTTTCTTTTGGGACGAGGGCATACAACGACCAAGTATGCAAACCACAAAATCCACACACTACACTCCTACTGTCATTCCAGGAACTCCTGTATTCGTACTCTAACCCAATTCCTCGTAACAATTTTAATTCAGTTAAAAGTCAAACAAACAGGACTCTAATGGAATGCAAACGCCCTCTGAACATGGTTGTTGTACTACAAGCCTCAGAACCAAAAACAAAAAACACAAAAAAAAAACATAATAATAGGAAAACTCCCTCCAAAACACTCGACTCGTCGACTGTTGAAGTATCTTTCTGTCCTAAAAACCAAATGTTTCCAAATCTAGTTACAGTTACATACGAGTAGCTCGAGTCCCCAACTCTAACTTTATCTCCAGTTCTAGTACCCACTTCTACTTGTTCTCTTGTTCTACAATTCCGTTTGGTATAATGAGTTAATTGCCTTTTGCATTGTTTGTTATGCTCGTTGAGAGAGCTGTTGAAGGATTAAGATACTTTTCACAAAACCGCACACCACACACCACACACCAACACATAGATACTATATGCGTGCCTACATTTGCCTTGTGCCTGGTAAAATGCCTGCGTTCATGCAAACCAAAGTACTCGTAAGTACATGATTTGGAACAAGAATATCAAATATTTCGAATAAACTGATTCATGTCCTGGAGAATCCGGCTATGTTATGTCCTAGAAATGCATTGTCACTCCTCCGGCTACAGTTCATTATTGAAGGAACAAGGAAGCTCATATATTGTAAGATATGTGTACGGCGCACCTCATCACTTACATACACTTCTGGTAAATCAAAATTTCATACTTCCTCCCTTTGGATGAAGAATGATGTGATGTGCAACCCAAGACGTGTTAAAGGAACTTTCATCATCATCAACCGCTGCCGTACTCTAAAGAGGTTAGTCGTAGGTAAAATCAGTTTGACTTGGCGAACAGAAGATGACAGGAGCAGCTTAGCTTGTGAATGGCGCAGGAAATTGTGTCGTTGAAGATATTGCATTTTAAAAGACAACGAGTAGTGCACCTTAACACAGCGGCATCAACATAGTTCTCGGCTTCGGCTGTAGTATCAGGATCGGGGTTGGAATCAACATTGCATTGGTATTGCTTCAAAGAAATTTGCATAACTTTAGTTGATTAAAGACTCTGGAATGGGTAAAATAAAGACGCGGCGCTATCACCAAGCGACTGAACAAGGGAATGAACAATTTTCTCTAAATGCGTTTGTAGGAAATTAGATGCAAATTACATTCACCAGAAAAGTCCTTGCAACGCTGCCCTTTAACAGAAGGAGAGTTATACACAGTACCGACTTTTCTACCATGGAGACGTGGTCAGGATTTCTTTTGGAATTTTCAATAATCTCCTTCATCGTAGCCAACTTATTGTTGCGACAAGAAATCCAAGAAGGATTTTGTTTTTTCTTGAAATTAAGCATTCGTTCTGAGCTTAGCTGAGGATACACGAATACAAATATAGTACTCGTATATGCGTAGGATGGCGACAGTCGCCCCTGGATATATGTAGATGGAGACCAGAATTGTCGGAGAGTTTTCGTTCTAAGACGCCAGGATGAAAACGTTGATCATGATGTTAATGATGCGGTGTGAACGGCTAAAGCCGATTATGCTGCTGGAAGTTGAGTTGGGATGATGATGATGGATGATGCGAATAAATGACGGCATTATATGTATGTATGTGGGGGAGGCTTGATGTTCAGATACGCATAACTGAATGCATTCCCTGTCATCTATTACCAACGCAATTTGCATAATTTTTTTAGTTCACCCTTACTATGAAATGAAGATGAGGACAGAAGATGAACTTGGAATGATGCACAAGTACGAGTATGCTTTGAAATATAGTGGCACGTGATGTTTAGCTGAAATAATAGAGTCACGAAATTTTAAGTCTTTGAAGGAGGATGCTCCAAAGAGAATTGTGAATTATCACTGAAAAGGTTTTTGACAAAGATTGAATAAATCAGAGAGTTTATTGGACATCGTACATCCTTTCTAGTTTATTTTACCTTCTAGACGAATGGCAATATGAAAAGGTAGTTGCTGATGCAAGTAAAAGACAAGAGAGCCCATGTGGAAGTGTAACTCTAAGAGGTTTAAATAATTTAATGAAAATGGAAAATGGTCTTTGTAACGCTGCTCCCATGTAAATCAAGCCTTTTTGTCTAAGCTATCCAATGCAAGATTCCACGAATATGAAGTCGATGGACCGAGGTCCTTGTTTAGTTTGCAGGTGTATTAATTATAATTCCACTTTTCTGTTCATGTTCAAATGAAAAGAAATTAATATTTGGTGAAAGCATTGCCTTCTGGTTAAAGATCTGCCAAACTATCTTGTTCAGCATTTTACTGTATAAGACAAGATCAGACAATCCAGACGGGACTAGCGATTTATAGAGAGTGGACTAGGTTCTTTATGCTAGGAGCTCAACATTGAAACCTTCAAACTTGAACAAAGAGTTTCTTATTGCGAGTTGATGGCATTTCATAGCCATCTATCCTAAGCAGTTTAAAGCTAGGGCTCATGTATCATATATTTTGGCGAATGATGCGACATTGCATGTGGACTCATTATTTCGCTTTAATTTAGGCTTAGCAGGATAAACATTAAGACCACAGTCTGTGGTAAACCTGCCAAACGCTGCTAACATATTTTTCGAGATGTCGCTTAAAGAATTTACTTCAAACAATTATAGCAACGTCAACAGCATGGACAATTGCGTTTATATCCATTCTATAGAGGTATATAGCTACTATAGTAAATTACTCACACCTACTTCTAACTTATATAGGGTCGCCTTTGTTGTTCAAGGGAGTGCTTTGCTAGCCCCAAAAAGCAGCGTGTTTGCTAGGGTTATACTCCGTGTGATCCCAGCGATGGTGTCGTTGTCTGAATTTATAGCCGAGCCTAGGTAGCTAAAGTCCTTAACCCATTAAACGCTAGATCGGCTCGTACGATTCTGATGAAATTTTGAAATATGTGCCCTGGTGACTATAGGCTATAATATATCTATATATAAAAAAAAAATTACCAGCGCTCACACCTGAAATATGACGTGGGTATTTAAATCACGACAGGCATCGGTGTGATGTTTTCACTTTTACTTAAAAAAAAAAAAACCGAAAGACGTCGTGGGCTGCTCTGTTGAAGCGCTAATGTGAATATGCGCCTTTATTTGGCAATTTTTCGTCGGTCTATTAGCCCTTCATCATGGCACGCTACGTTAGAATGAGTTCTTTAACTAATCCCAAGAAATCCACTAGAAAATGTGTATGCAAGAATGCAATAGAAATGTACATAAATGCTAAAGAAAAAACGCGCGCTGCTGTGTTCTAGTGTTAAAAAAAGTGTTTTTGGATTATTTTGATTCCAACAGAAATTTCTTACTGCTGTCGAGCTGCAAGCTGCAAAAGAACTTTGGCCAACATGCATACGGCGCTAACATTATCATAACACCATTTGATGCCGTCGATGCTATTAGTGACAATGAGGAATTAGATGACAATGCTCAATTGTTGCGCGATGAACCGGAGCTGCCTGGTCAAACTGCCGGGCAATTTGAAATTGAATGTATTTACTATGATATAAACGAACACATGCTATCGGGCTGTGAGGATGATGATACGAATGCCGAAGAAGAACATGATACGCCGGTGGCATCAAAGTCTAGTGGTCATGGCCATAAAAAAAAGAAGCGCCTCCGGATCGATGAAGGAATGAAACCAAAATGATCTAGGAGGCAAAATTATCAATTCGATAAGATTCCAAACGATGATACAACCACTTCAAAACAAAACGTTGTATGAAGAGATTTTTACCATGAATCCTATTTAGCTTTGGGAAATGTTCATCGATAACGAGGTGTCACTTCCACCAACCAATATGCTGTGGCCAATAATTGTCCATCATTCGTTACATCAATTAGCGAATTTGGGCGCATTATATATAACCACACGTCGCCGCAAACACAAAGTTATTCATTTCAATTCGTTGTATTCTCTCACAACCTTTCGGTTGTTGAACAGATGATTGCCTATTACGACCGGCATTCGTGCAATATATTCATAAAAGATAAACCCATTCAATTCGGGTACAAGTATTGGTGTTTGGAGTCGACAGAAGGCTACTTGTACCAATTCATTTCATACGCTGGTGCGTCGGAACAGGAGGACCCAGGATTCGGGCTGGGAGAAAGGGTTGTCCGATCGTTTTTATCACATTCAGAGGACCGAGCCAAGCACACTGTGACGTTTGACAACTTGTTTACTAGTCACAAACTAATGACTCGTTTGTCGAACGATGGATTCTTCGCATTGGGAACTGTTCGTGATAATCGAACCAACCATGCCCCTAGATAAATATCAAGGAATTCGATATGAACAATTCTATATCTACTCGTGGCGCGTTGGAATGATAATGCGGTAAGTTAAACACATTTTGTCCATTGGTTCATTTTTATCTTGTTGTTCATCTTTCATATGTTCTTCATTCATTCTTATCTTTTCGGGTCGTGACATAACTATCAAATTTTTTGAGCCATACGGCAGTGGCTCGAGCGAAACGGTATGATCGAAAGCGATGGAAAATTTGCAATGCGTTACGATCGTACCGATCATTTCATTGGGAAACTCAATACTCGTCAACGTTGTAAGCAATGCGCTGGCAAGACTAAATACGGTTGTTTGAAGTGCAACACAATGGTGTTGCCACAGATCAGAAGAGGATTGCTAAATCTTAATAATCCGTAAACATCATAATTTCTCAATTAAATAAATAATATCCAATTTAAATGGGCCTTTAAGCACTTTTCCTGAGCATTTTCCGTGAAAAAAAGGCGAATTTTACCTGAAAAAATTTAAAAGTAGTCCGCGAAAAATTATATTGTTCTGTTTTTTTCTTGTAGGTGCACCTTTCCTTTTTACTGTAAAACAAATTTTACTGCGATATCTTTCACCGGGCCCGCGCCAGAATTTTTTAAGTGTTACCATTTTCTTGGGTATTTGAATACCCAGGAGGTTGAAATGGGTTAACTATCTTAAAGCTATACCCACGAAGGTGACGTTCTGTCCGAGACGTCGGTATTCGCATATAGCATATACTTTGTCTTCCCTTCATTGGCCGCTAAACTCATTCTTGCCGCTTCCATCTCAAGCGCCACTGACATCACGCTGCTCTCTTCCGATTATGTCAATATCATCGGCGTATGCGAGGCATTGGACGGACTTTTAAAGATCGTGCCTCTTGTGTTTGCTCGTGAGTTTTGCACTATTCTTTCAAGTACGAGGTTGAAAAAATCGCATGACAGCGCATCGCCTTGTCTAAATCCTTTCTGGACATCAAAGGTCTCGGTGAGATCTTTACCGACCTTGATGGAGCAGCGTGCATTCTCCATCGTCATCCTGCACAGACGGACGAGTTTGACAGGGATGTTAAAACTAGACATTGCTCTGTATAGCTCGTCTCTATAGATGCAGTCATACGCGGCCTTAAAATCGATGAATAGGTGGTATGTATCGATCTGAAGCTCATGGGTCTTCTCCAAGATCTACCGTAGTGTGAATATTTGGTGGACTGTGCCACATTGCTTTGAACCTATCAGGTGATTGATAAACGCCTTCAGACGTTCACACAAAACGGCGGATAAGATTTTATATGGGATGTTAAGGAGACTGATGCCTCTGTAGTTGGCGCAGTTCAGAGGGTCTCCTTTCTTGAGAATCGGACAAACAATGCTGAGGTTCCATTCATCGGGCATACTTTCGTCCGACCATATTTTATAGATGAGTTGGTGTATGCTCCTTACCAAGTCATCGCCTGCCGCTTTGAAGAGATCGGCAGTCAGGCCATCAGCTCCAGCAGCTTTGTTGGACTTAAGCTTCGATATAGCTATCTTCACTTCATCCAGGTCGGGTGGACGGAATTGTTGGTTGTTATACAGTCTGCGGAAATGGTCTTTCCAAATCCTCAGCATCTACTTCTACTACGATGTTCCCTTGTTCATCTCTACAGGCTTCGGTTCGGGGTTTGTTTCCATGGGATGTTATTTTTACCTTTTCGTAAAACTTCTAAACCTCATTCCTGGAGTAGCATCTCTCAATTTCCTCGATCGCTCGCTTCTCATGCTCTTTCCTCTACCTTCTGAGAAGCCGGTGTTCGTCTCTCCTCTTCCACTCATAGAGCTCATGAGCAGCTCTGGTCTTTTTTTGCAGTGCCGCATTGCCTGCTTTTTGCTTAGCTGCATGTGCTTGCCGGCATTCGTCATCGAACCAGGGGTTTCATTATGGTGGACGAGTGAAACCCAGCACATCAGAAGCGGCATCTCTGATGGCAGTTGCCGTAGTAGATATCGCGGTTTTTCATCTTCTTTTTGTCCGGCCCATCCCATCGCATTTCTTGAATGGCGGTTATGTAGTCTTTGCAGCAGTCTAGGGCCTTCGCTAGTTGTTTGGTGTGATTGGAACAGGGATCTTAAATCCGGACCAAGATTTGGATGATCCTATAGATACACGAAATTTAGGCAGATAAAGGCTACATGAATTGTTACCAAAAATTCTTGGCGACATTTTGGCATTGGCACATATACCGGGGATGGAAAAATGTTCGGTTTGCATGCGCTATTCATATGGGTAATTGCTGTAGACTCCCAAAGGTATCATTATGTTTAGAATGCATAAGATATCCGCTGCCGCTGGTTCCTCAAACGATTATCCTGCTGGTATGAGGATTTATTGCGCTATACATGCACTGTCTTCCCGTTCTACAGCCAAAACTAGGGCCATATGTCTAGGAATGATAATGAAAATTAGAAAATTCTATCACGCTCAAGGTAATGTACTGGACCAGAATTAGTAGACAAGAACAGCAGAACGGAGTCTTCCAGCAAACCACCATTTATTGCTAAGGTATCTAGCTTGACCCTGCTAAAGTAAATTTTCAATCTATTGAAAGAAGATTTGTCACAAATACACATATTTTCGATTCCGAAATCTATCAAATGCTTTAGAAATAACAAAAACAACTATGTTGCTCTCATCAGATTTATATAGACTATGGTAACACTTTTCGATGAGACATGGAATCGAAAATTCTTTGAAATTCATACGTACTGGAGGACATCTGTAAGGATTTCATGATTTTGGAAAGAAAAAGGTAGATGTAAGGGCTCTGTAGGAAAAGAGAGAAGAAGAATAGCTTCCGGTTTCGAATAACATGTAAAGTCAAAGGCCAGGACATGGGGTTCAAGGCACTGTTTGTGTTCCTACAGTGTAAAGAAGTCTTCGCCAGGACATGGGGTTCTCGCCGAAGGGAGTTCTCTGAATCTAAATGGCAATGATAAGTTCATTATGTCCAAATGTCGTTCTTTTGGTGGAATAGGCTTTTACAAAAAATGCTTTAATGATGCCTTTACGAGTCTCTTCCTCGGCTAATTGGTGGCTTTCCCTAGAACGCCTAGCTCTGCTTTTAATACACAGATGAATCTCACCCTCGATACTTTACTAGCCGACTGTCTTTTAAATCTTATTAGGCTAAAGCAAAATTTTCCAATTGTAACACGAGTCGATCTCAAGCCGCTCAACAGTCTATTCTGACAACGTTTGTCGTTAGCCAAAACCTCGAAGCTTTAGCGTCGCCGGTACTGACACGACCGAAGTCAAAATATTTCGGATCTTACGCCAGACTTTTATTCACGGCGCCTACTGTAACATATTTTTGACGTTTGGGCGAGTAGCGTACGTGTTGCTTGAAATTTAACCACAACACGTCGAAAACTGATCTCAGTTGGTCAATTTTGGGGATCAAATCAATCACGGAGTACTCTCTTTGTTTTGCAAATTGAACAGCGATTTTCATAAAAAATTTGACAGATACTCGTATGGAAGTGTGCAACTGGTGTCACTCTAACATTGATGACCTGTCAAACTAAAGACGAGCTTCAATAAAACGCTACAACGACACCACGTTTTGAAAGTTATCTCTACATGTTGATCTGACTTGGTATTTTTGATGTGTACTTTGTAATCGTACCTGTTAATTGCGTAGTCCCCACAGATGATTTTGAATCTGAATCTTGAGTTATTTTATCGTTCTCCCGATGGATTGGATTCATACATTCTTCATTAGTTGTTTGAAATATACTTTGATTCGCTGTTTATGAATGCTTTTTAAAAAAAAATTGAATTGGCAATGTAAACTCAAAAGATAACTAGAAATATGAATATGGTTACCTATTGCAAATGTAGTTAAAAAAAAAAGACGAGCATTCGAACCTACTAAGTCTTGTCATATCAAACTAAGACCAACATCCATTAAAATCGATTTTCCCCAGAATCCTAGACAAAAATGAGCACATAAAAGGTATGACAACAAATTTTCTCAAAGAAAGAACAAACAACAATACGTTCATCCTACAGGATATTCTTAAATATGATGCCGATCCATCAACAGACAAGCAATTTCCATGAATCAAGCGAACAATAGTGTTTCATTGGTTTCGTTTCGAATAATTGAATTAACTTTTGCACAAATTCCTGGGTTTCATTGAAAGTACGCACTCTGAATGGTAGACAGATACATACAAATCCATAAAGATGAAGGCAAATGAATGAAATCCAATTACCGTTAAAATATGCAGCCTTGTCAACTCGTCGTCCTTCAATAGAAAACAATTCCACTCGGTCGGATTCTAAATTGAATTCTCGCAAAAGTGTGCAAATGTATATGTGTATGTGTGTATCTATGCTTTCTCTTTGGAGCCTTATTTTGAATCCAGCCTACAATCGCAATGTCGATTGACTTGGAAGGATTTACCTTAAATGTGAACATAACACACATGTCAGCTGAACAAGAGTTTGCTTTCGCTTCATCACAGAAGTCGATGATGCCTGATGCTTTTGATGCCTTGTTGGACCTATTCCGGGATACGAACAATGTCAGATTCAGTAATTTCCAGTAGATACCTTCAGTCTCAATGTTAACTTGTTAATATTTCATGCTCACCAGAGTTGTAAACTAAATATTGTTTCAATTTTTGGTCCGATGATGGTTTTGAAGTATGTTCCAAGTTTGGGAATTGTCTATGGACAATGTATGGAGTGGCGTATAGAAACGATAGCACCAGGAGTCATACAGCATAGATTTATACTTTTTTTTCTTTTTCACAAGCATTGTAGTCCATAAGTACCCTAAAGGTCTACAAATACATTTCTTTATGTGTATACTTCTAGAAGCTGAAGATCCCAGAAAAGCAGACTTTTGTGAGTCTGAGCATTAACGAAGCCTGGAAAGACTTCCCGGACAATCGGAAATTAATCCAAGCTAAGAAGAGGGGGCGTCTTTGGCAGTACTGTTGGATGGTATAGCCATCACGGTACCACCTCCGATAATGGATTCAGGCTAATCGACTTTGCGGCGGGGCGAAATATTGTCGTAGCTAGCACGCGGTTCCCACATCTCGATATACACAAGGGGACTTGGAGAACTCCTGATCAATCAACAGTCAACCAGATTGATCACATTGCGATCGACGCAAGACACTCCTCCAGTATTATGGATGTCCGTACGTGCCGAGGAGCCAACATCGGCTCCGACCATTACCTTGTTGTAGCCAAGGTACGGTTGCGGATATCCCAAACTATGCCAAGACAAACTAATGCTGTGAGAAAATTTGACGTCAGACGGCTACAATCGCAAGAGATCGCCAAGTCCTTTTCCGATCGAGTGTATCTTAATCTCTTAAGAGGTCCAATGCCGCCAGCATCAAGTATCGAAGACCATTGGAAACACTGCCAAAACGCCATCAGAGATGCCGCTTCTGATGTGCTGGGTTTCACTCGTCGACCACAACGAAACCTCTGGTTCGATGATGAGTGCCTGCAAGCACATGCAGCTAAGCAAGTTGCATATAAAACGGCGCTGCATAGAAGGAGCAGAACTGCTCGTGAGCTCTATAAGCGGAAGAGGAGAGACGAACACCAGCTTCTCAGGGGGAAGAAGAAAGTGCATACGAAGCGCGCGGTCGAGGAAATTGAGAGATTGTACTCCAGGAATGAGGTTTAGAAGTTTTACCAAAAGGTAAAACTAACATGCCACGGAAACAAACCCCGAACCGAAGCCTATAGAGATGAACAAGGGAACATCATGGTAGAATCACAGTCGATGCTAAGGATTTGGAAAGACCGTTTCTACCGACTGTATAACGGCGACGACGAACCAAATACCGCTGTCAGGCTGAATGAACCTTTCAACCTCCGGTGGGTGTTACCCATCTGGCTATGAATGCTTATCAGTTTACCCTCAAGCTCCCTTTGGGACGTACTGTGAGGTATTGTAATTCTGCCCTTACCCAGAAAACTCGCTTATGATATACCCTTTACTTACTTACTTTAGGTGGCGCTACAGTCCGGGGTGGACCTGGGCCTCAGTCAACAAGCTTCTCCAGCCAGCTCGATCCCTGGCTAGCTGCCTCCAGTTTCGCACGCTAAGTTGGCTGAGGTCCTCTTCCACTTGCGTGCGCCACCTGAGTCTTGGCCTTCCTCTACTTTATGATATACCCTACCAAATCTATAATCTCCTATTCATTGCAACCTTGGAACATTTAAACTCAACGTACAGCCACATCCTCCTTTTTTTCTTTAGCATGCACTGAGAAATTTCTCGGACGACGTTTAAAGTCAACTCTTGTTCTAACCGAAAATGTATGTTGTGAATATAGCAGAAAAGTACACTATTTAGAGTAGTCTTCACGTTTCCGGCATCTTTATCAAAAATGGGAGCTCTCGCTACAGGTCACCGATCTGTGACAATTTCTTAAAAAAAATTCACGACATTCATCTGGTTCATATGTGCTTCTTGCAATAAAGCGTTATGTGCAATACTGCCCATCAACCTTTGGCCTACTGCGGATTCGATTTAACAACATTATATCGCGAAATAGACCAGTAAGGAGGAAGCCGAAGTCGTACGATCTGACATTACTCGGTTCTCGTAAGGCTAAGTAAAGTCTTAAGTGGAGGCTTATGAATCGGGAACTCTTTAAGCCTCAGAAACCAATATTCTCGGAGAAACCACCGAAAAATGAACCATGCAGGTGCATTTCATCAGAAATATCTGAAGAATTCCTTCTGATAACAAGACATAATGCTAGGAACAGTGTTTCATAGTGAATAAGGATTTTGGTTAAACCTTAACCAAAGTAACAAAAAGGAAGCCCTGCATTCTGGCTAAAAATTTACAACTTACCAGTTTAAAGAAAAAACTGATCTCAAGCTTCTTTTTGCAATGTGGTATTGCCTTAAGCACTTAGAAACCCCTACTCGTCAAACTATGCAACTTGCATCCGCCATAATTGACATCTTTTGTTGTCGCCATTACTCGAACACATTTCGATGATGCATTCCTAACCTTGTTATATAAGCAACCGTTTGTGAATAACTGAATTTTTAATTGCTAATATTAATCAATGGAATTAAGCAAAACTGTCTATACAGCATTATTTGCATGGTGCCGAAACCGGGATTATTTTTCCATAAAAATAAATAAAATTTAACGTATTCGTTGAAATTAATGTAATAATTTGCATCAACTACATTCCAATATCAAAACTATGACAACAATCCCGATCCTGGAACGGCAGCTACTTGCCAATTCCTTCGACCGCCAAAACCGATCGTCATCGAACATAGAAAAGATATGTCCAGAGAGTTGAAACTCTGGAGACAGCAGTAGGAGTTCTTTGAACTTGCAACAGGAATAGGCAGCAAGCCGCAAAAGGTTCAAGTAGCAACATTCATGTCCGCAATTGGATATTCTGCACTTTCGAGAGGTATAAGTTCAATAAAATAGTGCAGAGGGACGGTGAAATTTTCGATGAACTTATGTCGCGACTACGCCTACAAGCGCAAAACTGCGCTCAACTCATTCTCGGAATCCATAGTGATGATCTTCCCACAAAGCTCTTATCGCAAGACATTGACCTCACAACAATTCAACTCAGCAATTCAACTCTGTCAGGCTACAGAAATGGCTCAAGCGCAAATCGTTAACGAAAGCGATAAGATAGTTAACTTCGTGAAGAAAGGACTCAGCAAAAAAACAAAATCGTTCGACTGTCGGAACTGCGGAAAGCACCAAGAGATTCACAAATGTACCGCTTGTGATCCCATTTGCAAAAAGTGCAACAAGAGAAATCGCTTCGATAAGTTCTTCAGAAAATACGCCTAAAAGAACAATAACCCTTCAAAAACACACATCAACAGTTGTGAAGAGCCCAAGGACGACTCCGACGACTCTCTTTCCATTGGTACAATTGCCAATGGAACGAACAATGAGATCGATAATTTCGCGGAAAAAATCACAATACAAGATAAATCGAACAGAATAAGGCTCGACACATGTGCACAGCGCAACGTCGTTCCACACCTTGTTTCTTTCAGCAATCACCGTCTGCAGGTACTTGACGAGACACTTGCACCGTGCAAACATCAAACCAATACCTGGAGCAAACGCCTGTGAAAAATTAGGATTAACTACCAGAATAAACCAGTTATCACTGGATGACACCATTTTTGAGGGACTGGGGTGCCTCAAAGGTTACGAATAGGACATTGACCTAATAAAAAACCACCCTCCCTCGAAGGATCCCACACAAAATACGATACGACATAAAACAGGAACTCGATAGGATGGTCATTTTATATGTCATCGAACCGATAAAGGAAGCTACACCATCTGTATCACTGTGTTGTGCGCAAAAATAATCAAATAAGAATGTGCATAGATCCAACAAATGTCAACAAAAATATACTGCGCCGTCAACTCCCGATGCAAACGGTTGAAGAAATGTCAGCACAGTTAAATGCTTCTAAGTATTTCACTCTTCTGGGCTGCCACTGTTATGTTATTTGCAAAGTATGCCAAACTCAGATTGTTTCCGTTGATCAGCTAATTTTTCGAATAGTTACCGAATAAACCTTCGGATGCTTACCTATAAACGAAGCTGTGGTTACTAACATTGCAGGCGCCACATCCGTCAGTGTCTAACGTTGTACATTTCTCGTTTTTTTGAAACCCGAAAGCATAAAAGTACGCAGGAGTACACTGCCATCCGGTCATCATATTTCACTCAACCCCAACAGGTATTCTTGACAGTTCCTTTGTTAATCGAGGACATTGTCCATATATGTGCGTCTATGATAGCCAAAGACTATCTTCAATCTACTCGTTTGTTGGGCATTTCTGCAAGCTATTTTTGCCGCATTCAATTCGATAATGCAAAAAAACAAAGTATACGATACTCTTACCTAGTTCTTGTCTCTTTTAAACCATGAATTTATCTCTGACAAGTGGTTTCATCAACCTTCCGTTCTAGACAATAAGATATCCATTTGCTCCAAATCAATACTTTGTGTAGATCAAATACCAGGTTTTGTCTCTCAATTTTATATTCACCCTTTCCTTTGAACTGCTATGTACCGACCCCAAACTATATCACAACTAAATTCGGTCACAATACTCCTTTTACCCCGATTAGCTATATTTACATTTACACCTGCCTAGGTTAACTTGTTCTTCTTTCACTTAAAATATAAAAGAAAAGCAAAAATCAAAATCGGCACCTTAATCCAATTCTTACAACAATGAACAATGTTCAACCTCGATTTCTCAGGATAAAACCTCTCGAAGCATCCTAGAAAACAAGTGATCCACTTGAAAAAAAAAAGACCTCCAAATGCATACGATATTCACGCTTCCTTTGTAATGTTCAGCTATCCAACAGAGCATAAGAACAACTTCTGACCTTTTTACATCGCATTACCCTCCCTGAATGCTTCTACTTATGGCGGAAACTAACCTCGAAACGGGCAGAATCTAAAGTTATTGCCGATGGCACAATTAATTCTCTTTCCATTTCTAAATGGGATGCTAACCTCGGTTTTTTTTTTCTTCTACTTGATATTTTTTCCCCTCTCCAGTTCTGTCTCTTATAATCTGTTCAGGGTAAACTCTCATCCGTTGATCTTAATGAAAGGAAAAACAGAAAACGCAACCTGTCATCGCTCCGACAAAACAACATGTGGGCCACCATTCAGGTTTTAACGAAACAAACATGGAAGACTCGTAAGGAACACGCTCCCACACATGCTAACGTAAAACTATTTCCCGGAAGCGGATGTATGCGGATAGTTCGCACACTTACATCTACCAACTAATCGACCGACCGACCGAGCGACCTCCTTTATTGCAACAAGAAATCCGCATAGGTAATGAGAACAAGACAAACAAAAAAAAGAACGAAAAAAAAATTAGCCACAGATGCATCCATTAGAAACCTTTTTAGATGCATACATTCAGATATGTATACACATAAGCAACACTTCAGGTAAAGTTGGAAAGATCCTGACCACCCTAAGCACAAACCACCCCACAATGAGTGTGTTGGGAGAGAAGGGGACGGCTGGTATCTAGTGTAATAGTTCACTTATTCTAGATACAAGATAATAAGAATAATATACTTTCCCTCCCCCTAATAGGAGGTTAAGGTGTTTTTTTTCAAAGCCAGTCCTCATACTGTCTTCATCCTGGATCTACAGACACACTCACATACGTATACAAGTGTGGCAATCGTGTGATGCTACATGCGAGTATGCTAATGGCATGCTTGTGTTACATCCTGGAATGAGTCTTGAAACACATAAGCACTCACATACGCGCTTCGCATTAGCCCATATCTCTTCTGGTTCGCTCAAAGAAGGCAAAGCCCGAGTAAGAGGAAAAGCAAAGCGAATAAAAAATAGAAATAAAAGAAAATGAAATGAACGAGAGAAAGAATGGAAAACGGATAACAAACTGCAATATAACCTCATTTTGCAATAAAAACTCAACCTGGTGCTGGAGACTGCTGCTGCTGTCTTGGAGTCAATGCCGCATTCTGTATTCAAAGGATGCGATGAAATACGGATTCTACGTACTGATGTCAAAAAATGGTGCTAGCTAGTATACCATATTGTCGTCATCAAACTCTGCCTTGCCAGCAACGAGACAAAATTTATATTAAAAAGGATTGTGTCCGGATTAAATTAAATGAAATTGAAATTAGAATCCGAAGGCCCTCTAGGGACGAGCAGTATGAATAAGTTACAACTTAAGTACGTTCATGAGCATACATACATACATACATCACGACAATGAACCATGGCTGATGTGATTGGCAAGGTGGCCCTGGTTATGATACTATGGATTCATTTCGTTCCTGCAGATTCAACCAATTAAGTGGCACATAGGACTTTCAAGTCGAAGTTAAGTTTCTGGCTTACTCAAGCGAAATTTTCGCAGGGCAAGAGCTTTGATTAGATCGATCGGTCTCTTATTTAAATGAAAACGCTTTGTATTGGCTACGCTACATTGGCGAGAAAGTAATTGGATTTAGAGGCAGAGGGTGAGTGCTCTCATATACAGACAACGAAATGATAACTGCATATTTGATGGTGTCATTAGGTGTTCCGTTGCAATATAGTAGCACTGTCTAACGTTTGAGGCCGAAAATAAATGCCACAACAAAGCAATTGTTACCTCTACACCGGTTTGAATTCGTTCAGTCTTACAAAAGACTCATTAGCGTTTTTAAATATTATAGTTTGCCTAATTCCAATTTTTCTTTTGACCTGTAGGAATCACCTTTCACAGCATACAATGGCTCGCACCTGAAGAAGACCACAGGTGGATAAACACTTTCGCACTTTCCATCCTATAGTACGAAATCCACAGTTTACAATCCTAATTAATTACTGCAGATTAAGGATAGTAACAACTACCAAATATTCCTTTCCTGTATGTTATTTGATAGCATGCAAAAGAAACCTCAATCTCTAGTTGTGCAAACATCAAGAGGTGGACCTTGGGATCATTGAAGGAGCCCTTAAGTCGTCCAACCCAATCTAAAGTTACACCTATACGAGAATAAGTAAAAATATTTACGTTAATCCTTTCCTTTCGGTTTATGTTCAACGCATTTGTTTAAAATGACAATTCATTCTAGACGTACAGTCCGTTTGATAAGATCGTATACGGCAAAACTCATTTATGAAAACCGGTTTGGAAGTGGCATTTCCATTAGCAGATAAATAAATACTTCTACTAAGATGCTTTGAATAAAAAAATTTAAAGAGTGTTCAATTTTTGTCAGAGACGGAAGTATTTTAAAATGAGTGTCGCGTTTGCATCACGTTATGAAGCAGTATTCTTGTGCATGCATCCAAAAGGACCGTCATACGGAGCAGCTGCTAAATACACGAAAAGGTCAAAAGCATTTGTTAGCAAGTGGGTGCACCGTTATTTCCAAGTTAAAAATGTGGATGACTTGCCGGATCGTGGGTCTACGCCAAAAACAACAAAAAAGCAGGACCAAATGATTTTACGAGTGTTTGAAAAAAATCCTCTTCAACGTTGCGTGCAGGACAAGGGATTTTACGTAAAATGTGTGTTGTGATACGATACGAAGACGTTTACTAGCCAATAATGTAAAATCTCGAAGCACAATAAAGAAACCACTACTATCAAAAAAACATGTAGATAAACGAGTCAGTTGGGCCAAGGAGAATTTGGACAGAGATTGGAACAGAGTTATTTTTTCGGATGAAGCTTCTTTTTGGGAATGGTCTCCTGTCATTCATACCTGGTGTACACAATCCAATAAATTAATCCAGCGGACCGTCAAACACCCGGCAAAGGTGCACGTTTGGGGATGCTTCTCAAAACAAGGATTTGGCAATTTGTTCATGTTTACAAATAACTTAAACGCACCCAACATCGTCAAAATTTATAAGAAGGCTTTATTACCAACGAATGAGAATTGGTTACTGCAAGAAGATAATGACCCGAAACATTCAGTCGTTTGTGCAGTGCGTGGAAACAAGAAAATGACGTCGATGTTTTAGATTGACCATCACAGTCGCCGGATGGAAATTCCATTGAAAACGTTTGGGTTTTCATGAAGCTAAAGCTCCAAGGAAAGAAGATCTCGATGGTCAAGCAATTATCACGAAAAAGACGAATTTTATGGAGATCTTTGTCTCAAGATTATGCTATAAGATTAGTAGAAAGCATGCCTCGAAGACTCCAAGCAATTATTGATAATGGATGAGAGTGGACAACATATTAATTGAAAAACATTCAAGTAGATAAACAAAATAAACCAATACAATTGATTTTTTATTATTATTATCAGTTCTTCTTTAATTTTTGTCGTGTACGATGTTATCAAACAGACTGTAGGCATATATGCCAGGTCTGCATTTAACGAGTTTGATGAGCTGTCTGACTCCATACAAAGAATTGTATCCCTGTATCCTCATACTGAAATCGTTATTACGGGCGATTTCAATATACACAATTCTGGGTGGCCTCGACATTCTGGACAGGCAACACCCGAAGGACGGTGTGTTGAGATCTTCGCTGCGGAAAACAACTTAACCCAGCTTGTAAATGAGTCCACGTGAATCCCAGACGTTGATAGTCATACCGCCAACACCCTGGACTTGTTTCTAACCTCTCACCCTGATAAGAACACTGTTGATGTGCTCTCACCTCTAGGCTCGACGGACCATTGTGTCATATCAGCTAAATCCTCGTATATTGACCACAAAGTTAGAGAAAATATTCCTAAAAGAATAGTATGGCAATACGAGAAAGCCAATTGGGGCGGACTTAACACTTTCTTTAGGAATTTTAACTGGTCGTTATGTTTCCTCAATAACGACGTGGATGCCGCTGCTGATATGATCACAGACACTATTCTCTTTGGAATGAGATCCCTTATCCCTCACCGGATAAAGAGTATCAGACCAAAAGAAAAGGCGTGGTACGACTCAAGGTGGAAAGAGGCTGTCAGGTTGAGAGAAATGTTTTTTTTGGTCCCCACAGAGGAAAACCAGAAAAAATTCAATCGGGCCAGGAAAGACTGCAAAGCCTTTCTTAAGCGTGTGAACTTTATATATGACCAAAAAGTGAGGCAAAAAATACTACCTATATAATGTCCCAAAGGTAGTAAAAATTTTTTGCCGTTCATCAAAAACATTAGAAATTCTACCTCATCCTCCATCCCAACGTTCATTTGCAAAGACATTCCAGCTGTCAGCTCTTTGGACAAGGCCAATCTGCTTGTTGAACACTTTGCAGCCAGCTCTACGCTTCCGGATTGTGCTTAGTCTCCGCCTACACTTGAGTGCGTCGAATCTTTAATGGGACGAATCCACTTTCGCACTCGTGGCAAGTGGCAAGATCATAATATCCACAAATCCGCTTGTCCAGATGGTATATCTCCCCTTCTTCTGAAGAGGTGTTCTTCTACGCTGGCAAAACCACTTCGTAAGCTTTTCCATCAATCCTACACTTCTAGGACTCTTTCCGAACAGATGAAAAACATCATTTGTCCAGCCCGTCCCTAAAAAGGCGAATCTTCTTCTCTCACCTCTTACAGACCCATTGCACATACGTCCCTTCTATTCAAGGTCATGGAAATGCTGATAAATCGTCAGCTCATTAAATATCTGGAAACACGAAAACTTCTTAATGACCGGCAGTAGGGTTTTCGTAGCAACAGGTCCAATCAAAGTTTACATCAATCTGGCGAAAGCAAGATAGTTGCACTTGATACTTCAAAGGTATTTGACAAAGTTTGGCATCAGGCTCTTTTGTCGAAAATGCGTGCATTTGGAATCGACGACTCTCTTCTTCAATGGATTAGAAATTACCTTTCGGAACGTTCAATTCAAGTTGTTTTGGATGGTATCAAGTTTGATATTCACAAAATAAATGCTGGTTGCCCCAGGGCGCCGTTCTAACATTGAATTCCAATACTAACAGCTTAATCAATTGGGGAACTATCAACTGAGTGGAATTGAATGCTTCCAAAACACAATGCTGTCTGCACTTTCAATTCTCGGCGTATGTGTCGATGACAACTTACGTTGGAATGACCACATATTCGAATTCGTCAAAAATTCTACGAAATGTCTAGGTTTCCTTAAGCAACACATATATTTCATCCCCTCTGATCTGGCTTCAATATTTAAGGCATTCATCAGCCCAAAATTGGAGTACAATGCTCACATCTGGTCAGGTGCCCCCAAAACATCTTTGCTCAGGTGATCTTAGATAGGATTCAAAATCATGCGATAAAGCTTATAGGTGATCCTAATATAACCCAGTCGATTGACATCATAGACCACCGACGTAATTTCTCCTGCCTCACCTTGTTCTATAGCTATTTTTACCACCAGTGCTTCTCAGAAATTACCAGTGGCATTCCGTCCTTTCAAACCTCTTACCGTAACACCCGCCCCGCTATGAATGCTCATCAGTAAGCCCTCAAGCCCACTTTCGGACGTAACCTGAAATATCATGATTCTTTCCTAAGTCGAACAGCTCGCTCATGGAATGTCCTGCCGAGTTCTTTATTCCCTAATCATTATAGCCTCCAAACATTCAAGACCAACGTACATCGGTGCCTCCTTCGACCGCGCTGTGAGCAATTATTTTAAGGGTGCGCCGATTATAAAAAAAAAACTTAGTAGTTTTAAGATGGTGGCTTAAATTTTTAGAACAAATGGTAAGGTATTATAGAGTACTTATTATTTCGACGTCTCTCGGCTTTTAGTTCACGTGGAACCCAATTTCCTTGCTTTTGAATATATCCAGCAGCTTTTAAACTGACTGCTTGAGTAACACCCAAAGATTCTGCGAGCTCTTCTAGTGCTTGGCAACAATCTTGATAGAGAAATGCTTCCAGTTCTTCATCTTCAAACTTTGTTGACTGCCCAGGACGTTCATCGTCTTCCAAGCCAAAATCACCACTTTTAAATAGTGCAAACCACTTTTGGCACGTTCGCTCAGCTAGCGCATGTTCACCATAATCTTCCACCAAAATACGATGACTTTCGGCAGCAGTTTTCTTCATATTAAAGTAATGAAGAAGAACTCCCACAAAAACACTTTTTAGGCACAAAGTTCGACATATTTGAGTGAAGAAAAATTACTGTTGCTTACGCTGCAAATGAATGACATATACTGAAATGACATACAATGACAGTAGCTTTCCAACGCATGTTCCAATGGAATAATACAAATTACGCCATCTCTTAGCAAACCGCACGAATTAAGTTATAGACCCAATAACAGACATATATTCTGTTAAATGCCTTTCAAGATTCCAAGTCTGCTTCTGCATCTCTATCTGCACTGAATACAACATTTCACATAATATTCGAAAAGGAACTTTGGGTATGAATTTGAACCATCGTTGCTTTCGTATGTTTGAAGGGTTTGACACCACCACACGACAGCTTATCGGGGCTAAGTCTGCCCAGCTTTATATTTTGCGCGGAATTCACTGAAACAACGATTTATTTGCGTCAAATAAAAGTAACACAGGCAGTACCTAAACTGGGGAGATAAATATTCGTACTTTGATTTGAGGATTATGCAACTCCTAAAGTGTACTTGGGCATTGCAAAGTGAATAGCAAATAACTCCTGAACTTAGCAAAATTCTTTGAGGTAGAAAGTTACAAGTACGACTAGATGACGTATGCATTATCAGATGCGAAGTCTTGTTGAAGATGAAGAATTTGTTAAAACAAAAGAATTTAAGTAGGAACATGGCTGGGTACTTAATGCTTGGACTTAACTTAGAATGAGGTAGAAGGTCGGCTGTTCCAAAGATTTTTGCAAAATCATTGAAACACTCAGTGAAAGCATTAAGTTGGTCAAAATCCTCATAGAAGGAAAAACTTCTAGATTGAAAACACTCAGAAAATCTGATGGCACATTCACAAAGTTAAAAGCTGAAACTCTCTGCCACCTTCCAGGTAACCTAAATACAAACAGCCCTCAATTAGCTCCTACCACCGAAGTTGCAAGCGAGCTTAGTAAAATAGTCCAATACCCAGTATCTATCATCAGTTGTGGTGTCGAATGCGTCCATGAAGTAACTTTGTTGACTTCAAGAGGCATCGTATCGATGGCTTGCATACACCTATGCTACAGAAAGGTAAAGCTCATCTATACATACTAGGGATGAAATCCCAAACTCATGGCCAGCAAAAAATGCCTTTTTACAAAAACAACTAAAATGATGAGCAAATTTTTAATCTGACTTCCTTCTTCAGGATGCAACATGCCAATGCATGTAGAATATGAGGCAAAATTGAAAGCATATTCGACCAGGATAAACGTTTGGTATTTTCGTTTGCATTGGGAGTAGTTTCGAAAAGCAAAACTGTAGAGGCATTCTTTATAAAAAAAAAAAAATAGAAAAACTAACTGGCCTGACTAACCTCATATTTTGCTTTCTGATAAAGTTAGAGTTTTCACCGAAATATAGCTGATAGGATTAGTTATATGCCATTTTTTATTTTCATAACAGAAACTTGCACCTGTTTTGCAATGTGTAGAGGGTATTTTTTAAGCAAGTACCAACTTTAATTTTGAACACAACTCGAGCAAATGCCCACCACAGTTTTATGTGATGAATGTCAACCGAGAGACAAAGTTTTCAGCCATTTTTTCAAACATTTGTGGCGGCTTGTGTCGATTGTTTTTGGTTTGTCAGAATAGACCAGCGACTTTACTTATCGCCAAGGAAAATCATCAAGAGGCGGCTGTCAATTTAAAGGCCAGTTCCGCCGAAGTTTTGCGAATGTTTCCTTCAATAAGTTGATTATTTCGTTGCTGTGTGGCACGTACCGTCATTGTTTCTTCCACATTCATGCCATTCAATCGGGGAAAGAAAAAGCCATTAATCATGACTCTATATCGAATACCCTTGACCGTGACACGCTGATTAACTTAATTTTTTTTAAAAGATATGGTCCAATGATTTTATCAGCCCACAGACCGCAATAAACTATGCATTTTTTGGGCATTGAAGGGCGTTTCGATAATCTGATTTTGATTATATCCGCTCCAAATGCAATAAATTTGCTAATTGACATACTTATTGAGCCAAAAATGAGCCTCTTCTTGGAGTAATTTTTTTTTCAGAAAACAGCGGATCCAATGTGAGTTGAGTTTTGGCCCTTTCACCGAAATTACGGCGCAAACGATGATCATTCAGTTTCAATACTTGCACGAGCTAGATTTTATAAACCTTGGAAGGAATTAAAGATGGAACCAAGATCTTTTTTAAAATTTTTCAAGAAGTAGACGAACAATCACCAAGCTTTTAAGAATGAGGTCGAATCGATAAATTTGGATTTTCTTCAACAAACACTCTGCTGAATGGATGAATTTATCTCTTGCTATGTATCTCGGTGCATTTTCTAAAGAAAATGTTGTATAGTATAAAACTGGTCAAAAATAGCTGTCTCAGATGGTCGATTTGACACACTGAATCATATTTTTGTACCAAAATTTCTAAAATTGTGTGTATCCCATCAAGATAAAATCGCGAACACCACTGAACAGCAATTATACTGACAGTTTGCAATTTAACAGATATAAATGTCTAAAGTTGGCAACGATTAGTATAAGGCCTCGTAGAAGTAGCATCTTCCGACAGGTGCTGGTTCCTTAAATGACGAGAATGAGCCTCTGCAGCCGAACATCTTGCAGCTCTGCTAATAAGTCCTACTTCACGCCTCCCCGACGCGCCATCTGGGAATCTCACTAGAGGTTGCGAAGTGAAGGGGCCAAATGGCGAGTTTCCTGCGCCATTAACCAGGATTAGTGTCGGAAAAACAAAACAAGACCTTATCCGGGCAACTCCGACATATTTGGAGCTCAGGCCGGAAAGGATTTCCAGGACTTAGTCAGGGTCCTGGAAAAGAGATGGTGGCGGACGAGACCTATAAGGGCCAACGGCAGCGCTCACATCCCGGAACGGGTTACTGGCTTCGGTGTAACCGACCCCTCGTCCTAGGGGCACTCAAAGTGGAACTGGTCCTCCAGGTTGGGGGTTGTGCCGCCGGGGCATCTGCGCGGCCATTTAAAAAAGATTAAGTTACGAAGCATCAACAAGCCTCGGATATGGACGGATCTACTGTTGACAACCCACGCAAACGTGGGTTCCGTGAGCTCCGGATATGCACGTGGAATGTTAGATCCCTTAATAGACCACGTGCAGCCGAGTAACTAGCAGAGGCCCTAGACTGCTGCAAAGCAGACATAACCGCCATCCAAGAAATACGATGAGATGGGCCGGACAAAAAGAAGATGAAAAACTGCGACATCTACTACGGCAATTGCTATCGACGGCAAAAGCAGCGCTTATTTGGATGCGGATTTGTTGTCGGAGGCAGACTAAGACGAGAAGTCCTCAGCTTCCGGCATATGAGCGAGCGCCTCGTAGCAATCCGCATCAAGGCTAAATTCGCCAACATAAGCCTCATATGCGCGCATACCCCACAGAGGAGAAAGATGACGACACCCAGGATGCCTTCTACGAGCTCCTCAACAAGACCTACGAGCAATGCCCTAGCTATGACATTAAAATTGTCCTCCTCCGATAACGGATTCGGGCTAATCGACTTTGCGGCGGGGCGAAACATTGTCGTGGCTAGCACGCGGTTCCCACATCTCGACATACACAAGGGGACTTGGAGAACTCCTAATCAATCAACAGTCAACCAGATTGATCACATTGCGATCGACGCAAGACACTCCTCCAGCATTATGGATGTCCGAACGTTCCGAGGAGCCAACATCGACTCGGACCATTACCTTGTTGTAGCCAAGGTACGGTTGCGGATATCCCAAACTACGCCAAGACAAACTAATGCTGTGAGAAAATTCGACGTCAGACGGCTACAATCGCAAGAGATCGCCAAGTCCTCCTCCGATCGAGTGTCTCTTAATCTCTTAAGAGGTCCAATGCCGCCAGCATCAAGCATCGAAGACCATTGGAAACACTGCCAAAACGCCATCAGAGATGCCGCTTCTGATGTGCTGGGTTTAACTCGTCCACCACAACGAAACCCCTGGTTCGATGATGAATGCCGGCAAGCACATGAAGCTTAGCAAGATGCATATAACGCGGCGCTGCTTAGAAAGACCAGAGCTGCTCATGAGCTCTATGAGCGGAAGAGGAGAGACGAACACCGGCTTATCAGGAGGAAGAAGAAAGAGCATGAGAAGCGCGCGATCGAGGAAATTGAGAGATGCTACTCCAGGAATGAGGTTCGGAAGTTTAACGAAAAGGTAAAAATAACATGCCGCGGAAAGAAACCCCGAACCGAAGCCTGTAGAGATGAACAAGGGAACATCGTAGTTGAATCGCAGTCGATGCTGAGGATTTGGAAAGATCATTTCTGCAGACTGTATACAGGCGATGACGGACCAAATACCGCTGTCAGGCAGAATCAACCTTTCAACCTGGACGATGATGACTAACAATTCCGTCCACCCGACCTGGATGAAGTGAAGATAGCCACATCGAAGCTTAAGTCCAACAAACTGCTGGAGCGGATGGCCTGACTGCCGAGCTCTTCAAAGCGGCAGGCGATGACTTGGTAAGGAGCATACACCAACTCATCTGTAAAATATGGTCGGACGAAAGTATGCCCGATGAATGGAACCTCATGAATGTGTGAACGCCTGAAGCCGTTTGTCAACAACCTGATAGGTCCATATCAGTGTGGCTTCAGGCCAGGAAAGTCCCCCATCGACCAGATATTCACACTACGGCAGATCTTGAAGAAGACCCATGAGCTTCAGATCGATACCCACCACCTATTCATTTTAAGGCCGCGTATGACAGCATCTATAGAGACGAGCTATATAGAGCAATGTCTAGTTTTGGCATCCCTGCCAAACTCGTCCGTCTGTGCAGGATGACGATGGAGAATGCACGCTGCTCCATCAAGGTCGGTAAAGATCTCACCGAGACCTTTGATGTCCAGAAAGGATTTAGACAAGGCGATGCGCTGTCATGTGATTTCTTCAACATCGTACTTGAAAAAATAGTGCAAAACTCACTAGCAAACACAAGAGCCACTATCTTTCAAAAGTCCGTCCAACTTTTTTGGATTAAAAATCTCTCGAAGAGCTTGGTGGTCAGTATAAATAATAAATTTTTGACCATACAAATAATTATGGAATTTTTTTTAAAGCGAAAATTATAACAAGTCCTTCTCTATGGAGCTGGGAGTAATTTTTTTCGGACTCTGATAGTGTACTGGACGCAAATATTACAGGCTTCTCCACCTCATTGACTATAAGTGAAAGGACTGCTCCCACACCGTATGGCCTAAAATCGGTTGCCACCACGATTTCCTTAAGTGGATCATAGAGTTCAACAATATTATTTGATGCTCATATAAAGGTTTAAGTTTAGAGGACAAAATCTACAATAATAATAGATACAACCTAAAAAGATTGTAGTTGGTTAACTTATTGGGGTACAGGGGCTTCTGAAATTGCTTTGACTTTTTCTTTGTTGGAACTAATAACATGAACAGACAGACTATGACCCAAGTACTGGACTGAATTTTGTAAGAAACTAGATTTTTCAATATTAACACGGATATTATGACGATTTACCCGCTCCAAGACTTGCAGTCACTTTCAGATTCTCCCCCGATTAGAATGCGCATTTTAATCTAATAATAACCTGATCCATGTCAGCTTGAAAGATGGATGGAACACTCTAAACACCAAAAGGTAAACGTCGATATTGATATAACCCTCTTAAGGTGTTTATGGTTAGTAATTCCTGACAAGATGACTCAATCGCTAGCCGCTGATACGCCCCGGTCAGGTCAAGGACACAAAATGTCGAACAGTTTGTTAGACTTGCAAAAATATCTTGGATATAAGGCAGCGGATAATGTTCTATTTGAATGAATTTGTTGATTGTGACCTTGCAATCCATACAAATTCGAATGCTTCCGTTTTGCTTCGGAACAACGACTATTGGACTATCTAAACTTCACTAATTATAGATGCTGTTGCTCCTGTGTCGACCTCCATTGAAACGGGTTGTCCATTTAAAAGCAACTCGCATTGCACAGGACCATGGCTGCATGTTTCTAAATATGTATCGATCGTATTGATAAATTTTGATGATATATCCTCCCCTGTTAAAGTGTTAACAGCATTTACCCGGTTTTGTTTTTTGCAGACGGTGGAGGTATGCGCCTTTCCATGACATTGGAACCACTACCAGTTTCTTGCCGGACACGTGTTTGGATTATGGTTTCTCCCACATCTGTAGCATGTACTTCTGTACTCACGGTGATGATTTGACCGCCTCACTGATTGATTCTGCGGAACTGTTGATTGACTGGTGTTTGGTGCACTTCTGTGACTTGTTTGACTGTTGTTGATGTAGAATTTTAAGTCTTTTGTGACAGTTATATATTAAGTGCTTTTTCACAATATTTTTCGAATGATAGAAAATCATCATATAAGAGTGCTTGTTGACTTTTTCATCCCTAAGGCCCATAACAAAACCATTTATCTGTACTCAATTTTAAGAAGTCACTGAAATCACATGTTTGTGCCAATGATTTGAACCTTACAATAAAATCATTAATAGGCTCACCTTCCTCCTATTTAGCTATGTAAAATACGTATCTTTTAGCCCGTTTGTGTTTTCTTGGTGGCGTTGACATCAGAGTGTTGAAATCCTTTGCGCTCGGCAAGTCTGGTATGGTTAGCGACATAAGAACTTCATAAATTTCAGCTCCCACTATTATGATAAATAAGGGAGTTTTTGCCTCGCCTAGTACATAGTTAACTATAGAAAACTAAAAGACTAAACATTTTTCCTTCTATTTGTAAAATTCCGCACTTTAATTCTCGTCGCCAGATTTGTTAGGTTTTTCATTTTAATAAAAATCCATTAGTCTTTTATTTATAATTCATTTTATTTTATTTCTTACGAACAAGTAAAGTATGTATATAAGAAGATATACGCGTCATTAGACTAATCAACAACTGAACTCTGAAACCAACCAAAAGATCCTAATAATTACATAAGTACGAGTATATACCTATGTTAGAAATCAAGTTGGCTTGATATTGTGTTTAGTATTATTTAGTATTAATCAAACTAATTCTTATACAACAACCACATGGACTAATTGTTTCCATTGCATTCTTGGTCCCTCCTTGTAGTTGCTGACGAATTCACCAATTAATCTGCTCAAAATAATAAAATCAATCAAGGACTAGGGGTCTATTTTAAAAATGTCCTCAGAGTTAAGGTCTCACTGGTGACAGTTTTAACGCCGCAAAACTTGGAAACCACATTAAAAAATCCTCCCTCCATCAAAGGATTTCCCTTCACCAGCAACCCTTTAATGTTCAACTTCACGAAGTCACCACGAATTAGGAACGAACATTAAATCCAAAACCCATGAAGCCCGTCCCGATTCGCTAGACTCTTTTCTGTGTTTCAGTAATTTTTTCCTTCGTCTTTTTTTTATTTCTTATTTCATCTTTGCTTTTTGCTATTGTTGTGTCCCACATAAATCGCAGTAATGTATGTATGCCCCCAATCCTAGATTTTTTGGTTTTATCTTTTTTTTTTTTTTTTCGTTTTTTGTATTCACATCATGGTGGTGGTATCTTAGGCTAAATCGCAAAACAGCGGGCTTGGAAGCATTCCATTCTTCCTTCCACTTCTAGCCCCAAACCTTCCATTCCGCGTGACTGATTTTCGCTTCATGAACCCTTTTTCCTTCGTTTTGACTCTTCTCTTCACAGTATTTTTTTTTGCGAATTTCTTTTCGACCTCTTTTGTTGATTTATACTCCGGCGAAGGGATGCTTAAAGTTTCGTTTTGGCCCATTTTTTTGTTTCGGTTTCTTTATTTTTACTTTTTTGTAATTTTCATTATGCGGGCGCGTAGGTATTCTTACTGGTACTCGTACTCGTACTCGTCAGGACACAATGAAATAAAAACAGAATCCTCATGCCATAAAGCGAAATAACTTTTAAATTTCTCCAAGAAGACAGGTATTTGCAGGTGGGTGCTGTTTCCGACAGTAAAACCGGGGAGAGGGCGATAAGAAATGGATATACTATATGTCACATGGTAACTAAATGCTTGTCGTATCCAGATGCAAGTAGGACTCGTTCCATGAAAATGAATTCTGCATTTTATAAGCCAAGCAAACTGTCATCTTTGAATTCAGCTCCTGTCGCAGTCATCAGACTTTTTGGTAGGCTGAAAGTGGGTCTGTCTTCAGGGAGCAATAGAGGGTGACGTAAACTAAAAACATTCCCGCATGTCATTACCATACACATAAATGCGAAATGAGGTTCTTATGCAAAAATTGTTACCAAGTAATTTAAGTTTTCCTGCCCGCCATTATTCGCTCGAGCATATTGTACTAGTTTCTTGGTATGTGTGGATGCGTGTGTGTGTGTGTGTGTTTTGTCCTTGGAACGTTCGTTTACCATTTTAAGGATGATTTATTTCAGCACCTGCCTGTCTCTCTTTCTGTCAACTAAGATGAGGCGGTGACAGGAAGACCTCCACCTTGTTGTAGCTTGGATAAGTTTATGCAAGAAGTTGATGAGAATTTTTAAATTCTACTATCGTTCTAGGATCCATCTAGGATGTGCGTAATTTTCCGTTCTTAATCTTAGTCCTTGTAGTTTCAATTTTCTCCATCTTTTTGTAGTCAGAATTGTGAAAATGTTCTCTTCTCATCGTATAATATGTGTACTTTGCATAGAAACTTCATCCGATGATGGAATTAAATTTAATCGTCTCTATTAAAGGGTCGGGTCAATCCCTCGCATGGTCGACCAAGGACTAAAGCTGGAGAAAGAACGAAGAAAGAAAGGAATATCGAAAATCCCATGGAAGGAGAAAAAGTTCGATAAGGTCGATTTTTAGTTGAATAATGTGTGTGTTAACTAGTGGAAGTGTGAGCAGAGAAATGGTTTTTCCGTATCCCAAGGAAAGAAAACCCGTTGGCCTTGGGTCCCGTCAACAAGATATCCTTTGGAGATAACTCGATTCAATGGGTGAACTCATTCAACCACATAGTTAGCATATTTATGCGTACAAGTGTTTATCGATGGAAATCGAAGAAAATAGGCAGCCCCAAGCCCCGGTCGATATGGAAAACTAATGAAAGGCAAACTTTTCGGAGTTAGACCTTTTCTTTTGTCCACTAAACTAATTAACCGAAATTGAATTGGTTTTGCAAATGAAGGAAATTTTATTACGTATGTACCTATCAATTCGCATGAATACTCAAATATATTAAGGTACAAGGACAGAGTTGTAGTTCGAATTTGTTAGAAATTTCGATCGATACTGGGCCTTTTACTAACTATTTCACAAAAAAAGGAAAAGTTTTGTGAAATTGGAACCTCTGTAGGTTGCCAATTTGTTTAATTTTTAATACGTGGATAGGAATCTAATAAATTAAAAAAAAAAGTACCACGACGCTCCTTGATGATCAAGGCAATAGTCTTAAGGATAGTTGTGCAGCAGCAAATTAAGTTCCACTCGTTACTTAAAAACTCTCTCTAACAAAATTGTACGTTGAGTAGTTATCTTCAATTGCAAATTATTAACACAATTTTGAGAATAAGATCTTAGAAAATCCAACTCCTGCAAGAATTGAACCTGCTCGACCATCATGAGCGTGGTACATTTAAAATACATTTAAATTTTGGAAAGAAATATTTTCGCTTATCAATTCAATTTACTGTGAAGCACTACGATTTTTGGAGCTATTCAGTACAGTGTGGGAAAAACTTAAGTGGGAACGCTCGCGATGACACTGTATTTTGGTTGAATGGCTTCGTCAAAATGCAAGATTGGTCCTTAGAATGGAAAGAAACAACAAACTACAATGAAACGTCGTTAATTAAACACAAATCTCTGTTTGTTGTGCTGTATGGAATATTTTCTGAAAAAAGTACGCCTGCCAGAACTTTATAAATAATGGAGAGTGCTACATACATACCTGCGAATTTTTTTCCTTTCCTCAATTGAAAGCCATAACGTGAAGGAGCTGTAGCTTCAACAAGATGGTGCGATATGCCACACATCGCACGCCATAATCAATTTTCGTAATGGACCTGAAAAATTAGCTCCTAAAGTCGTTTGACTGAACACCTTTGGATTAATTTGTGTACAAATATGTGATGTCGCTTGTCTACGCCGACAAACTAAAACCATTGGACTACTTGAAAAACAATATTAGCCGCTTTATGGTCCCATATACTTTAAAAGTGCTCAAAAATTGGGATTAGAATCAGCCGGGTGGCCCATATTCTATTTAAACACTACCTAATGTCTCAATATAGTAGCCATTGCCAGAATAAGTAAATCCTTCTTATTTCAACTGCTTCCTCGTAATAGTTTGTACTATTGTGAACTCAACGAACAACTTTTCGTGAAAATACAAGTGCCTTGCGTTTGATTGATTTAGGCTCGCCAAGATCTGGCTTTTCTTTTCAAACATACATATGGTGTGATCAAATCCAGTTTTATGAGGACCTTACGTAAGACGTCTTAAACTTCCGAGATGTGAGCGAGCGTTTTGTGACAATACACATCAAGGCCTAAGTTTACTAAATACAAAACAAATATGCGCTCATACCTCCGCGGAAGACAACGATGACTGCACCAAAGAATGATTCTACGAGCTCCGCGACATATGAGCAATATTCGAACGCCAGAATAGGAAAGTGAGACATGGCAGTTTCAGGATCAACGCTTCTTCAAGTTTATTATATTTCAATAGACGTAAGGCATGTCTTCAGTATTCTAGATATCAGAATGTTCCGTGCACCCAACAATGACCTAGATCGCCACCTTGTTGCAGATGAAAAAAGAGATTTTCCAATCCCCATAACAATGAAGAACTACTGAGAGAAGATGTTAGGTACAAAAGTTGAAATCACTAGAGACTACCAGAATCTTAGTCAATCGCATATCCCGAAATATATTGAAACTGCTATATGTATATACCGCCAGAATCAAGTACCAAAAACTAGCGCCGCAACTAATGTGCTGAATTTCACCCGACCACCACCAAGAAATCGCTAGAATGACGAAGAAATCTGATAAGAATATGCAAGTTAAGAAGAAACGGCGCTACAGTGAAGTGCGAGCGCCACATGTTCTACGAGCGGGAGAAATAGAAAGAACATCCACTCCAGTCACCTCAATGCGTAGCTTTGACGTTGTTTTAAATACAGAATGCAATTTCGTCAACTATATTGTAAACCATGAGCTAGCTCTGCGTACGTCTGTATTGAAGTATTGTTTAAGAATTCTCTGACCCTACAAATTTTTCAATCTGATTGTGCAAGCTTATTTGACTATCACATCCTACCCACCAATGCTGGCCAATCCAGACCTTTTTTTTTGAAAAACGTCACATTTGCACCCTATTCTCTATATTCATCAAATCATAACCAGGAATATAGATGTCTGAAACCCTATCCGAGGTACTGTTTAATACTCATCTACACAATTTAAGATAACTCTCTCTTCCTCGGCCTAATAGTCAGCGAACGTCATATGGTTCTAACGATCCACTTATCTTATGTTACTTGAAGAAAATAAAGTACACCTCGTAGGGTAACTTTTGTTGTTCGAGGGAGCGCTTTGCTAGTTAATTGCCTTCTTAGCCCTAGAAGCAGCGGTTGGAAGGGTTATTCATCTTGATCTCAGTGCTGATGTCCCTGTGTAGAAATGCTCTTTCCAAATCCTCAGAATCGACTACAGGCTTCGTGGCATGTCGTTTTTCCTTTTGGGGAAACTTGCGAATCTTCTTCCTGAGGTAGCACCTCTCAATATTCTCGACTGCCCACTTCTCATACTCTTTCCTTTTCCTCCTGAGAAGGAAGCCGGGGTTCGTCTCTCCTTTTCTGCCCAAAGACCTATGAGCAGCTCTAGTCCTTCTATGCAGCAACGCTTTGAATACATCTTGCTTAGATGCATGTGCTTGCCGGCATAAATCATCAAATTAATCAAATCAGGGGTTTTGTTAAGGTAGCCGAGTGAAACCGACCACATCAGAAGCGGGATCTCTGATGGCTTTTTGGCAGTGTTGCCACTGGTTGTTGATGCTTGATGCTGGCGGCAGCCGACCTCTTAAACATCAAGTGAGACTTGATCGGAAAAGGATTTGACGATCTCTTGCGATTGTAGTCGTCTGACGTCAAACATGATCACAGGTCAGTGGTTTGAGTCGATGTAGGCTCCTCAGAACGTTGGAACATCCATAATACTGGAGGAGTATCTCGCCTCGATCGCAATGTGGTCAATCTGGTTGATGGTTATTTGATCAGGAGTTTTCCAAGTCCTCTTGCAAACGCCGTGATGTGGGAACTGCGTGCTAGTTGTGACAATGTTTCAACTCGCCGCAAAGCTGATGTGTTTTTGTGCGGGCTATACCTTCCAACAGTACTACCAAAGATTTGCATTAAAATCGCCGAGAACAATTTCAATTGCATAGCTTGGGCATTGTTCGTAGGTCCTGTTCAGGAGCTCATAGAAGGCATCTTTGGTGTCGTCATATTTTTTTTGTAGGCAATATGAATAGCCGTAGTGGATATCGTAGTTCTTCATTTTCGTTTTGTCCGGTCCATCCCATCGCATATCTTGGATGGCGGTAATGTATGCTTTCCAGTAGTCTAACATTCCACGTGCGTATCTGAAGCCCGTTGTCCTTAATTCGTTTGCGTAGGTTGTCAATAAATCCATCCGTATCTGGTGTGCTAATGTTTCGAAACATTTGTATTTTTTCCCAGACGGCGCTGTTACCGCTTCAGCACAACCTCCAACCTGGAAGGCCAGTTCCATTTTTGTCACCCCTATGACCAGGGATAAGTTAAACGGAAGCCAATAACCCATTTGGAGAGGTGATTGCTGACATTGGTTCATTAAGAGTTTATCCGCCACCAAATCTCTTCCATGACCCTGACGTCGTCTCGGAAATCCTTACCAGCCTGAGCTCTAAATATGTCGGAGTAGCCCGAATAAGGTCTCATTTATTTCGGGTTTTTTCTTTTCATCGTTGATTCCATCTGGGAAATTCAACCGCTCTCCCGTTTATAATACTGCTATTTTTGTCTGCTGGTCAGCCCTCACGTGGTATTATAAGCGCAATTAATGTGTAGAAAACAGTTGCAACACTAGATATCACCAGGTTGACATCCCTGAGTGCCTACCTTAATTCTACAGCACAGATAATGTACACCAATTTCCCGCGATTCCATTTCGACCTATTAAGATGCTTGAGATCGCTAATATTTGAACTTTCTCGCTATAAAAACCAAGGCACGAAGCTAGTAACCTTAAGCGGGACTAGTGTTTTTTAGCAACGTTCCCCATTAAAATGAGCTGATCCCTAGACTACTTATGTTATGTACCGACGTATCAAATGTAGACAGCCCAGTTCAAATAACTTCATGCCAGCTACAATTTTATAGGGCTTTGTGTGCAAGATCCCTTGTCAGCTTACCTCCGGATGGACCGATTTAGTGGAGTTAGAACATCGAAAACATCTGACGTTGGCTCTGATTACTGATCTTGATTCGGATCACGTCTTTCAGACAGTTGAAACCTTAAATAGATTCGCCTTTCTAAGTCGAACTCTTGAAACATTTTTCACTTTTGAGCATTTTTGAAGACTTATAGTTGAGCAATGGTCATAAAGATAACTCTGAGCCAGTGCTGAAAATTTTGAGATCAATGATTTTGGTTTTTGAAGCTCATATGGTGATGGTAGTCTAATAAGCTCAGTTTTGTGATTGAAATAAAAGCCCAAGCACCTCTGACTCAATAAGTATTGTATCATAAATGTTTCAGTTCATTTAAGGACCTTTTCAATTCGAAAGGCTACACTGTGTTAGAACAAAAGTTATTATGTTGCAGACGTACGACACTTTGGTATAAATGAATCCTCATTTATGCGAGGACATAAATACACACAAACGACGCAAAGAAAATGAATGTGAAGAGTAAATGGCAGAAAAGGATGAAAGGAGCACCACCGAAAAAAAAAACAAAAAACAAAAAAAGCACAAACTCATCTGAATGTGTGCTCGGGGGAATAGTATAGCTTTGGCTAGCATATGATGTTGTCGTTTTGTGTCGTTAAGAAAAGGACTTTATCGCCTCCAAGATTTCATCTTTGTTCTTTTTTTTTCTCTCTTATCCTTAACTCGTTTTCATCACACACAAGTCGAAAGCGCACACAATATATGACACAAACAAGAAAAAAGTACCTCCAGCCCGCACATTCCAAACAAAGTATAGAGAAAGAGTAAAGAGAAAAGAAAAAGTACACAATAAACAAACAAAAATGGCACGAAGTATCACAATCACTACTACGACACATTCGCGTTATATTATATTCAATACGGACAGCTCTCTTAGAGGTCTTCGTCTTTTTCTCTAGAAAAACAAAGAAAAACGGAAGAAACTTGGGCGCCTAGCAATATTGGAGGAATTTCTTGAGCTTTTCTTTCATTTTCTGTTTTATTTTTTTCTTGCTTTCTTTTTTGACTCCTTTGTCGTTGTCTTTCGTGTCTTTAAAGTAAGATGAAGAAGACGTAGCCGGACTATAATGTCGGATAGGAGAAGAGCAATATCTTTGATCCCTTCCATTTGGAGGTACGTTATCTGCATACACATTCTTCTGTCAGCGGTATTAACTCATGTGAGTAGGTGGCACACATATTTTAAATGGATGTTCGAAGTACATACTCGTATACACGGAAGAGAGCCTTGCCTGCCTGAGTATCATAGGAATAAGGATTTTGGTGTTACCAGATAGATTGGCTTTGAAATATTTATTTGATTGGATTTTGGCCTGGTGTTATTGATTTCAATGGGTTTTCCCTACAAAGGTAAGGATTATCATCATCTCAGAACTGAAAAAGGGTAAATAAACATTGGTATAAGGTACGGGATAGGTAGAAGCAGTAAGGGACTTTGACAATGATGGTAATGTTATTTCGCAAAGAAGGAAAGTGATCTTGTTTCAAAAAATGTAGGAAAAAATCTATAAATTGAGCACTGTGAAATGGAAATTGGGAAAATACTAACGAGGTTTGTCCCCAGACACTACATGAAAGTTACATAGCTTGGCAAACAGTCGCTTACACTTTCAAGCCTTCAACATTTTTAAATTGGTGTATTATACCAATCACACCTATTTCCCTTTGTTTGCATATAATTTAAATGCATTTTATGTAAGATAGTTATTTCATGTGGATAAAATTCAGTTTACTGATAATTATATCATTCAACCTGGTTTTATTTATTTTATTTATAGGGTCATTCATTTCGTATTTTCAAGTTGGTAACGCTGTCATTTGACACCTGCCAAACTCAGCTGTCATTTGAAGTGTCATAATATCAGTCGAATGTTTGCCATTTACAATAATGGATCGCTTACAAATCGAACAACGCGTTGAAACTATCAAAATTTACTACAAAAGTGGTGATTCAAATGTAGTCACTTTTCGCGCATTACCCGTTGATTATGGTCGTCATAATTGACCAACAACGTAAGCAATCGATGAAATTGTGAAGAAATTTGAGGTGAGTGTAAGCTTTACTGATGTCGTAAGGCCTGTGCATCATCGTAATGCCCAATCGAAAATATTGCTGCTGTAAGTGCAAGTGTTGCTGATGATCTGAATTTATCGATTTCCCGGCGGTCGCACAATTGAACGTGTCGTACACCTCACTATGGCGTATTTTGCATTTGACTTCGCATCTCCATCCTTATAAAGTTCAACTTATGCAACAATTGATACCTGATGACTATTGACAACGCCGTAGATACGCTTCTTGGGTATTGGAACAACAGACAATAAAAACCGATTTTTCGAACAACATTTTCTTCAGTGATGAGGAACATTTCTCACTCGGTGGGTATGTTAACAAACAAAATTGTTGCATGGGCTCAAAAAGCCCATAAGTGATCGAAGAGGTGCCGATACATCCAGAAAAGACTGTTTGTTGTGCTCTATGGTCGAAAGGTGTCATTGGCTCGTATTTTTTCGAAGATGCCAATAGACGGATGGTTACAGTCAATTCGGAGCGATATGGTCGAATGATAACCGATTTTTTTGGCCGGCGATTGAAGATTGGTTCGTATTTTTTCGAAGATGCCAATGGACGGATGGTTACAGTCAATTCGGAGCGATATGGTCGAATGATAACCGATTTTTTTGGCCGGCGATTGAAGATAATGACTTGGGCGATATGTGGTTCCACCAAGACGGGGCAACAAGCCACAAAACACGACCAATTATGGTTTTATTGCGTGAGAAGTTTCCTGGTCGCGTAATTTCACGTTTTGGCGACATCAATTGGCCACCAAGATCATGCGATTTGACACAGTTAGATGTTTACGCGAATAATCCTGGAACTCTAGATGCATTAAAAACCAACATTACCCAAGCTAAGGCCGAGATACCGCCCGAAATGTGCGGAAAGTGATTAAAAATTACCTCAAAAGAATTGCATACTGCCAATCTTCTGTAGGCAGCCATTTGAATGATATTGTTTTTCACATTTAATGGCAAAGTCCAAACTTTATAATGAATTAATATTTTCATCAAAAATGTATCGCTGTGTGTGTTTTATTTACGAGTAGCTTTACTTTCGAAATCGAAAAATTAATGACGCTTTGTTGTACCTACACACCCGATGTCCACCTCCGACTTGCGTCATATTTTCATAGATTAGGTATAGGGCTTTCATTGACAGTTGGGTCTCATATGAGCACTACTGCAAACGGCAGGATTTCCACCATACCAAACGGGCATCCTGCCGTCTCTTATGGAAATAGACTGCAAGTTTCTTATTGGCATCGTGATGCGGCACTACACTTTTAATAAGCACTTAAATGTTTTGGGAATAAGTAATACAGCATCCTGCCACGCTTGCTGTGAAAGTGATGATGACACCACCAAACACTACCTCTGTGAACGTCTGGCTAACGCTCATATCAGGCTGCCACTACTAGGCGTAGACGAAGTAGGTGCTGATACCATACGCGCTTTCTTACCTTTCTTGGAAAAACTGAAATATTCCGTAAGTCGATATACCACCTTGATCAAAAAGTTCTGGTGTTGCGCTCCCAATGTTCCGATTTGAGTTCTGTTTTTTTTCTGTGTGTGTTGGCGATTTTTTTACAATTTTAGAAATGAATTTAAATTTGCAACAACGAACTTGTATTAAATTTTGCGTAAAAAACGGATTTAATGGTGCGCGAACGTTGGAAATGTTGGAAACGGTTGTTCGGCAACGATTCTCTAAAGAAAACGGTCGTTTATCAGTGGCACGAGTGGTTTAAAAGTGATCGTGAGTCAATCGAAGATGATTAACGCAGTGGCAGACCATCGACAAAAACATTGATGAAGTAAAAGAAATGTTGGTCAATAACCGCAAATTAACCATCTGAGAGATAGCGGAGGACTTGAACATTGCCTATGGATCCGTCCAAGACATTTTGGTTGCCCGTTTCTGTAAAAAAAAAACTTGAGAATAGAAATTTTAGTGAGATTTTTGTAAAATTCGTTTCTAAATTCATTTAGCCTTTGCTAAAGAGCATGAGGTCCAGCGTGGTATTTTTAAATGTGCAAATATCGCACATACTTCTTAACTATCTCGCTGTCTCCTGGTAAAAGAATTTAAAATTTAATGTTAGATTCCATGTCGGCATTTTTGATTCGTCCACCTACACGAAGCAATGTTCTGCCAGCATTGACATGTAAAAATGGAGACAATTTTTCTATGGCCCTGTTAGAAAAGATTTTTCGTTTTTGCGCTATTTCTGTTGAAAAACTCTTTTGTTGTATGCATCACAGAGGATTATTGCCTCGCACTCCTCTGTAGATAACCGTTTTCCTTGTAAGTGCCTTTGGCTTTTAGCTATTTTATAAAAGCGCAGTATGTATCCTACAACTTGAATGGCTTCCATGAAACTCTATATTTATTAAGAGTTTCCAAAAATTCGACACTTACTTCAGTATAGATGAATACATTTTCTTTTCTTTTTGTTCATGAAGTGATGTGTCGATGGTAGATTTGTTAAATTGTAAATTTTCCGGTCAATCCTTAGAAGAATTCTTTAATAATTCAGGGCCCTGGTACCAGTGTGATGCATTGAAATCCTCAATCAGGCTTCCACGAGGTATTTGATCTGCGGGGTTGTTTTCCGATCCAATGAAGCTCTGAATATCGCAAACCCTATTGGACACAAATATGTCAAACAAATTTTATGGAGACACAAGCCAATACAATTCTATTTTGGAATCGATTCAAAAATATACTTTCTTTCTATTCTACTACTACTACTACTACTATTCTTTCTTTCTGCCTTCAATATATCTTAAACCTTCTGCACAATTTGGTAGGTAACTGTGCTCCTCAAAGCTCTAGTCGAGGTAACGATTTTGATGGAGTAATTTGCGAGATTTTTGTAATAATCGAACGAAAACGTTTCCAGGTTTATCGGTACATCTAGCATACAAACAACATCCATAGGCCTTTACTGAGGCATCCGAAAATCCATTAATTTGTATATCCTCAGACTGTGGGGAATTGATAAAACGTGGTATACGGATGCAGCCACGATTTCGAGGATCTGCTTTATATCCTTCCAACAACTATTAAGTGCTCAAGAGTTCTTTGAGAAACATTTTCGCTTTTCTGGTTTGTAACCTTTTTTAAGAATTAGCAGGCTCAGGTTTTCTTATTATTTTCATTAGGTCCTGCATTCGAAGTAGAGGATTTTTCTACTGCAATTTCCGTGGGTTTCAAATAATACAAGATTATTAAATATATTGTATTAAAATACCACTCAGACAAAGAAGTAGTCCATTGCTTCAGTGATAAAATACCGAGAATACCAGTAAACTCCACGCCAAAGCCTAGAACCTGCAGCCTGATGCGAGCGTAACCCAGACATTTACAGAGATAGTGCTTCACGGTGTCTTCATCCTTTAATAGCAAATATCGCAGGATCTTGTATCACTTATAGCCAACAAGCAGGCTGCAATCTTTCCTGCGGAGGGACAGGAAGGACGCAGACTTAACAGAGACGTCCTGAAAATTTTGTTTAGTCTGCCTGCAATCTAAAGACTCATGCCAACTGCTCATTTAAAATGGTCAATGATCGCCATAATCTACGACGCAGACAGTCCTGACGTAGGTTCGGGTCCTGAAAAACTCTCCCCCGAGCCTGGCTTTGCTAGTTCATAGGCGTATTCATTTTCATGATGCCATTGTGACTTGTAGCCCATAAGAGACTTAGAGATTTCAACCTTCCGATTCAGTGTAGTCTTGCATTTTAGAACTAGCTTGGCATTTATAAGAGGGTTCGCAAGGCTCTGAACGTAGCTTGGCTGTTACTACAAATGCAAACTTTACGATATATCGGGTTTTCCAATAGGGACTTGACAACTTTGAATTTAATTTGTGAACGCACTCTTTCACTAATCATCAAATTGTCACTGACAATTTATTCAGTAAACTCAACATTTTCATCATGGTAAAGTACACGACCGAGCAACGTCTGCAAATTATAAAAATTTTCTTCCGAAATTCGGAGTCGGTGACTGCAACTTTAAGAGCGTTAATTCCAATTTTCGGTCGTAATTCTCGCGCAATAACAAGTTTAGTGCAACAATTTGAGTGTACATATTCGTTGCGTGATGTTGCCGTGTCAGTGAGACAAGGGGTTGGTCGAAGTGTCGAAAATATCGCTGCCGTTCAGGCGTCCGTAGCAAACGATCCAAATCAGTCAATTCCACGGTGTTCTCAAGAATTGTGCATCGCTCAGACCACATTATGGCGTATTTTGCGTAAGAATCTTGGTTCACACCCATACAAGATCAAGCTGACTCAAGAATTTAAAGCAACGTACGTTCTCCGATTGGGTTCTGGAGAAGATGCGCCAAGATGGTAAATTTCATCGCAAAATCATCTTCAGTGACGAAGCTCATTTTTGGCTCAATGGGTTCGTCAATAAGCAAAACATGCATTATTCGTCTGGTGAAAATCCACATGTGCTTCATGAATCCCCACTTCATCCACAAAAAATAACTGTTTGGTGCGGTTTGCATGCCGGCGGCGTTATTGGGCCATATTTTTTCGTCGACGATATCGATCGTCACGTTATTGTGAATGGTTAGCGTTATCGCGCCATGAACACCAATTATTTTTGGCCCGAATTGGAAGATATGGACTTGGACGACATGTGGTTTCAACAGGGTGGTGCCACTAGCCACACAGCACACGTTACAAACGATTTATTGAAGAATTAGTATGGTGAGCGTGTTATATCAAGAAGTGGGCCAGTCGATTGGCCGCCTCGTTCGTGTGATTTAACGCCGCTTGACTATTTTCTGTGGGGCTACATTAAGTCATTGGTTTATGCCAACAAGCCGACGAAGTTGGAAGAGCTCAGAGCCAGTCGTTGAAAATTGGGTCGAACGAATCGACCGCTGCAAACGTGCCTGCGGTGGCCATATGAACGAAGTCGAGTTCCATTTATAAATGTTTTGATTGTAACTCAAGCCGATAATAAAGTTTTTGAAATATCTCAAATGGTTTGCGTTTTATTTAAAAAAAAAGTTGTCAAGTCCTTATTGGAAAACCCTTTATTACGTTGTTCAATAAGTTCTGGGAAGTTTTACGGTAAACACACATGTTTGCTATTAAGGCTTACATTTAATCCATCAGATATTGTCCATCATGGTGTATTACTTTCTTCCAAAACTCTTGAACAAGCATTATGTTTACGTACGTTGGTCGGTTTTGGTCTTATCTTCGGAATTGAATTGCTTTCTGTTCAAATTGAAAGTGGATCAGGAGATTACGATGGGTGCTGCATAACTTCCCAACCAAATGAATTCAGCTTTTCTTTTGTCACTAAAGCTATGTGTAGTCTGGCGTTGTCATGATGCAAAACAATGCCCTTCCTGTTAGCCAATTTTGGCCGTTTTTCTTCCACTGCCTGCTTCAAAGTATCTAATGGCATTTATTGTTTGATTGCCTGAGAGCAACTCGAAGTAAAGGGCACCTCGCCAATCCCACCAAATGCCCAGCATGACCTTTTCGAGATGCAAATCTTGCTTACCAACTAATTGTGGTGCTTCACCAGGAGCGCACCACGACCTTTGACGCCGAATTTTGTTGTAAGCCATCTATTTTTCGTCTCCCGTAACCACTCTTTCCAAGAAAGCCTTAAGCAAGTTCCATCTGAACAAGGGCTCACAGACCATTATGCGATCTATTAAGTTTGTTTTACTGAGTTCGTGAGCAACCCGAACATCTACCTTTTTCTACATTCTAACCCTTTTCACATCTCTCTGAAACGGTAGTATGGGCGAGGTTAAACAGCTTATCGTCAAACGCCTGTCAACACTAACTGCAGCCAAGATTTGATCATCATCTGTGTCATGTAGATAGATCCAGAATAGCTTTTTCGATGCCAGACCCCATGTCTGGACGACAGTTCCGATGCACTGCCAGAAGAAAAGGGCGACAGCACCCTAGAGGCTTTCAATGTGACAAGTCTAGTCCATAGAAATTTGTTATCAATTTAATTTAAAATTTGAATATAGTATACACACAAATATATTAATCCTTACGGATTCCAAATCATAATCAACACAACCTGAAATCAAAGACTCATTTTCAATTTCTGTACTCAAGTTCATCTGGGTTCAACGTAAACGAATCAGGACGAAAATACCTAAATAAACTAGGTAATCGGAGATTTGTACCGCAAAACAATTTAAATTATCAAGGACACAATGAAAGAAGCCAGGTGCATTGCACGCATAAGTAGTTTAACCCCCCTCAAACCAAAAGCCCTGACGACGACGAACAGTAGAACAACCTAGTTACCACACAAGACTCTGAGATTCATAAGATTCAGGAAACTGTCAAGAGGAGGAAGTGGCTGTCTCAAATTCTATTCAATCATTCAGCCAACATCCTCAAAGCTTCTGAGTGAGACAGAACCAACTGAACATGTTGAAGTTATCCGCAAGGCGTTGCCATCCTTCTCAAGCGTGCTTTCTTCTTCCTGCTACTGTCTTTTCAGTCTTTTCAAATGAAAGCACAGACGATGGGTAGCATGCTAGATAGTGTGGCAGGGCCATGGAAAGCAAAAAAAAAAAACAGCACCAGACACAGCATAACTAAAACGAATAGGAAAACCAAGCACACTGGTACACTAGTGTGTTGAAAGATATAAATTTCAAATTCACAGGATGTCGGATTCACTGATGCGATAAGCAATCGAGAATCATATTGACCGCACAATATACACAGTCACACACAGATACACAAAAAGCACATAAGTTGAACAATTTCCACAATTCAAAACGTAAAACAGACTCTTATTACCATCATCACCACCACCATCGCCACTACTACCAATACAAAATTCCAGGACCAAATCGTCGAGCACGAGAAACAGTAATGCCGCATCATGATGGGGTCGATTGTGTGTGGCAAGGAATCAAAATCAGTTAAAATATCACCCCCGGGATGTGTGGGTGTAGTACAATATTTTCTATGGGATATAATTTCCTATCATTTCATAATGCTCAGATGAATTTACCGCAATTTATTTCAAACACACAAACATTTACACACTCTCTCATACGAACCAAACCGCACATCCACATGCAAACACACACTTTGAGGGATGCCTACCACGTATGAATATGGATACACAACAGAAACTTAGGCGCCAACAAAGGACGACCAAAATTGAGTTTTCCCTTTCATATGTGTGTAGAAATGGTGGGCTTTGAATGTGGAGTAGGACCATATTCCCAATTCGGATCCTTCGTTTTCGATAGAATGCCGCCAATATTTTTTTTTTTTGTTTTTTATTCCTAAGTCCCTTTGTTTATCACTCTAGAGAGAATCCTTATGTATGTAGATCCAAAAGTGTAGATATACTCTTGTACACATACGTCTTCGGAAATGAGACTTTCAGTGTTCCGATGAGAAAATACAATCACTACAACACAAACAACAACAATAAAAGCCGAGGACAATGATAATAAAAGAACATTCGACTTGGTCCCAATGGCTGTTTCGAGCGCTCCCTTGGTGACAAAAATTTCCTCTGTTTTCTCTGCTTTTTTGTATTTTTTTTTTTGTGTTTGGTTTCTTGAGACGATGAACGACTGTGATAGTGAGATTCATTTACCTGATGAGCACTTACAAAGTTACTTAATAAGGTCTGCCAGATTATAGGCGCCAACAATGAACAATCCCTATCCGACTACATAAAAATGTCAAGTACGAATGAGTGGCTGGAAAATTTAGGACAATGACGTCGCAACAGAAAGGACAATGGGTGATTAGCGCGAGAGAGTTGTGATTTTGAAAAGATGCATGTAACAGTGTAAAGCTTGTACCTATATATTTCTGGGGTTCGTTCATGCAATATACGAGTAATATGGAAATTCTATTTATTGCCAATAGACCAGCCAAACAAGCTTTTTTTACTATCCAACTTCAGACTTAGTGATTCATTAGACAATATGCACAGAGGAACCATGGCACAGTGGGTACCTCCATAGGCCAAAATTAAAAAATTAGATTTCATTAATCAAGAATTCAAAGTGCCAATACGGTTCTTCTAACTCCCGCTAAACCAAGAAGGTGCGTACTTTCTAAAAATAGGACCTGTAATAGGACCCCTGCGCGAAGCACTTTTTGTAACTTTTTTTTTAGCTTAGTTTACAGTAAATTAAAGATTTTGTTAGTTTGCCTTCGAGTGCCCGCTACAAATGGGGTACTAAAATGAAGAATATTGTTCTACCTTTGGTAGTTTGGTTTGGTTTTTTTCTCGTTTTTTCCCTTTTTCGAGTTATGAACCATGTTTCGTAAATTTTCGGTTTTGAAAAATAAACAAAAAACTTTTTTGGCTGATCGTTTTATCTTTGGTTGGTGCTGGTTATCAATGCGTAGTTCAACGCAATTTTTTATTTGATAAATGGCTTGAAAGTTGAGGAAATAATGCAACATGGTCAACGCAAGCCAACCAAATCCTGGAAAACGTCAAATGCAGTTGACCTTATCAAGGTGTTGAGAATGTTGAATTTGATCCCCTCTATGACCGAATTTATTTCGAATGCAAGAAGTTAACCGAATTTTGGAAGAAAAATAAAGCCAGAAAAAATTTAATTATGACAAATCATTCCTCTTGGCTTGACAAATCCGAGACTGTCTTTTTAAGTTATCCTGACGAAAATTATGCAAGTACATCACAACAACGTGGTCGTCCTAGAAAAAGTTTTCAAAAATGTTCTGCGTGGACTAAACGAAGACGTGTGGCTGAAATCTCGAAATCCGACGAATCAATTGCCACAGCTTTGCGTGAAACGTCATGTAATTCGAATTTGGGAGAAGAAAATACCATGAGTTTAACGCCTTATGAAGTACTGTCGCTTTTTGTTGAAGCAAAGCTTACAAAGAATCAGTACTTACTTATTCAGAGTTTTGTCAAAACCAAGATTAAAAAAAATGCATTGCCCAGCTACAAAATTATAAAGACGGATAAAGAAAAAGAAAACTGCTATCCAGAAGCCGACAAAATTAGTGTTACCGAGACAGGTGCCGAAGTAGGCTTACAGGCTTTACTTAACCACACGGCAACAGGAATTCTTACTTCGCAGAAAGACGTTCTTGACACTCTCAATAAAGACTCATGCAAAAGCCTACAATTAGAAGGAAAATGGGGATTTGATGGAAGTATAAGTACAAACAAAGCTTTCATGATCCAAATGCTAAAGACAGTGATTTATTTGTTACATCTTATGTGCATTGCAGCTTAAATTCAGTAATGAAGACGTGTTGTTTGGAAAAATCCTCGACCTGCCTCAACACGATACTGTCGCCCAATTAGATTTTAATTTAAAAAAGACACTACTGCAGTATCTATTTTTGAATAACAATATTATACTGAAAAAATAAATGCCTTGCAGCCTAACTAACAACTTACGTTTAACTATGGTTGATGGAAAAGTGTGCAATGCACTTAACGAAAAAACATCTTTAAAATGTTACATATGCGGAGCGACACCAAAAGAAATGAACAACATTGAATTATAGAGAATAGTTTATGGTTTGGTTTGTCCCCGCTTCATGCTTGAATAAGATTCTTCGAGTTTTTCGTTCATATTTCCTACAGACTCAATATTAAAAAATGGCAGATTAGAGGTGATGACAAAATAAAATTCGAAAAAAAAAGAAAATAGTCCAAGCTGGGTTCAGAGCAAAACTGGGATTGATTGTGGATAGACCGAAACCTGGAGGAAGTGGTTCCTCAAATGATGGCAATATAGCCAGGCAATTTTTTTACAATTCCGAAATTTCAGCTCAAATAACTGGAATCGACAAAACATTGACTGACAGATGCGCAACTATTTTACAGGCTTTAAATTCAGGTTATAACATCGATGCAGTTAAGTTCAAAGTTTTTCGCCTTAGATACAGCTGAACAAATAATTGGAACATATCCATGGTACTATTTACCTGCTTCAGTTCACAAAGTGTTGTTACATGGTGCATCGGTGATCGAGCATCCTGGACTCATTTCTATAGGCGAGTTAAGTGAGGAAGCCGCAGAGTCTAGAAATAAGGACATTCAAATTTACCGAATGAATCACACAAGAGTCGAAAGAGTCTTAAACGAACGTCTTCGGCAAATAATAAAGCTCGATAATAGCCAGTGTGGATTTGTTGAAGGAAGATCGACGGTGGACGCTATCCAAAGCCTACGAATAATAATGGAAAAGCACCGAGATTCGTTTAAGGATTTACACATGGTATTTATCGACCTCGAGAAAGCATTCGATCGAGTGCCTAGGGATCTCATATGGGCCGCGCTGAGGTCTCAAAACGTACCGGAAACGTATGTTAGAATAATACAAGACATGTACGACAACGTGAAAACTGCGGTTAAAAGCTCTGCCGGACTAACGAGAGAATTTCCAGTTAATGTCGGAGTGCATCAAGGAAGCGTACTTAGCCCTTTCCCTTTTTAACGCAGTATTCAACTATCTTTTAAAAGACTGCATGCGCGAAGCAAATGTAACGCCAATTCTCTTCGCTGACGACGCAGTTATACTTAGCGATAACGTCGAAGACTTACAGAACGCCTTAGATTCATGGAGAAATGCCCTAGAGAGAAACGGGTTTAAAATAAGTCGTTCAAAGACGGAGCATTTGACGTGCCCATTTGCACATCCGTTGCGACCTGTTCCAGATATAATGTTAGACGGAATAGTTCTTCCGAAAAGCACTATCTTTAAGTACTTAGGATCAATCGTTAACATGGAAGCGAAATGTGACGACGACGTAAACCACAGAGTGAGTGTGGGATGGATGAAATGGCGGGAAAATTCGGGAATCTTTTGCGACCGAAAATTTCCACTTCAGTTAAAGGGGAAACTCCACACCACGGTTGTTAGACCAGCTCTTATATACGGGTCAAAGTGCTGGACAATGTACGAAGCGTTTCAAAACAAAGACGACAGCGGAAATGAAAATGTTAAGGATGTCTAGTGGAGTCACTAAATGCGATTGCATTAGATCTACGCGTATAAGAGGAAGTCTACATATAACGAATTCGGTAACCGAACAGCTTGAGGCGAATAGAATAAGCTGGTATTGCCACGTTCAAAGAAGATCTGCGGAAAATCCGGTTAAAAAAGCACTATCAACTACGATCACTCCAACTGTAAGAAAACGAGGTCGGAAAAAGAATTCCTTGATTTCTCAGATGGCAAATGCGCAACAACGCCTGGGGCTAACCACTGAAGCGATCCAGGATCGAGCATTATGTAGACGCGTTCTGCGGTCTGCGACATTAGCCAACCCCATAAGCGGAGCAGCAGCGATGCAGTAAAAATGGGAAACTCGTTACGCATAAGTTCGTATAACGAGGAAAGGGTTAATAAAAGGATAAGAAGAATCATACAAGAAAAATGTCTCGGGTCATCAATAATAAGGACCTTTTGAATAGACTTATTTACCTTCTGATCCGCTTATTTCAAATTTGAGAAAATTGCCTACCGAAAAAAATGCATTAGAATTGTTATAAATCTAATTTTCCAAAATATTTTTTTTTTTGTATGAATTTGTTTACATTTTCTTTTTCATTTTGTAAGTTGAAACAAATAAAAATAATAATAACAGTGCTTAAGGTAAAAAAAGGCATTTATTCTATTTTTGACCGCGCTTTGTATGGGCGGGTACCCACTGTGCATGGGTTTGAAGTAGACACAACCATGGTTTAATACTATTATGTCACAGCTTACGTCTTTGGTGCTGAGCCAACATTTGTTACGCTGGAAAGTACTAGCAAGGACTTTCTGGTACATCGGTTTTTGGTTTTAACTTTGTCAACTAACAGTGTGCAGTGTACCTTTTGACTAGTAAATTTCCGGTAAGAAATGTTTTTAAAACCATATTGGTAAACTAAAAAGCAATGTACGGCTCAAAGAACTCGAAAGTAAGCGTTTACGACAGCGAGTCGAACATTCCTTTCCGGGCACAACAAGTGAACACCGTCAACTGCTCATTCCAAATACGTTGGCTGTTACTAGATACGATCAAAATTATCACTCACTAGGAATACCAAACATCAGTTTTGTGTGTAGACAAACGTCCATCCATGGCGCCTACTCTCTACGCCATGTGGACAGTTCCAGAACTTTTACCGTATTTTAAAACACACGCTGCCAAGGCTTTCGAATGGAGCTGATCTCATGCTGCCGGAAGTTATTTCCCTCGGTGTAGGGATGAACTCGCACGTACATGTAGGGACACTACAAAAAAAAAATCATATTTTGGCTAAACCTAACAATGAACACATCTGCAATAGCAGTGGTCCTTGTAAATAGATTCAGAAATAATTTGTACATGGCAGGTGAATATAGATCTGATCACTTGGTGATAAACTTTGGAGACCCGAAACGCCCCTGGTGTTGAAGATTCCAGATAAATCTCTTGAAAAACTATGTCAAGATGGTTTTCCAGCAATAAGAGGTGCCAAGAATGATTCTCTTGCTCAGCAAACTGTTCCTGCAGCTAAGAATGATTTTCCTTTGTTGAGACCTACTCCCTGAGTTGAAGAAAACTTTGCTGCAATAGGAGCCCCCGTAACGAAGAATAAACTTCCTCAAGAGACTCCGACAGTCAAAGTGAAAGAAGGAAAAGTGTCCGTGGAAAATTGAACACGGCAAAGTGATTCAAATACGAACGAAAACGAAGAGTTAATCAGAGACGTCGACAATTTAGATCTCGAATATAAAGTACCCCATACACTCGTAGTGCTAAGAAACGCCTTCTTCAATGCCTTAAAACATCATATCGTCGATCCAAATGCAAAGTATCGAAAAATGAAAAATGTTTTTTTTTTCGCTTTATTGCAATTGCACTCTAGACGCCTTTGTGGTGGCAAAGTATCGAAGCCTCATCTCTTCTCCTATCCTTCCAAACTGCGGTTGTAATATACCGAAAATTAATGAACATACCATGCGCAGAGTTGTTTTTCGCCTTTCCTAAAAACCAGGGACTCGATAGTTTCCATTTGGATCGACGATATAATGGTTCTAATTTTACCTCTCCTAGCCAGTTATTTACACCGCCTCCATGTTGCGCTTGAAGCAAAAACACCAATTGGCTTAAGGAAGACAGAATACATACAAGAAACTAAACAAACTTCTTAAATCAAATGATCGAAAACGGATTCACTGTATTCGAGAGAAGACCGAAGGAGTCAACAAAATTATCTCAATCGACTTTGACCATCCTAAACTTGTGAATTTAACTGCTAATGTAAAGTCGCCAGACGACGAACGAAAAGACGGCCAACAGCCGCTCTATAGTTCTGAAATGACAGAGCTCCATTTTGTCACAGATGCAGAAGTGACATTCTTTACCAAATTTAACTACAAACGTGGAGAAGGCCTTTCAAATGCTCAAGTGAAAAAGTGCCTTCGAGAGTACCTATGTACCATATGTCAGTAAAAATAATCTTTAGTCGCAGACCCTGCGAAAAAATCCATCGAACTCGATGAATGCTTTCAGCAGATTTGCACTGTCTCTGAAGAGCCATTGAATTCGGGGAGCAACATTCTTCTAAGCAAAATGAAGCAAACATACGAAATGCAAAGCACAAAGGATTTTCCTAAGAATAAACCTCTCATTCAGGTGTCTCTAGCAACCCGATCTAAGAACAAGAAATCAACACTTGTAAACAATATCGAATGCTATGGCATCAGATTACCGGAATTCATCGCCTCCTCCATATATGCAAAACTCATTAGCTAACTTAAGTTATAGACTGACAAAAACATGGTTCGTTGAAAGTCGGACTTGCATCTGATATCACTTACACTGAGGTGGAATCAGAGACCTCTGTTATTTCCTAGGTAAGCGGCTTTAAATCTGCTCATACCAATGCAACTGTGAGCTAAGTTACATAACTCGCCGGACTTGGTATATGTCATTAGTTGTAGCGGGAGATAAATTTACTAAAAATACATTTCTTTTACTGGTAACGAAGAGGATCTTTACTGCCTAGAACCAGGCGAACAGTTGAGATAGCACTTATATCGAAACTCCTAAAAGAAGATCGGTGCACACTATGATAAATACGAGGGCGGGTCAATAAGTCCGTGACTTTTGGATTAAAACACAGATTTTTTGATAAAAAAATAATTTTATTTTTCAACGTAGTCTCCCTTGAGCTCTATACACTTTGTCCAACGCTTCTCCAATTTTTTTATCCCTTCCAAAAAAAATGATTTGTCGAGGTCCTCAAAATAGGCCTTTGTTTGCGAGATGACTTCATCATTGGAGTCAAATCTTTTTCCACCAAGCCATTTCTTCAGGTTTGGGAACAAGAAGTAGTCGCTCGGAGCCAAATCTGGAGAATAGGGTGGATGAGGGAGCAATTCATAGCCCAATTCATGGATTTTTGCCATGGCAACTGCACATGTGTGCACCCTTGCATTGTCTTGGTGGAAAAGAACTTTTTTCTTGGCCAAATGAGGTCGTTTTTTTTTCAAATCGTCATTGAATCGGTCCAATAAGTTGACATAATATTCCCCATTGATTGTTCTTCCCTTTCCTTCCCGCGTGCATCCCAAAAAACAGTCGCCATAACTTTATTGGCTGACAAACCCACCTTGGCCTTCTTTGGCGCCGATTCACCCTTAGAAACCCACTGTTTTGACTGTTGTTTGTTCTCTGGTGTATTGTGATGGATCCATGTTTCGTCCACGGTTACAAAACGGCGCAAAAACTCCTCCATATGCGAGATCCCTACCGCTTCCACAATCTCTCGCACTTTAAATCTTCGGTCGGCCAACACCATATCGTGAATTTTTTCGATTGTTTCGGGTGTAGAGACCTCAACTGGGCGTCCAGGACGTTCGGCATCTTCAGTGCTTGTACGGCCACAACGAAATTCAGTAAACCACTTTTTTACCATTGAAATCGATGGTGCAGATGCGGTAATGGTTTTTTTTCGCAAGAAAAAATGCTTAATAAGCACACGAAATTCACTTTTTTCCATTTTCTCCTCAAATTAGTGAGTAGTCTGATAAAAATAGCTGTCAAACACAAACTAACTGACGCAGCAAGTTTAAATTTTGACAGGAGTCAACTGACAGATGCCTGTTGACAGGAGCAGTGTTGCTGTTTCAGTAAAGAGGTGAGAAATTCAAAAAGTCACGGACTTATTGACCCGCCCTCGTACAAAGCCAGTCAGAGAAAACACTAGAACCCGATCTGCAGCCCTTGAAAACCATCATAGAGAACGTTTTATTCGAATATTGCAAGCAGAGTGTGACAGACTGTAGTAAGACATATCTAAGGCACCTTCAGTAAATGAACATCTAAAACTATCCCATAGTAGTAACAAAAAATCCAGCACTTTGGTTCTGAGTCTTTTCTAGAAACTCACTCCTCTGCATGCGACTCAGTAAAAGATAGAGACATGCATCTCCGAAGCCAACACTAAATCTCAGAGGGGATATTATGTTAGAAATCAGCTGGACTTTATTCATCTTCAAAAAACGAAGCAAACTGTGATACCGTTCACAAAAGGAATGTTGAGCTGGGGGGAAGTGAAGGCGATCTTCGTCCTCAAAAGACCTGAGGCCCGTAGGCCTAATATTTTAATGTTTAATCTATTATCTTAAAACTTAAAACCGCTTGACTTTCATATTTTCAGTAAGCTGCACTCCAAAAGATTTAGTCATAAACCAACATGGCTACACAAAAAGTGGGCAAGGAAATGGAATATCGTCCGAGCTTGGTGGCCAGAATTGAAGGCTCACCCGACAAGAAGGAGTATGCGCTGATCATATTTATCGACATTGAGAGTGTTTCCGGTGCATGTATAACTAAGTCAGACAACACAACACGAACGAATCACTAGTTTTTAGATAATGCTAGTGAAAGTAGCACGCTAATTGAAGCCCATATATAATGGCTCAATAAACCTTTGCCGCAAAGTGTTGTTCCACTTCCAATGCTATATTGGTTGAATCACAGCTGATGATGCTAAGCGACTATATATTGATTATAACGAATGCATCGATTATTAAGTGAATCACGCCTTCAGAAAAATACGTCACTGCTTCTTTTACTAGACTCAAAAAACAGTTTATTCGGCTGCATAAAGGCTTGCCTTAGCACGTCTATCTCCCGTTCCTATTTTTTTTCACTAGAAAAGTCTAAAGAGGACTTTTTGGCACTCCCACGGCTCACAACGATCCTACTTTTCAGATATGTGTGTAAGATATACCCATAGGTGCATCAGTCTGCAGTTACATAGCATTGATATATTGAGTGCTGCAGCTGTATGTATTGTATCACTGGTAAGCATACTCATCTTTCTACGGGCGAGTTAGAATTTACAGTAAAATGATCATACTGCACGCCTTGCTCACTGACCTAGTTCCTTGTCTTGTTGCCAAAGAGAGAAATAATATCAGTGATCACAAAAACTTCCTTCTCCTCTTTTTGTCAAAAAGATTCATTCCTTCTTAGTTTTTCTTCTTTAAAATTAAGAAAAGCATCAATTACACAATATGTGCTTGTATCGGTACATGTTTTTCGAAAATTCTGCAACGAATCATCTACTATTCTATTGAATCATTCCGAATCCGCGAACTCTCCCATCATCATATTCAGAATCCGACTGATTAGGCAGAAGTTCCCAGACTAGCCATTTCTCTATATAAAGGTCAATGTTGTTGATCTCTTTGGCAGATATTATACAATTTTTGGCAATGTAAGTAATGGCCTCATTTACAACGTAACAACGCATTTTTGTTTTTCAATCTTATTACGAAAATCATTGATCTGAAGTTTTCGGTAAACGTAATCACCCTAGTGAGTACGGTCATATAAGCACGTACACGCCAAAACATCACTACTGTGAGCGAAACCAGTCAGACACTTTAATACGTCGCGGAGGTCAACAATTGGGTCTCACTTATGGCACTTTACGGCGAATTTCAAAAGTCGAACTTCATTTGCACGCCTAAATACACGACGATTGAAGCCATTGGACCACCTACGACGTCGCCGATTTGTTAACTAGATGTTGGATCGCCAGGACAATTTATCATCGTATTTGATCTTTTCCAATGAAGCCCATTTTTGAACTGATGAGTTCGAAATTGGTGTACCTAGTCACCGCTTGTTACTTTTAAGAGCTCAACAATCAGGCCGTCACTCTAGCTCTTTCTTGTACTAAAGCTTAGATATTGGTGTCTTCACTTAATCCAGGTCTGGTGGACGGAATCATCCATGTTGGAAGCCGACATACTACGATGTTCCCTTGGTTGTTTCTACAGGCTTCAATTTGGTGTTTGTATCCATGGTGTGCTTTGTTACCTTTTGGTAAGACTTCCGAATCCCATTCCTATTTTTCAGGCCATTTCTGCCATTTTTCTTCTTCTCGTAAAGCTCGTGATCAGCTCTATGCAGCACCGATAAGTACGCATCTTGCTTAGGTCCATGTGCTTGCCGCCACTCGTCTTCAAACCATGAGTTTCATTGGGGTGGTCGTGCCAGCGCAACAGAAGCGGCATCTCCGACGGCTTTTTGGCAGTTTTTCTACTGGTCATCGATACTTGATGCTAGGGAATGTAGACCTCTTAAGTGATTCAAAGAGACTCGATACAAAAAAGGATCTAGCGATCTCTTGCGATTGTAGCCACCTAACGTCGAAATTCCTCACAATATTAGTTTGTCTTAGCGTTATTCGAGATATCCGCAACCGTACCTTGGCTATAAGAAGGTAATGGTCCGAGTCGATGTTGGCTCCTCGGGAAGTTCGGTCATCTACAACACTGGAGGAGTGATCGCAATGTGGTCAATCTGGTTGACGGTTGATTGATCAGGTGTTCTCCAACTCCACTTGTGAATATCGAGACGCTGATATTTCACCTATCAGGCAAGCAGTCTTCCAAATTAACATCGGAAATAGGTAACTTCATATGCTTTCCACAAAGTCGACTACCGACGCCATATGTATTTTGCTCTTGAGTTCCGCTTGACAGAGATGTTTGAGTCATCTTTACCGATTGTGACTCTTTGGTAAGTTTGATTGTACATTTATACAACTGCAAACCGCTTAAATACATCACTTTTATTTCTAACCTTTCAATCCATTACACTCTTTCGCCGTCGAGTTTCTAAGAGTATCAAATAGCCCCTTATTCTTGTGAAAACTAATAGGCGATAGTCTTTGTCGTTCGAAAATAATAATAATAATTTTTACTCAGTACTTCAGTTAGCATAAAAAGCTTAAAAGCGCACTAAACTTAACCACTGCTCCTATATGCAGTTCCTCTGTGAACATTGTCATCTTAATTGAGCATATCCCTTACCATCTTATGACTACAGAGGAGACCGCTTATGCATATAATTAACCTGAGGCAAAGCGAAAATAAAAATAAAAAATAAAAACTTCCCAGAAACTTTGATCCCTGTTAATACGATTAAAAGGAGGAGTATCCGGGAAGTATGTAACTCAACCTGAGTTTCCGCACCACCAGAGGAACTAAAACACAAAACTTTATTCAACTAAGGTCTAATGTCCTAAAACTTTTTTATTGCAAATTCTCGTCCGACTTTCTTCCTACCGAATCCCATCTTACTGAACAAGCCACCTCAATTGCATGGATGTCGGTGGTGTATATGAATCAGGATTCAGTATATCATTGTGCATGTGTACGAGAAATTTTCCATAGAAAAAAAGGAGAGAAAAAAAAACTGTAAAAGTTCAAAAAGTTTTCTCATCAATTATTTAGTACATTCCTCGACTTAAGAAGAAACGGCTAATGGAGACGACCCGAATCCTGGCGCACCAAAATGCCGACCTCAACGACACAAAACGACAGAGACATAAAATGAAACTTTTTTTTTTCCAGTGATTTGAGTTATAATGTGCAGTTTGGTTGTTATCGGGACACGTTTTACCTGAGTCTTCTGGCTGCCGCCTATGTAAAGCTCATAATCATTCGTCAAAGCGTTTCTCTTTTCGTTCGCCGTTAGACCTTGGCACGGATAGTGTCCCTATACAAAAAAACCAGCCAGCTACTCCTCTATGATTTGGGATATGCAGGTGGAAGCTACCTCGGTTACAGTTCAAGGCGGAGTGCTTCACCATGGACCACCGCAAGTTCCATTTGAATCTTCAGAACGCACAATTTCGGTTGGGTATTTGCATATCCTTGCCCCGAATTGAATCAAGAAGTGAATGTCAAAAGTTTCCGAAAAAGTTCGTTTACCAGCTGAGCTAAAACTTTTGATATCCTGCTGTGGATCCGAGTCCTCCTGTCATAGCTGTCACCAGACTTACAATCCTTAAAACTATATTATGTCTAATTATTGCAAAACTTAAGGATGAGGTCTACCATGGTTTAGGCTATGGGGTAAAGAACTCCTTTTGTTTAGACGAACTTTGAAGAATTTCCACTTCGTTGCACAGACGTTTGAGTTTCCTTATTCGAATTCGAGTCTGAACGTTGAAAAGTCCAAAAATTGTGCATCTCATCCGGGAAAGCGGTATCTGTTAAGCCCATTTAGCATCTGTTGCAAATTCTTACGGTGGCGAGGGTGTTTTTCAAAATCCCTCACGAAATACGGAGTTGTAACTTCTTCTACATTAGCCTTGACGTTCCATGAATGATTTTTCGATGATGCAGCAGTAAGAGTATAGTACTTGTACAGAGCTAATAGTTCGCACTACATTCAGAGGCAAAGTCCCGAACTCTAACCAGTATCCTTCTTGTGAACTTTCTAAATTGGTTGGTTAAAGCTGATATTGCTCTGTAAAGTCAGTATAGTGCACATCAACTGACTGACAACAACAAGGACGAATTAGCAAAATGGCACGTTCGATCCTTTGGAAGCATATTGATGATAGTGGCAGTAGTGATGGTGGTGGTTGGGACGACGACAACAACGTCTACAGCAATAGCGTCAATGAAACTAGGGGTACGGTTGTCATGACAAAAGAAGTTAACTGCTGTAAAGTAGTTTACCATATTGACGTGCTATGAATTTTTCAAACCACGCAACCCTCAACCTAAGGGGTTTCCGGTTTCGCTTCATCCTTTTCCGGTTTTTTTTTTTTTTTTTTGTATTGTGGGGTGGATGGGTGCTAAAAGTTAGTGTGACTGTGGATTAGTTTGGTTGATGCTCAAAGGTGGTATTATGTGGTTCCAGGGAAAGTGTTGCATTTCTAATGAGCTCCAGGATGGCAGTTAGGTAGAACTTTCCATTTAGTTGAACGGTATTTGGTGCTAGCGTTAAATAGATTACGTGCATTTGAGGTAATTGCATTTGATGCAAGCACTGATGTGCTCTGTGCATATGAACCGTGTAAGAGAATCTTTTAGTAAATAAGTCGAATTCTGCTAGATGCTGCAGATGCCATAGATGATGAAATGTTGTAGGGCTTTAATCTGATCAACGTTGGCATATTTTGTTGGCAATGCAAAGGTATTTTATTTCCGTATCTGATGTCAGATGAGACTTACTTGTTGAATGAAGAATTTCAGAGTTTCGTAGTCGAATCAACTTAAACATAGTTAGAGAGAGTAATTAAATAAGGAATAAATGTCATATTCGTCTAGTAGACTGGAAAATTGTTTGGTACGCAGATAAAGCCGTTTCCCTAGATGCACTCGGTGCTTACATTTAGTCATCATGTTAAGCTTCTTTGAGGGGATGTTTCCCTTTGAAACTATTTGGAAATTCTTTGGTGAAATCTTGGAATTAAATCTATCACAAGTTGTGCCAACAAGATAAGATGAAGTAATCAGTGCTACACACAAGTCATTATTAGTTTAATTCAAGTTTTCATATGAAATGTTTACTCACGTACTATCAACTTACCACAAATGTAGCTTAGACTTTATCTGAGTATCTTGTCATACAGTTTTATAAAGCTGTTTATATCGTCGATGTCAGAGGATCCATCCCGTAAGTTTGCGTCATTCTATGAGATCTTTTATCAGTCCTAGAAGTTTCTTTTGGATACACATCACAAGAAGAGGACGCCTATTCCAATACAATTCGTTTTTTGCCCCGCGCTTTTCTCTTCTCTTTGAAAATTTTTCAAAGCCTAGCATGAGTAGGTGAATGAGATTTTACTGTGCTTGATAGAAATGCCATCGATGCAAACTTCAATATTTAGACCTTTTTAGGCGATCTGATGACTTTTCGGAAATATGTAAATAGCCCAAACACTTTCTGTTGCCTCTAGTAACACGAATGCCATTCTTAGTTAGAAATTCTTTCAAACTGTTCTTTCCATTGGTTTGGTCAGGACTTTTTCAGAGTCACCATTGTTTTACTGGGTGCTGCTGATACTAACAAATTGCTTAATGAACATGTTTTCTTAAGCCTTCAAAACCAAAAATGTACTTTATCCTTCAATCTAACCAGGGACAAGAATTCGAGTTCATGTTTCTCTGCTACTGAATCCGCTGAAATTTAAGTGAGGAACTGAACGATTCTATACACAAAGTATTATTTCAATGCCAAGAAAATTGAGTTTTCTGTCGGTTGCATTAGCAAAAGCATTTTCTAGCGACCTTCCACAATTTCTAAGGAACTATGCTACAAATCGTTTCTGGGGAATATAAAATCTCGCCTGATTTTGTGCCTAAAAGTTTTAGGCGAATGAAACGCGGCTGTCAACTAACGAAGATTAAAGACATAGAAGTTCTTGCATAAACTTATATGGCTGCATTAAGAATATCTTCGGTGATCTACATATATGACATTGAAGCAAATGAATTTGGCATTGCCTGTTCGTCGCGGTATCTTAAGGAACACAACGCAAGCAGGTGATTGTTTTCTTAACCGTACTCTTAAATCTATCCTTTAATTGGATCAACTGAAATATTTCAAAATTATGAAGCGGCTACATCCTATTGTCATTATTATCTCGGACTACAACGTGCTTCAATTTATTTCAGTGAGTCAATATATAGAGAAGATGAAAAAAATTTATTTATTTTTAATCACTCTCTAGGCTCTGTCGGATATATTCATTATCTGTGATCGATTACGACTGAAACTTTACCAGTTTTCCTGAGAATAAATTTGAATCCCCCCCAAACACATATTTTTCTGAGTTTTAATGTCGCTGTATAGAATAAATCTAGACTCCTTAAGGCAAGTGTGGACATATCATTTCTGAAGACTTATTTGCAAATCCTTACAGTCGTTTCCACCATACGAAAGACAAGACAGTAAACAAGTCTAGTTTTCTTCAACCAACTTTGGAAATAAGTTTACGTATACCTCCTACCAAGTTACCTTCAGCTGATTTAAATGGCTCAACATGAAGTTCGATTAGCCCGAATGCTTCAGTATACTTCAGTTTATATGTTGCTACCTTAACTAGATTTTCTAATAAATTTTCTTTCTTATAACTGCGGGTCTCGGTTCGAATTCAACTAGCCTGACATGTTTTGGTGAATTTTTAACTCGCCAATTCTTCGCTTCATTATTTCTTTTCCTCCGGAAAAATATATGCTTTTCTCGACTCTGTTGCCGGAAGCACAGTTGTCAATCTAATTCTTCATTTACAATATACACATGCTTAGCAACTTATCAGTTAAACTCTTTTTTACGGCTTGTTAGCATCAATGCAACTGACCTTCAGCACAGAATTCAGGTTGTAAATATTCTAACAAGAGGCTCAGAAAAACTCTATTAATGCACGTGTTCTTCTGGCTTATTGCTGTCCTCGAACAACCTGAAATACCCACAATGTATGTCTTAATTTTTGTGATGTTGCAACTAGGTTGTGGTTACAATTATTCTGTCTAGTCGTTATTTTGGGAAATCTGTAATTCCGCAGGAGCACCTTTCGTCGATTGCATCATGATTGACCAAACCACTTTCCACAACCAGAAGCTAAAGAAAACTAACTTTGATGCAATTGCGTCTAACGGATCGAAACTATCCAAGAGTTTCTTCTTCTGCCCGGAAAAGGGCATTCAGACGAGTAACTAGTCTTCTGTTCGTTCCTCAACTGGAATTTCTGAATCTTTCCGTCGTATTGTCAGTACTATCACAGCGATTGTCGTAGGATATTACGTCATTCATGCCCCGCGCATTAAGGTGCTTCGCACAAGCGAAGAGTCTTATCACAAACAGGAGAAAACATCTTGGAAGTCTTTTGAAGCATTCGAATGCTAGTTAGTTAGTAAAATATAACATCCAGGTCACAGAGGGTCCACATGCAAGCTTGGATCCTAAAAGGCTCCTAAAAGGCTCAACCCCCGAGACTCGGCGATTTCGTTATCAGTATTCCGATTCCGTATCTAAGCAAATATCAGTGAAAAAAAGGTTCAGATTCTGCTTAGTGAGGTTCTGCATTCTCACAATAGCCTGGAAGCCGGGAATGTTTTAGGAAGGCTTTAAAGGCAACACCACGGTCATTACAGGTCCAAATACTTCGCCTTCGTCTGTACAATTTAGTTCACTGCCATCACGATTTCGTACATCATGAATTCTAAGACACGAAAAGTGAAATTTAAGCCATCGGCGACGAAACAATTGCGTTCCTTTCGGGTTAGATTCTAGACGAAACCTTCCATGGGCTCTGGGACAGTACCATTTCGTATTTTTTCCGCAACCGTCATTCAAATTCATTGCCTCAAGGCCATAAGACCAGAGACCAGGAGAAAAAGAGCACTCATAGAGGATATTCCACGTATGCATGTTGCTTGAGTGCATTTTGCAGTTTGCTTATACTATATGCTGTTCAATTCCATTCCATTCGGCTGAAAACTGTCAATGATGGGTTCTTCGTCATTACAACCGATGACAGGTACCAGCTACCTGAAACTTCTTCATAGGACATGGATATAATCTGTTTTTGATGAGGTTAACTGGAAACTAAGTCTCAAGCAAATTACAGAGAGACTATGCTTTCAACTCAAAATGTTACCTAGCCTGCTAATTGCAGCTAGTGTTTCGCTTGTGTAAGGTTTTTCAATAAGGACATAACAATTTTGTATTTCAATATAAACGCCGCCCCCCCCCCCCCCCCCTTTAACATTTTTTGTGATCTGTCAATGTCAAAATCTTAGCTCATTTTCGTCATGGTGAGATTCACGAATGGCTTACGTTTGGAAATTATTAAAAATTACTAGCGAAACTCTGAGGCACTGGTCACAACTTTGAGGGCGATTACTCTAATTTTCGATCGTAACAATCGTCCCACGTGACAGGCTATGAATACTATAGTAGATAAATTCGAGCTAACATATTTGGCCTATTAGCACACCCACATGTGCTTCAAGAGACTCCATTACATCCACAATTGAAAATTGGCTTCAAAGAATCGACCGCTGCATAGGTAGGTGCTCGCAGTTATCATATGTAAAAGATCGCACTCAATACTTAAATTTAACATGTGTACTACATCTCCAGTAAATTTTAGCTCTGCGCCTCAATTATTCTGTGTTTAATTTAAAAATAAAATTGTTGCATATGTTACCATTTATTCCGACAAAATTAGCTTGTCTTCTTGTTTGTTTTCCGTGTTAAAGGAGTTTTCTCAGTTGATGGCTTGCTTCGTGGATAGCCAACAAATTAACACTTTTACCATAACCGTATTCGAGCTCTGCGAGAAAGATGGGATAAAGTTGTAACTAGCGATGGGCTAGTATGATTTCATAGATACACTAATGAATAAGAATAAGAAAAAACACTTTAAGGACAATGTTTTGGATCGAAGTTATAAGAGTTCTGTAACCCTTTTGATCTCACGATGGTAAGCGGCAGAGTACCAAGCATGAGGAAAGGACTATTTAACTGTTCAATGTTCTTCAACACATGATTATCGTTGCTTAACGACATATCTTTTGAGTATAATAGAAGATTTGAACGTTGGTGTACACAATTTCTCAGATCAAATGCCAATTGAATTGGTGCTTCAATTGAGTGCCGCATTGCCTTTGTGAAATGAATATCAGCAAGAAGTAACATAAGCAAAAATAAGCAAATAAAAAGTGTCATTCCCAGAACCAAGTGGTTCATGAATGTGAAATAACAAGAATTAATTCGCTCAAGCTACTTAGTTTATTTCGTAAATTCAATGCAGTTATTTTTAAGAAAATAGCTTTATCTGGATAATAACAAGAAATTCAAACTTATCTGTCGGAGCTCGAAAAAAAATATTTCACCTATTTAATGCAGGAAACTTCAAACGCTGACAGCGCGAAAAGCTTTCGGAAAGCTGTAAGAGAAATAGCTAGAAGGTCCATCAGAATAGTTCACTTACATACATTCTACCATCCTTAAGGAGCACTTTTGAAAACTCTTTAAACTTGGTCCAGTCATTTAAAATGCTGCTTCTTTTGAAGTAAATGACTGTCTTGACTGCGATATTACCTTGAAAGAAGTTAAAATGCCATCGGTAGAACAACATTAAACAAAGTACCAGGGCAAAACTTTTTACCTTTCGAGTTCTAAAAGAGTTTGGCAGAAGAAGCTTTAGTCATACTGACTTCTTTATTCAACCAAATATTCAATATTGTAATATTTCAACTCAAAGCTGCCGAAAGATGATTACAGTCTCACTACACAAAAAGATGACATAAATCTAGCCGATAAAAACAGAGGTATTTCGTTCTTGAATTGTTCTTTGAAGATTCTCTCATCTTTTCGGTAAGCAAGACACTCATCGTGGGTCAACAATGTAAACCTACTCAGTGATTCTCAAGAAATACACCAGACCTCCGCCCTGCTGAATATTGTGCAATCGTTCCCAACAACAGTAGGAGTTAAGCGAGGCTGTATTCTAAGTACACTCTTATGCATCTTGATGACCTTACCGAAGCACTATGTGGTCTAATCTCGTGGGCTGAAAGGAAAATTCACCACAAGGCTTAAGCCGAATGATTTCTGAGATTATTTTTTCGAAGTGGATTCTTGCCTCGAAAGAGAGAAAGTCCAAAATCATGCGGAAAAGCTGGTTGATGTTACGCCAGAAACAAACTACTATTCCGGAATGAAAATTTTCTCAAACCTAAGTAGGAAGACTTATTTTACCAGCAAAAACCGCACTTAGTTGCACATGGAAGCCTTGTATTAGTACAAGCACCCTCACCCTTCGTGCAAAGTAAAAACTGTTTGAAGAACTTTCTAAATCAGTAATGTCTTACGCAGCGCAATTGTGGGGTTATAAACAGTGTTAAGATGTTGGAAAATAATGATCTTTCCAGATTCTCAGCATCTAGTGCAACTCTATTACGATGTTCCCTTGTTCATCTCTACAGGCTTCGGTTCGGGGTTTGTTTCCGTGGCATGTTGTTTTTACCTTTTGGTAAAACTTCCGAATATCATTCCTGGAATAGCACCTCTCAATTTTCTCGACCGCGCGCATTGCTGTTTCTTCATCTTCCTCAGAAGTCGGTGTTCATTTCTCCTCTTCTGTTCATAAAGATCGTGAGCAGGTCCATATTTAAGCCGGCAACGGAAGAGGAATTGGACGCTTACAATACTCGAGTCATTAGTCGGACACCATTCGATGGCTCGGACGCGTTATCGAAAATTTGAATTTTTGGAATGCATCATGCTAGCCGCAGTTACGACCAACGTTTGAAATGAATAAAAAAAAGGCATACTTTAAGCAACGGTTCTTTTGTACGATTATAAAGATTTCCTGATAAGTTTGAAGTTTTTGGTTTTTTTGCTGTTTTTTTCGTTTTTTGAAAAAGCTTGTTTAAAAGAATCACCATTTATGTTTCAAAATGTTCCTTTCGCTTGCATTCTGTTTGATGCATACATACATCTATTCTATTGTTCCTTTGGAATATTATTTTTCCTGCGTTTTCTCGGCTATTTTGGACTAGCGCTCCTTTTTTTCAGAAAGTATGTCGACAGGTAGCATTGCGAAACACTTTCACCAAACCTAACCTTTGCGGCACTTGAGCATCAAATAGGCAACGTCAGCTAGAAGGATTCTTATATTCTGTTGGATGCCTCTGATGTTACTCATCAGCTTCCAGTTTTCGATAATTTCGCGCATGTCTCTTCCAAGTGATGTTTGAAACTTTGTAAACTGTCAATGTTAGCCCCGCAATAGATAAGAAAAAGTAAGAAATAAATCTTCATCTGCAACCATTGCCATTTGCCTTTTTCGTGAAATAGCTTCTTATCTTTTTACGGGGATTTTCCGGAATTTATATTCGATAGAGACTGCTCATAATCTTTGCCATTCAACTTACCCATTTTTCGGATAGAGCTATGTCTAGTTTCGGCATCCCAGCCAAATTCATTCGTATGTGAAGAACGACAGTGGAGATCGCGGCTTTACCAACAATTACATCTGAAAAAATTGTGTGAAAGCGCAAATGCACACTGGAGGCACAAATTATCAAAAGTCTGTGAAACAACAAGCATACGCTGATGATGTTGACATCTGTAATTGGCAGAACTTAGCGGTCTTTCAATAGTATGCCAATAAAATCTTATGATAAATCTATTTCTTCTTTGGGCCAAGAAGGAAATTGAGTAATGAGGCCCTATCCTGAACAACTGAAAAAGCTCTATATAGGACCTTGATCATCTCAGTCCTACTATTCCAGCTGTACGGAAGCAACGGCCTTGTCAGCAAAGTTGCACATCAGTTGCTTGAGATTCATACCAAATGAGAGGATATCTTAACAATTTTACAACTTTCCGCTAGTGCTATATTGAAATCGCCCACAGCTATAAAAAACAATCCGGTCTCTCGTTCTTAGATACGAGTACACTGGCCACTCCCACTGGAAGCCACAAATAGATTTTTATTTAGCAGAATATGCACTTCCTCCCTGGGCCTTTTCAGGCGCTTTACAAGGATTGGCGAAAAAATTCATAAACTTTATAAAGAACACTGAATGAACACTTTTAACTGCGATTTGAGAAAATTTAATTACTTCTGCTAAAAATTTAATATTTCCGAAATATCAATGATTTTGAAGGCCAGAGAAGAAATGCTGGATTTGAACTTTAATACTCATGGAGATAATCTTCCTTTACATTGCACCTTATGTAACCTTGAAGCTCAGGAAGATATTTTTCATTTTATAGCAATATGCTCTGTCCTCAAGGAGGCCAAAAGGGTCTTTTGCAACCGCTCATAACTTACACTGGAAGGTTTGACAAACCTACTGAACAGGATGAAAACCTCTCATCGCATTCTGCAAAGAAGCCCCCGCTACAGGTACTTGCCATCTGAGGTGACGTCAATCGCCATACCTTGAAAATATTGTATGTCAACAAACCAATAGTACAATTTTGAAATCATCGATACATTTTGAGAATAAAGCAATCATTAATTAAAATAAAAAAAAAAATTAATAAAAACCACAGCTTCCCCCTAAATTACAGAGCAAGAATAATAGACAAAGCGTAACTTTAATTGATACATGCAAATGGAAAACTCCCAACGAAAAAAACAAACTATCTCTCTTGCATTAATTAATGAATCTATGCACGAAATCCCACATCTACAAATCCAAATAAATGATACCTCATTAATTTGACCAGCTTAAAATAAATACCTATATCCGAATCGGAACTCTGGTCTTTAATCCGACTGCATAATCAATACTCAACTTCTACTCATTTTCATTGTTTTGAGTTACCAGGATTACCCCCGAAGCGTCTATCAATCAATTTGGAAAAACAATGCATTTCAGAGATCCCATGTTGTGTACCTACTGCAGATGAAAAAAACTTTTTTAAGTTTTGAAAATTTCCGTCTGGAAACTTTTTGATGAGTCTTGGCAAAGTCGATCCCTTCATTCCACTCAACTCAATTGTCTCTTCATAAAACCATCTTAAACCGTCTTGTTTAATGATACATCCGTCTTTAAAAAAAAAAAAAAAAAAACTCCAACCGTATTTATCAATGACACATGCCACAATAGATCCAGATACAATGTCATCAAATAAATAGTTGTTTCACACGTTTTCTAGTCGAAGAGCTATTCCTCTGCACTTGACTGAAGGATAATTGGCACATCTCGTCAGCACAACCTCCTACATGACATGTCCATGTCCATGTTATAGAAGATCTAGAGTTAAGAAGACTGGCGGCGCACTGGTACGCGCTGTTATCGTAATTGATGAGTAATTACCTCAGGTGATTTATAGTTCAACAGACTCAGAACGAATGAACTTTGTCAAGCAAAACTTTTTTTTCATCCCAACCTCAACCGCTGAAGGGAGCGAAAAAAAAACACCACAAGACCCAACTGCAACATACGAATACAGATACGAGACGAGTACGCAGTGCCAGATCTCGAGATGAAACTGAATCTACGTCAAAATGATTGATGGCTTGAACTTTTTTCTCTCACTTGCTTTCCCGCCCAGTAGGTAAAGTTGGTAGATCCTTTGATGCTGGCAATATATGCTTTTTCTTCTGTCCTTTCTCCAGATTTCGACATGCTTTGCTTATTTTTCTCGCCTCTCCCCCCTCCAAGGACAACTTTATTCATTGCTGTTGTTTTACGGATGTTTGTTTTGCCAAATATAAGATACATTGCTTCCATACTGCTTGCGTCGTCATCGTCGGCTGCCGCGCCGACTTGTACGATTATACCGTATATAGTACGTATCCCATCCCTACACCATGCTGACGATGTTGAAAACTTATTTACTGATTATGCGAATTCATTAAGGTGTACGAGTACTTGGATAAATATGTGAAAGAAATAAGACGCTTCCTAACAGAAGGAGAACTCCATGCCGTACCGGAGCGGAGCACTTTCTTGTTCTTGCGATATTTTGATATGCAAATCGGACAAAAGTTTTCACACAGAAGTTTTCTTGATGAAGTTCATTGATTGTAGAGATTCCATCTGGTAACTCTGGGTAGGGGGGGACTGAGTTTATTTTTTGGGGAATTTTAATTGCAAAAACATAAATAATTTTGCGAACGAGTTTCTTGTTTGCATTAATGTGACAGCCAAAGATTCACACTGACTAAAGTTGCTTGCGAAAGTCGAAACGAATGCATACTCACTCGAATCTTTCCTTATTTACCTTGGATTCATGGAAATTATCTCCACTTGTATAGTACAGATACGGATGGATGGAAATACACAGTGTTTGGTGGTATGAATGTGATTTTGCTGCTTATTTACACAACAATAAATGTCATGAAAGATATTTGGGAATTCTTTATGAGATTCTGCTGTAGCTAATGATGGCTTTGCAGTGATTGGAGACGAAGAGAAGATGTAGTATCTACTAATTGAAAATGAACTGAATCAGTTTGAAATCTGAGTAGTGACATCTGATTCATAATGATAAGCACAATTGTTTGAAATGGAGTTTCAATTAGCAGATGGAAAACGTTCCTTGGTTTTCCAGTTTTTTTTTTTTTTTTTGTTATACTTAACTAACTCTGAGGTTATTCATCGGATGCACCTTATTTCACACATGTGCAGTTTTGCCAAGTCGTAATAGAATGAAAGTTGCTGGTTACATTCGATAGAGCTGTGCCATAGGATTCGATAGAAATTCGATTCGAGCTGTAGCTCTTTCTTCAGTTGAGTGAATAGTTTCCATGTCACTGGCATTTAGAATAATAATAAATATGAATATGTCAGCAGGATTATGTCTTCTTCTCTCATGTTCGTTTGTGCAAGACATCTTACAAGTGATTTCGAAAGGAAGAGCTTGCAAGTGACATCAATAGTAACCTTTCAGGAGTTACGCACGTACAATACGTCTTGGTTTGACGTACATTTTGACATACACCTAGTTTGGTTACTAAAACGATTGAAAAGGCAATTCTTCCTAGATGTGGAAAATTGTCAGCGTTCTTAATCATTCACTCGTTAATTGGGATCAGTCACAAATATTGTCTATATTTGACATGACTGCAAGGTATCTAAGGCTGAGTCAATGATAATAACTTAAGCTATGCCTGAAAGTTTTCGCATTTTACCAGATTAACCTTTTGGAAGTCAAATGGAATACATTTTTAACAATCCTCAGGCAAGACTTCATTATCCCATGTTAACCGTATGAGGGGGCGATTGGATTTGTTTTTTTCATTTCTAAAGGAATGCCATCGTTCCCACTTCTTTTTGTTGGCCCACTCAGAAGTATTTTTTTCTGAAATGGGGTGGGGATCGATATATACGAGTACTTAGGAATGGGTTATATTAGGAGGCCTAATTGAATTCGAAGTTAAGGCAGTAACTCTTTAAAATGGTAAATCTTTCGAGTTGATCTTTTAACACTAATTTAAATGATATCTTATTTGATGGTAGATAATCTCCTATTGGATGTTGTTTAGAGTGAACACCTATATGTTCCTAAGTGGTGCTGTGTCTGATTACTAACAACTCTGTAATTAATCTGCATCTAAGAGTTAGTTGAAAGTATAAGTTAGTTGAAAGTATAAGGTATTTTTGTTGTTTCTACGAAAATGAATGTGAAGCCTTCTGGAACGCATTTTCGTACTAACATGAATCCATACACTTTTCATTCATGTCCACTTAATTTTTTGAGCTTCTGAAAATACGTTTGCAACAAACAATGGCCATCACTCTTCACATTATATCGAAAGATTTACTAGATAATTCTGCCTCGGTATGTCCTGAATTGGGGACACTGGAAATTCACTTGATTTGGGACGGAAAATCATATTTAAAATTTGTAAATATATTCTATAGCAACCATGATCAGTCGGAAACTGCAGTTGGCTTAATTTGTTTTCATTTCTGTCCAGCCTTACTACATTAGATAGATTAATGTGAGCAATTTTGTACATTCAAAGCAACATTTTCCCACAACTGCTACATACTCGTAGATAATCTCTTCTTTTTACTTGCTTTTATTAAGTTACTTTCAACAAAGCCACGTATAAGACTTTGGCTATAGTTTTAATCAGGCCGGTGTGGGCCCAGATGATGTTACACGATTGAATCAACAGTAGGCTTGGCAGCCAACATGAAAGATTCTGTTTTATACGCTATCTCAATATATTTGGAGCTGAGGTCAATCAGAGCTAGTAAAAGTTATACAGTCTTCTCTTTATCCTTATAGAGCCCAATTATTGATGGTTGTGTGTAGAAGACCCAGCAAATGATGTCACACACGATGAAAATCGTCGAAAGAGTCTTAAACGAACGTCTTCGGCAAATAATAAAGCTCGATAATAGCCAGCGTGGATTTGTTGAAGGAAGAACGACGGTGGACGCTATCCAAAGCCTACGATAATGGAAAAGCACCGAGATTCGTCTAAGGACTTTCACATGGTATTTATCGACCTCGAGAGAGCATTCGATCGAGTGCCTAGGGATCTCATATGGGCCGCGCTGAAGTGTCAAAAGGTACCGGAAACATATGTTAGAATAATACAAGACATGTACGGAAACGTGAAAACTGCGGTTAAAAGCTCTGCTGGACTAACGAGAGAATTTCCAGTTAATGTTGGAGTGCATCAAGGAAGCGTACTTAGCCCTTTCCTCCTTAACGTAGTATTCGACTATCTTCTAAAAGACTGCATGCGCGAAGCAAATGTAACGCCAATTCTCTTCGCTGACGACGCAGTCATATTTAGCGAAAACGTCGAAGACTTACAGAACGCCTTAGATTCATGGAGAAATGCGCTAGAGAGAAACGGGTTTAAAATAAGTCGTTCAAAGACGGAGCATTTGACGTGCCCATTTGCGCATCCGTTGCGACCTGTTCATATATAATGTTAGACGGAATAGTTCTTCCGAAAAGCACTATCCTTAAGTACTAAGGACTAATCGTTAACATAGAAGCGAAATGAGACGACGACATAAACCACAGAGTGAGTGTGAGGTGGATGAAATGGCGGGAAAATTCGGGGATCTTTTGCGACCATAGAAACTCTACACCACGGCTTTTAGACCAGCTCTTGTGTACGGGTCTCAGTACTGGACAATGTACGAAGCGTTTAAAAACAAAATGAGGGCAGCGGAAAAGAAAATGTTAAGGGTGTCTAGTGAAGTCACTAAATGCGATTGCATTAGGTCTACGCGTATAAACAGGAAGTCTATATATAAAGAATTCGGTAACCGAACAGCTTGAGGCGAATACCTATAGAATAAGTTGGTATTGCCACGTTCAGAGAAGATCTGCGGAAAATCCGGTTAAAAAGGCACTTTCAACTACGTTCACTCCAACTGTAATAAAACGAGGTCGGAAAAACAACTCTTGGATTTTTCAGATGGGGCTAACCACTGAAGCGATCCAAAACCGAGCAATATGTGGACGCGTTCTGCGACATTAGCCAACCCCATAAGCGGAGCAGCAGCGATGCAGTAGAAATGGAAAACTCGTTACGCATAAGTTCGTATAAAGAGGAAAGGGTTAATAAAAGGATAAGAAGAAGAGGACCCTGCAAAAGGAAAACGGGATAACAGCGTGCATAGAATTTAAGGACCATGAATTGGTTATGTGAAATTCTGAAAAATCTAGACTGCCATGAAGTACATATAGGTACCAACGTTGTCCAATAAGTGCTGTTAGGTTAGACTGGACCTAGTCCTCAGCTAACAAGCATATCCAGCCCGCTTTTTCCCTTACACTTGCATGCGCCACCTAAGTCTCGGTCTTCCTGCACTGCGCTGTCACCCGGGGAGGGGTTCAGAGACTTATCGCTTTGGAGCGTTGGTGTCCATCCCCTCTACGTGACACAGCCATCTCAGTAGTTGGACCTTAATTCTCTGACTAAATCGATGTTGCTCCACAGTCCGTATAATTCGTCGTTGTATCTCCTCCAACACTCACCGTCTATGTAGGCGGGACCGAAAATAATCCGAAGAATTTTACTCTCAAAGCTGCCACAAGTACACAATACAGCCATAGGGCAGGACTAGGATTATTAAGGTTTTGTATGAGGCCACTTTTGTTGTTCGACAGAGGGCTTTGCTACTCAATTGAGCTTTCAAAGCTCCAAAAATCGGTATTAGCGCGTAGGTTTTTCCCTTTAAAGGGTCTCGGTGAGATCTTTAATGACCTTAATGGAACAGCGTGTATTCTCCATCGTCATTCTGCACAGACAGACGAGTTTGACAGGGATGCCGAAACCTGCGAATGTATGTGCGCAACCGTAACTTGGCTACGTCTTGCGTCGATCGGAATGTGATTAACCAAGTTGACGGGGTTAGTTGATCAAGAGTTGTGGACATGGCGTGCTAACTACGATATTGTTTTGCCCCGCCGCCGCCTCAAAATCTGGCGGAATCATCGAAGTCTGGTTGTGAAAGTTATACCTTCCGATACTAGAACCAAAGATGTCCTATCTTCCTAGATTTGCATTAAAATCGCCAAGAACAAGTTAAATGTCGTAGCTTGGGTCATTTCATGTCGTTATTTTTTCCTTTCGGGGACGTGAGCGCATATGAGGCTAATATTGACAAATTTGGCCTTCATACGGATTGTTACAAAACTCTAGTAATCAATCCGCATCCATGTAGGTGCTGCTTTTCCCGTCGATAACAAAAACCGTCTATTCTAGGGCCTCCGCTAGTTGTTCGGTTGTACGTGCCCTATCAAGGGACCTAAGATTCTACGTGCAGGATTTGTCAGCAGTAGACCCGTCTGCATTCAAGGCTTGTTTCTGCTTCGTAGCTTTCGTCATTTTTCCATGGCCATGCAGTTACCTCGGTGGGAGTGAATCCATGAAGGGCTCATCCGCCAACATCTTTGCTTTAAGATCCTGTCTTAGTCTCGGAAATTCTTATCGGCCTGAGCTTTGAGTGCTACAGCTATTTGAGTGCTTTTTTGGTCTTCTGATTAGCACTCTAGTTAAAAAGTTTGGCAAGTCTAGCCCAAATGGACATCGATCATTTCCTGATGGTTACCGCTCAGAGGTAAAATAAGCACAATTGATATACAGAAATAGTTGCAGCACTGTGTATCGCTGGGTTGACACCTCTCAGTTTTTATTTGTCGAATTTTTTGCTGAAAACCGGATGCCACAGAAGGTCATAAGGCAATTTAGCCCTTTCAATGATGTGTAACTCTTCATCCATATGTAGAGAGTCTCAGCCTCTAATTTTTGTTTCAAGGCTGATTTACGCAGATTTTTGAACAGCGTGTACCTCAGGCGATGGCGATGGCGCTATAGTTAGCTCATTGGACTATCACGCAGACGGTCTGGGTTCGATACCTGGCTGGGTCTCCAACAGTTTTGCAAATCGCCATCACCCTTTCGGCGGGCAATGGCAAACTCCCGAAAGTAAAATTGCCTACGAAAAAGCTTCTAAGGAGTGCCGTTCGGAGTCGACGATAAACCGTAGGCCCCGCTCAGATGTGACTAAAATGACAACATGAGCAACACAAATGAGTGTCAAGAAGCTAGGCCATGGCCCATACCGGGCTGCCAGCGCCACAGTGTTTTTTTGTTTTTTTTGTTTGTGTACCTCAGTTTATAGAACACTGAAATTCCTTGCTCTGGTGAATACCAAAATACATAAATTCTTTCAGCTTCTGAAGTATAATTAACCGCACAAGCACAATAACTCTTGTCTTGTCTCCTTTTAAAAACTAATTCCTCAAGAGAAATTAAGCAAATCCAGCTTGTAAACCTGATGATTATCGACAATATAAGAATTCGTTGGTTTCACAAAAACAGATCACATTAACAGCTTCTTTGAAGTAAATTTTATCATACCCTTGATTCGAATAATTGCCAGCCTCAATCACATAATCAGCAATATTCGTTTCATTTCAAATAAAATACTCCTGCACGTGGAGAGCTAAACTAGACTAAATGTTAACCACAAAATTGAGCCTTCCCAAAGGAAAACATCATCTAACACCAAATCTCTTGGTAAACATGAATATTTGACGCCTTAATTCCCTTAAGGAACTCCCATTCCTCCATCGCCCATGGCCGTTAATAACAATAACGATCGTAATAAAGGCTTAGAGACTATACGAGTACCAATCCCCTAGACTATCTAATGCTCATTCGTTCACAGCATTAACAAAACAATACAATCATTCACAATAAAATGGATTACCCATTAACAATTACAACCGATTCCTATTACGGATACCATTTTATCCTCACACAGAACTCTCAGTCAGTATAGCTACTACTACACCGATATGAAGGGTGGAATCGAATTGAGAAAGCCCACCAACATCAACCCCTGAGTCTCTAAATCACTTCTCATTGTTTTATATCTAAACGTCCATAAATTACCGCACCAACAATGAGCTTCATGGATATCTGCAATTTGAAATTCCTTCCATTCAAGCCTCACAGTTTATTTGCGGAAGTAATTACTGCCCCAAAAAAGTACACAGCTCACCCTCATTTAAAAAAAAAAAACAAAAACAAGAAGAAGAAGTAAAAAAAATGAGCCCGTCACAAAACAGACAGATCGGCTCTCGTCATACTGACGCACAAGGAATGGCGAGGCAGACCGGAAAAATATCAAAAAATCTGCCACCAAATCGCCTCTGTTGGCAACTTCGTTTGTTGGTGAGCCTGTAGGTTTATCTGTTTGTCTGTCTATCAGTCAGCCTGTCAGTTTGTTTGGCGGTCATTGAGCAATGTTGCCTCTGTCTGCCTAATGGCCAGGGTATTATGCTAACTTTTTCCAATGGCATTAGACACGATGGTATAGAATAGGATGTGATGGTCCTGATTCCCTCCTGGAACCGACCGAACAGAAAAAAAAAAGTTATATAAAAATTGAGGAGTCCTAGCGCTACTACACTGACTAAATTGTTATGGCTTTGTTTTTGTCATCTACTCAAAGGAAGATGAAAAAAAAAATGGGAACGACTAACTCGGCGCGGTTCCTTGTTTGATGTTGTTATTGTTATTTTTTTTTTGTTCCCCCTCCCCCCCAAACGATGGTGGAGGACATCCTTTTAAATCCCTCTCCTAGCAAAAAGGAATCGTAGATTGTCAGTCAATTGATTTGCAAACCATCTCGACCCCAATTGTTTGTCTAGTAAAAATACGAGCAGTAGTGGTAATAATCGTTGTGTTTGTAATTTTCTTTTCTACTTAGGAATCCAGGCCAACCAACGGCAGAAGGTCTGTTCTATTGGTTGGTCTAGTACTTAGCTTTAAGATAAATTAATAGAAAAAAACGAAAATGGTCATGCCAGGAGGGGGGTTGCTCTTTGAATTTCGTGGGTCCTGCAAGGGTAAATAACATTTGTTTCAATATTGTCCCGAATTATTTATTTTTGAGTGGTGTTCTTGAAATGTTTATTTGTTGCCTTTGTTATGGGGATACACAAAGGATGCTGAGGTCAAGTTCGTTTTCAACTGAAAAGGAAAGAAGAAAATGGAAAAGTTTACTTCCACGTGGCATTTTCTTTGTTTGCTCTGGTTTTTTGTTTTTACTCTGATTTCAGAGTCCACTCTGCCAATTAATCGAAGTATGCTTTGTTGTTCCTTTTTTTTTTGGACTTAAGACTTTGGAAAGAAGTCTTAAAATGTAGTTGCCATGCAGAAGATTTGAACTAGGAAACAAGATACGAGTATGTACATCAGAAACTCATGTATGTAGGGGGTGATTCGTTAAGAGGTACTTTTATCAAAAAAATAAAAATAAAAACCCAAATTCAATTGGATAATAATTATTTTTAATTTTATTTTATTTATTTTGTGGAAATAATTATTTTCAATTGTTTGCCGTAATATAGTCCATTCTGGAGTTGCAATATTCGATTACGCGTTCGAACATTACAAGTGGTGTTTGCCCAATGACTCAAGTAATGTTGGACTCCTACTCAATTGTTGCTTGCTTATCCATGAAGACCTTGCACTTAACGTAGCACCAGCTCACCAGTCTAAGGCGAAAAATTAACTATTTCTCGGGCTGTGTGACAACTGGCGCCATCTTGTTAGAGACAAATGTCGTCGAGAGCATGAGCTTCAATTTCAGGCAGCAAATAGTCCATATCATGGTCCGATAACTAGCTCTATTCACAGTTCCGTTCCGGACAGCCCACGTCTTGCAGAAATAGAAACCAATGATTCAATCAGCCCATAAATCACCTCAAACCCTTCTTTGGGCTGGATGTAATGGCAGCTCCTTAACCTCTTTCGGTTGCTCCGCACCCACACATGGCTTTTTTGCTTACTGACGTAGCCATTCAACCAGAAATCGGCCTCATTGATGAAAAAAAATTTGGGCGAAAACAGTGAATCTTCTTGAGGCTTCTCAAGAGCCCAACGACTGCAACAGAGATGGTTCGAAAAGCCGGTCGTCTTCAACTATTGATCGAATTGAATTTTGATTGCTTTTAATCCATGTTCCTCACGTAAGATATACCAAGTTTTTGTACACGGCGAACCGAGTTGTTTGTAAACGGTCTCTGCCTTCGCGCCTGATGCTTCTCAATGCACCCACGATATTCATCTCTGAGCTCGATGGACTTTTTCTACGCCTTAGACTGAAATCGGAGGAGAATTACTATAGAGTAGGTGGCGATTTTAATGACAAACATTGGGATTGGGGAAATCATGTATCAAATACTACAGGGAACCTACTACTCAATTGGTGGGGTCAGTATAGTGTCATGTATAGTCAGGGTTTGAAAGAGAGAGAAGGACAGACCGTGAATTCTCATATCCGGCTCTTATTTGGACCTATTGCTGTACGACATACGGATAAAACTGTTTGGAAGTAATCTACAAACGTTGACTGTCTTCATACATTTTTAGTACGACAGTGAGCATTGCGGTTTAAGTACCGAATTAGCGATTCTAAACGAAATTGCCGAGCTGGAGAAGTTTGTTCTTGGGAATTCTTACAATGACAGTAAAACTCGCTGGTCATGAATCTCCAGTACGTTGCGTTGACAAGAGCACTCTCCTCAAATTCGGAAACCACAGTGTCTTAAACAAACGAATACTGACTACTACAGGCATAGATCCAAGTGAAGCCGAAGATGATGATAATTCCTTTGTGATCGAAGAAGAAGGTGGAGGCCATAGGAGTTACTTTTCTACCTTCGAAATGACATACAAAACTGGCGATCCGTGAGCTCGGGTCTCACCTAGTTCAGTGACGAAAACAAAACAAACAATGTCATCGCCAAGAACTATACCCCCATTCATTTCAAAGGAAGAACTCCTAAAGGATTAAAGATACATCCAATCCGGCGAATTTCAAGTCGATAAACCTCCTTCCAAATAAAAAGGTAATCAGTGGGTTGCGAATAAAAAACATGCCGCGTCTAAACTGGCATTAGATATCCAATGGAATAATAAAAGCAAGAACAAGTGTACTGGAGCGTGCCTGATTGGCTTGGAAAAGGCATTCGACACCATATGATAAACCACTTTTGTATATTCTTTATTATATGCTCACCTAAATACAGGTTATCGTGAAAATACGAGGGCGGGTCAATAAGTCCGTGACTTTTTGAATTTCTGACCTCTTTACTGAAACAGCAACACTGCTCCTGTCAACAGGCATCTGTCAGTTGACTCCTGTCAAAATTTAAACTTGCTGCGTCAGTTAGTTTGTGTTTGACAGCTATTTTTATCAGACTACTCACTAATTTGAGGAGAAAATGGAAAAAAGTGAATTTCGTGTGCTTATTAAGCATTATTTCTTGCGAAAAAAAACCATTACCGAGACCAAGGCTAAGCTTGATAAATACGAGTACTATGGGGACTCTGCACCATCGATTTCAATGGTAAAAAAGTGGTTTACTGGATTTCGTTGTGGCCGTACAAGCACTGAAGATGCCGAACGTCCTGGACGCCCAGTTGAGGTCTCTACACCCGAAACAATCGAAAAAATTCACGATATGGTGTTGGCCGACCGAAGATTGAAAGTGCGAGAGTTTGTGGAAGCCGTAGGGATCTCGCATGGCTCAGTGGTTTCAATTTTGAATGATCACTTGGGCATGAGAAAGCTTTCCGCAAGATGGGTGCCGCGTCTGCTCACAGTCGACCACAAGCACATGTGCAGTTGCCATGGCAAAAATCCATGAATTGAGCTATGAATTGCTCCCTCATCCACCCTATTCTCCAGATTTGGCTCCTAGCGACTACTTCTTGTTCCCAAACCTGAAAAAATGGCTTGGTGGAAAAAGATTTGACTCCAATGATGAAGTCATCTCGCAAACAAAGGCCTATTTTGAGGACCTCGACAAATCATTTTTTTTGGAAGGGATAAAAAAATTGGAGAAGCGTTGGACAAAGTGTATAGAGCTCAAGGGAGACTACGTTGAAAAATAAAATAATTTTTTTATCAAAAAATCTGTGTTTTAATCCAAAAGTCACGGACTTATTGACCCGCCCTCGTACCTTGGGATCTGGCTAGACCAACTCGATGCGAGGTTGAAAGTTATCTGCTGGTTCAATGTGAGAGCAAGCTTAATGGAATAGATTCGGGTATTGGAGAGGGCTTTCCTGAGGGTTTTCCTCGATCTTTACAGAACACCAGAATAGGAGCACATAAAATCCTATCCCAATGAGGTCCTATATAACAGCGCGAATCTAATTAGTGTGAACAACTTCGCTATTAAGTTGACTCGAGGGCAGATTGAAAGAACAAGCTCGCACAATAAAGTGATATCTGGAACCTACTGCGTCAACTCCTTATACCATGAGACGGTGCGCTTAAAAGGTTTCTTCCTCCTGAAGCGTTGTTCCACCTATATTTTGACACGAAAGGGCTTATCCAGGGTAGGTTAGCAGTGCCGTTAATTTTCCACGTAGCTCGTGGTTGGAAGGCGACTCAACTACAACAGTGACGTCACACACGGCAGTATTTAACGTCTCAGGTTAAGTAGGCCGGTTTCAAAATGCGATAAAAATCAGGTTAGCAACTTGAAGTTTGCTTACAATTTGGTTAGAAAAGGTTGTATAGTTGAGCTACGCTTCAAGCTGAAATAAGTGGCGCATGGATCTGTGGTGAACTGCACATAGCACAAAGCCATGTGTTGGTAAAAGGAACAAAACAAGAAACAAATTTTAACGTCACCAAGCACAGACACATACCAAACAAGACTAGATAATCTAAAACTGTGGCATCACATTCAAACTATACGTCTGCAGATGCAGATTAGGATATTGTAACAATTAACAAAATAATAGCAAAAGATATTCCAATAGATTGTAGTCAAAAGAATTGCAATATCGATCTAAATTATATTATACAAGACAGGAGCGATACCCAAGGAGTAAGAAATATTCGTTGCGGCCAAGGTCATGCCACGTAACAATGTACAAAGGTTGGGTGAATGGTGCAATTATACGTATTACAGAAATCAAAAATATGGCCCAGCTTTAGAAGAGCACAAATGTATGAAACTGATAAATCATCCATCCGTATAGACATCGGTAAAGATGGTGTCTACATTATTCAGCCAAAATGTGTACAATTTTCGGCAAAATATAGTCATGGCACTGCTGAACGAAGAATGTTGCCAATTATATTATGCTGGGCTTGCACAGTACACAAAATGCATGGCAGTACTATCGACTATGCCGTTGTCTAAATAGGAACAAAACTCTTCACTGCTGGCCAAGCATAATGTGGCTTTACGTAGGGTCAAGTCACTAGAAGGTCTCCTCGTAGAAGAACAGGATTGTAGAAAATTAACATACAGGCAACCGTGCAACAATGATGTATTAATTGAAATGAACAAACTTGTCAACGAAAAGTAAAAAAGTAAAAAATAAACTAATGGTAAAAACATATTTTTAAAAACAATCTTTTATTTAAATGCTCTGAAAAGATGAAAATAAATCAAACCAAAGCAAACCCATAGTTGTATTACACTGTCGGAATATATATATAGCCTGCACGACACCACCTCCGATAAAGGACTTAGGCTAATTGACTTTGCGGGGAGGAGCCCGCTGTTCCCACATCTGTATATTCACAAGGGGACTTATAGACTTGGAGAAGCCGAAGTCCAACAAAGCTAAGGGAGTGAACGGCCTGACTGTGGAGCTCTTCAAATCGGCAGGCGATTTGGTATTTGTATTTGTATTTGTATTTGTATTTGTATTTGTATTTAGATTAAAATTACATTAATACTACAAGATAGGATATCTTTTAAAAGCACAGTTTTCCAGACGTTACAGATTATACGATATATAAACAACTAAGATACATTTTGAGAATAATTAAGATAATATAAAAAATAAAATAAAAGGGATAAATAAAGAGAGATGAAAGTAAATAAAAAAATAAGTAAAAATTATGTTATAATTATTAAATTAAATAAGAAGAAAAGTCATGTCTAAGTTAGGATGCAGTTATCGGAAAGATGAAGGAAAAGCTTTTTCTGAAAGACGGCATAAGACGGCAATTCATGTGGAAGATAATTCCAGGCGCGAATTGTAGATACAAAAAAGGATCGCTCTCCAATGCAAAGTGTGAATGAAGGTATAATTAGTTTTTTACCTCTATTAGATTGTGCAAAATGAAGGATTTCAAAAAGATAACTAAGAGATTTAGTTTGTATAATTTTAAATAGTTTTAATATATTGCGGAAGTTTAAATACAGATTAAGATTCAGACCGTAAATTGAGGATGTAAAACTGGATACACTACTGGACCTAGGAATATTATAAATAAAACGGATACAGTCATTAAACGCAACCTTTAGTCTATTCTTACAAACAGAGTCAAGACAAGGAAACACAGAACAATTAAACAAAACGTAAGGCATTATAAGCGTTTTAACTAATCTTGTTTTAACGAGGCGATGCAAGTAGTTCATCGAGTATCGCAATCGGCGGAGTCCCCTATAAACTTTTTTCAGGGTGTCTTTTATAGCATCACAACATGTAAGTGAAGAGTTTATATGGAAACCAAGGTATTTAACAGAATTTACAACTTTAACGAGGTTGCCATCAAGGACAACAGGTGAAAAATCATTTGAACAAAAGTCATTACTTGAAAAATCAATGCAAACTGTCTTGTCGGGGTTCAACTTCAATTTGTTACCTTTTGACCAGTTGGATATGTTATCAAGATCTTCATTCACTCTAGTAACACAGTCCTATATAAGACCAATAGGACGCGAAAAATATATAATCACATCATCAGCGTACATGTGAATTTTGCAATTCTTAACAATACCTGGGATTTCATTGTTAAAAAGGGAGAACAGAAGTGGTCCCAGAACAGACCCCTGCGGAAAGCCTTCGTGAATGATTTTAGAATTTGAATAGCCAAGCTCTGTGACGACCGACTGTTCTCTTCCCCTTAGATAACAGCTTAGTAGCTTTGTGGAAGAGTCTGAAAAATTAAAACTATTTTTAACCTTTGTTAGTAATAAAGAGTGATCAATACAGTCGAAGGCTTTGGAAAAGTCTAGAAGAACTGCTATATAGATATCGTTAAGATCTAAAGCAGATCGAATATCAGTAGTCACTTTTAGAATAGCAGATTCACAACTGTGTTTGCTTCGAAAACCGGATTGCCATTTCAAGAGCTTATTATTATCATCCAGGAATTTCTGTAATTGGAGAGATAATACCTTTTCAAAAGCTTTTGACAAAAAACACAAAATACTAATTGGTCTGTAGTCGGCAGGACATTTTGGACTAGTCTTTTTGGGTATAGGAATAATTTTAGCTATTTTCCAACTATCTGGGAACTGGGAGCTGCATATACCGTAATTAAAGATATGATGTATGTAGCAAATAACATGAGGTAGTATAAGCTTAAGAAATCGAGGTTATATACCATCAGGTCCTGTGGCATTAGATTTAACAGAGTTAATTGCTTTGAATACATCGAATTCAGTAATACACTGAAAACCGAAATTAGGACACAAAGCAGGAGAACACAGATCTAGGTTAAGAGGAGTGGGATAAGGAGGATCCGGAGAAAAAACCCACTCATTTCATTCGGGTATAATGAACACATGGATATTTTATTATCAGTCACTACACCCAGACCTTTCAGATTCTTCCACAGTTGCTTAGACCCTAATTTAGGATCAAGTTTCTTTAAAAAATAAGACCTTTTAGAGTTAAGGATACGAGTTGTAACTTAATTGCGTACAATACAGTATTGTTGTCTATTTTCCAGTGTAGGATTTCGTTTGAATTTCTTAAAAATACGCTCACGCTCAGTAATCTTACGCTGAATTTCGTTACTATACCACGGACAAGAACAAGACCTAACACGTTTAGTAACAACTGGAACAAAATTATTATATAAGGAGTTGACTAGATTATTAAAGATTTCAACCTTTTCACTTATATTCGCCTTTAGATATATGTTATGCCAATTTAAACTATAAAGCGTGCGCGTGAGCTCTATAAGATTGATGTCCTTAAACGATCTAAAACTAAAGGTATTATCACAGTTGTATCTATCTATATTAAAGTCAAAAGAACAGAAAATCATATCATGAATGAATCCGCTTGTCAGTTTAATTTGGTCAAAACATAAAACACTCGAAGCACAATTAGTGAGAAACATATCAAGTAACGAGGGATTATTCGTAGACTTAAAACAGGTGGGATAGCGAGAATTCACTACTGACAACCCTAATTTATCACAGAAATAATGAAATTGTCTAGTTATATTATTGCACTTTAAAATGTTGAAATTGAAATCACCACCTACCAAAATGTTACTGTATTTTGAATGTAGTTTTAGTAATGTGTCTTGCAGTTCCGCTAAATTTTCCTCAATAAAACAGTGAGGGGGCGAATACACTACAACAAGGAGCATTTTATCTTGTGCAGAACTGACTTCTAAACAGTAAAATTGTATAATAGACTTAGAAGACTCATACACAAATTTTGGTTTAAAACAGTTTTTCGCATAAATACACACACCACCACCCACCCTTTTTTTACGGTCATTTCTAAACAAAACAAAATTAGGAATTTTCACCATTTCTGACAGTATATCACAGTTAAGCCAAGATTCAGAAACCATTAAAATGTCAATCGTAGAAGTACTAAATAATTGGTGCAAGACTGTATATTTAGATCTCACACTTTCAGCATTTATATGACAAATATTGATACCCTGATTCGATTCACAGATTACATTGAGAACGGTCCTTATATTATCAGGATGGTTCAAACTCATAAAATGAGGATGTATATATATAGTACATACCGCCTTTAGATAGCAAGAGGAACGAAAACAGCATCATAAATAGACATGAAGGAAAGCTTGCGTCAAAAGCATAACAATTAATTTTAAGAAGGTTTAGACGAATAGTTATTGATACACATTTACAGGATACTAAATTAATAAGAGAATCATCGAATGGAGTAACGTCTGAAATAAGTAACAAAAATCGTATTACAAAAAGTGACAAAAAACTAATTACAAAAATGACAATGGCAACTCTGACAGCTGATTCATAAATACAGGCTCCGCTATAAATACAGAAAACGACACCAGCGCTGAGATCAAGCGAAGAAAAACTCTTAGAAGGCAAGTGACTAGTAAAGCTCTCCCTCGAACAATTTAAGTTACCCTATATAAGACCTTAATAATCCCAGTCCTGCTCTATGGCGTAGAGGCATGGACTTTATCAAAAATGGATGAAGGTGCTCTTGGCTGCTCGAGAGGAAAATTCTTCGAATGAATTTCGCTTCCATCTGCATTGGCGGTGAGTGGAAGAGGAAATACAATGATGAACTGTGCAGCGACATTGACCTAACCAGAAGAGTGAAGATCCAACGACTAAGATGGCAGGGTCATGTAGAGCGTATGGACACCAATGCTCCGGTCCGAAGAGTTTTCGAATCCACCACCGGGATACAGCGCAGTAGAAGAAGACCAAGGAAGAAGAGGATCTCAGCCAACTTAGCGTCCGAAACTGGAGGCAGATAATAGTAACAGATCGAGCTAGCTGGAGACGCTTGTTAATTGAGGACCGCGTCCACCCCGAACTGTAGCGCCACCTTATCTAAAGTAAGTAAAGTGTAACTTAACAATTTCAGGCTCAAGGTCACTAAAGTTTTAGTAGTAGTAAGGTTCTAAAATGGGCACACCTTACTGTGCATAAAATATGCAATAACCATCCAGTGTTAAACTGATAAATTAGACGTCGAAGGACATATATTAGGAATATAGTTTAACTTAGAGCTCCCGTTTAGAGGGACAGTAAGTTAGTATAAACTAATTAAGTTATTTTAATCTAGAATTTAAGAATTTCTTCTGTTACGAGGGCGGGTCAATAAGTCCGTGACTTTTGGATTAAAACACAGATTTTTTGATAAAAAAATAATTTTATTTTTCAACATAGTCTCCCTTGAGCTCTATACACTTTGTCCAACGCTTCTCCAATTTTTTTATCCCTTCCAAAAAAAATGATTTGTCGAGGTCCTCAAAATAGGCCTTTGTTTGCGAGATGACTTCATCATTGGAGTCAAATCTTTTTCCACCAAGCCATTTCTTCAGGTTTGGGAACAAGAAGTAGTCGCTCGGAGCCAAATCTGGAGAATAGGGTGGATGAGGGAGCAATTCATAGCCCAATTCATGGATTTTTGCCATGGCAACTGCACATGTGTTTGTGGTCGACTGTGAGCAAACGCGGCACCATCTTGCGGAAAGCTTTCTCATGCCCAAGTGATCATTCAAAATTGAAACCACTGAGCCATGCGAGATCCCTACGGCTTCCACAATCTCTCGCACTTTCAATCTTCGGTCGGCCAACACCATATCGTGAATTTTTTCGATTGTTTCGGGTGTAGAGACCTCAACTGGGCGTCCCGGACGTTCGGCATCTTCAGTGCTTGTACGGCCACAACGAAATTCAGTAAACCACTTTTTTACCATTGAAATCGATGGTGCAGAGTCCCCATAGAATTTATCAAGCTTAGCCTTGGTCTCGGTAATGGTTTTTTTTCGCAAGAAATAATGCTTAATAAGCACACGAAATTCACTTTTTTCCATTTTCTCCTCAAATTAGTGAGTAGTCTGATAAAAATAGCTGTCAAACACAAACTAACTGACGCAGCAAGTTTAAATTTTGACAGGAGTCAACTGACAGATGCCTGTTGACAGGAGTAGTGTCTCAGTAAAGAGGTCAGATATTCAAAAAGTCACGGACCTATTGACCCGCCCTCGTAGCTTATAAGTATAGTAAATTTAATTAGAGCAAAATAAAATGATTAATATTAAAAAATGAACATCAATGGAAAAATTGCCTTGAGATTGGAGGAATAAAAAAAAACAAAAATTTAAAATATTTTTGAGTGAAGAGCTGCTTTATTACTGAAAGCTTATAAAAATGCAAAAATATTTCTTAGAAATGCGGCCCTGGTTTTTCAAATATCGTTTGAACATCCTTCATCATTACACAGCAAAATGAAAATTCTCGAAATTCCCCAACTGATTAGTCGTACTCTTGAAATAGCAAATTGTCTTCATTTAGCCCAAAGTCCAGTCTCTAAGAAAATTCAAAATTTCAAATTAAAAATATACCGTCCCAATCTAGATGACTTCGTACGCAATCCTATTAGGTACACGGTCAAGTCAGTTTTCTTAGAAACCCATGCTCCACTTGGTACATCTTGCCAATTCATTTTGTTCCCAAGTTCATCTAAAGTAACTCCATTTGGGTGCTTAATTAGAAAAGTTCCATTTTCCAGGATTCGCAGAAAAACTGAAAAATTAAGAACATGACGATATAACTGGTAAAGTAAAAAACCAAAAAGAAGATAAAAAAAAAAACTTTTCGATTTGAAGAAAAACCATTCGAATGATGAAAGGACGCGAAACCAAAACAATCGCACACAACTAGATAATGAAAAGAAAACGAAAAACAACATAAAAGAAACTTATCCGTTAACATTTTCTATGACAAAAGGAACAAAACAAAGTAAAAAACCGAGGAAGGAATCAGAGAAAAAAAATCTCATCACGTCAAAATCCAAGTAAAGGGAAACACAACAATTTACGAGTAAACCCAGAACAACAATTGCCGGCGAACAAGGGAACCAGTACGGATACCTAGCGTACGTTTGTCGAAATGCCTGTCGTCCACTAAAACACTCAAAACCAACACTTAAGAGCACATCCAGCTTCGGCAGCCCTAGCACCCTGAGAAGCCGTCTGAAGTCGCCTACGAAACCCCTGCAACACAAATAGAAACTTTGGGGGCAAATAAATTGCTTTTGTGTTAAAAATAAATTTGCTTGCAATTAACTAAATCAACTTTACATCAGTTACACAGGGTGGTTCGGCGGTTCAGTGGTTCGGTGGTTCAGTGGTACAGCCGTACAGTGGGCCCGGTGTGCGGAAGGTCAACTGAACCTAATTTAATGTTGTACGGATACTGATGGCTGGTGTCGTCGTTCCATCGTCGGTTGGTCTTCAAAGTCACGGGGGTCAGGATGGGATGAATGTAAATTTTCGGTCAAGTGGTTAATTGCGGGGTCATTGGGATGGTCTGACGAAGTCTCTTTGGTTTTAACCAAACCAATCAAGCATATACTCTTTTATAGTTCTTGCATTGAGTTTGCCTTACAATATTGTCCATTGTTCGTAGAGGACGAAATCAATCTCTGGGACTGACAAGGTACTCGTAACCATGTATGCCACTTGTGGCGTAGCCAACTCTAAAGACATCGACTGTTTCTACTGGGATCGAAATTGTCGCAATTAAATTCTATAGGGTGACACATTGCAACGTGGGTAAAGGGGTTGAAACTAATTAGAAACTTGGAAGATACTCTTTAGAACAGCAAAAAACAAGCCTTAGCCATCAATGTCATGTGCATGGTGTTTTGTAGAAGTTTCGCCACAAATAATCTTTGTCGTTAGATACATTAAACCCTGTGTAGGTTATATGAAAGTTGAGCGACGTTTTTTTTTTCATGCAATTGACTCGATGCAAAAGTTGTGAAAAGTTTTTAGAACAAAAGTTCCAGTGCATGTGGAAAATTACAAAGACACCCCCAAAAACAAAGTTTTGATGTCCTTTTCTGGACTTTATTTTGAAAGATAAAAAGATAAATTTAAATTGAACATGTCTCCGACATGAGTTTTGATAAGTTTTCGTTACTTTTTTTTTTAAGGAGGAAGCAAAATTTACTTGAAAGAGATATACGAGCGAGGCTAGACACAAGTGGGGTAAATTATGCATAAAGAACGTAATAAAATCCATCATCCATGCGCTTGATTTTTTTTTTGGAATATCACTTTTCGGTTCTAACATAGTTTTGTATAGTACTTTACTAAGCAGCTGAAATAGTTGCGGGAACTAAGCCAGGTTGCAAGTGATTAGATAGTCTGAGATAAGTTCTTCCTTTTTTTCTTATGATGTGAATGTTACATATTTCTTCTACGTATCCGCACACTACTTGCGATCCTTAGAGCTTTTCTATAGGTTTCAGTTTGGATTTTTTTGTTCGGCCGTGGCATAATTAATTCCAATATAAACAACAAATTTATATTCGTATGAGGAACCACCAAAGGAGTGGAATTCGATATTTTAAAAACACAATGCTGCACAGTCGTTCCTCCTACGTTGCCGCGTGAATTTTGCACTATTCTTTCATGAATGATGTTGAAGAAGTCATATGAGAGTTCATCGCCTTGTCTAAGTCCTTTTATGACATCGAAGGAAACAGTGAGATCTTTACCGACCATGACCAAGCATCGTGTATTCCCCATTGTGGGTCTATAGCTTGTCTCTATAGATGCTGTTATTGATGAACAGGTGATCTACATCGATTCGAAGCTCATGGGTTGTCGTAGTGTAAACGTTTAAACGTCGATGGAGGACATTCCTGGCCTGAATCCAAACTACTATAGATCTATCAGGTTGAAAACGAACGGATTCAAGCGCATACACAATATGGCAGATAAGATCTTCTATGCGATCAACTACGAGGCCTCTGTAGGTGGCCCAGTCCAAACGGTCTCCTTTCCTAAGGATGGGACAAAAAATGCCGGAATTCCATTGATTCTTGGTCCCACCTTATTTTAGAGGTACTCCTTACCAAGTCATCGCCTTCCGTTTTGAAGAGCCCGGTAGTCATTTCGTCCACTCCAGGAGATTTCTTTAATCTTAGCTTACATGTGGTTTTCTTCAGAAGTCGCAATTTTTCACGGTATTAGCTTGTCTTCGCAGTGTTCAGAAAATCAGCAACAGTACCTCGGTACCAAGTCGATTTTGATTCCTCGGAACCTGCGGACTCCTATAATACTGGAAGAGTAACCTTCGTCGATCGCAATATGGTAGATCTGGTTGACGATTGATTGACGATTGATTGACGATTGATTGACGATTGATTGACGATTGATTGACAATTGATTGATGATTGATTGACAATTGATTGATGATTGATTGACGATTGATTGATAATTGATTGACCAGGAATTCTCCAGGTACCCTTGTGAACTTCAAGATATCGAGATGTGGGAGCCGCGTGCTAGCTAATACAATGTCTCACCGCAAAGCATAAATCTAACCTCTCTTCCTAGCTTTGCATTAAAATCGCCGAGGACAATTGTAATGTCATATCTAGGGCATTTCTAGTAGGTCTTGTTCAAGAGCTCATAGAATCTGTCTTTGGTGTCAACATTTTTCTCCTCTGTGGAAGTGTGCTCACATAAAAGACTAATATTAACAAATGTACCCTTGATATGGATTGTTACGAGGCTTACATCAACGTGCCGAAAACTCAAGTCTTCTTACCTAAGTCTGTCTCTCACAACATCCATATAGGCGCTACTCTTGCCGTCGCTAACAGTTACAGTAGCAGATGCCGAAATTTTCTAACCTCTTTTTGCCCTGTCCTTCCCATCGGATTTCGTAGATGGCGGTAATATCTGCTTGCAGCAGTCTAGGGTTTCCGCTAGTTATTTGGTTGTAAGTTGCTTTTTATGGGGCCTAACATTCCACGTACATATTCGAGCGGGCTAAACTATAAATATGGCAAAGTAGCCCGGAGAGGGCACGTCTGCCCCGTTTAACGTGCTGTTATTTCTGTCTGCTAGTCTAACTTCGGTAAGTTGAATCCGGATGGATACAGAGTACCGTTACCCGACGGCTACAACTTGGAGGTAAAATAAGCACAATGTAAGAAACAGACGCTGGTGTTACCCAAGGTTGACACCTCTCACCGCCTCCATATTCCAAGTGTAAAGTAATCAGCGTTCACCCCGTTAATGTTCCAGGTTCTGTCTGACAGGCTTCCATCATTATGGTATTTAATTTAATTCTTGAAATCGTCACATCGGTCGCGTCTGCTCGGAACTTATTTGACTGAAACATGAAGGAATGTGGTTCAATTTCCATGGCCTATTTGTAGAAAGCGGCAACTTTAGACTTCACATTTCATCTTATAAGTAAATAAAAATTTAAAGTAGAATAGTAAAATAGCTTAAAATAAGAACTCATCTCATCTAAAGGTTATGCGCAGCTTCACTCAATTTAGACCGAGATCTCCAATTAAACGGAAAATCTTAATCTTCTCATTCTTGCATAGGCATCAGATCATACAAAAATTGTTGGATATCATATCAACAATGATTTTGTTATATAAAACTGAGAGGGGAACATAACGGAACTTGAATTCATATGAAAACATTTGTTCCCGCTGCTGTTTTCTTTCCTCCTTTCATTTTATTCAATATTATAGTTTAACTTAAAATCAAATTTTATTTAATGAAAATTTCCTTTCTTTTTTGTTCTAGGTCTATGTTCGCATCGTATATTTCGCAGTTTTAAAAGGTCAGTATCAGCTGTTAATATTTATTTTTCTGTTTTTCTAAGTTAACAGCAATTCGTTAAAATCATCAACCCTTTTATTTTATTCAATTAAATTCAAAAAACTGTTCATATAAAGTTTGGTAATGAAAAAGTTGAAACATTGAAATGAACTTATGGATATTAGGATGGCAAAACTTGCCTGCTTACTTCAACTGGGCAAGTAGTCTGGACTACTATTATCTCTCACATTTGCGGGTCTATTTTCTTTATTACTGCACGGATGTAAGCTTTGAGTCCTCCAATTGACTGAGAAACATTGCCATGAACCTTCTGATTTAAACAGCCTCAAAAACGGGGTTGCATGATTTTAAATGGGTCTCGTCCGATAATTTCAATCACCATTACGAGAAATGCATGAATTACGGTGAGGTTAAATCTATATACGCCCAAGAAACCAACAGGCATTTTGGTATTTCAAGTTTTCAAAAATTAGCGACTTATTAATAGCTTTTAAGTTAATAATTGATCGCAGAACTTGGAATGCTGTTAACGCCTATGCGGCGAGCAATCAGCATGGTAGATGGTAGAAAATAAAATGGCTTTCCTTAAAGTAGATTTGAAGGCAGTTCCATATCAACTGCCTTCCACTAGATATATTCATTCTATTTTAAAGATTATGTTTGAACAAACTACAAGTGTTTCAATTAGCGTACATGATAGATTGTCAGTAGCGATCAGCAGGACTATTAATTCAGAATCTTAATATAGAAAAGCAAAAATCAAGACAAAAATTTGAAGGGCCTTCGTCTAAGGGCCACTAACTAATAATCGTGAAAAACACTTGCTGATAGAAAATAAAAAAATTACAACTAAAGAGAGTGATTCGGCAAATTGAGGACTTACTTACACTAAAAATAGGATCTTACGCCGATAAGTAGAACACCAGCCTGCAGTAGATAAAATCACAACATTACTAAAGGAGAGACAATCAGTTTGAATGATACGAGTAAAATCTAATTCATGAAAAACTATTTACTGCATAAGGTTAGGTTAAAAATCTCTTCCTAAAACATCTAAGCTATATTTCTTTGCAAAGGCCAAGAAAGCCACTGTTATCGAGTAGTCCTCCTCCTCTACTTGCAAGCTGATCCGCTTGTTAGTTTCCCTCTATACCGCAGTGTCCTGGCACCCAGCACAATCTTACCCGTTTCTGAAACCATAATGCTTTGAGCATTGTCGATTCCATTGCCGATGTAGATAACGATATCTCTTCGGGATACCGATCTCATCTCCACTAGCTCAGCCGCCCTGAGGACAACCAAAATCTCTGATTGGAAGACACTGCTTTCGTCTGGTAGTCTTATAAACATTTTTAGATCTGGGTCTTCTGAAAAGATACCAGAACCCGTTCCTTTCTCTGTTTTCGAGCCATCTGTGAAAATTGAAATTGCAATTGGCCTGATTACTGCATTTTCTTGGCAGTCCTTTCTTTCCGGATACATTGTATCATACGGAATGTCGAAGTCGATCAAGGAAGGAATTTCATCTGTTGAAGTTGGATTGCTTGGCAGGAGCTCCGTTAAGATCGTGCCGTGTCCGAAGCTACTGCTCTTGAAGTAACCCAAATAAGTGAGTCGTATCACAATGATGCCAGCAAATTCTTTGATTTGTAAATCAAGCGGTGTAAGGGTGGGTGCCATAGGGGTGGTACGGAGCGCACCTGTAGTGGCTATGGAAACCGTTCTCTGAACAGCTGCTAATTTTCCATAAAGCGTTTTCTTATTTGTTGCCTGTGCATATGAAAAGATGATTATATGCCTTTTTTATTCTTTCCGCTACGTTGAGATTCCACCCAGATACTTCGCGCTGTCCGAGAGGGACTCAACTCCGTTGAGTTTTAGGAGTGTGAACTGGAGTATCTTTTACTTTCTGGTAAAAAGGAGCAGTTTTGTTTTGGAGGGGTTATTATTGAGACCACAGCTGTTTGCCCAAATGCTGATCGTCTTCATGGCAACCTTCATAATCTCAATTAAAATATTTAAGTATTTTTCCTGCACCATTATGATCACGTCATCTGCGTATGCCGTGGGGCATAGTATAGTATTAAGCTTTCTAAGGATGTCATTGACGACCAGCGATATGACTCCCCGTGAGGCGTTCCCCTGGTTACTAACATTCTAACCAAGCTTTGTCCAATGATACAGTATATGACCCTACTTGCAAGTATGTTGCAGACCCGACTTGTATTGTCCTGTTCAATATTTGCGTCTTCTAGAGCGCTTTTAATGGCGCTGCACTTCACGTGAAGGCTCCTTTTCACAAGGATTTTTGCGTAGATGAACCATCTGTGACTAAATTGTTTTAAAGCCGACGTTGAGGAATTGAGGAATTAACAATGCAACTTTCTTTCGGCAAATACATAATCAATTAAGCATGTAATAAGCTAAAGCGTTCATTGATATGCGCAGAATTTGAACCGAGGTACCTTGAGTATATTGGGAAAGAATGGATTTCTTTTTTGTCAGCACATTTTCTCAGACATCGCATTCCTTTTACAATTATTCTTTCAGCCTTTAATAGAAATATGAGAAAACACTGTAGTTAAAAGATATATACGAGACCGGTGACAGCCACATCAGCGCCAAGTACTTGCAACCTAATCCGATAAGATAAGGCAGTAACATCACATCTTCTTTTTCGAGATCCTTTTGCAATCAGAGACTAAGTGAGCGCATCCTTTACTTTTTTCGCATCAGTATTGTGATCTCTCCGAAAGAAAGAGTGATGCAAGTTTTTCTAACGAAAAATATAATGTCACCTTGTCGTATTCTAAAACGAATCTTTTACGTATGTATAGTATATGTAGCCCCGACTACATCCCTTTCCCAGCTCTGATTCTAGGGAAATCGATGTATCAAGTAAAAAGACATTTGGCTCATTAAACTCCAAAGTCCACTTCCCTTTAGCACTTTACTCAGAGCACTTTATAATTAAAAAATAAACAGCGTACCCCAAAATTAGTTGAAATACCACTTCTAGTTGATTTTGGACTGCCTGTGCTTAGAGCGAATAGCCAGTGTATGATCCATGTCACTTTATGCGCATTTATCTGAGCGTAGATGTCTTTCTCCTTGATTTTACGAAGTTGTTAATGGAAAGGCATCAGTGCTAGGATTGATCTGGATACTGCTGTAACCTGTAACCTGGATTTATTCAGGAGCATTACAATCAAGTTCGTAGAGTAGTGTATGTCTTACTCACAATGAGTTCGACTCACGACTCTATATGAAAGAACAGACAAACTATGTCTTTCGAGTGCTGGCTTATAGCCTGGGATAATAAGAGGTTCACTGTTGACGACATTGCAAAAGATTACAGACGGCGACCTTTGGATCTATACGTAGAATATTTGGCCTAAGAAAATCGTAATATGGGCTCTTGGCCCGACGGAAGGCAATGGCAACAAGGAATGTTTCAACGAGCTTCTTGAAAATATATAAGAGCAACCTCCCAGGTTCAAAATGCCGGTGCCATGCTACTTGACTCTATGGCGGCACAAAATACTGGAACAGGTTTGCATATATTTAGCTTGATTTGGAGTCTGTGGCTCCTGACGTTTATATTTTGTATGTACAAAGTAAAGGGTCATTCACTTCTCAATTTCGAAAGCAAAGCTAAATAAAACACACACAGCGATACATTTTTGATGAAAATATTAATTCATTATAAAGTTTGGACTTTGCCATTAAGTGTGAAAAACAATATCATTCAAACGGCTGCCTACAGAAGATTGGCAGCATGCAATTCTTTTGACGTAATTTTAAACCACTTTTTCGCTCATTTCAGGCGGTATCTCGGCCTTAGCTTGAGTAATGTTGGTTTTTAATGCATCTAGAGTTCCGGGATTATTCGCGTAAATATCTAACTGTGTCAAATCGCATGATATTGGTGGTCAATTGAGGTCGCTAAAACGTGAAATTACGCGACCAGGAAACTTCTCACGCAATAAAACCATAATTGGTCATGTTTTGTGGCTTGTTGCCCCGTCTTGGTGGAACCACATATCGCCCAAGTCATTATCTTCAATCGCCGGCCAAAAAAAATCCGTTATCATTCGACTATATCGCTCCGAATTGATTGTAACCGTCCTCTTATTGGCATGTTCGAAAAAATACGGATCAATGACACCTTTCGACCATAGAGCACACCAAACAGTCACTTTTTCTGGATGCAACGGCACCTCTTCGATCACTTATGGGCTTTCTGAGCCCCATATGCGACAATTTTGTTTGTTAACATACCCACCGAGTGAGAAGAAGAAAATGTTGTTCGAAAAATCAGTGTTTATTGTCTGTTGTTCCAATACCCAAGAAGCGTATCTACGGCGTTGTAAATGGTCAGCAGGCTTCAATTGTTGCGTAAGTTGATCTTTATAATGATGGAGATGGAAATCCAAACACAAAATACGCCATAGTGAGGTGTACGACACTTCGCGTAATGCGCGAAAAGTGACTACATTTGAATCACCACTTTTGTAGTAAATTTTGATAGTTTCAACGCGTTGTTCGGTTTGTAAGCGATCCATTATTGTAAATGGCAAACATTCGACTAATATTATGACACTTCAAATGACAGCTGAATTTGGCAGGTGTCAAATGCCAGAGCTACCAACTTGAAACAACGAAATAAATGACCCTGTAAGTTACTCTGAGAACAGAAAAGCAATTATTCAAAAACATAAAAGGATTGTAAAAGAGAATGAAATCTGAGGATCTAACAAACTTTTGAACCCATGAATGGAAAAGTAGAGAGCTCTCCATAAGTCTATTTGACACTACAATTCTATCTATACAACCGTTTCTCCAACTACTCACGAATTTAAAGTAAAATAAAATACAAAAGCTGTGAAACAATCTGTGATGTTTTCTGAAAAGTAACTTTGTTGTTTTGATTATTGTTGTGTAAGAGTATAGCCATTAAAAAGGACATGGATGTGTATGTTTTCCTGGAAACAAAGTTTAAAAAAAAAACTGAAGACAAAAGCAACCCTTTACAAATTCCCTCAAGTATTTATATGTAACTTCAATCATCCAATTATCTGTCACAAAAGGGGTAAAAGTATCTACAAACCTATTCATTCTGTACTTTCGAAAATTTATTTACGACCATATACCATAAAATTTGAATTTGAATACGAGTATTTCTCTTGCACCGCCGCCGCCACCCCATTCTATTGAATTTTTCAATAAATTGCCGCAATTTCAGCCCAAATAAATGACAAAGTAAATATGTTTCTTGATCTCCATAATTAAATTTCCGGCTGCCTGAAACTCAATTTCAAAATTTACTGTTGTGTCGTCCCCAAAGTAGACCGATCCACCCTCAGCCCCATCCATCAAACAACAAAAAAGGGCTGCGAATGCGGTCGTCCGATTTTATGACAAACATATGTAAAGTCAGTAAGGAATGGTACGTGGGGACTTGAAACTCTAAACTGTAATATCATAAATTAAAATTAAATTATTCATGTTGGCATCCGATTGGAGGGGGGCGATGGTGGTTACGAATACCAAAAATTGGAACAAAATTAAACCCACTCCCCATAGTTTGACCGGTCCCTGTAACTCAGACGCATTCTTAAAAAAGCAAACAACAAAAACCAATAACTATGCATCCGGTGTCAGAAGGACAGTAAAGCCTGCCAAAAGTTTTCCAATAAAATCATTTAGTGTTGAAATATATGGCATACGAATGAGGCTGTAGTCCACAAAGATCAAGACTATCTTTCTGACTACGAATATGTATAATCAAACTGAAATTGTAACAGATACTTGGACAAGGTATCTGCAGTCTAAAATCTATTGTACAACCTACAAGCAAACCGAACTGGATTTCGATTATCGATCTGAGGGTAATCCCTGCTAGAAGAAAGGTACCAACATCGCAATTGTAATGTCCACTTCTGCGAACGGCAGCCACAGCCAGTCAGCCTGGCTATCCTTTCCTTCGGTTTTTGTTGTCTTGAAAAGTTTATGCATCCCTCGAGGGAGTTTCCTTAACCCTCATCAGCTTCAGCTCCAGTTGCTTTCTTTGGATACCTTACACACAGCTAATTCGGTTTGGGAATATCTAAAAATCGTAAAATTTTATTGAAATGGTTTGAATGGAATGGATTAGAATATACTCGTACAAGAGGGGCTAGCGCAGGGTTTTTGGCAGACTTTCGATGTGGTTTATGTAATGTGCACGCAATTATCCTGCTCAGACGTTAGAGGGAGAAAGAAGTTATTCATCCTTGGTTAGTAGTCCTTTAGATCTTATTGTAAAGGGCTTTAGAAATTAATACTCTCAGCAAAACTGGTCAGGGATGAGGATTAGTTTTAGAGCAAGAGAAGGTAGTTAACGTCTTTTGGTCTATGACATGGATATTCAATTTAAGAAAGGATATGGAGCTTCTACCTCCTTTGCTCCTGCTCCGGTATCTCGATTCAACGGAAGGAAATTCGGATTAATGGGACTTTTACAACTTGTGGAATGTGCTTACCCTAAAACCAAATCAAAAATGCTGGGGAGTAGGTAGGTATTACGAGCATTTTGGTGGAGATTTGATTTGGCTTAAAGGGAATATCCTTAATCATTCGCCTAAAATCTAAACCACATTTTTACGAGACGATAACCCTTTACTTGCGTGTCTAACCATATTTTTTTTTTCTGTAGTTCTACATCTATAAATTTTCATACCGATTGTGTATATTGAATATGTATGCATAGTCGTAGATACTTTCCATCACCACCTGGACCACCTTTATTTTGGTGGTTTTTGTAATTCAAAAGGGTAGGTGTAGATGATATCTGTATGATCATCCGAGCGGAGAATTAGATCTTTGATAGAAGGGTGTACACTGTAAATTTTTATAACTTGTTTACGCTTCAAATAATGCATGATATCTAGATATTTACATCTGGAAGTAGCGCTTCGATTTATGATAATTGTGCGCCGACATTTTTACTTTTGTTTTGGTTTCGTCTTTTTTTTTATTGGTTCCAACGTCACCCTAAGGATTTGAAACGTACATATTCATGGTGCTAGATTGGGACTTCAGCTACGGAGGGGGCTGCATGCTTTGATTTCCATTTTTCCATCGGATTAATGATAATCATCGTTAGGGGGTAATAAAATGTTTGATCTGCCCTCGCAAGCTGTAAGCTCCTATTTTTAGATGTCAATAACATTTGAGATGCGGGAGATTGGAAATTTGTTTGTGGAAAAGCCGTAAACAAGGACTGTTTTATGATTTGTTAATTTCCGACTGGTGTTGAATGAGTTCCGTTTTGATGATTTTGTCAATTGCATTGATTGCGTTCACTTCCCTTGATTTCACCTCCCTTTGTGAAGGAAAGTTCGAATGAAATCAATTCTTTAGTTTGGAAAACAAATCCAACATATTGACTTCCTAAAAGTTTATCTTTTATTGAATGAGAATCGCTTCATCAGTTAGATTCAAGTTAGATACATACATACTTTGATTTATTACTTCGTAAAAGTTTTCGGTTATTTTGTTGTTTATGAAATGTCTGCTTTGGGATTGCTATCGCCAGACTGGTATTTGTATGGATTTTTTTTTGGCGGCAAAAAAAAACCAACATGAGGAAAACTATAAAGCTTTTGATTTGTATCCGTGGGGAAATACATACGAATACATCTGATGGAGTGTGTAGTTTTTATTTATTACTTATACGTAAACCGGACATCAATCTGTAGGGTTTTTTTTTTTTTTGTGATGGCGAGGGAGTATTCGTTAAGTTTTACTTGTGTAGTATGAATATCCTGAAAAGATACATACATATGTAGTCGTATGTATCTGAAGGGAAACGAAGCAAAAAATCGACATCATCTTGCACGTATCAGTGGATTAAGGTTGAATTATTCCTTAATACGGGCCCATCCTTATAAACTGTTACATGTATCTATCTGTTGTCCAGTTTGTATAAATAGACAGGATTCTTCAAGTGTTATTTTATGACATGCAATCGTCACCTTGATGTGCCATGTAATGTCATCGCCGCCACTACTTTCGTCGTGGTGCTATTAGTAATGTGTTATGCCTGTTTCCTAGAAATTAAGGATATATCTTCTCGTCTAGAAGTCATGGCCTCGATACAAAATATATAACTAATTAGATGACGGGAGTTGTTATTCATCAATGCAATAGAATCACAACATACCCGATAATCAGCTCTCAAGACTTGTAGAGCAGTGTGTGCCAGGTCATTTATATGTAAAAACAAAACTTTTACATCGTATTAAAGGTAATTTTTTCCATCTTCCTTGCAATTGCAATACCTCATAGCTTTGATAGTCAAAGCTTTCTTAGCCCAAAGAAGCATCGATTGGCAAGAGTGATTCTTTGGTCTTGCCCTCGATAACAGCTTAACCCATTTTCGCCGCTTCCGTCTCAATACTCGCAACAGAGCAACTGTAATTGGACTAACTAACAACGAGTAATTGGACTAACTTTTGAAATATTGTGCCTCTTGTGCTTGCTCGTGAGTTTTGCACTACTCTTTCAAGAATGATGTTGAAAAAATTGCATGGCAGCGCATTGCCTCATTCTAAATCATTTATAAATATCAAAGGTCTCGGTGAGATCTTTACCGACCTCGATGGAGCAGCGTCCTTTCTACATCGTCATCCTGCACAGACGGACGAGTTCGGTAGGGATGCCAAAACTAGACACTGCTCTGTATAGCTCGTCTCTATAGATGCTGTCATACGCGGCCTTAAAATCGATGAATAGGTAGTGTGTATCGATCTGAAGCTCATGGAGGTTCTCCAAGATCTACCGTACTATAAATATTTGGGCTTTGATGGGCTTTCCTGGCTTAAGAACGGCTGCAGGCGTTCACACAATACCGCAGATAAGATCTTGTATGCGATGTTTAGTAGGCTAATGTCTCTGTTGTTTGAGCAGTTCAAAAGGTCTCATTTCTTGAGGATCTGGTAAACAATGCTGAGGATCCATTCATCGGGCATACTTTCGTCCGGCCATATTTTACAGATGAGTTGGTGTATGCTCCTTACCAAGTCATCGCCTGCCGCTTTGAAGAGCTTGGCAGTCAGGCCATCCGCTCCAGCAGTTTTGTTGGACTTAAGCTTTGATATAGCTATCTTCACTTCATCCAGGTCGGGTGGACGGAATTGTTGGTCATCATCGTCCCGGTTCAAATGTTGATTCTGCCTGACAGCGTTACTTGGTCCGTCATCGCCGTTATACAGTCTGCAGAAATGGTCTTTCCAAATCCTCAGCATCGACTGCGATTCTACCACGATGTTCCCTTGTTAATCCCTACAGGCTACGGTTCGGGGTTTGTTTCCGTGGCATGTTATTTTTACCTTGGCAAAACTTCCGAACCTCATTCCTGGAGTAGCATCTCTCGATTTCCTCTCTGCGCGCTTCTCATGCTCTTTCTTCTTCCTCCTGAGAAGCCGGTGCTCGTCTCTCCTCTTTCGCTTATAAAGTTCATGAGCAGCTCTGGTCCTTCTAAACAGCGCCGTTTTATATAGTATGCAACTTGCTTATCTGCATGTGCTTATCATCATCAAGCCAGGGGTTTCGTTGTAGTGTGCGAGGGAAACTCAGCACATCAGAAGCGGCATATCTGATGGCGTTTTGGCAGTGTTTTCAATGGTCTTCGATGCTTGATGCTGGCGATATTGGACCTCTCCCGAGATTAAGTGACACTCGATAGGAAAAGGACTTGGCGATCTCTTGCGATTGTAGCCGTCTGACGTCGAATTTCCTAACAGCATTAGTTTGTCTTGGCGTAGTTTGGGATATCCGTATTCGTACCTTGGCTACAACAAGGTAATGGTCCGAGTCGATGTTGGCTGCTCGGAACGTACGGACATCCATAATGCTGGAGGAGTGTCTTGCGTTGATCGCAATGTGATCAATCTGGTTGGCTGTTGATTGATCAGGAGTTGTCCAAGTCTCCTTATGTATGTCGAGATGTGGGAACCGCGTGCAAGCTACGACAATGTTTCGTCCCGCCGCAAAATCGATAAGAATAAATCCGTTATCGGAGGTGGTATTGTGCAGGCTATATCTTCCGACAGTTCTACCAAAGATAACCTCTCTTCCTAGCTTTGCATTAAAATCGCCAAGAACAATTTTAATGTCGTAAGTAGGGCATCGCTCGTAGGTCTTGCTCAAGAGCTAATAGAAGGCATCTTGGGTGTTGTCATCTTTCTCCTCTGTGGGGCATGAGCACATATCAGGCTAATGTTGGTAAATTTAGCCTTGATGCGGATTGCTAAGAGACCCTCGTTCACACCCCGAAACTCAAGCCTTTTTGACTAAGTCTGCCCATCGCTTCGAATAGGCGCTGATTTTGCCGTCGTAGATATCACAGTTTTTCATCCTCTTTTTGTTCGGCCCATCACATTCCTTGGATGGCGATAATGTCTGGTCTGCACCAGTCTGGGGCCTCCGCTTCTTGTTCGACTGCACGCGGCCTGTTAAGGAACTTATCCGCAGTTCGTTGTCCCTAATTCGTTTGCAGTACTTGCCAACAGTTGATCAGTCTGTATCCGAGTCTTGTTGTTGCTTCGTAACTTTCATCTTTTTTTCATGGCTATGTAGTTACTCCAGCCGCACAACCCCCTGCCTGGAAGACCAGTTCCATTTTTGATACCCCTAGGACAAGGGATCGGCTAGGCCGCACAAATCTAACGAGAAAAATGTAATTGGAATCAATATTTTAATAGCACAGAGTTTGGCAACATTTGGGATTGACTCATCCCTTCTTCAATAAGGGGAGAAGAGAATGTTCAATTAAATTTTTCCGGGGACAATTTCAAGTTAAATTAAACAAATAAATGCTGATGAGCCCCAGGGTTTTCGACACTCTTTTCTAATTTAAAATTAATTATGTCCAGTCTGCCACTTCTAAACTAATATATTCCTTGACTTCCGGCAGTACTCTCTGGCTCTCGTATTTGTTTTGCTGTCCTTAAACTAAAATTGTAACAACCAGCCATTATTCATAAATGGTACTTGCACAGTCTATACCACAGAGCTTCCATGCTCGGTATGTGTGCCAATTATAACCTGACTTGAAATAAACACACACGAGTGTTCGATGTCATTATGCTGCAAAATGTGTAGGTTTACTCTTAGGATGTGAGGGATGTTACCCACTGCTGATATGAGTTCGATATTTTCCAGTCGTTATTTCAAAAACCAGTGCTTCATTGATAGGACCATTCCCCCATTCAAAATTTTCACTCTTAGTACCCATCTGAATATGAATGCTCATCAGTGTATAATCTACGTATACGAGTTACTTCACACTCTTTTGAAAGTCAAAATACGAGTAAGAAAATTTAAAAATTTCGCATAATCCTTAGAAGAACGAGGTCGAAATAATGCCATGACAGCCCATCGCCTTGTTTAAGTCCTTTTCTATCATTGAAGGCACTATGAAGTTTTTCTTCTTCATCCTTGCAGACTTTGGTTGGAACTTTACGGCTTTGGCACTCATTTTCAGATCACAGATTCATTCAATTCAGTTTAATTGATTCTTCGTCCGCAAACTAGCAATTCTGAACTATTAGAAAACTGATTGGTCAAAACGCTTTCTTTTAAAACGCATCTCCTCTGAATTTCAAAGCCCCCAAGGTAACGGCAAGGAGCTTGATTTGAAAGTCAAGGCACTTATCCGGCCTCTCAATCAAGCAATGGCAGCTTTCTGTCCACTTAGAGGCAAAAAAGCTACACTAGTGGTCATACACTGGGAATGACCAGACAACTTTTCAACAAAGCAAAAAGCGCAAGAAAAGGGCAGATTGGGACTCATATAAGGAAACCCCTTAGATTATATAAAACCGAAGCGAAGATAGCAAAGCGTCTATTCCTGAGGTCATTCCGTGACAAAATAACAGAATCTTCTGAGGCATCAGGGCTAAAATAAAATCCCCCCCACAAATCCTTCGATGGCTAGCTGTTTGAAAAGAAGCTACGGCTTCTGGACTACCACAAGTCATGAGACCTGCTTTTCAGGCAGCTCCCCATTCACGGCCAGTAACAACCTGAACAGGACTACTGAAGCCGCGAAAAAATGTATGGTCTGATCACATGAGGCAAAATGCTTCGGGCACTGTAACCATATAAGTCTGCTGGGCCGAATGGTATTATTCCTGGCGAACTACAAAGGTCCTGCGATATCATTCTACCATCGCTTGAGAATATTATGAAGAGCTGCGTAGAAATATTTCACATTCCCCTTCATCTCCAAAACAAAGAAATGTTCTCCTGTCGTCACGCCAGACGTACTAATCTATCATCTTTCCTTCTGAGAACTCTAGAACGATTGATTGTTATCCATATACGATTTAGTCTTGACCCAAGACTTTCATCCATGGCAGTGAAAACGGCAGTGAAGGTGCCTATAAAAACGTCAACTCATCTAGAATCACGACAGCGCTGTCAACTGTGAAGATAAATGACTAACTTGGTGAGTTGATCAGTCTTAGGCTAAAGAGCAGGACATTAACCTCCAAACTGTATGGGGCTTTTGCTAAAAGATGTGTCAACCATTGTACGCCGAAAGGCTGTGTTCTTTTATCCCTTCACTGGAACTCTTTGGTCCAGGACCTGCCGATATATCTGGAAGCTGGAGATGGTCAGGTGCTTGCTTATGCGGATGACGTTGCTATACCCGCCCCGGGAAAGCAACTTTATACCATTAAACAACGCGTACAGTATAATCTTAATTCATTAACCAGCATGATCTTCTCTGACACATCGAGATATCCGAGTCTAATTTTTGACAGGAAACCAAGCTGGAAAGTAGCTTTATTCGCTTACAAAAAAGTCATTGGGAATAAATGGAGGCTCCAACCCTGCATCTAACATTGGCTATATATCTCGGTTATAAGACCGATACTAACCTTCAGTGTGGTTTTAAAGTGGATGGCCTAGTATGGCAGTCAACTGCATGAAGCTAACCGAAGTCCACAGAAAATCATGTCTGGTCGTAAATGGTCCGTTGCGTACAACTACCTCCGCTGTACAGGATTTTCTGTTTTACTTGCCATTCCTGTATATTTTCAGTAGACAAGTAGCTTCTAACGTAGCTATTCGGCTCAGAGCAACTTTCGCGGTGGACAAATAAACTTTTTTGGCCCACACTAAGAATATTACCAGGAAACATCGACTACCCCATGCATTGGTTTCACAATAACTTTCATGTAAGCATCCCCTGCAGATATTTCTAAGAGGAAGATGCTTTCATGGGGGCAAATCGATTCATTTTTATGCGGATGGTTTGCAGACTGACAGCAGGGTTGGTGACAGTGTAAGCCCCTCATTCTGCCTTCCCAATCACTGTAGCGTGTTCCAGAAAGCTCTGTCCTAGCTGAAGAAAAAATTAATATCTGTACAGGCCGCTACCAGATACCAGGACTCATGTTCGTTTAACCTGAAAATCTTTATAGATTGCCGATCATCTCTTATGGAGATGGCAGAGCAGTTCGACCTTTCCTGCGTGCCGGGGCATACAGATATGTCAGGGATCTGCAGGGCCGACGAACTTGCCAAAATTGGAACCATAATATCCATTTAAAGATGGATTGGTAGCATCGGTATACCAATCGCCAAGTGCAAATAAAAACTAATGCTGGATGCTAATAGAAAAACCAACCTTAGGTGGACTGTCTAGCGACCAAACAAATCTGGCTGCATCTGAATCGCTTTTAGAGTTTGGTCTCTCAAAGCAGAAAACATCTCAGCGCAATAATTGGTGTTATCACTGAACACTGTCTTAAGGCAGATGTAAGTAGACTTGGCATTTTTACAACGACTTCTGCAGAATCTGCATGGACGAGGAGAAGGAGGATACAATCTCTCACCTTCTGTGTAGATGCCCAGCTCTGCCCCAAAGAAGAAAACTCCACTTACCAGCTTTCGTCTATAATGATTTCAGCGATCTGAACAAGGTAGCCTATGCTTCGTCAAAAGCTCAAATTGGTTTCTAGAGTGAGTTCGGTTGGTCGTTCTCCGGCAGTCAATCTAATCTAACCTATCCTGCACTCCCCGACACGTTAACAAAAACCCGATCAAAAAATGCCCTGGTGATCTCATCCGATTGAAGCCATTCGATGTTGAATTTTCTCACTATTGTTCGTTGCTTTGCGGTATTAGAGTGCTTGGAAGGTTTAGACATTCAAAACACTGGAATAGTGCCTTTCATCTATCGCAATATGATCTATTTGATTGACAGTTTGTTGATTAGAAGTCAGCTAGGCTTTTTTTTTTATAGATATCAAGGTCTAAAAACCATAGGCTGACTATAGTAACATTACGTCTCGCCGCAAGATCAGTAACCCTTTATTCGACCGTTTCCAGAGGTAATAGCGTGGAGCCTGTACTTCCCCACTACCAAATCCAAATCTGATCTACTCGTACTTGCCTAGCATAGGTTTAAAATCGCCAAGGATGATTTGTACCACATATTTAGACCATTGCTCGTTGAATGCTTATAGAAGCACTCTATGGTAAGATAACCTTCACTTCTGTTGCGGGGTGGGCATTTTTGAGGCTTTTGTTGGCGATTTTTCCCTGCATGCAGCTTTAGACTTGTTCCCTAAGAGTTCCTCTTAAGGCGAAACCACATCTTATTAAACAATTGTAACGACTGCTGTCCTGGTTGCATCGGTTGTTTGTAAAATTCTCCAAGATACACAATTTTTCATCCTCCTTTTTCTCGACCCATCCCATCGCATATTCTGGATGGCGGTGTTATGTGATTGATAGTACTCAAGGCTAACTGGTATTCAAACATATCACGTGCAGGTCCGCGTGCAGATAAAGGTCTAAAGAGTCTGCAACTATTCGAGATTATTCGCTGGTTTGTCACATTTTTTCTATCTTTTCCATTTAGAATTGTGAGGCATACGCTTGACGCATTAGTCTGCATGAGCAAAGATTGAAGTTCACTTTGAAGTTTGAAGTTGTCTAATTGAGACATTTCTTTCCAAAGGTGGATTCAGAGGTAAACCCATTTTCACAAAAAAAAAACTCAACGAGCTACTCAGCTTTTAAGTATCCGTTTTGTTGGAAAATACTTTTAAATAGTGAAATCAAATGCCAGGACACTGTTTAAACTTTTCCTGAAAAATCCAAAAAAAAGCTTTATTTGCTTGTTTATCATGTAGTTAGCCTAATACCACTTCGCAATAAATCGAAATGAAGATAATCCATCACTATTGAAACTCAAAAATTCTTGGAATGATTTTGTTAAAAAAAAAAAGAAAAATAGAAAAAATATTCCATAACTCATTTGATTGTATTGGGGGACGGGTGGATAGCGCTATAAAATATTAAAAGGATCAAACTTTTATGAGGAGTAAAATGGCAAACAAAAAAATAAAATGTTCGTGCTATGCTAATCCCCCTGGAGGAATACAAAACGTATCTATTTATTAACGATGTAGCTATGATGAAATTCAGCTAAAGAATTTATCAGAGGGAACTTATTCCTCTTTTTGTGGATATAAAACTCGAATGTAGCTTAAGAACTTATTGTTATAATTTTTTTTCGTTGTTTTTTCCTTCATTTTCATTCTTTCCATGGCGCTCAAAAGTTTATAAGCCATTTTCAAGTGAGTTCTCATATTTATTAGAGTGGATTTAGATACGCACCATCGTTTTTGAGATAAATTCTTTTTAAATACTGGTAAGATATACTTGTGTAGGGGGAGAGTGGTATTAAGTTTAAGGATGTTAAAAAACTAGCCGGCTTTAGGCAATAGCCATTGCACAAAATAATAAAATTGGCTAAGACAGAAAAAAAATCATTTTTGAAGAAATATTTAAGCATAAGCTTGTAGAAGTTGAATCAGCAAAGGAAGTGATCCACTCGAACCGGAGGTTGTTCTCTCTACGATATGGACAATCTAAATTATCTGATACTTAAAGGCATCACAATCCAAAACTCCAATATATTTAGGTATCATCCTGGAAAAACAAACTTTTATGCACTAAAGATATTACGTTAAAAGCTTTAAGGCGCCGTCAACCTTTTGGCAGTGCAACGAAGATATCAGTAGTATATGGGGTCTGTCACCGAGAAGGGTCCGCTAGAGCTACACCAATTTCTTCCTTTGCATCGGCTGTCTGATTGAGTCAGTCCTTACGAAAATAGTCCAAACTTCAAAGAGTGGTCTTTCTGGGTTGCGTGGAGGCTTCCGCCAGCATACCTAGATCAGCACTAGACGCATTGATATATCTTCCACATTCGTAGCAGGGCTGCGCTCTCAAGGCAGAAAAACTTCTGGTTATTTTCCAAGCAGATTTATACATGAATCCTGATGGCAACGAACTATCAAATATTTAAGAAATCCGTAAAGGGAGCAAAGCTTTTGTGTTTGTTGAGAGGCTCGCTGAACCTTCCTGCGACTTCCAGTTCACTGAACGTAGTCGGGACGCTTAATTCGTTGAGTTTTGAATGGGTCCTAGGTCACAATCGGATCATGGAAAATAAAATCGCCGATTAATTTGCTAGGTAAGGCTCAGAGAAGAGCTTTCTAGCACTCACGCTAGGTATGCCTGACTCAAAAGTTAGAGCTTATATTGATAGTTTGGTTTCATATAGGCACAACTGCAGATGAGTTGACTGTCTACGTTTTCGACAGACCAAAAGAATGCTTCCTGGCGTCTTTTTAACGTCAGTGACCTTCCACCGTCCCTTAGTAGAAAGGCCTTCAGCTTGCTTACTGGTGTCGTGACGAGACACTTCGTACTAAGTACATGAATATCCTGTGCAAAAGTGACAACATACTGTGATGTTTGCATCACATAGGTACTACGAAGATCACAAGCGCGTGCTCATACTACGAGTATATACCACAGCTCATGGACAAATTCTCTTTGCACTTTATATTCAAAAGTTTGTAAAACATTGGCATTCGTTTCCTTGGTAAAATGCCAAAGTTGTATAAAATAGATTCATGCCGGCTTTAATACTTGCTTATAAAAAACTGAGCTTATGAAGATATGTAACCTACTCGTTTTTCTGTATGTACAATTTACGTGAAAGAATGTGGTATCATTGAAGGCTATCCACCAGAGCCTTGTCCATTCATTTTCATCATTAAGAGCGCTGTGCAATTTTGCAGTTATTTCTTCAATAGTTTAACATACTGTTAACTTAGCAGAATCATCGCAAATGCAGCTAAAGCGGTCCCCTCTTTCTGTGGTACATCTCGGGTATAAAGCAGATACAGAAGTGGAAGGAGAATACTTGCTTGCGGTGCGGCAGCTAGAATCTGTTTGAATGACGGCACTTCATTTCCGAGTCTATATTATTAAAGCTCAGTGCCAGCGATTCTAAGCACCTAATGGAATGCTTACTTCTGAACCCAAACTGGTGGTTAGAGATAAGATTTTGTCTTTTAATAATTGGGAGTATACATCTCAAAATGATCCTCTGAAAGATTTTCGATAACATTGGGAGAATTGAAATCGCTCGTGATGACTACAGCGCGGAGTAGTTCCTCTGTAAATGTCCGGATTGCGCTCTCATCAGATTGCAGGTATTCACCGTTGACATACACACAAGGGCAAGGTGAAAAGTTCTCGGTTTGACGCAGAAATGGTGTTCAAGTCAGCCAAATTTTATATTTTCTGGCAAGTTTCAACTTCTTCTCTCAAGTAATTTTTTTACACAAATTTTTGCAACAGACGTCTCGCGTGTTTTTCGTTAAAATGGATAAATTTGAATATCGTGAGGTCATAAAATTGTTTGTTTCGAAGAATATTTATTCAAAGTTGGCAATAATTTACGGCGACTCTGCTCCTTCCACGTCAACCGCTAAAAAGTGGGCAGCTGAATTTAAACGAGGTCGCACCTCCATCGAAAACGATCCACGTGAAGGACGGTCAAAAATCGCAACCACATCGAAAATTGGCATGATATTGTGTTGGGCGTTATAGGCGAGTAAAGGTAAGTGAGATAGCTGAAGTTGTAGGGATATCGAGAAAAAGGGTTGGAGAAGCGAAAGCTCTGCGCCAAATGGGTGCCGCAAATGCGCAAACGATTTTTGCAGCAATCTTTGGTCCGATTCAATAGGGATCCGACCGATTTTGTACGGCGATATCTCGCCATGGATGAGACAACGGTCCACCACTTCACGCCAAAATCGAATCAGCAGACGGAGCAGTGGGTGAAAGCCGGTGGTCGATCGCATCTGCCGAAAAGGTCATGGACAGCGTATTTTGGGATACGAAAAAGATTATATTTATTGATAAACTTGGAATATTACCCCAACCTTCTTGAACACGAGAAGAGGACAGACTTGAAAAGGAAAAAAATCATCTTTCACCAAGACGATGGACCTGTACAGAAGGGTGTGTTGGCGATGGGAAAATTGCAGGAATTGGGGTACGAATAACTTGGCCATCACCTAATTTGGTACCCTCAGACTTCCATTTGTTCCCAAACTTGAAGAAATTTGTTTCTGGGAAGCGCTTGGCATGAATAATAAAGTTGAGAAAGCCGTAGATGAATATTTCTACAGCATTCCAGACCCTCACCTCCGGGAAGGAGTACTGGTGTTATAGAAACTCTGGACCAAGTGTATTGAAGTCAAGGGAGATTTTGTTGCAAAATAAATCATTTTTTACCTAAAAGTCGCAATCTTTTATTCACCTTACCCTCGCAGTAGTACTGTCGGCAATTTATCACTGAACTCCTTACTCATCTCTCTTCGAAAGACAAAGAAATTCTATTAAGAGGTAAGTGCTCTGTTCCAGCAGAAAAACAGCTTTTACTCCAGTTAACATGACAAAAGACATTATAGCCACAAATATCATAAAAAACGAAAACCCCTATAATTTCTTGGGTTCTTGTAAGAACAATCTCTAATTTTAAACTTGAAGCACTAAAACCAACAAATCCAAGCAATTAAATCTGGAAAAAATAAAACACAAAAAACTAACTACGCTTGCATAAGAGATATGGTTAACCGTCGTAATCTATTATCCACTTACTTTACACGAAAACAATTTCCCCCATATGCAAGAACATAAATAACAAGAACAAAAGAAAAACACTAGAAACCGAAAAAAAAACAGCCGAAAAACAAACGGCAAAAATTGCAATAAAATTCAGATTATAGTAACTGCTTATGTGCCTTAAGTGTCTGCCATGAATGCCAAAGCGAAAGTCTGTGCCTTGTGCACTGGTACGTTAATACCTCACCACACTCAAAGTCATGCTGGCAACTCTGCCAGCTCCCACTCATCACCACCCAGCACTATACTAGCAACTTTATCCTTAAAAGAGGAATAATCCTTCGCATACTTTACTATCCAACAAAAAACGATGAAAATGAATTTATCACCCTCCTTCCCGTATACTTTGTCGTCTTTTCGTTTTTCGAAAGGAAAAAAACCAATAAAATCCCAAAAAGTAGCGCAAAACTTTTTGCCCATAATGGAGTAAGTTTTGCTCCGAATTTCCAAATTATTGCAATTTATTGTCAAGGTAAAAAAGACAAACAATTCTGGTTGTCCAACAGTTATATGTCCCTTGGGTCAAATTCCTCTAAAAGGCACAGACTTAAGGTGAAAATGGTAGGTAAGGGACACAGGTAGCCGAACAAGGACTAAAAAAAAGCATTCACAAACGACAATTTATTGCCGTCAAGAATAATAACAATGGCATCGAAGGCAAAGGTAAATGGATGAATGAGAAAAAACAAGTATTGAAAAATTCCAACAAAGTGTGGAACCTTTTCGAGTTATCCTTCCTTTCGTCCTTCCAACTGAATGATGCCCCCCTTAACGCCAAACTCATATTCACACTGTCTACACTCTCTACACCTGCCTGAATCCGGAACTGGCCATACATTTGCCTTTATTGCCCTACAACTGAGCATATTGACAGAGGATACTGCATGTCCAACTGGGCGCAGTTTACTTGTATCTTATGAATATCTATAGATACGAGTACCTGTGCCAGAGGTAATTCGTAAAATTTATTGGAATACATTTACGAATAAATTTTGAGGTGAATCGGTGAGTTGAGGGCATCTTTGAAGGTTATGGGAAGAAATTTCATAATTTCGGGGGGGAAAAAAAAGCGCAAAATGATAGCTTTGCGGCTGAGCACATAGTTTGGATTGGGGTGGTCTTATTCCGTCCCATTTCAGGACCAATTTGTTTGATTTGTGACAGCCAGACCAAGAGAATGTTATTCGTGTTGTACGAGTATCCGGGAATGTTACGAGTATCACTGGAAGCTAGTTACATTATAATGTTTAATGTATCGCGTTGTCAATAAATCCAGTGCTTGTCAATTAATGAGTACATTAGGAGATTTCTTATTACTCTCCTCACTAAGTAGTATCTCTGAAGACTTACATCAAACCGGACTTTTAAATGCCATTATTAAACTGAATAAACGTGGAATGTTAATAGACCACGTGCAGCCGAGCAACTAGCAGAGGCCCTAGACTGCTGCAAAGCAGACATAACCGCCATCCAAGAAATGCGATGGGCCGGACAAAAAGAAGATGAAAAACTGCGACATCTACTACGGCAATCGCTATCGACGGCAAAAGCAGCGCTTATTTGGATGCGGATTTGTTGTCGGAGGCAGACTAAGACAAGAAGTCCTCAGCTTCCGGCATGTGAGCGAGCGCCTCGTAGCAATCCGCATCAAGGCTAAATTCGCCAACATTAGCCTCATATGCGCGCATGCTCCCACAGAGGAGAAAGATGAAGACACCAAGGATGCCTTCTACGAGCTCCTTAACAAGACCTACGAGCAATGCCCTAGCTATGACATTAAAATTGTCCTCGGTAATTTTAATTCAAAGCTAGGAAGAGAGGGTATCTTTGGTGGAACAATCGGAAAATATAGCCTGCAAAACACCACCTCCGATCACGGATTCAGGCTTATCGACTTTGCGGCGGGGCGAAACATTGTCGTGGCTAGCACGCGGTTCCCACATCTCGACATACACAAGGAGACTTGGAGAACTCCTGATCAATCAACAGTCAACCAGATTGATCACATTGCGATCAACGCAAGACACTCCTCCAGCATTATGGATGTCCGTACGTTCCGAGCAGCCAACATCGACTCGGACCATTACCTTGTTGTAGCCAAGGTACGGTTGCGGATATTCCAAACTACGCCAAGACAAACTAATGCTGTTAGAAAATTCGACGTCAGACGGCTACAATCGCAAGAGATCGCCAAGTATTTTTCCGATCGAGTGTCTCTTAGTCTCTTAAGAGGTCCAATGCCGCCAGCATCAAGCATCGAAGACCATTGGAAACACTGCCAAAACGCCATCAAAGATGCCACTTCTGATGTGCTGGGTTTCACTTTTCCACCACAACGAAACCCTTGGTTCGATGATGAATGCCGGCAAGCACATGCAGCTAAAGAAGATGCATATAAAGCGGCGCTGTATAGAGGGACCAGAGCTGCTAATGAGCTCTATTAGCGGAAGAGGAGAGACGAACACCGGCTTCTCAGGAGGAAGAAGAAAGAGCGTGAGGAGCGCGCGATCGAGGAATTGAGAGATGCTACACCAGGAATGAGGTTCGGAAGATTTACCAAAAGGTAAAAATAACATGCCGCGGAAAGAAACCCCGAATCGAAGCCTGTAGAGATGAACAAGGCAACATCGTAGTAGAATCGTAGTCGATGCTGAGGATTTGGAAAGATCATTTCTGCAGACTGTATACAGGCGATGACGGACCAAATACCGCTGTCAGGCAGAATCAACCTTTCAACCTGGACGATGATGACCAACAATTCCGTCCACCCGACCTGGATGAAGTGAAGATAGCCACATCGAAGCTTAAGTCCAACAAACTGCTGGAGCGGATGGCCTGACTGCCGAGCTCTTCAAAGCGGCAGGCGATGACTTGGTAAGGAGCATACACCAACTCATCTGTAAAATATGGTCGGACGAAAGTATGCCCGATGAATGAAACTTCAGCATTGTTTGTTAGATTCTCAAGAAAGGAGACCCTCTGAACTGCGCCAACTACAGAGGCATCAGTCTCCTTAACATCGCATATAAGATTTTATCTGCCATATTGCGTGAACGCCTGAAGCCGTTCGTCAACAACGTGATAGGTCCATATCCGTGTGGCTTCAGGCCAGGAAAGTCCACAATCGACCAGATATTCACACTACGGCAGATCTTGAAGAAGACCCATGAGCTTCAGATCGATACACACCACCTATTCATCGATTTTAAGGCTGCTTATGACAGCATTTATAGAGACGAGCTATACAGAGCAATGTCTAGTTTTGTCAACCCTGCCAAACTCGTCCGTCTGTGCAGGATGACGATGGAGAATGCACGCTGCTCCATCAAGGTCGGTAAAGATCTCACCGAGACCTTTGATGTCCAGAAAGGATTTAGACAAGGCGATGCGCTGTCATGTGATTTCTTCAACATCGTACTTGAAAGAATAGTGCAAAATTCACGAGCAAACACAAGAGGCACTATCTTTCAAAAGTCCGTCCAACTACTCGCATACGCCGACGATATTGACATAATCGGGAGAAAGCAGCTTGATGTCAGTGGCGCTTTCGCGAGTATTGAGACGGAAGCGGCGAAAATGGGTTTAGCGGTCAATGAGGGCAAGACCAAGTATATGCTGTCAAGCAAAAAGGACAACCAACACCGAAGTCTCGGGCAGAACATCACCTTAGACAGATATAACTTTGAGGTAGTTAAGGACTTTGTCTACCTAGGCTCTGCTATAAAGACAGACAACGACACCAGCGCTGAGATCAAGCGAAGAATAACTCTTGCCCACCGCTGTTTCTTTGGGCTAAGAAGGCAATTGACTAGCAAAGCCCTCTCTCGGACAACAAAAGTCACCCTTTATAAGACCTTAATAATCCCGGTCCTGCTCTATGGCGCAGAGGCATGGACATTATCAAAAATGGATGAGGGTGTTCTTGGTTACTTCGAGAGTAAAATTCTTCGGGCGATCTTCGGTCCCGTCTGCATTGACGGTGAGTGGAGGAGGAGATACAACGACGAACTGTATGGACTGTACAGCGACATGGACCTAGCCAGAAGAGTGAAGATCCAAAGACTGAGATGGCTGGGTCATGTAGAGCGCATGGACACCAATGCTCCGGTCCGAAAAGTCTTCGAATCCGCCCCCGAGGGACAGCGCGGTAGAGGAAGGCCAAGACTCAGGTGGCGCACGCAAGTAGAAGGGGACCTCAGCCAACTTAGCGTGCGAAACTGAAGGCAGCTAGCCAGGGATCGAGCTGGCTGGAGAAGCTTGTTGACTGAGGCCCAGGTCCACCCCGGACTGTAGCGCCACCTAAAGAAGAAGAAGAAACTGAAAAAAATGGGGGCTGCTATAAATATTAAGCTGAAAGGTCACGAATGCAGTGTGGACAGCATTTTATTTAAGTTGTTATGGAGCTTCTTAGTCAAGATCAGATATTTGCGATACATATCAAAATAATACGAAATGTCAGATAAAAGAAGTGCGCACCCACAACTTTCACTCGATAGTAGCATTGACATTGACATTTGTACAGAAAAACGAACCGAAGGTCAGCATCTCCTTTGATATTTAATTCTTCATCCCTTTGCCAAGGTAAATTATCAACAGCAAGGTTACTGAAATTTTAAAGCACCCTCGTTACTTTCTGACATCAGTTCTGATATGGGCCTACTCACGGAGATAGACAGTGGGGGTGTGACGTTCAACCTCCTAACAGTTACATTTAACAGGTACGTGTATAAGACATATGCTGTGTTTCCTTCAAGAACAAAGGAAAAATAGGCAGACAACAACCCAGACAACGGCCTGAGATTGAAATACAATATTTTTTACTTTTTCTAACAATTCGGCATGCTGAGTTTGTTCAAATTAACCGACAAGCACAGAAAAGCAGTATCTGAAAAGAGATTAGAAACGTTTTAATTATAGAAAGACCTGTGAATTTAGTTACGTTTGTTCGACCGAAAATATTGCTGTCAAGAGCCGGAATTGGAAACTCCATCGCATTTGCAGTAATCTGAGAACTGAATCTACATCCATACAAGATGAGGCTAACATAAAGACAAAAGGCTAGAGAATATAAGAAGTTTATTTGGATTTTGAAGACGATATTTTAAAGACTTTTGTGAAAGAGTAAAACAGTCTTTAAAGCTATCAAGCCAGCCGAGCACTAAGAGAAGACTAGCAAAAGTGAAAGCGCTGAAGGGTCTTATGGTAATAACACAACATTGAAAGAAAAACTTGCCAGATAATCCGTCCATCTATTTGTGCTGCAATTTGCTGGCAACTCTGAAGGGAATTTTGACCGACCCGTGCTCTGACGCATACTCTGAACCTCCGCCGAACAGCAAGATTAGACCTATACAGCAAATTAAACAATTGATTGGGCTTCATGTGCGCATAATTGCTTTGTAATACATTTTCTGTCCAACATTTCCACAAATTTGGAAGACCGTGCCAAATTTGGAAACGAACTTACCAAGAAGGCTTGTTATTTTCGTCGACATATTGACAATTCATCTTTGGTGGTATGTTTACTGGGCCAAGCAATACCGCAAGACGACTCACAAGTTTTGTAGATTAAAGTTATGCGGATTGAAAATCCCGACTGTGGCTTCTGTGTCTTATAGTGCGGTTAAACAAAGATTGCCCTCAAAGGGGCCTCTGTCTTCACTGCTAAAGTGTTTGTATTGTGTTTTGGATCATAACTATCGACTCTATGTTTCTGAGCGAAAGCGGCTCTAGACAACTTTTCTTTTATTTTTATTTCAGACTGAAAGCAACTGTACCCAAAACCGGTCTCCATGTGTGCCAAAACTCCATTGTACGCAGGATTGGTACGAGAGTTCCCATTCAATCCCCCATCTAAATATATATCTCGCTCAATACTCCTTGATTTTCTTGGTCTATCGGGAACCGATTCTTCTTAAGTGGAAAGGCCGTTGACAGCCCTTGAATTGATCCACTACTGATACCCTAGCTTTTAGTCAATCCTCACAAAATTAAGGCTAATGTGCTTAAAGACAATATCTTCCGCTCCCATAACAAAGTTGAATACCAAATGGGCTGAACCTGAAAGGCGCTGTTCGCTGCAAGACATGGAGCTTGTTACCGAGGAGCGTCCCTTAGATTTTCATAGCTATGTGATCATATTCAAAGCGTGGTTATCTGTTAAAACAGGCTTTCACTAAAATACGTCTCTTCTGCTTCTACCAGACCTCAAACAGCGGTCTGTACCTACGGCCACCTGGTTGCTAAATGCATTTATGACTCTCTCTCCCGTTGACAATTTTGCCAATAGCTACACTTTCAAAGCCACTTTTCGGTATAAGGGAAGTGATCCTTTGTACAGAACGTTCTTCAGCTTTGCGGTCTTTATCGTCTGATGTAGTGTCACGAGTCTTCTTGATCCCGCGAATGATATTCCTATAACAAAGTAAGGTATGCTATCATATCAAACGCTGTGCCTCGGGAGCAGATTCGAAGACTTTTCGGACCGGAGCATTGGTGTCCATGCGCTCTACATGACCCAGTCATCTCAGCGTAGAGTTCATTGTTGTATCTCCACCTCCATTCTCCTTCAATGCAGACGGGACAGAAAATCGCCAGAAGAATTTTTCTCTCGAAGCAACTAAGAACACCCTCATCCATTTTTGGTAATGCCATCACGCTGCTTGCTCCCGATTATGTCAATATCGTCGGCGTATGCGAGTACTTGGACGGACTTTTGAAAGATAGTGCTTCTTGTGTTTGCTCGTGAGTTTTGCACTATTCTTTCAAGTACGATGTTGAAAAAATCGAATGACAGCGCATCGCCTTGTCTAAATCCTTTCTCGACATTGAAGGTCTCGGTGAGATCTTAACCGAACTTGATGGCGACGACTCTTAATTGTAAAACCTCCAAACACCGCCCAAATTGAAAAAAAAAAAATTGTAAAGAAAGCCCACAATTCTCCACGATCGTCACCGCTATTTTCTTGTCTGCAAGGAAACTTTGTGCGCGACCCCGTAATTCTCCTTACCGCCTTACCTTGCTAAACCCCGTAACCCTTTAGCGGTTCCTGTTAAACGTTCGCTACCCCGTTGACCCCAAGTGAGTCATTTAAGACATCTACTTAGTGATCGTACGGAATCGTGGGTCTTCCCGTGACCGCTGCCTTAGTCAATTATTCAATTTTTTGGTGTGAGCAACCCCTTTGGTGCCACAATTACTTTTGCTTCTAGTGGTTTTGTTATCATATATTGTGCACGGCTCTGTCATCCCCCTTATTCAAAGAAAAGAACATAAATTTTAATTCCCCAACAGGGAAACAGTAACCTCTTTTGTTTTGATCGTGTTTTCCTAATTTCACTTAAAAATTGGGTGGCGTCCACTTTCTCGTGTTTACCATAGCTTTTTTTCGAACCCTAACCGTGCTGAGCAGCCAGTGAGTGCAGCTTGAACCAGCTGCTTGTTGCAATTCCGGTTTTTTTCGCGATCCTCTTTTGGGCTCCCATCCTATTTTTAGCACTACTCTTCATTCGCCCACCAACCACCATCCGTGTGGTTGCGGTTTTTGTTTGTTCTCTCTCTCTCCTTGTTTTGTTTTTTTTTAAGTCTGATTTGGTTGCCGGTAGTCCGGAACCTTTGTTATTACCTATATAATCTGTAAAAGTAAATTCGCGGAGTTTCCGTGGCATGTTATTTTTACCTTTTGGTAAAACTACCGAACCTCATTCATGCAGTAGCATCTCTCAATTTCCTCGACCGCACGCTTGTCATGCCCTTTCTTCTTCCTCCTAAGAAGCCGGTGTTCGTCTCTCCTCTTCTGCTCATTGAGCTCGTGAGCAGCTCTCGTCTTTTTTTTCAGTGCCGCTTTGCGTGCTTTTTGCTTAGCTGCATGTGCTTGCCGGCATTCATCTTCGAACCCGGGTTTTCGTTTCGAAAAACTTTCTAAGAAAGGCTCAATGGATTGTTTCGCACGACCCGGACCCACGTTCGGACTGCCTGCGTGGTCGGTTGTGTACTTCTAAAAACAGCCGTGTTTCATGTGAGCAGAAGTGCAGTTGATATGATTGTCTAGGATGCCGGCAGACAAAACGAATGCTTCCTGAAGCCTCCTATAAGTCAAAGGCTTTTATGTTAATTCTACGGTATTTCGAAGAAATCTAACGTGCTAGTCTTCATAGATAAAATCTGTGTCGAAATATTCAATTCCGACAGGAAAAAATAAAAACAATAGTCAAAAAGTGAACACACCTTAGAAAGTATCGCTCACACCAGCTTCTAATAAAACATGTTGGCAATCCGTGTGATTGACTAAAATGCTGACAAGAGCAACATGTCCCTAATGGACTTTGCACACTTCTTATCAAAATCTCAATTCATTTATAGGACCGAACTTCTACTTCCGTCTATCAGGGGTCAATTAGCAACCAACTTTATGTTGTAAGTATCCAGAAAAATGATTTCTCCCTCTTCTTCAATCATCCGAATCGAATCGAACATGGTAGGACCAAAAAGTTGCTAATTATCGACAATCTTAGAAATGTTCCATTAAAATGTCCTCAAACAACTTTGCACTTATTAACGCTTAAATGCCGAACACGACGTAACACTGAGTTCCCATTGCACGTCCCTTCATCACTGGTCATTTCAAAGTTAATTAAGTCAAAGAACATTTAACGAAATTGAAGGGCGAACGAGAAAAAAAATAAAGCAAAAACATTACAAAGTTCCATATTCTTCCATGCTACTAATACCGTCCAAGAAAGAAACGAATCCCCAATCAAGGACGTTGTAAATTTCTCTCAAATTAACTCCAAACTTTTTAAGTGCAAATCAATACGTTCCCTGTACGAAAATATAATTACGCAATCGAAGGAACAACGTCCTAAGAGAGCTCACAAGTGGGATCATCAAATTTTGAGAGCGGGGTAAAATTAATTTAATTGTCAATCAGCAGCACATTAGTAGGCTGGTGCATTACATAAGATCACAAATCCCAAGCTCTTGTAAGGGCTTTTTAAAAGTTTCCTTCGTTGAATTATGCAGTAGACTCTGAATTACTGTGTGTTTACCAACAAGTCTCGAACATACCTACTTCGATTGAAATCGAAGGTGGTTACATCATGATTTCTGGTGCTCTATCTGGCACAATCAATTCAATTAAATTTTGTACAATGAGGGGTGCGAACTCTTAAACGTCATTCTAGTCTCCACCAAAATTGAAAAGAAAAACAAAACCGCAGATACTATGCAAATGTTTACTGTCATCACAAGTTTCTAATTGAAATTCACCTACAATTCCTGGCTCTTTCGTAGAATGTACATATGGTTCATGGTGTGTTTTTTTGTCGAGGCCTGAAACCCTCACATCACAGTGTGACAACCGCACGCACTCCCCACTATGACGTCGTGTATGAATAATAATTTGTTTCGGAAACTCGTAACTATCCCCCTTTTCTGAGAGCGCAGCGTGTATCGTGTTATATCTTCGCTGTGATGAGGGAGGCTTTTGGGTGTGGGGTGCCAACAACACTACTCAGTGGCATTTCGTCACTATAGCGACCAATGACAGATACATCGCTCAAAGGAGGAAAAACAAAAGCCAAAGACCGACTAAATGAACACTTCACAACTTGACAACATCGCCCGACGCGTATCAGGTAGGAAAACAAAAAAAGAAGAAATATACGAGTATCCCTCCCACCATCATTCTCGTGTCCTTGAGAACACACATCTATCGCATGCACCCCCACAAGGCATATTTGTGAGTTGTTGAGCATATCAGCAACTATACTGGCATTGCCACAGCTACGCTGGTATGTACACAACACACTCGTATATGCACGTGAATACTCTTCTACACGAGTTCGGTAGTTAATTCCAACGACCGACCTACATAATCAAGATGTCATTACCAACCAAGTGGGCGATCAGAGGGGTGCTATCTCTCGACACATTGAGATTTTTCGGATATTAGCCTAAACTGGCTAGGGGTGCCTATGCCCAACAAACCCCTAACGTCGACGGCGACATTGTAATTTGCTGCCCAACAGAGTTCGCATATGTCGTGCTCCTTGCATTGCAGATGCTTGGAGTACTCTATATATGTAGATGCTAGTTTACGAAAGCAAGGACATTACTGTGGAGAAATGCGTGGGATCCAGCAAATGAGGTTAATCAGATATTAAGGGCTGCTCTCATCACTCGTTTTATGTAGTTGCCCCTAGTGATGGATGGATGGGGGTGAAGAGCCAAGGAACATGGTAACGTTGTCAGAACGCAATATGAACGGCATGTGTAGCATATGGATACGTTGGGATACCTACAAATACACATTCGTATGAGTACTTTTTTGCTGCTTTTGTTAATTTGTATTCGATTGGAAGCAGATTTCTGAAGTAATTTAGTCGTCGTCGGCCCTCGTTAACGAGTTACACACAAAAGCCCTTTGCAAAGATGTATAGATGGTTTGTATAGCTATTGTCATGTAGTGGCAACTTTAAGTGGCAAATAATTGAGATTTTGGGTTCATTTTATTGTACTCTTTAGGACTGGCCGTGAGCGATTATTTCGTCGCCATGGAAAGATGCATTGATGTGTTCAGAAAAAAATAATTTTTTCAGGGAAAACTTAAAGTAACGTTCACTAAAGCATCATTATTTTACAACCTTGGTGCTGGTGCAATTTACATAGTCTAAGAACCGATACCGGCAGGATCTTCTCTAAGGTATATTGCTACGGCCGCTAATCTTCACGCCACCACGATATTGATTGAAAGATTTATTTAAGAAGGAGCTGTACGGTGTCCTTTTCATATTCACACAATCCTGAATGATGCGCCAATCATTGAATCATAAGTCTGGAAGATATTTAAACACATTATCATTGAATCTTAGATAGCACATGGTTAAGATCAAGATTCAAGATCAAGATAAAGTGAAAACTTCACAAATTCTGACAAGCATGCCCTAGTTACAAGTACTCAATTGCGCAGTCATGTATATTACGAGCCATTTGAGCGATGCCAAGGCATAAGAAAAAATCAAATAAATGATTCCCAGACTGGGAAAGTAAGAAAGATGGCCATAAAGTTGGAAATCTGATGAAATATGAAGACCATATTACCACACTATGGATGACCATAGTAGGAACAAGTACAGGACTCTACATTTATGGCCCTTGAATCCAGATGGTTTCTTTGGAACTTTGTGCTGGAGCGGTGCTGTCCTAGACTTCCAGAATGAAATTTGTTGAGGTTCTTAATAATTTATTTCTATAGGAAAAGTAGCAGTGATTGGGAATATAACTCTTAACACTTGGTTTCTGTATTGATGTCGTTGTTGATTTTTGCTTCAGTCTCTAATCTTTTGTAACCTTAAAGTTGTAGCTGCCTATGTTGAGATTTTCTCCAATGCTCCAGTACAGCCTGATAAAAGCTAATTTTTTGTTTTGGAGGGACTGTTCTGTAGTAGGAAACTCGTCCGTCTCATTTTTTTCATTTTTGTGATGACTACGACTAAGTTGCCTTAACAAGTAGTTTACGCTTCTGTAGTGTTAATCGCGTTAGGTATGTAGCTTTCCAGTAAAGGCACCTACTAACACCGTCATTAAATGCGGTCTTTCCTTACGGCGCTGTGTCTAAGGGTCTTGTTCTTTGTAATCGGCGCTCTAGGTTTGTCACGTCCATAGTACGGATTATTTCATTATTGTTGTGAACATGAAGACGGGTACGAAGTTTGTTAACAAAGGTTGTTACTTCGTCCTTTACGGTAGCAATTCCTAGATCTTTATGAATATCACTATTCCTTATATACCAAGGAGCATTCACGATTGCTCTTAGTGTTTTGTTTTGAAATGCTTGCAGTAGAGCCATATTGCTCGGTTTGGTACAACTCCAAAGTTGTATACCATATGTCCAAGACGTTTTTAGCACTTGCTTATACAGAAGCAGTTTGTTGTATACGCTTAGCTTCGAGTATCTTCCGAGTAACCAACACATATCTCTAGTTCGGATTTCGAGCTCTTCACGCTTTTTTTCATTCCTAAATATTTTGCCTCGTTTGAGTACGGTATTTGCACCCAGTTAATGGAAATAAGTGAGTCATTTATCATTCTTAACGTAAAATTGGCATGCGTTGATTTCGTTCCATTGGGGACTATTCGCCAGGTTTTTGTCCATTCGCATAGTTTGTTCAAAGCCCGTTGGAGTTTTCCAGTTGATGATTCTACTGACTCATCCGATCCGAGGATAACCGTGTCATCTGCGAACGTTTCAACAACGGTCCCTTCATCTTGTGGCATATCTCTTGTGTAGAGCAGGAACAGGATTGGACCGAGAACACTTCCTACACCGGCGTAGATTTCTTTGAAATCCGAATATTCACTTCCGTGTCTTACACGGAAAAGTCTGTTTTAAAGATAAGATTCCAATATCCTGTACAACTTTTTCGGTATGTTAGCCCTAAGCTTATACCTTAGGCTTCGTGCCATACCTTGTCGAAGGATTGCGATACGTAACACGTCGAGAAAAGCGCTAGAGCATATTTTTTTCCCATCCAGAGTTTTTTCAATTTAGGATATTTGACCGGAAAGCCGAATTGATGATCCAGGATCAAGTGACTTTCTTCAATTACTTGTTGCAATCGTTTCTTAAAAACCTTAGATATTATTGGCAGAAGTGAAATGGGTCTATATTATTTCTTGTCATTTGCACATTTCCCCGTTTTTGAAACCATAATAACTTCGGCGACTTTACATTGCCTTGGAACATATAATAGTCTTAAAGAAGCATTTATAATGTAGAGTAACTTAACCAGCACTTTTTTCCGTAGCTCTTTCAAAATGTCGCCAGTGATTAAATCATATCCCGTAGTCTAGTCATTTTTCGATTTTTTTATTGTCATTCGAAGTTCGCACAGTGATACGTTTTTTACTTTAAAGTTGTCGGGTGCCATACCATCATTCGGATCTTCGATCAACGGTTGTCCATTGAATAGCTTGATCGTTTCCTCTAAGTTATTGGCAAATAATTCTGCTTTCTCTGTGTTTTCTTTTGCCAATTCTCCGTTAGTTTCCTAATTGGCGTCGTGTGCATTACAGGTCTCCTTATGGACTTCAAGGCTATACATAGGGAGTAGTTTGAATACTGGCTTATACTTACTTACTTACTTACTTTAGGTGGCGCTACAGTCCGGGGTGGACCTGGGCCTCAGTCAACAAGCTTCTCCAGCCAGCTCGATCCCTGGCTAGCTACCTCTAGTTTCGCACGCTAAGTTGGCTGAGGTCCTCTTCCACTTGCGTGCGCCACCTGAGTCTTGGCCTTCCTCTACTGCGCTGTCCCTCGGGTGCGGATTCGAAGACTTTTCGGACCGGAGCATTGGTGTCCCAGCCATCTCAGTCTTTGGATCTTCACTCTTCTGGCTAGGTCCATGTCGCTGTACAGTCCATACAGTTCGTCGTTGTACCTCCTCCTCCACTCACCGTCAATGCAGACGGGACCGAAGATGGCCCGAAGAATTTTTCTCTCGAAGCAACCAAGAACACCCTCATCCATTTTTGATAATGTCCATGCCTCTGCGCCATAGAGCAGGACCGGGATTATTAAGGTCTTATTAAGGGTGACTTTTGTTGTCCGAGACAGGGCTTTGCTACTCAATTGCCTTCTTAACCCAAAGAAACAGCGGTTGGCAAGAGTTATTCTTCGCTTGATCTCAGCGCTGGTGTCGTTGTCTGTATTTATAGCGGAGCCTAGGTAGACAAAGTCCTTAACTACCTCAAAGTTATATCTGTCTAAGGTGATGTTCTGCCCGAGACGTCGGTGTTGGTTGTCCGTTTTGCTTGACAGCATATACTTGGTCTTGCCCTCATTGACCGCTAAACCCATTTTCGCCGCTTCCGTCTCAATACTCGCGAAAGCGCCACTGACATCACGCTGCTTTCTCCCGATTATGTCAATATCGTCGGCGTATGCGAGTAGTTGGACGGACTTTTGAAAGATAGTGCCTCTTGTGTTTGCTCGTGAATTTTGCACTATTCTTTCAAGTACGATGTTGAAGAAATCACATGACAGCGCATCGCCTTGTCTAAATCCTTTCTGGACATCGAAGGTCTCGGTGAGATCTTTACCGACCTTGATGGAGCAGCGTGCATTCTCCATCGTCATCCTGCACAGACGGACGAGTTTGGCAGGGTTGCCAAAACTAGACATTGCTCTGTATAGCTCGTCTCTATAAATGCTGTCATAAGCAGCCTTAAAATCGATGAATAGGTGGTGGGTATCGATCTGAAGCTCATGGGTCTTCTCCAATATCTGCCGTAGTGTGAATATCTGGTCGATGGTGGACTTTCCTGGCCTGAAGCCACACTGATATGGACCTATCAGGTTGTTGACAAACGGCTTCAGGCGTTCACACAATACGGCGGATAAGATCTTATATGCGATGTAAAGGAGACTGATGCCTCTGTAGTTGGCGCAGTTCAGAGGGTCTCCTTTCTTGAGAATCGGACAAACAATGCTGAGGTTCCATTCATCGGACATACTTTCGTCCGACCATATTTTACAGATGAGTTGGTGTATGCTCCATACCAAGTCACCGCCTGCCGCTTTGAAGAGCCATCCGCTCCAGCAGCTTTGTTGGACTTAAGCTTCGATATAGCTATCTTCACTTCATCCAGGTCGGGTGGACGGAATTGTTTGTCATCATCGTCCAAGTTGAAAGGTTGATTCTGCCTGACAGCGGTATTTGGTCCGTCATCGCCGTTATACAGTCTGCAGAAATTGTTCTTCCAAATCCTCAGCATCGACTGCGATTCTACTACGATGTTCCCTTGTTCATCTCTACAGGCTTCGGTTCGGGGTTTGTTTCCGCGGCATGTTATTTTTACCTTTTGGTAAAACTTCCGAACCTCATTCCTGGAGTAGCATCTCTCAATTCCTCGATCGCGCGCTCCTCATGCTCTTTCTTCTTCCTCCTGAGAAGCCGGTGTTCGTCTCTCCTCTTCCGCTCATAGAGCTCATGAGCGGCCCTGGTCTTTTTTTGCAGTGCCGCATTGCGTGCTTTTTGCTTAGCTGCATGTGCTTGCCGGCATTCGTCATCGAACCAGGGGTTTCGTTGTGGTGGACGAGTGAAACCCAGCACATCAGAAGCGGCATCTCTGATGGCGTTTTGGCAGTGTTTGCAGTGGTCTTCGATGCTTGATTCCGGCGGCATTGGACCTATTAAGAGATTAAGAGACACTCGATCGGAAAAGGACTTGGCGATCTCTTGCGATTGTAGCCGTCTGACGTCGAACTTTTTCACAGCACTAGTTTGTCTTGGCGTAGTTTGGGGTATCCGCAACCGTACCTTGGCTACAACAAGGTAATGGTCCGAGTCGATGTTGGCCCCTCAGAACGTACGAACATCCATAATACTGGAGGAGTGTCTTGCGTCGATCGCAATGTGATCAATCTGATTGACTGTTGATTGATCAGGGGTTCTCCAAGTCCCCATGTGTATGTCGAGATGTGGGAACCGCGTGCTAACCACGACAATGTTTCGCCCCGCCGCAAAGTCGATTAGCCTGAATCCGTTATCGGATGTGGTGTTGTGCAGGCTATATTTTCCGATTATTCCACCAAAGATACCCTCTCTTCCTAGCTTTGCATTAAAATCACCGAGGACAATTTTAATGTCATAGCTAGGGCATTGCTCGTATACTGGCTTATGGAACTTTCAAAAGTTATGTAAGATGAAGTCGCATGATAGCGCATCATCTTGTCTGTGGTGCTTAATCAGCTTATGCTATTCGATAGCTTTTAGCATAGGCTGACTTGTTTGTCTAGTATGCTGAAGCTGGATATAAAAAGTTAGCCAACAGCTAGTGTAGGTTTCATTAATATATACATGCCTACCGCGGCTACAAGTTACATGGTCCATTCGGTCTGTCCAATTTTTCACTCCTTTCTCCAATAAATCTGGCCGTATGGCGTCAATGCTTGCTTGAATATTGGCTTCTAATGCTTCAAAAGTTGCTGGTTTGTCGGCATAGACTTATAAATTAACATAGCTCCGTAAAAAGTAATCGAGAGGCGTTAAGTCGCATATGAATGGGGGGGGGGGGGGGGGGCCAGTTAACAGGACCACTTTTGAAAATAAAGTTGACACCAAATTGATTTTGCAATAAATTGATGATTAAGCGCGTTGTATGGCAAGTTGCGCTGTCTTATTGGAATCAAATGTCTACGATATTATATTTTTTGTTTCCAAAAATTAATCAGCATGACTAGATAGCGCTCGCCATTCACCGTAATGGAAACGAATCGACATTTCGGCGTCTTCTTCGACACTGCGCGCTAGAGCAGCAATATTCTCTTCGGTACGCACACTTCTTTGTCTTGTTGATGGGTTTGAATCGAGAAGAGTAAAATTAGTGCGAACACGATCAATAACTGCACGAATTGCTTGCTCACTAGGCCGATTATGTTGACCGTAAAATTGACGAAGTGTTCTATGAACTTCACGAACAGATTTATTTTTTTTTTAAAGTAAATTTCCACAATTTGGAAGCGTTGTTTTGGAGTTAAATGGTTTTTGATAAATTCCCAAACCTTACTGAACAGAAATGTCAGCACAGTTTGACATTGACAGCTGTAAAACCATAGACAACAACCATCGAAACTTCTCAGGAAGCTAAAAAAAATACTTTTACTATCACCACGGCTTCTGTTGCAAGCAATCATTCGAAGGTCAATATCACCGATGACTTTTTGAAGACAACTTTGGATATTATCTTTGAGATCCTGAATTGTAGCTGGGTTATTCGCTTAGACCTTACTCTTCATATAGTTTATTCAATTTTGGAAAGAAAAAGTACGGACCAATGGTGCCGCAGTCCCCAGAAAGAACAATTTTGTTTATTTACGTACCGTACTTATCCAAAAATGAGCTTCATCGGAAAAGATCAAATTTTTATAGGCGTGCAAATGAAGATGAACTTTTAAAATTCGACGTAAAGTGCCATAAGTGACTCCCAGTTGTTGACTTCGGCGACGAATTAAGGTGCCTGGCTAGTTTTCAACACTTTCACTAACAGTGGTGATGTTTTGGCGTGTACGAGCTTGTCGAGCATGCTGTTATGGAGTTTAACGCGATACCGAACCAGTTTATTCAAAACGCTCCACCGGTAATGGCGGATTATGTTCACCGAATGTACGAATTTTACGAAATGTTACTTTTACAGATCAATGATTTTCGTAATTAGATTGAATAATAAAAATTGAGGTGTTGCGCAGTAAACGGGTACATGACTAAAGTTGTCAAAGATTGTATGACACTTGTCAGAAATATCAACCACATCTACACAATCTGTTGGGTCACACTTTAGCTATGGTCTGTTGCCTGTTTTCTTTAAGAACCAAACAAACTAAATTCGCAAGCAGCTGATATAATAAAACGTCTTTCGGTATAATATTGCTTAAGGAATACACAGCGATTTACACATATTGGTCTATAGTCAAGCAATTCAGATGACAATGTGAAAAATGCTTGAATAGGACTAACCGCTCGAGATACGAAGAATTTTTCTGTATACTCGTATTTTTCTAGTTTCAAGTTGTTTGCCCAGTATTTCCAGTAGACCTTTTGGGCGTTATTGTGCTGATTCTCCAGGTGGTAAGAAGCTTAGTGTTGCAGTTTCCACTTTAATGGGGAAATCCCCTTTTTTAGACACTTTTGCATCGTTGTTATACGCACGTCTGGTCTCTTTTTTGAGGTGCCATCAGGTCCGGTCGCTTTGTTGATGCCTATCCTCTTGCATGCGTTGAAAAGTTCGTCCAGTATTATTATTAGAACTGACTCTGTGCTGGATTTTTGTAATTATATTGCATGAAGGCGATGCTCTCTGTCGAAATAGGTGCTCTACAGTAGACTTCAGCATTTATTGAACTGGAGTCCTACAGCTTAGTCATTATCATTCTGTACTTCATTTATATATATTATTCGTCGCCCTCGTAGCATCTTGATTTACTTCGTTTTATCAGATTTTTTTGGGAATATATCTAATCATTCCTAAAAATCAGTACTTCTACTAGCACGCTACAGTGTTCGGTGGGTTTTCAAGCAGTTTACTCTGAGGTTTAATTTCTTCACCCCATCGGTAGCACGTTGTACCACTTCATCTGGGTACTGCTACTGTGCAAGTGAGATGATGCAAGAGCTAGTTGGGTAATATCGAACCACAGGTCTGTGTTGCGCTCTTAGGAGTTACTTAATAACGTATTATCGATGCTAAATCACATTCCCGCTTTCCTGAAAGTATTTTCACGAACATTTTTTGCAATACTTACATTCAAGGAATGGATTGTTTCTATGATACGTTTTCTGGCATTGGTGAACCTGCTACCCCACGCTGTTGACAAGGATTTAAAGTCTCCGCCAATAACCACTGGATATCTTTTATGTGCATCTGCACTTACGCTTTTTAACTTTGCCGGGAATTCACTTATCATCGAACTTGGCCGGGCGTATATGTAGAACTTGACCCCATTTATTTTCGCACGAGCGTAGTAACTCGCCTTATCACTGGCATCGTTGAAAGCATTTTCAAATTGTCATGTCATGCATTGACTTAGCGCCGATCCAGATGCTGCTGGTGAGAGTTTCTTACGACTCGCTAATCAAAATAGTCTGTATTCATGGTCTTTGTTGCAATCTTTGGCTAAACGACCTTATTTCCAATATTTTGTCTTATTGCTTGGAGCGGTCCATCACTTTTTAGATTGACGTGTAGTGTATCCGATGTCAAGACATCTGAAATATGTAGGTAGGGTTTGGATTGAATTTGGATTGTATATGTTATTGAGCTGGTATTGCTATCTGGCTCTTTCTCCGATCTCTTGATCCGTCGTGGGATTATCTATTTACTTCCAAAGCAATGCAGTGTGTCAGGATCCGAATCTCTAAATTGTAGCAAGGCGTTTGACCAATTTTTGAGTCTATTTTTGTTTTTCCTGTCTCAGCAGACCCTCCTGTCAGGATTCGACTCATATTCCCAACCGATTCACAGAGAATGCTTTGGACCCGCCTAAACTTTCTGAAGTATTTCTGCACTGAAACTTTCAGTACTGCACTGTCATGAGTTTTTGCGTGATAGCTTTGTAAACGAGTCACTGTTTGTTGTGGTCTGCGAATTTCGCAATGTCAAGTTAAGTTGAGCAAAGAGTTTGCCTGAAATTTTGTATTTCTTACAATATGTCATGTGCGGAAGCATTAAAAATGCTAACGGTAGCCCAAGAGGATTCAAGAATGTCGAAAACACAAGCGCACGAGTTTGAAGCGGGCCGTACTGTGCTTGACGATTTGCCTCGTTCCGGTCGTCTGTTCACTAGTATGAAGAACGTAAACGTCGATAAAGATAAGAAAATTCTCCTCGCAGATAGTCGTGTGAGCATCGGGGAGATAGCAGCCGATTTCGGCGTCTCATTCGGATCGATACAGAGTGTTATGCAAGATGAGCGGCTTGTAGTGAGAGTGCTGAATTTGTTGCAGAAACAGAATCGAATTGATGTCGCCAGCGAAACCCTTTCTTTGGGCCAACATAATAGCGACGGCATCATAACTGGTGACAAGACATGGGTCTATGAATATGACTTCGAAACTTACCAATAATCATCGGAATAGCGCTTCTCAGATGAACCAAAACCGAAAAATCACGCCAAAGTCGATCCAAAATCAAGACTTTGTTGATCATTTTCTTTTGATTCCGTGGTGTGGTCTACTCTGAATTTCTTCCGCCAGACAAGACAGTAAATAAGGAGTGTTACGTGAGCATATTAAAGCGTTTGAGGCAAAATGTTCATCGTAAGAGGTCAGAATTGTGGAGAAATATCTCACACATCTTGTACGCGACTATTTGATCAAAAATAACGTACATACCATTCCACAAGCTCCACATTCACGTGACATGGCTCCTTGTGACTTTTTTCTTTTCCTACGGCTCAAGTGGGAAAACGCTGAAAGCGTTTCGAAACGATGAAGGGAATTCTCTTCCAGAAGGAGAATGAAAAGTGTTTTGAAGATTGGAGAAATCGTTGGAATGTGTATATTGCATGCAGGAGTTAACTTTGAATGGAATAAAATGACTACTTATCGATGAGTAACGAAGGTTGAGGGAATCTTTTTTGTTGGCTCAATCATTGTGGCAACACTACTGAAAGTTTTGACAATAAGCTAACCTTTTTGATACGATCACACTCAGTTGTCTGATAAACCCAAACCTAAAGGGAGTATACTAGCAGTTCTTTTAATCAGAAAGTTCTAGACGTGACCTATCGTTCACACCTATTTCGGTTAGATTCAAATAAACATCACCTAAATGCCATTAGGGGCGTTGATCCTTCCTGCCTAAAACCTTAAGAAACACAAATGCGCTGCAAATAGAGGGGCTGCTAATGATTATGTTAAGTCTTTCCACGCACCAAATTCATTCATTCTGCTCAAGCCCCTCAAAATTGTTTATTGCTGAAACTCTTAATCGATTACATGCATTTCCAACACTCGATAGGTAAAGTACGAAACACCCGATAGTCAGATTCAAGCTAAAGATCTTGATCATGAATTTTAAGATAAGATCTACATACCGACAGAGCAAATAGTGCACCTGCGCTGCAGATATTTTTGTCACCTCTAGCTGTCCCGTGTTTTGTAACATAGAAATTGACTAAGGACCTTATAGTGAATAAAAACCAAAAAACACCAGTGACGAAACAACTGTCTACATTCAATGCAACTATTTTAAAAAAACTCATTAAATTACAAACTTATATTCCAATATAATCGCCTTCCAATCATTCCGGGTAATCTGATTTGGCTTCTTCCTCAACTCCGGGGTACTGCGATCTATTATATTAATTTCTGCAAAGATAGCAGATGGTATTGGGGTGAGTTCGCTGAGAAACAAATATGAGATGACTTTCTTTGTTACCTATCCCTACCGTCACCCTTGTCATTGCGATTTCTGCTTTGGACTCCTCTCGAGTGAGGTTAGCAATATTGTGTTATGGAAGCTAGCCAATATCAGCTCCGAAAAATTCTAACTCTTCTCGTATCTTCTACTTTATGTCCTACATTCCATACTTTTTAAAGCTTTAAATAAAATTCGCCTTTATGGCACGTTTAAAAAAGTCTTTATCACTCTTTCTAAGTTATCAGCATACCATGCCCTTCCTGAGTTCGAAGAATTACCCAAGTAATCAGCATTGCATAAATTCCTATGCCCTTTACTGTGAATACCAGATCTAATTAAGCCAATAAATAGCAATGGCTCAAAATGCAATGACCTCCTAGACACAAAGGCATATCCCTCAACCATCGTGCTCTAGTTTTCGATTTAAAAAATTCACACACCTTTTAGAATGAAAATAATAGAACCCTCAGTCCCTTCTATAGATGGAACAGCCATTGCCACCACTACTGCAGCAACACAACCACTCGCAAATGACACTTTTATCTAATTATTGGTTCTTGCCACCCCTCGCCGACTGTTTAAAGGCCAAAGTACGCAAATGAAAAGAACTCCCTCCTATTCAACGTTATTCTTTCATTAAAATACGAGCTTTGTTAGCTTGACATTTTATTTAACTATAGGGGGTGTATACCAGCAACGACAAAATCTTCAATAGAGCACCAGGGAAACTCCAGCCTCCTCTATAGTCACTTTGAAAGGTAAGTAATGACATGTTACAGTGGTGAGTTGTCTTAAAAGGGAAAAATAAAGCTCTAAAATGGCATTCCCTGCTCTTTCTCCCTCATGGTCTTACTGGATGATAACAGCAAGGACGATGACAATGATTTCGACTGCCTTCAAAGATAACTTCATCAGCACACCCCCATCCACCTTAAAATCTCTCCATATGACTACAGTGTAAAATGGAGCAAAAGTGACTTTGTAACATCATTTAATAAAGGACATAGGGTAGAATGTCGATTTTCAATCTCGACTCTGCGGGAGACTTTAAGTTAAGTTACTCTCTATCACCACTGTCGCCAGTATTACAAGAAAAAAAAAGAAGAAAAAAACATGAAGGACCTTCTCGTCGGTACGGCACAATAAGGGAGGACATCTTTCGGAGCTTTCGATGAAGTAAACCACAAAACCTCTTGTGTATGCCATCAGTCTTTTGGTCTACCATTCATTCTACGCCCCCATCGTCCTTCTTCTGAATTCCTTCATTATACAATGAGAATTGAGTTCATCATTATGGGAATGTAGGGGTACAGATATCAAGCTCTTGTACACAGGCAACAGACTGTCATACTGGCATTTAGGGGGGGGACGTATACTTGCTCTTCTATTGTGTCGTCATGTAGATATGGTATTTGTAACCTGATTTCGCCGCAACGAGAAAGGATGTTAGAATATTTGGATGTTAGTAATGTCGCGTCGCATGTACTAGCATGTTCAATGTACGAGGGTTTTACAAGGAAGAAGAGAAGAAAAGATTCCGATTACACAAGAATCAGATTCACATGAACATGTTCCACATTCCACGTACATACGAGTAAGTACAAAAAAGAATTTGCAACTACGACTATATTTATTGAAGTAGCGTTGCCAGGCTACAAGAGATTTACTTGCATTCCACGAAAATAAAATAAATGTGGCTTTCATGGAGACTGTCCTGGAAAAGCCTTGCGAACATGTGAAAATGATTTCAAGCAATTCCAAAAGGATTTATGCCAACCAACAATCACCATGGTTGGCATGTATCCAGGTGCTTATAAATAGTGTTTCTTTTAGAGGTACTTTTTCCAGAGGGGATTTCATGGAAGATTACGCATGCGTCGTGTCACACCGACAAGGTACTTTTGTTGAGTATTAGTTGATATTTCAAAGTATTCAGCTCTATTACGAATATAAGCATTCTACGAAGAATGTGTTTCATGAGCATCTTGTAGTTCATATAATCGGCCTTCCAGAAGTACCATAAAAAGCTTGAAAAAAAAATTGATTATTTGATCCATCTAGCACATAATTAAAAAAAAAACCCTGTAGCGTAGAGTGAACGCAATGAAAGTAATGATTCAGTTCGGCTCCAATCTTAACAGCTTGGCTTCTCGTTTGCAACACCTTGGCGTATTTTATGTAGGGATTTTGGTTAAAACTTCAATTCAATTCACGAAATCACAAGTCGTTAAGATCTTGAAAGGCTTCAGAAGGATCCACTGTCTTCAAACAAGATGTCAATTTTTGACTTAATAGCTTAGTAAATAAATACAGTAAGCCCAAAGAGGTTCAAAAGCTGTCATTACATCCAGACAAAAAAACGGTTTGATGTGGTTTACTAGGTGGAAAAGTAATCTCCTTGGGAATGAAAAAAAATGTTTTTAAATGTTTTTTTGTCGTGAGTCAATCGAAGATGATGAACGCAGTGGCAACCATCGACATCGAAAACCAACGAAAACATTGATGAAGTTAAAGAAATCTTGGTCAATAACCGCAAGTTTACCATCAGAGAGATAGCGGAGGGCTTGAACATTGCCTATGGACCCAACCAAAACATTTTGGTCAATGAATTGGGTTTCCGTCGTGTAGCAGCAAAGTTGGTGCCAAAAGACCTCAATTTCATGCAAAAAAGAGACCGTGTTGCTGTCGTAAAACAGATGATTTGCGAGGGTGAATTCGATCCCACATTCATCAAAAGGATCTTTGCTGTAGACGAGACGTGGGCTTATGAGTACGACACGCAATCCAGACATCAGGAAAGTGAATGGCGTTCACCAAATGAGCCGAGACCAAAAAAACCACCACGTTTTCAGTCAAAAAAGAAGGCAATGCTCACGGTTTTCAAGGACTACGACGGTGTAGTGCATCATGACTTTTTGGCAGAAGACCAGATATTAAACAAAGAGTATTATTTGGGCGTTATAAGACGTTTGCGTGAAGCAATTCGCCGAAAGAGACCAGAATTGTGGGCAGAAAACTCGTGGATTTTGCACCATGATAACGCACCGTCGCACAATGCCGTCATTAGTCGTTGCAATGGGATCTTGGAATACAACTAAGACAATCTATGGACTTGATGAGCAAGTCAAGAAAGTATCTATCAGAACTCTGCTTCTGCCCAAAAAAAAACGTGATTTTCATTAACATTTGATTCTGAGAACTGATAATTTTATATTTGTTAGAAAAGAACTCCCTTCTGGCCTAAGAAACAATACCTTGCCCGATGCTGATTACATTACAGCGGCTTCTACAAGTTTATACCATACTCTGTCTACGATGAAAGATTCACTTTAATCTAGTCCAACATCAAACAATTCATGTAACATCTTTCAACAAAACCACCACTTTACACAAAATATCCTAAACGTCCTTCAGAATTGCAGTTGGCAACACTGTTTTAGTCTAATTTCCATCAATATGTGTGTGCCAGTTATGGAAGCAATATTAGCTCACAGAATGACTCCGATAAACGATGTTTGTTTTGTAGTTGAATGTTGCTTTGAGCTATGTTGCACATTAAACGCTTGCTATTATAATGACATTGAGTTCCTCTTCTTCTTGTTATTGTTCATATTCTCTTACTGTTGTTTGCCCCTGCATTTGGATCTGTTTTAAGGGACTTGATATGTTCCTCGCCACCCATATTTCCATCGATGGGGATGTCCTGAAGGCAATGTCATTTGTATACGATTTTATGTTACAAATGATCGCCTGGAATTTCTGTTCTATACGACTCTCCCTCTATCCATGGATAGATGTTTCGTATGGTGACTGCTTTGACTGTACTCACAATCCGTCAATATATCGAGGTTGATGGAATTTTTAAGTCACAACAACGGAAACTGCCTCGGGATAGAATGACGAAATGGATAGTATGAGACCATTGGGAGATGACATCGAGTTTATATGGTAAAACTTTGTGGGAAGGGATTGATCTGTAAAACGGATATAGGGTGGGCTCATAATATATCCGTCATTGTTATCTTGAGATGAGAAAAAGTTTCTTCTTCTCTTTTTTTCAGTCTTAAGGTAATTTGTAAGACCATGAGGATACACATATTTGAATATCTTTGAAATTCATTGGATATATGCATTCATGTTCGTGTGTCTATGTATCGCAGAGGGTGAACTGGCAGAAAAGGAACTCATTTCGCTTTTGTGGGTATGGACAACAAAATGTTTAATTTTACTTCGAAGGTTACATAGTAACACTGAATTGACGAGCGAATGATAACAATAGAGTGAAATGAAATGCTACTCAAGGAATAAATGTCCTTTCTGATGAAATCCGTAAAAGTTGGGTAAACCACATTCGCCGAAGTGATACGATTCATACGCTTACTGTTGTTGTAAATGATTAAATGATATTTCAGTTGAACAATTTTGTTGGTTTCCTCGGCAATCAGAGTTGAACACTTAAGCGCGACTAAGTGACATAGTTTGAGCTCTGATATTGAAAAATATCTATATACTCGTATGTAGCATCTACTGCGACAAAAGGAAGAACAAATATTCGATGCCCTTGATGTGTAATATGCTCACACTTCATCTGCAATTTCAATGAACTACTGACCTTTCATTTCATCCCAAGCCTCACACTTCAGTAATGACGTTAAAGCGCCTTTCACCGTGTTCAGCAAGGGGTTTTGCTATTGACAGCATAGATCATGAAATACACTTATATTTGCATAGAAATATTCCAAGGTCGTGCAGAGATTTGTGATGGTTTCGAAGTCACATCTGCCTATACAAGATACCTCAACAAACCTTTCCAAGATTACCTGCCAATAATCAAGACGTTTAACTTTACTACCTAGAGTACTTTTCGTTTGCAAATCATTTTATTCATTTATAGATGCTCCATTCTGTTCCTTAAACTATTTTCTTATGCTATGAAGAGGGTTCTTGCAATGGGATACCCTTTTGACCGTAGGATTTGTTTGACCCAAGTGAAAAAGACTACTCCAATCCAATGTGGTTTTGTTCAGCTTTAGAGAGCCATCAAAGCGTCTTACCAAATGATAAACAATGCCATTCTCACTATACGCGTCTTCTTATTCGTAAATTCAAGCCTTAGAAGCTTGATGGATAACTCGTACTTACAACATCAGATCATGACAAAATTTGATATTTGGCGTAATTACTTATGAACGAGTCCATAGATCAATGGATCTAGAAGCAAGCCTTTCTGTTAAAAGCATCTACACAGTTCTAGTGCAAAATTCTTAGGTATATTTCAAGCTTTTAGATCACTTTCTAATCCCCCAGATCCCCAAAATTTGCAGTTGGTGTCATTGATTGAGGGACCAAATTCCCCGTACATATTAAAAAAGATCTGTGCCCGCAGCCTTAGTTTCTTGGCAGATACATAGATTTAGGTTTCAAAGAGTTAAGGCAATGTTTTGCAAATCATTTTCAGTGAAATATGGACATACATACGAGTAGCATATCTACTTGTTCAAAGGGATGAACAGACATGGATACATAGAAACAACTACCGCAGCTGATTTTGCAGATTGTCCCACTTAATAATAGAAAGAGTTTTGATAATGGCACTTTTCAGCTGATCTGAAGACAGTCATTAGTGTTGGAAACACTGCCGAATTGAGAACAGACACCCTTATTCACATGTCCTCTGATTGTTCCAATTTAAGGTGGCTGTGTGGTGAGTAATGATCTCACATTTCCGACAGCAAATTTACTATCAGCAGTACAATAAAGGACAATCTGAATAAGGCCATTTCTTTTCAAAAAGATTATATCTTGCCAGTATCAATAGTTCTTGATGTATTGGCTCCTAACCTCGTTATAAAAAGCTTATAAGAATGGATTTTCTACATCACTGGCTTTGCAGTATTTTCAATTTCACCCATCTTTCCTCAGTTCCTGCAGCTGTTGATTACAGCAATTTTATGCAAATTTCTAGTTAATTGCCTTAGTCCAGCTCAAGCAACTTGAATCTAGCATAAAAGCGAAATATATATCCAGTATACAAACGATTGATAGAATGGTGTGAGGAGTTATGATGCTTTAAAAATAGAATACAGGCTAAAGTAACTTCCAAATCGGCAAAAATTCTCTTTTGTCTCTAATACAAGGTGGGCCAAAGGTAATGCCATAAATTGAATGTGCCATAATATTTGCAAATTGGGTCAAATGTCATTTTGCTTTAACATTTATGTTGTTGACAAATAGAGAATTAAAAAATAGAGCAATACACTTCTGAAGAACGCGGAATTATTGTTACTGCTTAATTGACCAATTTCCGATCTGCCGTTCTAACGGAGTGTGAATTTCATCGTTATTTTCCTCCTCGTCCAATACCATGTGCACGTATAATTCAGCGTTTGGCTAAGCGTCTCGTGCAAAGTGAGCCCACTAGCGATGTTGCATAAAGGGGCCTTCCCCGTGTTGCTTGTTCGACCGAGCAGCTGTGGAGGTTCGAAAGAATCACCAAACACGAACGAGACAAGGACCCAATTTGGTATCAGCAGATGTATCGTATGGCAAATTTTGATGAGAGACCTCATGAAGTGCGAACCGTTCACCAATTGCTGCTTGCTGACTATCAAGTGAGATAAACTCGCTCCCATTCTCTGTTAAACCTGGTGCAAGAAGAGGAAAATTTCCTATCCAAAATCAAAGCCTTTTTTTAAACTTAGTTTGTTATGTGAATACAAAATTTGCGATTCACATAAATCCCCGACTAGCCATTATATCCATTTTGAAGACGCCAACGGCACCAACGTAACCTTAACTGGTGAATGCTACAGACAGATGTTAAGCAAGTGTTTTTTTTGTCACAAGTTTCTGAATTTGGGGTCTCAAGTATTTTTGGTTTCAGCAGGATGAAGCAACCACTCACACAGCTTGGGCAGTGTTAGAGATTTTGAATAACCAATTTTCTGGCCATGTAATCTCCCAGTTTGGCTAGGCAAACTGGCCGGCCACACTTCTTCCTTGAGGCATTTTTAAAATTTCGGGCTTACAACAACAAACCACATATTTTACAAGTCTTGACAGCCAGCATTGAATAATTAAACATGAAATTGGAGCCAAATTGTTTGCGAATAAAAATTTGAAATGCCATAAAACGTGCACCAACTCAGGAGGTGGTCATTTCACCGATATCAATTGTTAAACTGAATGTGCAAAAAGGACTCAATTTTTTGGATTTCTAAGGAATTGGCAGCCATTTCACATTATGCCCTACCTTGTAGGATACTAGCAATGACTAAGTCCCCTATGTCCTAAGTATCGCTTAACGACTAAATCCTGACTTGATAGCATTTCTTTCCGAACTAAGAGCGGTGATCAAAACTTGCTTTAATTTAGACATCCTTCGTATGTCACAAAAGCAATAAAAACTATGTTGTGCTCTGTTTTCCAAAGCAAGGTAGTTTAAAAGCAAAAACTCCTTAAAAAGTTTACTTGAAACACAACGAGAAAAAGCTGATGAAAAACTGCTGCTACGACTACAACAGAAAACAAGGCTACGCTTAATGTAGTGTAGATATGTTCTTCGATGCAAAATTTGCAAAAGTATTCAGCTTTCAAGGCCAAATTCGGTAATACAAGCCATATTTGAAAGCATGCCCCTACAGAGGATAAGAATGACAGCATCATTGGCGAATTATCTGACCTCCTACACTGAGCATACGAGCTATGATACTAAAATTTTACCAGGCGAGTAAGGAAATCGGAAATTAACGGAAAATGCAGTCAGCAAAACACCAAATCCAGCAATGGATTCAGGTTCTTAGAATTTGTTGCTTGTCTTAAACTTTAAGTAGACAACAGGCGGTTTATCCTAAAGCTCCGATAAAATCTTTGCCGTTCACATTTCCTTCAAGCAAAGCTCAAAATCCAAACTCTCTACAGAACTCTACAGAAACCGTAGAACACTAATGGAAATGTTATCAACGAGCCTCAGAGAAGCAACTTCTGTTGTGACTGTTGTGACTGTCCCGACTTAAACGAAGTTAATATAGCAATATGGAATTTAATTCTTACAGGAGTGCTAGCTCAAAAACCCTACCTACTGAGCTATACAAAGCAGCCGATAATAAAATGATTGGAAACTTGTTCATCTGTAAGATGTTATCATAGAAAAGCACATTCGAAGCAAAAAATCTCAGCATCGGTTGTCCGATCCACAAACTTCGCCAGATTTAAATGAATAGTCTCTTTTTTTTAAAAAAAAAAAAAACCTGACTCGCTAGTATTGATTGAGAAGCACTTCGACCTTAAAAGAACTTTTGTGCTGGAGGAGTCAGAAAGAAAATTAGGCTATTACGGTTTCTACCCTTCCGAATGAAGCTAGCAACTCTACCAGCAGTGGAGGCCCTTATTTCATAGATCTCGAGTCGTTCTCTGAGGAAGGTATTCCGCCTGATTCCATTGAGGGCTGGACAGTCACATAAAATGTATTCAGCTGTTTCTTCGTCTTCGAGACAGAGTCGACATTCTGCGGAATCAGTAAGTCCTATTTTGCTGGGGTGATATCTTAAGCCGGTGTGTCCTGTAAGGTATCTTACTAGGTTTCTGATATTATGCCGACTTAGATTCAGACATCTATCGGCATTTTTATTAAAGGGTAGGATGACTCGTTTAGCCTGCCTTAGCCCTGGAGTCTCCTCCCAGTGTGAAATGCATTTTGAGTGCTCCCAGCGCTTAATGGCTAAATTTACTGCTGTTTTAGATGTGCAGCAAAACGTTGAAGGTTGTTTACGAACCTTTCCTGGCCAGTTTGTCTGACTTTTCGTTTCCGTCAATGCCCTCGTGCCCTCATGGGGAGGAACCAACCATATTTCGCTCTTGTTTCTTGAGCTTAGTTTCTAGAGGGTATTGAAACAGTGCATGACTTATTTGGAGACGATTATGTACGAGCTAAGGGCATTTATAACTGCTTGACTGTCCGTGAATATATAGATGTTTGCACCTTTGGTACCAGAGTTGAGTATCAGATTGGCGCATTCTTGAATATATGTGTATTTCAGATTGGAATATACTAGGACTCTTGCCCATGGCGATTGATATGTTTGTGTTCGGTCCATATATTCCATCCGTATACCACTGTATGCCATTTTGGCTATTTGGTCAGGGTTTACTAACCCATGCTCCTTTGCTGTGAATCTCCGTGGAGAAATTTTTGTTGAAGCATAATGTTTTTTGAAGGCGGTCTGTGACCGCGCAGACCATGTCTAGTTCTGGTACGTCAGAGAGTAGGATCTTTAGGTCCGGATGCACATGGATATCCAGCTTTTTGGCTTGTGCATTACTATCGCCTTTAAGTCATTTCTGTCGTATTAAGTAGCAGTCTATCTGTAACCATTTATGAACAATCTGATTGGTCCATTACAATGGCTGGTTCCAGGACTGAAAGGCCCACTATCGTTCAAATGTTCATACTTCTGGAACAACTAAATTTACAACAAAAGAGGCAAAATCTTAAGGCACAATGAATCTTTTGTGAATATTAAGTTGGAAGCGGCCAAAATAGATCCGACGGCAGGAGCTAAATGATTCTGTTATCAGAAAGAGGAGCTCACCACCGACGGTTTGGCCAGAACGTAACCATTATCAGTTGTAATTTCGAGATTTTTAAGGATTTTCTTTATTACAAGCTGTGATGACATCAGCGCAGAAATCAGATGCAGAATTTGCTGTTTCATTGGTTTCTATAGACAATGGAGTAACAGAGCTATCCCTGGTAACTAAGACCTGTTGCAAAGCCGTTACCATCCATGTCACTATTGCGCAGAGGCGTGGACCTTGTCAAAAACGTATGAAAAAACACTCGACTGTGTTGGCGCAGGTATTTAAGTCGAATGAACAATGCCACCAATTGGGCGCTGGAAATGTTGGCCGAAGATCCGAGTTTTGTCCAAAAGATCATCTTCTAGAATGAAGCCCATTTTTGGCTCAGCAGCTATGTCAACAAGCAACATTGCCATTACTGCAGCGAACGCAATACGCAAGTGGCAAGTGTTCGGCTAAGCTTTAATGCATCCACATTTGGACCCCCCGCCAAATTATCAAAGCTTCTTTCATTAATGACGTTGTTTAATAAAAAGCGGGAATTGAGTAAAACTTGACTTCTCATAAACATCATCAGACCTTTCGCCACTGATGGTTGATATGATTTGTCCAGTTCAAAGCTGCCGGTAATAGGTGTTGTTGTGTGGCAAGACCACCGAGAGTCCATACCAGGACTTAAAACACGGTACCGTGGGAGTTAGGAGCGCCTCGGACTTCGGTCCGGGCCTTACTTTTTGAGGTAGCCCCCTTGTGTGAGCTCCACGGTGTTTTAAACCTAAATCGCAGGAAGGGTGACCCTGCTAGGGCTCAATACCCGGAGTGGAGTGGCTATAAGTGCAGTGTACTGAAACCCTAAGATCAGTAAGAGGTTGTAGGTAGGCCTCGACTCGTACCAGGGGTGGCGCTGTGTCCTCAACACAGTTCCGCATTGGTATTATTTCAAGCAGCAATTAAGCGATGGCAAGGCGTATTCTTGCTCCCATGGATGTATGGGCATCCCGTGAAGTTAAGTCTACACGGCAGGCGTTCACGCTAAACACAAGACACATCTGACTGTTTGTTGCCGTTTATAGCATGGTGGCAACATCGTCTTTCGAAATGACGAAGGGGGCATCGTCAACGCCAATGGTCTCAGATATAGAATGATGTTATCTGACTTTCTGTTAGAGCTCGACAACTTCAATTTTTCCGAACTGTGGTTCATATAAGACGGCGATACATAAGCGGCGCATCGCTCGAAAGGAAAAATTTGGCGACTGGGTTGGCGAGGATTCACAAATTAGCCACCACTCGATTATTTTCTCTGGGGCTATGTCAAGTCCTAAGTCTACGCAAACAAGTCAACCATTTTGGACGAGGTCGAGGCCAACATTAGAAGTCGAATTTTGTGCCAGATAAGAACCATTTGCTGGCAGTTTTATTACTACATAATTTTACTTTAAAAGGAAACCGCTACTGAAACCGATGTTAATGGAAGTTTATGGTGAATAAGCTCCAACTCAAAGGACCTGCAAAAGTTTGGATTGTTCGTTTCAAAAGTAGGAATTTTGACGGCGACAACAAAGACAATGGACGACCAGAGAAATAATTCGAAAATGTAGAATTGTAACCATTATTAGAGGAAGACAGCACTTAAACACCAGAAGACCTCCCTGAAGTATTGAAAATTAATCGTACATTTGCTTCCAAATGTTTAAAAGTCCAAAGATGGATTCAAAAAGAATACAATCATATGTAGGCCCAGGCCAACCATCAATCTCGTAAATAGGTAGTACGCAATTTGCATGGAAAGAAGGATATATTGCGCTTTTGATAGGACCACAGGGGAATGTTGTTCCGTGCACTGCTAAAACCTGGTGGACCGATTACTGGAAGTTGCTACCTTGAGAAAGACTTAAATTCACCGGCATCTAACATTCTATTTTAAAATGCTCCTTAGGAGATCCGAAGAAAGGTCTTTGAGATGAATTGTTTTTGTTTCAGAAAAAAAAAGTTTACACCTAAATGATGTTACTCAAAAAGTACCATAACTAACACTTCTTCTATATCCCGAACTCATTACAACCGCATATAACGATCACCATCAAATTTCCACCTTCTAATTTGATACCACTTAACATCTTTCCTTTACGATGTCATTCTCACTCATCATCTGGTATTTCCAAAGACTTTCACACAGTGTTAGGGTGTTTACATTAAGATTAGCACTTAACAGGGTGCCCTGTCTCAAATAAGGAAAAATTGCATCTCTCGCTGAGAAGCAAGTACATTGCCATCACCTCAATCAGCAGTGAAAAATCCATCCATTAACACACAACTTAGTCGTGTTGGCCCATCGTCATCTTCATCAGAATCCATAAAAACAAATCTAAGTAGTAACTCTTTAACGACCGTTTTTACAGCCATTGGCATGCAGGTCCCTCAATCCCGTTCAACATCCAATAAAGGACTTTTTTTATATTTTACAAAAAAAAAAATTACGAAGAAAAATTGCTCCCCATAGCAGCACCACCATAAAATTTTACTTTGCACCGCTTTGTATCCGCGTTAAATTCATCCCACATCCGGTTTTCAAGAATCTAAAAAACAGCGAAAACCCGCTCATCATTTTGAACGAGTATCCCTCGTTTACAAACAAAAAGAAGAATGCGCTCTAAATTGAAAAGAAATCCTTCTTCTTGCACTGAGCGAGGGCTGCAAATCACATAAAAAAAAAAAGTTGTAAGGGTAGTTCCGGATTCTGGGTAAGCAAAACGAAGTAAGAAGGCTCTAAGTGAATCAACAAACTAAAGTGATATCCCTTTTGGTTGTGCGATAAAAGAAAAATAAATAAAGCTTCCTTGCTCGTTAATTTTTCCTTACACCCTGTATATTAGTACCACCACCCACTATGCTTACACTACGCCCTCACATTCTCCTTTTAGAATTGCATTCAAGGTTTTTTTTTTTTAATTTAAACTGCAGGCGACGACAACGGGCGCCGACAGAGGCCAGCGATACCGTTTGGTTGTCGCACAAAACAAAAAATGTCGGTCGTCACGTTGGTCGGTTGTCGGTCGGGCAGGATTCCAAAACACTGACAAACATCGGACGGAATTGTTTCTATCTTAGTCCTTAGACTCTGCCCGTGGAATCCTAAAATTCATTTCTCTCTATGGAAATGAAATTTATGACCGGGCAAATAATTTTCTCTCGTTTTTTCATCCCTTCTGGTTTTTACTGAACGCTTCCTTTGGATAAATTTCGGTATTCTTGCATCATAAAAATGCTGGACATGACTTACGGAATAGGGAATACGGACAAGTGAATCCTCTTTCATTTTTGTGACTTCGATTTACACATTGTGTAGCATTTTTGTGTCCTTTGGAATGCAAAAGCCTTGGCACTTCCTTTGTGCTAATTTGTTTGTTTGTTTTTGTGCTCATTTCTCTTCAACCAAAATAGGTACGTGTTCACCTTAGCTAGCGTTCCTTTGTCGTCAACCGTTGCTCATCATCAACTCCCCCGGAGCAGTTTAGAACTTGTTCTGTTGTTTCATTGGTCTTCAATGGTCCCTAGCCGTATCCCATCGGTCTTCATTGGTCGCGGTGGATGCCATTCTCGTCCTCTTTCGTACAATATTTCTAGAAAATTAATTCGAAAAAAAATTGAAAAAATTTCCTTAGAAGTAGGCGCTTGGCACAATGCCGTAGGAAAAGCAAGACTTTGAAGACTTACAGGATTCCCAATTCAGGTGGGTAGACAGTACCTATATTAGATAAGAAATCAAAAGCCAACAAATGCTGCGTCAAGGAGAGCTTGACGTGTATCCTACCTCCTAAATATTGTTGTTGGCGTAATGAAATAATTATTTCTATGCCTTGAAGGAAGTTTTCTTTCAACTTTTTTTTTTTGTTGTTGTTTTTGTTTATTGCCTTCCACGGATATGCTCGTATTTCTTTATGTTGCTCTTTTTCTGGTCTGAAGAATAAGGAGCAGTGAAGTTTTGAATGAAAACTTTGTGAAAATTGCTGATGTTCATTGCAAGGTCCTTTTTTGTGTGCGTTTTGCTTTTAACATTCGGTATGCTGTGTTTTGCGTGCCCTCTTCGTAATTACTTTATGAAAAGTTTCTCCTTAAACCAATACATTTAGCTGGCGGAGGTTTCTTTGGAACTGGCAGCAAAATAAAACAAAAAATGACAAGGAGGATGAGAGGCAGAGCAAAACACAAAAAGGACATTTAAAATACAAGTACAAGTATCGTAAGTATAATTGCGAGGGAACCTTTTTCAGTTTTCATAATTTGTTGAATATTTTCCTTTCTTTTTTGAAGAGTTAGGGGCTAAATTAGTCCTGGGAATTGTACTTGCCTCAGGGAAATAGGCTGAAGCTAAGGGTTGGTTTAACTTAAGGAGATTACCGTGATAAGATGAAAGATTAAACGAAATCAGATATAAGTAAATTAGAAAAAAAAATTCGTAGTTTTGGATTTTGGTAGACGTCTTAGCTGTGGGTTGTGTATAGCTAAGTTCAGTTCTTGGGGAACATTGAACTCAACTAAAAAGCCTTTCGAGTAAACCCGGTCTGTAGGTGATTGCCTCTACTCCAATTCATTATACGTCCCATTCAACTAGTGCGCACCACCTAAAGTGCTGTTGTCTCTTCGGGTTATTTTCAAAACTCTGCGGGCCCGGAGAAATGACGTCCATTCTCTCTACATACCCCAGACATCTCAGGTGACCGATTCCCAGTTTTCAGACTAGGTCGCTGTACAGCTCGTATAATTCGTCGTTTAATTTCTTCCTCCAGAGGCCCTCAATGGAAATATAACCGAATATTGTAAAAGGAATTTTTCTCTCGAAACTTCTGAAGATGTCTTTCTACTTCAAGCATGACTGTGATGATCAAGGTCTTAGATAGGGTCTCCTTAATTCCTGGGGATAGGGCCTTACTAATTCATTGCCGTCCAAGTCCAAAGAAACAGCAATTCAATTTTAAATTTCAAATTTTCATTTTATATCTGCTGAGAGGTTATTGGCAGAATTCGTAGCAAACCCAAGGTAGACAAAGTCCCTTACTACCTCGAAATTATAACTGTCGACTGTAATGTTATGTGTTCCTTCTCGCTGACAAAATAGACTCAGTTTTGACCCAACTTTGGCCGCTTCCATATCAATGTTAGAGAACGTACAGCTAGAGCGCTATAATCTCCCAATCATGTCGATTTCATCGGCGAACGCTAAAAGTAATAAAGACTTTCGATAGATTATGGTTCCGGTATTCGTTTGTAAGTTATGCACAATTTGTGCAAGTGTGGCGTTAAAGAAGTCCCATGACAGCGCATCACCTTGTCTAAAATCTTTTTTGACATCGAAGGCTTCGGTTAAGTGATCACTTAAGTGATCTGACGGAGCAGTGAGTGTTCTCAAGATTTCCTAGTCCGAAACCACACTAATAGACCCCACCAGGTTACAGACGAAGGGTTTTAGATGTTCGCTAAATATTGCAGATAAAATCTTGTAAACGTGTTAAGGAAATTTGTTTCTTTATAATTGACTCAGTTTACAGGGTTCCCTTTTTGTGGATCGGTAAGCGATGCTGAGATTTCATTCTTCAATCATACACTCTTTCGACCAGATATGAGAAATGAGTTATTGTACACACACAAACTTATTTCCAGCAACTTTGAATGTTTCGGCCGGTAATCCATCAGGTCCAGCTAAGCTATTGCTACCCTTACTTCATTTTGTAAAGGTATACGGACGTATTAGCTATCATCGTCTTAGTTAAATGGTCACTTCTGACCTTATACAGTCTGCAGAAAAAAGTTTATTCTTGTCTTGAGACTTTGTTTTAATTACTTTAGATGGCGCTACAGTCCGAAATGGACGTAACAAGCGTCTCTAGTCAACTTCAATCTTTGCTAGCTGCCTCCAGTTTCGCATGCTAAGTAAGCTCAGGTACCCTTACAGTTCCGTCCGCCACTTGGATCGCGGTCTTCCTCAAATAAGCTGTCCCTCGAAGGCGGAGTCGAAGATTTTTCGAACCGAAGAGGTACACTAAGCGCTCTACATGATCCAGCCGTATCGGGATTGGAAACAGTTATTCTTCATTTGATCTCAAAGCAAGTATCGTTGTCTGAATTGATTGCGAACTCTAGGTAAACAAGGTTCTTAACTACCTTAAAGTTATATTCACCGACGGTGACGTCTTGTTCGAGACGTTGCTTGACAACATGTACCTTTTCTTTCCATCGTTGGCCGCTAAATCGCAAAACTCTTGTGTTTGCACGTGAATTTTGCACTATATGCCTACAGCCGCACCCATATGGACCATTAAGGTTGCTGACGAACGACAATGTTCAGAAGACTGATGTCTCTGTAGTTGACGCAGTTCAAAGGGCATACACTGCTGAAGGTCCATTAAGATAAGTTGGTGTATGCTCCTTACCAAGTCATCGTCTGTCACTTTGAAAAACTTGGCAGTAAGACCGCCCGCTGTAGAGGTTAAGCTGTGGTATGGCTATATTTACTTTATCCAGGTCGGATAGTCATAATTGCTTGTCTACAGATTACAAGGTTCTTTCTGCCTGAATAAAATTCTTAGCATCGACTACGACTTTTGTATGATATTCCCTTGTCTATCTCTACAGGCTTTGGTTCGAGGTCTGCATACGGTGCATGTATTTTCTATCTTCTGGTAAAAATTTCTAATTTAATTCTTCAAGTAACTTCTCTCACCAATGCTGCCACTGATATTAAGAGAGACTCGATCGAAACCATCGGCCGTGGTGTAGTGGTACTAGCCATCGCTTCTCACTCGGAATGTCATGGTTCGAATCCTACTCATGACAAGTTTTTCATTTCTGTAATTGGAACTCACTTCGAGAAATCTGCGTGTGAAGGCATAACACTGGCATGTAGATTTGGCTATTGTAGAGTTTCAAGCACAAAACAACCGTTAAAATTGATAACCTGAATCATTCCGAGTGAAGAAAAACCCTTGAGGCGCGCGTAAATTTTATAAAAAAAATCTAACTGAAGGAGTGTCTCTTGTCGATCGCAATATTGTCAATCTATTGACAGAACATCTTATGATTTTCGTGAGTACCTGTCGTGAAGAGTTAATCTCTGGGGATGCCCATACATCCATGGGAGTAAGGATACGCCTTGCCATCGCTTATTTGCTACTTTACAAAATAATACCTATGCGGAAATATGTTGAGGGCACAAATCCACCCTTGGTATGAGTCGAGGCCTACCGAAAACCTCTTACTGATCTTAGGGTCTTAGTATCTAGCACTTATAGCCACTCCACTCCGGATATTGAGCCCTAGCAGGGTCACCCTCCCTGCGATTTAGGTTTAAATCACAGTCACCCTGACGCTCCCACAAGGGGGCCTACCTCAACAAGTTAGGCCCGGACCGAAGTCCGGGGGGCTCCTAACTCCCACGGTACCGTATTTTAAGTCCTGGTATGGACTACCGGTGGTCTTGCCACTCAACAAGACCTATGACCGACAGCTTGTTACTGGACAAATCATAGCAACCATCAGAGGGGAAAGGTCTGATAATGTTTATGATAAGTCCAGTATTTACTCTACCCCCGCTTCTTATTAGACAACGTCATTGATGGACAAAGCCTTGATAATTGGGCAGGGGCCCTCAATCTATTGACAGTTGATTGATCAGAAACTCTCCAAGTTACTTTGTGAATATCGAGATGTGGGAACCGGGCGCTAGCTACGACAATGTTTCGTCCCGCCGCAAAGTCCATAAACCTAAATCCGCTACCGGAAGTGGTGTCGTACTATATATTCCGACAGTGCTATCAAAGATGTCCCCTCTTTCTAGCTCTGCATTGTAGTCGTCGAAAATCCTTAGTGTCGTCATCGTTCGCGTTTCCACATAAAGACTAATGTTGGCACATTAAACCTTAATATTGTTTGCTTAAGTTTGCCTGCAACAACATCAAAATAAGCACTGCTTTTGTTGCCGATAGCAATCGCCATAGTTGATATGCGATAAATTTTTTTTGCAGTAGTCTAAGGCCTCCGCTAGTTGTTCGGCTACACGTGGCCTATTAAGAGACCTATCACTATGTGCAAATCCGAAATTTGTTGTTCTTGATTCCTTTGCAAGCTTTGTCAACAGTAGATCCATTCATATCTGAGGCTTGCTTGTGTTTCTGAACTTTCGTATTTCTTCCATGGCCGGGCACGATAAGGCGTCGGTCGGAGATCCTGCATTTGTCTCGGAAATCCTTATCGGCCTGAGCTTTAAGTATGCGGGATAAAGTCTTGTGTTGTTCGGGGCACTCGCACTCGGCTTATAAGTTCGGAGGGACATCGATCAGTACCCGACGTTTACTTCTTGGAGGTAGATGCAATTGATGTGTTAAAACCGTTGCAATACTGGATGTCGCCGGGTTGACACCTCTCAGCGCCTACCCTATTTCTACAGCACCCAACTAGCAATATTTGACTTGTTGGTAAGACTGGTTAAACTTCCGTATGTCGTTCCTGAAGTACAACCACCCAATATCGTCGATCACTAGCTTTTCGTAATCACTTTTCTTTTTCTGCAGAAGCTTGTGTTTTTTACGTCTTTTCGGCTCGAGTAGGGTTCTCGTCCCTCGTTGTCCCAGTATGTGCTTGCTGGCATTCTTCACAAACCAGCGATTTCTTATTGGAAGTTGGACAAAACCCGGCACACCGTTCAAGAATTACGAATATCATTGGGAAGAGACACTATGACTGCATTTTTGGCCTGAAAATTTGAAATACGTGGGCGAACTGCTCGTATTTTCTCCAACTTGCAGTACAGAAATATGCAACGATTCTGACCTTTATCCCCAACACTATACGAGTAGGACAAAGCAGGAAAAAATAAAAACGATCATAATAACAAATGAATTCGTGTGGCCCATAACAATGAATTTAGGTCAGTGAATTTGATGAACCGCTATATGGCATCAATAACAATTACTCTCCGCGCCATAAGGACCTCAATGAATTGTAAATTTTTTGAAGCTTCCAACAGAGGAAAGCCAACCGGCACCAAAGCCACCCGAAAACAAACAAAAAACACGAACAAAAAAAAAACCCTATTCCACGTTTACACAACAATTTGTCTTCTATATCCCTCTCCCCATCCCTCCGGCTCTAGCTTTAGTTCCAATACCGTTGCCAATGCTAGTAGCAGAGTACTCGTAGAAGTTTCAGCTTCAGCTGCAGATGCTCGGCGTTATTCATACTCCATTTACTTTTGAGTTAAATTAACATAGCGGTACAAGTAGCATGCGTTTCGTCCTTTTTTTCCCTGTAGATTGGTATAATTTGGAGTAGGAAACCATTATCACCGACATCTCAAAACGACAACAGAAACAACAACATCAACCCAACCCAACATCATCATGGCCAGGACCATCTTCTTGGCATTTACCCGTAGATACATATGTACTATATATTATGAGGTGCGGTTTAGTAGGGTACAAGAAGGATATGGTATACCGGAAGAGAGGTCATTATTAACGCAGCATGCTCATGAATGGCACGAATGGAAATGTACGTTGGATGTCTGTACGTTGGCAATTTTTTGATCATTAACGGTAATGCTCTCAAGTCACACGCACCCATTTATAATGTTGAAATTAATTTTCCGTAGGCGTAATCTCTGACATGATGGAATTTCATTAAGAATTCTTATCGTTTTTGCAAGGATTCTCATTCTTTTATTCGCAGCCTCATTCAGATAGAGACCAAAGTGTCTTCTCCATAATACCATACATAGAGAAGACAGAGAGGATATGTCTTACCAACGTGCTCCTTAGTGACAGCAAACGTCTAATTTATGGATATCTTCTCTGTTGTTTGTCTCTTCATCAAGTTCATTCTTCTTATTCAGCGTTTTTTTCCAACAGGATACGATGACAACGTTATAACATAGCGGAAAACGAATTCCATTTTCTATCCATTTGCTCCATGTCCATGTCATTTTAGCGTAGTCTTCTTTGTTTCACCGGACCGCTCTTCTCACAAAGTTAAACAAACAAAAGCATATTCGTATTCTTCTTGTACTTGTCCCCCCTTTTTAACCCAAACTCACATGACTTGGCACAATTGAACCCGAAATCCTTAAGGATACAGGAATTAGTCTTAGTACATGTAGATATAGAAAGGTGTGAGCAAGGATGAAACTTTCAATTCAATTCGAAGAAATTTATTCAGGACAAGTAATCCTCGTAGAACAATGAGCCAGCCCACCAAAGTGCCATAGTTGTCGTTGTCGTTGTCGTTGTCGTTGTCGTTGTCGTCCCAGTGATTCGAATAACCTCTCATCACAATGGTATCCAAAGTCGGGTCATAATTAAAGGGTTTTAAATCCGGCAAGAAACTTTAATATTGGTATAAACATGGCAACAATGATAAAGGTGACTGGTGACATTGGCGCGTAAAGAAGGATTATCCAGGGTCGACAATTACTAAATTCAATTGTCACTTCGATACGAGGATGTGCGAATACAAAAGATACAACCACGATGGTGTTAGTGTAAGGTGCTAATAATGCCCGGGGATGCCTTTCTGTTACATATACTGAATATGACTGCACGGGATAAGGACAAAAGACAAATCATGATGAGGACATTGTTTAGGGGATGAATCAATTTGCGGCAAGATTTTCGCTTTCGTATTAATTTTAGAGAAGCAAGGTGAAGTAACCAACATGACATGAGGGTAATCCGAAAACTTGAACAGATTCCATTGATATGTAAGATTTGTGTTGGGAATACGAGTATGTTAGGATTGCCACAGAGAGCTAATTTTGATCACAGATTTGGTTGTATCTTCCGGGTATCTTACCGTTTTCCATTACAGGGGATAATTTATATAGTAGTGAAACAACCCTTCCTCGAACCATAGACAGTTTCCTTTGTTTTAACTTAGGAGGTAACGATATACAGTTTGTCAGTAAATACACTGACGCAAGTAGAAGGATAGTATTGAAGATAATGGCTTAGTCAAAACCCGAATTGCCCAAACTATGAAGAGGATTTGGATCTATCAGTCCAAATTTGTCACTTAACAAAACTTCGGTAATGATGCCAGCAGAATGCCAGTCCTTTCGGCGAAACAATAAAAGAAAAGCGATCAAAATGTAAATCTGAAATCTATGAAGACGGAGAAAGAAACCGCAAAATAGTATAGCAACCGGTGCTGAAGATGTGGCATTTTGAAAGGGTGACCATGTCAACAACTCTCCGTTATGCAAACTGAACCATTCGGCTTGGACGAAGATAGGTAGCATTTCTAGCCGACCAAGATGAAATCAGGATAGCAATATCGATGCCGATGGCTAAAATAAGCGAAGCTTATCTCCAAAATGTGGGCAAGCCAAAGTATTCCCAACCAACGTAGCAGGATTAAAGAATAAATTAGTTTTTGTTGAGTTTTTTTAATTATATTGTTACGAATACAAAAAAAGAAAAGAAAAAACGGTAGAAAAACAAGAAATTTTGGAAGGCCAAGACAACTTACCTGCTTCACGTTGGTCTGCTGTGACTTTTTTGACAGCTGAAAAGGTTCGTTCGATTTGTCAAACATGGCAGGGTATTCAGCCAAACGAAGAAGACGAACGATAAAATTATAAGCCATAAGAACAGGAACAAAAAAAGAGACGACTACATTACAGATTATAGCAAATTTGAAGAAGCCAACTAAGAAAATATTTTCCGTATCCTGTGACGTAGCATTTCTGCAACCAGAAAACGGTTGGCGAACAAGCGGTGGATTCTGAGGCGTTACAACAGATGAAGAAACGGAAAAGAGCTGGCGATGTAGACGTCGTGGAGCATAAAAGGAGAAGATTTTGGAAGAAGAAAAAAAGTCACGAAGAAACAATCGAGCTGCCTCGACCGGAGTAAGAAGAAAACAAAAGGAGCATAATTTGTAAATAAACAAAAAAAAAAAAATAAAAGTACCTCTCGGGAACCAACAAATTTGGAAGTTTTCTATTTTGTGTTCTTTTTCGGACATCTTGGCGATTTTCGTTACAATATAAATGAATTTGACATTTTTCTACAATTCGAAACTTATTCAATAGATTATGAAGAAATTAGACATAAGAACATTTTTAAGGACTACGAGCTAAAATGCATACCTGCGGTTTAATCAAGCCTATTTGTAAGAGCGAGCGAGGTAGATAACTTTTTGGTTATCGGAAGAAGCTTAGAGGAATCTCTGTGGGATTTAAGATGAAAGAAGAAACGTGCGTACTAAAACTTAATCCGGATGTCAAGACTCTCCTCACAGTTCCAATATATTTAAATTGTAGCCACTGGCTTCGAGATATTAACAAATTAATATCGTAAGAAGCGACTAAATGGGACACCAATCATATACAGGCAACTATGACACCAAAAATGAGCCTGTGACACTTTAACACTTTAAAACTTTCCCACAAGTTTGTATGCAATCAGTGGGTTCCCACGTCTGGAGACTACCGGTGGGGTAAAAGAACAGTCAATCAATTCGAAATGAGCATACAAGTGTAAAACCACTCAAACTTTAAACTTCATGGAAATGATCGCAATTAATAGCACTACCCCGCTGGGTACCACGGTTGCAACGCACTCGGGTGATCCCAGAGCAAGCAGAAGTGCTTGTGTCAGAGCCCGACGGATTCCTGGGGCGGGCAAAATGAAGTTTCCAAAATATTTTCATAAACTTCGGTTTGCAAGTTGGAACGTCGGATCGATGACCTCAAAAAGTTTAGAACTGGAAGCGATTATGCGTCGCAGAACTCTACAAATCCTGTGCGTACAGGAAACGAAGTGGTGTAATACAGGAAATAAAGCGCGTTTTCTAGATTTAAAGACTAAGGCATTTAAGATGTTCTACCATGGAACGGTCAGTGGACGAAACGGTGTTGGAATCGTTGTTGCAGCGGATCTTCTAAACAACATCGTTGGTATCTTGAAAATAAGCGACCGCTTGATGAGTGTTAAACTCGTCATACACAATGAAACGTGGAACATTGTTAGCGCGTACGCTCCACAAAATGGATGCGACCAATCGGAAAAAGACACATTTTGGTCAGAGTTCGGTAATTTGCTTAGAAATATACCTATTGATGAGATGCTCTTCGTAGGCGGAGATTTAAATGGCCACGTCGGAGAAACAAATGTTGATTATGAGGACTGCCACGGCGGTAAAGGCTTTGGAACCAGAAATTCAGCTGGCGAAGACATCCTTGTAGCGTGTAGGGCGTACGGCTTAACCGTCTTAAATACAATGTTTATTAAACATCAACGACATCTCATCACCTATAGCAGCGGAGGCCACGAAACGCAAAAAGATTATCACCTCTGCAAAATGTCGATGAGAAACCGTGTTAAGGACTGTAAAGTAATACTTGGAGAATCGCTAGTAAGCCAACACCGTCTGCTCATTACAGAATTTTTCACAGCGGAACCACCGAAAACACGGGCATCGTTTGGAAAGCCAAAAATCCGGTGCTATAATCTATCGAATGAACGAAGCGCAAGATTTATTGCACTGGCTAAAGAAGTACTTCAAAATATAAATGGTATAGCAGACTCACTTAGCCCGCAAGAAATGTGGAACAGCATGCACGAGGAATGCATAACACTCGCAAAGTCCCATCTGGGGACTTTATCGAAATACCATTACGTCGGCAAAGAAACATGGTGGTGGAATGACGAAACCAAACGAGCTGTGGCCGACAAGAATAGTGCATTCCAAGCGTGGACAATATACGATAAGGGCGACGATATCGAAATTACTCGACTGGCTCTTGAATACGAGCGTCTTAAAAAGATCGCAAAAAAAGTCCAGGCTCGAACTCGAGCGGCAGCAGCGGAAAACCTGTACCAGGAGTTGGAACAAATATCCTCACGATCGGCAGATAGAAGACAAGCTATACAAGAAGTTCAAAATGTACTAAAATGTCAAATATTTTTAAGCTCGCTGCACAGAGAAAAAATTCAATGGAAATAACCTCGGCGAAATACATCAAAAACGCAGACGGTCGCTTATTAACAAATGAAAAGGAAATTTGTGACCGGTGGCTTGAATACTGCAAGGAGTTGCTTAACAAACAGTTTCCACGTGATATCGTGCCGACAGCTGGTCTATTCGAGGAGGAAGCTTCGGACTTTTCAATCGAAGAAATAAGTATAGCAATTGGAAAAATGAAGCCGGGGAAAGCGGTGGGACCAGACAGCATTCCATCAGAGTTTTGGTCGAAGATGGAGAGGATCGGCAGCGTTTGGCTATCGAAACTTTTAAATAAATTAAAATGTGGACAACCTATGCCGAATCAATGGAGAAGTAGCTTCTTGGTGCCGTTATACAAAGGAAAAGGCGACACTCGAGAATGCAACAACTACCGTTCAATCAAGCTTATGTCACACAAAATGAAAATCGTCGAAAGAGTCTTAAACGAACGTCTTCGGCAAATAATAAAGCTCGATAATAGCCAGTGTGGATTGGTTGAAGGAAGATCGAAGTAGACGCTATGCAAAGCCTACGAATGACCTCGAGAAAGCATTCGATCGAGTGCCTAGGGATCTCATATGGGCCGCGCTGAGGTCTCAAAACGTACCGGAAACGTATGTTAGAATAATACAAGACATGTACGGAAACGTGAAAACTGCGGTTAAAAGCTCTGCTAGACTAACGAGAGAATTTCCAGTTAATGTCGGAGTGCATCAAGGAAGCGCACTTAGCCCTTTCCTCTTTAACGTAGTATTCGACTATCTTTTAAAAGACTGCATGCGCGAGGCAAATGTAACGCCAATTCTCTTCGCTGACGACGCAGTTATACTTAGCGATAACGTCGAAGATTTACAGAACGCCTTAGATTCATGGAGAAATGCGCTAAAGAGAAACGGGTTTAAAATAAGTCGTTCAAAGACGGAGCATTTGACGTGCCCATTTGCGCATCCGTTGCGACCTGTTCCGGATATAATGTTAGACGGAATAGTTCTTCCGAAAAGCACTATCTTTAAGTACTTAGGATCAATCGTTAACATGGAAGCGAAATGTGACGACGACGTAAACCACAGAGTGAGTGTGGGATGGATGAAATGGCCAGCCTGACACTGTCAACTACGGTCATTCCAACTGTAAGAAAACGAGGTCAGAAAAAGAATTCCTGGATTTCTCAGATGGCAAATGCGCAACAACGTCTGGGGTTAACCACTGAAGCGATCCAGGACCGAGCATTATGTAGACGCGTTCTGCGGTCTGCGACATTAGCCAACCCCATAAGCGGAGCAGCAGCGATGCAGTAAAAATGGGAAACTCGTTACGCATAAGTTCGTATAACGAGGAAAGGGTTAATAAAAGGATAAGAAGAACAAATTAAGAGATGTACTAAATAACCTCGCAACAATTGAATTACTACTTATTGGAGAATAAGGTTCATCTCAAAATAGCTTTGTTAGCGAATTTATTCCATCACCTATTTATATAAACCGTATCTCTAAAGTGTGTGAGGAAAAGGGGGTTCAAATTGTGGAGCTTGCTGATGCCTGGGACTGCAGAATCTTAAATGGAAGCTGCGGAAGAGATTCTTATGGTGAATACACTTTTCTGAGAGGAACTGCAAGCTCAGTCATAGATTACAGTTTTATATCGAGAGATTGGCGCTCTTATCTTGGCCACTTTCGAGAAGGAATGAAAACAACTCGAGTACAGCAACCACAGGCCCACTCAGACTATTACCCAAGCTTAGATGGAAAGACGAACTTCGGGATCTTTATAAACTAAACCTTAATGCAAAACTGTAAAATTTGGGGGAATCTTATAGAACGCCGCGAATTGAAGTAAGGCAAGCCGCTCCGATGAACCCACCAACTAGATAGAAAAATCAAATACAAAAATCAGCAAGCCAAAATGATTTGCTAACGAGTGCATGCGAGCTGGGATGCTTTTCTCAGGTTATTAAGGACGCAAAAAAACCTAGCCTTTGATCAACAGAACATTGAGTTACTAAATAGATTGAAATCATCAGCAGAGTTTGGAAAGCCGCTATAGTTTTAAATTGAAAATGAAATGTCATCGCTTTAGGTGTACAAGCAGAGCAGCTAAAAGATTACTTTGCAACCCTCCTCAACGAAGCACAAAGTTCACCACCTTTTCAATATGCAGCCCCTGAATTTCTGGACGCGCCAATCAGTGAAGCTGAAATAAAAATTGTTATTGAAAACTCCAAGAAGAAGAGGAATCGACCTGAATTCCTTTCAGTGCTTACCCAGGACTTCGACCGAATATTCGAAACTGCAGATGTTCCTGAATGTTTTCAAAACACGATCATTTTTCCTTTACATAAGAAAGGGGACTACAACAACCCGGCTAATTACCGAAGCATTTTAACAGAATTATACAGTGGGTAGTAAACGAGAAGATCCTACGCGAATTCCAGGCTGGTTTCCACTATAGACCAAATTTTCGCACTAGTAAACATAGCGGAGATTTATAAGAGGAAACACATTTTTCGTTGATTTTCGTGCAGCCTTTGAATCTGTACCATGCGAAGCGCTTTTTTACAAGGTCTCTTGTCAAAGCATTGAGAGCTTTGTACAAAGACAACGTAGCATACGTCTGAGATGGAAGTAATCTATCAGAGGAATTAAACACAGAAATGGAGGTGAAGCAAGGATGCGTGTTAAGTACACTGATATTCATTTTATACATAAATGACGTAACACATCACGTAAAAGGTGGGATCGAGATAAGTCAAACCACAATACCAGCTCTGATGTTTGCAGATGACATCGTTTTTCTCGCAGATTCGGTGAACGCAATGCAGGTAATTATCAATAGGCTGGACGAATATTGTAAGACATGGATTCTGGCGGTAAATTTATCGAAGTCAAAGATGATGATATTCAGGGATGGCGGAGGCAGTTACTCTTGCAGAAAAAAGTGGAAGTTTCAAGAAGAACAGATTGAAATTGTGAGGTAGTATAAATACCTCGGTGGGGATGGCAATGGCGCGATAGTTAGCTCATTTGACTATCACGCAGAGAGTCTGGGTTCGATTCCTGGCTGGGCCACCAACAATTTTTCAAAACGCCATCCCCGTTTCGGCGGGCAATGGCAAACTCACGAAAGTAAAATTGCCTACGCAAAAGCTTCTAAGGAATACCGTTCGGACTCGGCGATAAACCGCAGGCCCCACTCAGATGTGACACAATTGAGTGTCAAGAAGCTAGGCCATCGCCCATACCGCGCTGCCAGCGCCACTGTGTTAAATACCTCGGTGTTTTGATTACAGCTAATCTTAATATGAACAAACACTTGGAAAGCAAAAAAAGCTAGCAGAAGCGAAAAAGGCAATTTGTTCAGTTTGGAGTTGTTGTATCAACTATAAAAGCATTAGCCATGGCTTGAAACAGAAAATATTCCGTGCTACTGCAGCATCTATCCTGTTTTACGCTGCCCAAGTATGGGGATACCATTCATTTGAAGCCGTCGAAAAATTTCTTCGCTATTACTGCGTTCAAGGCTGGGGAAATCTAGCATCTCAGTGTGGCTTCAATCTCCTTGTTATACCAGATGTGCAACTAGACCCCCTAAAACGTAAGTTCCACACATTACTGGAGAAAACACGCCACAGAATTTACAAAGAATTTGTAAATGAATCTCAGTCATCGCAAAACAGCACATACGAGTATTATACCAGATTCCAAATTACAATTTGCACAATAGAACCTACTTTCTGACGAGTTACAGAACGGGCATGATCAGCATTATCTTCAAGGTAAGAGTCACCTTACTGATAAATTTAAACTACATGCCGCACGGCCCAGAACTCCCACTTTTGTGAAACCTCTGCATCCTCAAAGAACGAGAGGATGTGTTCCACTTAGTTGCAATATGCCCTATCCTCAGAGAATTCCGCGCAGCACAGGTACTCAATATTAATGAACTGAGGAGCATTTTATACGATGACCGAGGCTGGGATAGATTATATACTTACGCAATAAACGCACTGCGCTATAGAAAATGCATTATAGAAAAAAACTTCCAGAAATAACACATTAATTTGTTTAAATTACTTATATGATTAAAAAAATTAAAAAGTTATTAAATTGTCGATCTGGTAGAGGGCCATAAGTCAAGCCATATAGTCTAAGTATCTAAAATTGTAATGAATACATTTTCAAATATACTCAAATAAACTAAACTAACTAACTTTTCCTGACCAACAGAACATCATGTTAAATGTTGTTGGCCTTACACCCTTCATCAACAGTCTGTCCAGCCCCTGTCAGTATGCTTTTAGAAGATGTGGGCAGTACATACAATCTTAACATTACAACAGATCTTGGGCAAAAAAACTCAAGAGTTGTAAATCGAAAGCATCTTTGGTAGGACTGTACGAAACCACTTCATTCATGGTTTCCATGAGTTAAGGACCATGTCAACCATGCTTCTGCTTTAAAAATCCAGTACATTTGGGCATGCATTATTCACCACAAGTCCGCATATTAGTGACTAAGCACCCCTTTTCCATTGGCATACGCTAATCCACTTTAAAATGAGAATTTTAATGAATTTCCTCATTCAATGCTACCAGTAGCCACCATGAAGAGGCTATGGACACATATCTTAGTAACTCATTATGAGTATGCATGCACGACTTAAAAGGAAACATCTGCTTGACTTGTGAAAACAAAATTGTTTATCTATTTCAGGCGGAAATGTTTATAGTCACATGAGCTCGCCTTTGATTACATCATTCATCCAGCTCTACTTTCCTGAGGAAATGCTTATCCTACAAGTTTGGAAGAATTGATTAAAATAACGGTCAATAAGACTCTCAACTGTGCTAAGGGAAACAAATTCTTTCATCTTCGCTTCATTAACTCCAAGCAGATCAAATGACCTTCAAGACTGAGAACTTTTGTGGTTTTACACATGACTTTCCCTGGCCTAAAAGGGACTGACCTGGTAGCCCAAGGTTACACATTTGGAATGACAACAATGGTTCATTGCAATGTTAATATTCGATCTAAGGTTTCTTAATTCATTTTCCAATGGGGATACCTTTAGAATTTTGACTCAAGTTCTTAAGGAGATTCGCGTTGAAAACACTATTGGTTCAGAGCATCCTTGTTATGTTTGAGTAAAGAAGGCCTGTAGCTTCCTTTGGTACAGTGACAGATGTTTTCCATGTGATACTAAGCGCACTTTTTCATTCAGCTCGTCTTTGAATCATTTAACAGGGTCATCCGTTTTATGCTTCCGAAACTAAATCTAAATAAAATGTAATTTTGATTAAAATTTTAAGCGAATGGTCTACGCATTCCGTGGTCAGCAGGCATCAGTTCTTGAGTGAGTTGATCTTAAAAGGGATGCAAATGCAAGACCAAATGCAAAATACCACATAATATGCCGTAAAACAGGCCCAGCTAGTGTGCTTGCCGTGAAATATATAAATTTAGATCTTCTTCAATTGCAACTGCATTCCGGACTGGACCTGCTAAACTTATAAGTGCAAGTGCTGACCAGCAGACAAAAATAGCAACACTATAAACGGGACAGCGGATGAATTTCCCCAGATTGAATCAATGGTGGAAATAATGCCGAAACAAATGAGACCTGATCCGGGCTACTCCGACATATTTGGAACTTAGGCCGGTGAGGATTTAAATGCAAAGCTATTAAGAGAAGGCATCGGTAGGCAAGGTAGTAGCCTGCACGACACCACCTCCGATAAGGGAATAAGGGATTCAGGCTTATCGACTTTGCGGCGGGACGAAACATTGACGTAGCTAGCATGCGGTTTCCCCATCTCGATATTCAAACGGGGACTTGAAGAGCTTCTAATCAATCAACCGTCAACCAGATTGACCACATCGCGATCGACGCAAGAAGTCTCCAGTATCATGGATGTTCGAACGTTCCGAGGAGCCAACAACGCCAACGGCTCGGCCAGTCCTTTTCCGATCGAGTCTCCCTTAATCTCTTAAGAGGTCCCATTGCGCCGGCATCAAGCATCGAAGGCCAGTGGCAACACTGTCAGAAAACCATCAAAGATACCGCTTCTGATGTGCTGGGTTTCACTTGTCCACCACAATGAAACCCCTGGTTTGATGACGAATGCCGGTTAGCATTCTGATCAGGGACTCTATGAGCAGAAGAGGAGAGACGAACACCAGATTCTCAGGAGAAAGAAGAAAAAGCATGAGAAGCGCGCGGTCGAGGAAATTGGGAGATGCTACTTCAGGAATGAGGATCGGAAGTTTTACCAAAATGTCAAGAAAAACATGCTACGGACACAAACCCTGATCCAAAGCCTATTTGTCCGATCCTCTAGAAAGGAGACCCTCTGAACTACACCAACTACAGAGCCATCAGTCTTCTTAACATCGAATACAAGATCTCTTCTGCTTTTTTGTGTGAACGCCTGAAGACCTTTGTCAACCACCTGAAATGTCCAAAGCAATGTAGCACAATCGACCAAATATTCACATTACGGCAGATCTTGGAGAAAACTTATGAGCTTCAGATGGATACACACCATCTGTTTATCGATTTTAAGGCAGCGTATGACAGCATCTATAGGGACGAGCTATACAGAGCAATGTCTAGTTTTGGCATCCCTACCAAGCCCGTCCGTCTGTGCAGGAGATGACGATGGAGAATGCACTCTGCTCCCTCAAGGTTGGTAAACATCTCACCCAGACATTTCATGTCAAAAAAGGATTTAGACAAGGGGATGCGCTGTCATGCGATTTCTTCAACATCATACTTGAAAGAATATTGCAAAACTCGCGCTCAAGCTCAAGAAGAACAATCTTTCAAAAGTCCGTCCAATTACTCGCATACGCCGATGACATTAACATAATTGGAAGAAAGTAGGGTGATGTCAGTGGCGCTTTCTCGAGTATTGAAACGGAAGCGGTGAAAATGGGTTTTCAGATGGACCATACCATATATCGACCACAATCTGCTCGTAATGCGCGAAACGTACTTACTATAGAATCACTATGTTTGTAGTAAGTTTTTACAACTTTAGCACGTTCAACGATTGTTAAACGACCTGTATTATACTCGTAAAATGGCAAACCTAAAATTAAGTACATATATGCAGTCTCGGATGACAGGTTTGACATTAGTGATTGAAACAGGGATGTGAAATTCTGACCACGAATTGGATGACTCTTTAGATTAAAATGAAACAGATTCGAGGCTCTGATGCAAATTCACTTAAAATAAGATATAAAAAACGTTAAAATAATTTCATCAGTATACTGCTTTTATCTTTTCTTTATTTTATACAGCAACATGAGCTCGTTTTCCAAAGCTGGTTAGTGCACTTCGAACTATTTGAGGTTTTTATTTGCAGAATTTGTAAAAACGTCTTTTGCTCTACAGTCTTTGTTACCAATAGTAACTCACTTTCTGCCGTGATTTTCTTGATTGATGGGACGAAGATACACCCCATCTGAGCGCGGGTTTAATTCAGTATTTACTATCTAAGATGCCTTTTCATTCCATCCTCTGTCTTACCTTACGGGATAGCGCCGAACAGGGTGATATTTTCTCTTGGTATACCCAACATTGCGATTTCTTAAAACACTTTCTCCGCAGGGCATAGCCGCTCACGCGACGTCATCGCTCTGCTACAGGTATGTCAACAACTGTCAGCAGGTGCCTATAACTTATTTCCTTATTTCCCTTCAAAAAAATGAGATTTAACAAAATTTTCTCAATTTTGGCCTTTATTCGCTGGGCCTTATTTCACGTCGTCAGCGGTTACATGTAAGTAAGCAAGTTCCAGACTTCTCTTGTCTCTATGGCGAGTTGCTAAGTGCGAAGGAAATAATCAAATCCACCAGAAAGAACATTAACTCAACCCTCCCACACTTCTAAACATCACTTGATTGACAAAGTTGTAAACAGATTAACTAATTTCGCAACACTTCGACGTGCAACAGCTTTAGGCCGTTCAATATCCCCCTTAAATGTTACAAATAAGCAAAAGCTTTAGAGACACTTCTCCATTATGTTCAATCAGATAAATTACCCTAAAATCACTTTTCTTGTCTCAATATCCTTCTTCCCCAGGTTCAATTACGATTTTCATTACTTTAACTTGCAAGAATTTTTCAGAAAACAAAAAACCATTACTTTCTCCCAATCCAAGGCCAAGCAAATAAATATTGACCTACCACTCTTTGTTTTCTGTTTTTCCTTTTTACAGCTTCAACAACAGTCACAGGACGACAATTGAGTTTATCTACCAGGAATATTGATCATCCCTAATTCCCCATCATTGGAGCATACGGTAAGTGTTTCCATCCTCCCACCCCCCATCAGCATAGTGCTACATCACTTAATGCCACCCTTCTATCGAACGCATAACAATTCATCATGAAGCATATTTTCTCTTTTCAATCAACAGATACTAACCCACACCCGGAGCGGTACTAAACTACCGCACCCGCCAACTTATAGTCAAAAACAAAAGAAGACCGATTGACTGGCTGTCTGTGCCCGACTGCTCCTGGATATTTGTGCCTGCTACATCCACCGCACTGAATATATCTCAATCACCTGGCACTGTCGGCAAAATAATATAATCAATCAAAAAATCCGTAACAACTCCTGCAAGTGACGTTCAATGGTGATGAGTTCAAAAGCAGAAAATTGCCTTCGCTCCACCATCAGTACCACCTTCAGTACCATCAGCTATAACAACAACAGCAGTTCTACCACTAACGCCTTTTCAATCCTTTTGATTCAGTTCCTATTGGAGCGATACGATGAGATACGAGTATTCGTCGTAAGGAGATCCCCACCGACAGTTGTAAAATCGTCCTGCACATAAAATTCTCTACCGCAGGGATGGCAATAAGACATACGTATACGTAATTGGGCTGAAATTATCCTGACACACGCATTATCTTGAATACCACACCGAGAGCGGGTCGAGCAATATGAATGGTGGAGCATAATCCGGATTAGTGTCAGAAAGAATCGGTGAATTGGCGCTACAAAAGTGAGATACTTCGAGGGGAAGAATCCAAGGATACGCGCGTTTTTCCAAATTCAATTGCCAAGAACGCGTTAAGTGGGTGCGCGTTCCTCAGAAACACAGCTAAACAAGTGCCGACTTTGAAGAAATGAAATCAAATGCAAAGTAAGCTGAATCCATTGGGTTGCTATCCGCTTTTTGTCGATTGAAATTGGAGGGTGTAAAGCAGTAGTGTTAGCTGAATATAAAGAGCCAACACGAGCGGATACCAACCACCCAAGAGACCTTGGGTTTAAACGTTTAAACGGATGCAAAAATTGTACGCTGAAGCGTACAACACAAAACGTCACCGTCATGAATAATTCATGAGATCCACCGCAGCTGGAGTGTTTCTTTCACTTTCTCTAACAATCAATAAAAGATTCATCTAGGACAGAAAACAACTACTCATACATAACTACCTCGAAATCGTGTTTGGTTTTCTTTCTCGTTTTTGGGTTATTCACTTTTGTTATTTTGTACAATCGAAACGATGACGGAAATCACTCGAAACGCTACTGACGCACGAATACATTCGATTACACGTGATGCTTACCGTTCAAGCTGCAATTCCACACCTGAGGTGTATGCGCCGCCTCCAATGAATGGCAATTATCGACACCCACCTCTACAATCATTGAATGGACATTCGAATAGTGCCAGCACGGGTAGCAGTAGCCTGACGGGGCGTGAAATCTTCGAAGAACGCGAAATGTACCATGTATCACCGGTGAAACGAAAATCCAGCCGAGGTGAGAATCGAATAGAAAGTCTTCCCCATCACACTGCAGGACGACGTTCCTCGATGAATTGGAATCCCCTAAGCATAGTCACAGCTGCAACACAGAAAAAACGTCTTGACGAGGTGCGTTCGCCGACTACTGACAGTGGCGGCGGTGGAATTGTGTATCCTCCGACAACATACCCCACATACGGAACGATACGTTCCGATACAATGGTTATGGACAATTTTGAAAATTCTAGTCATTATTCCGATTCAGCTATGCAGCTGTTGCGTTCGGGCAGCTGTAGCGGTGTCGGTGGCATTATTGGCAATAATAATCTTATTACGGCTGCCAGCAGTAGCAGCAGCAGCATTCACACTCTACTTCCAGCAGCAGCCTCAGTGACCGGAGCAACAACGGCACGTACAACCAACAACGTGACCTTCTCCAATTGCACCGACGAGCGACCGTTTCATTCGAATCGTGGATCATTGCGTCGCAGCAAGGGACGCAGCAACCAGTCGTTATGTAGTTGTGATGCCGGTGCAGACACGGAAATCAATCCGGATCCAATTCGGCCTTTGTACCAATATAGTTTGGATCGTCGAAACAAGGGACACACATATACGTGTGAGCAAAACGCACAAATACTTATGCGAATCGAACGTGAACGAAATCGGAAATTATCGATAAAGGATTCGAAGAAGAATATACCTTTATCTGCGATGCTGTCGGGCGGTGGGAGTAAGAGTAACTCCACAGCAGCTCTAGATACTCAGGTAAGTACAATACGAGTATATCCATAAGACAGTCATGCTAGATTTACCTTTCTAAAGTCAATTTCCTATAAAGTCTCGTTTGAATCGAGCGAATCCGAATCGTTGTGAAGGTCCTTAGCCCCCATGATGTCCTTGGGGTTAGAGAGGCGAGTTCCGACAAATTGCTTAGGATTAGTCGCAATTTGTCTTCATTACGGTTTCTCATTTGAGCGAATTTGAACGGAGGGGGTTTATGTGTTTTCAGAGCACAGTTTATTCAAGCCATTTAGACTATGACTCAGCAGCTCTTGGTGTGTGCCTGGTGTAAAGACCAGTAGCTTTCATTTTCATTTCACTAAAACTGTTGACAATCAATTTAAATTTGTGACTTTGGGTTCGTACAATTAATAACGCTCTAATGGCGTCGACTAGTCCGTTTGGAACAACACTTAACTTCACGTTCAGACAGTGTGAAGGACATGAACGAGAAAATTGTCAATCCATAGAAATCGTAAAAACTTTATCGATGCCACTTTGAAAGATGTTGGTTTTGATATAGTGTAGGGACTTGTAGCTGCGATATGGTATGGGAAATGATGCCTGAATCTATACGAGAGGTGTCGTGATTCAAGATTTGCAATAGGGTTAATAAATTTGCTATTTACCACTACATCGCTTTTACCACAGAGGACCTGGTCTTAATCGAAATGTGACGTGATTCGTAGCAAAATTATGCTTCCTTTCTTTTCTGCTCGTCTCCCCTGGTGTTCTTAGTTCAACGGAAGCGATAAAAGAAAAGAGCCCGGCGATCTCTTGTGTATATGTAGCCTTTCTTACTGGGCTCTGTAACAATATTTGCGGTTGTATCTTGCCTAAAACAAAAATTAGCCAAATCGAAGATAGTTGCTTCGAGCGTAAGGCCATCCATAACACTAGAAACTGCCTTGCGTCGATGGCAAATGATTAGTTTGTGTGAAGGTTTTTTCATCAGTTCTCTTTATGGACATCAAGATTAGAAAATTGTGTACTGGCTATTGTGATATTACATCCCGATACCCTACTCCGGTAAGTTGACACTTTTAATCTAAAATAACGATTTTCAAGTCGTGTTTAGGGTATGGCTTATCGGTTCTGTCGAGAAAAGGTTAGAAGCAGTCTTCGGCAAAGTCATTTTTCTACTATGGATCTGACTGGGCGTTTATCCGGCTTATGCTTGCAAATTTAGGCTTTAAGGAAATAGTGGTCAGGCGTTCGCTTACATACCTGAAACTCAAAAGTTGTAACCTTAGTCTTCCTCTGACGGCAAATCTACATCCGAATAAACGTTACGTATCCTTCGCATTGGTGATCTGAAGCATTTACCGTAGTAGATACCACAGCTTTTCAGCCATTTTTAGTCCTGTCCATCTCGTCGTACTTTTTGGATGATGGCTATGACTACAGCAGTCGATGATTTCTGCTAGTTATTCTGCTGCATGCAGTTTGTTGATGATCCATGTGCAGATCCCAAAATCATCGTGCTTTAATTGTCTTTCAGGGTCGTCAACAATCTGAATTTCGACAGTATAGGCTAGAATTGTGGTACTGATCGACCACTTTATAAGTAAGGATCTAGTCATTCAGTTACCGATGCATGAGCACTTAGCACTTTCGCGATCAATCGACCCATAGATTTCCAAGTCGATATGCCTTCATAATAAATAGACGTAGTCACTTCCCGAAGACTTGTTAAAAGTTGCCGATTTTTTTCTCTTTTCTGCATCTTTCCGATTTGCTGACCTTGACGTCTTCGACGTCCTCGCTATCCGCCAATTCCCTTCAATCCCCAGACTGACTTTCTACAGATGTAAAGCTTCATATTATAAGCCGAACAATTCATCTAATTTGGTCAATTTTTCAACATGATTACATAGCGTACCATACATCTATACACTTTAGGACTTAAGGAACTTCTGCTGCAGCTTTATCCTTTTGAGCAATAGCCCAGCAGGCATATTTTTCTAATTGCAGATACAATGAGTCTCTTCCCGTATTTTGTTGATTTGTGTTGCAAGTCAGATATGGAGTTCACTATGTTCGCGGTGGAGCACTAATTGACGAGAAGCGCTACTTCAACAGCATGTTTCTTTACTTACTTACTTTAGGTGGCGCTACAGTCCAGGGTAGACCCGGGCCTTAGTCAACAAACGTGTACAGCTAGCTCGATCTTTTGCTAGCTGCCTCTAGTTTCGGACGCTAAGTTGGCTGAGGTCCTCTTCGACTTGCGTGCGCCCCGTGAGTTCAGCTCTATTGCGCTTTCTCTGGGAGCGGATTCGAATGGAATGGTATCCATCCACTGTATCCACTGTACAGTCCGTTCACCGTTGTATCTCCCACTAAAAATTTCCCTCTCTAAACACCCAAGACCCCGCCCGCGTTGACCGCTAAACCCATTTTCGCCGGTTCCGTCACAATACTGCTGCTTTCTTTCGATTATGCCAATGCCATCGGCGTATGCGAGTAATTGGATGGACTTTTCCAAAACTGTGCCTCGTGTGTTTGCGCGTGATACCTTCATTTCATCCAGGACGGTTGGATGGAATTGTTGGTCAACAGGTTGAATGCCTCATTCTGTCAGATAGCGATATTGGGTTCGACTTCGCCGTTATAAGGTCAACAGAAATGATATTTGCAGATTCTCAACATCGACTGTGACTCTACTACGATGTTCCCTGGTTCGTCTCTACAGATTTCAGTTCGGGGATTGTGTCCGTAGCATGAATTTGTTTACGTTCGCCGGGTGAAACTCAGCACATCAGAGGCGGCATGTTTCTCATCAGCTTGATGCTGATGGCAGGAGACACTCGATCGAAAAAGGATTTGTCAATCTCTTGCGATTGTAACCGTCTAACGTCGAAATTCCTCACAATAATAGATTATCCTGGCGTTGTCCGCAACCGAACCTTAGCTACAACAATACATGGTCCTCGGAACGTTTAAAAACCAATATTACTGGATGAGTGTATTGCGGCGGTTGCAACTTTAATATCATAGCTAAGGCATTGCTCGTAAGTCTTGTACGAGAGCTCATAGAAGACATCTTTGCTGTCGTGATCTTTTTGCTCTGTGGGAGTTTGTGCGCCTATCCGGCTAATATTGGCAAATTAAGCCTTTATGCAGATTGCTATGAGCCGCTCGATCTCATACCGGAAACTCAAGACTTCTTGCCTATGTCTGAACCCAAACGACAAATCGACATCCAAATAGGCGCTGCTTTTGCCGTCGATAGCAATTGCCTTAGTAGATGTCACAGTTTTTTATCCTCATTTTGTCCAGCCCAACCATTGCATTTTTTGGATGGCAGTAATGCCAGCCTTACATCAATTTAGGGCCTCCGCTAGTTTTTCGGCGGTAGAACTGTCAAGGGACCTAGCATTTCACGTGCATATCCAAAGTTCGTTGGCCTTAATCGTTTGCTGTTTAGAGTAGATTCGTCCGTATCCGAGGCTTGTTTATGTTTCGAAACGTTTTAATTTTTTTTTTCCATGCCTGGGCAGTTACCCCGGCGGCATGTGCGCTTAGGCAAAGAAAATTTAGTAAGAATTGGAGTGGTGGTCCTGCTTATTCTTACGTTTTAGCTCTTATGCGAGCTACTCCAGTTGTAAGGATGACATATTCTTTCTTCTAGCGATCATAGTGTTTCTTGGAAAATAGTGGAAAAGCGGAAACACAGTCCTTTGGGAAGGTGTTCGGGTTTTCCTTTGCTATATGTAGCAAGCTACGCAGTCAAATCTGTTAAACTTCCCCATCTCAAGACCTTTATAGTATTCTTCGATGAATACCTGTAGAGAAACAGAAATTACTTCATTATGCTGCTACCATACATCAACTTAATAACAACGCATTTAGTTGGACATCGATCTGTTTGTCAGGCTGGTTTGTGCTGCTTTCAAGGGTAAGTGTCTGTATTTCATCTTGAAAGGCATTGTGATATTTGCAACTTGTTTATCCTACAAATGCAGATAAGCGGCCTGAAAAGTGTTGAATAGATTTGGGTGTTTTATCTGAACTTTGCGTGTACCATGCTATACAATCGCGTTGGTGTAGAGGGCTATGACCACCGTAAACGATGAAATGCACTCTAGAGGCATTGCTTTTAATGAAACGACTGTCCCGTACCTTTACGGCATTAGATCTGCTGCTAGTTTATTTTTTATTGTAAACATGTAAGACACAGTGAAATATTTCGTGAGCTCTAAACAGAACTAGAGGGTAACATCAAATGAACTCCCAGACTATCACGGATAGAACTTATCTCACAAGAAGGAGGGCACTTGAAAGTATTTTTTCTTAATATTATTCCATTGACCTCTATTCATGTCCCTTGGGACAACTACCCCATCATTCAGAAAACTTCTAAGCCGTGACCCTCCTTAATAAGACTTAAAGACAGCTTTGAAAAATGAAAGTCTACTGCAAAAAGCAATTACCATTGTACCACATCCTGCTGATCTTTCACTTTGTTTCCGCCACACCCTCCATCAACACCCTACATGTACGTATCCTTGATTAAAGTGAACAAAACGCTGAAAAAAAAAAGTAAAATAAAAGGATAAACCGCGAGAAAATATGGAACAAGAAGAGCAATTATATCCACACACAGGACTTGAATACACCAAGAGGTCGAGTGGAAAATTTCCCTTGGCTGAGTGTCCTGAGAATGACGTGGCCTGCCAAGATTTTAATTCTCTCCACACACCAGATAAAACTGTATAAGGAGTATGAGGTGCTCGCAGACCATTCCACTCGTACGGATTCAGCTTATGTTATGAACAGGAAATAAAAGAACAAATCTTTTTTCAAATTCACTTTAAATGTGTAAAGATGTGCTTTAACGTCGGAGCCGCAGTGAAGATAGTGTCTGGGAGATGTAACGTAAGGTTTCTAGCAGATCACATAATTTAAAATTTCCAGCAAAGCGATGAGGAAGGATCCAGCCATTTGCTGGAGAATTATGTACTTTCTGGGAAATAAGATAACCTTTGTTCTGTTAGAATTGCACAAATGAAGCCATCTACTAAGTTGTCAGGCAATGTGTGAGAGCAATGACAACATTTCACTTGCCATCATGCCAACTTCCTGCCTTTTTAAGAAGTGGCGTTCAACCAAAAATTTGCAGAGCTTAAAGGCACTGATTGACTCAGGAAGTATTTTGACCCTTATGGACTTAACATTCTTTAAGTTTTTGAAATGTATCCCCATCACTTTCCTAGCAATATTATCTTGCTTCCTGTCGGTTTTCATCTGTTACATATCGATTCAACAGAGAGTTTTAGACGTGATCAATGGTAAGGTTAACTTATAATCGAAGTTCTGAGGAGGAAAATAAGATACCTGGTTTGCTTCGAACTCAACGTCTTCTGAAAATCATCGCTAGATCTGGGAATCGTTTCACATAGATGTTTCAAAACATCTCAGGGCATCTAGCTATAGATGTGGAAAAGGATAATAAGAAAAGAGTCCTGACAAAAACCTCTGATGGAGTCTGCCGTCTTCAAAAAAATACACTGCTATGACGGGACCACTTCCTTCAACCTACATCGATTGAGTACGGTATTCCTTAACTTGTTACTAAGGGTGTTTTTTTAAAGCCAGTACTAAATGAAACCCTTGACCGGAACACGCTGATTAGCTTTATTTTTGAAAAAAAAATATGGTCAAATGATTCCACCAGCCCACAGACTTAACCAAACTTTGGTATTCTCATGCGGATTATCTTCGTTACAAATGCGACAATTCTGCTTTTTGACATACCCATTGAGCCACAAATGAGCCTCATCGCTGAACATAATTTTTTGATAAGACAGCGAAACAAATGTCTGTTGATTTTGGTCAATTCATCGAAATTTTGATGGCCATACAGCTTCAATCTTGCACGAGCTCGATCTTGTAAGCCTTCAAACCAAGATCCTTGCTTAAAATTCTACATAAAGAACTAGGTCGAATCGATAAAGTTGAATCTTCCTCAACACTCCCCTGACCAAAAGACTCTTCTTATGCGTTTCGGTACCACAGCATGTTTCGAAGAAAAAGTTTTGCAGAAATGGTCAGCAATACGAGTACGGTGAAAAGCCGTTTTAGATGGTCGGAAATGTCGGGTGTAGGTGCAAGTGCTCTATACAAAGAACCATAATTTTTTAATGCGATAAAATTGCATAGATTAGTGAATAGAATTGACGCTGACAGTTTTCAATCTAACAATTGGTTTGACAGACATAAATGTCTGAAGTTAGTACTAGGTTCAAAAAACATCCAGTACAACAAGATATCTCCAAATAATATCAGCATATTTTCGGATAGTCAGGCTACCATCAAATATATAAGACTGACATCATTTCCAAACCACTCTCGACTGCTGATTACTCCTCAAAGAAATGGCAGAGCAGTTCAACATTTATTTATGTTGGTGGCCGGGGCACAGACATATTCCAGAAAATCGTAGAGCCAACGAATTCGCCAAAATTGGAACCACTATGCCTGTCCTACCTGAAAAAGGTATCATCGGTATCATACGTGCAAACTGGTAGTGAAACTGAATGCTAACAAGCTTAATAGCCAAATAAATCTGACCAAAGGTGTATCTGACTCGCAATAAGTGAAGATCAACTCCTCTAAAAGTAGGAAACATCTCATCGTTTCTATTGGTGTCATCACTGGCTAGACACTGTCTTATAGACAAGCATTCAAGACGGCTTGGTGTTTTCACAAACAACTCTTGCAGAAATTGCATGGACGAGGAGGACGAGGACCCTCTTTGTACATGTCCAGCTTTCTTCTTAAATGGCTTTAGAGTATCCTACTCGTCGTTAGAAGTTCAAAAATGATTCCGGGAGTAGGAGAATCACAGATCCACGTGGCATCAGAATGGGTCAATAGGCTTTTCTGGGTTGATTTTTTCCAACAACCATTCCAACCGAACCTAACCTAACCTATGGACATGCCTTTTGATGCAATAACACCAGACTACCCGTAACACCGAGAATATGAAATCGTTTGTTTGTGTGTCAAAAGTAATTTTAGTCAGAATCTGAGATTTGAAAACGAATAAAGTCGGACGTACGCTGATGTCGTCGAAATTCTTGAAGGACGATTACCTTAGATTTCACTCCTGCCTCTGCCTTCCTACAGACAAATAAAGTTTTAATGGCAACAAACTAAATTGTAAAGAATCGGTGGAGAAGCAAAAATATCTGCCTCTTCAGGAGCAGCCATAGGAACCGGCCCATAGAATCCGTTGGGTTCGTTCTTTACTATGCCGGATAAGTTGACGTTGAAATTACAGATCCATAGAATCCGTCGCACACATACGTTGATAGAATACAGCCGATGGCGTTTTGTTATTGGTGAGAGTGTTTTTTTTTTACTCAACCTAAATACGTGAATGTATCGTTTTCAATTCGTAATTGGTGAACTGCCAACGGATCGAAAAAGTGCAAAGTAAACCTACTTTATCCATCATATCCTTTGCTTGTGTACCTGGTTCCATAACAAAGTGTATATTCTATCCAGCTGTCAGTCAAATACTTCGACGAAACGGACGCAACTGATTCTATGGGCCGGAGCCTACACTGTGCTTATGGTCTTGTTGAGCACTCCTATCACTTCCAATTTAATTCGAGAATGCAAGGTTTCTAAAGACAGCCCTTCTTTTCTTCAGTAAGAAGTACAGTCATGACTTGAGCATTACGCTTCACTAAGCGCCTTATTGTCCCGAATTTGAGTATGAGTGACACAAAATTCTGCAACGCTTGGTTTATAAAAAATGACGACACCACGTAACATTATCTTTACGAGTCCCTGGACTCAGCTCGCATTGGGTTTCAGATACTCATCTTTTTACTGGGAAATCCTAAGACTAAAGAAAATCCAAGAAGTACAATGGGCTAGTTATTTGTCTGAGTCCCTTCTTCTTATCCTTTTATTTGCCCTCTCCTCGTTATACGAACTTATGCGTAACGAGCTGCTCCGCTTATGGGGTTGACTAATGTCGCAGACCGCAGAACGCGTTTACATACTGCTCGGTCCTGGATCGCTTCAGTGGTTGGCCCCATCTAAGAAATCCAGGAATTCTTTTTCCGACCTCGTTTTCTTACAGTTGGATTGACCGTAGTTGATAGTGCCTTTTTAACCGGATTTTCCGCAGATCTTCTTTGAACGTGGCAATACCAGCTTATTCTATTCGCCTCAAGCTGTTCGGTTACCGAATTCTTTATATGTAGACTTCCTCTTATACGCGTAGACCAAACACAATCACGTTTAGTGACTCCACTAGACATCCTTAACATTTTCAATTCCGCTGCCGTCATTTTGTTTTTAAACGTTTCGTACATTGTCCAGCACTGTGAGCCTTACATAAGAGCTGGTCGAAAAACCGTGGTGTAGAGTTTCCCCTTCAATTTAAGTGGAAATTTTCGGTCGCAAAAGATTCCCGAATTTTCTCGCCATTTCATCCATCTCACACTCACTCTGTGGTTTACGTCGTCGTCTCCTTTCGCTTCTATGTTAACGATTGATCCTAAGTACTTAAAGATAGTGCTTTTCGGAAGAACTATTCCGTCTAACATTATATCCGGAACAGGTCGCAACGGATGCGCAAATGGGCACCCGTTTCTCTCTAGAGCATTTTTCTATCTAAGGCGTTCTGCAAATTTTCGACGTTATGGCTTAGTACTACTAGTAACTGCGTCGTCAGCGAAGAGAATTGGCGTTACATTCCTTAGACGAATCTCGTTGCTTTTCCATTATTATTCCTAGGCTTTGGATAGCGTCCACCGTCGATCTTCCTTCAACAAATCCACACTGGCTATATCGAGCTTAATTATTTGCCGAAACGGTCGTTTAAGAGTTTTAGAGACACTTGTATGCTCATTTGAAATTGATTGACTGTTCTTTTATCCCACCGGTAGTCTCCAGACACGGGAACTAACTGATTGCATACAAACTTGTGGGGGAGTCTTAAGGTTCCACAGGCTCATTTTTGGTGTCATAGTTGCCTGTATATGATTGGTGTCCCATTAAGTCGCCTCTTACGACAAGTTGGGACGCACTGCGACACTTTTCTTTATCCGATGCCGCGCGGATTTTAGTCTGAGTCCCTAATTTTGGCAAAATCTATACGGTCAGGAAATTTACTTCATATGAGTACCTACTGCCCACGTTGTTGTCTTATAGTTGTTAGTTTCACAAACATGTCCGAATTTTTAAATTTGATATTGCAGCTACCCGATACGGGGCTCCGTGGTGTCATTAGACCAGTAATCAGGATACGGTAGCTCCTAGTGTTCCATAAGAAAGTCATCCCTTTCAAATCTGTTTAAATATGCTGTCTCAATCCTCCAAAGACTTATTGACTTCAACTACAAATGCTTCATGTCCCTTTCACTTGAACCGAGTCTTCAGAGAAAGTTCGCTTAACTTCATTAGTTGACGACTTTTATATTTAGCTTTCTTTTGGAACCTTAATTTGTTTCAGACATTTTGCATGCTTTTCATTAGTTATTTTATGAAATTTTCGGCGTTCCAGTTACTCTTCTTAATAGTTCTTGGAAATCCTTGACAGCTAAATACGACATCTTTACTGACTCCCTGTATCAAAAAACCAAAAATAATCTGGCACCCTTATCCATTAGGGGAAGCTTCCCGAAACGTTCGAATTAAGTTTTTAATAAAGACGTTATGAAATTTATCCCAAATCATTCTGCCAAATCCCGACGTGGGAGCATCTGAGTTTCAAAAGGAATGAAATATTAGCAACCCTCCACTTTCCGACCACTTCAGACCTTCCAAGAACGCAATCTTTTCAAATTTCATTATAAGTTCCTTGACACGCGAAAACCGTTTACATCATCAAAGTAAAGAATCTGATTACTTAGTTTCAATCCTCTGTGTAACAGGATACTTTACACAAAGGTCCTTTTTTCCTTATAAAGGATATTCGACTGTGAATTAACCTTCTTTTTCTTTTCCGATGAAAAGTAATTTATGAAGTCCTTAAATGAGTGATGTATTACCTTAGACTGGCAGGCAACCCGTCAAAGATATCAATAAAAATGAAGGAGTTCTCACCATAGGAATGAAAAAAAAGACAAAGGGCCCTTGAAATATTTCGGCATAACAAAATGAAAATGCAAAACCTTCTCTCTCACGGGTAAAGTGTTTCACTATACCAAGTTCATCTTCATACAATTGAAATGACAAGTCCTGCATCAAGATGAAAACTCAAGATGATAGACTTTTGTCATAAGATCTGTATCCCAAGAACCTAATTTGCAAGAGAGGGTGGTGTTCAAAAACCTATTCAGTCTTTCTAATTGGAAATAAGGTATAGAGTAACGCACAGGGGGCGAAAATGATTGATGAAGGCTTTGAAATAATGAAGAAAGGGGTACTAGTGACAGAATTGAATAAAAAAAGACATACTTTCGCTAAGCACAGCAAATAAATGAATTTCAAGTTTATATTCAATTTGAGACGAAGGTAGATGAAGGGAGAAGTTTCCTGACCGTGACTATCCGAGCCACACACTTATTACTTCCAATGTCGTTGAGGCAGCACAACTCCTTTGGGGGAAATTATCTAAGAGAACAACCGCCGCCGCCGCTAGCTTGGTGAAGGTCAAACGATTGTTATTCTTCGGTTCATGTTGGAAGTTTCTTGTTCTCGCTTGGCAGAGCAAATAAAGAAACCAGAGGCACACACATTTTAGAAAGCGAGTGGGGTTTTGAATTTGGAAAAGGACAAGAATGCCTTTTAACTTTGTGAAGTTGGGAAATGAGGAAACGGATTCACCCTTGAAGTATCCTCTTCTTTGCTTTTTTTTTGTTTTCATTTCAATTTTGTTGGATACGAACGGAACTGCGTAGAACTTTAGAAAGGATGAAGCCTATGTTCGTAGGCAGGATCGATAAAGGGTCTTAGTAAGGGTAGCTTCATTTTTGAGAAGTATTTTTGAAGTTCTTGGCTTTTGGAGTTAAGAATTTAATTAGCGATGAAATGGTAAAATTCTAATTTAGGCGATATCTCACGATTTCCACTTTGAGTTTCTTAAAGTGTTCAATGGAGTTTGTAAGCAAAGGAATACTTGGATTTGAATTTTATGTGGGGCCAAGAGTATAGTTCGATGGCTGCAATCGTTCTTATATGAATATGACCCAATACTTGCCATTTTCAGGAGATCTCTTGTATCTTTTACGAGTAAAGCTTCATTTTACAAAATAAATAGGACTGAGAGGAAGCCTTTAGAACTTTCTATTACGAAAATTGGAACGGAATCAGCATTCCAATAAATATATTATAGGTTTGACACTTGTCTGTGTCCTGTATGTCGCTCGTATATGGTGCTTTGAAACATGTTAATACTGCTGGCTTAGTTTCTTAAATTTTAATGATTTATGGCCGATTTCGGTAGTTACTTGGTTCACGGTGTCCCAAAAGAAAGTTCTTAACTAAATCGCAAGCTGTAATAATTTTGATTCACTTTACTACAATAAAGTCAGAGTAGTCTGCTGGCAATGCCGAATCGCCAAAACGGGGAACTACGCGACCAGGAAACGCTTCCTTCACAATAACCATTACGGCTCATACTGTGTTTGCGGTTGCACCGTCTTGTTGAAACCACATGCCCACCAAGCCCCGCTCATCCAATTCCGGCAGTAAGAAGTCGTTTATCATGGCCATGTAGCGTTCCCCAGTAACAGTGACCGTATTGCCGATGGCATTCTTGAAAAAAAAACGGCCCAATCACTCCTCCCGCGTGAACGCCGCACCGCAGAGTGACTTTGAGTAGATGTAATGGCTCTTCGTGCATCATACGCGGATTTTCAGTGCCCCAGAAACGGAGATTTTGTGTATTGACGTAACCGCATAAGTGGAAATGTGCCTCGTCGCTCATGATGATTTTCGACACAAAATCGTCTTTTTCGTTGTTGATATTGAGGATGGCTTGACACAGTAACTAACACGCGACTGACAGTCAGGAGGCATGAACTTGCACTTTGTACGGGAACATGTGTTAGTCATTTACTAAAATTCGCTGTAGGTTCCGTCTGGCTATGCCCAATTGCGTAGTTCGTCGTCTGGTTGACGTTTCTTCGTTCTCAACGACATCGGCAGCAACAGCGGAAATATTATAGTCTCCCTTGGTTCCACTCTGTTTGAGTCGAGTAGCTAAACACTGGAATGTTTGCCCTGTTGGCGCTACACTATTAGAAAATCGACAGCGAAATTCACACTGAAATGTGATTCGAATTGATATTGTTGACAACTTACTGGGTATATGACAGGGTCATACAAATAGGAACAATCAGTGAAAGGCCGAAACGCTACTGTTGCTGGAAAAAAATTGTGAAATCGTCGTGCATTGCATAACTCAAACAGTGTTCTCTTTATCACGAAATGGGTTTATAATTTCAAGGAGTCCTCACCGCATTTGCCAAAAAGGATAAAACTGGTTACTTATAGGTGCTATACTTTAGGTGGCACTATAGTCCAGGGTGAACCTGAGCCTCAATCAACAAGCGTCTCTAGCCATCTCGATATTTCGCTAGCTGCCTCCAGTTTTGTACGCTTAGTTACCTGAGGTCCCCTTTCATTTGCATCCGCCACCTGGGTCGCGAACTTCCTCAACGGCGTTGTCCCTTGAACGCGGAATCGAAAATTTTTCTGACCGGAGCCCTTCACAATACACTCTTCATGACCCAGCCATATTAGTTGTTAAACCTTCGTTTTTCTCGCTTAGCCGATGTCGCTGTACTGTCCCTATCTCCTCTTCCGCTCACTACCATCACACGAAGAATTTTCTTCACAAAGCAGCCAAGAGCACCCTCATCGGTTTTTGATAATGTTCATGTATCTGCGCCACAGAGCAGGACTGGAACTATTAAGGTCTTATATAAGGCCACTTTGTAGATTGAAAGAGGGCTTTGCTAGGCAGTTGCCATCCTCTTTCAAAAATCCAGCGAAGTGACGTTCTCTCCGAGATGTTGATGTTAAGTGTCCTAGTGGCTTGACAGCATACACTTGATCTTGCCCTCGTCTCAATACTCGCAATAGCACCAATGATATCGCATTGCTTTCTTCCGATTATGTCAATTCCTTTGGCGAATGTGTGGATTTCGCACTATTCTCTCAAAAATGATACTAAAGACATCGCACGACAGCGCATCGCCTGCGATCTTTACAGATCGTGCATTCTTCATCGTTATACTGCACAGATAGACGAGTTGAGCACCGATGCCAGAACTATTCCATGCTTGTATTCAGTGGACTTTCCTGGCCTGTAGCCATACTGATGTGAACATACATATACTCGTATAGTTGTTGATGAACAGCTTGAGACGTTGACACAATACAGCACAATGCGATCTAAAAAAGACCTATCCCACTGTATTTGGCGCAGCTCAGAAGGTCTCCTTTCTTGAAGATCGGACAAACAATGCTGAGGTTCCATTCATCGGACATACTTTCGTCCTACCAATTTTACAAATGAGTAGTATACCAAATCATCGCCTGTTGCTTTGAAGAGCTCGACGATCCAGCCGTCCGCTCCGGCAACTTTGATGAACTTAAGCTTAGATATTGCTACCTTCACTTCATTCAGGTCGGGTGAACGGAATTGTCCGTATGGTTCGTCATCGCCGTTAAACTGTCTTCAAAAATGCTCTTTTCAAATCCTCAGCACCAACTGCGACTGTTCTAAGATATGATGGTTTCTTGATCGTCTGTACAGGATTCGTTTCTTCTCCTTCTGTGCAGCACAGCTGTATATGCAATCTGCTAGCTGCATATTCTTTCCAGCATTCGTTCTCTTATAAGGCGCCCTAGTCTTGATATGGATTTTTACGGCTCGTTCACATAGTGGAAACTTAAGATTTCCTGCCTAAGGCTGCCTTCAACAACACATCCGCATCCAAATGGGTACAGCTTTTCCCGTCAATAGCAATCGCCGTAGAAGTTGTCGCAGTATGTCATCCCTTTTTGTCCGGCGTATCCCATCGCATCCATTTACACTATTGTCAACAGTAGATACGTCCGTATCCGAGGCTTGTTTCCCCGTCATAATTTTCGAGGCTTTTCCATAGCCAAGTAGTTGCTGCGTCGGCGGCACAATGTCTAACCCGGAGGGCCAGTTAAACAGAATCCAGTAACTTGTTCGGTGATATGACCCCTTGGTCTAATAAGGCCTCACCCGACCCCATCGCTTTTCCAAGACTCTGACTTAGTCTTGCAAGTCCTTACCGGCTGAGCTCCAAATATGTGGGAGTAGCTCTGATAAGTCCCGGTAATAGTGCTGCTATTTTTATCCATTTGTCAGTACTCGCGCTAATAAGTTTCGCAATTAAGTACAATTGTGATTGAAAACTGTTGCAGCACTGGATAGCGCCAACCCTATTTTCATAGCATCCAAATGATACACTAAAGACAATAAGACCAGTGCTTACCGTATGAAACTTTCAATATCTTGGAAGGACTGTTTTGCCTCACATCAGCACCAAACAGCATGTTACAAGCTCTACAGACAAGTAAAGTCTTTGTTAGAAAAATTGTCAAAGGTATTGAGAAGCAATTAGGTAAGGTAGGGCACTAAACTCCGACTATGGTACTTAACTCTAATGTTGAATGTAACTACTCTGTGTGTACCCTATTGGACCTCCACTGTCGCCAATAAAATACAAAATTTCGTCAATAGGTGCTTTCGAAACATCTTTAGAATTGTCTGAGCCGATTTTATTTTTAAGTTATATCATCATCAGAGAGCTCATTAGAAACCTACAGGTAAAACCACCCGAGGACAGAAGTGGCAGTGGATTGGCCATACACTTCGAAAAGGTCGTTAAGTTCTGTTCCTAACAACGCATTCCAATGGACTCGACTAAGAAAAATATGAATGCCAACGGAAAGATTTGAGAAAACTGCGAGTATGACACCACATTTTCGACTTCAAAAGATCTGTTATTTAGTTATTTTTCTAGTTTATTCAAAGCCATGTCTAAGTATAAGTATTTCTGGGAATGCAAAGATGCAATGTCATTCTTCCTCGTCTTAATATGAAATCAACGACAAGTCCCAAAACCCTCACCCTCTCAAGATATCGTTTTGGAAGATTTTTACAAAAATTTAAAATAATGTTCTTTCCATGAATATGAATCTTTATTCCCAATCTCTTTAGTCATTTAGTACTTCTCAGACAAGAACATCACGTTAATATTCAAGCTATCTAGTTCAAGTCTACGATATTCACACGTACTTTCCTCTGCCATTCTTATTATCGTTCATTCACATGACTTCTTTTGTAGATACGATTTAGAAAACAAAACAAATTTTGAAATATCTTTTTGAAAAATTCGCCCTGAAACTATATTGAATATCCGTGTGAACACACACGCAAAAGCCAGTCATGCGAATATGGAGATACGCTTAGGGTTTCAATAGACGCAGCGCATAACAACGAGTGTAAGGATATGCGAATACATGCTTGGTTAACTTGTGTACTCACGTGATGAAAGTGAAGGAGTCTAAATGGTTTCTATAAATTTCCAAGAAAATGTTCCATTCTCGCTGACACTACGAAAAACACTTTTCACCATCGATTCAAGGACGTTATGGAGTCGTTATATTCCAAGAATTCGATAGTCCGCTAACCAAATCAAAGGGATTCTTCCATCGTATAACGACGAATTTCCTCCACTTGACTAGATTCCATTTGAATTGCTCTTTTGCTGTAGATTTCATAACCCAGTGCATTGTACTCGTACTTATTGCCAAAGATACGACCATAAACTCACACACGAATCTGTATTTTGAAAACTCAATAGATTTTTGTTTGTCTGTTTCTTTACAGAGTGATTCACAATCGGATGTGGACGTGATACCACCACCACCACCGCCAGCGTTAGCAAACAGAAAACCACCCACAAGTCTCTTCCATACTGATTTGCTACCTGATTGCGGTGGAGGTGGAGGTGGAGGTGGAGGTGGCAGTGGAAGTGGCAGTGGCAGTGGCGGCGGCGGTGGTGGTGGTGGTGGCAGCTCGAATAGCAACTACGAAGGAACCTCCATTTTAGATGATTGTGCATCGACAATCATGAAGTGTGCCAATGTAGGCTCTAGCCTGGCATTCACCATAGGGCAGTCGGTGAAACCGGATGTTTGCCATGTCAACACGTCTGAGGATCGTGAGCATAAGAATCGAGTTGGCAGCTCGACAAGCATCGGCAATACGAAAATTTGTCCATGCATAAGAGATGACTTTTCCCTTGGCAGCAGTTCCATAGTTAGCAAAATGAAAAGGTCCGCCGAAGAGGACGAATCTATGTGTGCATTTCATGCCTACAATCAGCTACAGCTACAGCATCAGCAACATGAGCAGCTGGAAAAGTTCAATAACCGCAACAGCCTCAGTTTAGGTAAATACAATACAATTGGACCAAGCAGCGACTATGCAAAGCAATTAGCCACCTATGCCACATTTGCACATTACCAGCAGCAGAAACATCAGCATCTATTGCAACAGCAGCAACAACAGCAACATGAACAACATCATTCCTTGACCACGGGAAGCCTCAAACGCAATCAGCAACGTAATCTAGAACGATTGCGTTGCCTTTCGCAATCTCTATCGAATTTTTCCACCTGCGGTACCACTGAGCCGCAACAGCATCATCAACAACAGCAATCCCATCATCACCTGCACTCGCATCCATATCAACAGCAACAGCAACAGCAACAACATCATCATATTGGTGATGTTTATCATCATGACGGATATACAATGCATTGGCATCCCAGTTGTTTTAATAAGGACCGCTCTGGCAGCACTGGTGGCGGTGGTGGCCTTATGGATTTGACAACAATGCCAGCAACATTAGGCCGACATCCGTACACACAGTTTCAGACGCCAGTTAATGCATTCAGCAGCTGCAGCTTCGGTGGTTCGAATATCATAAATAGTTCGTTCACAACCTTGGCCAGCGGCTCGAGTAGTGGCCTTAAAGAGAAACTACAGCACGAACAGCTGGAGCAGCACTTGCAGCATAAGCAATTACAAAAGCAACTCCATTCGTCTAGCTCCACAACAAGTATTATGCCATGGAAACATCGTCAATGCCCCAGTCGGGGGTCATCATCATCCGGAACAAATTCATTTCGTAAGTTACATTTTTTTTATTTATTAATTTCTATATTTTATGTTAAGTGGAGAAGGGAGCTATGCCAGAGAATATCAGATAAAAACTCTCAAATATATCTATATACTCGTAGATAGAGCTGTTCTTCTTCAGTACTCTTAAGATTCGAATGATGTACTGGATAAAAAAAAATTCAAAGGTTCACTAGTTCTACCGGTAATAAGGATAAAAATCTTCCTACTTCGCGGGTGTTACTTAGTGCACATCAGACCATGGTTCAAGTGTTTTTATTTTTCTGGTATCAGTCATAGTGTAGTCTATTCTAGTCTAATGTCTTCGCACAACTAGTCTCAGCGAAAAATCCCATCATAAGTATGAAGTTCAAGCGCTCGCCTTACAGATAAATTAAAATGTTCGTGGAAAGCTTCTCCCAAAAAGATATGAAGAAGTTACACAGCAGCATTTTGAAATCCTTTTTTGACAACCAATATATCGATGATTTAGAAACCGACATTAGTGTGGCAGAGACTGTTTAATATTCTGCATAGTTGGTCTCCATAAATGCTAACATATGCTGCCTTAAGAGATTCCTGGTGTTCGTCCGTCCGTCTTCTTTTTTCACTGGCAAAGCAAACTTAATTTACTTAGGTGGCACCACAGTTCGGAGTGAAACTGGGCTCAATTTAAAAGGCTCTCCAGTAGCCCTTTCAGGCGACAAATTGACATGAGAATTGGGTGCACGGCTCTATATAGCTCTTCCCTATAAGTACTCTCATAGACCGCCTTAAAATCGATAAAAAGATGGTGTCCATGGATTTGGACTTCTTAAGTTTTTTTTAGGATCTGCCGGAGTATGGATATTTGGTCGATTTTAGGCTTTCCTGATCTAAAGCCGTACCGCTGGGTTTCAGAGGTTCACACAATACGGCAGATAAAATCTCGTATGCGATGTGAAAGGGCCTTGCATACATAAGTATAGCGGGAGTAGTTTTTTTGGATCGGGCAGACAATACTGCAGTACTGCATTAGACACACACTCCTCTGATCAGACTTGAGAAAGGTTTCCGTTTATGACCTCCACAAACTCGTTTTCAGAAGCCCTGAGGCCCAGCAGCTTTGTTTGATTTCAGTTAGGGAATTGCTATCTTTACTTCGTATTGACCAGGTGAAAGGAAGTTTTTTCTGTCATCGTCTGAGTTGAATAGTCTACTCTGCCTGACGATGGAATGTTGGGGCTCTTCATCGTTATGCAGTCTGCAGAAATAGTTTTTCCATATTATCATCATCGATTACGACTCTATTACAAGGTTTCCTTCTTCATCTCCACACGCTTCTGTACGGGTTTTCCTACCAAAATATTTTTATCTGTTGGTAAAATTGCCGCATGTCTTCCCTGAAGTACAACCTCTGAATATCTTCGGTTGGGCACTTCTTCGCCCTTCGTTGTAGCCCCGCTTTTTATGCATTTTGCTTCGCTGCACGTACTACACGTCAATCCTCTTCAAACCAGATAAAACTCAGCACATCTATTGCGACATCTCTGACAATATGTTGGAAGCGTTACCACCGATACTTAACGCTTGATGAGAAATAGGAGTTGTTTTCGGAGTTTTCGGGATACGCAGTTGCCAAAAATTGTAGCAGTCTGTTGCAAATGCATCATTTCTAAAGTATAACATCTCACAGTAGTCCTTCTTTTATTTTGACTTTCGGGAAATCAGCATTTGCGACTTGAGTGCGGCTTTGTGTCAAGTCAGTATCGACCGCCCAGAAAGTTCAAGTTCCAGAATTCTATCGGCATATCTTACGTCGATCGAAATGTGATCAGTCCTATTTAGCATTTCATGATCCGTAGATGTCCTCCTTGAATATTGAAATATACTAGGTGGGGTGAAAAGTAACCTCCTTGGGAATGAAAAAAAAATGTTTTTAAATATTTTTTTATTATATTCAATATAGTTCCGCTTTTAGCTTGATACACTTATTCCAGCATTTTCCAACTTCTTGATCCCATCCGAAAAGTAATTTTCCGGAAGGTCTGCAAAATACTCCCCCGTGGCGTCGATGATTTCCTCGCGTGAGCTGAATTTTTTATTGATGAGCCATCTTTTGAGGTTTGGGGGGAGATAATAGTCCGAGGGAGCCAAATCGGGCGAATACGATGGATGCGACAGCAATTGGAACAAAATTTTTTTTCGTTTCATATGAGGCCGTTTTGCAGCGGTTTCGGCCTTCAATCGCTCCAATAATGCACAGTAATACTCGCTGTCAATGGTTTTTCCTTTTTCAAGGTAGTCCGCGAAGAGTATGCCATGACGATCCCTGAAAACCGACGCCAAAACCTTTCCGACCCATTGAGCCTTCCTCGGCCAATTCGGGGCACTCGTGCCGGCCTCAGTCCATTGCCGGGCATTCATTCTGTTCTCTGGTGTGTAATAGTTGATCCAGTTACCAATCGACGCCAAAAGTCGGCCCGATTCCGCATCAGCAAATCCAAACACTCCTGCGAAGTGCTCTCGCGTTCGTGTTTTGGTCAGGAGTGAGGATGCGCGGCACCCAAGGGCAGGATAACTTTTTCATATGCAGAATATTGCCGAAAATATGGCGTGTGCGCTCAGTACTAATCTTTGGGGTATCTGCTAGCTCGCGCACCTTCACTTTCTGGTCAGCCAATACAATTTCATGTACTTTTTTGACATTGTCCTTTGTAACAGCATCGGAGGGCCTGCCGCTCCGGACTTGTTCGGTAGTGGAGTTGCGGCCACCACGAAACTTTCGAAACCAATATTTGACGGTGTAATCTGACGGAGCATTAGCCCCATAATATTTATCCAACTTTTCTTTTGTTTCTTTCGCCGTTTTGCCTCTCAAAAAATGCCAAACACGTCAACTGATGTCAAAGCAAAACTAAAGACAGTATAGCAATGAAATTTGGCATGTCTGCTTAAATATGAACGGACTTCAAAGCAGCGCATTCTGGCGCTCCTTACTTTTCACCCCACCTAGTAATAATAAACCTTATTCCGTTGCCAGGCGTGGTGTCGTAAAATTTTTGGCGTAAAATTCGCTTAGTATGACATTGCTCATACGTCTTGAGGCTTTCGTGGAATCATTCTTTGGTGGTATCGTCATTGTCTTCCGTAGGAAGTGGAGTGGAAAAAGGTCTACCGCAAATGGCAAATGTGCATCTGAATAAGCGATGTTGCTTTCCGCTATAGCAATCACCATAATATCAAAGTTGTTCATCCTTCTTATGCTCGGCCCATGTCATCGTGGTGTTATCGACCCAATAGCAGTCAGCTAAGCCTTTGCTAATTGCTTGGTTGCACGTAGTCTTTTTAGGGTCCTAACATTCCACGTGCAGGTGCAAAAGTTCTTTCAATTAAAACACGAACAGGTGTTACCAAGTATGAATCCATTTTTAACAGAGGACATATGATGGTTTGGCATATCTTCTCAATCCCTTCTGTCAATTGTTGTGAGTCCTATGATGAGTTTTAAGCCCCTGGCCGAACATGCTCTTACTATAAAAGTTCTTACTCATGCAGTTACCGAGGAACACCACGCTATGAACTTAACCATTGTGCTGCTAGCCCAATCCGGGGACAGTCACTCAATCAATCGCCTCGCACATCCCCAATCCAAAAGCCCTGACAAAGTGACTAAATGGAAACACGCCAAAGAGTTGGAATGTATTAACGACAACCGAAGTTTCAATCTCTGCTCCAATCGGGATTTATGCTAAGTCAATATGGAGAACATTCTGCTTCGATATTGAAGGAAGGATAAGGTGGGTAATAATACGAAATCTAGGGCTAGGTAGCCTCTTGTAAACTCACTTTTCTGATGCACAATAGCCCAGCACCATTTGGCTTGTGTTCCTTGAAATTGAAGTGGCTTTTAACAGAGTGGCAATCAGAGAGTAAGTCTGCAGCTTATATTGGTTTACAACTGAGTCAGTTTAGATGACAACAAACCCGAACGACTATGCACCTGGCATATCGAACAGACTGAGAAAATCGTAATTTTTTGCTAAACCATTCACCGGTCCTAAGAAAAGAGCCATGGGATCTTCAAGGATGGATCAATGAGAAAAATAGAAGTCTTATGGGTTACGGATGTCATCTGATACAGTAAAGTCTCTTATAAAGGCACTAAGTTTTCCAAGTCAAATACCACGTATATTGTCTTGTTTGTCGACGTCTCTTAGCTTTTGTAGATGAAAGTCATTAGTGTTCTAAAAGAAGCACTTTCTTCTCACAGGATCTATTGTGCCCTCGGCTTCACAATTTTTTAGCTGTGCTACCGTGCCTTAAACTTTGTGCATTTTAGTATTCTTTGTGCATTCCTCTTTTTTTGGCTCAACCACTATCTAGTCGGCAATGAGAAAGCAAAATTTAACGAGGATCGAGCAGCACAGTGGACAATTTCCTACAGTGTTTGTTTCAAGAAGTGTCTCTATGTTTATGAATGCATGATTCGTGATGTTATTAAAGCAGGAAGCATTCTCAACCCGCTTAGGCGCAAAATTAATTAAAAAACTCAAAAACCTTGCTATTTCATATTTTATTAATCTGTGACATTCAGAGGTCTCCCGATTTGGGCTGGTCATATTCTTAATGCCAAACTTTACGTGCGTATGATTGACAGCGAGGTTTACTTTGAAAACAAGAAAAGAGCTATATGCACGCGGTGATTGCCTGCTCCTGCTTTAAGGTATCAGGATTTGTAAGGGCCCACACCTTTGTTTATATGGGTGCCTCTGCAGGTATTGAGCGTTTGCCTCACAAACAACTATTTGCTGACTTAAACGCCAAGATGACCACACCTACCACGAAAATTCTAATCGAATGGTAGCTAAGTTCATCTTATTGATCTTGCACAACTCATGTGGTAAGTAGCAAACCACTTAGCACTTGTGTATTGTGATTCCTAAAGTTTGATGTCAAAAAATGTCCCAGACTTCAAGTATCTAATGCACCCAGTATCAAAAGTAGTCAATGTTCTTTCCCACATCCCATTCCGATCGCATATATAGATGCATCGATCTCAGAAATGTTGTCTTCTACCGATGGGAAAAACAGTGCCTACTGAAGGACTAGCTATGACCTCACTAATGACTGTGATCGTGAATCGTACGAAGTTGTCTTCAGATTTTATGAAATCGCTAAGAAATCAATGCCTCCTGTCTGTCCGTCCGATGTTTGAGAACAACGCGATGGCTTTTTCCTTCCTTCTTCTTTTTCGACCTTAAATCATCTACGACCATCCATCGCAGCTCAGAAAATTATCTTAAAGACTCTCGACCTACCTTAACCTAAAAACTTTTACCAATATTAAATTTGATTTCAGTATCCCTTGTCTACTCTAAATGTCCTTTCCAATAGACTATATCCTATTTTTCAACCTCCCATTCTTTGTTGCAGGATTTGATGCTGCAAAACATTGGCTGGCTGTTAGTTCGATACTTTTAATAATTGGTGCTGCAAGTGTTGCTGTGCCGTTAGCCTTACGTGTAGCTGCAAGTAAGTACAACATAACACATTTAGCCAAGTGCACCCCAGCACCTCGGTGATTACATTTAATTGTTGTCATTTCTCCAATTTTTTTTTTTCTTAATTTCTTATACTCTTGTGTGCATGACGACAGGTGCTCCATTCGAAGAGCGTTTACGAGTGGCTATTCAACTCCTGGATCAAGTGCCTTTAATCGATGGGCATAACGACCTACCGTGGAATATTCGCAAGTTCCTGCACAACAAACTTAACGATTTCAAGTGAGTAAAGGACATTTCTTTGTTTTGTTTTTATTTTTTTCTCTCTTTTTCGTTTCCCGTTTTTCATTTTTCAATTTTACATTTACTTTTTTGCTTCCTTTTGTCGGTGTGTCTATTGTTTTTCTTTTCATTTTGGGTTGGTTGGTCTCAAACCTACCCACACTCGCCTTTCTCTGGCAGAACTTACCCTCCTCCGGCATTGGAAGGCACTTTTCAATAAGTTTCTCCGTTAGAAATTCGTTTTTTCTTTCATTTGTCGCCGGGTTACTTTCATTTGCTTTGTGTCATTTGATTTCCCAATTCCGTTGCTTGTTTTACATTTTCTTTGTATTTTCTTCATTTTGAGGTTTTTTTTTTTGTTGTTTTTCATCTCCCACTCTCTTGCAGCTTCGACGAGGATCTTAGAAATGTGATGCCTTGGGCGAGAAGTCACTGGAGTCACACGGACCTACAGAGGCTGAAGAAGGGGCGAATTTCCGCTCAGGTAAGACGCGATGGAGTCCTTTTCTTTCATTATCATTGTTTTTCTTTTTTTCTTTTTCAACTTTCACTTGTATTATTTGAAATTAATTTCAACGAAATGGAAATAAATTGGCAAAAAACGTTGAAGGAAAATTATTTGAAGTAGAAAGGGGAAAGGAATGGCAAACGCCTTTGACAGGCATCAATTCGTAAATGACATCGTTTGCTCCTTCACATCGAAAGAATCAATAGATTTGAATGCGAAATAGGTTCGTTCCTAATTGTGAAGAGGGTGGCCATCATGGTTGATGGCCAAAGGGTAGGGGATTGAGGCCGTTTGCCTACTAAATGGATTTAGTGTGAGGCCAAGTGTGAATGAAGATGATGGACATTTTTGAGTCCTTTTATTTGATTGAATTTGTATAACTCTTTTTTTTTGTATCTTTTACGAGCACAATTAAAACGAGACATCATAAATTCTGAAAGGAAGTATCCTTTTTTTTCTAAATTCAACTCAACTTAATTAGGACGTGGGACTTCTTTGGAAATGTTTGTGGGCACATAAAGAATTGTTGGAGCCATCAGGTCAATTTCTAGTGCTATCTCTTGTTTCTGGAAATCACTCACTTAACTTTGAAAGGAATTCCCAAGAAGTGTTTCCTTTTTTTGTTTCCCTAAATTGTTTAACTGCCAACATTTTTGGGTTCAAGTAGATATTCGTGAAGCCACCTACTAGTCTGGAATGGGAGGTTATAATATATTGTACTTTTGTATGTATTATCAGGTTCTAAAGTGAGCTAAGTCAATATGAAAAACAGTGCTTCTATCTGTAGGACACTAAAACTTGAGTTTTCATAAAAAAGGTAAGGGAAACGTGCAACCGATAGTGATTAACCCATTTTAACGAAAGCACTAATTGGTTGGCTGTTGAATATGGTCTTCATAGAAGGACTTCAACTGACTGACTGCGTTCCACATATCAAAAGTGCTTTTCAGTTGCATTATTATCGATCATTTTACATTCTAAGTGCCATTATTACTTTGCATTTATTGCTCTATGCAAAACCTGTATCTGAAGATACAATGCATCAAATACACTGCTCGTTCCCTTTGAGATCTCGTCTAAGTGGCAGTACTATGGTTTGGACGTTAGCGAATATTCACTTGCACGTTCATATCAGAGTTAGTGAAGACATTGCCGAGGTTGCTTTGAAGCGAGCTGAGTGGTATTCTATCGACCCCAGCTATGCCACAAAGTAATACCTCCGGATCAAAAAGATTGCAGAAATCCACCTTAAATTACAGACTCTCAGACCCGGCCTTGCTCTTTAGTTAATTTACATATTGGGTCTATAACTTTGCGTGCGGTTTGCTAAGAGATGGCGTAACTTGCATTATTCCATTGAAACATGCGTTGGAAAGCTACTGTCATTGTACGTCATTTCAGTATATGTCATTCATTTGAAGCGTAAACAACAATAATTTCTTTTCACTCAAATATGTCGAACTTTGTGCCTGAAAAAGTGTTTTGCGGGGAGTTAATCTTCATTACTTTAATATGAAGAAAACTGCTGCCGAAAGTCATCGTATTTTGGTGGAAGTTTATGGTGAACATGCACTTGCTGCCAAAAGTGGTTTGCACGATTTAAAAGTGGTGATTTTGGCTTGGAAGACGATGAACGTCCTGGACAGCCAAAAAAGTTTGAAGATGAAGAACTGGAAGCATTACTCTATGAAGATTGTTGCCAAACACAAGAAGAGCTCGCAGAATCTTTGGGTGTCACTCAAACAGCCATTGCAAAACGCTTAAAAGCAACTGGATATATTCAAAAGCAAGGAAATTGGGTTCCACATGAACTCAAGCCGAGAGACGTCGAAACGCTGGAACGCCACAAAAGGAAGTCATTTTTGCATCGGATTGTTACTGGTGATGAAAAATGGAACCATTACGATAATCCCAAGCGCAAAAAATCATATGTGAAACCCGGCCAACTAGCCAAATCAACGGCAAAGCCGAATATCCATGGCCCGAAGGTAATGCTCTGTATTTGGTAGAATCAGATGGGTGTGCTGCATTATGAGCTGCTAAAACCGGATGAAACCATCAATGGACAACGCTACCGAATATAATTAACCTGTTTGAAGAGAGCAGTAGCCGAAAAACGCCCGAAATATGCGACCAGACACGAGGCAATAATTTTCCATCATGACAACACTCGGCCCCACGTTGCTATTCCGGTTAAGAACTATTTGGGAACTATTGGGATCCACAAATTGCCAGAAAGATGGGAAAAAGTCATAGCTTCAGATGGGCAATACTTTGAATAATACTATTGTACATGTTTTTCTTAAATAAACGTTCAAATTTTGAAAAAAAAACCGCACGAATTAAGTTATATACTTAATATATATAATTTTTTTCAGTCCAAAAATATGTATATATTAAAGAGGGAAATAACAGAAAATAAACAAGATATTTATAGATAAATTAATTTATATTTTAATTAAATATTTATTTTGTCTGTGTAGCTAGTGCAGCAGTACAGGTTTGGCAGCGATATAAAAGAGCTAAGTGTTCAGCATAAACCGCATTTTTGTAGTAACAGCAATACGCTCGGGTTTTCCGCTGGATTTTGGCAGCGCTTATTTGGATGCGGATTTGTTGTCGGAGGCAGACTAAGACAAGAAGTCCTCAGCTTCCGGCATGTGAGCGAGTGCCTCGTAGCAATCCGCATCAAGGCTAAATTCGCCAACATTGGCCTTATATGCGTGCATGCCACCACAGAGGAGAAAGATGACGACACCAAGGATGCCTTCTACGAGCTCCTTAACAAAACCTACGAGCAATGCCCTAGCTATGACATTAAAATGGTCTTCGGTGATTTTAATGCAAAGCTAGGAAGAGAGGGTATCTTTGGTGGAACAATCAGAAAATATAGCCTGCACAACACCACCTCCGATAACGGATTCAGGCTAATCGACTTTGCGGCGGGGCGAAACATTGTCGTAGCTAGCACGCGGTTCCCACATCTCGACATACACAAGGGGGACTTGGAGAACCCCTGATTAATCAACAGTCAACCAGATTGATCACATTGCGATCGACGCAAGACACTCCTCCAGTATTATGGATGTTCGTACGTTCGGAGGAGCCAACATCGACTCGGACCATTACCTTGTTGTAGCCAAGGTACGGTTGCGGATATCCCAAACTACGCCAAGACAAACTAATGCTGTGAAAAAATTCGACGTCAGACGGCTACAATCGTAAGAGATCGCCAAGTCCTTTTCCGATTGAGTGTCTCTTTATCTCTTAAGAGGTCCAATACCGCCAGCATCAAGCATCGAAGACCACTGGAAACACTGCCAAAACGCCATCAGAGATGCCGCTTCTGATGTGCTGGATTTCACTCGTCCACCACAACGAAACCCCTGGTTCGATGACGAATGCCGGCAAGCACATGCAGTTAAACAAAAAGCACGCAATGCGGCACTGCAAAAAAAACCAGAGCTGCTCATGAGCTCTATGAGCGGAAGAGAAGAGACGAACACCGGCTTCTCAGGAGGAAGAAGAAAGAGCATGAGAAGCGCGTGATCGAGGAAATTGAAAGATGCTACTCCAGGAATGAGGTTCGGAAGTTTTACCATGCCACGGAAACAAGCCCCGAACCGAAGCCTGTAGAGATGAACAAGGGAACATCGTAGTAGAATCGCAGTCGATGCTGAGGATTTGGAAGAACCATTTCTGCAGACTGTATAACGGCGATGACGGACCAAATACCGCTGTCAGGCAGAATCAACCTTTCAACTTGGACGATGATGACCAACAATTCCGTCCACCCGACCTGGATGAAGTGAAGATGGCTATATCGAAGCTTAAGTCCAACAAAGCTGCTGGAGCGGATGGCCTGACTGCCGAGCTCTTCAAAGCGACAGGCGATGACTTGGTAAGGAGCATACACCAACTCATCTCTAAAATATGGTCGGACGAAAGTATGCCCAATGAATGGAACCTCAGCATTGTTTGTCCGAATCTCAAGAAAGGAGACCCTCTGAACTGCGTCAACTACAGAGGCATCAGTCTCCTTAACATCGCATATCGCGTATTGTGTGAACGCCTGAAACCGTTCGTCAACAACCTGATAGGTCCATATCAGTGTGACTTCAGGCCAGGAAAGTCCACCATCGATCAGATATTCACACTACGGCAGATCTTGGAGAAGACCCATGAACTTCAGATCGATACCCTCCACCTATTCATCGATTTTAAGGCCGCGTATGACAACATTTATAGGGACGAGCTATATAAAGCAATGCCTAGTTTTGCCAAACTCGTCCATCTATGTAGGATGACGATGGAGAATGCACGCTGCTCCATCAAGGTCGGTAAAGATCTCACCGAGACCTTTGATGTCTTTCAAAAGTCCGTCCAGCTACTCGCATACGCCGACGATATTGACATAATCAGGAGAAAACAGCGTGATGTCAGTGGCGCTTTCGCGAGTATTGAGACGGAATCGGCGAAAATGGGTTTAGCGGTCAATGAGGGCAAGTCCAAGTATATGCTGTCAAACAAAAAGGACAACCAACACCGACGTCTCGGACAGAATGTCACCCTCGACAGATATACCTTTGGGGTAGTTAAGGACTTTTTCTACCTAGGCTCCGCTATAAATACAGACAACGATACCAGCGCTGAGATCAAGCGAAGAATAACTCTTGCCAACCGCTGTTTCTTTGGGTTAAGAAGGCAATTGAGTAGCAAAGCCCTCTCTCGGACAACAAAAGCCACCCTTTATAAGACTTTAATAATCCCGGTCCTGCTCTATGGCGCAGAGGCATGGACATTATCAAAAATGGATGAGGGTGTTCTTGGTTGCTTCGAGAGAAAAATTCTTCGGGCGATCTTCGGTCCCGTCTGGATTGACGGTGAGTGGAGGAGGAGATACAACGACGAACTGTACGGACTGTACAGCGACATGGACCAGAAGAGTGAGGATCCAAAGACTGAGATGGCTGGGTCATGTAGAGCGCGTGGACACCAATCCTCCGGTCCGAAAAGTCTTCGAATCCGCCCCCCGAGGGACAGCGCAGTAGAGGAAGGCCAAGACTCAGGTGGCGCACGCAAGTGGAAGAGGACCTCAGCCAACTTAGCGTGCGAAACTGGAGACAGCTAGCCAGTGATCGAGCTGGCTGGAGAAGCTTGTTGACTGAGGCGCAGGTCCACCCCGGACTGTAGCGCCACCTAAAGTAAGTAAGTAAGATTAATCTCGCGCTCCTGTTCCGGCATCTTTCCACCACAAATCATACCCTTCAAATCACACAACCACCATACTTTTATTCCGTACTTGGCTGGCTTAGATGGAATATCTTGTGTGAAACGTGCCCGTTCTCGATAAGGAAAAAGTTGTTCGTCCATGGTCATTGAATCATGCGGATTATAAGCTGCTGTCAAATTAGCCTGCAACATGCAACATAAGCCACAAATCATTAATAGCAGCAGTTTTGCTAATGAGTAATCTCTCCGGCCTTGTCATCGCATTATCAAAGGAAATAAGCTTTGTGAAAGATTTAAAACGATTTTATGATAAAGTGGCTTCATATATTGGAGCATGTGTTGGGCCCCATAGTTCCCCACGTTCCAGCATATGAAATGATAGCCAAAACAGCATTAAATGCTTTTAGAGTCAACACTTTATTTTGTTCCCGCTTAGTTAGATTTGCTTCATTCCTTATAGCTGTTATCTGCTTGGCTTTGCGATTCGTTTCCACGAATGATGAAGTGAGCTATATCTTCGGTGATTGGAGATCGAAAGATGGTAAATGGATCATGAACCAAGTTTTTCAATGGCCCTGGCTTCCTTCTAGTGTAATCGACACTATTATGAGGACGAGTGCGACTGCTCGTTGGTGAATCTTTGTAGCATTTTGTGTAATTTTTGAAAATAAAATAAAAGGAGCAGCATCAGTCTCAGCCTGATTACGGGCAGTGGCAGTAGCAGCTTCTTCACGAAGCTTTTCTATCTCATCATAGTGGTCTTTATCGTACCCATCATCATCCACTTTTACATTCACTTGGCTATCGACATCGGACACATCAATAGCACTTTCTGGATAATTTGTCATATAGCACGCAAACAGGAAGGGGAAATTGAAAACAATAAATAATTTTCGCAGAATAACCATGAACGGATGCGCTAATGCTGCTCGCGGGTCGACTGCTCGGCTGATTTTCACCTAATCATTTTATTAGTCATACGACATAGTTAAGGATGGTATATGAAAAAGGACCATGAAAGAATTATTTTCTTCTCCAGTTCCTATGTATATATATATATATCTTTGTTAACCCTTTTCCTTTATTTTCAATAATCTCTTCTCTATAATACACGCAGGTCCCTACGGACCTTGACGCTTATTACCGTACTAAATGTCTTCAAAATTTAAAAAAACTCGAAATGTAGTGCACGCATCGTTTCAAAATAAGTTTTAGTCGCTTTAGCATTGTTTTTTTTTTATAGAATACAATAGGCATCAACTGTAATAAAAATATTTGTAAGCATTCAAAAAATCAAAAGGTCCCTAGGGACCTTCTTGCTAATCGGAAGTTTAAGGTACATTAGGGCCAAATGTAAGTCCATTGAGAGTAAACCAAAGAGCTTCCTTGTCATTACTGGTAATCTCATGGAGCGGGGAAGATTTAGATTTCGGCACTGGTAACTACCTAGGGATTATATTTTTATGCATTCCAAGGCAAAGAACTGACGAAGAAAGTGAGCCATAGATTCCGTTTCCTTGTCATCACTGCAGCACCTTCAGGATTCGATGTGCTTAACACTCTCCAATGATAAAGTGGCACCCTATTCCTTTCTCCAAGATATTTTAGAATTAAGTGCTAGAAAGTGTGTCATTTATTTCAGAAGGACACTATTGGCTTCTCCTTAGACATCAGAGTCTTGCCAGTTCTTTAGTGGTGTAGTTCCTTGTGTATCTCCGAGTGGCGAGGAACTCAAACAGAGTGCTTTTTAGCCAGGTTATTGAGTAATAGGTGGCCCTAACCACTCTCAAATTAATGGCGCTTAAAGTGAGTCTGCCCTGCCCCTACTCTTACACCTTCAGCTATCCCGCAGCCGCTGTTTCCTATTTATTGGTGAGTTAAAGTCGACGTTGATAATTTAAGGTCTTTTGGCTAGAAAACACCGTGATGAAGCGTATGCAGGGCGGCATGTCCTACAGATCTTTCTGTTGCTGAGTGTTTCACTCTGTTGACAGAATTTATTCAATTTGTAGACAGAACTGGTCTGAAGGCATCATGGTATCTACCATGAGCATGTCCAGTGGAGGCATAAGAGTCCATGCCCTAACTAACATCACGGCATGGATGTTCACCTTTTTGTCTCGACATGAGAGTGGATGAAAATCCGTTCATGAATTTACCATATTTCGTGTGTATGTGAGTTGTTTTCTGTTGAATGCTATGAACTTTTTTTTTGTCACAGCGTCTTGACATTTTTGTAATTGCTTGTAATTTTGATGTTGCTGGTTGTGCTCGTGCTGTGCCTTAATAATTTAGCTGTTGTCGCATGAACATGTGCTCGCAAAATGTAATTTTTTGACTTTATTTGTTCAATAATGACAACAAAACAAGGCTGTCTGAATGTCTGACATAATTTTGTCTCGTGAAGAGAGTCCTATCCTTTAAAAGATATTTTCCAAGTTGTTCTTAGAAGGAGTATTGTCCCAGTCTCAACCCGATTTAACTTTGTGGAAGGCATGCTGACAATTCGGCAGTGCTGTGTGATTGAGACTGCAAATGGTGTTGAAATATGAATTCAATTTTAAAACTGAGGTTGTTTCCGATATGAGAAGAAGGCTAAAGCTGAAGCTTATCAGCCATACTGAAAGGTGACACCATCCGTTTTCCAACGTAGCTAAGTATTTAGGAGTCATAGTAAATAACAAACTTCTTAGGACAAAATATTCCGAGTCATAGTCCTTAAGGAGCTGTCGTCTTCCTGGCAAGGTAAGATAGCTTGTACTCAGATAAGGGAATTTTTTTTCACAGAGAGATCTATTAGTATACACCTGTATAAGCTAAGAAATAATAACGTCGATGCCGATTTTGTAAGGTTCCAAAGAGCGGTTAGTCACGGGTGCTTTGGTGCCTTTTCGAACTTTCGTGACCCTACTCTACATGCACTGATATTCATATCACAGGCCACATTTGCAAGGCCATCTTTTCTTTAAAGAGATTTTTGATATGATTGGACTGTGGATTTTGTTAAACTCGCGGGCCAACTTTCAAGAAACTTTAATCTGAAGACATGCCATCTGACGGAACTGCCCTGGAACTTTCAGTTGCTACAATAACATCAGGTGTAATTTTCATGCACTCATTGGTGAAAAACGACACCTTTAAACTAAACTATTCGAGAGGCTATTAGAACCCTTAAAATGTATGCACAGAAGTAGGAGTAGGTCCGAAAGTAGGGTTTGAATTTGGCATCGTTACATAAACGATGAGCTGAGAGCATTTTCTGACGAATTAAAAAGGGTTTTCTTTTAAGTCAGTACTAATCTGTGCTTTGTGCAAGCGAGAGCATACATTCTAAAATTAATTCTTGAAATCAACTTGAGAGACAGACAAAGTTTTCAACCAATTGCTAAACATAATTTTCTATAAGACACCAGATCAAATGCTTTTTGATTTTGATCCCATTCACCGAAATTTCAATGCAAGCGATGGCGAAGTAGGAGTACCTATAATACTGAAGGGCAAGCTGTGCTTAAGGCCTAACTTAACCATCTCACTGATTCTGAGCTGATTCGGGGATAAATGCAATTTGCGATTGGAAGGCCGAATTCAAGTCAAATGTATAAATGTTGTTGCGGAGCCTTAGGTTACCGTTAACAAGATTTCCCAGGACCTGATTTGCAGTTAGGATTACTTACATTTTCGGCTTGGATTTCAATTGAGAGTCAATCTTCTTACTAACACAACAGTATGTAATATGACTCTCTAGACTGCAGCCAGACCAAACAAATACTTCGGGACTTCTTAATAAATGTCATTTATCAAGTAAGGACTGTAAATTTTTTTGCCATCCTAACGAAATACTACGCCCTTGCTAAACGCTTGAGTTTGATAGTGTAAGTGTATAAGTGCCCAAAAGGCTGCAGGTTTTGAGCACTAGACGCTGATATGTTGAATGCTGTTACTGTATTCAAAAGTAATTATTGATTCTCTTTCTTGACGACATCCGATTAAGGGTACGTAAATAAGAACTGCCTTAGACGTGACGGCGTTTCACTCTTCAATCTAGAATATGATATTTTTTTCTGCTATCGCGGAGATGCAGGCCCTGCTCATACCCTCTTAAGGCTTTGAGTTCGGTACATTGGTCTGCCCAAATTCATGAAAAATTGGTACAGCATGACTACATAGCACTTCTACAACTAACTATTCTTCTTCTGGAAATGTGAATTTGAAAATAAGGCCTACATTCCACTTATATTTGCCTTTAAAGCATCACTTCACCTAATTTTCTGCACATTTTTCGGGAAATAATTTTCAGTTGTGATATCCACAGACTAAGCTATAGAATTTGTATCGTTAAAGGGAAGAAAAACGAGACCAGGATTCGTTTGATACCAGTTTGACAATTTCGTTTTGAGGGGGAGACCTTTGCGCCAGCCTTATGTTGAACAAGAAGAGATTCAGAAAAGAGTCGGATTATACTTGGCTTAGACACTGTGCTCTACCCACAATTTGAATATTTAGTTCTCTCGTCTACAGTTGTAATGCAGTGACTTCAGGTGCATGGACAGACACCATATACAGTCCGTTTGATAAGATCGTATATGGCAAAACTCGTTTATGAAAACCGGTTTGGAAGTGGCATTTGCATTAGCAGATAAAAAAATACTTCTGCTAAGATGCTTTGAATAAAAAAATTTAAGAGTGTTCAATTTTTGTCAGAGACGGAAGTATTTTAAAATGAGTGTCGCGTTTGCATCAAGTTATGAAGCAGCATTCTTGTGCACGCATCCAAGAGGACAAAAAATGCCACGCGAAAGGTGGTTTAAAACAAGGAATGAGAATTGGTTACTGCAAGAAGATAATGACCCGAAACATCGCAGTCGTTTGTGCAGCGCGTGGAAACAAGAAAATGACATCGATGTTTTAGATTGGCCATCACAGTCGCCGGGTGCAAATTCCATTGAAAACGTTTGGGTATTCATGAAGCTAAAGCTCCAAGGAAAGAACATCTCGATGGTCAAGCAATTATCACTAAAAATACGAGTTTTATGGAGATCTTTGTCTCAAGATTATGCTATAAAATTAGTAGAAAGCATGCCGCGAAAACTCCAAGCAATTATTGATAATGGAGGAGAGTGGACAACATATTAATTGAAAAGCATTCAAGTAAATAAACAAAATAAACCAGTACAATTGATTTCTTTTTATTATTATAAGTTCTTCTTTTATTTTTGTCGTGTACGATGTTATCAAACAGACTATACAACAGCTTCCTTCTACAAGTAGGGATAAATGTTCGTGGGTTCGCACTACACCGCTGTACATTCCATATACAGGATCTTCCAATAGGGACTTCCGAAATTCGACAGTTGATAGCGGCCATATTGTTGAAGCTTCATCTGTCAAATTGGCTGTCATTTATTGAGTCATGGATGGATATAGCGTTCAACAACACGTGCAAATGATGAAATTGTGTAATCAAAATGAGTGTTCTATTCGGGCAACGTTCCGCGCGCTTTGCCCATTGTACGGTTACCATAATCGCCATACCGAGAGGACTATTCACAGTGTGGTGGATAAATTTGAGTCAACTGGTGCGGTAAACTATAAACCAACACCCGTACATCGACGAAACGCAAGATCTGCTGAAAACACTGCCACTGTCTGTGAGAGTGTGCCGAAGAATTCGAAACAGGTTTCGCGTCGCTCACAAGAATTCAGTCTTTCGCAGACCACAACTTGGCGAATTTTGCATCGTAACTTGGGCCTGCACCAGGAGCTGAATAAGCTCTGGAGCAGTTGGAAACTGGCCATAATTTTTATCGAAAAATCATCTTCAGCGATGAGGCCCATTTCTTTAAGAATGGTTACGTCAAGAAACTTAATTGTCGAATTCGGGACGATACCTATCCACATGAGATCCAAAAGCGTTCAATGCATGCTGAAAAAGTCACTTTTCGGTGTGGATTTTGGGCTGGCGGCGTCATCGGTCCATATTTCTTTGAGTACGACGTTTGCCAGGCCATTACTCTCAACGACGAGCGCTATAGGTCGATGGTTACCAACTTTGTTTGGCCTGAATTGGATGATATGGACACCAACGATATGTGGTTTCAATAGAATGGCGCTACGTGCCACACAGCTCACGACACATCCGAAATTCTGCACGTACGATTCGAGGACATGGTCGTCTCACATAGAGGTGATGTGAACTGGCCACCGAGATTGTGCGATTTGACCCCGTTAGACTTTTCTTGTGGGGTTTTCTGAAGTCCCAGGTCTATGCAAATAAACCACCAACCACAGCGACCCTCAAAGCCCACATAGCCGATGTCGTCGCTCAAGTTCAGATGCACGCCACCCAGAGAAGCCGCGGCGGACATTTGAACGATGTTATATTCTTCATATAATGGCATCGACAAACCTTTCAAATGAATTAATAATTTCGATGATATCTCACACACACTTTGTTCTATTTAAACTGAAAGATAGGAAGCGCTTAATCAAAGACCCTTTATGTCGATATCGCAGCACAATTGGAGGTGGGTTTCTGTCTCCTTGCTATTTTATATTTCCTGTGTCCTGATTTGTGTTTTTTTTTGTTATTTAGTTTTGTTATCAAAAGGCACATTAGGGACTTGGTCTTCGAGTAGGTTAAACATTGTACGAGGGCGGGTCAATAAGTTCGTGACTTTTGGATTAAAACACAGATTTTTTGATAAAAAAATAATTTTATTTTTCAACGTAGTCTCCCTTGAGCTCTATACACTTTGTCCAACGCTTCTCCAATTTTGTTATCCCTTCCAAAAAAAATGATTTGTCGAGGTCCTCAAAATAGGCCTTTGTTTGCGAGATGACTTCATCATTGGAGTCAAATCTTTTTCCACCAAGCCATTTCTTCAGGTTTGGGAACAAGAAGTAGTCGCTCGGAGCCAAATCTGGAGAATAGGGTGGATGAGGGAGCAATTCATAGCCCAATTCATGGATTTTTGCCATGGCAACTGCACATGTGTGCACCCTTGCATTGTCTTGGTGGAAAAGAACTTTTTTCTTGGCCAAATGAGGTCGTTTTTTTTTCAAATCGTTATTGAATCGGTCCAATAAGTTGGCATAATATTCCCCATTGATTGTTCTTCCCTTTTGAAGGTAGTCAATGTGGATTATCCCGCGTGCATCCCAAAAAACAGTCGCCATAACTTTATTGGCTGACAAACCCACCTTGGCCTTCTTTGGCGCCGATTCACCCTTAGAAACCCACTGTTTTGACTGTTGTTTGTTCTCTGGTGTGTTGTGATGGATCCATGTTTCGTCCACGGTTACAAAACGGCGCAAAAACTCCTCCATATTGCGATTAAACAACGCCAAACCTTCCTGTGAAGTTGTTACACGATTGCGTTTGTGGTCGACTATGAGCAAACGCGGCACCCATCTTGCGGAAAGCTTTCTCATGCCCAAGTGATCATTCAAAATTGAAACAACTGAGCCATGCGAGATCCCTACGGCTTCCACAATCTCTCGCACTTTCAATCTTCGGTCGGCCAACACCATATCGTGAATTTTTTCGATTGTTTCGGGTGTAGAGACCTCAACTGGGCGTCCAGGACGTTCGGCATCTTCAGTGCTTGTACGGCCATAACGAAATTCAGTAAACCACTTTTTTACCATTGAAATCGATGGTGCAGAGTCCCCATAGTATTTATCAAGCTTAGCCTTGGTCTCGGTAATGGTTTTTTTTCGCAAGAAATAATGCTTAATAAGCACACGAAATTCACTTTTTTCCATTTTCTCCTCAAATTAGTGAGTAGTCTGATAAAAATAGCTGTCAAACACAAACTAACTGACGCAGCAAGTTTAAAATTTGACAGGAGTCAACTGACAGATGCCTGTTGACAGGATCAGTGTTGCTGTTTCAGTAAAGAGGTCAAAAATTCAAAAAGTCACGGACTTATTGACCCGCTCTCGTATCTCTTCCTCAAATCCTCATTGATGAAATTACGGCTGAGCCGTAAGCTAGTTTCTACCAGGCACTAGTTTCTAACCCAGCGCGTATTCCTGGATTTCTTCTCAACTTAACGCATCGAGGTATCATTTGGCAATTAAGCTTGGATTACCCGAACCTCCTTCTACCTATAGTTGGAAGTGCTGTTCTTAAAGTCGAAGATGAGCTAGATCAAGCAATTGCAGGCTAGAAGATTCAATAGATATGACACTTTTGAGTCCAGTGCTTTAAAATTATTCGTGTGGCGCTTCCATTGTTCCGATTTGAGTTCTGTTTTTTTTTTGTTGTTAAGTTGGTACATCTGTTGTTAATATTCCCTCTAAGCTTGACATTTGCAAAAGTTACGAAGCCAAGCGATTTTTTACAATTTACAACTACGAACTTGTATTAAATTTTGCGTAAAAAACGGATTTAATGGTGCGCGAACGTTGCAAATGTTGGATTCTCTAAAGAAAACGGTCGTTTACCAATGGCATGAGCAGTTCAAAAGTGATAGTGAGTCAATCGAAGATGATGAAAGCAGTGGCAGATAATCGACATCGAAAACCGATGAAAACATTGATGAAGGCCAGGCAGTAAACAAAGAGTATTATTTGGGCGTTATGAGACGTTTGCGTGAAGCAATTCGCCGAAAGAGACCAGAATTGTGGGCAGAAAACTCGTGGATTTTGCACCATGATAGCGCACCGTCGCACAGTGCCATCATTATTCGTAGTTTTTTGACGAAAAATGCAACAAATACCATCCAACAGCCACCGAATTCACCTGATTTGGCTCCCTGTGACTTCTTTCTGTTCAATCGAGTTAAAAAACGACTACGGGGAACGCGTTTCGGCAGCCGAGAGGAAGTAATGGAAAAATCGCAGGAAGCACCGATGGACATACCGGAAACCGAATATAAAAAATGTATCGAAGATTGGATCAAGTGCTGTCATAAGTTTGTTGCAATCGATGGGGATTACTTTGAAGGGGACAATATAGATTTAGATGAATAAACCTGTATTTTTAATTTTCTGAATCATCACCTCAAATCAGTCCGTAGATGAGAGGCTAGTTCCTTTTCTTTAGACATAAAAATTTACCTCATTTGGCACGCTATTTAAGATAGAATTGAAAGCCTCTTCCATAAAACATTTAAAAAAATACTGATTCGTACTTAGGTTCAACTTCAAGTTCCTAGTTAGTTAGTTAGTTTAAATGCATTTTATTTTACTTATCATTACGACTTACATTCTAACAGAAAATGCTTAAACGCCAGCTTAAAATTATTTAACAATCTTATACTAACTTACTGACCCTACACAGGCACTCTAAGCTACTCTAAATTCTTATATCTATGTCTTTCGACTTCAATTACATTTTTTTATGATATTTATTTTCTATACTTAAGGCTAAGAAAAACATTGTTAACAAAAACTTAGCATATGGACAATATTTTGTATTTTTTATAAAAACTTAATATCTAACTTAAAATAAACCTTAATCTAGCTAACCTAGATACACAATACACACTACTAATATATACATATCTTTCTTAAATGCTAACCTAAACCTATGTAAGCTGGCCATCGCTATTTACAAAGCAAATAGATTGGTCAGCTCTGCCTCATTAGTGAGGCTGGTCCGTAATTGACGGAAACGACGACGAAACATCTTCCCCATCATTCAACCACCAGAAATGCTGGTGCTGCCGAACGACATCCCTCTTATCGCGATTCCCCACCGCCCTACTGAACCTGAGACGATCCACCCTGCCGTGTGCGACGTCTCTGTTGTAGTTGAGTCGCCTGTCTCCAGCTGTCCGAGCGACATGGAAGATTAACGGGATCGCTGATCTATCCTGGATCAACCCTATCTGATCAAAGTAGAGGAATGCTTCCGGTGGAACGAAGCCGTTGGAGCGCACACTCTCGTGATAAAGGTAATTGGGGTAGTAAGCCCCGGATATCAGGTTATTCGTCGAGGCCATTGCTCTTGCAATGTGCCTTCGAGTCAGCTTAATTACGAAGTTGTCCACTCGTATTAGCTTCGCCCTGTTGTAAAGGACCTCGTTAGGATAAAATTTGTTGTACTCCGACTCTGGTGTTCTGTACAAGCGAAGACAAGCCCTAAGGCAAGCCTCTCAAACACCCGAATCTTTTCCATTAAGCTTGCTCGTACATTGAACCACACGGGACACCCAAATACCAGCATGGGCCTGATAAGGGCCATGTAGCAGATTATCTTTACCCTCGCATCGAGTTGGCTGCTATAAAACAGTCTCTTTGTGAGGGCAAAAGCGCCTTTAGCTCTGGCTAGACCAGCATCTACATTTTTGTTAAAATACAGAAATTGATCTAGCCTGATCCCAAGGTATCTGACTACATTTCGACAGGCAAGAGGCTGTCCGTATTGTCCAATGATCGAGAACTTTCGCCAATTTTTTTTGGTATCCCTAGAGGCTCCAGACAACGGCGTCCTAAAAAGAATGGTTTCCGACTTCTGAAAGTTGATTTTCAACTTCCAGTCATCGCAAAATCGTCTTATCTTATCGAAGTCACGCTGTAAGAGACTATTAATGACCTCGATTTTTGGACCTGTTCTGTACGCTATCAAGTCGTCTGCGTACGCAATAGTATGGGGAAGTGAACCTATCAAGTCGCTTGTATAAATGTTGAATAGGATCGGCGAATTGACCGCGCCTTGCTGAAGACCATTTTTAATTTGAAATATTCCAACAGAAGTCACATCACCATTTTTCACGATGAACTGTCTATTGGTTAGCATATTATAAAGAATGTACAAGAGAGGTTTACTGATCCCCAGCCTAGCCAACTTGTAGAAAAGACCTCCTAACCATACAGTGTCGAAAGCCTTCTCCAAGTCAACTAGGCAGGCACCAGTACACTGTTTTTTGGCTTTATTCCATTGGATATCGGACACCAGTTTAGACGCGGCATGTGAGATAGCATGTCCTGCCTTAAAACCGAATTGATTATCCGGAACTATATGTTTGTCCTCAACCCACTTAGTGAGAGCTCTATTGATTACTTTTTCGAAAACCTTACTGATATTCGGAAGGAGACTTATCGACCGGAGATTCGCCGGATTGGATATATCCTTTCCCTTTTTGGGGATAGGTTGAACCACCGCCGTTTTCCAATGCGCTGGATAATGTGTATTATTCATTGCATTATTAAACAGGGTGGTATAAATGTCCACCGCTTCTAGAGGAAGATGTCGAAGCACGATGTTCGGAATACCATCGGTCCCCACTGATTTCTTACTTCTGATTGTATCAAAGATCTCATGGAGTTCTTCCTTCGAAATGAACGGGGGTAGGTCACCTTCTCTGGCAATGACATTATTTGCCATATTTTCATCGCTGAACCGGGTGAAACCAGAGCCCTCGGATCGCCAGTTCTCTACTTCATTTCGAATATAGAAGTTGTGCACCAAGACGCGATTGTCCAGGTCATAATTAGGGCCAATGATACTCGTATCATTGGCCTTGTATACTTCCTGGAAAGTCGCCCCTATGGCCTCAACCTTCTCCTGTCGATCCTCGATCACAAAGAAGTCGTCATCATCAGCGGCCTCATTTGTATCAATGCCTGCTATTGTTAGTAACCGTTCGTTGTCTGTTGTCCGGGCTATTTTAAGGCACTGAAGGTCATTTTGATTTTTTCTCCGAAAAAGTTTATTTATTTGCGGGAACATATTCGGGTTGCTGGTGTAAACAGCCCGTACCTTGTTGTTCCAATACAAACTTACAGCAATTCTGTAATTCTCTTTGATTAACGTTTGAATATTTTTAATCGACGACTTCAATGTCCTAATCTCTGGGTCTTTTCTGTCTGTAAACTGTCTGTATAAGTTTTTCAGTCTTGTCAGAAGTCTACTTTTCTGTCGGTGCAGTGCGTCAATAGTAGGATTGCGGAACAGATCTTCGTTAGTCGTTTGTTTATACCGCGGTATTGTAGTGTCCATAGTTTGTTTTATTGTCTCGTCCATTCGTTTAAGGTACTTATCGATCTCCTCGTTTGATAAATTCCTATTGGACGGTGGGTGGAGCGTGTTCGAGGAGAGTGCTCTTGTCAAGGTTGCGGAGAAGCGTGTCTTACTGTAGTTGTAAGAGTATCTTTGGACAAACTCCCCCAATTCCGCAATTTCGTTGGGAACTGTGATTTCGGTGCTAAAACCGCAATGGTCGCTGTCATACACGAATGTGCGCAGACAGTTAAGAGTTTGTAATATCGTACCTGTCAGTCGTATACGTTCGTCATACAGTAATAGATCCAAATAAGACCCGCCTCTTGGAAACGACGGGTTATCCGTCGCTTTAAGACCGAGCCTATACATGGCATCGTGCTGACCCCACCAATCGAGGAGTAGGTTCCCTCTAGTATTTGGCAAATTATTTCCCCAATCTCTGTGTCTAGCGTTGAAGTCCCCGCCGATTATAAAATAATTCTCCCCATATTCCAGCCTCAGAAGTCGAAAAAGTGTGTCGAGCTCTGTAATGAATAAGGCGGATTGTGAAGCCCCGGATGCATAAACAGAGGCCAAGTACAGCCGCTTTCCACTGCGGAGCGGGATGTAAATGACGACTGCCTCTAACACCCGGAACCTGCGTAACACTCCCTTGTACACTCTATGGAATTCTATGCCTTCTTTAATGAAGATCGCGACACCGCCTCCACGTTGGGAGTTAGGCCGGTTTCTTCTTTTAACAATATAATTATTGTACTCCAGTTCGTGCTCATCGGTTAGCTTGGTTTCGTTAGCGAAAAGCACATCAGGAGTTTGGTCTTGTAGCAATTTAAACATCGCGGCTCTTCGTTCGATCCTAATCAGTGAATTAACATTCACCGCAAGGACCTTCAAAGTTTGCTCCACCTTGTGCGTACCCATTACGACATGTGTTGCGTTAGGCCCGGCAGCAGTGCGTAGATCTGGTCCACCCGCTTGGCCTGTTCTTGCACCTGCTGTTGCAGCTGAGCCATCTGCCCTTGGATGGCCAGCCAGCATGTTAGGTGCAGCTTCTGTTGTTCTCGGCATTGGCGCCGGAGAAGCAACAGCCGCTTGCTGTGCCGTAGCCCCCCTACCTGACGCCATTTGGGCGTAGGCAATTTGGGACGTGACGGCTGGTGTTTGAAACCTAACAGGTGAACGTTTGACCTCCACCTTCTGCTGCCGAGCGAGTTTTGCTTTTTTAATGTCGGCGAACTTAGGACAACCCCGATAGTTTGCGGTGTGTCCCACGTTCCCACATAACACGCACGAGAGCTGCGTCCTATCGGATGCTCCGTCCCTACCCAGAGCACACTCCTCGGAACTGTGGTTCTTTGCGCACTTCACGCATCGAGGCTGCATTTGGCAGTTCGATGCGGCGTGCCCGAACCTCTGGCAGCGAACGCATTGTATAACGCCTTCGCTCCTTTTTAATTTCTCCCAGTGAACCACCTGGTAGTCTAGGACATTGATACTCCTAAGACTATCCAGACGGCTTTCGGAACTGAGCTGCACCAGGAAGAACGGCAGACCCCGTTTCTCCCGCCTGGCTCTAGCTGTGGTAAATGGCTTTACCCCCACAAATTTGAGTCCTTCGCACTCCTTCTCTTTGAGCAGTGCCAGGATCTCCTCAGGATCAGAAGACGTTTCCAACCCCTTCAGCAGCATCGATTGCCGCTTTTCACACTTCGGTGTGTATGAAAAGTGCTCCGTCGTCGTTTCTTTGAGGAGCTCTTTAACTTTCGCATAGCCCTCCACTGTATTACAGTGGATGGCATGGCGATCGTTCCCCAATCTCTTGATATTAAAATTATTACCAATTGCCAACTTACAAAGGTCTTTGGTAGCATTTACCTCTAATTTGTATGTGTTGATGGGAGGAACCTTTTCCTTCTTCTTCTGCTGTTGTTGTTGTTGCTGCTGCTGCTGCTTCTGATTTTTAAGCTGCTGTGGTTTCAGCTGTTGTTGTTTTTGCAGCTGCTGTTGTTGTTTCTGCTGCTGCTGGTTTGTTTGGTGCAGTTGTTGTTTCTGCTGCTGCTGGTTTTGTTGTTGCTGCAGTTGTTGTTTCTGCTCTTCTTGCTTTTTTTGTTGGGAGCTCTCTACTTCTGATTACTCCCTCTGCCTGCGTGCAGTTTGCTTCTGCTTAATAGCAAGCACTTTCTCCTTCAGCTTTTGTATACTGCTGTTGATGTCATTTATTAATTCATCCTCATCATCCGACTCGGATGCCGCTAGAGAGGCAAAGTTGTTGTTGCCCCCTCATAATGGACCTCATCAGAGATGCACATTAACGCATCAACTGCTTGTTTTTTGTTTTCTTGTGATGGCTTAACTGTTGTCTCTGTTAACGCAGCACTTATTTTTATTTTCGTTAAATTAGGAGTGGTTTTCACCCCCCTCCTCCTTTTGATGGCTTTTGCCACGGCACCGGCAACAGTATTGTTACCTTTTGTTACTCCCGTCATGGGAAGAGCGGAACGCTCTCCACCACCCATCACGTGATTTCCTTATCACTTTTTGATTTTTTTTTAATATTATTTATATTTACACAATTTGAAAGGAAGACAAAAAAAAAACAAAAACTTCCAAGTTTTGCCGGGCATCGAACTCGTGTCCCACGATTTGTTGATGACCGACGCCGCTCATTTTTTTCATTTTAAATGCATTTTTATTAATTTAAATTCAGGAACTTTTACAAGCTATACAAAAAAACGCTTAAAAATTAGCTTAAATAACTTAGAAAACTATCTTATTCTAACTTACTGGCCCCATGCGGACACTCTAAGTTAAACATAATTCTTAATCTACATGTCTTTCGACGTTCCGTACAGTACTTTTTTTCGTTACATTAATTTAAGCCTAAAACTAAGAAAATAATTTTATTAAATAAAAACTTAGTAAATGGACATTTTTTTTTTTTTGTTGTACTTAGTATAAAACTTAAAGACTACTAAAATAAATCCTAAGCCTACTTAACCTACTTAAGCTAACTTATTGTTAAAGTATTATTTCTTTATTTTTGGTGTGGCTTGGATTACCACTTTTTTTTAGAAAAGGTTACCCATCTCTGTTTTGTTTTTTTTTTTTTAGTTTTTATAATTTTTATTTTTTTTTTTAATTTTTTTTTTTTTTTTTTATTTTTTATTTTTTTTTTTTATAATTTTTACTCTTAAAACTACCTTAACCCTACCTACACCTATGTAAGCCGGCCACGGCTATAAAAAGATTAGGCTGACCAACTCTGCTCCCTAATGGAGCTACCCTGCACTAGAGGAATTCGACGATGGAGCTTCCCCTTCATCTGCAAGCCACCAAAATTGTTGGTGCTGCCGAGCAACATCCCTCATGTCGCGACTCCCTACCACCCTACTAAACCGGAGACGCTCCGCACTGCCTTGTGCGACGTCTCTGTCGTAGTTGAGCCGCCTGTCCGCAGCTGTTCGAGCGACGTGGAAGATTAACGGCACCGCTAATCTATCCTGGATCAGTCCTATTTTGTCGAGGTAGGGGAACGCTTCTGGAGGAATAAAGCCGTCAAAGCGAACTCTCTCGTGATACATATTATTGGGGTAGTAAGCCCCAGAGATCAGGTTATTCGACGAGGTCATTGCTCTTGCAATGTGCCTTCGAATCAACTTAATAACAAAATTGTCCACTCTTATTAGGTTTGCCCTATTGTACAAGACCTCATTGCGATAGAATTTTATGTACTCAGACTCTGGTGTTCTGTATAGGCGAAGACAAGCCCTTAGGCAAGCCCTCTCAAACACCCGAATCTTTTCCAAAAGACTTGCTCTCACGTTGAACCACACGGGACAAGCAAATACAAGCATAGACCGGATAAGGGCCATGTAGCAGATCACCTTCACCCTCGCATCGAGTTGCCTGTTATAAAACAGTCTCTTTGTAAGGGCAAAAGCACCTTTGGCTCTGGCCAGAGCAACATCTATATGTTTGTTAAAATACAGATATTGATCTAGCCAGATCCCAAGGTATCTGACTACATTTCGACAAACAAGTGGCTGCCCGTGTTGTCCCACGATCTGAAACTTTCGCCAATTCTTTCTGGTATCCGCAGAGGCCCCAGACAAAGGCGTCCTAAACAGAATGGTTTCCGACTTCTGAAAGTTGATCTTCAACTTCCAGTCGTCGCAATATTGTTTAATTTTATCGAAGTCACGCTGCAAAAGCATGTTTATAACCTCAATCTTTGGACCTGATCTGTACGCGATTAAGTCGTCTGCGTACGCTATGGCATGGTGAAGTGAACCTATCAGATCACTTGTGTAAATGTTGAAAAGGATTGGCGAATTGACCGCACCTTGTTGCAGACCGTTTTTAATGTTGAATGTACCAGTAGAAGTCACATCGCCATTTTTCACGATGAACTGTCTATCTGTGAGCATATTGAAAAGAATATACAGCAGTGGTTTACTAATGCCCAGTCTGTTCAACTTGTAGAAGAGTCCCTCTAACCATACGGTATCGAAAGCCTTCTCCAAATCAATCAGGCAGGCACCCGTGCACTGTTTCTTGGCTTTGTTCCATTGGATATCAGAAACCAGTTTAGACGCGGCATGAATAACGTCATGCCCCGCCTTGAAACCGAATTGGTTATCCGGAACTATATTTCTGTCCTCAACCCACTTAGTCAGGACTCTATTGATGACTTTTTCGAAAACCTTACTGATGTTTGGAAGGAGACTGATCGACCGGAGATTCGCCGGATTGGAGGTGTCTTTATCCCTTTTGGGGATGGGATGTACCACCGCAGTTTTCCAATGCGCTGGATAATGTGCATTATTCATTGCATTGTTAAACAGGGTGGTATAAATGTCCACCGCTTCTAGTGAGAGATGTCGAAGCACAATGTTCGGTATTCCATCGGTTCCCACTGATTTCTTACTTCTTATTGTGTCGAAGATCGTTTGAAGCTCTTCCTTCGAAATGAATGGGGGTTGTTCCCTTTCATTGGCGATGACATTATTTGCCATGTTCTCGTCACTGAACTGGGTGAAACCCGAGTTTTCGATTCGCCAATTCACTATTTCATTTCGAAGGTAGAAATTGTGCACAAGGACTCGATTTTCCAGGTCGTGGTTCGGACCAATGATGTCATTTGTCTTGTACACTTCCTGGAAAGTCGCTCCTATAGCCTCGACCTTCTCCTGCGGATCTTCGATCACAAAGAAATTGTCGTCATCAACAGCCTCAAAAAATGACAAAAAGTTACAGTTAACGATCAATTTTAAACATGGAAGAAATGGTCAACTTAAGAGAAATATCATACGTGCATCCATGATGATTCTTAACTTATACTCAGAAAATATTCTCCATAGGTGGGACTTAGAAAAACATGGTTGTAAGATAACAGTAAAAGATAACTTAAACATGGAAGAAAATTTAGAATTTTATATTTTCGTACCGTTAACATTGCCACTTATAAGTAACAGTACTTTTAAGAATGCTTGCAGCCAAACGAATCCATATTTTTAAAGAAAAAAACAAAACAACCCATCAAAGAGAGACATCCATGATCTAACTATCCGTTAAAATGGCGATCTAATTTAATTTAACCAAATATAAAATTAAATTAAGGCAGACAAATTTACTTAAGGACACGTATCTAATATGAAAGAAAACGGAACAAAGCCAGAGAACGCGATTTGTTGAGAATAAAAACACGCAAAGAGAAGCGATATAAACAGACTGTATAAGAATGATAGGACATAAGATAGAGTGTTTGTTAGGGCTTGAGCATAGGTAGCGGATTGCCGACAGAGAGAGTAGGTCTATAAACAAACTGTATAGGGAATATGTAGTTGGACATTCGATAGAGTGTTTACTAGGGCTTGGGCAGTGAGTTAGATAACTGTATAGGGGATAGTTGGACATTCGATAGAGTGTTTACTAGGGCTTGAGCGGTGAGTTAGATAATAGCAATGAGTGCTTAGAGAGTGGGTGGAAAATAGTTTGATGAGTACATGGCAGGTTAGTGAGTGAGTTATGTGTGGTTCAATAGAGAATTGGCCACTCAAGGGATATTAGATTTGGACATTAATTTAGTTGACTTATGATCGCCTAGGTGGATGGACGGCAGTGGAAAGTGATAAGGGTCGGTGGGTGGTATTGGGTAGATGGTAGGATAGGTGGAAAGGGGGTGAATGGAATGGATGGAGGTGGGTGGGTGGGTTTGTTGTTGTAAATGATAGGTGGTAGTGCGTGGGTAGGTGGAAAGGGTCGGGTTGGTGGGAATGGGTAGATAGGTGGATAGGTGGAAAGGGTCGGATGGGTGGATATGTGGAAAGGGTCGGGTTGGTGGGATTGATGGATGGGAGAGGGGGGTAATGGGTCGAGGGGGGTAATGGGTAGAGGGGGTGCAAAGGGTTGGATAGACGGGCAGAGGGGGGTGTAAAGGAGTGAATGGGAGGTAAGCGCGAGCTTGTTAATTAGAGTCGAATGCATAGTTAGGTGTAGAAAAATGGCGACAATGGTTGAAAAGGATGTAGTGGGTGGTGTTATGTGGATGGGGGTAAAGCGTGGATAGAACGAAAGGGGTGGAAGTTTGGTAAAAGGTGGATGCGATTTAAGGGGTGGATGAGTGAACGGCCGCAAGTGCGTGGGTGGTATGCAAACGTGTGATGATTTTATCAAAAACTAGGTCCATCTTCTAAGCCAATTACCATGTGGTTATGTCTAAAAGTCTCTATAATGTCATGTACCTACACACAAAGATCACATCCAAACAGCATATCTATACAAACAACCCAGACGAAACACGTGATATTTAATGCAAGAATGTAAACAACCAAGAGAGTTCATTTACATGTATAACTACCACCATACATAAACTGCCTAATTCCGAACACAATGTAACTACAAATAAAAGATTTGCCATTCTATTCCTATAACAATTGACACAACCTAACCTAAATAAATACATACAAAGCTTCTCCTAAAAATACCGATAAAGAAGAACATACTAATACCACATACATTGGCATCAGTTTAAAAAATATACACACCACCAAATTACTACGGAGATCCAAGCAAGTCATCCCAAACAGAAAATACACTAACAAAAAATAATCAAACACACCACGCAAATACTACAAACGCACTAACAGAAAGTTCTTCATAACTACTCCATGTGTATTAAATCTAATTGCTATACCAACAAAGCCAAAGCAAAATACAACTTAACCCATGAGAAAATACAATTAAACGAAAGTCTCAATACCGTCATCAAAAATACATTCAACCGACAACAAAAGCTGTACAAAAGATGCACAGCGAAACACTAACTACCGTCGCGCACACTCTATCAAATTCTCTTAACCTAATCCAACTACAAATAAAAGATTTCTTATCATTCCCAATTAACACGACATTACATCTATCCATACATACATATGTAGCTCCATCTAGAAATACAAATGCTTAAGAAAAAACAAATACCACATTCATGGGCACCATATTTAAAACACCTACGCAACTCAAATTACTACACACAGCCAAACAAGTGAGACAAAAACAAAAAATAATAAAACACACCACGCAAATACTACAAACGCACTAACAAAAAGTTCTTCATAACTAATCCATGTGTACTCGTATTAAATCCAATTGCTATGCCAACAAAGTCAAAGCGAAATACAACTTAACCCAAGAGAAACTACAAACGCAAGTCTCACCAACTTCATCAAAAATCATAATCTTACTAATACATTCAACCGACAAAACAGCTTGCCCAAACATCAACATCAAAATCGGCAAAATATTACCAAGAGGTGGAGTTTAACCAAATATCACACTGAACGGACTATCCGTCGCCTTAAGGCCGAGTCGGTACATCATACTGTGCTGACCCCACCAATCGAATAGCAGGTTCCCTCTAGTGTTTGGTGTATTATTTCCCCAATCGTTATGTTTGGCGTTGAAATCTCCGCCGATAATAAAATAGTTTTCCTCCAATTCCAGTCTCAGAAATCGAAAAAGTGTCTCGAGCTCTGAGATGAATAGGGTGGATTGAGTAGCCTTAGACGCATAAACTGACACCATGTATAACCGCTTTCCACTACGGAGAGGGATATACATGATGCATGCTTCTAGCACCTGAAACCTGCGTACTTCACGACTGTATATTCTTTTAAAACGTATACCTTTTCTTACGAAGATTGCAACGCCTCCTCCTTGTATGGAGTTGGGTCGATTTCTTCGCATGATTTTATACCTTCTGTGCCTCATTTTGTGTCTTTTGGTGAGCTTAGTTTCGCTAACCAAAAGCACATCAGGGGCTTGGTCTTTAAGCAACTTAAACAGTGTGTCTCTTCGCTCAATCCTAATCAGTGAATTAACATTCACTGCAAGGACCTTCAGGGTTTGCTCCGCCATGTACGTACCCATTACGACTGAAGGTGCGTTAGGCTCGGCAGCAGCGCATATATTTGATCTACCCGCGTAGCTTGCTCGGTAATTTGACGTTGCAGCTGAGCCATCTGCCCCTGGATAGAGAGCAAGATAGCTAGCATGTCATTTGCCGGTTCCGGTGCTCTAGGCGCTGGGGCCTGAGAAGCAACCTTCGCTTGCTGTGCCGTATTTCCCCTACCTGCCGCCATTTGGGCGTAGGTAACCTTGGGAGTAACGGCTGGTGTTTGTGGTAGAACAGGTGGCCGCTTAACTTCCACCTTTTGGTGTCGAGCCAGATTTACTCTTTTTATGTATTGGAACTTGGGACAACCCCGATAGTTTGCGGTGTGTCCCGTGTTCTTACATAAAACACAAGAGAGTTGGCTTTTTTCTGACGCTCCATCCCTACCTAGAGCGCATTCTTCAGACTTTTGGTTCTTACCGCACTTAACGCATCGAGGCTGCATTTCGCAGTTCGACGCGGCGTGCCCGAACCTTTGGCAGCGAACACATAACAAAATGTTTTCGTGCCTTTTTACTTTTTCCCAGTGAACCACCTGGTAGTCTAGGACATTGATACTCCTAAGACTATCCAGACGGCTTTCGGGACTGAGCTGCACCAGGAAGAACGGTAGCTTCCGTTTCTCCCTTTTGGCTCTGGCTGTGACGAACGGCTTAACCCCCACGAATTTAAGACCGTCGCACTCTTTCCCTTTGAGCAGTGCAAGGAGCTCCTCCGGATAAGTAGACGGTTCTAACCCCCTCAGCAGCATAGTTTGCAGCTTTTCCCCCTTCGGGGTGAAGGAGAAGAACTCCGTCGTCGAATCCCGAAATAGGTTTTTAATCTTAACCCCCTCAGCAGCATAGTTTGCAGCTTTTCCCCCTTCGGGGTGAAGGAGAAGAACTCCGTCGTCGAATCCCGAAATAGGTTTTTAATCTTATTATAGCGCTCCACTGTATTACAGTGGATCGCATGCCTATCTACACTAAGCCTCTTAACAAAAAAGTTTGAGCCAATGGCCGACTTACATAATTCGATCGTGTCCTTGAGTTCCATCTTGAACGTATTTATGGGTGGAACCCTTTGTTTCTGCTGCTGCTGCGGTTTTTGTTGCTGTTGTTTCTGCTGTTGCTGTTGTTGTTGTTTCTGCTGCTGCTGCTGTTGCTGGTGTTGTTGTTGTTGTTGCTTGTTTTTATTTGCTTGTATGTGTTTTTTTGGCTCTGCCTTAGGCTGCTGCTTTTTATTTGGGCTTTCTTGATGTTCCCGTGGCTTTGTCTGTTCGACATCTTGCTGCTGCTGTTGGGCAGGCTGGCTTTCTCTCACCCTTCTTGCCATTTGTTTTTCCTTAATGGCAAGAACTCTTCGCTGCAGCTCTTTAATGCTGTTGTTCAGAGCATTGACTTCGTCCTCTTCGTCTTCTGACTCCGAGGCTGCAAGCGATGCGAATGTATTGTCGCCGCCCATGTAGTGGCCTTCACCACCGTCTGACACATATGGAAAGTCGTCATTGTCAGCAACTTCCCTCTTTCTACTTTGTTCTGCTGCCCTTGCCGATGTTGTTGGCACCTCTTCCTTCGCTCTACCGGGCAGCTTTTCGGTAGACGTTGAAAGGGAAGGGCGCTTTACCAGGTTAGGAGTTGGTTTTGCTTTCCTCCTCCGTTTGGTTATTGCCTCTGGATGTGCCGCTATTACGGCTTGGTCATCGGATGACATTACGTCATCTACCGGTCCCGCTATTGGAATAGCGGACCGCTCTTTTTGGCTCATCGTCCGATCGCACTTTGGTTGTTTGGTCTTGTTTCTGTTTTAATTTTAAAAATAAAAACTACTTAAAGTTGTCGGGAATCGAACCCACGACCCCTGATTTAATTGTTCGACGGCACTACCACCTGGTCTACCGAAACACTTGTCACTATCTGCTCTATTTGTTTATTTCAATTTTTACTATTTTTGTTTTTACTTTTACGAGTAGCCGAAACACGTTTATTCCTCGTGGAGGTCTATGAACGACTGATGACCGACGCCGCTAACCGCTTGGCTACCGAGTCAATTACAGTGATTGCAACTAATTATATATGTCAGGAAAACTTAATTACAATTTTTTTATACTTTACGAAAAGCCGAAACACGTTTACTCGCTGCGTAGATCTGCGAACGACTGAACTTCAAGTTCCTAAAGAGAATCAGATGGACAACAATATCAGCATGTGCCTGGGCAAAGGTGTTGAAACAATTACGGATATTGTGGCAACAAATCAATGACCGTTTTTAGCCCCAGCAGAAAAAGAACTGTCTCTAAGGTGGCATGTATCTAACGAGTTTATGTTAAGCAAGAAATACAACTTAAATGGCATTACAAACTGATTTGAAGAATTACGAAAATTATCTCTGCAATAAAAACTGTTAAATGGGGGCACTCCCGACTGACAAATGTCGCAAAATGTACTCTCAATATTTAAGTCACAAACTCAAAGGAATGGTAGGGATGTGTCGTGAAACAAGAATAACTTCTTTCGCAAAAGTATTATATAAACCATTAAATCCAGACTTCTCCATAAATGTTATCCCAATTGACTGCATCTGTCCAAGGATTCACTTCCATTTCCATTTCCATTTTCATTTCCATTTCCATTTCTATTTCCACATCCACTTAAGGCACAAAAAAAGAGTACTATACATTTCCCAAAGAAATCACTCCATTTCCAAAGTATTCGTACAATCCTTTTCATGAACGGATGTGTGCACAGTCTTATTTATAGTTATATGGTATTCGTATTCTTGATTTTGATATTTAAACCATTTGTTTTCGAGTTCGCTTCCTGCATGATCCTGATTCACTTTAATTGAGTTACAATTCTCATTTCTACCGTACATACCCCAGCTTAAGCAGCATATTTATTCGAAGTTCTAGGAGCAGCTCCAACTCCAACTCCAGCTCCGGGTCTTGATCCATTTTTCGGCTTGTATTTGTGATGACAGCATAACAAATGAACTTAGACTTTTACCAATCACGTACAATGTTCTGTTATTGTTCGGAGAAATTCTGCCTGAATGCCGCGTATACAGAAAGAAAGTACATACCTCCTCAGGATCTAAATCCGCACAAGTTGGAAAAATACGAGTTGGCTAAAGAAAATATAAAAAACGAGCTCAGTACCGAAAAAACAAGACGAAGGAACGGAAACAGAGTACCGCTTCCGATTCCCTTTCATTTTTTTTATTTTTTTTACATATTCGTACATAGATTTTGCCTTCGTTTGAGTTTCTCCTCCGCTGGGTACATTGTGTTGCGTTATTTATTTGGAAATCCTAGATATGCTCGTAAACGCTATGTTACGAGATGACAATTGAACGCTACAGCCAACACCGAAAACGAAAAGGATTTGAGTAAGCAGGAAGAATGGTAGGGAAAGCTGTCGAAATAAATAAAAAAGAAACATAAAATACAAATATGGTGCAGGGACGTGTTATGGAAGGAATAACATTAGCAACCATTTCGAAGGAACTTGAGGCGGAATGGTGTTATTTTCGAGTTCTTCTGCAACGTTTGGCAGTTTTTTTTATTAAATGCATTCGAGTGCAGTGCAACCGGAAGTGGAATCGGATCGCCCACCTTCAGCTTTCTATACTGCCATGTACCTTCAACCTTCGTTGGTGTAGAAACTTTTAGAAAAGTAGCTTGTGGCGGTTTTGTTGCTCGCGATTTTTTTTTTCTTTATTTTTTCCAGGATATGCAGCTGAGATTTTGTGTTGCCGGAGTTAGTGGGTTTGTGTGTGCGATGAATTTTTCGAAAGTCGTCGTAGAGATTTTTATGAGAAATTGTGGAAATAGTTTTCGTTTTGTTGAAAGTCGTCGCTCTAGTTTTGTGTTCCTTGCAAATGTTGTTTATTGATTTTGACAAAGAGTAGCAGTCGGCTGTAAGATGATGATGGAAGGAGAACACAACTTTCAGCAAACTACAAGATTTGAGTTTGCTGTTTTTTTTTTTTTTTTGAAGTGGAAAGTTGTTTCAGTTTATAAAGATTTTTTTTTTTTTTTTTGATTTAAGTGGCTTTTCTATTTCTGAGCAATAAAATTTGGATTTCCAGCAGTTCTTTGCTTTTATGGCACAAGTAGAGATGGTCGAAAAAGTGTCAAGTTTTTGCACACTTCTTAAAGGACTTGGGAAGTTTGATTTCTGCATATCCAAATCGAATTGTATTTTAGTTTTTTTATAGGGATTGAAATCTCATTTCTTTTCTCCTCACATATCGGGAGAGATTGAATTTTACAATCCCTACTCAAGTTGATTTGACACTTCGGGTTTAAGAAACTATATACATTCGTTTTTTAAATGTAGTGTGAGAAGGGTATAAAATTCTGCAGTTTGTGTCCGAAATAAGTATTTTGCATATATTATATAAATTGAAAAGAACTTTACGTCTTCTTTCATTAAATCGTACTGTAATGGCTATGTTGAGAGACCTAAACCTGTAGAAGATGTGACCAATTCTATCCAATAAATTCGCACTTAAGAAACTCATTACCACGACGTTTTCAACCCATTTTTAACCATTTTTTATAACCATAAATGTTCAAGGAACTACCTCAACTGAGCTAAGTAAAAACAAACACTTGTGATAGTTACCAAGAAGTTGGTTAAGAAAGCGACAATTATCCACAGATTTGGCAACGAAGAGTAAACACCTTCAAGGCATCTTAAATTAACAGAGGAACTCGATGCATCTTTACCCCCTGGATTCACATCAGATAAGTTAGATTTATTTCAGCTTATTGTCCCTGGCTAGCAAGTGCTTAAGGCTAAAAATTGAAGACAGTATGCGGGAATAAGCTTGAGGAAACCACCTACCTTCGAATTTCATTCTTAAGATATGTTTCCCTAGTTTTGATTTGTATCAAGCGTTGCCAACATTTATTAATATGGAAAAGACATTGTTTTACGCAATCTTATAATATTTATTTCCTTTTGCATATTTTCAGAAGACGGGCCAAAAACATTCGGTCGATAGGTTGGCGCAATGTAAATTTAGCCGTCATTTTTCTGGCGAGATACATCTGTTACTTAAAGTCGGGTCCCTTAAGGAAACTGTGTCCACATGAAGCTGTCCGTAACACCTGTTTGAGTGAAAATATCGTTGCTCTGGGTTAAGATGTTCCGAAGAGCCTTAATCCAAAGACAACAACACAGACTGTCTGAAGACTGTGGCCTCTGCGAGTGAAAGTTTTCCAGATCATCCGAAATCATCAACAGTTTGACCTTAACTAGGTTCCTATGTGACAAATTTTGTGAAAAGATTTCAACCTACATCCTTATAAGAACCGGCTATTGAGCGAACTAAGGCCACATGACCGCGTCTTGGGACCTGAGCTGGTGAATTAAGCTCTTGAACAACATGTAGTCGTTAGTGACGAAACTTTGGCGGAAAAAGTTTGTACAGGACCAAAATTGTTTTGGACATGAGGCAAATCCAGAGGATACCATATGTTCTTTAATATTCGACCACCTTAAGTTAGCATTCTTTATGGATTTTCCTTCAATAGTGCCCCTTACTATGCAAAGGGGTGGTTTGATGTTTGCAACCTTACTATTATTGAGTAGCCCTCATCGTCATACAAGCTCATCTGCTTGCTCATTTCTATCTATACTGCAGTGTCCAGGCACTCAGTACAGTCTCACCCGGTTCTGAATACATAATGTTTTGAGTGCTATGTGCTACAGCCCCTGACTGTATTAGATTTGATGTTAGTCGATTCCATTGCCTTAAGAGCGACCTGGCTATCGATGTAGATAACGATACCTACAAAACAACGATATTCAGTGAGTTTTTTCCATTTCATATTGAGAAATTAAGAGTGTAGGATATGTGGTTCCCGTAAGACAATGCAAGTTCTCATAAAACATGAGCCACAGTGGATATTTTGTGGACAACATGTTACGCGAAAATTTAGTCTCTCGTTAAGGCGCTGTGTATTTGCTTATAAGACCATCCAGTTCGAATGCTTTAGGGCTATTAAGATCTCGAGTTTACACCAGCTGTTCACAGACCTACTCAGTTCTTAAGAGAAACAATTTATCAGGAACAGTAATGGGATGACCTGCGCCTACTCTGTCAATCACTTGACCGATATAATACTCGTAATAATATTCGAGATAAAAAAAAGGATAGCTTCATGTTGTACTAATTTTGCTAGTCAGCACTCGATACAATGGCTCATTTAATCATTTCGGCATGCTTGTGTTTTTCTATGTATGACCCTATTCCATGCTCAGCAAGCAGATGTCATCAGTATAAAAAGTTTACGTATTTCAGATGATAGGATGCCATTGTCTCAGAAAGATTGCTTATAGACATCCTTGTTATACTTTGCTTTAGACTTTGAAAGCGTCTGACAGCTTATCCTGGCATTCTTCCTGCATTAACGAACCTGATAGTATGTATGCTTCGAAACAAGAACATCAATGCAACACAAGGCAACACTAGGTAACATAATATTTGGGATCACCCCATCAAGGAGCACTTATCAAGGAAGATGCGACAACCCTTCGACTATCCAACAGTGCTTAGTACCTAGATATCGCACTTTAAAGTTAACTGAGTTGGAAGCTTGATTTCGAAGAGCGTGTAAAGAGGCAATGATTTGAGAGAAAATGGGAACCTGACGCCAAGACTGTCTGTCATATTGATATAAACGGCTATCATCAGACACATCTTAACCTCCGGTAGTTAGTATAGTACCACACTGCAAATAAAACTATCAACCTTGAGCTTATGACCAAAATACAGATAATATTTTTTAGTCGGTTTTATGGGTGCAAACCAATCCCGAAATGTCACGGATCGATCGTTATATATAAGTGGACTAGACTAATGCTCCAATATGGACTACATGATTTCCTATCACGACTTTAAAAACCCATTCGCCTACACTTTTCCAAGTAGAAAGGAATGGGACAGGAACCAAGTGTTATAGGACTAGATGTACATTTTAATGGATGAATCAAAATGGAGTAGGGATCGACGCCGGGATCTTCGTCTCTTAATTGATCTTACAATGATCCTGGAAACAGCCGGGCCACAACAGTGTTTCCAAGGCTGAAATATAAGCTGTAACTTACATTGAATAAGGCAATGTCCCACCAGGGTACCTGACCACAAAGCTGTAGCAGAGCATGCAGATGAGCTAGCTCGAATAGGACCCTATCTAAAAAGGAAATTGGCAGATCCATTTTGCACTCTGAAAATACAAGTGGAGTGAACGATACCGGGACGAAGCCGGAAAAACCATCCAAACTGTGAAAGCTCAAGACAATTATGGCCGGAACTTAGTACATCCACAACAAGTAAGATTCTCTTGAAAAACAAAGCTGATTGGATATCTCACATGCCATAATGTGCTGGAGACGCACGCAATAAAGCTGCGCCAGAGGCTGTGGGGGCATAGTCTCACGGGAGGATTCCCTTATATTCGTACCACTGTTCCAGCCTCAGTATTAACTGTCCCAGACTCAGTTCTTAAGAAGACTGCACTGACGTCCCTTCTTTCCAAGGCCATGAAAACGCTGATAAATCGTCAGCTCATGAAACAGCACCAGTGCTCTTCAGAAATTACTCATTCCCCCCCCCCCCTCAAGCCACCAACCGTAACACCCATCTCACTATGAATGCTTATCAGTACACCCCCAACCCCACTTTCGGACGTTCCCTGAAATATCGTGATTCTTTCCTAAGCCGAACAACTCGCTTATGGAATGCCCTGCCGAACTCTTCATTTCCTAGTCAGTATAGCTTCCAAACATTCAAGACCAACGTACATCGGTACCTCTCCTTCTTTCTTCTCTAACTTTTCATTGCCCGCGATGGGTGCCATCATTTTAAGGGTAACAACCCCTTGAGCGCGCGCTTTAAGAAATTTTTACTTCCACGTCTTCTCAGAACTTTCTGCTGCTTTATTTACTTCATTCCAAACGAAAATAAACGCGAGCTCAAAAACGGAAACCAGAATAAGGAACAGCATTAAGCAGTTTAAACAGACTTAAGTGTGATGAGGTATAGAACGGACTCGGCTCCACATATCTCATGAAGCCGTCAACCTTACGTAACCTAACCTTAGACTGGCAGAATCATAGTTTCTTATCTTTTAATGCGTTAAGTACATTTTCAGAGATTCTAAGTGCGTCCTGAGATTTATGAAGTTTAGTTAGTAGTTCGTCGCGGCTGGAAATGCTGGTGCTGGTTCCACTGTCACAAACTGCAAATGGATCAAAGTCAAGTTTTTCATTTCAATCTTCACCATGTGAAGGTGAAATATCTATGGCTTTATGGTCGACAATAAATTAAACGACGGCCAAGACGATAATTAATTCTTAATAAGACCATTATTATGGTTTGTAGAAATCTAGCAACTATGTCTGCTTCAAAGGCTGCCAGTAGGCTAAACCTTAAAGATTAAGGCACATGCATATACAATAGAATCAATTTAAGACCTATAAAGTGTCTAGGCTATTGTCTGTTTAGCAATTTATGCATAGGGCGGCAACATGCAGCTCTAATTATTATCTAAATGTTTCTCTACGTAATTTGTACACCATATAAACTAATAGCATTCCCTTAAGATCAGCAACTAGCTGCGACGTTATCTTATAATTTATATCATATTCACTAATCCGGCAATAAAAGCTCCCTTTTGCACACAAATGTTCGAAAATTCGGAAACACCTTTCAATTCCACAAATGCCAGACCTAATGGCTTCAAATTTTGTACACAATTTCCACGTAAGCTGCTTATCCTCACTCCTAAATCTGATTTAATCTGCGAGTATATTTCCAAAACAGCTCCTTTACCCAAACACCAATGACACAGCGTCAAGTATCCACATTTATGTCATTATCAGCATCACGTCGGTATGTCATTGTTTAAAGTTTTCGACCTTGTCCCCCCGACCCAGAGCCATGTCAAGCCAATGTTGTTCTCTGTAGAAGCGCACTGCAATCTGATTTCTACAAAACAGTGTCGTCATACTGAAGTGCAATGACAATAACAATTAAAATTCATCCATCCTACCCTACCAACCAACAATTTAACCCAAATATCTTATGAGTGGAATCTGTGCATGCCGCCCAATTCTAAAGAGACTACTTTCTCACAAAAACTATTCCCAAGTCAAGGTCGTTCAAGAAAGTGAAATTCATAGAAACAAACCCCTGACAACGCCAACACAACACGAGATACGACAACGGATCACGAAAATTGTTTCCATTTTCGAGGTCTGTTTGGTAACAACAGAACAAGCAGCTTATCCGTAAGTAGATCAGGTTCAGCTTATGATGGCAGAAACATAATTTCTGCTTCAGGGCTTCCAAAAAGAAAACCTTGCACCGAAACTTTTCTGAAAGGATTTGAATCTTCTTGAGTGTATGACAATATCGAGGTGGCTTTTAGCAATGAATGAATGGGAATTCTTTTGAACTACGAGTAATATAAATGAAATACTTGCTTTCTTTTTACACACACGTACATATGCAAACACCTGTCACAACGGCAAACTGTCAGCAAGGTTACACTTGATATATGATGCTCCCATGTGTCAGAGCTCGCTATGTGTCCACAAACTTTCTAGGCATTTTAATGGTTCTCACTTATCCATCTTACGTCGCTGCCTAATTTATTTAAATTCGCACGCACTTATAACAACTTGAAGATATCGCCCCCAACATTCTTTAACAGATACAGGGGTCAGCTCTAGCTTTTGACACTAAAGGACATCTGGCAGTACGAATGTATAAATGCGAGTAGCAGTACCAGTAGTAGTCCCAGCATAAACCAGAATAAAGACTCGCCAATTGAAAGCGACAGAGATGAATTTAAATTGCTCTCCGATGTTTCTAATTAAAAATTATACCATGGGGCGAGGGTTCAGAGGGTTCAAATTGTACCGAGCAAGGGTACAAAGAAGGTACTTTAGGCTACACCAAGCTAAATAGCACAACCCAATGGGTTGGATGGAATTGGTGAAATATAAAATTCATGAAAAGGATACAAAGTCGAGTCCCAATTGGCACTCATTGAATGGATAATAAATTCTTAATGTTGCTTTGAGGGCTTTGCGAGAATGGCTGTGTGTATCTTTTGTGAAGCTAGCCTCAAAATTACTCACTGCGGAGATCCCCATTTGAATTGTGTGTGTACTGTCTCCTGGTTGAAATGGTTTTTTTTTTCTTTTTGTCTTGTATGAGTATCCTTTTCCTTTTTTTTTTTTTTTTAATTTTTAAAGTGCGTGTTACGGGTAAATTGAGAAGAGGAGCGGGTAATTGAAGTTAATAGTTGTTCAGTGCAGTTTGGAGTTGGAGAAAATCAATCTCAGGAGAATAAACATTTATTCAAGGAAGCAAGCACGCGGAACTTAAATTATGGAAAGAGCCATCGCATCGCAACAAGCAGATAAATGTTGTTTTAAGATGTGACCAGAAGGCAAGAAGATTTTAAATGAGTACGCTAGGGGAATACCTTTCTTTTTTTTTTGAATTCTTGATTAATTTAACATTTTTACCTTTCATTACCAGCACGTCGATTACCCCTCTACAAGTGGAATAATTACATCTTTTAGCAAAGTGGAGGGAAAGAAATAGGATTCGTTGGACTCACATTTTCTATCGTGTGTATGAACTCGTATTTGTGTCTTATTCAGAACGCTTATTCTATAATTTAAAAGAAAAAGTTCTGATGTTTATATTTCAATAAAGAGTGCAGACGTGGGGGTCATGTATTGAATACAATATTACAATAAATGGCCGCCTCGTGACTGATGGCACACGTTAATCCTTTTGACAAATTGTTCGATGATATTTGACATTTTGGCACAGTGTCGGCTCAATTTCATAACGCATTAAATGTCGTTTTTCAGTTTAGCAATTGTTTTCGGGTTATTGGCATACACCTTTTCTTTCCAATGGTAGTTTATCATCTCACGGTAATAAACGCCAGCCACGTTCTCTAAGAAGTTTGGCCCAATAACCCCGCCAGCACAAAATACGGCTCATGGTGGATGCATTTAAATTTTTGGGTTCTCGGCTTCCCAATTAGCTGTAAACTAGTTCGTGAAAAACTCAATTGCTGAGAACAATTACGAAAGAATTCGGTGCGAACTAAATTTCTCTATTAATCGGACCTTGCTTACTTACTTCAGTTGGCGCTACAGTCCGGGGTGGACCTGGGCCTCAGTCAACAAGCTTCTCCAGCCAGCTCGATCCCTGGCTAGCTGCCTCCAGTTTCGCACGCTAAGTTGGCTGAAGTCCTCTTCCACTTGCGTGCGCCACCTGAGTCTTGGCCTTCCTCTACTGCGCTGTCCCTCGGGGGCGGATTCGAAGACTTTTCGGACCGGAGCATTGGTGTCCATGCGCTCTACATGACCCAGCCATCTCAGTCTTTGGATCTTCACTCTTCTGGCTAGGTCCATGTCGCTGTACAGTCCATACAGTTCGTCGTTGTATCTCCTCCTCCACTCACCGTCAATGCAGACGGGACCGAAGATCGCCCGAAGAATTTTTCTCTCGAAGCAACCAAGAACACCCTCATCCATTTTTGATAATGTCCATGCCTCTGCGCCATAGAGCAGAACCGGGATTATTAAAGTCTTATAAAGGGTGACTTTTGTTGTCCGAGAGAGGGCTTTGCTACTCAATTGCCTCCTTAACCCAAAGAAACAGCGGTTGGCAAGAGTTATTCTTCGCTAGATCTCAGCGCTGGTGTCGTTGTCTGTATTTATAGCGGAGCCTAGGTAGAAAAAGTCCTTAACTACCTTAAAAGTATATCTGTCGGGGGTGACGTTCTGTCCGAGACGTCGGTGTTGGTTGTCCTTTTTGCTTGACAGCATATACTTGGTTTTGCCCTCATTGACCGCTAAACCCATTTTCGCCGCTTCCGTCTCAATACTCGCGAAAGCGCCACTGACATCACGCTGTTTACTTCCGATTATGTCAATATCGTCGGCGTATGCGAGTAGTTGGACGGACTTTTGAAAGATAGTGCCTCTTGTGTTTGCTCGTGAGTTTTGCACTATTCTTTCAAGTACGACGTTGAAATCGCATGACAGCGCATCGCTTTGTCTAAATCCTTTCTGGACATCAAAGGTCTCGGTGAGATCTTTACCGACCTTGATGGAGCAGCGTGCATTCTCTATCGTCATCCTGCACAGACGGACGAGTTTGGCAGGGATGCTAAAACTAGACATTGCTCTATATAGCTCGTCTCTATAGATGCTGTCATACGCGGCCTTAAAATCGATGAATAGGTGGTGGGTAACGATCTGAAGCTCATGGGTCTTCTCCAAGATCTGCCTTAGTGTGAATATCTGGTCGATGGTGGACTTTCCTGGCCTGAAGCCACACTGATATGGACCTATCAGGTTGTTGACGAACGGCTTCAGGCGTTCACACAATACGGCGGATAAGATCTCATATGCGATGTTAAGGAGACTGATGCCTCTGTAGTTGGCGCAGTTCAGAGGGTCTCCTTTCTTGAGAATCGGGCAAACAATGCTGAGGTTCCATTCATCGGGCATACTTTCGTCCGACCATATTTTACTGATGAGTTGGTGTATGCTCCTTACCAAGTCATCGCCTGCCGCTTTGAAGAGCTCGGCAGTCAGACCTTCCGCTCCAGCAGCTTTGTTGGACTTAAGCTTCGATATAGCTATCTTCACTTTATCCAGGTCCGGTGGACGGAATTGTTGGTCATCATCGTCCAAGTTGAAAGGTTGATTCTGCCTGACAGCGGTATTTGGTCCGTCATCGCCGTTAAACAGTCTGCAGAAATGGTTCTTCCAAATCCTCAGCACCGACTGCGATTCTACAGGCTTCGGTTCGGGGCTTGTTTCCGTCGCATGGTAAAACTTCCGAACCTCCCCCCTCCTGGAGTAGCATCTTTCAATTTCCTCGATCGCGCGCTTCTCATGCTCTTTCTTCTTCCTCCTGAGAAGCCGGTGTACGTCTCTCCTCTTCCGCTCATAGAGCTCATGAGCAGCTCTGGTCTTTTTTTGCAGTGCCGTATTGCGTGCTTTGTGCTTGGTGGACGAGTGAAACCCAGCACATCAGAAGCGGCATCTCTGATGGCGTTTTGGCAGTGTTTTCAATGGTCTTCGATGCTTGATGTTGGCGGCATTGGACCTCTTAAGAGATTAAGAGATCGGAAAAGGACTTGACGATCTCTTGCGATTGTAGCCGTCTGACGTCGAATTTTCTCACAGCATTAGCTTGTCTTGGCGTAGTTTGGGATATCCGCAACCGTACCTTGGCTACAACAAGGTAATGGTCCGAGTCGACTTTGGCTCCTCAGAACGTACGGACATCCATAATGCTGGAGGAGTGTCTTGCGTCGATCGCAATGTGATCAATCTGGTTGACTGTTGATTGATCAGGAGTTCTCCAAGTCCCCTTGTGTATGTCGAGATGTGGGAACAGCGTGCTAGCCACGACAATGTTTCGCCCCGCCGCAAAGTCGATTAGCCCGAATCCGTTATCGGAGGTGGTGTTGTGCAGGCTATATTTTCCGATTGTTCCACCAAAGATACCCTCTCTTCCTAGCTTTGCATTAAAATCACCGAGGACAATTTAAATGTCATAGCTAGGGCATTGCTCGTAGATCTTGTTGAGGAGCTCGTAGAAGGCATCCTTGGTGTCGTCATCTTTCTCCTCTGTGGGGGCATGCGCGCATATGAGGCTTATGTTGACGAATTTAGCCTTGATGCGGATTGCTACGAGGCGCTCGCTCACATGCCGGAAGCTGAGGACTTCTTGTCTAAGTCTGCTTCCGACAACAAATCCGCATCCAAATAAGCGCTGCTTTTGCCGTCGATAGCAATTGCCGTAGTAGATGTCGCAGTTTTTCATCTTCTTTTTGTCCGGCCCATCCCATCGCATTTCTTGGATGGCGGTTATGTCTGCTTTGCAGCAGTCTAGGGCCTCCGCTAGTTGCTCGGCTGCACGTGGTCTATTAAGGGATCTAACATTCCACGTGCATATCCAAAGCTCATTGTCCTTAAATCGTTTGCGTGGGTTGTCAACAGTATATCCGTCCATATCCGAGGCTTGTTGATGCTTCGTAACTTAATCTTTTTTTAAATGGCCGGGCAGTTACCCCGGCGGCACAACCCCCAACCTGGAGGAGCAGTTCCATTTTGAGTGCCCCTAGGACGAGGGGTCGGTTACACCGAAGCCAGTAACCCGTTCCGGGATGTGAGCGCTGCCGTTGGCCCTTATTAATCGGACCACTGTATGATAAAAAGGCGCATTAAGGAGTGCCATCGAAAATATTAACCCACTCTCATTTCGAATTTACTTCCAAAAATTACAGAAAAATCACTCAAATTCTTCTTTTTTGTTATGAGGGAATGCTTCTACTATTTTTGAATTTTATATCATTTCTGTTTGGTAGTTAACAAAATCAACATGGAATCTGAATTGGATGTAAGAAAAAATATTTGTAAGTGTCACTTAGCTCACCCAGGGTTAACGTATATAGAAATCGCATAGGAACTTAAAGTTATTAGGAAAACAGTTGCTATAAAGAGAACCTGTCAGTTGAAAGAAAATAGGGGTCTGTTCAAAATCTGGTTTTATGAACCCAAAAAGGGTCGCTAAGATTTTGACCCTTCGAAAAAAATCCGAACATTTCTGAACGTAATTTGGCAAAAAAAGCAGAATGTTTAATTTTTTTAGTTCATAAAGCAAAGAGAAATACAGATCGGAACGCCAAAAAAAATTTGGATGCGAAACAACGGGCAAAATTTTGCAATCAAATTTTTCAACCAAATTTTCATGCATTGTAATGAACGATTAATCGTATGTTTTTGTTGAATTCAACCAGCCTCGGGGCAGGCATATTATACCGCCAAAGGTAGAGGAGATGTTGAAGCAAAGTTTCGAACCCAACCTAAAGCGAGATTTCCAAAAAAAAATTCCTTGATTGGCAAGCAATTTATTCTTGCGGGCTCAGAAGCCAAACTTTCATCACAACTATCTCAATAAATGGCGAAATTTATGTAAATGAGTGCCTGCAGAAGCGCTTAAGGCATTTTTACAACAATCATCGAGAACTCCCCTTATTTTGGCCTGATCTTCCGTCATGTTACTATGGAAACAACAAAGATTCGGTGCGGCCCAGAGAGGCCAATACTCCGAATTCGCCAGAACTTAGGCCAATTGAAAGATATTTGGCCCTGGTCAAAAAAGAGTTAAGGACCACCAAAAAAGCTGTCAACAGCCTGGAAGAATTTAAAAAATATTGGAAAAATAGCTCTAAGAAGGTGACAGATGAGACCATAAAAACAATGATGGAAGGTGTTCCTGAAAAATTAACAAAAATTTGTTAAAAATAAAGATTAATTTTTTTTTTGTTAATTTTTACAGATTTGGAGACTTGAAATAAATACTTTAATTTTTTTTTAATTTTTTAAGATCTACTTTTCTGTATTTTTTACTAATTTTCGGTGGGTAAATTTTTCGATGGCTGAAAAATCGAAAAATCAACTTCAGAATCCACAAGCGTATTTGTATCTCTTAGTTGTTTCAAACTCCTCACTTCAGATCGTATTTGTTATAGCATGTGCACAATCTGGCCAAATTTGTCCACGATGTTAAGTATCACGATCAATCTGGACATTACGTTGCTCGTTGAATACTTGTATTTCCCTTGTAGCTCCCGAGTTTTTAATTCCACGGGCGATAGTCAAATTTTAAGCTCCTTCAACAGCTCAAAATTATGAAATAAATGAGATTTAACTGAATAACAACAAATATTTTTCACAGTTATGGTGTCGCCAGGATATATTTATTTGAATAACCTTCTTAACTACAAGGATAGGGTGAAAAGTTCTCAGATTGTCGTTTATAGCTATTATGACGTCATTATTGAATGGACAATGGTGTCCAGCCAGGAAAATTTTAAATTTTGGGAACAGATGTAAGTCCGAGGGAGTAAAATTCCGCGAATACGGTGGGTGCTAGATAAGTTGGAACTTCAACTGTTGGACCAAAACACACAAATGCGGGCGCGCATTTTCATGCAAAATGAGCAATTTTTTCTTTGCCATTCCCAGACATTTTTCTTAAATCGCGTCAGTATCTTCTCCAAAGGTGATGACTTATATTTTCCACTAATTGCTTTTCACTTTTCAAGATAATTAATCAGCAGAATTTCCTTCCTATCCTAGAAAACATGCTTCCTCCACTCTTTCGATTGAGTTTTTATGCCCGGTGTGTAGCGGTGAATCCGTGTTTCATCTATAGTCATAAATCGCTGCATAAAATCCACATATCCTTCCTGATCAGCTCCAAACTTTCCACTGATATTACAACAAGAACTCCTTTTTGTTCAGAATTGAGCCAACGCAGCACCCATCTTGCGGAGAGCTTCCTTATATCCAATTTTTCATGCAATATTTTTCGTACCCGTTCAGTTGAAATGCCCCCGCTTTCTCCGACACTTCCAATCGGCGATCTTCCGTTACCATATACTGAACTTTATCGATGATTTCTAAAACTACTGCCATTTTTGGCCGTCCTGAACGGGGGTAATCCTTAACACTTGTTCTGCCACGGTTGAATTCTGCAGCCCATCCGAGTATTGTGGATAACGATGAGCAATCACCACCCAACACTGACTAGTGTGGGCAAAAATCTCTGTGGTCGAGAGTCCTTTTTAATCACGCTTCGGTTCTCGATTTTCTCCATTTTTCAAAGAACTTACGATCGGAAGATCGGATGGAAACTTCGTGTGTGTGCCCATAATATGGGCGAACGTATAGTAGAAGTACAGGGCGAACAATTTCAGCGCCTAATGCCTGCAAACTTGATGCGCGTGTGCGATGTGAACTCAAAGAGGTGATGCTCCGCGACATTGCCATCACTTTCACAGTAACTATCTCAGGATATTGTACGATTTATGCCTGTCAATATTTATTATTATTATTTATAACTGTCAATACAGATGCAAATACTTTACCCTCAAGTTGTCTACTTGAAAACGTACGCAAGTTTGTCTAACGTAGAGTGAAATTTAACGTTGGCATCCTTTATAGTTTCTTGAGATGATTAGCTCTGGTATCATTCCATCAGTTGGCATGGCCTTATGACCAGAGTCAAAATCAGTCATCAAAGTCAAAAAACTCTAGCGCGTGTTCTATCAAAAACTAATTCTTAGTTAAAAAAAGAAAGAGTGCACTCCATATTTCATATATGAATAAAGTGGAGGGTAAAACTTGCTGTGCTAGGGGAAACTATCATGCAGCCCAGGCAGATTTTTTTTTTCCATATGGTGAAGGCAGTGACGTAATAGCTTGTTCCACCAGACAAACAACATATAAGGTATAATTGGCATTATCATGTTCCAGAGTTGGCAAATCCCGTATCTTAAACACTCTTTAATACTTAGTTTCGCTGAAGAAATGGAAAGTGATGCTTTTAAGCATTAGATGAATCAAACAAGTCACCATCCTTCACAGTCTGCAGATAGTTCACAACCAACTTATTTCTAATGGGCTAATCGTCAATAATCTTCGGGTACAAGTCAAAATATACCCGTGCGTACGAACAACGGACTTCAGCAATAACCCAAAGACTCAATAAAAGAAATATGAAACTTCGGTCCAGACTACGAGTACAATGGAAATGCTCTGCGAAGAACTTATGAATGAGTTGGAATAAAGCCAAAAGGAAACTAAGCTCAGAAAGTGTCTGTAGTAAGTTGTAACCCACTAGGCATTTCAACCTATGAAACAGGCGAAGAGGACTCAAGGCATGAAACGTACTGGATACTGGAGGAATGAGCAGGCAAGAAAAGGAAAGCGGGCTCCTCACCCAAAATCACCGCTCGACCGGAGCGAAGGGAGGCAAGCAAAAATACGTAATAAGTACTCATTCCGAAAGAAACCGAAATCCCCATCATCAATCACCGCCGCAAATCAACGTTATCGAAAAAAAAACTCAAAAAACTCAAACTCAAAACTCCATTAGAGTTGGTGTGGAAGTCAACGTAAAAGACGCTAATCGTTATCGCTATCGTTTTCCGTCTCGAAAACTAAGTACCGAAAAAAATCAATGGTTCATTTACGAGAAGAAATCAGAAGGGCCAATCGTGAAGCAGCTAGAGGGCTTCATCCGTCATACAAAAAAGAAGACATGGTCAGTGACTATGGTATTTGAAAATTTTTAGTGAAAATAATATAAAAATCATGCCAACCTTCCATAAGGCCTCGAATCTTCAAAAAATTTATAAAATAAAAGCGATCCTCAAGATGATTATCAAAATCGAACCTCTGCGTAAAAATATAAAGCTAATCCCTCAGTGCAAACGTTATCCAGGATTCAACCAAAAAGAGCCCCGTTATGTAAAATATGCAGAAAATCACTTCTCCAAAGACTATGAAGTAAGCAACAATATCTCTGCAAAGAAGAATACCCAGCTAATTATTGAGGATGCAAAGTACCCAGGTAGTTGCAAAAGTGGCGAAATAAATTCCTTAAACCTCAAAATGAGCACTCAGAAGTGGCAAGTAGGGAAAAGCCTAAACTATGTAATAGAATCCGTTGGGCCCACTATTTTTTAAAAGGATAATAACTTAAGGGAAGCAATTCCAGTACATGAGCGCGTATTGGTAACACTTAGATTTCTAACATCTGGTAAGTCCGTTCATATGTATGTATATCATATTCGAAGGCAAACAAAAAGCTGTTTGAGAAGTAATCGAATATTTTTGTTGACTAGTTTGTGTTCGAAAAGTTAAATTGATCTGCAGAAACAGATGATAAGGAACTATCATTTGTTTCAGATGGTGTACGACTAGATGACTTTGAAAGTGAGTCATTTTCATCAGCCTTACGTACAATAGCCATGCGAATATCACTTTTGAGCTTTCGTTTATTGAGGTCAAACCGTGAATTGTCTAAATCCTGAGCAACATATACTTCAGTTGTGATATATTCGGTTTTTTTTTCTTTAATTTTTAAGGCCACTTTGAGAGAATCTTCATCACTAGACTCGAGTCTCTTTTTTTTGGATTTCCTTTCTACTCACTCTTTTTTATGAATTTCACGGTTTGCAATGGTTCAGATCTATTCGCAGTTGTAATGGTAGTAGACCTATACATTCTTTTCTTGACAAACCTTTTACTTAGTTTAAAAAAGAACAGACATTATTGAATTTGTGTTTATCTGCCTATAACCTTACCTATGGTAAGAGTCAGGACACACTTAGATCGAGAGTAGGTCCATTATGATAGCTACCACATGTAAGAAGACCGGAGGAAATCACCGGGTTCGCGGGAAACTTATCTATCCGAGATAAGTTGTGGGTGAGATTTAATTGTGCCAGAAATGGCTAAGTATGGTTACTGACTCAATCCACCCTAACTTTAGAGATGGACAGGGAAGGTAGGGGTTGCAAACAAGTATTGGGGTGACTGTCTCAATCGAACCCTTTGTACTTTTGTGCAATTGGAATTGGCTGGTAGGGTTTGATTTAACTGAACCATTAGCGCCTAGGTGTCCGTGTAGGTAGTGGGGTACGAAAGTATTAGATTAGAGGTCGCGGTGCCTAGTTTGGGATCGGGATTTTTCATTTTCTAGGAAATAGTACTATACTAACTCAGTTTGGAACGGGTTGAAGTTAAGTGCAATGCTTCCAGTCCATTTTCACAAATATAATTTTATTTAGTTTAATTATTCACTTAATTTAATTTTGATTTTTAGTTTCCACAAAATGAGAGAGATTGGTTGGACATTATGGAAGAATTTGAAATTCATTGGAGTTTTCCTCATTGCATTGGAAATTTGGACGGAAAACACATTGTAATCCAAGCTCCAGATAATAGTGGAAATGGCAGTTGTTGATCCCAGCTACAAGTTCATATACCACCTTGATCAAAAAGTTCCCAGAATAACCACCGTGTGGCACTCCCATTGTTCCGATTTGAGCTCTGTTTTTTTTTTGTTAAGTTGGTACATCTGTTGTGGATATTTCCTCTAAATCTTAGCATCATAGCTTGACATTTGCAAAAGTTACGCAGCCAAAAGTACATCTATCTCTGTGTGTGTTGGCGATTTTTTACAATTTCAGAAATGAATTTAAATTTGCAACAACGAACTTGTATTAAATTTTGCGTAAAAAACGGATTTAATGGTGCGCGAACGTTGGAAATGGTGCAGTATAACACGCAATCCAGACATCAGGCAAGTGAATAGCGTTCACTAAATGAGCCGAGACCAAAAAAAACACGTCGTTTTCAATCAAAAAAGAATGCAATGCTCACGGTTTTCATGGATTACAACGGTGTAGTGCCTCATGAATTATTGCCAGAAGGCCAGACAGTAAACAAAGAGCACTATTTGGGCGTTATGAGACGTTTGCGTGAAGTAATTCACCGAAAAAGAGCAGAATTTTGGGCAGAATACTCGTGGATTTTGCACCACGATAACGCACCCTTGCACAGTGCCATCATTATTCGTAATTTTTTGACGAAAAATGCAACAAATACCATCCAACAGCCACCGAATTCACCTGATTTGCCTCCATGTGACTTGTTTTGTTCAATCGAGTTCAAAAACCACCACGGGCAACGCGTTTCAGCAGCCGAGAGGAAGTAATGAAAAAATCGCAGGAAGCACTGTTGGACATACCGAAAACCGAATATAAAAAATGTTTCGAGGATTGGATCAAGCGCTGGCATAAGTATGTTGCAGTCGATGGGGACAACTTTGAAGGTGACAATATAGATTTAGATGAATAAACCTGTATTTTTAATTTTCTGAATAAATTCCGGGAACTTTTTGACATGGTATATCGATGTTGGATATAATGGACGGATCTCTTATGGAGGAGTATTTTTTAAAACTTCTTTGGACGACGGGTCAACAGAAGATACTATTATTTTGCCTGATCAAAAACCACTTTCCGTTAGAATAAAGTCAGTCTCATACTGTTTTGTGGCTGATGATGCATTTGCAATGACTAACTTTATATTAAAGTCATATCCGTTTCGAAATAAACCAGTGCCAAATCGTATTTTCAACTATCGGTTAAGTAGAGCACGAAGAACAGTTAAAAATGAATTTGGAATCATTGCCAACCGTTTTAGGGTGCTCAGGAAACCAACAAATCTTAATCCTGATCGAGTAAACGGTTTGGTTATGGCTATCTATACTCTTCACTATTTCTTGCTTTCAAGAAATTAACCTTACTACTCAAACATGGGAATGGGTTATTCCGAACATACTGAAACTCACGATTTATTGAATGGGAGCTGGCGACTGGACAACAATTAAAAATCACTTTATGACGTCGCAAGGTGAAGTTTTCCATCTTGAACGAACTGTGTTGCAATTCTGTGAGCAAATCCCAGGTAGTGATCAAAATATGTGTTCACTTGCGAGTAACTCCCAAAAAAGAGTAAAAAGTCAACTCTCCTCAAGCTCCTCTCTAGACTGTGTCCACTTGCGAGTTTGCTATCGAGAGCTCAAATGGACAGGCACCTTTAAAAGCTTTCAACGATCCAGATATCTCATTCCATTCGGCATTCGGCATTCGGCGAAGGCACCGTTCAGTATATGAACAGTTTCCTCTTAATTTTGTTCCGTTCTGAGCTTAGGCGAATCATTGATGGGCCACGGATTGCTCCTAATCTACAAGGGCAAGAACTTGCATTAGACATAGTCTGACATGGAAGCCTCCGATACTTTTCGCTCGGTACTCTACTTAGCATACCTGTTGGATAGTGTTGAGCCTGTTGTCCTGTTTTCTTATCAAATACTGACAGAAGCCAACATTCTATATCGCAGCAAGTGGCAGTTTTTTGATCTATGATAACTGGAAACATTTCCAATCTATTTGTTCGACCAACGATGATATTGAGAAATATTATTCGAAAAAAAAATCACAGTCAATTCCCTTTGAAAGGAAAAAATTCAATCAAACAAGAGTTGGAAGCACGTTTCCGGTTTTCCATTATCACCATTGCAAACAACCAACTGAAGCTTATCCAAATAAAACTTAACCCCATTCAGACATAGTGGAGTGGTTTGGATTAATTGTTTAACACATTTTCCCAGACTTAAGCTCTCGTTTCACTCATTCAACAGACCTATTCGTACATAAATTGAAAAAGGATAGCTCTGCTATAGTCCGCTCTTTATCCTCTTGTAAATAATAATTTTTTTTTAAATCCGCGTTGACAATTTTCGAAAACCCTTCTCTATCAGCTCATGAAACCCCTCGGGACAAAGTGCCACATTTCACACCGAAAATTGTAATCAAACAACTCCCGTGCGATGATAAGAATGGGAGTCGAAGTGGGGAAATAGGACTTAAATAATTGCAATTCGCCTGCGCATTCTTTGGTGTTTACAATCAGCATAGGGGACGAAGTCGGTCCAGGACGCATCCGTTCTTTAATGTGGTAAGCGGGTAGAATGTAGCACGTCCTTGTTTCATTAAAACTCAATTAAAAACGCCGAATACCCAACGAGAGATGGTTGCAGTGTGTGTGTGTTTGGAAGGGAGTATATACATATGTATGTGTTTGACGGTGTAAATTTACATTTCTATCCGCATCCGCAGAGCAGAGCGTGGTTGCGGCAGGAAAGATCGTTAAGATGATTTCGGATTTTAATTGCTTTTGGCAGGAACTTCAAAGTGGGCTGCTGTTGAGGAAAAGCAACGGAAGCACACAATAACCAATTTCAAGCCTTTTTTCATACTTGTAAAATTAATTGAAGTACCTTCGTCAGTGTGTACGAACACATATATGTATATATATCCATATGCAATATACATAGTAGGTACGGAGAACTTGCCCCATTACGATGATGACGATGAGTCGATGCTTTCTGTTGGAAACAATAAAAGTCTTTAAACATTCAGCGAACTCTGATGGATTTTACTTTGGCATTAATAGGTGGAAGAGAATACAACAAACCATTGAAACAAATGGTAAGCCTTCACCTTTATGCATTTTTTAACAGGAAATTAAGTTTGTATCCTTGAGGAGACCTATGAGAAAATTCATGTGCCTTTTGAGGTCATAGAGTTTCTACTGCATGCAGGTTATCAAAGTTAGCTGTCGGCATACTGTAATAGTGATAGCAGCAAATTTAGATGGCGCTATAGTTCAGGGTGAACACTGCCTAGAGTTGCTCACTCTAAATCAGTTGAGGTTTTGTTTTTGGTTGTAGGCGCCACTTAAGCAAGGTCAACCTTTACTGCATTATCCCTACGGGTTAGATTTGAGGACTTTGCGCGCCACAGCATAGGTAGAGCGGCTCTCGTCCATCGCAACATCACTTCTTGCTAAGCCAAATTCTCATGTTAATATTCTTTATCAACGTAAAGATTATTTGGCTGAACTTATCAAATTTATCGCGGCGTACTTGATGCTGATAGCATACAAGCTCTGGAGAGTTTTTGAATTACCCACTCACTTAACAAAGATTCTAGAGGCCACTTGCGATTGCTACTTTTCTATGTTACATCTTATCAAAGTAGTCCTTTCTTGTTGTGGGGCTTAGAAAATCTGCATCCCGTACCTTTACTGTAACTAAATAGTGAGTCAAGATTTCAATTCTACTAACGTTAATGACCTTCATACCCTTGCCCCTTAGTTTCAGCGTAGACAAAGTGCTGTAACAAGTGCTACTGCAACTGTTTGATGAAGATGCATAAACTAAAACGGTAAATTTCGAAACCAAATTTGCCCCTTTCTTACCTCTGTTGTGATTTATTCAAACAAGATCCGCAATAAGTTGCAAAGGAAAGAAAGCCAACTCATGTAAATAGGGAAGCATTCAAGAAGGCACGTTATCATGCCACTGTGACAATACGTTCATCCAAAAGAAATTATTACTCTTCAAAGCCCAGTACCTCGCTACTTTTCAAGAAACTCCGGAGCAACCTAAGGAAGATCAGTATTTCCAAAAAGCAATGACTTAAAATGTGACCTACTAAACAATTTTTTCGTTGGAAATGAACTCTCTGCATGTGATTTTGATAATAGCCAGATTTTGGATACAATGGGTTTGTACATAGTTTGAAAATATTTCGAAGAAGTTGGTGAAGATGAGGTTTTAAATTTTGTTACGGATAATACGGAGATAGCCTAATTACTCGTATGTTGGTGAGGTTGGTGGTATATTCGTTTTGCCCCAGATTATTGCCCATCTAACACAAATTGTCAATAGCTACAGGTCTTTTTTGCCAATGTTGGATCACAAGGGTTCTTCCTATCGCCAAGAAAACAGTCCAATCTAATCTTGTTTCTCTATAGTCCTCGAAAAAGTATTAGAGAAATAAATTTCTGAGAGAGGGATTTCAGAGGGTGATCTCCGATCCTCATTAAAGGCATTAAGTTGAGGAGTTCCTTAAGGGTCAATTCTTGGCCCAATATTATTTCGCATGTTTATTAACGATCTGCCATCAGTATGTACCCATACGTCAGTACATCTTTATGCCGACGATGTTCGCAAACCCTTTGACAAAATATATGAACTTGCTCTCCTTGTTAATGAGGATACTAGCCAAATCTCAGCTTGGTTATTGGTCGTATCTGCGTATCTTATCGTTCACCCTATTTGTATTTTATAATAAATGAAAATGAAATGAAGATTAGATACCGACAAGTTTCAGCGTTTATATTACTGGAGGCATCCCTAACGTTGATTAAAAAATTATCTATTCCGTTTAGCATTTCATGATCTGGAAACCACCATCTTCTCTTTTATTTATTGAGATGAGGAAATCGTGTAGTTTGTACGCTTAAGTCTATTGCCAAACTTGGTGTGTTATACTCGGAGGCTATGTTCACCAACCAATCTTTCGAATGCAAAGATGTTATCATTTCCTATTACGGCCTTTAGCTCATTTTGTCATTACCAACGTCTAGTTATAATATCCTTGTTTTGGTGTCGGGGTATGACGGTCGACCAATCAATCATCAGTGAGATTAATATGCCAAGCTGCCCTCATCGAATACTAAAGTTCAGCTCTTCACGCAGAAAGGATAAATTATTACCGACTTTACAAAACGAAAAGAAAGAAGTATGAGAAAGTGTGTGCCCGAGAAAATAGAGAGACGATATTGCAGCCTTGGCCGAGACCTACAGGGATGAACAAAAGAAATAATTCAAACGATACTAAGTATCATGGGAGATCCATTCCGAAATATGTCTATCGAAATTCCCTATCAGGTGAATAATCTATTCAATCTGGACGATGATAGAATTATTCTATCTTAATCCCTGGCTTGATGATACTTTTCTGCTTTAAGGAAAGTTATACCACCTTCCCGGATTTGAGTTCTGTTTTTTGCGTTAAGTTGGTACATCTGTTGTTGACATTCCCTCCAAATCTTGACATTTCCAAAGTTACTAGCCAAGTTGTATGTGTTGGCGATTTTTCCATTGCTTCCTTTCGGCTGCTGAAACGCGTTCCCCGTAGTGGTTTTTTAACTCGATCAAATAGAAAGAAGTCACAGGGAGCCAAATCAGGTGAATTCGGTTGCTGTTGGATGGTATTTGTTGCATTTTTCGTCAAAAAACTACGAATAATGATGGCACTGTGCGACGGTGCGTTATCATGTTGCAAAATCCACGAGTTTTCTGCCCACAATTCTGGTCTCTTTCGGCGAATTGCTTCACGCAAACGGCTCATAACGCCCAAATAATACTCTTTGTTCACTGTCTGGCCTTTAGGCGAAAATTCATGATTCACCGTTGTAATCCATGCAAACCGTGAGAATTGCCTCCTTTTTTGACTGAAAACGACGTGGTTTTTTTGGTCTGGGCTCATTTGGTAAACGCTATTCACTTGCCTGATGTCTGGATAGTGTGTCGTACTCATAAACCCACGTCTCATCTCCAGTAGTGATCCTTTCGATGAATGAGGGACGTCAACACGATCTCATTTTTGCATGAAATTGAGGTCTTTTGGCACCAACTTTGCTGCTACACCACGGAAACCCGAATCATTAACCAAAATGTCTTGGTCGATCCATAGGCAATGTTCCTCCGCTCTTTCTCTGATGGTTATTTTGCGGTTATTGACCAACATTTCTTTTACTTCATCAATGTTTTCGTCGGTTTTCGGTGTCGATAATTTTCGATGATGACTGTGTTCGTCATCTTCGATTGAATTATGACCACTTTTGAACCCCTCGTGCCACTGGTAAACGACCGTTTTCTTTAGAGAATCGTTGCTGAAACACTTTTCCGAAATTTCTAACGTTCGCGCACCATTAAATCCATTTTTTACGCAAAATTTAATAAAAGCTCGTTGTTGTAAATTTGAATTCATTTCTGAAATTGAAAAAATTTCGCCAACGCACACAGAGATAGATGTACTCTTGGCTACGTAACTTTTGCAAATGTCAAGCTAAGATTAAGAGCGAATATCAACAACAGATGTACCAACTTAACAAAAAACAGAACTCAAATCGGAACAACTTTCTGATCAAGATAGTATATGTAGATCTGTTCTACTTCGACTGTTACAGTCTTCGTCTTCTTTACATATCCCACAGTCATAAAATATTTCTTGGCCTTAGAATGTTCTTCTAAGATTAGAGTTTGCCGTACGAAGCTAATGGGAAAATGGTATTTATTACCGTTCTATGCACTATCCCAGTGCCTGTATCAAATGAGCCTAAATGGTGCTGGCTATTGTTGTCAGAGGTCAACAGCGCCCGAATACAAACACGAGCATTGAATCATGTTAAGTGGGTGAAAAGCGTTTCAACTAAGAAAGCTTTCGAAGCCAGCCCGACAAAGCCTCCCCCACGTAGTGAGTTAAAGTGACGATATTTCGATTTAAATAACTTATGACGTTGTCGTACCTTAGTTCTCGGTACAAGATGGAAACCTTCCAACAACGCCTTATACGTTTTTCTTCGTATCATCATCAGTCGACATATGGTCTAACGGATGTCGAGGTGTGAAGCACTAGCTTTGTCCCTCCCTGTTGGTTTTGTGGGCGCACCAGGGTTTTTGAACAGAAACTCGCTCAGCCCAGTTCAGCACATCTTAATTTTCGTTGTCAACGACAGCGGTTAACTCCGTGTTTGATTTAATTCGGCGCGTATTTCAAGTCCGGTTTTTCGCCTAATTCGTATATATCAGTCGAACCTCGTGTTTAGTTGTAGCTCTGAATAGTCCTGACCATGATTATTCCTCAAGACATCCGGCCTAAGCATATCGTTCATTGATATGTTAAGCGCAGCACCTTGATACCTTCAACTGTAAAGTTACTCCTCGCTGTGATGAGCCTTTTTTAAGAACCCTGATGCTTGCAGATCATTTCTCAATGCTGGTTTTCGCACTTTTTTCTATTAAGATTTGCAGTAATTTCTCTTGATACGCCTGTTAAACGTCTGAAGGACTTTCTGAAATGGTTTTCCATTTTTTTGGTATGTATGGTATGTCTAGGTATGGCTATCAAATTACGATCGCTTTAGTAAAAATCCATGCAACGATACCTTTATACTTTCTATTTCATCGCATGCACTTATTAGCAATTTTCATGAAATCAAGGATTTCGTTGCGGTGGGTTACTATAAAACTAGTGAACGCACATGTGATGCAACACACCGGGTTCTAACTTGATTATCTGGTAATGTCGCCAACTCCCTTTTGCGCCTGACGATTTTTTTTATTTATGCGAAGGTTTGCTAACACGATTACATTTTACACTATGTCCGGTGGATTTGAGTACCTTCGAGTGCTTTGACATCCAAACGCAACTCCAAGTTTTACGTCAATTAGAACCAGCTTACCATTGCCAGTTTGTTCGACTTAACAGATTCAAAAAGAGTTGCTGTAAGGTCGTGAGTATATTTGATAAATTGCGCCTTGATGCTAATTGTCATATACTCAGGAATTTTGTCCGAAATCTACCTTTGACAAAGAATCCGCATCCATATGTGCGCGGTTAAAGTGATCAATCTGACAGTCTAAAAGCCCGCAGCAATTTTTGGGTGTGAGAGGTAACCAAAAAAAAACCAGATGAATTGAAAGCTGGTGTAGGCATTATTTTAAAAACAAAAGTCTTGCAGGATATGGTTGCAGCTATAGTGAGTAATAAAATGCTGAAAAGTCAAAACCAAATTTCTTAAGAATTTTTAAACGATCTGGGAGAGCGTAATCCACATTGAAATGGTCTTGGACCCACCAATTTGTAATCTTACTTACTTACTTTAGGTGGCGCTACAGTCCGTGGTGGACCTGGGCCTCAGTCAACAAGCTTCTCCAGCTAGCTCGATCCCTGGCTAGCTGCCTCCAGTTTCGCACGCTAAGTTGGCTGAAGTCCTCTTCCACTTGCGTGCGCCACCTGAGTCTTGGCCTTCCTCTACTGCGCTGTCCCTCGGGGGCGGATTCGAAGATTTTTCGGACCGGAGCATTGGTGTCCATGCGCTCTACATGACCCAGCCATCTCAGTCTTTGGATCTTCACTCTTCTGGCTAGGTCCATGTCTATGTACAGTCCATACATTTCGTCGTTGTATCTCCTCCTCCACTCACCGTCAATGCAGACGGGACCGTTGTTGTCTGTATTTATAGCAGAGCCTAGGTAGACAAAGTCCTTAACTACCTCAAAGTTATATCTGTCGAGGGTGACGTTCTGTCCAAGACGTCGGTGTTGGTTGTCCTTTTTGCTTGACAGCATATACTTGGTCTTGCCCTCATTGACCGCTAAACCCATTTTCGCCGCTTCCGTCTCAATACTCGCGAAAGCGCCACTGACATCACGCTGCTTTCTCCCGATTATGTCAATATCGTCGGCGTATGCGAGTAGTTGGACGGACTTTTGAAAGATAGTGCCTCTTGTGTTTGCTCGTGAGTTTTGCACTATTCTTTCAAGTGATGTTGAAAAAATCGAATGACAGCGCATCACCTTGTCTAAATCCTTTCTGGACATCAAAGGTCTCGGTGAGATCTTTACCGACCTTGATGGAGCAGATTCTCCATCGTCATCCTGCACAGACGGACGAGTTTGGCAGGGATGCCAAAACTAGACATTGCTCTGTATAGCTCGTCTCTATAAATGCTGTCATACGCGGCCTTAAAATCGATGAATAGGTGGTGGGTATCGATCTGAAGCTCATGGGTCTTCTCCAAGATCTGCCATAGTGTGAATATCTGGTCGATGGTGGACTTTCCTGGCCTGAAGCCACACTGATATGGACCTATCAGGTTGTTGACAAACGGCTTCAGGCGTTCACACAATACGGCGGATAAGATCTTATATGCGATGTTAAGGAGACTGATGCCTCTGTAGTTGGCGCAGTTCAGAGGGTCTCCTTTCTTGAGAATCGGACAAACAATGCTGAGGTTCCATTCATCGGATATACTTTCGTCCGACCATATTTTACAGATGAGTTGGTGTATGCTCCATACCAAGTCACCGCCTGCCGCTTTGAAGAGCCATCCGCTCCAGCAGCTTTGTTGGACTTAAGCTTCGATATAGCTATCTTCACTTCATCCAGGTTGGGTGGACGGAATTGTTGGTCATCATCGTCCAAGTTGAAAGGTTGATTCTGCCTGACAGCGGTATTTGGTCAGTCATCGCCGTTATACAGTCTGCAGAAATGGTTCTTCCAAATCCTCAGCATCGACTGCGATTCTACTACGATGTTCCCTTGTTCATCTCTACAGGCTTCGGTTCGGGGTTTGTTTTCGCGGCATGTTATTTTTACCTTTTGGTAAAACTTCCGAACCTCATTCCTGGAGAAGCATCTCTCAATCCTCGATCACGCGCTTCTCATGCTCTTTCTTCTTCCTCCTGAGAAGCCGGTGTTCGTCTCTCCTCTTCCACTCATAGAGCTCATGAGCAGCTCTGGTCTTTTTTTGCAGTGCCGCATTGTGTGCTTTTTGCTTAGCTGCATGTGCTTGCCGGCATTCGTCATCGAACCAGGGGTTTCGTTGTGGTGGACGAGTGAAACCCAGCACATCAGAAGCGGCATCTCTGATGGCGTTTTGGCAGTGTTTCCAGTGGTCTTCGATGCTTGATGCTGGCGGCATTGGACCTCTTAAGAGATAAAGAGACACTCGATCGGAAAAGCACTTGGCCGTCGATGTTGGCTCCTCGGAACGTTCGGACATTCATAATACTGAACGAGTGTCTTGCGTCGATCGCAATGTGATCAATCTGGTTGACTGTTGATTGATCAAGAGTTCTCCAAGTCCCCTTGTGTATGTCGAGATGTGGGAACCGCGTGCTAACCACGACAATGTTTCGCCCCGCCGCAAAGTCGATAAGCCTGAATCTGTTATTGGAGGTGGTGTTTTGCAGGCTATATTTTCCGATTGTTCCACCAAAGATACCCTCTCTTCCTAGCTTTGCATTAAAATCACCGAGGACAATTTTAATGTCATAGCTAGGGCATTGCTCGTAGGTCTTGTTGAGGAGCTCGTAGAAGGCATCCTTGGCGTCGTCATCTTTCTCCTCTGTGGGGGCATGCGCGCATATAAGGCTTATGTTGGCGAATTTAGCCTTGATGCGGATTGCTACGAGGCGCTCGCTCACATGCCGGAAGCTGAGGACTTCTCGTCTTAGTCGGCCTGCGACAACAAATCCGCATCCAAATAAGCGCTGCTTTTGCCGTCCATAGCAATTGCCGTAGTCAATGTCGCAGTTTTTCATCTTCTTTTTGTCCGGCCCATCCCATCGCATTTCTTGGATGGCGGTTATGTCTGCTTTGCAGCAGTCTAGGGCCTCCGCTAGTTGCTCAGCTGCACGTGGTCTATTAAGGGATCTAACATTTCACGTGCATATCCGAAGCTCATTGTCCTTAAATCGTTTGCGTGGGTTCTCAACAGTAGATCCGTCCATATCCGAGGCTTGTTGATGCTTCGTAACTTAATTTTTTTTAAATGGCCGGTCAGTTACCCCGGCGGCACAACCCCCAACCTGGAGGACAAGTTCCATTTCGAGTGCCCCTAGGACGAGGGGTCGGTTACACCGAAGCCAGTAACCCGTTCCGTGATGTGAGCGCTGCCGTTGGCCCTTATAGGGCTCGTCCGCCACCATCTCTTTTCCAGGACCCTGACTAAGTCCTGGAAATCCTTTCCGGCCTGAGCTCCAAATATGTCGGAGTAGCCCGGATAAGGTCTTGTTTTATTTTTCCGACACTAATCCTGGTTAATGGCGCAGGAAACTCGCCATTTGCCCCCTTCACTTCGCAACCTCTAGTGCGATTCCCAGATGGCGCCACGGGGAGGCGTGAAGTAGGACTTATTAGCGGAGCTGCAAGATGTTCGGCTGCAGAGGCTCATTCTCGTCATTTAAGGAACCAGCACCTGTCGGAAGATGTTACTTCTACGAGGCCTTATACTAATCGTTGCCATCCAATCCATTACCAATTTGTAATCAGTGGGGTGTTATTAATGTTATGGTATACTTCAATTTTGGTTATAACAATTATTTCGAAAATTTATTTTTTTAGAATTTCGAAACAGTCTGCCAGAGTATTTGCCACGTTCAAATGGTCTTGGACCTTAATATTTTTTATGAGGCATTGCTTTTCTACCTTGGTTATGTCATATATTAAGAAAACTTTTTTTTTCAATTTTAAAATGGTCTGGGAACAGCTTTGCCACACTCGAAACGTCTTGGACCAACATTTCTGCTGCGGTCAGATAAAAATGCACCATACAATTAAATTAGCATTCACTGGTTATATCAATTATCTCAATTTTGGAAAAAAATGAGTTTTCAGCATACTATTACTCACTTAAGCCGCGACCATATCCTGAAAGACTTTTTTTTTTTAAATAATGCTTAGACCAGCTTTCAATTCATCTGGTTTTTTTTTGGTTACCTCTCACACCAAAAAATTGCTGCGGGCTCTTGGTCTATGAAGAGTTTATAGTTTTTCATTTCCATTTTGGGTCGCGGCGTATTTCACAGGACGCATTTCTCAGAAGTTATTAGTATTAATATGAAAGGCCCGATCTATGTCGGGAGATAGAACGATAGCTATAAAAGAATTGTTGTTTTTATTTTGTTTGAAGTCAACTATCACACCTTGGTACTCCAATTTTCGTTGCGCGTTTAAGGCTAGATAGCATGTACAGTTGTTTCGTTAGTACTCCATGAAGGAGTACTCCTTCACTGCGTTGCGCAATTCTTGCCTTAGGAATCGTGTTTTAGATGGCTTGCTGACGGTGACGCTTCTATATCACAAGCCTACAAAAAAAAAGTAGAAAAATTGGTGCTGCTTTGTTTGTATCTGTGGCAGATAAGATGAGTAATATAAACAGTGTCTCACAAAATTGATCAATGAAGTCAATTATGTAGCTTTTTCCTGGTTTTATATCTAGGCAGAATAATTTAAACACTTTTTTTCAAGAATAAGTATTTATTAGACTTTTTCCGGTTTAATTTTTTTTTCTTCTTTATCTTTATTTCTGAAAAATAATTAGAAGTAAGGTAGATTAGTATTTGATCACTTGTGTGAGTTTAAGGATCAATTACCTTTTAGTACTTCGTGTGACCTTTTTTGGCTTTTAAAACGGCTTGAATACGGCGTGGTATGCTGTTTATCAATTTTTCACACGTTTCTGAAGGAATTGCATTCCACTCTGAGTCAACTCTGTCGTACAGTTCATCTAGATTTCGTGCTGGTATTGAGTATTCCGCAAGTTTTCGTTGCAGGTGTTTCCATAAATGCTCTATGGGATTTAAGTCTGGAGACTGTGAAGGCCAATCTAAGACTTTAATCCTACGTTGTTGAATCCAAGCATTTGTTACTTTAGCAGTATGCTTCGGATCGTTATCATGCTGGAAGATAGCGGTGGAAGCATTTTTGTTCCATTTTTCCAAACTTCCGACTAAACTTCTATCTCAAATTGAAATGCAGTCTACTGCTGTCATTCGTCCGACCACTCTCTAACACAACCCGATGCCTTTTGTAGCCATACAACCCCATATCATTAAATTTCCGCCACCGAACTTAACTGTCTCTTTTACCATACGTCTTCTTAAAGGCTCCCCTGTTTTTTTCCAAGTCGATTCTATTCCATCCGACCCAAAACCGTTAATTTTGGTTTCGACTGAAAAAATTACCCTTTCCCAGTCAGCTTCAGTGAAATTTCTGTATTTTTTGGCAAAATCACGGCGAATTTTCTTATGACGTGTTGTAAGAAATGGCTTTTTAACTTTGGAGCGACCTTTTAATCCAGCTTTTCTCAGAGTTCTTCTCACTGTCTCTGCATTAACGTGAAGATTATCGTTTCTTATTAGAGACTGCTGCACTGAAACAGAATTTTTTTCCTCTCCTGTTTTTATGGCTCGGCAAATCTTGCGTTGGATGGTCCTTGATAGCAAAGGTTTTCGTCCCCCCTTCAACTGTGAAGTTGAGTTTATCTTTCGCCTGTATTTACTAACGGCACCAACAGAAATGCCCAGTTGGTCAGAAATTTGACGGTGGGATTTCCTTTCTTCCAACAATTTCTGGATTTCTTTGATTAAATTTGATGGAATTGGCTTCATCTTCAATCTGTCATATTCAGCGGAAAAATAGTAAGATTATCTTCACTTACTTGTTGTATTTTTAATTTTGACAACTGTCTTTTTACAGAAAAACGTTTACTTACCTTTTATTTCTTGTAAAATTAACTTTTAGTGTCACAATAAACGTGCGGATCCCTAAGCTCACAAAATTGATCAATTCAACTACTCACCAGCACTTCTCAAATAAGAGTGAAGTTTTACATTTTTATCACTAAATCGCATTTCATGAAATGAGAAAACATGTGTTCACAAAACAACAGCAAATTTTCGGTCACCGGTTAACAACTTTACCGTTATAAATCGAATGATGTTTGTTTCATAAATCATTTGATCAATTTTGTGAGACACTGTATATAATATCCATTAGCTTTTTTATCCTGTCATCTCCGACGACGAAAAAGTAGCTCAACTTTGGGATTTTTTTATAGGAAAATGGAAAAAGGGATCGAAATTATTTTTGGCATTTTTTTTTATTGTACATTGAAGTGTACGTTCATAATTTTTTTTCAAAAAAAAAAAAAAAATGGCGGCTGTTATTGGCTTTCGCAAAAATCATGTTTTCAAAACACTGCAAATCGGTGGAAGAGATCCTGGTTCGACATCAATCTGAAACCAAAAAATCCAAAATGGGAATGAAATTACATTAAATGTACTGGAGGAAGAAACCAAAAGTTATTGAAAAAGTTGAAAATTCACGATATGGCGAGCGCGTAAAATTTAAGGGCATTTTTGGGCTATTTTTCGTCTCGAATTGTTGCTTAAAAAAGTAGTTAAAATAAAATTTTTTCATATTTTTTCGTACCTCCAATAAAATGTTTGTACATCAAAATAAGAGAAACCGGAAGTAAATAAACTTCAGCCTTTTTAGAGTAATCTCTTCCACCGTTTTGTAATAATTGAATTTTGTAGAAACGTCATTGAAGTTGAAGTACATTTTCTCACGATTTGTATCAAATTTTTCGTTTAGTTCAGTTAATGCAATTGAACTTTCCTTTCGATTTTAAAAATGAAATTATGCTTATGGTTTTTGAGCCGCTGAACCCGAATCAAGTATTTTTTTTTTTAAATTCAAAATGGCGGATCCAATATGGTGAACCAAAAGTGAAATGTTGGCTGATTCTGTTAATTCGATCAATAGGCTGTAAAATCGGTTCTACTGCTCGGATCGGCTTAAAATTTGAAAACAATATTTTTAACATGTTACTCTATCAGAAAATCAAATAAAAAATAAATCGAAAATTTAAAAATTCTATATGAGAACCTCCCCTTAAACTAACTGAACTAAAACAGCTCACTAAGCTTGAAGCTGCAGTATGCATTTACTTCATAATGGCTAGTAAGCTAAGACGTTGTGTTAACGACTCTGATAAGTTTTGTTACATTTGTGGAGAGTATATTTTCAAAAATCGGCGAAAATTAATAAAAAAAACAAAGTGATCCGCTAGTATTTTGCTTAATTCAATATTGAAATTTGCAATCAAGGTAAAGCGTGGGCGACTCATAGTGTATGTAAAATGTGCGCTGAACATTTGGGACGATGGGAGAAAGGTGCACGTAAGTCTTTGAAATTTGGAGTACCGATGATTTGGCGAGAACAAAAAAATTATCATAGCGGCTGTTGCTTCTGTATAACAAATATAGTGGGGATCAACAAAATTAATCGCCACAAATGGAAATATCCTAATATTTATTCAGCCATAAGACCAATTCCTTATTCAGGAGGTATTTGGGTCAAAAACCTGGCCAAAAATATTTCAAAAATGGTTAAATTTCTATGTTTTATTAATGTTTTTATATCAAATAATGGTAAAAAAAAAGACTTTTTCATAGGAAAAAAATATATTTATTTGATCTTCACAACTATTTGCATCGATATTAATCATTGAAAGATCACTTTCCGATAACAACTTTAAAGCATCAGATGGTAAAGGCTTTATTTTTTTATTTTTGTTTGATCTCGTGCCTGTTATTAATGGATCAGATGTTAGAAGAAGCCTATTCAGAACATCCATGTTGCAGGTTACACACGAAAACTTTCTGGTATAGCTTAATCGGAATAAGGGTACGTGTTTGTTGCGTGCTTCTGCAGCTTCCTCTGATAGTTGTCCTATTGTTAATTACCTCGGATTACGGGAGACATATGGTAAAACCTATATAAGGAAACATATAGCTCAGCAGTTCTAATCTTCAGTGCTAATTTTCAATCCAGAACATACTGTATCTAAAACTGCTTTAAGGCGATATAATAAATTTTTATTAATTCCAGTTACAGCTGCTGATACTTCATGTGCCTCAAAGAATCTTCTGCTGGTATTCCCATCATTCGTGTTTCCAACATTTGATTTTGGGATATTCACTAACAATCCGAGTTGTTTCTTGAACTGATTCTGAATTTCTCTTTTTCTATGCCCTACCACTTGTCTTTTCTCCTGAGTAAGTCGAACATTCCATTTTTTCACAGGTAACCTGAAAGCTAAGTCTAGTATACTTTCAAAAAATCGTATGCGAACAGCAAAGACAGGCCGAAGTTTAAAAGAATTTTTTTTTAGTTTCTCTAATCATCTCATATTGGGCCTTAGTAAGTCCTGCTTCTGTTAACATGGACAGAGCACGCAGTGTCGATGATTGGCACGGTTACGGTTAGTCTGCATTTTTTTTTAATGGCCCCTGCATATTTCTTTGCTCTCCAAGGACTAATTATAAGATCTTTACGAAATTTCATTTGTGTAGCCTAAGTCAGTTCTTCTACGTCTTTTGATCGAAGGTTTTCGGTTCTTCGTCTATTGCTACCTTAACCTGATTCCCCAAACGATTTCTGAGGACGACCTCGACTCACTCCTGTAACAGCACAGAATATACATAAGACTTTCAAAATAAACAGAATAATAAAAACACTGAGGTTTGTCTATAAAGATCATATTTTTTACGTACCTGCAATAGGTAACGAAACTGACCCATTAAGCCATTTAGCATTGCTTTCCTCAAATCTTACTTGTTTATCGGGCAACTGGTGCTTAATAATAATAATAGATAGCTTTTGCTTTGCATCAGCTATTTTATAATTTTCAATACAATGACTCAACAATTCTTGTTGCATGGAATGTAGCCTCATTTGAGCGTTGCTTAATATTATAAAACTCATTTCGAGTCATTAATTTCAGTCAAGAAGATCCTGTTAACACAGTAAAAAAAACTTCAAAAATGTGTAGGTACCAGGTAAACAAAAAAAAAGCATAAAAGACGAGCTTTTTGGGGAGGCAAATTTGTTCATAAAACAATTTAATTTTAACCACCTTACTAAACAAAACAAGCTTCATTGCTTAAAAATATAACAAAACCCTTTTTAAATTACAGCGAAACAAATATTTATTCAAAATTTATTTATAGCTAAGTTAGAGCCGGTACAAACAAAAGTCTAATAGGTATTAATTAGAAATATATTTTAAATAATAAAAAAATAAATACCTTCTGCAGAATAATCCATAGCAATTCGAATCGAAAGTAAACTCAAGAGCAAAACTGCAGAGTTTTCTAAACAACCACGATATTCGAGCTTTTTACAAAATCGCACTGACATTTTACACAACTGTTTAATTTTGACTGATCGCGCTGCACTCTGTGTTAAGCTAGAGCTTAGGTTGTTTTGCATTTTGGTGCACTTACTATTAAGCTTTTTTCGGAAAATAACAAATCAGGGTTGGCAATTGGCAACAAAAAAAATAGGTTTTTGGCCAGGTTTTTGACCCAAGTATTGCACTGTTAGAAGTCCCAATACCAGTTTTTCATCAGCTACCACATTGTTAGGAGGAAGAAATTGAAGGATCTAGTGCTTCTCAAGTAATGATCTCATCAGAGACTAAGATCTTTTAAAGGACCGTGCTGAGCTACTACTCGTAGCATCAAGGTTAAAAGAAAAAAATTGCCTAACCTCTGATGTGCGAATTGCTTTCTATCGCACGAAAAAACATAACTTACTGCATTTTTTTCTTCTGTTGAAAACTCTTAATTGACAACAGTAAAATGAGTCTCAAGGCTGTCCTTTTACATAATGGCAATAAACATGCTCCTATTCCAATTTTAATATTTTTAGTATTTAATTTAATTTAATTTATTTAATACTTTTTTACAAATACGTTATAAACAGAAAGTACAAGGAACAGTATATGCAAATAGAAGAAATGTATTAAGTAGAAAAAATTATCTGCAATCTATAGTTCTTAAGGAACTAGAGGCGAGAACAGATTCACAAGCAAAAAAGATTAACAATTAAATTACAAATTAATTCAATGGGGTCATTATATAATAGAATAACTTAAAAAGCAATAACAAAAAAGATGGTAATTAATAGAAAACACAAAAAGCAATAAAAGAAAGAAAAAAAATACAGTTAAAGACAAAATTATCTATGTCAATATACAAAGCAGTTCAAGAACATCTCTGTAATTTAAGTCTAAACGCCATGATTTCATTTGTTTGAGGAAACTGGACTCATTACGTATACGTCTTATATTATAAGATAGCTTGTTAAAATGTCTAGGAGCGGTTGTCGTAAAAGAATTAAAAAATATTTGCACATTGTGATGAGGTACTTGGACGAGATTTAGTTCATTTATTCTAAGTCGGTAGTTAGATGAGCGTCTGTTTAATAAATAGCCAGATCTTTTGAAGAATATCTTTAAGACTTTATAGCAATAAAAATGTTTCAAAGGTAAGATGTTTAGGTTTTTAAAAAAAAAACTAAGCTATTATACCGTCGGTTTTTGTTACAAATAAGACGAATAACATGTTTTTGTGTTATGAGGAGAGGATGCACTTTATTAAAGTGAGTGCCACCCCAGAAAGATAAACCATATTCTAGTTTAAAATGCACTAAACCAGAATAAATACGCTTGAGAAGATCGTGTGAGCAGTAAGACTTTACAAAATAGATTTGTCTAGTGGCTGCCATCAGATACTTCTGAAGTGCAGTTGTGTGTGCCGATCAATTCATCTTCCAGTCAAGCAAAACTCCAAGATATTTGAACTGATTAACTTGATATCAGTACAAAGATTTAATGCTGAATTGTTTGTGAAAATACACGCCATATCGTCCGCGAATGCAGTGACTTTGCTTTGATATTTTTGTAAAAAGAATGAGTTAATAAATATAAGAAATAGAACGGGACCAAGAACTGAACCTTGAGGAACACCTACAGGCACAGAACGTAGGGAACTAAAGACGCCACTAATTTTTACTCTTTGCACTCTATTGGAAATGTAGGATCGAAACCAGTCAAGGATAATACCGCTAAAACCTCATTTGTAGAGTTCACTCAGAAGTACATATATTGAAGTAATTTCAGTTCTATTGCAGAAAATAAAATATGTCGACCATAAATGGGTGATCTGTGTCGATTTGAAGATGGCTAATTTTTTGTTAGGTCGACAAAGTGGCTATAGAAAATATCCATGTTTTATTTGTCTCTGGTGGGACAGTAGAGCAAAATCAAGACACTGAAAACAAAAAAAAATTGGCCTGTGAGAGATGCTATGGTCGTTGGTAAAAGCAATGTGATAAATGAGGCTTTAGTGCCCTGAGAAAGAATCATTCTTCCGCCATTGGACATAAAATTGAGGCTAATGAAGCAATTTGTGAAAGCTTTGGACGAAAATGGACAATGTTTTCAGTATATTTCTCAGAAATTTCCTGGAAATTACAAAGCTAATGACTATGAAGAGTTAGTAAAGGAAATGCTTCTTAACTTTAAAAATTTTGGCTGTAATATGAGCATAAAAGTACACTACCTCCATAGTCATTTAGATCAGTTTCGGCATAAACTAGGAGATCATAGTGAAGAAAAAGGAGAACGCTTCCATCAAAATATAAAAACAATGAGGAATAGGTATCAAGGAAGATGGGACGTTCATATGATGGCAGACTATTGCTGGGGAATTATGCGCGATTGTCCAAGACAACTTTACTCTAGAAAATCCCTTAAAAGACAATTTCTTCACCTATAATATATAGATATACCTAAAAACAGGTCTTAAATCCTAGGCACCAAAATGTGTGAAGGGTAGTGTATTTGATAATTGCATCGCATAACTCAAATAAAGATATTCACGGCCATCTCCTTTGAAATATTGAAAGTGAGTACTACGTATGGCCACATACTGCAGTAAATTCGGACGATCTAAGAGCATTGAAAGACATGCTATCTTGTATTTTTTGATTTATTCCTGTTCTACCAAGAGTGCTGTCCTCTCTTATTTTAAGTTTAAATCGCCTAAAGTGGGTTCAGATTTGTATTAAAGATATTGCTGGTAAATTTTATCGAAAATCTGATGGAAGCAATCCTTGGTTACTTCCCCTTAAACCTTTCGTGACAGTGTTAGCATATATTGCATTTATGCTGACTGTAGTCAATCGTTCGTGTATTGATGCGTTCCTCTCCAGCAATCTTCGCTTGGTACCTCTTTAAAAGACGAAGTTCACGAGGATTGCAAGTGCTTCTTTCTGCTTCTGATTATATTAATTTCAAAAGTGTTAACTTTGTTTATTTACACTACAAAAGTTTGTGGGCATACATAGTCCAATTAACAGACAAAAGCTTGTACTCTGTCACAACCAAACAAACCCTGATTCTCGTCTACCATATTCCCCAAAAATCGACCATCAACAGAATTACTAAAATAAAATCAACTTAGGTGCTAGGACAAAACACATTCTTTTCTCCCTAAATGAATTTTGGTTATTGCATTCGAATTCCATTCAAACTTGCACCATGAATATTCAAAATCCGTGCACGAGCTATAAACACCCCTTCGGGACTTATTGACTAGAAGTCTATTTTTGTTTCTTTCTTACTCCCCGTCCAAAACACGAAAGAGAGGAAAAAAACGAATTGCTTTCACCCTTTAGACAGAATATGAGTAAACTTCACCGCATCACCGATCAGAAAAATTTTCCTCCAAGGTCCTGGGATATGTCCCCTAGAAAATCCCACCACTACTGCCTTCGTATTCACTTTTTCCAAAAAAAAAAAACAGAAAACATAGGACGAAAATGAATGCAATTCCCTCGTGTCTGCAATCACATAAAGGATAACTTAGTTTGACATCCTGCAGATAGGCAAAGTTTGTGTGGTGCTACTATACAACTTGAAGGAGTCTCTAGCTTTAAGCAAACCTACCGCATTGGTGTAAGACTGTGTCTGGGGGATACCCAGCACCACAACCAAGAGCAGAACCAGATTGTGGCGCAAACTTATTCCAGCAAAAAAAAAAACCAAAAACAACAAAGAAACGAAAAATTACAAAAGTTAACGAACTACTCGTACCCAGTGTACAATGTACACCTGTAGTACACGTATGCATTGACGATTTAGTTAACCTGTGTTGTCACTGCAGAGGAACTCGTATACCGCTAGTAACCTAGTTTTTCGTTCTTTTCTTTTAATATTTTCTCCTCTACCCTCCGTTTAAACTAAGAGTGTAAATGCATTTGGAAACATCAGTTACCCTGGGCATTTTTAAATCCCTTAGTGCATTATTTACTTAGCTCCTTGGCTAGGAAACTTGGTCTCACCTGATGGGTGAGAGGAATTCTTCTTTTTTTTCAATTTTTTTAGGAAGAAAAATCTCTGGAAAAATACGACAAGTATTCGTATTCCTCTGGTGAGACCTATTGAAAATGTTCGATAGCGACGAGAGGTATAAAATCGGTGCACTATTCTGCTTGTGGAAGGACAAAGTTTTCTTCTTCAGATTTTGACTAAACTCTCTGAATGTTTGTTTCAACTTTAAGGGGTGAGAATATTGCTTCTTTTTTTTTGGAGGAATAGCAAATATTATGAGTGGAAGTAGTTTTGAAAATATTTTCTTAAACTATATTTGGCCACATGCTGGTAGTGTATCCATGATGGAATTCTTTTGGGCTTTGCGGACTCAGCCATGGGGTTGTTAAATAATAAATCTGAATTCATTGTTGGGACCTTCATTGAATAAGAAAAACTCGGCAACATACGAGTAGTTAGTTTATTGACCTGAGAAATGTCCTGTTTTAAACAAGCTTGTCGTTTAAGCTGTTACGATAGTGGGTGGTTATTTTTATTGGGTTATTCAATGTTCACAAATCTAAGAACAACTTATTCGAAATGACTTCCATATGCCTTCCAGCACGACTTAAGACGATGTGGCCACTCATCGATTGCGAGACGCAATTCATGCATGGGGAAATTTTCCACTGCACGGACAAGGGCTCGCTTCAACGACTCAATATTTGAGTGTCGAGTAGAGCAAGCCATGTCCTCTAATACGGACCAGAACTTGCAATCCAACGGGTGGTTGAGCTCTGGACTACCCGCTGGCCAATCATCCGTTGATATGAAGTCCGGAACGTTGTTTTTGAGCCACGCTTGAGTCGTTTTTGCTTTGTGAGCTGGAGCAGAGTATTGCTGGAAAGTCCATGGCTTGTTGTTGAATATTAATTGGTTGAGAGACTTCACAATGGGTTCCAAGACGGTCGATTGATATACTTTGGCCGATGTTTTCACTCCTTTCTCGCAAAAATGGAGCTTGGTAACGCCATAGTAGCACACTCCCCGCCATACCATTACAGACGCGGCATGGTGGCCTCTTTGAACCCTCGGGATGAGTTGGGATGCTTCTCTGGATGACCGAGCATACACACGATCGTTCTGTTTATTGAACGATTCTTCTACGGTGAAGATTTTCTCGTCAGTAAACAGAATTTGTCTGTGTGCGTTCTTCGCGTACTGGCTAAGTAACGCTTTCGATCTTCGCTTGCGTTTTTCCTTCAATGCGGCCGTAGGCTGGTGTCCAGTGTGTCGCTTGTATGCGATATCGCCTTTTTCCATGTTGCATTTAAGTAGGCCAACTACAACAATACGATTTTCGGTGTCGCCCCATTCCATGATTGTAAGCAATTAATGTCAACAACTTTTTACGTCACAATGAAGCATAAATATCAATTGTCAAATCGCAATCAATACGAAATGGATGCGCCCAGTGTTGCATTCGTAATGAGTGAGTTCAGTTGTGGACCAGTATTTATGACTTGACTGCTAGATAGGGTTCTATTTGTCGCATTATACCTGCAGCAGCAGTATACCTTTCGACGAAGGCGATTAGTATATTTGTTCATTTGTTGTGATTTTTTTGTCGTTTGTTCTGCTGGAGAAACGTCAATCTGGCGATGGTTGGTGCTTTAACTATGACAACAAATCATTCAACTACCTCCCTTACTTCCGTACATTCAAACCAAAACAGTGGCAAAGAGCAGAAATTCAATGACTGAGATGGCTGGGTCATGTACCCAGATCGGAAGAACACCAACGTTTTGGTCCGAAAAGTCTTTTAATCCGCCCTCGAGGGACAGCCAAGAGGCGCACACAAATGGAAAAAGACCTCAATGAACTAAGCGTGCAAAACTGGAGGCAGCTAGCGGAAGATCCACACCGGAGTGTAGTACCACCCAAAGTAAGTAAGCAATTGAGCAAGAAAAAGTAACAGAGCCTAATATTTCAACGAAAATTACTTATAAGAGGTGCGCAATCTGTAAAAGTAACATTTCGTAAAATTCGGTCAACATATGTATCTCCCTAGTGAGTCCGTGAGAATTATTCAATGTTTAAGCGCTTTGAAGAAACTGCCTCGGTATCGGGTCAAAACCATATCAGCATGCTCCGCTTGCACGTACACGCCCAAATATCATCCCGTAAGCGAAAGGATTTAAAACCAGCCAAGCACCTCAATTCGTCGGAGAAGTCAGCAACTCAGGGTCACGCTTATAAATTTGTCATCGAATTTTATCTTGTCCGATGAAGCTCATTTTTGGATGGAGAGGTACGTAAATAAACCAAATTGTCGTTTCTGGGGACCGGAAAACCCACACGAGATTGACGAAAAACCAATACATCCCAAAAAAAAGTCACTGTATGGTGCGAATTATGGGATGGCTGAATACCTAGAGGCTTCACCAGTTAGAGGGATCTATTCCTAAAATGAGCTCCTGCAACGAAATTTAGAAAACTAACCCTTAATGAATCAACGGTGACTCTAATATAATATTTTTGAAGGCCCTCTTTTCCCGAGTGGTTTCTGAAAGTGTATGGCTTATTATGGCAAGGTGTGGGTTTTGGATAGGGTTAACTTCCGGCCCTTATGTTGTAAATCAAGCAAAAGCCTAAAATAAAGGCACCCATAAGACGAAAAAAGCTTTATGCAGATATCATTGCCATTCGAGAAGTGGGATGGGTGGGATGGGCTGAACAGAAAAATGACGATGCCTTGCGTAGTGCAACTGTAACACAGCAAGAAAACGACACTTATTATCTAAAAATTTTAAAACTTTCGGCGTGTAAGCGAACAAGACGTATCCAACCATAGCTCCGAACTTTGTAAATTTTATCCTGCAGAAAATGGAGATGATAGCGCAAAGGACGAATTTTATTTTTTATCCTATGCCAAACATTATGTTATGACACGAATTTTGGCTATAGCTTCCATCTTTGAGTGAGCCATCGGAAATTTATAGTCCATGGCTACCATCTAATAAATGAACGGTCAACCATATTGCAATAGACGCATACACACTTCCATATTTCTGGCTGGTTGAACTTATCGACGAGCTAATATCGGCTCGGATAATTTCTTTGTTTCAACCAGGGTATGAATTCGGATATTGCAGTAGCTTAGTATGTGCAGTCAAATAAGCGAAAACAGCTGCGCTGCATCGAATAACTTGAGCTACTTGTAAACTCCACCAAAAGAAAAATGGGTGTATAAGGGTATTTTTTTTAGAGGCGGAGAACTTCAAATTGGCAACACTGTTTTCTGTGTCAGAAAATTGCTGATTTGACAGTTCTCTGTTGTTTTGAGGTTAGTTTGTTTTGACAATTCATCACGACTAGACTCATGTCGGAGCAACATACGCAAATTGTTGAATTCAAAAACATTGTTCAATTCCAGAAACTCATCGGGCATTTTGTGCATTTAATGGTGTTCATAATCGTCTATTAGAGTTATTGATTCGAGAAACTACGGATCGTTTTAACAAAACGTTTACGGTGTGCAGCATAGTGTTGGTGATGAACCAAATATGTTAATCTTCATCCTGGTCAACAATTAAGCTTGTGAGCATCCGCTTTATAAAAAATTTTTCGTTAAGACCTTGATTTATCAGCTTACAGGATTCAACTTGTACAAGTATTGAAGTAACATGATCATCGTTTGCGCCATACATTTGATTTGATCGATTTAAAAATGTTGCTCATTGATGAAGCACGCTTTTGGTTAAATGATTATGTAATTGCCACATTGGAAGCCAACATTCGAAGCGTTATTGCGTAAATAGAGCCTGATTTACTGCGAAGAGTGTCTGAATATTGGATCCCCAGGTTAGGCCATGTTAGTGCCATCTGTGGCTGCCACATGCCCGAAATTATATTTAGAGATTAATGCCATGAAATTATCTGTCAAATAAAGCTGATTTCATGGACATAAAAGAAGGTTTTTTTATTCTATTTTAATGTAAAGCTCTCGGCCTCGGCCTCTTTTATTTCTCAGAAAGAAGCAGTAAGGTCACAGCGCACGATCGAAGAGATAAATGGATGTTCTGCATGAATTAATGTTTAATCGGGAAATATTACGAATTCTCGTATGCCAGTTCTAGAAACAACTAAAAATTTCAGATAGATTGTTAAGCACCTTCTGTTTCTGCACTGAAAACGGCGATCATATGGAATAGCTATGAAACGCCATGTCTAGTTCGTTATCCCTACTAAACCCGTCAGGTTGCATAGGACAGAGTTATGGAAATTTTGCCAAATTCACTAGATTGTCCCAAATGACGATGGAGAACGTCCGTTGCTTTATAAATGTTAGAGTCGATGTCACAGACTGATGCCTGACCAAAGCGAAGGACTAGTGTCTAGGGATTGTTTTAGCATCGTATTTGAGAAAATTGTGGGAAACTCGAAATCCCAAGCCAGAGGCACAATCTTGGAAGGATCATCATTAAAAGCAAAATAAAGTACATGCTGTCAGCTAGATGGGGTAGAAAATAGAAACAGGATATCACAAGAGGCAAGATGACTGAGTAATAATGGATTTTAAGAGACATTAACAAGGCCCTATATAAGACTCATTCCAATTATACTGTATTGCGCGAAAGCGAAGACGGATAAAGATGGTTTTTCTGATATACATTCTCCATACTTGAAGCATCCTTATTCAAGCTGTCGATGGCTCCGCGAAGTCGATAAACAAAAAATCAAGTGATCCGCAATATGTTGATGTGGTTTATGAAGGAGGATCCAGCCCCACTGTATGTCTAATCTCTAGCTATGAATTTGGATATTGTTGGGAGTATGCATATCCTAAAATTTGTCCCAACGGGTTCTGCGTCTGGTTCCATTCTTGCTAAATTCTTGCGATTCCTCATTACGAGTCAATAGGTTGCCATTTAAGTCCGTTTTTAGGAGAGATTTGGAACTCTGGTTATACCGGAGTTTAATAATCAAGACGGGCCTACTATCACAGCCACTGGCTGGTTCATCCGATTCGGTGGTTCGGTTCGGCTTAGATTGATATTCAACTACCTACTCTAAGCTGAGCCTGCTTGAAATCGTGCTTTAAGCAGCGTACGCTATCTGCCTATATTCTGAAAACCATATCGCCTAGCTTTGTTGCCGATGGTAAAGGAAACCAAAAAGCTTGTCGGTATTACCTATACCCGTGTATAGACGTATTAAGGTTATCATAAAATGTTGATCCCTTTCCCAACCGATGTCTGCTATAAGTTTACTTCGAACGTCTTCGACCCTTTTTCTCAAACGCCGGCTGGGAACTGGGAACTGAGCACTGTGCCTCATATGACCATTGCAAAAGTCAAAAACTATTTTGCTCCCGTTCTCATTTTCAATGTTTTCGAGTGATTTTGATCATATCACCTGTTAAGGCACTGTATTGACTTTCCAACGCTCGCACTGAAATTGCGCATCACAATCAGGATGCCTCGGTTAGGCTTTGAATTGGTGGCTTCGCCTAGTTTGATGTATTATAGAAATCATCGTTAACCTCGCTGTCCATATAGTTTGGTAAAGCGTTGCACTGGGTGATGGTTATGTTTCTCACTCTACATTAAAGCAAGACGTCATTATCCTATAACTGAGTGACAAATTTATCATGAGGCTGCCACATGTTTTAAAGTAAGTATCAGTTCATATCCGAGGCGCTTGTGTCCGGTATTCCTTGACCAATGCTTCTTTCACGAGGCCCGTTACTAGTCATTCCTCTCCCAAACACTCCTGGATAACACTTCAAAAAGGTATCCCACCTAATTCGTTTATATTGAAAGTTTGGCTTCGGAAGAAAGAAACACAAGCACAGACGTAGAATCCGTGCTAATGCATTGAAAACGACTACCACTATCTCAAGGAATCTGCAACACTTTATTAATAGATGTCTACACAGCATGTCTACGGTCTTCTTGTCGAACCTTGCTATTTCTAACTAGGTACCTATCGTAATCCAAATACTAATAAAAATTGACAGTGGATTGGCTACGATCCGAACATCACTTTACACAGTTCTCAAAGTGGGTGACCGTGGACCAAGTGGTAGTGAACTGACTTCCAAATCGGAAGGTTCGGTAAGGACTTGATGTTGTGAATTCACAAGCCTTTCATCTAAGCATACTTCAGAATTTTGTATTTTGAAAATAAAACCGATTTACGTTTGCTTTGCTCTAAGAAGGTGAGGAGGTATTCCTGTCCCAACCCTCAATAAACTAGAATTCAATTAGCCATTTAGCCAGAAATAACTTGATTTCTCGTTCAGATTAATTCAACTTTGTAACTATTGAGCAACCTGTAATGCCAGTTCTATTTCATGAAGCCCATAACTTGGAAGTATGCACCTGTATCCAGTAGTCAGAAAGATTATATTTATTCCTCTTGCACTTACCAATACCCTTACGTAATGTAACATTATATTTACATCATTCCACTTTGAGTATATTTTAGCAAAATTGTTACCCTAACCTACAGTTCTTTAGTACATATCTCCGTATACATATATGTATGTATCTAAGCAACAGCTCTTGAACAGACATCCTTTTGTTCGGGATACCCAAAGTTACACCATCGCAACGTGATGATTCCAAATAGAATGTCATAAAATCGTCAACCGACACTCGTGGACATTACGATTATATTGCCGTCATAAGGCACTTTGTCATTCCGCCATAAGTATTCCATTTAATGACTCTGAAGTTGTTCATAACCAGAAGTTCGAAAGGCGAAAAGCATGCCAACAACGCTCTCAAGTGTCATACGAAAATGTTCACAGGGCACTCTCATAAATGTCAAACGCACACATAAACATACACAACATGGCATGGTAATTTGTCTGAGCGGAAACCCTCTACGGAACGTCAATTAAAGCAGCAACATCTTAAGCCTATCAGAAATTAATATTTCAAAACTTTATTACGAGTACGACCCGAAGTGTCCTGGAATTTCCATCACTCGTCCACCGCCCACTATCACATGCCGCCGCTAATGCTAAACATTGCTCCCTTTTAATTACACTTCATCCGACCCAAGGATGATGGCAAAGAGAAAGGCCATAAAAATTCCCTACCTTCCTCAGTGCTCAATATAATGTGATCACTCTCCATTTCAATATAATCATCAATCTTAAAAGTTTCTACACCCGTACACTTCCGGTACGCATCGTCCACGTGCTTAAGGATAGTCCGACTGTTTCGTCGGTTGGTTGTTTCTTCAATGTAAACTCTGCGTACCTGTCCGCTCAAAGTTTTGTAATTTAAATTATTCCGAAGAAACATTGATTGGGTTTTTCAGTTCTTTGTTCTTCATCCTTCGTCCTTCGGAAATCGTTCACCACCCCTTTTGATGATTGTTCTGTGGCCTCTTTAACTTTGACAATCTTTCAGGAAAGTTAATTATTACTTTCAACCAAGGATAGCTCAAGAAACTACGAAGCACGAGTATGCAGCAGAAAATGAGTGACCTCCTGTCGAGTTCTTCTCTGATGGTCGTCAAAACAGTTGGACTGGGGCGACAGACCCTTGTTAAACCCTTTCGGTTTGACATGTTAATTTATTTATGGTCTCTCATTTTTATTTTTCCTTTTTTTTTTTTGTTTTTTTTTGTTATCCTTTGCGAAAGGCTAATTGTGTCCCTTTTTGCACTCTGTGGCCAGGCAGGGGAGGAAGATTGTTTAAGGGCTTTCCCCCCATAAGTGGCAATTAAATAGATTGCAACCCCATTTCCGGCTTTAAGTGGTTCGCTAAGAGAAACATGAATTTTTTCTTGCGCTGGAATGTAGATAATTCTGGTGTGTTCACAAAGGACTACAACAGTGTAACGTTACTTTGATGGAAAAACCTCAACAAGATACGTGAACGAATAGGGATATACGAGTACACTGAAGAATGTGGAGCGCAGTGATACGAATTAGGAGTTGGTAAGGGCCATTAGCAGCAGGTGTCCGGAAAATTATTTCTCCATAAAGGCATCACAGGAGGTGGAACAGATTTTTCTGTCTATGATAAAGTTATCATTGAAAATTACCCTCACGGCAGTAAGCAGAGTTCTTGACAATTAATTCTGGTCGCAAAGAATTTCAAGTAAGTGAAGCGGTTGAATTTAAGCTATAGCACTAGACAAGACTCATGGGATATAATCGATGGTCACTGTGGTTTAAACGATTGTTGCAATATAAAAGTGGCTTCAACAGTTGATCCACTATATGTAACTGCATATTTTGTATTTTAAAATTGAAAAAGGCATGAAGCAGCCGATTTTTCAAAGTTAGGTTGGATTGGCGAAAGGTTTCTGACACATTGTCTCTCTGTACCCATTTACTGGTTGTTTTAGACCCCAGACTTCTATAATGTGCCTTTTGCTGATAGTTCATGACAAACATTTTAACCGCCTTTCATGAGATGGAAGCCAACAATATTACTTGGATGTAGAACCTTTGAACATATCAGGCGCATCGCCTAATTTAACTGTTAACCAAGAAATGTTTTAGAAAGAATCAAACAAGAAGACGATTAAAAACTGTGACTGTACTACACCAATGTATTTCGATACAAATCTGTATTCCAAGGAACGGTTTGTGACAATTAATGCAATCCTCTGCGGAGGGCTTGAATTGTAGATATTTATGTGGGGAACCTACATACACCGATATACGAAAAGCTTGTTCGTGCTCACGTTTGATAATAGAAAAGGAGACCCCCTTTGTAAATGATACGCCTATATGACTTTACTTCCAAAAATAGATTCGTTTTAGGCATCTTGAGATCCACAAGACTGCATGGGGATCTCCTGATCAAAGGATGACAAATTAAATTGGTCACACTAGCGTAGATGGAAATCTTACTAATGGCGCGATAGTCTGGGGTGGACCTGGGCCTCAGTCTACAAGCGTCTCCAGCCAGCTTGATCTTTTGTTAGCTGCCTTCAGTCTCGCACGCTAAGTTGGCTTAGGTCCCCTTCCACTTGCGTGCGCCACCAGAGTTTCAGTCTACCTCTACTCCGCTGTCCCTCGGGGGCGAATTCGAAAACTTTTCGAACCGAAGCGTTGGTTTCCATCCACTATACATGAAACAGTCATCTCAGTCCTTGAATCTTCACTCTTCTGCCCAAGTTGACGTCGCTGTAGAGTCCACACAATTCGTCGGTGTATCGCCTCCTCACTCAAAGGATTTTCCTCTCAAAGCAGCTACTAGCACCCTCATCCATTTTTGATAATGTCCATGCCTCTGCGCCATAGAGCAGGACTGGGATTATTAAGGTCTTATAAAGGGTGACTTTTGTTGTACGAGAAAGGGCTTTGCTAGTCAATTGCCTTCTTGGCCCAAACAAGCACAGATTGGCAAGAGTTTTTCTGCGTTTGATATCAACGCTGGTGTTGTTATGAGTTTAGGTAGGTGGACAAAGTCGTTAACTACTTCAAACATATATCTTTCGAAGGTAACGTATCGGCCGAGACATCTGTGTTGAGTGTCTTCTTTGGCTTAACCTACTTTCCAAATATAATGTGTCGCGAAAATATTGTAAGAAAATCAGATCTTCTGGGTCTTTGCCGACCTCTGTTGTCTATCACCCTTCTTGTGTGGAAGTTTCAAAATGGGCTCATAAGAAAAAACCTTAATTTTGTTCATTGAACTCCACAGTAGGAAGATCTACTATCTCTGGGATCAGAAGATGATTACAACAGGAACTGGTGCACTTCGTAATAAATTTGAGGACATCAGCAGCTGAGTAATCCTCGTAGGGGTCACAGTTGGCTTTAGTGGTATTTTTAAGTACCAATGAACCATAAAAATTATGTGCATATAGTCACCTACACTCGTTCGCACCGCAGTGTTGAAAGATAAAGCCTTTCAATGTTATTCATGTTGCAATTGCCGATATATTTGATTTTTTTTTGCTTCTCTTTACACTTGCTTGGTTCGCTGATGGTCTTAGAACTATGAATGCCGCATTTGGAATTTATGTACCTCTCTTTTCTGCAAACTCATAAGCCGCTCCTGTAACTCGGTACTAAGCAAAGCCGGGCTTTTCATCGAAAGGCCTTGAATCAGTTTGCTACAGTTGTTGACTTTATACAATTATGCAATAAGGATGCAGTGTCTTAAATGGTGGTTGGTACTGGCGCATTTTATGCTTGGCTTGAGGTTGATGCTTATGTTGAATCTTTCGCCATGAAATAGGGGTACAATCAGATGCACTCTAATTAAGATCGAATATTTCAGCTCTAACATCATACGCCACTTTTGCCACATCAGTCCTTTAGCGTTCAACAAGAGATCGCCAGTGTTGCACTCAGCACGATCTTAGTACCCAAATTCTACCTTACTGCTGTACTGTCATTTGTACAAAATTTCATGTCACTTTTGTTTAATTGTCGCGCACGTGTTTTGTGAACAACAAAAAATGAATTTAACGATTATTACAAAACGTTGCATCAAATTTTGTTTGCGGAGCTATGCGAGGCTATGTCACAAAAAAGGTTTTTTAAGTGGTACCAACAAGTCAAAGAAGGCAGGGAAAGCGTTGAAGAGAAAGATCGCTTTGGACGGCCATCAACATCAACTGATGGGCAACACGTCAAGGAAATCAAAGAGTTGGTGCTAAAAAATCATCAATTTAGAATAAGAGAACTGGCTGATACTGACTCATTTGAATCAGTTCAGACCATTTTCAAAGATGTTTTGTTCCTGAAAAAAGTCAAATCACGTTTGATTTGAAATGGTTCTTCGATATCATTTCGCCAAAAATTCAACTCATATCGTTTCAAAAGCACCGCATTTGCATTGCCTTATTTAGAACCGTGTGTATTCTGGTTGTTCCGCAAGCTCAAACTAACGCTCCGGGGACTCCATTTCGACACTATTGAGGATATACAAAATTAATGACCACCGTTATTGTTGATTACGATTTGGGTACTTTCTAGGATATTTTCTTGACACAAATTCTTAAGTCTAGGGCGATAAACAGGGTGATCTTTTGGCTTCGCCAAAACGCGATTTCAGACCAAAGCCAACCGCCTGCTTTAGAATTTTGGTTGTGGTTCGTGCAGTATACTCCATTGCTCCATTTTACTGGAACCACATGTCTTTCAGTCTCTATTAATTCAATTGAGCAATGAAAATTAATTCGAACTCTGTTTTGTAGCCTGCAATAACTCTTCGTGCATCAGTCGCGGACTTTTCTTGTCTCACACTTCGTTTCGGAGCACTTTCAAGTCTCTCAGTCTCTACGCCATAGAGACGTACGTGGAATGGCAAATTGCATGACATGTCATCTGGTCGATGTCGACGAAGCTTCTCCGACATCTTTAGCCACTGTAGCGAAATTCCTGCTCGAAGGAAAGGTACGGAACCTCCAGGGCTTGCTCAGTCTCGTGTTGTTCCAATCTCTAAGAGTCAGTCGTGCTAAACACAGCACTGAACGACTAGTTGGAGCCTGGCGTCTAGGAAAACCGGCCCGAAATTCACTTTGCACTAAAATTACTGGTGAATTGTTCATCAAAAACACCATGACGGTGTTCACACAATTTCAAATTCTGTTTGCTTTAAAACCGAATTGAAATTCGATGCGATTTGTGAAATCTCTGGCATTTTCCAATAGGATTATACGAGTATATTATGGCCAATTTGTATGAGCTTTATCAGCCCGTTTTGAATCCTGTCTTGCATGTATTTTACAAAATTTAAACTCCAATCTATTGATATCCGAATTAAATAAGCTCAATATGCGCTGCCGTTTCCTTTCTACAGCCGAAGAACAGGATCCATGATCATTATGAAAAGCAGAGACTATTGTCCTTGAAAAAGGAATAAGAAGTAGGAGACATTAATAAAGATTATGAAGAGTATCGGAAGAGTATCCAGGGCACAACAGCATTTATTTTGTGAATATTAGAATTGAAACCATCGAAGACAACTGGGCTTGAACCTTTCGAAAGATCATTTCCAATCCACTGCAGAAGAGATTCGTCTACCCCATAAGCACGCATGTTTCTTCAAAACAACTGGGTGCCAAACTCGCCGGATTGGTGAGTTATCAAATCAATAGTGAAACTGCTGCTTCGAAAATTGTACAACCAAGCACTGAGAATTTTTCGTGTTTCGAAATATTTCACGAGCATGCCTTTTCATTTGGGTTGATCCTCTAAATTCAATAAGGGATAAAGGATCTTATTCCAAAGAATCTCAGGATCTCAGTGTATGTTCCACCTCGCTTAGTTCAAAGCACAAAAAAGGTATTTAGTCCGCTCCAGTTTACTTTTTAGTATTGGCGCATAGTCAACTTAGGAAATTAGCTGATATGACACAATGGTCCGATGGATCTAGAGGAGATAGCACATCAACGATGATCTTATCAGGGTGAGAAGTCAAAAACAAGTTGATTATGTTAGCGATATCCGCGTGGGCTCATTTACAAGCTGGATCAATTTGTTTTCCACAACATGAATTCCCAATACTTTTTGACAGAATACTTTTATATGTCTTACTGGAATAAAGCAAGTTCTAGCTCTGACAAGATGTTCAAAGTCATCTTCCCCTCTATCTGAGTTGTACAAGTATGTTCAATTATACCAAAAACAAATACACTCCGCCTTACCCTGGCGAATGCAGTTCTTTCAAGGGACTTTTAGTGGTGTATCGGGTACGTTTTCAATACTCTACAGCTACTCTGCTTCAGTCCTTTGATTGTGGAAGCGCTGGCACCAAATTTTGGTAACTTAGTAAAGGAATGGTTGTCGCACATTTTCCTTCGATTGCTTATGTAAAATATTCCTCGAATAGTCTTCATTATTTGAACAACTCGTAGTATTTGATTCCATCCCAGCGGTATAACGCAGAAATAATCGGCATGAGTAGAGTAGTCCCGCCCCAATTGAAAGAAAATCCGGAAAACTTCCATATGAAACTAGAGGCAACTACTTAAAGCCAAAGAGGTCCGGACTGTCATAAAAAAGTAAGGCATTGGCTTCATCTTTCAGAGTAGAAAAAACATCTGGGGATGAAAGGAAGTTATGAAGAAAAGCCAAGTTGTTTAGAAAGTGGGGCAAAATCGGCTTCTCATTTTAAACTCATCAATTAAATTTGCAATTGAATGTTAAGTATGTTTACATCCATGCAGTTCCTCTGAGAACGATTTCAATTTGAAAGCACCTCTTATCTCTGTCTGTGATTGTTATCCTGGCTTTATGTTATACAACTTAATAAATCAAATCCCATTGCACAATAGAAAGTTTTTCCAAGAACAAGCAAACAACTCTTATTAGGTAGTCCTGGCTCCAGATAGACATCCTGAATCGCCCCATTTGAAACTAAACACCACTCATCAGTCATTATTCATAACTCGCCCCCATTCGCATACATGTAGATACACTTACGTACGTAGTCATATTTAATGTGTATAGTATAGTTAGACTTAGACAAATTACTGTTAAATAATTGAAGTTTTCTTATCGTTGGACATTTCTCATTATGTACTCACTAAGGATAAGCATTAAACAAAGATACAAACACGAGAATGAGGATGCGGACGAGGACGAGGACGAAGACAAGCCCGAGTCGAGTATGCTTGTTCGCATATTGACTCATTACTCCTCAGGCGGTAATAAATTTTGCACAATCATTCTCTTTAGAATGTGATACCACTCATAATGGAAGGATGTTTAAAAACCGCATTTAAAATAAAAAAAAGGAAACAAAGAGGATTCGATATCCCTTTCCCATCATTACTTACCATATTCAAAATAGCGTTGGCGTCGACGTTAATAATGACGTCGTCATCGGTCCTTGTAGTCATCATCGTCATCACCATCCTCCCCCCCTCCACACATTAACGAGCAACAAATTGAATTTATCGCAGGCGGATAAAGACCGGAACATTAAAGCGTATCCGAGCAAGCTGCTAGCGGATGCTTGAAAGTGCTTTATCGATGAGTCCTGCGGTTTGTCCTTCCTCAGAACAATACTTCTCATTATGATCGGCCTTATATGCATGGACATACAGATATTTGTATGCTTGGCCGGGTAGATTGCCTGAAGTGAATAAATTCTGGAAACAATGTCACGCATTAATTAGCTGTACGGCGAATTCATGTGATTTATCGGCAAATTCAATTTGACGACACAATGGTTTTTCTTTGCGAATTGCCCGATTTCTAGTGGAGGGGGTGGCCAGTCAAAGTTCTTACATAAGTCGATGTGAAAAAGGGGGGTTGATGGGCCAGTTAATGCATTTTATGCATCAAGCTGAGAGAATGATAAACTGCATTCAACAAGAAATCCAATTAGGTCCTGAAAATGGCATTCAGGAGGTGTAGAGAACCTTTAATGAGCGGCGATTCACATTCAACATGGTTGCCTCCGTAAACGGGTACATAACATACATACATACAAGCGAATACTTGAAGTACGAGTAATTGTATGAGTCGCTTAACTCGGTCCTTGCGTATGAATTTAAAATGTTAAGGTCAAGCTGCAGTAAGTCGTGTGGTTTTTTTTTATAATTTCCTGCGCTCCGGTCTGCAGAATGCATCGCTGATGTTGAGAATAGTGCCATTAAAAGGGGGAAGGGAGGGTGGGTTCTATCATGTTCTTTGGTTGGGTTTGACCTTATTTCAACAATTTCATTTGGAGCATTAATCTGAAATCTGCATTCGTTAAATAACGTAATTATTTTCAAAGTTTATCTTTTGACCGAGTCTGAATAAAACGCAACCATACAGTTGCATCAAAGTTCTCCAGAGTAAACATAAATGAGAACGAGGAAACCACATGGCGAAATGGATGTAATGAAGGTCGGGAGATATACGTTAAATATTGAAAGAGTTAATTTGGTTTGACCTTGACTGACATCCACAATTGGCACTTTGTGATACTGCTGTGCTGACATCGAAGTAAATACCTTGCAATTACAGAATGATGCGGAGTTCTTTTTGTTTAAACCTTGGATTTGGTGCATAATCGTGCAACAGAGACCAACCTTTTGGGTCGTGACATTCGCGTCGAATACGATGAATTCGGACCATCAAACGCTTCAAAACATCAGGATAATATGATATTTTTTTGTTTTTGGTTTTTGATGGTCTGGTTTCTGGATCGTATCACTAGTAACAATTGGTTTCATGAAGTTTGGATCATTTCTTGAGGCTGCAATGATGTCTCTGGAACGCCAGACTCTCATCACTTTTTAATCATCATTCAATGTGTGTGGAACAAATTGTGGTCAAATCCTCGTAAAAAATGGTTCGAGTAGTCACTTTGATGATTTTTAAGGCCTCTTCCATCGATCTCATGAAGCATTGCGGTCTCCTGCAGCAAAATCACTTGCTTTTTGAATCATTTCAGTCGTCCGAACTGAAATTGGCTTTCCTATCTGTTTGTCATTCTGCAGCCCAAAAACATTTATGCCACTCAAATGCAACTGTTTTACTTAAGCAATCGTCACACTACCCTTATTGCATCATTTGGAATGACATTACCTAATTAGTTAAAATGAACACATTGTAACCTGGGAGCTAAGAACGACTGCGTGCAATCATTATTCCGGCTACTTTCAGAGCAGCTTTCCATTTTCGAAGTAGCTTAAAAGTAATAGGTTCGAGGAGGCGCAGACGCAGTCTCATTTCTTCTCGACCAGGATGCGCATATCTCTGAAACCAGTATTTCTTACGAGAAGTGAAATCTAATGTCGTCGTCCTAAGACCGGACAAATTTAAATGTTTGCCGAAGCCATTGTTGGGAATTGAGACAATCTTTTTCGAACAGGAGTTATGGTGCCTGAAAACCCAGAATCAGAAGGCAGTCGACTCATAGGATCAGCAAAAGACTACTTCTTTTAAAATGGAAGATGCCGTTGGTATTGCAGCCCATGATAGGAAAGCTTGTTCGACCATAAAACCGACAAATGAAATATACAATAATTAGGCTTATCATAGCCAAACCAGGAGTATATACGGCTATTCTGCATCAAAGTATGAGAGCTGTTTGTAAGCTCTATGAAATGTAGGGAAGAGCACAAACTTATCGAAAAATAAGAAACAGCTTGACAAGTGCACGATCATTGAAACTGTGGAATGTTACTCAGAAATAACGTTCGAAAGTTTTATCAGAACACAAAACGAACACGCCAGCCATAAAGACAGAATAAAAGACCGCAAAGCCCACCTATCTATATCTCGATTTCAAGGCTGCATATGACATGGTGCAGAACGAGGAGCTATTCAAGTGTTGATACCTATATCAAACTTTTCATATTTGCAGAATGACAACTTAACTAACTGAGACGTCAATGTCAAAATTGTTCAAAACCCACTGGCCAAAATATCTTTTGAGAGTTTTTAGTGTCGGAGCAATAACCTACGTACGCTGATAACATTGATGCTAATCGACGGACTAAACATGTCCTCAATGAAGCTAAGGGCGATAGCCGCCAGTATGAACCTGCAAAACATAAAAATCACAGTTACAACCATTAACGACCTTAGCACAGAAATCAGACGCAGATTTATTACTGCCAATCGCTGTCCCTTTGGGTTCATGGGGCGTTTGGGTAACAGAGCCTTCTCTCGTAAGATAAAACGGGCTTATAGAAGATCCTAATTCTGCTTGTCCAGGTCTGAAGCGCAGGGACTTCGGCCTCGTCGAAACGGATGACGAAGCACTTGTCCGTTTCGGGAGGAAGATACCGCCAGGAGCAGTTTTAACAATGAACTGCACGGCAACATTAGTGTTATCAGACGTCTGCGAGTACAACAGCTCTAGCTTTGGACGGCTCCTACGTACGGCGCATTTAAGATGGCGTACACATGTGGAAGTGCGACTCAACAAACTTAGAGTTCTGTGTTAGGTGCAGCTGGTGGGAGATAGTGCTAACTAGAGCGATTTGTTTATTGAGGCCCAGGTTCTGGCCGGACCTGGCAGCACTGACTCACGCCTTTAAAAGTAGTTTGCTTTTTAAGCTGCAACTAAATCGGTAGTCCTTTGGAATCCTTCTCTTGTGGGGCCTGTTCCGACCTCTTCAATTTCCAAGGACAATCCGTCAAAATCAGCACTCTGACCAACCATTTGACTATGTTGATGGAATTGATTTGTAATAAACGTTCAAGCCTAATCTACATAGCGTGTCATAGAAAAAGTATGATGTGGCATTAAAATTGAAAATCTTGCAACAGTGCCTAAATTAGAGAAAATTTTATTGAGTTTGATGGGGAGGGCCTCCAGAATTCGTATTACGAGAAAAGACGTCGGGAAGATATGGGTTTTGATCATCACTATTGCGAGTAAACTGAAGTATCATCATGTCATACGTCTCGCCTGAAAATATTCGGCCCTTAGTTCGACGTCTTATTTGGGTTCCTTTTAGGCTTAGTTTCAAGTCAACCCCGAACGAAGATATCGTCATTGGGATGGGTATCTAAGTCATATAATCGGGAAGCAAGTTCTTCGCGATCGAAATGACAATGGTGAAGGATTTATTGATTTCTGCAACACCTAGTCTGCCTAGTCATAGGAGCCTGTTTAAACATAAGACCTGCCACAAAGTTAGCTGAGTGTCGAAAAAATATTTCCACAACTTGTGTTGTTGGTAGAAGGAAGACTTACCGTGTCAACCACATCAACATTCTGTGGATCATTATTAAACAGTGCGTTAAATACTACACCACTTCACCTGCTTATCATTGATTTTGAGAAGGGGTTCAACAGCGTCAATAGACGACTTCTGTGGTTTGCCTTTCATATGAGACAAGTGCATAGAAGAATTGTTAAAGGCTTGAAGATTTACACTTCCAAAACCTTAATCGTCGATATCAGTTGCCATGAGAATAAAAGTCCGATTCTTGTATTATACAAGGCGGCGCAAAATTAATCATCCCATCGGAAGATGTTATAATCTTTGCAAATGGCATCGTACGTCAATCATATTTGACATTTGTGAACTAGACAGCTGCAGTATCCAAACAGACAAGCAAAGAGCGTGGAATAATTGTGTCGATTTTTTTGACCAATAATCAGTCAATTTCCTAATGGTGTCGCGCCAACTGGGCAAACATTCCGACGCTTGCAGACTACTACTCGAACAGACTGGAACCACAGGAGACCATGCAGGACGTGGTCGCCACCGGACTGCTCGTTCGGCCGAGAATAGCGCAGTTGTGGCCTCCGATGTCGCTGAGAATGAAGAAACAACAACCAGACGACGGGCCATGCAAATGGGCATCACCAGACTGACCCTACATCGAATTTTAGTGAAACGTTTAAGCGGTTACGTCAATAAGCAAAATCTTCGTTGATGCACGAAGAGCCATTGCATCCACTCAAAGCCACTGTGTGGGACGCCATCGGCAGTGCGGTCACTGTTACTGGTGAACGGTACATGCCCAAGCGGGGCTTGGCGAACATGTGGTTTCAACAACACGGTGCAACTGCACACACAGCACGAGCCACAATGAATATTGTGAAGGAAGCGTTTCCTGGTCGCGTACTTTCCAGTTTTGGCGATTTGGCAGGGCCAGCAAGATCGCCCGATTTAACAATCTCAGACTTCTTTCTGTGGGGCTGCTTGAAGTCGCGGATTTATGCCAACAAGCCTCAGACAATCGCAGCTCTAAGGGAGAATATTCGACAGGAGTACGAACAGCTATCACCGGAAATCTTACATAAAGTCATGAAAAATGCGATAAAACGGGCAAAAATGTGTATCAACACCGGCGGCAGCCACTTGGCGGATGTCATCTTTTACACTTAACAGAAAAAATTGTAAAGATCCAAATAAAGATTTCCATTTCAAAATCTTTTTTTTTTATTTGGTAAGAAAGTTATTTAAAAACAATATTGGATGATTAATTTTGCGCCACCTTGACATATATAATAAAACATCAATACATGTAGAATTTTAATTAAGTTACCTGCAACTCTTAATTCAATAAGAATGAACTTCAAATTTAAATGAAAACAGCAACCTGACACCAAGACTTTAAGACGACAATTAAACAAACAAACAAAACACAGCAAAACGTGGAAGATACCGTTGTTGGTGCTAATTACAATAGTTTATCAATTAAAAAGCGGATGAAACCATTCGAACTTTTGTTCGTACTCGTATCCCTAGTTTTCACCTTTTTTTTTCTTACAGTTCTGGGCGGCTTACGTACCATGCGAAGCACAACATCGAGATGCCGTTCAGCTGACGCTCGAGCAAATCGACGTAATTAAACGACTGACTGAACGCTATTCGCCACAATTGACGACATGCACATCAGCAGCAGGTAAGTTTACACACCGATTCGTTTGGTTTCTTTTTATTTTTTTTTTAAAGTTTACTTCTTTCCGTTTTCGTTCTGCTTTCCGATTTTCTGTTGTTTGCATGGCAGGAGTAGCTTCATCGTTGATTTATTGCACCAAAGTTTCGTATCTGCGATATTGTAGATGGTTTTACTATGTCTCTTTGTAAAAATCCTTTAGTGGAACATCAAACAATCTCTCTGCAACGATTTTCTACTACTCGACGTCCTGGCTACAGACTATTGCACCTCGTTCAACAGTGCAGCGGAAATGAGTTTCTCCACCTCTGGCTGAATGCTACAAACTTGCACTTGAATGGCATTGCAAACGAAGCAGAGGATGTATTCACAAGGTATTCGTATACGAATTACGAATACACACCAAAAACAGACAGACAGATGTTGTAGTAAAAGGGAGATGTAGATGGGAGGGGTAAATAATATTATTTTAAAGGTAAAGAGACAAACCCGAAGGAAAAAATTGGTTTGTGGTAGAATTGCCAAGGTAACCCACAATATTGACGGTAAAATGAGGCACTGACTCGTGGAACTACTGTCGCAGGAGAAAGCAACTCATCTGGTAAAAGGGTTAAATAACCACGAGGATTGGCACGACAAAAATCTCACTTAAGCGTAGCGCACAACGAACATTCAATTTCGGAATTGAGGTTACATCTTGGGGTTCATTGAGTTTTGTAGTGCCCAGTAGGAGAGGTGTGCACTACGGCACTTGGAAAACGGCTTACCCCAAATGGAACTGTCTCAGAGAGTGCACTATTTTGATCTGCTCAGGACAGGTAATGTGTTGAAGGGTTTTCGGTTGTCCGACAGTTGTTCGTAGCTAAGCTGGACATCGGACTGTGTGGTATTGGATATTAACAAAAGCTGCGGCCAATTGCGGTTCAATAGATGTTGAAATAGCTTGCTAACTGATTTACATCTTCTCATCTAAAGGTAGAGATCTTCTTGAAGTCCCTTTCTTTGAACATATTTTGCTTTCTATCCTCGCTGTAGGGCCTTTTAAAATAGAGAAAGCGATTAGTCCTAGTTCAAAGGAAGTCGTATCTAAATGGTAGCAATCTGCTTATGAGAACAGCTTAACATTGGCTATATAGCTCAAAATTTCCATTCGCCCGACCAGAAGAACTTAAGCAATGATCGGAAAATCTACCCGCCAAGTTATTCAAAGCAGTGCGAAAAGGACTGGTAGACAGAACATACCTACCAACTCAATTCAAGGATTTCATCAGAGAGATGTTAGGCTGATGAATGAAACTTCGGTTTCCCTTGCCTGATCCACAAAAGTAAAGTTACCTATGACAAGATCTGTAGAGCCACAAAAAGCCATGGCACTCCCAAACTCATCAAATTGTGCCGGATGACGATGGTAAACGCTTGCTGGTTTGTAAAAGCTCCAAACGATCTAACAGAAACCTTATTTTCAAATGAAGTAAACTTTAGCTGTTACGGATGCGTTGTCGTGGAATGCTGCCAACAAGAGAAGACTAGCAACATCGACAAATCGGCATGGCGTTACAATAGACAACTGTGACTAGAAAATAGTAAGAGTTTTCGTTTTCTAGACTGCGCTGTAACTTTAATATTGTCACATAGTCGTACTTCATGGCGCATAAGCATAGATGAAGATATTGATGGTCGTCTTCGATTCCAACCCAGAGGCATAATCCAGTATAAGCAAAGCTTTTTGGGGATGGTGCACACAAGTGTCCGGCCATATTCGGCTCTCTCTCTTTTGAGTCTTATTATTCTGTTAGCCAGTACGTCTGCAGGTAGCATTGAAGAAAAGATGAGGCGGGATCGTGCGAAACAGAGCATTAGCAATTCCAAGTACGCCAAGGCGGTGGAAAGATTTGACTCCCATTACGCTGCGTATATCAGTTTAGAACTCACGGTTCCAGTCGTTCTGTCTTGGACTTACGATATTACTTGATACTTTTTCAACATAACTGCTTCAGGTGAAGTCCAAAACTTAGATGACTGTCAATCATCACTTGAGAGACTTAAAAAACGATTTCTGTTCTTCAACTCGAATCGTTGTCGTTCTGCGATAAACACTCTCGCCATAAGCACAGCTTCAGTGTTATGATCGGCAAATTGCCAGCCGTTGTCATTTAACAAGCGAAATACAGATGCAAATCCGAAAATCGACGCTTCGCTTGGAATTTGTATGCATCAGATCTTATAATGTTTTAAAGTAGGGGGCCTAAGGCTGAGCCTTTTGGCACACTGCCAGTAACTGACGGAGATTCTTATAGAGAAATAGGTTGTTATTATTTAATAGAAATAGTTCGATATATCTATTTGATAAAGACTGCTCAAAATCCATACCCTTTCTCCGGGCTAAATGCATTCTTCACATTTGGGGTTATAATAGCGGAATATTTCAACCTTCTGTTTTGGCGATGGCGCGATAGTTAGCTCATTGGAAAATCACGCAGAGAATCTGGGTTCGATTCCTGGCTGGGTCACCAACAATTTTTCAAATCGCCATCACCCTATCGGCGGGCAAAGGCAAACTCCCGAAAGTAAAATCGCCTACGAAAAAGCTTCTAAGAAATGCCGTTCGGACTCGGCGATAAACCGTAGGCCCCGCTCAGACGTGACAAAGATGACAACATGAGCAACACAAATGAGTCAAGAAGCTAGGCCATGGCCCATACCGGGCTGCCAGCGCCACTAGGTTTTTTTTTTTTTTTTGTCTTCTATAGTTTCAATTTCTAGTTATTATCGCATTTATTGTATCCTCTGCTAACCCTATTGGTATTCCAATGGTAAGTCTACTGTAAATAGTCCAATCCACCATAAGGCTAACTAATACAGGATCATTTGGGAACTCTTTCCCCTATGACTAAACTAAATACATAGCCCTTGGCGCATCAAAGTGCCAGAAAAAACATCTTCTTATAGACACGCGTTAATCATTTCGGCAAATAAATCCGGCCTTGCTTTAATAGCTATATTTAAGGGTTTTATTTGGGATACCGTCCAGTGCCGATGATTCTATGTCCTTCACTTTTCTACGTCTTCTTCTTTTTATGTGCCGCTACAATCCGGGGTGGACCTGGGCCTCAAACAATATTCCTCTACAGTTAGCCCGGTCTTTAGCTAGCTGCCCCCAGTTTCGCACGCCAAGTTTTTTGAGGTCATCTTCCACTTGTGTGTGCTACCTAAGATGAGGTCTTCCTTTACTGCATTGTCCCACCGGATTGGATTCAAAGACTCTGCGGGCCGGGGCGTCGGTGTCCATTCACTCTACATGTCCTAGCCACCTTAGATGTCCAATGCGAAGCCTCCTGACTAGGTCTATACCTTTGTACAGCTCGTATAATTCATCGTTGAATCTTCTCCTAAAAAGACCGTCAACGTAAGCGGGACCGAAAATCTTGCGAAGAACTTTTCTCTCGAATCGACCAAGGATGTCTTCGTCTGCTTTTGATAAGGTCCATGCTTTAGCTTCATACGGCAGGACTGGGATGATAAGTGTATTATAGAGTTTCTCCCTAGACGCTCTGGAGAGAGCTTTACTACTAATTTGCCTTCAAAGCCCAAAGAAACAGTGATTGGCAAGAGTAATACTTCGTTTGATCTTCGTTGAGATGTTGTTATCAGAGTTAATAGCAGAGCCGAGGTAGGTAAAGTCCCTTATCACCTCAAAGTTATAGCTGTCTATTTTGACGTTTTGTCCAATTCGTCGATTTTGTGTGTCCTTTTTTGTTGACAACAAATACTTGGTTTTGCCTTCATTTATCGCCAGACCCATTTTGGCCGCTTCCATTTCTATACCCGCAAAAGAACCTGTAACAGCCGCTGTGTTCTTCCAATTATGTCTACGTCGTCTGCATATGCGAGTAGATCGTACCTCTTATGTTGGCTTGGGAGTTTCGCACTATTCTTTCAAGAATGATGTTAAAGTAATCGAATGACAGCGCATAGCCTTGTCTAAATCCTTTTTTGACATGAAAGGTCCCGGTGAGATGTTTACCGAACTTGAGGGAGCAGCGGGTATTCTCCATCGTCATCCTGCACAGGCGGACAACTTTGGCAGGGATGTCACAACTAGACATGGCTCTACAGATACTTTTCTACGTGATTTGAGCAATTTTTGGGGTGCAGTCACAGGTATGGTGACACACTCGTGATGCATTTGACCAAGTACCCTACTCTCTTGATTAGAATTTGGGGTCGCAACTTTATCGGAGATTTTGGTGATTGCATGCGAAGGCCTTTCGGCCTTATTGATACAATTTGATAAGCTCTACCCCATACATCATGATTAGGCCGTTCGCGAGGATCTCTAGAATAAATAGCTTAAATCATTGCCCGTACATTCTGCACCAGAAAGATTTGCGCAAATTTTTTTATCTAGCAGGACCTGCTAAGCCTGCTATTCTGCTATGATAAGCCTATCATGACCACTCGTTTTATTTCTTAGAATTTTTTCGATTCACTTACTACGTAATACATTGGTCTTCGGAAGTAGGAGGACCTTGGTTATGGCAGGAATATGAATCATTTATGTATTTGATCAGACTTTTCTTACATTTCTATCAGGTTAATATGTAAAAATTCGAAAAATTGTTTTCGCTTTTTACACATAAAACGATTGCTGTGTAAAATTTATTAAAGATCCTTTTCTGATGCATGGAAAGCCGTTGGGACAGATTTTCCTAATTTTTTAAGAAATTTCGTTGACTTTAATCTTGACTTACAATTTTAGGCTGCTTAAATTATGACTCACATATGAATAACCATTAGCCATAAATTTTTTAAGTCCAGTTCTCGTTTGATCTCTACTGCTTTTATTTTGTTAGTCGTGTCAATTGTTTAGACAATTTCGTTTGACCCACCCACTTGCACCAGTCAGATTCGAATATTATTATCCCCCATGGTTTATCTTGTCTTACAAAAGGCATAAAGGTCTAGAAGAAGAAGTAAGTATTTTCTCTGAGCTTAGGAAAAGATGGTTTTTTAAATAATCTGACAGAAACACATCCATCCACAGCGATTGGTCATTTCGTTTTGAATTTATATTCTGATCCTGTTCCTGACTATGATTTATTTTACCAAGGTGTTTTGGTGGCAACTTTTTTCTGTCCTTTCGTTTCTACAGCCTTCTTATTCATAACCCGCTCTCACTTTATCCACTTTACGGTCTAGGTTCGGTTAGTCTTCATACATAAATAAGCAACAAGAACTGGTCGTTGGTATTATATTCTCCGAAATACTAGAAACTTGTCTCTGCTATTCATTATCTTATGAAGCATCCTGCCATCTCAAGCCGCTGTTGTACAAGTCCCGATTGTTCATAAAGCCTGAATACACGTGAAAGCGGTCAATATTGTGGACCTGAAGGATCCAAAATGCATGAAATATTCGATTTCCTCAAAACTCTAACGAAACTCGTCCTTGTACATAATTCAATAAAAAGGACGTGGCTAAATCCCCGTTTTCTTTGAGATAGTATATAACACCAAATCAACTAAGTGCTCTTTACTACGAATGAGCAACTCATTCCCAAAACTCTAGTGAATCTTGTTAGCAATGGTAAGGAGAATGTCACAGGTTACCAAAACAGCCAAACTGATGATTGGCCCGGTAAATCCGCCCAGTGTGGCGTAACCTCTGCTAGGGTTCGTCAACAACAAAGTCTGATTTCGATTTATACCGGCAACATCTGAAAGTAAAAATTGTCTCCGCTGACAAAACAAACATTCTTCATAACATTGATGTGACTCTTATCGGAGTCCGACCCTAAATGTCTTGAAGGGTCAATCGGATTGCATTATTCCCTCCTTTAAATTCCGTCTGACTACGGGCAACTCTTTCACACATAAAAATGGAAATTTTCACTACTTTCGTCCCTTGCAAGAACCAAAAACTAAAAGTCTCCCCAGAGTATCTTTTTTTTATACCCCAGTAGAGGTTTTGTCCCACAAAAAAAAAACTGTCTTCCTGTTCACGTTTAGACAAAGAATGTACCTTGCCCATTGGGTCACTTTAAAATTTGTCCAATGATCCGGATCCATAAATTCTGCGTCTCGTATGACCTGCCTTGAACTACGAGTATGCAAAGTTTCTAGTTCTTGTTTTTAGTTGTATTGAGGCCCGGAACTTTAGGAATAACCATGTACTCTTATTGCTTGGACAAACTTTGAACATTTTTCTTGTCGAAATTGGTTTCGAAACTTTCCCGTCTTTAAATATCTCCCTCATAACCGTAAGCTTGTTTAAGTAAAAAAGCTATTACACATATCTTCCTCTTGGGAGGTATCTACCTCCTTATAGATACGGATAATCGTCTTCCATTGTATGTATCTGATGAGATCCATTCACATGTGTGTTCCGTCATCCTGCACTTTCGTCATGGGTACAGTAAAGCCGGCCGTCTCCTGCATTCAGAAATGCTAATGAGTGATCCGTAACTTTTGGCCGATTAAGAGAATATGCAATTCATAGTCAGCACAAAGTAGATACTCGTGCTCGTATTCGCATCCGTACCTATCAAGCCCATGCATGGCAAGTGCATTTCCAATATCACTATCCATACACTTCTTTGTCCTTCCAACTCTGTCAATGGCCATCGTTGCATAAAATTTATATGAGCAATCATAGTTCGTTGACTACGAGGATGGTGTACATAAAACTTAACCTCGACCTGGTGCACGTTCGCAACTTTTAACTTTTTGCCTCTTCGATATACCGCCCATTAAACGATGTACAACTCGTATAGATACGAACAAAAGGACGAGTCCAATAACAACAAGAATCAAAAAGTATCTACAGTAGGTGGATGCATTCTGTGGGTAATCTCTGAATATTCAATGCACTGGTTAAGTTTACACTGTAAACTACTTCTGTTCTCCGCACAGATTAACCTCTCCTCCAATAAGTGGTGTCCTCAACCAATGGCTTGAAACTTTTGTCGCATTTTCATTATTCAAGTACTTATGCGATGAACCACTGTTACCTTGCGCGTGGTGCACTATTACAGTGGTACAGTGATATCCTGACTCCTGCTGCATTTCCTAGCCAAGGGAAAGAATCTATCTAGTGGGAAAGGAAGTCTCCACAAGTACGTCCCATAATGGAACGTCGTCGGAAAACTATAAGATTTTTCCTGTTGAAAAGTGGTTACCTTGCTGGCAACTCTCATCTTTCATTGCAAACTTTTCTACAGTATTATTTGGGGGATGGGACACATGAATGGAAGGTGGATTTCATCTATGAAATTTTACCTATCATTGGAGAACTTCTCGAGACAAATATAATAAAAAAAAATAGAAAAGAATCTTTGCCTTCTTCCCCTACAAAAACAGACGATAGTGGAACAAGAAAATCTCAGGAAGCCTAGAGACAAGAAGACAAGAGACAGGAAGTTCAAGTTTCACCGTCACCATTGTAAGCCAAAATATTTTGAGAGCAACACTTGAATGAACGCGAAATTCAGGATTCACAGCGAAGCTAATGGACTGAAGGAAGTAAAAGGTATTTTGAAAATGGAGATTCCTAGAGGTGGTATGGAGGTAGCTCAGGTTACACTTTTATGTTACATCGTAGATACACTGAGAGAGAACTCGCTTTGGTTAGGCAAAGTTTCTGTAATAATTTTGGTTGTGCGGATTTTATTATTTTTAGCCAAATTCAAAGAGCAAGAGTTGTGGAGTTGCCTCTGACTTATGATGTCATTATCTAGTTTGAACTGCTGAAATTAAAGTCGTTTAACTTACAATACTAAGTGAATAACGAAGTCTCATAAAGGAAGGTGGTAATGTGAATTTTAAAAGCGAGGTATACTAACCCTATCCACAAGGAGCTTACAGTAATTTGGGATTCGTGGAAAATATGGAATACTTGATGAGGAGGGGTATAATTCATGTTCTTAATGATACCTCTTCTTTGATGATTTGTGAAAAGAGTTATATCCGATGGTCGACGAGGTATGCTGCCAGGAATAATGATCATATATTGTAGTTGTAGTTCGTAGAAAAATTATAAAGCCTAGTCTTCTTATAAGATGAAAATACTACCATTCCGTTGCATGTGCAACGTTTGGTATGCCTATTAAAAGGAAGACTTAGCCAATACTCTTTTCTGCAATCCGAAGACTATTTACATGCCCAGTAGAGTCTTTTCAATGAGCGTGGTATCCATGTCAAAGTCCGGAAAAAGTATTCGTGGTACAATTCAAATTCAGTTAAAGTTAAGATACAGATAGTTTGAGCAAAAAAATGTAGGTACCTTCCCAGATCTGATCTCCGACACATAAAAGTCAAATATTTGATTTAGTAATATGTGTAGGCAAGTTTAACTTCAATTTTTTGTGGCACTGGGTGAGCTTTAGAAAGGAAATAGAGTGGTTGTCCTATCTGGATATTATTTCCAAAAACTCAAAAACAAAAGATACGACAATTTCACAAACATTTTTGACTATTCATCAAAAACATTTGCCTTGTCTTTCACCCCAATTCTCATTTACAATGGCACTCCAGCTCTTTGGACAAAGCCAATCTTCTTACTGCAGACTTTGCGGCCAGTTCAACACTTCTAGAACTGGCTACGACTACACGCTTGAATCATCGCATTTTCAATGAGACAAATTTATCCAGATGGTATGTCTCCCCTTTTTCTTAAAAGCTGTTTTGGCAAAACCACCGAATAAGCTTTTTCGTCAATGCTACTCATAAGGACTCTTTCTGAGTAAATGTCCTACCCAACCCTTTAAAAGTCGAAATTTTTTCTTGTTCATCCTACTTAGATTCCCTCTTTCTAAAGTCATGGGAACGCTGATAAACCATATCTCGAAGCATGACCACTTCTCAATGTCTTCGATGGAATTAGGAACCAAGCTGTTTTGACCAGCATGTGTTCGCTTGGGGCCCTTGAGTGACTTTTTGAATTGATAAGCAATAACCTTTCCGAAAGTTTCACTTAAGTTTACTTCGGTGGTTTCAAGTCTGATATCTACAAAAAAAATACTGGTGTGCCACAGGGTTCCGTTCTATCTCCAACACTCTTTTTAAACTTCAGCAAGAATGGTATATTGTCTGTTGATAAATACTCATCCTCCTCTCCATCTGATCTGGCAATTTTTCGCCCAAAAATTGGAGCACAATACTCTCATTTAGTCAATTGCTCCTAAGACTTTTCTACACGTGCTTGATATGAAACTAATAGGAGATTTAAATACACAGTCAGACACCCTTTAACCTCAATGCACTGTCTGCTGCTCTACCTCACCTGTACTTCTCGCAAATTGCCAATAGCATGAAAGTCAGCCGTCAGCGATAAGTAACCGGCTGCTGTCGCTGTTAAATTTTTCTTTACATTGCCCCATTCGTTTTCCTAAGCGAATGGAGAGACTTAATAGTGGGACTGGCTGTTCACAAAGTTTTGGTAAATTATAATGGTAAAATCTAATCGTTAACATGCCTATCCCAGACCAACTTTACCCGCCTTAAGTACATTGTCGTATTTAAAAAAGGCGTTTGGACTTTGAAAAATTAAGCTCAACTAAGAATTTAACTGATTCTACGAGTATGTATGTCACACTCTAAAGGGTTTTCCAATAAGGTCTTGACAACTTTTTTTTAAATAAAACGCAAACCGTTTGAGATATTTCAAAAACTTTATTATTGGCTTGAAGTACAATCAAAACACTTATGAATGGAACTCGACTTCGTTCGCGAGCACGTTCGCAGCGGTCGATTCGTTGGACCCTATTTTCAATGACTCGGCCACACATTCCGACCGAAACGGCCGCTATTCCACGTTCAATGTTGGCTCTGAACTCTCCCAACATCGTCGGCTTGTTGGCATAAACCAATGACTAAACGTAGCCCCACAGAAAATTGTCAAGCGGCGTTAAGTCGCACGAACGACGAGCGGCCAATCGATTGGCCCATTTCTTAAGATAACACGCTCACAATACTTACTCTTCAATAAATCGATTTTAACGTTTGCTGTGTGGCTTGTGGCGCCATCGGCTTCAATTCTTGAGTCAGCTTGATCTTGTATGGGTGTGTACCAAGATCCTTATGCAAAATACTTGAGAGCGCCGTAGAACTGACTGATTTGGATCGTTTGCTACGGACGCCTGAACGGCAGCGATATTTTCGACACTTCGACCAACCCGTTGTCTCACTGATACGGAAACATCACACAACGAATATGTAGACTCAAATTTTTTCACTAAACTTGTTATTGCCTGTCTACTAGGGCGAGAATTACGACCGAAAATTGGAATTAACGCTCTTAAAGTTGCAGTCACCGACTCCGAATTTCGGTAGAAAATTTTTATAATTTGCAGACGTTGCTCGTTCGTGTACTTTACCATGATGAAAATGTTGAGTTTACTGAATAAATTGACAGTGATAGTTTCATGATTAGTGAAAGAGTGCGTTCACTAATTAAATTCAAAATTGTCAAGTCCCTATTGGAAAACTCGATATATTAAAGCCGTTGATAAAAATTGGTACTTCTTGTCTGGGGGTGGCCATGTCCATTTAGATTTCGGTGAGATCTTTACCGAACTTGATGGAGCAGCTCGAATTCTCCATCGTCATACTGCACAGACAGACGAGTTTGACACGGATGGCAAAACTAGACAATGTTCTGTATGCTCATCTCTATAGATGCTGCCAAACGCAGTCTTAAAATCGAGAAATAGTTGGCTTGTATCGATCTGAAGCTCATGGGTTTTCTCCAAGATCTACCGTAGTGTGGATATTCGGTCGATGGTGGAATTTCCTGGCCTGAAGTCACACAATACGGTAGAAGAGATTTTGTAGGCGATGTTAAGAAAGCTAATGCCTTTGTAGTTGGCGCAGTTCAAAGGGTCTCCTTTCTTGAAGATCGGACAAACAATGCTTAGGATCCATTTATTGTGCATACTTTCATACGCTCCTTGCCAAGTCATCGCCTGCAGAATTGATGAGCCCAGCAGTCAAACCGTCCGCTCCGGCAGTTTTGTTTTTTCAGATTTCAGCTCAGATATTGGTATCCTCACTTCATCCAGGTCGAGTGGATGGAATTGTCGGTTTACACCGTCTAGATCGAAATGTTCTTTCTGCCTGCATATTTAGTTAGTCATCGCCGTTATATAGTCTACATAAATGATCTTTTCTAATCCTCAGCATCGACTGCGACTCAAATACGATGGTTCTTTGTTTGTCTCTCGGAATTCAGTTCGGAGTTTGTGTCCGTTGCATGTCGTTTTTACCTTTTGGTAAAACTTCCGAATCTCATTCCTGGAGTAGCATCGCTCAATTTCTTCGACCGCACGCTTCTCATGCTGTTTCTTTTTCCTACTGAGAAGCCGGTGTTCGTCCCTCCTTTTCTAGGAGTGTCTTGCGTCAATCGCAATGTGGTCAATCTAGATGACAAGTCCCCTTTTAAATATCGAGATGTGGCAACTTTGTTCTAGCTTCGACAGTGTTTCGCCCCGCCAAAAAGTCGAATAGTCTAAATCCATTATTAGAGGTGGTATCGTGCATGCTTATCCTTCCAACAATACTACCAAAGATACTGTCTTTACCTAGCTTAGCATGAAAGTCGCCGAGGACAATTTTAATGCCATAGTTCGGCATTGCTCGTAGGTCTTGCTCAAGAGCTCATAGAAGCTATATTTGGAAAATTTAAGCTCAATACTTATAGCTACGAGGCGCTCGTTCAAATGCCGGAAACTTAAGACTTCTTGCCTAAGTCTGCCTCCAAGAACAAATCCCTGTAGTAGATGTCGCAGTTTTTCATCCTCTTTCTGTCCGGCCCATCCCATCACATTTCTTGGATGGCGATAAACCGCCTCTTTTCCAAGACCCTGACTATATCAATTTTTTCAGAGCTACTAGTCTATCCCAAAACGCCAAACTTCTTTCAGATGAAATGCAAGCAAGTCTCCTGCCCGACTTTATCTTCTTCACAGTGTTCGCGAACTTTGCATTTTTCACGACATGGAACCAAATTTCTAATCGCAATTTAATAAGGTAATCCTAAAAGTCAGCTCGTCCCATTTTTTACAGCGGTTTCAGTTTTTGCCCCTTGCTGGAGTATGCCATTCAAGTGTTGATCATTCACCATCGTTACTTTTGAAAACACAGAGACCTAGCAAATGTTCTGTTCGTTAAACGACTTCTTTCATTTTCTTTCGATTATACTTCTCTGTACAATTATAATTCACCTTGAACACCTTTAGAAGATACCTTGAGTTCAATCTTCAACCGCAAGGGTGAAAGGACTGAGATTACTTGCAAAAATATGACTACGATTTCCGATTTTTGGAATAACAACCACCCGAATGTTTAGTTGATGGAAAGGAGTGCCCATATGAACTTCAGAAAATTTTTCAACGGATTTCATTAATATCTTGACACATCCTTTGACATACGAGGAGACGGAACATTTGTAGAATAAACCTTTCTGGAATGCCAATGGTTGACAGAGTATGAAGTGTTCTCTTAATCAGGCAAAGTTTTGGGTTAACTTTTTCAAATTGTATTAATATCGCACTGGTACTTATATAATCTCATTATTAGCAACTAACCCCACAGTACATATACATTTTTATGTGGGAGTGCAATTAAATGTACCCGTAAAGGTTAAAGTTTGTTGCCATATGTACGAGTATGCGTATGTATCTATACTCTGTCCATTATAAAAATCATGGCTAAATACCACATGGCCCCCGGAAAATATTTACTCAAGCTGAACTTTACACAGATACGAGTACGAGTACTAGTACAATCCCCCAGGAATGCCCTCAAACTTGTCCCCTGTTTAAATGATTGCGAATTAATTGTTCCACTTCTTCGGGTGGGTTGTATCGGTATCGGTTTTTTTTTTTTTTAAATAATAACAATTCCAGTATTTGATAATACATACATTTGTGCCTGGAAAATAATTCAAGTGGGTGTTAGTTTATTTAAAACCAAAAATATTTCCCAATCTTACATGTGGGAGGTTTGCGTATTTAGTTCAGGCTTTGAAGCAGTTTGACGATTTGTTTTGGAATGAGTATTTTTCAATTGAACTTTATTTTGTCTTGTTTATTTTTCTCTTACTGGGAAATTTAAATAAATATATTTTTGTACATCTCCATGGTATTTTGAAGGACTATTTTTAAGTATACAGATGTTGCTAAAAATATAGGTTGGTAATGTGTGTAGTTACGTAGGTAGAAAACCTTTCATATTATGTAGGTCGTTAGATTTTTACTATTGCAGACCAAATCTTTATTTTAAATTTGGAATGAACCTAAATATGGTCATAAAAGGATGGGCGATACTTTGCCGATTTCGTAAGCAGATGTCGTCATATAAAACATATCAGTATGAAATAATTCACATGGACTTCGAGCTCCTGCTCTTCAATGTCCTTCCACATATGTATATATGGTGTGTGGTGCTCACCTATTAAGATCAGCTTTTGCTTTCTTTCACAGAAGCTTCTCTCCTTTATTAAATAATGAATTTCTGATTTTAAGAATATCGGTCTATTGCAAGTGTGCTACGGTATGCTATGCTTCTATCAAGGCTGTCTTAATAGTTGCCCTCTAGCAACGTCTGGCAATACTCTTCGCTTTAACTTTGAATTTATGGCTCAAGTGTGTTGGCAGTTAAGGTTGTCAACTTGCTGAGGCAAGTTTTGCTTGCTCTTATCAAACTGAATTGGTTCGGAAATATATCTTTTTCTTTGTTTGTTTTTACATCTGTTGTTAATATTTCCTCTAAATCTAAGCGTCATAGCTTGACCTTTGCAAAAGTTACGTAGCCATGAGTACATCTATCTCAAATTACAATTTACAATAACGAACTTGTATTAAATTGCACGTAAAAACGGATTTCATGGTGCGCGAACGTAGGAAATGTTAAAAAAGTGTTTCGGACGCGATTCTCTAATGAAAACGGTCGTTTACCACACCGCACGAGCGGTTCAAAAGTGATCGTAAGTCAATCGAAGATGATGAACGCAGTGGCAGACCATCGACGTCGAGAACCGACGAAAACATTGATGAAGTAAAAGAAATGTTAGTCAATAGCCGCAAATTAACCATCAGAGATATAGCGGAGGGCTTGAACATTGCCTATGGATTCGTCCAAAACATTTTGGTTAATGATTTGGCTTTCCATCGTGTAGCAGCAAAGTTGGTGCCAAAAGACCTCAATTCATTCATTCATTAAAAGGATCATTACTGGAGACGAGACGTGGATTTATGAGTACGACACGCAATCCAGACATCAGGCAAGTGAATGGCGTTCACCAAATGAGCCGAGACCAAAAAAAACACGTCGTTTTCAGTCAAAAAAGAAGGCAATGCTCACAGTTTTCATGGATTACAACGGTGTAGTGCATTATGAATTTTTGCCAGAAGACCAGACAGTAAACAAAGAGTATTATTTGGGCGTTATGAGACGTTTGCGTGAAGCAATTCGCCGAAAGACACCAGAATTGTGTGCAGAAAACTCGTGGATTTTGCACCATGATAACGCACCAACGCACAGTGTCATCATTATTCGTAATTTTTTGACGAAAAATGCAACAAATACCATCCAACAGCCACCGAATTCACCTGATTTGGCTCCTTGTGACTTCTTTCTGTTCAATCGAATTAAAAAGCCACTACGGGGAACGCGTTTCAGCAGCCGAGAGGAAGTGACGGGAAAATCGCCAACACACACAGAGATAGAAATACTCTTGGCTACGTAACTTTTGCAAATGTCAGGCTATGACGCTAAGATTTAGAGGGAATATCAACAACAGATGTACCAACTTAAAAAAAAACCGAACTCAAATCGAAATAATAAAAGCACCAGACGGTGGTTATTCCGGGAACGTTTTGATCTTATCTGGTACTCCTTCCTACTTTCTTTCCTATCTAGCAAAAGTTTAAGGAATTTTTTGAGTTAATCCATCAGTATGATATCTTTTTCGTGTACAAAGCTTTCATCGAATCAAACAAAGATACCTTCACACATTTCTTTGAAGATTAGGAATTGTACTGGATTTTTTCATCAACAACATCAACTTATGGAAGTGGTAGCAGAGGATGCCTTTACGGATTAAAAAAGAGTAGTATAAATCCTTTCACTGTTGTTTTGTTCATGAATAAGACAGAACCTTTGTAACAATCATAAATAATGCACAAACACTCTTCATCATTCCAATTTACTTTAATTGCAGCTTTCGGCAGCAAAATTTTCTTTCCTGTACAACTTCTTCTTGGAATTTAAGCAACAAATTGTGATGTTAATTGGAGATTGCAACGCTAGTGTCGGTGACATACAACTGTGGCTATTTCAGTTAGATTTCGCTGGCGATACTGCTTATAACCGATAGCAATGGTAGACAATTCATCGAAATGTGTGAGTCGATCAGCCGGTCAATTCTGAATGGTCGAACAAAGAGCGATGAAGATGGGTCTCTTACTTTTTTCAGAGGCAACGCTTCTTCAACGTTAGACTTCTGCATGGTGAAAGATAATTGGATAAACTGCATGCCTGATCTTGAGATAGGCGAATTTCTGTCCGCCGAACATTTTCCACTATGCGGGAAAATCACTGCCAAAGTTTCCAGAATAGACACTTTGACGGCTTGTATAGCTATTGCGGCAAAACCTTCTCAAGCTGATGGACGGAGAAGATCAACAATAAAATAACCATGGTATGACGCAGATTGCCTTAGTGCGAAACAAAAACACCAACCTCTGCTACCAAACTAGCTTACCAAATAGCAAATAGCGAGTATAAAAGAATCTGCAAAGAAAAACCAAGGCAGTAGTGGCAAAATCTTACACATAAGTTAAATGAACCTAGAGACAGTCGTGACTTTCGGAAACCAGCTGGAATATTACCTAATCAAGTCATAAATACTGGTACACAGAAAAATCAGCGCCAAATGAAAACAAATTAATATTTAAACAATTTTTCTTGTTTTTATTGGGTTATTCAATGGCTACAAATCTTAGAACAACTTATTCGAAATGACTTCCATTTGCCTTCCAGCACGACTTAAGACGATGTGGCCACTCATCGATTGCGAGACGCACTTCATGCATGGGGAAATTGTCCACTGCACCGACAAGGGCTCTCTTCAACGACTTAATATTTGAGTGTCGAGTAGAGCAAGCCATGCCCTCTAATACGGACCAAAACTTGTAATCCAACGGGTTGAGGTCTGGACTACCAGCTGGCCAGTCATCCGTTGATATGAAGTCCGGAACGTTGTTTTTGAGCCACACTTGAGTCGTTTTTGCTTTGTAAGCTGGAGCAGTGCTGGAAAGTCCATGGCTTGTTGTTGAGTATTGATTGGTTGAGAGACTTCACAATGGGTTCCAAGACGGTCGATTGATATACTTTGGCCGATGTTTTCACTCCTTTCTCTCGAAAATGGAGCTTGGTAACGCCATCGTAGCACACTCCCCACCATACCATAACAGACGCGGGATGGCGGCCTCTTTGAACCCTCGTGATGAGTTGGGATGCTTCTCTGGACGACCGAGCACACACACGATCGTTCTGCTTATTGAACGATTCTTCCGGCTGAGTAACGCTTTTGATCTTCGCCTGCGTTTTTCCTCCAATGCCGCCGTAAGCCGATCTCCAGTGTTTCGCTTGTACGCGCTGAGTCCTAAATCTTCTTTGATAATGCGAGACATTAACGGAATTTCCCGCGACAAGATTTTCTGTTTTCGCAGCGGTTTTCGGTGGATTCATTTCTTCACGGCTTTGATCGCTTTCGGAGTTCTCACAGTGCGCGGACGGCCCGATCTTTGACGGTCTCGTATTCCACCAGTATCCTCAAACAACTTCACAGCACGATATACAAAATTGCGAATGATTCCAAGCAGTCGCAACGTCTATGTTGCATTTAAGTGGGCCAACTACAATAATACGATTTTCGATGTCGCCCCATTCCATGATTGTAAGCAATTAATGTCAACAACTTTTTACGTCACAATGAAGCATAAATATCAACTGTCAAATCGCAATCAATACGAAATGGATGCGCCCAGTGTTGCATTCGTAGTGAGTGAGTTCAGTTGTGTACCAGTATTTATGACTTGACTAGGTAAATAACAAAGAAGTCAATAAAAGCTCTCGAATACAATTAAAAGCAGCGGTCTTAGCAGTACTCCCGAACTAGCCAAAATAAGTGATGATGGTAAAGTTTGCTTTATCTTACATAGAAAATGTGGAACTAGATGTGGCAATCACAATTCTAGAGATAAAAAATGTAGCCTACGCTTGCAAGCTAATTACGGCACCAGGAATAGACCGATGGACGTTTTTATCAAATTTTCAATGAAATTTTCAACTTCCAGGAAAAGCATTATGTTCCCAATCTTTGAAAAAGGGAGTGCAGAAGACCCAAGCAACTACTGAGGAATTTCTTTTTTAAGCAAAGTAATGAAAATCTTCTCTGCAATACTCCGCAAGCGTTTTAAAAATTGGATAACGGATAGTTAGCTCCTTAGCGTATTCCAAGCAGGCTTTCACAAAAAATATTCCACTGTGGATAACATATTCACGTTAACAAGCAGCCAAGACATACCTTGATAATGGAAATAAACTATACGCTTTCTTCGCGAATTTTAAGGCTGCTTTCGATACCGTAGATAGAAATGCTCTCTTCCTTAAACTAAGCAAAAACGAAGTTCCTCAAAGTATTACGAAGTACAAGTATGTATGAGCAAAACCAAGCGGCAATGTGGGATGGGAGCCAATTGTCTTACTGGTTTGATACAAAAATAGGCATCAAACAAGGATGCTTACTAGGCCCTTTGCTTTTTACAATATACAAGGTGGCGCAAAGTTAATCATCCAATTTTGTTTTTGAATTCCTTTTCTACTAAATGAAAAAAAAACGATTTTGAGTACTGAAAATCTTTATTTGGTCCTTTACAATTTTCTCTGTTAAGTGAAAAAGATGATATCCGCCATGTGGTTGCCGCCAGTGTTGATACAAATTTGTGCCCGTTTTATGGCACTCTCCACGACTTTCCGCAAGATTTCCAGTGATAACTGTTCGCATTCGCTGCGTTTGTCTGAGGCTTGTCGGCATAAGCCCGCGACTTAAAGTAGCCCCAAAGAAAGAAATCGGGGATGGTTAAATCGGGCGATCTTGCTGGCCATGCCAAATCTCCGAAACGGGAGATTACGCGAACAGGAAACGCTTCCTTCATAATATCCATTGTGACTCGTGCAGTGTTTGCAGTTGTACCGTCTTGTTGAAACCACATGTTCCCAAGCCCCGCTCATCCACTGCCGGCAGTAAGAAGTCGTTTATCATGACCCTATAGCGTTCGCCAGTAGCAGTGACCATATTGCCGATGGCACCACGCAGTGGCTTTGAGTGGATGTAATGGCTCTTCGTGCATCACACGCGGATTTTCAGTGCCCCACAAACGAAGATTTTGCTTATTGGCTTAACCGCTTTAGTGGAAATGCGCCTTGTCGCTCCAGGACGACTTTTTTTCAAAAGGGCTAAGAGTACAAGTATCTACGAGTAATCCTGACTCCCGAACTTTTTCTTGAAAAGCACTACAGATATAAACTACATGATGCTAAAATGGCCATCAACTGCAACTGGAAAGGACTCCTTGGTAAAAATAACGTCGCAATAAGTTTGAAGTATGTACAAACTGTTTGAAACGGTAGTAAGACCCAGGATGGGTTATGATGCACCGATTTGGGGATTTTCCCAGTATGATGACGTTGAAAATTGTTAAGACACTTCATAAAGAAAATCTATCAGGGAACACTCCAACGTGCATGCTTCATTTGGAGACTGGACTTCCTCCAGTTATACTTATATAATATAAGACAATGGAATACCACCCGCAAAGACTTCCTAAGATAGTGGCATCCCATATCATGCAACGCAAATCTCAATTCTTTGGTGAGTGGTCAAGATTGTGCTTGGAACGTAACACGCAACTAGACAGCGACAACCCTGAAACACGGGAAAAAGTCTTGGAAACCGTATGGGATATTATCAAGGAAACAAAATTTGAACTTTTCCATGAACGAGTAAGGCAAAATGAATCTAGGAACCTATATCGAACGCTGGAGCACACCCTAAAAGACAATTATTTTCAAGACAACAACAGTATTGATACTATTTTCACAATCTTCAAAGCGAGGGGCATAGCTTTTGTACGTAAACTATATGCCCCAACGAAGCGTATACGCCTAATATAATTTCGCTCACTGTAGACTTAGTTTTTGAGTAAGACTGATAAAAACAAAAGGATGCACAAGGCCACCTAGTATGTTGGTTAACTATATTGTAGCCAGTTCGTCAAGACTACTACCATGCCTGTCGGCTACTTCCTTTAAAATTCTGGCAGACATACAATAATCAACCATAAATTCACTTGAAATAGGCTTCGATTGCTTCTTGCTAGATCTCTCGACGTGAAATAGAATGTTGACCGATTCAGTTCTCCGGATGAATTCTTTAGTTATTGTCCGTTCCTGTTCCAGAGCAGGAACATGAAACAGATTAAAACAAAATGCGCTTTACGGTATGATTATTGGAGCTTTCAAAATCCCATCGAACTATGGTTAGATTGAATAACAATTCGATTCCTTCTTAAGAGTTCTTAAAAGTTCCTGGTATTGTTGATCAACAAGGAATAGAAAAATCTCCAATATCGTTCTCCTAGTTCTCATATTCAGATGCTTTAGCGGCTAACTCATTGGTTTTCTGAAACATACACATGAAACACAGCTCGACAGACTCGAGAGAGACTCACTTGGTGGTGGCTGGGCAAACATCAATAAGGTAAAGATTCAGCTTGGTTCATGATTACGTTGGTCGTCTCTCAATCTTAATTCATTCCATATTTGCAATATAATAATTGCATTATGCTCTGGAACTTTATTCCTCAAATATAGTTTGGGTCAATGGCAATGGCAGTGAAAATCCCATAAGCTCGCTTGCTCTTGGTGCTAATGGCATTTTACCACAATGTCATGAATCCAAAGCATTGCAGTTCATGGGCTTACCCAATCCATTTAATTCATAACGCATTCATGCATATATCACAACCACAAAGAAATGTCAACTGCTGGAGCAGTAAATGCTCCTAAACTCCATTTGACGGACAGAGCACAAAAGCCGCAACAGTTCAAACGACATATCTCATTCAAAGTATCCCGTTTGAAAAGCAAGTGTTAGCGCCCCCACACATACGAGTACATGCAACTAGACAGAGTCTGACGCCATCAATCTTTACTAATCCTTATGTAGGAAACCCCAGAAATGTCAAATGCAAATCCATTTGTCAATATTTCACTACAATAGTGCAGTATCCGTATCTTTTATGATTGTCGATTGTAACACGTTTCACAATTTCCAGCATCATTGACTTGACCATCAACTTTGCCGTCCTTTCGAATTCAACCCCATTGACTTTTATATTTTTGTCTGAGGACTATAGTACGACGACGTGTGCCTTCCTTAATCCTTTCATCCACAAGTTACACAATTTATCCATTTATATGCATTCAATTCACTCGTACATACTCCTACATATATGTATCTAAGAGATTTTCATAAAAATTTATAGACATATACCAAACATATTCGTAGACTTCATGGATTGTTCTTGTATCCTTACAGATATCATCGAAGCCCACAAGAATCATCAGTTGTGCTCACTTACCGGTGTCGAGGGCGGTCATTCCTTAGGTGGTTCATTGGCCGTACTACGTACCCTCTATGCCATTGGTGTGAGATATATGACACTAACCTCAACCTGCCATACACCCTGGGCGGATTCAAGTTATGCTGATGCACCAACATTCAACGTTAAGCACGGAGGGTTAACCATATTCGGCAAGGTAAGTACCAAAACTTCCACTTCAACTTTAACTTTAACTTCAACTTCAACTACAACTTGAATCTGAAAGGGTAATACAGACAATAGCTCCTTTGCTCCATTGAAAGGACTCACTCCTCCTTTAGAACGTGATATTCACAATGATGGTGTGATTAAGATAAAACACTCGACCGAACAAACACTCCATGGCCAAAGGCTAAATAAAAGCTTCACCCTTGGTATGACTATGACTACAACTGCGATTATTCCACATCAGGCAGCTCCAGAGACCTAGATACTAGGACTTTTATCTGCCTGTGGTTCTCATAATTTAATTGGTATTAATTGAAGTCCTGTTTTAATTTGCACTTACTCCCATTGAGGGCGCCTGAAACATTGTTTCGTTTGCACAGAAGGATTTCGTTGAGCTGCTACGAATAGAGAGGTGCGTCTTATGCAGTCATTGCACCACCTGAAATATTGAAAGGATTTCCGAATGCTATACTATGTATGAGTATCTACATATCTGCTGGACCAAAGGAGCATTACGTCGTCATCCTACGGATACGGTTCGGATACGCTCATTTTTACCAGCTCACTTTTACTCGTCCACGAAGAAGTGTGTGATGTGATGTATCTAAAGGGTGAGCGGCACATGCTTGTAATTGAACTCCCCCGGCTGGAGGATAGTTTCCTTTGGGACAAGAAAATTCTATTTTCACAGGTAGAGGGCAATCATATCTTCCCCTTGTGCGGTTTCTATGGTGTAAGATAAGTGCCGTCGCATTGTTCAACCCTTACATTTAAGTGAAACCCATCTCTAGGGGGTGGTTGGTATGTTGGAAAACCACCCCTCTTTGATGCGGTCGAATGCGTATTTTAATTTGTTACAGAATTTCATTCTGACTTTGGTATTCATTGAGTGGAACTTCCTCCTTCCGGCAACAGAGGGGACGAAACAGATGCTCCCCATTTCATTTTGCTGGTTGGCTAAGTGGCTATAGAGCTAGTGGAAAGCGAGCAATGGTATCTTCTAAGCCCCGTAGGAGTTATCGGTGAGTAAACAAATTTTTCGCTGAGTTCCATTTGATTTTGGAATGAAAAATTTCTTCAGGGAAATATGATAGACAGTATTTGGTAAAGGATTTCTAAACATATGTAGATGTCGGTTTTTAGGGTTGTCAGCAGGCGATTGAGCACATATTTGATCGGTTGGAGGTGGTGGTCGTGAGAGATTGGAAATCGTAAATACAAGTACGAGTGTATTATATTTTAACAACTCGAATGTGAATTTGAAATTGAGGGTTGTTGTGGATTTATACAAATTGAGTGTTGTGTAACTAATGTAGGCACTGCGGAGGAAATGAGTTTTCGAGAGAAGTTAATTAGAAATCGTTTGGCAGTGTCAAGGGAAATGAAATTTAATTTATTTTTATTTTTTCGAATCACTTTAGACTGATTTTGTATCTTTTTGATGTAGGAGTATGTTCGTAACGAATTGAATGGGAAAAATCTGATAAAATTAGAAATTGAAGTGGAAACTTTTGAATTTATTTTCTGGTTAAAAATAAAATAAAAAATTTTAGGGTTGGCTTGCAGGAACGAGAACAACTGGAACTATAACTTTTTAATATCTTTGATAGGATCTGTTCGGAATCTACCAGCATTTTTACAGCTTAGATTTGATCAAATTTCAACATCCGTTGGAAGGTACAAGTGTCAGCACTGTAACAATTCAAGTGATGTCAATAGCTTTGGTCCTTGTCAACAATACTACTCGGCATAACTGAACTCCAGCCCACAGCCCACCTTCAATGACCTACCCAAATAAAGTAATTCCAACTGTGTGACCGAAACCCATATTAATTTGGTATCCTAAAATTGTTTGAACGAAAATGCCTTCCCAGCCATCGGAATACGACGATTCGAAACAACCTGTATAACATCGAAGAAGTTTTAAAAACAAGGGCCAAGTGACAATCAAAAACAACTTTAAGCATGCCATTGAATTGCTATTGACTTCTGTTGTTTGATGATAACTACCGTATTGGAGTTAGTATATGTTTACTGTTTGAAAGTGTTCTTAGTCCTGCGTTAATCGTGCTTAGTACTAGCAGTTTGGCTAATGTTTAACCGCTTTTTAAATAAAAGTTTTTTTTTTATAATTTGCGCGGCTAGAAAGTAAGAAGATTGTCGGAGATAAAATGGAGCCCTGGGGCACACCAGCATTTATTTTGTCAATATCAGACCTGAAAGCATCCAAGACAACTTGAATTGATTGTTCCGAAAGATAATTTTCAATCCATTGAAGAAGAGAGTCATCGATTCCAAATGTACGCATTTTCGACAAAAGAGCCTGATGAGAAACTCTGTCAAATGCCTTAGAAATATCAAGTGCAACTATCTTGCTTTCGCCAGATTGATATAAACTTTACTGAAACACTTTTCGGTGAGACATGCCATCAAGACCTGTTGCTATGAAAACCGTACTGCCGGTCATTAAGAGCTTTTCGTGTTTGGAGATATTTCAGAGAGAAGAGGATTCGCCCTATTTACGGACGAGCTGAATAAATGCTGTTTTGATAGTGTCCTAAAGAGTTGGATTGATAAAAAGGTAACGCAGTGGTTTTGCCAGCGTAGAAGAATACCTCTTCAGAAGAAGCATCCAATTTTTCCCATTGAAGATTCGACGCACTCAAGTGTAAGCGGAGACATAGCGCAGTCTGGAAGCGTTAAAGTGTGCAGCATGCAGATTGGCTTTAGCCAAAGAGCTGCCACCTGAAATGTCATTATAAATGAGAGTTGCGATGGTGAATGAGGCAGAATTTCTAATACAGGGTGGGCTGATATGACACAATGTTCCAACGAGCGTAGGTGTCGGCGGTATGACTTTAAGTATCTGGTAATCGCTCGGGATCATTTTAAAACCGGGTCAAGTTGATTTCTGCAGCGAAGCCACCCAGTATTGTGTATATTAGTATCATATTCAGTATCAGAATACAGGGACACAACTCTTTGTATGGAGCCGGTCAGCGCATCAAACTCGTTAAAGGTCGAATTGCTGTCCAGTTCGGGGCTATAGTGGATAATTTGCTTACGGAGATGGTATTTTAACCACATGAAATTGATTTCCGGACTGGCAGAATTTGGTAAGCTACGTCACTACCTACGTAAATGTCGAGACCGCGTAGAGAAAAGAGTTCTGGCACTAGTTCGTAGCCAGATAGTGATCAGAGTGACCTGAGAACATGAGTGCTGAGGCTTTGTTTTCTCTCAGTGACACCAATGCACTGTTTGGTGTGGTCTATAGGCTGACGAAATCATCGAGGCGAAGCTCTTCAAAAATTAAAACAATCGAAATATCAGCACCATTGGGGCTCAATACACAGCCGTTATCAACAATTTCCAAATTTACATAAGCATGGTGTCCCACATGTCATACTGCTGACATTAAACCATAGAATTATTTAAAAAGTTTCCGTTGGTCACATCTTTTCCAAGATCTATGGCTTAGCCTTTAAAATCGTGTAGTTTGACGACGCTGGGCTGGAAACCCTAATAGACGTTGGTTTATGTAGAGCAGCCAACAATGATTCCCCCCTTGAAAACCAACACTGAGCATGCCATTGAGATATGGCCTGAAATACTCGAAAAGGAGTCGAAATAGGGATGTGTTGTATTTCATTTAAGGAACAGCAAAATGCATACAAATATTTGTTTATATCTTTCATGAAAATTTCGACTCCACCTGCATCGACGTCATTGCTAGAATTTATGCAAGGATTTTAATTCAACAGGAAGGTCTTCCCACTTATATGAATAATCAATTGAACATTTGTCGAAAAATTATTCAGTTCAAGCGAAAGGCTCTAGGCTCTAGTTAATTGTCTTTACGATGAAATACTGTCACTTGATAGCTAAACCCATAGGTTACGATACAGATATTATTATTCAAAAATCCAACACCGCTATTTCATCACACACACCTGTGTTCCTACTCCATATTTGTATATAATGTTCTAAGCTAATTTTTACTTGTAGGAGTAGTATTGAAGTGTGATAAGCATTAACAAATTCTTCTCGGCTTAACCCAGCCCCAAATCAAATCTTCACCTTTGGTGGCAATAGTTGGATTAAAAGAACATCTTCGTTTGATTTACGCTCATGCCTCAACAAATGAAACAGATGACAGCATCAAGGACATATTCTATGACTTCGTGTACCGAACTTAAGCTCGATGCCGAGGTATGACGCCAAGATCTAGGAGTTATTAACGCATAGCTGGGTAGACAATGCATTCAAGTTTTTCGGTGACCACATCCTTTTCGCAGCCAGCACGCGTTTCCTACAACCCACTCAGTTACCCCCTGAGCAGTAAACTGCTAACCAGATTAAACACATTGCGATCAAAACCAATCCCTCATTCGTGCTGCCAAGGAGCAATGTTACATCCCATCTTTGTAAACGATGCGCCGTAATAATTTGTATTACCTTCTTTGATCCAGATATTGCCAACAATGTTAGAAAGTCTGTTTGCAAAGTAAACCGTCTACCATATACGAGTATCTCACCGTGAAACTTCTTCATACAGAACACTAATGCTAATGAAAACTTTTGACACATCTCCTTCGAAAATTAATTTCTTTGCAAGATCAAAGTGCACCAAAGGCGAATATGATTGACGTGCTGCATTGGCCTTCTGAGATTTCCGACCAAATATATGTTGAACGTCTCTTGGTTCCGGAATATTTGCAAAAGCTGCAAATCTTCTTCTTCTTCTTATCCTTTCATTAACCCTTTCCTCGTTATACGAACTTATGCGTAACGAGTTTCCCATTTTTACTGCATCGCTGCTGCTCCGCTTATGGGGTTGGCTAATGTCGCAGACCGCAGAACGCGTCTACATAATGCTCGGTCCTGGATCGCTTCAGTGATTAACCCCAGACGTTGTTGCGCATTTGCCATCTGAGAAATCCAGGAATTCTTTTTCCGACCTCGTTTTCTTACAGTTGGAGTGACCGTAGTTGATAGTGCCTTTTTAACCGGATTTTCCGCAGATCTTCTTTGAACGTGGCAATACCAACTTATTCTATTCGCCTCAAGCTGTTCGGTTACCGAATTCTTTATATGTAGACTTCCTCTTATACGCGTAGATCTAATGCAATCGCGTTTAGTGGCTCCACTAGACATCCTTAACATTTTCATTTCCGCTGCCGTCATTTTGTTTTTAAACGCTTCGTACATTGTCCAGCACTGTGAACCGTATATAAGAGCTGGTCTAACAACCGTGGTGTAGAGTTTCCCCTTTAATTTAAGTGGAAATTTTCGGTCGCAAAAGATTCTCGAATTTTCCCGCCATTTCATCCATCCCACGCTCACTCTGTGGTTTACGTCGTCGTCACATTTCGCTTCCATGTTAACGATTGATCCTAAGTACTTAAAAATAGTGCTTTTCGGAAGAACTATTCCGTCTAACATTATATCCGGAACAGGTCGCAACGGATGTGCAAATGGGCACGTCAAATGCTCCGTCTTTGAACGACTTATTTTAAACCCGTTTCTCTCTAGCGCATTTCTCCATGAATCTAAGGCGTTCTGTAAATCTTCGACGTTATCGCTAAGTATAACTGCGTCGTCAGCGAAGAGAATTGGCGTTACATTTGCTTCGCGCATGCAGTCTTTTAAAAGATAGTCGAATACTACGTTAAAGAGGAAAGGGCTAAGTACGCTTCCTTGATGCACTCCGACATTAACTGGAAATTCTCTCGTTAGTCCAGCAGGGCTTTTAACCGCAGTTTTCACGTGTCCGTACATGTCTTGTATTATTCTAACATACGTTTCCGGTACATTTTGAGACCTCAGCGCGGCCCATATGAGATCCCTAGGCACTCGATCGAATGCTTTCTCGAGGTCGATAAATACCATGTGTAAATCCTTCGACGAATCTCGGTGCTTTTCCATTATTATTCGTAGGCTTTGGATAGCGTCCACCTTCGATCTTCCTTCAACAAATCCACACTGGCTATTATCGAGCTTTATTATTTGCCGAAGACGTTCGTTTAAGACTCTTTCGACGATTTTCATTGTGTGTGACATAAGCTTTATTGAACGGTAGTTGTTGCATTCTCGAGTGTCGCCTTTTCCTTTGTATCATGGAACCAAGAAGCTACTTCTCCATTGATTCGGCATAGGTTGTCCACATTTTAATTTATTTAAAAGTTTCGATAGCCAAACGCTGCCGATCCCCTCCATCTTCGACCAAAACTCTGATGGAATGCTGTCTGGTCCCGCCGCTTTCCCCCGCTTCATTTTTCCGATTGCTGTACTTATTTCTTCGATTGAAAAGTCCGAAACTTCCTCCTCGAATAGACCAGCTGTCGGCACGATATCACGTGGAAACTGTTTGTTAAGCAACTCCTTGCAGTATTCAAGCCACCGGTCACAAATTTCCTTTTCATTTGTTAATAAGCGACCGTCTGCGTTTTTGATGTATTTCGGCGAGGTTATTTCCATTGAATTTTTTCTCCTCTGTGCAGCGAGCTTAAAAATATTTGGCATTTTAGTATTGTACGACGTTTGAACTTCTTGGATAGCTTGTCTTCTATCCACCGATCGTGAGGATATTTGTTCCAACTCCTGGTACAGGTTTTCCGCTTCTGCCGCTCGAGTTCGAGCCAGGACTTTCTTTGCGATCTTTTTAAGACGCTCGTATTCAAGAGCCAGTCGAGCTTTTTCGATATCGTCGCTCCGATCGCATTTTGTCCACGCTTGGAATGCACTCTTCTTGTCGGCCACAGCTCGCTGCAAAAGCTGCAAATCTATTGAAATCAAAGATTATATATTTTGAAACCAGGAAAACGTACACTGATCTAAAAAAAAAGATTGTTTCATAAATCAGTCAATATTTCAATTATTAAAATCATTTTAAAACTATCTGAAGAATACGAATACGTACGTACATGCTGCTATTGTAATATCGTCAAAGTAGGTCACTACTTTGGATAGTCCTGCTAATATTGTGGTGGTAATCTTTTATAATATTGTTTATTGCCCTGTTATAACCCTAAATGGTAATCGTAAATACTGAAACCATCCTTGATGGATGTCGATCGTTAACAGTGGCCGTGATTCTTCCCTCACTTTAACTTGCAAATAAGCATTAGATAAATCAATCGGCGAGAAGCTTTAACATTCACTAGGTGTTAGTTACAAAAATTAGGAGGTATAGCCATCCTGATCAAAAAGTAACTGAAATTTCCAATGCAATCAAATAAACCGCACTGGAGATAATGTCAAAAGTTTTCTTTTTCCTAAGTTGGTACATTTTTCAGGAGTTTTTGCGTGGTAGCTTTGTAAGCAAGTCCGTGTTTTTTGCGTTCTGCGAATTTCCTATTTTCAAATTTAGTTGAGCAAAGAGTTTGCCTGAAATTTTGTGTTTTTCACAAAATATTATATGCCGAAGCATTGAACATGTTTATGGTTGCCAACGGGGACTCGACAATGTCGAAAACATAAGCGTGCAAGTGGTACTAAAAGTTTAGAGCGGGCCGCACTGTGGTAGATGACTTGCCTCGCTCCGATCGTTCATTCACCAGTATGACGAACGTAAACATCGAAAAAGTTAAGAAAATTGTCCTTACATTTGTCTTGTGAGCATCAGGGACATAATAGCCAATCTTGGTATCTCATTTGGATCGGTACAGAGCGTTATGCACGATGTTTTGGGCATAAGACGAATTAAGGCGCACCTTGTGCCAAGAGCATTGCATCATCACAGCATCGCATTGATGTCGCTAAAGAAATGCTTTCTTTGGGCCTAAATGTTATCGATGACATCATTACCAGTGAAGTGACGAGACATGGGTCTATAAATATGGTATCGAAACTAACCAACAATCATCGGAATGGCGGTTCTCAGACAAACTAAAACCCAAAAAACCACGCCAGAGTCAATCAAAAATCAAAGCTTTGTTGACCAATTTGTTTGATTGCTTTGGTGTGGTCCACTCCAAATTTATTTTGTTATACCAGGCAGTATGTAAGGAGTGTTACGTGAGCGTATTAAAGCGTTTGGGGGAAAATGGTCGTCGCAAAAGGCCAGAGTTGTGAAGAAACAATTTGTGGTTTCCACGACAGTGGCCTACACATCTCACTTTGTACGCGATTATTTTGATCCCAGAAGCCCTATCGACTTGAAGTTGAACGGGGTGTCAAAATAAGTCCTAGCATACATATTAACAACGTTCAACATGATTGACTTTGGAAACTGAAAAGTAACTTCTCGAATCATTTTTGTTTTTTTTTTGCTTAAAATACCTTTGCCTTTTGCGCTTTTACTCTATTTCTCCTTTATGACCTTCTTTATTACCTCGATGACCACAAATGTTGCACTTGTGCGCTTACATCTTACGTAAGCCTACGCTTAAACATAATTATGCGCTCAAACTTATTAGCTAACTCTGTAAGAGCCAGCTTTGAGTTACTTTCATTCTTGTCCAACTTGTCCAACGGATGTATTGTCATGTCTGGATGCGATTGCAGTGATTTTGAAATCATCGCATTTATTGCCTATGAAATATGCCTGCATATGTCTAAAAATCTTCACCAATTCTATTTTCGCCGTTTGAGACAGTTTTTTTTTTGTCAAAATTATGTTGCCATAGCGGTTATAAGTCCGTTCGTTCAACATATGTTAATGCATCCTCTTGGCGACATACCATTCGGAAAATGTTACTTCATTCTCTGGGTCATAGACGAATGTAATCAGCCTATTCGCCAAAATCTCCATAATTGTCTCTATAGATGATATTATTGTAGTGGACGACGGGACCAGACTGCTTTTAAGGAATCTTCCAGAATTGACTTCATTAAATCCTGCTGTCATTGCAAAGTCTCTTAAGATAATTGTAAATCGATCCTTATCCGTAGCGTAGGTGTAATCTTATGCTTGCTTTTCATATTACTCAAAACTGAAAATGTATACTTCGTCACCACAATATGTTTTGTATTGATTATTTTTATCATACAAATCTGCATACAATATAAAAGGATCTTCTTACCTCTTATTCAAAACGGACATCCTTATCTGGCCATTGTCTCCAGATCCTTAAAATATATGAATAAAATATAACAGATGTCATGACAACGGAAGAAGTTCTGTTTTTTTGTCTACAACACAAACTGAATAAATACGCGCAATAGTTACGTTAAGATGTCAAGCTAACAACTGTCAAATTGGCGAAGACAAACTTTTGAGAAATACGCACATCACTTCATGTACGTAAGACATACTCGTACATAAAAATAATTAGAGTAAGGCTGTAGAAAATTCAACAAACAGTAAAAGCACCGAAAGTCAAATATAGTTGTGAGCCTAAGCTGAAATGTCTATGTGAGTATCGGTTGGTAAGATGTCTATTGGTTTTATTTTGAATCATATGTTATTATATTTTGACGTTGACAGTTGTTATGCGACCAATGAATTAGAGGAAACTCAGTACATTCATTTTACTCGTAGATGCTGTGTTGTTGAAGTAGTGGCATGTACTGTCGAAATAATACACCAACTGCAGCTGGTGTACGCAAGTTTGTGGAACTATTTGGTGATTGATAACCGAACATATTCACTTGTTTGTTATATCGCCGAAAGTACGCGTCGAAACTCGAGAACCTACGCGTGCTAAGGATCTGAGTCACAGCACATCAGTCACACTACCCTGAGAAGAATTTCACGTAAGGATCTCGGATTATTCGCTTACAAGGTCCAATTTGCCACCCGCTTCGTTGTAGCTTTTCTGTTTAGGTTTTAGAGCAACTTGAAAATGAAGATAATTTTGCTCAAGAAGTTATCTTTTCAGATGAGCCGCCTTTCCATCTCGGCGGCTACGTAAACAAACAAAATTGCCTTATTTGGGGCTCGGAAAATCCACACCTACTCAGAGAAAAGTCAATGCATCCTGAACGCGTGACTCTTTGATGTTGTTTTTAGAGTGGCGGCATTATTTGCCCACATCTCTTCCAAGATAACAATTACAAAGTTACAGTAAAAGGAGGGCGTTACGTAGATTTTTTATGCCCAAAAATTTAGGATTTGAACTTGGGCGAGCTCTAGCAAAATGAAGCTACGTGCCAATCGTTTTATTGCACATATAGTTCAATAATCATGTAATCAGTCATTTTGGTGATGTTGTTGTCCGCCACAGAGCTTTCATTAACCCTTTTTAAGGCAGAGGCAATAATTTTGCCACCACTTCCTTTTTTAACTAGATTTAGTTTTCCTGTAACATAACCTCAGATATTTATTGTAAGTGGCAACACAGATTTACATGTACCACATATCAAACCGCCAAAATGATTTTTTTTTTTGGCGCGTAGTTTGACATTTATTGGTTGAAACAGCGAAACGAGGTTGAGTATACTATTCTAGCTTTATACAGTAAAATCTTTTGAATGAACGAGCAAAATGGTAAGATTTGTTCCCGATTCCTTTTGTTTATATTCTATATTGTGGAAATTATTGTTAATTATTTAAAAACAAAAATCAATGAAAGCCTTGTTACAGACTATATAGCTACGGGGCGAAGATATAGAAAAAGAGTTGAAATCTCTCTGAAAATCTTAAGGATTCGGAAGACGGTTATGATATGATGAGGACTGTTGGCAGCAAACAATTGAAGAATCAGAAAGGAAAGACGAACATTCTTTTTTATCTTCTAGTATGTCGGAAACAAACCCCGAACCGAAGCCTGTAGAGATGAACAAGGAAACATCGTAGTAGAATCGCAGTCGATGCTGAGGAAGTGGAAAGATCATTTCTGCAGACTGTATAACGGCGATGACGGACCAAATACCGCTGTCAGGCAGAATCAACCTTTCAACTTGGACGATGATGACCAACAATTCCGTCCACCCGACCTGGATGAAGTGAAGATAGCCATATCGAAGCTTAAGTCCAACAAAGCTGCTGGAGCGGATGGCTTGACTGCCGAGCTCTTCAAAGCGGCAGGCGATGACTTGGTAAGGAGCATACACCAACTCATCTGTAAAATATGGTCGGACGAAAGTATGCCCGATGAATGGAACCTCAGCATTGTTTGTCCAATTCTCAAGAAAGGAGACCCTCTGAACTGCGCCAACTACAGAGGCATCAGTCTCCTTAACATCGCATATAAGATCTTATCCGCCGTATTGTGTGAACGCCTGAAGCCGTTTGTCAACAACCTGATAGGTCAATATCAGTGTGGCTTCAGGCCAGGAAAGTCCACCATCGACCAGATATTCACACTACGGCAGATGAGAAGACCCATGAGCTTCAGATCGATACCCACCACCTATTCATCGATTTTAAGGCCGCGTATGACAGCATCTATAGAGACGAGCTATATAAAGCAATGTCTAGTTTTGGCATCCCTGCCAAACTCGTCCGTCTGTGCAGGATGACGATGGAGAATGCACGCTGCTCCATCAAGGTCGGTAAAGATCTCACCAAGACCTTTGATGTCCAGAAAGGATTTAGACAAGGCGATGCTCTGTCATTCGATTTTTTCAACATCGTACTTGAAAGAATAGTGCAAAACTCACGAGCAAACACAAGAGGCACTATCTTTCAAAAGTCCGTCCAACTGCTCGCATACGCGGACGATATTGACATAATCGGGAGAAAGCAGCGTGATGTCAGTGGCGCTTTCGCGAGTATTGAGACGGAAGCGGCGAAGATGGGTTTAGCGGTCAATGAGGGCAAGACCAAGTATATGCTGTCAAGCAAAAAGGACAACCAAAACCGACGTCTCGAACAGAACGTCACCCTCGACAGATATAACTTTGAGGTAGTTAAGGACTTTGTCTACCTAGGCTCCGCTATAAATACAGACAACGACACCAGCGCTGAGATCAAGCGAAGAATAACTCTTGCCCTCTCTCGGACGACAAAAGTCACCCTATATAAGACTTTAATAATCCCGGTCCTGCTCTATGGTGCAGAGGCATGGACATTATCAAAAATGGATGAGGGTGTTCTTGGTTGCTTCGAGAGAAAAATTCTTCGGGCGATCTTCGGTCCCGTCTGCATTGACGATATTGGACAACGACGAACTGTATGGATTGTACAGCGACATGGACCTAGCCAGAAGAGTGAAGATCCAAAGACTGAGATGGCTGGGTCATGTAGAGCGCATGGACACCAATGCTCCGGTCCGAAAAGTCTTCGAATCCGCCCCCGAGGGACAGCGCAGTAGAGGAAGGCCAAAACTCAGGTGGCGCATGCAAGTGGAAGAGGACCTCAGCCAACTTAGCGTGCGAAACTGGAGACAGCTAGCCAGGGATCGAGCTAGCTGGAGAAGCTTGTTGACTGAGGCCCAGGTCCACCCCGGACTGTAGCGCCACCTAAAGTAAGTAAAGTAAGTAGTATGTCTGAATCTGTAGGGTCAGATGCCCAGACCTCTGATATTATTGATCACATGCCGTCGTGTTCTTATGAGTTTATAGAATAAGTCGAGCACTAAATGTGCCTGAGTCTGTTGTATCAAAAGCTAATAGCATCTATGATAAAGATACACCAATAATCCGAAATCGTCGAAATATACCAACAGAAATTGAGACTTCTGAATCTGATTCCGATCAAGATGAAGATGAATGGAAGAAAATAAAGTGGTCTAAGGAGATACCTAATCCAGAATGTTTTTCTGATGTTTTATTACAGCCGTCTGTATTTTTTTCTAGTCGCACAAATCCTTTGGCATACTTCTACTTGGCAATGACTAATTCATATTTATTATATGAATGTAGCTTGAGGGTCCCAAACCCTATGTCCAACTTGTCATTTCGATTAGCCGTTGCAAAGGAATGATAAGCAACTGCTCAACACTGAAGAGACAAATCGATTCGGTTCCAAATTTTGCAGCGAAAATGAAAACGACGAATCCCTCACTGAACTACCAAAAGGTCTTCGGTTTCCCAGATGATGTTAGGTTCACTAATATCGGCGTTCATATGCCCCATAAAACTGACGGCTGCCGCAGGTGTCACTTGTGTAGTACTCGAGTACAAAATAAACGCAGCAAGATAATGTGTATTCATTGTCTACCTGACATTGTCTATGTATTTTCCCATGTTTTGCTGCATTTCACACCAAGTACATTTTTTTTAGAAATAGTTTAGAAATCTAAAGACGATTTAGGCACTCAAGAATAATATAGAAGGAGTCAAATAGGAACCCAAGTCATCGAGAATATATTGAAGAATTAAGTTGACAGAATGGCCTACTAACGAGTCAGCTGAAGCAGTCATTTAAATTAAATAATATTCCATTATTAGTCCAAAGATTAACTCTTTCCCGTAAGGCAACAAACATTGAATAGTATTGAAAGTCTTTTTAAAAGTAAGCCAACAGATGGTCGCCCTGTTTTTTTTACATACTATAGTAAACGTTGTTCTACTGTACCAACCATTATATTGTATTTTGTATACTCCAGATTAATTAATTTGTTAATTTATAACCATTGAAGCATCCATTCTTGTCATTACAAAAATTGAATAGAACTGTTTTTTTTTTACCCTTATTCCCCAGAATCATGCCCCAATTTGCATCGTTTTTCTATATAAAAGCTTCAGATTAAAAAAAAATCATTTCTCTTTTACGCATTCGTATTTATTGGATTCAGTTTGTTTTAGTACGGATTTTGTTGAAAACTACTCCGTACCTAGCTGATTTATTTCGACATTCTAACAGAGTGCACCATAGAAGTACGCCATTAAATACTTTGAATGCAGCTTTTAGCCTTTTATCGCGAGGAAGAGAATTTTTTTTTAGACGGCGCCTCTGGAATTGGCGGAAAAAAACGTTGAGGAGGATTTTTGGGGGATTTTTTTTGTATTTTCAAATGCACCCTTTCAGCTAGTGATTGACTATGAAAATGAAAATGTTCGACTAGATTTCAATTTATTCTTTTGGAGATGTTTATTTTCGCGGCATATCCACTGTACGGAGACAGATTGACATTAATTCAATTAAATTGTTTAAGTCGACAAAAAAAAAGGGAAGGCCGCTCATGAATTTTAAAACAATAAAGTAGTCAGTGGAGAATAGTTTTGTACAGTTTTGTTTGGCTAAACCGACCAAGAATTGTTATCCTTGTCAACAACGAAATAACTAAAAAAAATTTATCTGTCTTCAAGATAAGGACAGTTTTGTGATTCTTGGTGGACTTCATTAACTGTTTCTGTTTTGTTGAAATATTTTGATATATGTGTATTATAGCGCAAAATACTTATGAACAATTTTTTATACAAAGTATGTATCTTATGTCAAGCAGAATGAACCATTCAGAGATAAAAGATTTTTCAATCGGAAATTCGAACCTTAAATAGCTCTTGATTTTTTCAATACCTTTTAGTTAGGGCAATGGCAAACTCCCAAAAGTAAAAAATTGCCTACGAAAGAGCTTCTGAGGGGTGCCGTTCGGACTCGGCGATAAACCGTAGGCCCCGCTCAGATGTGACAAAAATGACAACATGAGCAACACAAATGAGTGTCAAGAATCTAGGCCATGGCCTATACCGGGCTGCCAGCGCCACAGTGTTTTTGTTTTTGCTTTAGTTAGGTTAGGTTAAGTTAAAACAGGGGCGTGTCATCACACAAACACTAGGTACCAAATCAGGCCTACGAGTGGAACCATGTGAAATTGAATGCCGTCTATTTCCTCTAAATTTTCAAAAAAGTAATTTCCTTCGACTACGAGATATTGCCTCGCATTTACACAGCATGCGTGTTATGTCCTCAACCGCTTGCAGATCGCCGCAGAATATACAAATGTCCGTTTCTGATATTTTGAGTCTCTTTGCGTGTTCCAGCAGAAGACAGTGTCCTGTCAGGGTTCCTATTATTGTCCTTAGCTTCTCCCTGTTTAATTTTATTAACTCTCTAGATTTGTTTCCATCTAGTAGTAGGCATAGAACCTTGGATACCCTATGTCCTTCAAGATTCCACCCCAGTGTCTGGTCTTTCCCTCGATAGTGCCGCTTACTTTGCAGAAGGGTGTTATGGTATTGGCAACCTCACAGTCGAGTAGTCCTCCTCTTCTTGGAAGCTCATCCGCTTATTCATTTCACTCCTTACAGCAGTGTTCTGGCACCCAAAACAGTCTCACCTGGTTCTGAATGCATAAGGCTTTGAGGGGATTTGACGTAAGTCATTTTCATTGCCTTAAGAGCGGCCTGACTGTCAATGTAGATAACGATATCTCTTCCAAATACCGCCCTGAGAACAGCTAGAATCTTCGATTGGAAGACACTACTTACGTCCGGTAGTTTTATAGAAACTCTTAGCTCTGGGTCTTCTGAGGAGATACCAGAACCTGTTCCTCCCTCTGTTTTCAGGTCATCCGTTGGAATTTTAATATCATTTGGCCTGAATACTGCATTTTCGTGCCATTCCTTCCTCTCCGGATATATTATATAATACTAATCTAAAAATGTTATCACCAAGGCTCCATTGGTTATCACTAAGGTTATCATCGCAGCGATTATGTTGCACATAAATTCGACATGGAGGCTTAAATGATGCCACCACACAACATTATTTTGAGACAGAAAAATTGTGTTAAATGTTATGGGTCTGGCCAAACGGGATCTAAGAAAAAGTAGCCTCATGCTATGTGTCTTCACATCAAGAGTCCAATGATGGAATAACCTTAAACTAGGCAAATCAATGGATGTTACCATATTTAACAAAAGCCGCTACAAATCCTACACCAGGCTAAGCAATCGAGTCTAGGTTGAAAGTAGGAACCGGAAGAGTAATAGCTGGAAGAATTCAGAATTGTTCTGATGTTTGCAAATTTAAGCAGTTCCAAAGGGGCTTACTGAAATAAACATCGCTCACATTAATACCTTCAATCCAGTGATAAAAGTGTATTGATCACGGGATATTTGAGCTTTATTTTCAGAGAAATGAGGTTCATGTCCAAATCTTCATAAAACTGTGACACACGGTGGATAGAAAATTTGGCCATAAATCCAGAAATCGAATGACACAGTTTCGTTGACTACAAGACCAACTCCGCCCTTACGAGTACTCTACAATGGCTAAGTCGCCACTGTAAGGGGTATGTGGGGATGAACAATGATTTACATATCGTTTCTGAGATATTGCCTACTAGTCTGATACCACCCAAGAACTGTCTGCATGACAATGTATCTCTCCGTGTAATCTAGCTCAAGCTAGAATCTTCAATTTTCAAATTAATCATAACACCACAGCTTTTCCAGTGTTATTCGTCTGGGCTCGACTAGGCTTGAAGATATATTCAAATTGATCTTTTCTTCAAGCTTCATAAAAAGGTTTAATGTGTGAAGAACTTCTTGATTTTTCGTATGAATTACCTTAATGTGGTTCAATCTTCCCAGTCAGATACTACAATAATGCATATCTATCGGCATGTCGCGCAAGGATTAATATAATAGACGGAAATTTGTAAACAACATATAGCAGAAAGATACTTTACATCTGCAATTCTTGCAAGACCTACTCATTAGTTAGGATGACTATCTGCAGATTACCATACGCATGTGTATAATTTTTATATCAAGAGTTCATCTCCACTTTGTGTATTCTAAGAATTCCGTCTTAATTCGTAGATACCTCATTAATCCATGATTCAAACTTGTCGGTAGAGTTCAGAATGGTGTGCAGCTTAAATATCCTATTGTCACCTCTGATTTTTTCAGAGAATTCCTCCGCTGCCGTTCAGAACTAAAAAGTTCCAAGATGCAAGAGAAATATTAAGCACTAAATGGCTGATTACGACTAACTTTGTCTTGATGAAAACAGAACAAAAACAACACTGTGGCGCTGGCAGCCCGGTACGGGCCATGGCCTTGCTTCTTTACACTCATTTGTGTTGCTCATGTTGTCATTTTTGTCACATCTGAGCGGGGCCTACGGTTTATCGCCGAGTCCGAACGGCACCTCTTAGAAGCTTTTTCGTAGGCAATATTACTTTCGGGAGTTTGCCATTGCCCACCGAAAGGGTGATGGCGATTTGAAAAATTGTTGGTGACCCAGCCAAGAATCGAACCCAGACTCTCTGCGTGATAGTCCAATGAGCTAACTATCGCGCCGTCGCCATCGGAAAACGGAACAGGTGACCACATTTTATGTGCAGCTACAGTCCTTAACGGAATCCGACGGAATACCTTCTTCGGGGAATAACTCGACACCACTGAACTAAACGATTCCCCTGCTGGTAAAGTTACTTACTTCATTCGGAAGTTAGAAAACCTACTGGACGAACCACAGTTTTGACAAACTGGTAAAAAACATCTTTTAGGTCGAAGCGCCGTAGTTCGCAATTTTGCGAGTTAGAAATTAAAAAAACTAAAAAAAACGGCCGGTTACGTAGTGGTCACACAATTTTAACAGCGGGTAGCACTTATGATCGGGCAATCGGCTGCCACAAAGTGGACATTATTGCCTTCCAAGAACTTCGATTGAAGGAACAGGAAAGAGAATAACATATTATGGTGATCGCAACTATTATATTTTCCATCAGAAAAAGTCTGAGGCAAGAACCTTCTAGCATAAGACATCTAAGCGATTACCTTACTACAATCCTCATAAACAATGAATTCGCCAACACGGGCTTAATAACTGCCTTTCCCCGCACTGAAGAAAGGACAACTTTGTGAAAGTGCTCCTTAACAGTACTTATAATAAATTTTCTTGACACAATGGGGCATTGACACCAAGTTAGGAAAGGACAAGACATTCCTGCCATCTCAACTCGGCTACACAAATGCAGAACACCAGTTTTTAAAAAGAACCCAGCACGACCGGCCTTGTTGCAAGTGAAGTGTTGTGAATGTCAAACTGCGTCAATGAAATTTGGTCTTCTTAGTTTCACTTAAAATATCTTGGCTTCTGTGCTGTGTGAAAATGTGAAGGATGTACAGCTTCTACAGCAGAATTGACCATTCATTCAATTAAATTCAGAATGTGTGATGATTTCAATAAGCGCAGATCAGTACTTTTTATCCCTCTCGATCGATCTGAAGTAAATAAAACACCTATTGTAGATCCTTACAATATAATGACGATAAAACACGCTTGCAGCTCCGAAAACATTGTAGACTAAATCACCGAGACCTCTGATGTCAAGGACTAAGTCCAATGTCATGTGAGTTCTTAAACAAAATTTTATGAAAGCCAAACCAAAATCTTAATACTAAATCACTTATAGCGAGTTTGTATCTAAAATGACCCTTAACTCATTTAGAATGGCTTAAAAGAAAGAGAATTTGGTTAAAACTGTAAACATTTCGCAGTTTATACTCGAATCGGTTTCACGCCGATGTCAAAAAATCTTTTATGTCTCCGTAGTTGAAGTGCCAAGATATGCCTTGAATCTGTTACTGGTTTGCGAGCTCGTAGTTCTTCGGATCTTGCTTAAGCGACCTGACCAACGAATGCCTATTACTACCCCTCAAGTCTGGTTCCAAAAATTCCTATGATCACCAGAATAAGCAGCATTCCAAATAGAAAGAAAATAAATGTTAAATTGGAACTGACGCCTTAACGTCCTTAATTCTGTATTATTACAACTTACGACCATAAACATGGCATTTCCAACTTTGTCTCAAAATTAAATAAACAATTTCTTCGAATCAAGGATGCTTCCCTATCTTTAAATCTTCCATCTTCTAGACATTCGTCGCATAGACCCGCATTTCAGTGAAATGTCCTTCCTCTGTTGAATGACGACGTGGCGCGACGCACGGGACCATCAGACAAATTACGAATTCCATGAGTTTTCTATTAATTCCAATTCTAACCCCTCCATCATTTACCGGGAAATCGAAAGACGTTGTGTACTATATTGTGTAGACGGAACTTGAGAGGTACCCTTCTCTCGTTTATTATAAAGTTGCAAATCGATTTACCTTTTCGCCAGGATTTTTCTTTTTCACCACTCCGCAGTTACTACTTCTGGTTTAGTCTACTAGACTCCACCGTTTTGTTCCTGTTCTACCTGTTCGCTTATTTTTTTTTTCTTTTTTTTTGTTAGCCTTGTCTTCGGTTTTCCAATTTTGTATCTCATTGTGTTTTATTGCACAGCACTCCTTGTTGTGTTGCTTTTTTTATCTGTGTAATTCTTGGTAGAGTCGTAAATCTCTTAACAGCTATTGCCCTGAATTTAAAACGAAGAAAAACAAGCAACAAACGATCAGGAAAGGAAGGAAAAAAATCCAACGTAAAACCAGGCAAGGAGTCGCAAGTATTAAATCAACATCTACACGGAAAGACGCCATCGATACTCCTAAGAATCTCGGTAGCTCATTCTCCGGTCGTATATAGATACTGAGATACATTCCTAGTCCTCTTCTCACTAAATAAGTAGTAATGTCATTAAATTTTCTTATTTAATTCGTCCCCATGGATTAGTCCTGATGTTCATATTCCAATTCCAATCAAAAATGGGTTCGGCACACTGCTCCCCTTCAGCCTTAATCGGAAAATGAAAATTCGATATCTGCTGTGTGAACGTAGGAATGCCAAAATCGCATCCTCCCTCTTAACAGCCATGGTGTTCTTGTCGTGTATCTATCTATCTGGTGATTAAATCATAAATAGCAAAAGAACCGAGGACGGACGGGATCACAACGAAACGAATTGTGAGGGAAAATGAGATTTTCGATTTCAGATTTATGAGATACATTTTCGTTGTTGTTGGTCTTCACTGAATGTTCAGCTTCAGTTTCAGTTTAAGATGCACTCATAGGACTAAGTATCTACTGAAGTTTAATTAGAAATAAGCATTTACCTCGTATTTGAGGAGAAATGTGACGGATGTTGAATTTTGTTGAACTGAGGGATGTATACCTTCCTGCTTGCCATACCACTCCGGGAGGGATTACTACTTTTGAAAGTTTTTAAGTAGAACAGTGTCTAGGAAATGGTAATTGAAGTTTTGTTCATTCGAAATTTGGCTTAAAGAAGAAAACACGAAGACAAACTCTTTGCCCTTTGGAGACTTGGCGATTAAGTTTACGGAAACACTGAAGGTCTACCTAGGACAACGATGCTTAAATACAGAAATAAGAGGAAGTACTTGTCCTCAGATTATGTGCGTTGTTAAATAGAGGTAGTCATAGTTATCATTAAATTTGTATACCCTCTATCAATCGTCCTTTAATGAATTTTGTTGCCTCCTTGCTTTAGCATTGACAAAAGAACCCAGAGGTGATTTGACTAGACACTTTTGCTCCTGTTTTTGAGAAAGAAGGCTTTAGTTCTTTAAAACGATCCATGATTCTGTACGACATCGTACTACTAAGCCAATAATGTTGATTAATTTTCGGAGCTAGCTAAGCAAGATTATGTTTGCTTTCAATCTGAGGGCCGAAATATGAAAAACAGATCTTTAAGGCACTTCTTCCACCACACAGCAAACTTCTTAATTAATAAACAGGTTTGAAGTAAGCTTTTGAGGTTTTTCTACCATATGACGGGGGTTTGGGTACACCCATAACATGCTTTTTGGTATCGAATTTACTTTTACCTCCCAAATTTGGCCAATTCTTCAACCAGAACTAGGATACTACAGCCACTATCGCAAACCGTAGCTGGACTCATTAAGTATTATGTTTTGGGAAGGCAGGAATTGTCACTTGTCTGACCTGGCTATCAACAATGTTTTCTCTTACTAACATTGCATACTGGTAGACTCGCTGCTAAATGCTCTCAGTGATCCAACATTTATGCTGAGGCATATACTAATAATCCAGGTGCGCTATCTCACGAATTACGTATTGTTGCCGTTTGACACCAGAACTTCGTTATTTCGAAAAAATCGGAAACGACTTTCTATGTACCAATGATTGAATCTAAGCCAGCGGGAATGAAGTTGAGTCAGATGTCCTCACCCATACAGTTACAGCTCTTATTTCTTTCCCGAAGATGACACGTTACGCTTGACTAGGTAAACCTGATTTTAAATAGTAAAAAATTATATCGTGAAGATTCAGTGAATCTCTAGTGACGGTCTTAATCTCTTGCTGAACCCTCTCACCACCTAGAGAATGTAAAGCTTCTCTGAACAGAGCCTGAAAACCAAACCTTCAGTATTTTTTGAATCCTATCTGATCAAAAGAAATAAGATCGACGATGAACTTGCTAGATAAAACTCGAATAGTGGTTTCTTAACACCTGTCCATGTACTCGTTCATGGGTTCCTTTCCCGGGGCCCTGAAATAACGCCAAGTACAATAAGGCCAACTTTTAAAAATTGGCCTTATTTCGCTATTCAAAAGTGTAATAAGGCCAACTTTCTACATGCGGTGTTATTTTACTTTGACCAAGTGCAATAACGCCAACAAAATTTGAGTAACAAGACCAAGTTGGCCTTATTTCACTTTCCTAAAGTGCAATAAGACAAACTTCAAACAAAACTATTGAATTTGGTGCCGCCAAATAAGACCGAATGATTTTTTTAATGCAAAGTGAAATAAGGCCGAATCAACTAATCAACTGACAGTTATAGGCTGTGCAAAGTTGGCCTGGTTACACTTTTATATAGCGAGAAAAATTGTGAAATTGTCCTTATTTCACGGCACCTCTTTTTGCAGCTGTATTTCATATGAGCAATCCTAGACATATCAAAGTGTGGGTAAACTACATAATGCTTTGCGAAGTCCTTAGGAGGCCGAAGAACTTTCCTGATGTCACTCAGTAGGACGAGTGGCATGTACCATTGTCATTTTTTTATCTATCAGCTTGCATTTCAGACATTGCCACTTTCTATTGAGTGAAGTTTCGTTAAAACTCTCGCTACACAACTTTCAACTCTAAAATATAATTTCTGTGATCGAAGCATCTTGACTTCGAAACTTTCTACGCTGGGCCACTCCCAAATTTTTTTGCGCATGTGTACATGTCCATTTTGAAATCTGCGGTAGTTAAAGAAATATGTGCACATTGGGTACGTAATGAAGAGTCATCATGCCCAAAGCCGTTCTAATAAGCACAGAAGCATCTCCGTCAAATAAGATGTGTTTCCAGTGAAGAAGATCTATCAATTTACGTCTAGCATACCCCAATGTAAACCCTTTTTATGTCATCTCCATTTTTGCTGCCATCCAGTTACATCCATCATTTCTGGAAAGACACATTATGCATTGTGTAGGCATACCAGTTTCTTCATATGACAGCCTTCGATCACCTATAAGACCTTATAACTCGAAAGCTGGCCCATACTTTTTGATGAGTTCCCACTATAGTAGCGAGGATTGGTCAAAGCTAACTTTGCGGGCATTCGAGAGACTTGATCGCTCGATGAAAAGTGCATAAAAACAATAACTATCCAAACCCCTGGTGAACAATCATAGAGGAAGCCAAATCTCCTGGAAGATGTTTCTACCTATACATAGTCCATAAACAGGCCACAAGGATCGGGCTACATTCTAAGATATTTGGAACTCGCAGGAAATTCAATCACCGAGTAATACAAAAAAGAAGCAGTGGCATCTACTTCTTTCATCTCGCGGTTAAATTTTGTTACGAGAGTAAGGCAGAAAGTAATCTACTTAACGTTATCCAACAGGCATTCGAGGAAGATTACAGACTGGAAAGTACTATCGGAGATCTCCCTATCAGACAATAGGAACATCGAAGTCAGAATCAGGGGCGAGGTTTTGACATTATTGAGGAGGAGGAATCCGCGAAAACCCAGTTGGACACGATTTAAGGAGGTGCTCGGCGAGCTCAACAATTTTCCCCTACGTTCAGGATAAAAAGCAGATAGAAGAATCCGTTCGGAACATGAACTGTATCCTAACTTCACTTTAAGTGGCGCCACAGTCCGGGGTGGACCTGGGCCTCAGTCAACAAGCTTCTCCAGCCAGCTCGATCCCTGGCTAGCTGCCTCCAGTTGTCTAAGGTCCTCTTCCTCTTGCGTGCGCCACCTGAGTCTTGGCATTCCTCTACTGTGCTGTCCCTCGGGAGCGGATTCGAAGACTTTTCGGACCGGAGCATTGGTGTCTGTATTGGGCCGTAGATCGCCCGAAGAATTTTTCTCTCGAAGCAACCAAGAACATGACCCAGCCATCTCAGTCTTTGGATCTTCACTCTTCTGGCTAGGTCCATGTCGCTGTACAGTCCGTACAGTTCGTCGTTGTATCTCCTCCTCCACTCACCGTCAATGCAGACGGGACCGAAGATCGCCCGAAGAATTTTTCTCTCGAAGCAACCAAGAACATCCTCATCCATTTTTGATAATGTACATGCCTCTGCGCCATAGAGCAGGACCGGGATTATTAAGGTCTTATATAGAGTGAGTTTTGTCGTCAGAGAGAGGGCAAGAGTTATTCTTCCCTTGATCTCAGCGCTGGTGTCGTTGTCTGTATTTATAGCAGAGCTTAGGTAGACAAAATCCTTTACTAACTTAAAGTTATATCTGTCGAGGGTGACATTCTGCCTGCGACGTCGGTGTTGGTTGTCCTTTATGCTTGACAACATATACTTGGTCTTGGCCTCATTTTCGCCACTTCCGTCTCAATACTCGCGAAAGCGCCACTGAAATTACGCTGCTTTCTCCCGATTATGTCAATATCGTCGTCGGCGTATGCGAGTAATTGGACGGATTTTAGAAAGATAGATAGTTTTGATATTAAGAAGACTGATGTCTCTGTAGTTGGCGCAGTTCAGAGGATCTCCATTCTTGAGGATCGGGAAAACAATGCTGAGGTTCCATTCATCGGGCATACTTTCGTCCGACCATATTTTAGAGATGAGTTGGTGTATGCTCCTAACGAAGTCATCGCCCGCCACTTTGAAGAGCTCGGCAGTCAGGCCATCCGCTCCAGCAGCTTTATTGGACTTAAGCTTCGATATAGCTATCTTCACTTCATCCAGGTCGGGTGGACGGAATTATTTGTCATCAACGTCCACGTTTAAAAGTTAAACTGTATCCTACCCAAATGTTTAAAACCGGGATATCTAGCTGAAATCAAATCGAATACGTCAACAAACCAAAAAAATTCGTAAAAGATTTCGATTCTGATTTCGAAGAGTGCCTTCGTTCGAAGCTCGAAGCTCGAAGTTCGAAGCTGTCGGGAAACTTTATTACTCAGAAAATCTTATATCACTTTGTCTGAGTCACAGGACATACTCTTCGCCTTATGCTGTTAACTCTGAAGAAAATCGTCACTGCTAGCCTGCACACCGAAACTCTGGCCAACTGTAGAAGTAGCCCTTATAACGAAAATCAGAAAGAGGGCTACATGAAGGTGTTTTCGACAATAAAACTTCTAACATCATGTGTAAGTCGGTCAGATAACGCTCATTTCAGATGCGGCTGTCAATATTCGATAGCTGGGATAAACATCAGTTGCCCGTAAGGCATCTTTTTTCGCGACTCACTGGTCAATGAGTTCAATAGTTCTGACGTCGATGAATCATAAGCAGATGACAAAGCTGTTTGTTGCATCGTGCCTAGAAACTGTCTTCTCTAGAGCGCAGCCAGCCCTAGACTGAGGTTCTTCTCTCAACTAGAAGAAGGAGGTACACAGTTTTCACTTATTTCTTACTTTAACACTGTATTCCTATTCCACTTAACCTAAGCTACTACTAAAACCGGGGTGGTGATTCCTCGTAGCTTCTCACTCTGGGTGGTCACCATCTCGATTGCGATTTTGGGTGCCTAACACTCCTTAACATCGTGCACAAGCACCGCCGAGGCTCAACTGATACGATGAGGCACCAATTACTTCTCAGAGGTGTTGCCTTATGTCAACGAGTCAAGTCTTTCCACGAAATCTCGCTAGCTATCCTTAATCTAACTTAGGAGAACTATGTTACCTCAGTAACGTATCGATCTAGAGATCGTGACACACTTCTTGAAGCCACCAGAATTCGGTGTACTGTTGTTCGGCATCGACCGACACTTTTATCAATCGCCGTACTAAAACGTGGTACTCCTGACATACTCGTCGTAGATCTGCCACTTGTCCTTCCCACTACGGTGGCAGTAACTTACCGGGCACCATCCCTGCTTTCTACTAAGCCTTTAACATGAATAACGACGGGACAAAGCCCGATATAAGTGAGCATTTCATTAGGGTAACAACACCCAACCGATTTCACTTATCTGGTGCTTAAAAGCATCACCATTCAATTCTCTAATTAACCTAAGTATTTGGGTATCATCTTGGATAACTAACTTTTGTACACTAAACAAGTTATGTTGGAAGGGTCTAAGGTGCTATTGGCCCTCCGGAAATTAATTAAGGAGCTGTTGGCAAGACATGGAGTCCGTCACCGAATAGGGCCGTTTATATCTACACGGCTATGATAAGGCTACTTAAATTGTATGCATCGTTTGTCTGGTTAAACAAGCTTACACGAAAATTCGTTATTGACACTTTTGCCAGACTCCAAAGACCGGTATGGATGGTTTCTCTATTATACTTACCTCTATGGATTGCATCGATGGATCTCCCTTTTTATTCATTTCAGAGGCTGTACTTTCAAAGTGCATTTTCTGTTTAGAAACGAATTATGAAATAAAAACTTAACCTGTATCCGCGCCTACGTATTTGTTTACTAAAATACTACATCACTACAACAGCGTGAATACATCACCATGCCTTGAGAGTTGTACTTAAAGGTGTCTCTAAGAGTTCATAGATTCAAGTGAATATAGTCTTCAAATAGCTCAACAATATAACTAATGATTGCTATATCATTTAATCCAAGACATTAACCAATCTCTTATGCTCGTTAGGGCAGAATAATTGATGCACAAAGCAACCACACATAACCCACACAAGAGTTTCACTAAATCGCTTTGTTATTCGTGCGTACCAAACATTAACCACAACCTCAACAACACGAACATTCTTGTGCATGTATCTATGTGATACACTGGTACTATCAGCCACTTCCGGTTTCGAATAAATGGCCAACAATGGTTGCTTCTACCTCCAGACTTTTGTTTATAACAAAATCGCAAACAAACTCCAATCTTAACTTAGCTTAACCGCATTTCGAATTGAAATTCCACTTACCTACCCTGCCATCGGACTACAGCCAACGGATAACTTTTTCAGTCCACCAATCGCCTTTACACGTTCTATTCTTCATAATTGTTTAATTGAGTTCGCCTAACTTTAATTCAATCCATTCGCCATTCCCAACTTTATGCCCACACTCACCTCCCAGGCTCCCTTAGAACACATTCCAAACTCATCTCGAATGCTGATTCACATTTGGTTACCATCACAAGCACGAGCTATGAATTTTTTATCATTCTCATCAAGCCTTGGTCCACCTGCAGGATTTACATATTCCCAACCATAACTCCACAGAGCAGATATGAAAAGCTGTTTTGGCTCATCATCCTTGCCATTCATCTTGCAGTCTCCCTTTTGTATAGGTACTTGCAAACGGAAAATTTATCTTTCATTCGTATACAAGGGAATGGGAGCTTTTTACCAGGGCATGGACAATTTCATCTTCATCTGTAGAATAGAACCTTTCAACACTATATATGTGTACGTGTGAATGCAGCCAGGAGGAATTCAACCAGGACTCACAGTATCAGTATTTACAGGCAGCATAGGCAAAACAGAACGCAAAACCTGTGATGCTCAAGGAAATAATAATTTTTTCCAATAAATTCCCCACAGACAATGCCATCCCAGGGCACTACTCTACCACTCCAAAACGAGTTACGAGCAGAAGAAGGCTACCTGTCAGCCTGGCTGTAAAGATGATGTAGTAAGCCTGAAGCTCAAGACTTCCGTAGCAAGTTGCTCTAGGATGTTGCAAATAATAACCGACATGTAATTTTATTATCAACTCTGTCTCAATTTTTTTCTCTTATTCCTGTATCTTTGTACTCGTATCTCTGCAGTAAGCGAGTCTTCAGAATTGAGAAATGGCAGGTGGATTTGACGATAGGGCTTTGGGAATTCCGGAATAAAACTTTGCACAGTCAGTGTACATGAAGTGTCAGAATTGCAGATACCGAGTGGATGGGGATTTTTGAGCTTTAGTCGATTAAATAAATTGATTTTCACTATGATTGTGTCGGAATGGTACACCTCAACCCCGCTGCCTTCATTGTGATCGATCGAAGGTGTAAATGTGTGTGGCTATGCAGCCCTGAGAAGTCGAAGTCAGACCATGGAAAACTGGATAAAGTCGCCGTGCGAAGCAAGTAAGCAGCTCGATTTTATTGGATTTCAATGCTGAGTAAGTGAGGCAGGTGGATGGATATGAATTGAGCTGCTTCTGGAGGTGTTGGAATAGTTTTCAATACCAAATGCAATTATTAGATTGTTTTCTTTTCATTCTCATGGTACCATTGATGGTTCAGGGTACAAAAACATCTGCTCTGCTCTCTGTGTGTTCGAAGCCGTTTCACCAACAATTTTAATCAATAGAAAGTGCTGTTGATAGGGATGTTTTTTTTTCTCAGCTGGGAATATATGTAAGTAGGTCATACTCACAGATATGAATATCTACGAGTATCTACGTCGCAATTATAAGTATAGTCCAATACCCTTGGGATCAAGGTGAAGTTTGATTTGCTCCCTCAATGGCTATGCAAATTAAGTGAAAAAATTAATGAAATACTTAATCCTGCATTTAAAAGTTTAATGAGATGCATAGCGGTTTTGTAATGAATACTGATTTTAGAAGAAGACATGTGAAGGAAGCCAAACTTTAGCAGGATTGTTCAAGTCCTAAACACAACAGATATTCTTAATTATATTCGTTATGTATTAATTGTTCACAAAGTTCACAATTGTACATGTTAACTTTTCTTTGAGTCGCTGTATTTTTGTTTATCCCAAACTGTATGTTATTATTCATTATTGTGAGGTTGGTTTACAGTGCAACAGTGCGATTGCAGATCGAACCATATATCGCACCATCCATCATTATCATATTGTTGTTGTAATTAACACGCACAATGCATAGTGCGTGCGTGGGTGGGTTAGATGGTGGAAAAATCATTTTAGTTTCGCCACTCGTGAATTGTACTCGCAGAGGTAAGGATAAATAAATTTGTTTAGTGAATTTGAAAAAAAAATTGAATCGCAGTTTTATTGTTCGTTTGTGGTAGCGAAATTTCTTTTCTTGTTCGACTCTTTTTTTTTCTCTGATCGTTCGCTCCGCAATTCGTCTAATCTGAAACATTGGTCCTTCACAGGTGGATTAAAAAAAAATAAAAAAAAACATTGATTACTTGATTTGAATGTGATTCGTGATTCTAATCGAAAGAGTGACTTATTACTTGGTGACGTATAAAACAATTTATTTTGTATAAATCTGTGCTTATAATTGATTATCCCAAAATTACGAATCAATTAAAATGCGTTCGTGGTAATATTAAAGGTCGGTTGACTCGGGCTGCATCATATGCAGACAGCATCGCTCCGGATACTTCTCTGGAACTTTTAGAAATTAAATTAAATAAGCTCAATGAAACGTTGTCGGAATTTACAACGCATCATCAAGATATTCTTAAAATTGCCGCGGATGACAAGGAGTACAATGAATTGGAAGCTGAGTTCGTTGAATATGAAGAACGTTTTTTCAATGCGCATTCGAGTTTTTCTAAGTTCATTCGCGAAAAACAAACTGTTGAACAAACAAAAGAACAATCAATGCTTCAGAAACGTGCGTCGCAGCAATCTTCATTTCTTGAAAAGCTTTCGACAACATCACCTAACACTGATTTGCCAAAATTCACTATTTCGCCTTTCTCGGGAAACTACTGGCCTTCATTTCGCAATTCGTTTACGGGCATAATCGATAACAAACCTTTTCTTACAGCTACACAAAGGTTTCAGTATCTGAAATCATTTCTGCGGGATGATGCTGAGAATCTGATCAAACACCTGCCGATCTCCGACGCGAATTATTTAGAAGCGTGGGATCGGTTAGAAAAGCGTTACGATCGGTCTCATCTAATAGTTACATCTTTCATTCAAACATTCTGGTTACTTCCATCTGCAACTGTCGGCAACGTTCAAAGGCTACGCAAGATTTCCGACGGTGCAGATGAGGTAATTCGTGGTCTCAACGCGCTTGATTCAAATAGTCGCGACCCATGGTTAATTCTTTTGCTTCTCAAAAAAGTGGACAATAAAACAAACCAAAACTGGGCACAGCACGTCGGTTCGCGAGATGATTGTACGTTTGATAAGCTATTAAAGTTTTTACAATCTCGATGTGATGCACTTGAGTCCTGCAATGCATTAACTCGCCCCATAACGTCGCGTAACAAACTACAGCCGCAGTTTCGGACTCATTTTGCATCTGAATCTCCGCAGTCACCAGTGAAGTGTCCTCAATGTGAAAGTAGTCATATTCTACCACAATGTCCTATGTTTAGCTAACTTAACATTCAATCACGTCGGAATTTCGTTAAAGACAAATCTCTGTGTTTTTTAATTGTCTTCATGCAGGACATTTAGCAAATAAATGTCGATCATCTGAACTGAACACAATTCGAATTTGTGTCCTTCTTCTTCTGCTTTGAACTCCTCGTCTTGTCAAAATTGAACTCCACAGGCTGCTAATTTCTCGTCGAATCAAAATCAACCGCCGGTACCCTCTCGGTCGACAGCTTCACCTCTACCGATAGTCAATAACCATTCGCTCGATGATGGCTTTTCAAAGCGAACGATTCTGCCAACCATATTGGCTAACGTAAAGGATATACAGGGTAAGATAATAAGTTGCAAAATTCTTATAGATTCCGGATCCCAAGTCTCATTTGTTATCGAATCTTTTGCTCTGATATTAGGGATCCCTAGAAGACACGCTCGTATCCCTATTCTAGGTGTCTCATCCACGGACGCTGGTAACACGCGCGGTTGTGTATCGTTCACAATACATTCCCGCATAACGGACACCAACCTTGTTCGTTTTGAAGAAATTAACTTCCAATCTACCTTCATTCGCCTTTGATTGTTCAAATTGGCCTTACCTACGCAATATCGAATTAGCAGATCCAACTTCTAATACCCCAGGACCTATTGATCTTCTTCTCAGTGCTGACAAAATGTGACGGAGAGCAAGTTAAGGGAAAAAATTACCTACCAATTGCTCAAAGTATGTCATTTGGTTGGGTTGTTACAGGTGAGTTGTTGGAAGGTCTTCATCCAAATCATGTTGCGCTATCCTCCTTTCATTCTGTTATTGATGTTGACTCGCTTCTTCAAAAATTCTGGGAGCTCGGTGAAGTAGCAGCCCCAATCGATAACATAAATTTTCAGGATGCAGCCGAACAACATTTCCAAAATATTTGCATTATTTTTAGCGAAAGGAGAAAAAAGTTCCTCCGGACTCACTTCAATAGGAAACTATGCACAACATTAACTTCGGATTTTCATGTTATTCGCGGATGTTCTATCACCGTCCCTATAAAACCTCTGTGAGTTCCATTAAACGCTTTCTCCAAACCGATGAAGATGATACGCAGACGTTATCTTTTCTCATATATAGTATTTACCGAATTAAATTCATTGAACAAACTGAGGTAATATTCTTCAAGCCGTTAACGATCGGCGGAACAGGTTTCGATGAACCTTGAGAATTCTGTCCTTATTTTGATGGTTAGATCCTTTCTGCTATTTCAAAACTAGATCTTGGATTAAAATATTTTCTTAGTTTGCCGTCCCATCTTCTTTCTTAGATGGTGATGCATTCTTCTTAAATTAATTTTTAACGAAATGGTGATTTACATAATCTGCTTTACCCTCTTATTGTCAAAAAATAAAGAGTATATTAGGCTTTTGTCCATATAGTGACATCAGAATTATGTCTTTTACTTAACCTATGTCAGCCCAGAGTTCTGTTTCTGCACTATGGCTGTAAATTTAAGAGCGACTATGATTATCAATTACCTATCTCCGTAAGGCCTGTAACTTCATTTGTGGATGTAAATTCTTTAAGATATAAATATCTTAGAGTGTTGTCACTTAGAGCGCATGGACACCAATGCTTCGGTCCGAAAAGTCTTCGAATCCGCTCCCGAGGGACAGCGCAGTAGAGGTCCACCCCGGACTGTAGCGCCACCTTAAGTAAGTAAGTAGTCACTTATATAAGCAACAGCCATAGCTGTGTTTTCGAGACAACGTTGGCTGCTTACCCTACATATTTATGTTACACAGGTAACGCTAGAGTTTGGGGAAAATCGAGGCCTCAACGAACACGGCTTCAGCTCAGCCTTTAATACTCGTACATTACTTCCTGTTGCTCACTCCAGGTCAATTAATGTCCCCTTCAAATTGTGCACATCATCTGATGTCAGGTCTTTCTCTACTGCGCCCTTTCTCCGGGTTAGATTCGAAAACTATGCTGACAGGAAATTTAGTTTTTTTCTCCAAAACCTATCAACTCAAACAGACACACATAATCTCCTTTTGTTCGGAATCGAACAAAATAATAGCTGTCGACTGTGACTCTCATTGCAATTCTTCGATGTTTTGTGTCCCTTGTTGGAAGCATAACATGTATTTGGTTTTGTTCTCATTTAACGCAAACCCCATTTTGGCAGCTTTCGTTTCAATACTTGCGAACTCGAGTGCGTTCTCCCAATTATTTCGAAATCATCTAGTGCTCGCTTGTGAGTTCCGCACAAGTCTTTCATGGTGATGTTAAGGAAGTCACAAAATTGCGCGTCACCTTATCCAGGACCTTTTGTGATATCAAAGCTGTTTCTTGAGTCGTTACCTACTTTGACAGGGTGGCGAGCGTTTTTATATTATGAGGCTTTATAATCAATGAAAAGATAGTGGGTCCTTCGGAGTGTGAAAATTTGATTGATTATGCGCTTTTCTAGACTGAAACAGCACCGATAGGAACCAATCAGGTGGTAAACGACAGTTTGCAGACGTTCACACAGTATGGTGAATGAGATCATGCATGCGATGTTGAGGAGACTTATACCCCTATAGTTGTCAATTGATTCCATTTATCAGACATACACTCCTCTGACCAGATTTAGACAATGATTTAGTGTGTACTCTCCACGAAGTAATTTCCAGAAGCTTGGACCAGCTGCTTTGTTTGATCTTAGAGTAGATATTACTATCCTTGCTTCATTTTGGTCAGGTGGGTGAAAGTATTAGCTATCTAAGTCGAATGGTCTATTTTACTTGATGGCGGAATGTTGGGTTTCGTCGCCGTAAAACAGTTTGCAGAAAAAGTTTCTCAGCATCTCCTATGTATGACTCTACTTAAAGGTTTCCTTCTTCTAGACACGTTGTTTTTGCACGTTGGCAAAACTTTCGCACCTCGCTATATCTTAGATCCCTTCCGCCTCGTGCTCTAACTTGATGCTGGCGAATCGAATTCGAGATATGCTTTTGTCAAAGATTCTGGTGATCTCTTATAATTGCAACCTTTCTTCGTTGTATCTTCTCACAGAAGTTCCGCTATATAGTAGCGCTTAGGATATACGCATTCGCGTCTTGACTGCAATAGTGTGATGATCTGAGTCAATTTTGGCTACCCAGAAGGTTCGACAGCACATTTTGGCTACTTTGTTATAGTAACCTCAATAACCATCACTGGTAATACTGTTTTGTCCTACGACCTGCTACTATTGGAGCTCTCATTCCGATGGATCCATAGAAACCAACAGTTTTCTCTCTGAAGTCACTTCATATCCACATTTACGCCAAAAATTTCTCGAAATTCAAAACACCCTGTATTACTCTTCCGGTTATTTTCGATTTACATTTCTTCCTAAGAAGCCAATTAGATAATTAAAAAGATCCACTTACATCACTCAAAAACCATCAAAAGCCCATTAGGAAGCACTTTAACTTCAAAGACCGTAAGAAGCACACAGTGTGCAACCATAAATGGCGGAACCAATTCTTCAGTTCCACATTTTGTTGCCGTCGCACTCAGTGTTCATTACGACTTGAAGAGTCCTCAGGACTTGACAGTCATCTGTCGCTTTTGAATTAAAATTCAAATATTCAAAGGCATGAATAACCTGTCGCCTATGTTTACCCAAAATTAACTTCAAATGTATAACACAGAACAAGTCAGTACGCTGCCGGTGGCGTATTCACGTTGTTTTTTTTTTTTTTGAGAAGTAACAAACAGAGCATTCATACACCAGACCAAGCTAACTCGAAACAATTCCAACAGTAACGCGTTCCACCTGAGCTATGTACATTTTTGTATGCCACGTATGACTAACCCAAGTCGAACAGACCTGAATTCCAAGTCCTGAAAGTGAGTCCTTCGTATACACGATAAAAAAAAAAAGTCTCTGGTAATTTCTCGGAAATGGGATTGTACAAATGAAATACTTAAAGACCTTTCAGCACATTTCCTTGCTTGGCTGATGCGTTTTCTCTCCGATTTATCCGACCGACATTCCAACGATTTTTTTTACGTACGAGTGTGTACACCTATTGTGGGGATGTCGTCGTCATCAGAGTTGGCGTCATATGAATACAACCCCTCTGCTGTTCCGACCGACCGTACGTCATTTCTGCCTTTTTGCAAGTATTTTCTAAAACGGAAATAAAAAGAATAATTCACAACCCTACCGTTAGAGTTCCATTCATGCATACAGTACATATGTACATACGTACGTACACTCATGTTCATAACAACTAATGTGAATAAGATCCTTGGCCGCCAGTATCCTGCGTTGTATAATTTGAACGAAAAAAAAAACAGCAAGAAGAATTCATATTCGCATTCATAACTTATTCGCTCTTTCTAGCTGCTGCTTCACCCAACCATGCCTCCTTCTTTCGTTTCTTTATATCCAACTGCTTCATCTCCTGCTCTCATGAGTCCCTTTCCTCGGAGCAATCTACAACAACGACTAAGAAATACGAGTATATGTCATGCGAAAGTGGTGTATTCCTGCTTTGTCGTTTCGGTGTACAGGATTTTCCGTCCAAATTGTTGGAGCCGTTTTTCAAACAAACTTAATGAAATGAGCAGAAGATGCTTTAATAGGAGTTAACCCGCCTGTCGCAGCTTCTGAAATAAATAAGAGGATTCTTCATCGCTTGTGAATCGCTTTTCCAGCTTTTTTATCGTTGAAAACTTGCAATGCTATCCGCAGAAAAATATCTTTAGCTGCTCAAAACTTCACCCCCCGATCAGAATGAACTGCAGATAAGAAAACTGAAGCATAACGAGATTTTCAGACCAGACAGACTCCTTACCGAGCTATTTTACGTCTCGTACAATACGAGTATCTTCTTAGCCGGGTTTTGGGATCCTTCTTTGCTCCTTTTTAGGCCAGGTAAGTCAAAAATTGAAAGAAAGGAGATCCTAGGGAAGAGGGCTTTTCTTTATTGATTTCAAGGCGAAAATATTAAATTTATCAGTTGGATCAGCCCCCACAAACTGGTGAAATTGTGTTGAGCTTACTGCTTCATAAAGGTCGGAAGTTATCTCATCCGGATCATGATGTCGAAAAATGATTTTAGATAAGGTGACTCGCTGCCCTTTGAGTTCGTTAGGATATTATGCAAGAATCGCAAGTCGGTAGAGGGACAATTTTTCAAAGTAGAACACAGCTAGCTGCCAGTTATTCGATTTCAAGTGCTGAAATCGAAACAAAACTGAGCAGATACTCCCAACAAGAGAGGACATGAGACTTCCACACACGTCAAGGTAGACAGCTATAGCTTACTAGTAAGGGTTTTGGCGTACTTAGGCTCAGCGTTTAATGCGTTTGATGTTAAAAAAAAAATTAAAACCTTGCATTAGGTGATGCAGAGAAGTGGAAAAGGTTCTGAATTATATTACAGTCGGTGATTGGAGACAGTCAGGAAGGGAAGAGTCTTATTGTTTTAGGGCTATGCTTACTGCGGACTGTAGACCCATCTATTACCCGCGGCTGTTTGTATTTTTTACTGTTAGCAAAGAAAGGATCATATTCAAAAGACTGAGCCATATTGGCTAAAGTATTGACCTGCTTAAGGCTTTTTGTTGCTACTAATGTCCTACAATGCAATCCTTTCAACCTTGGTTTACGTACTACGTACGAGTACAAAAGAATTTGCAATAACTAACTCTTATGTGAAATATAGCCAATCTTAAAATGGATAAAAATGTTTTCTGACAGAAATATACTTAATCCTAACTTCTTTGCAAAATCTTAGTGTTTGATTGGGAGTACTCTATAAAGGCTCGCTTGTCGGCCTTATATAAAGGGTGGGCCACTAGTTGGTCTCTTTTATAAAAGGGCTATAAAACGAACGCTTTTCAATGATTTTTACAAAAATTGTTATTTTCAAGCTACGGCTGGCTTGACAATAGGCCATCCTGTCAACCCAATCTTTCAATACATCTCCTACGGTGTCGGCACTTATTTAACGAATAGCTTTACCATTATTGTTGTTACGAATCTGAATCGTCTCTTACAAAAGTAATAGCAGGTCCGTGGCGACCAAGCAACACTTACACTTATATTTAACTTTCTATGCAGTTAATAAATTCCCTAATGACTTGTGTAGCACGTAGTCCCATCTTGCTGGAACCATGACTTGGCCAAATCTAAATCCCAAATTTCTGGCAATAAAAATTCGGCGATTATAATTCGGTAGCGTTCTGCGTTGGCTGTAATGTTTCTCCAATTATCGTTTTGGAAGAAAAAAAGGACCTATAATGTCGCCACTTCAGAAATCACTCCAAGCAGTCACACATGCCAGATGTATTGGCTTCTCTATGACTACGTGTCGATTTTCGGTGCTCCAAATACTGAAACTTTGCTTGTTTACCTAGCCAAAGAGATGGAGCTACAGTTGGTATGTTTTCTGGACCGAAATTTCTTACCCAAACTCGCACTGTTTCAGCAACACAGTGTCTTCAACCTCTCTGTCATATCACAAGGACTCATGTCAGCTTCGACACACACAACATCCTTTCTCGCTATTCTTACTTACTTTTCTTAAAAGTCCACCATTGCCAGCATGGAAATATCTAAAATTGGTTGGAAATCAGCTCCATTTAATTTAATGCTGGCCTTAAGTCGCTTAAGCCACACATCAATGGCTACACGCACCTCCTCCATCGTAAATTGATTACAGCTGAGATCAACGCGGTTTTTAAGGATTCAATGTTAGGGCATCTTTTACGGCATACCATGTCCTCCAACACCGTTCACAGCTTATACTCGTAGTCTAGTGGATTCAAATCAGGACTCGTAGACGGCCAGTCTTGAGTCCCTTTAAAGTCTGGAACATTGTTTTGAAGCCATAGTTGGGTAGTTTGTGCCTCATGCGCAGGTGCAGAGTCTTGCTGAAAGGTCAACTGATGGTCTGAAACAAATGAAGGTCTGTTACCCCGTCGTAGGATACGCTAAACCATGACTGCCGCTGGGTGATAACCCTTCTCGACTCTTGGATCAGTTGTGAAGCCTCACTGGATGAGCTGGCATAAATCCTGTCATTTTGCTTATTGAACTTTTCCTGTTCCGTAACAATTTTTTCATCCGTAAACAGAGTTTTTCAGTCAAGATTGTTTGCTTAATTCAGAAACAGCCGCTATGATTTGTCCACTCTATTCCATTTAAGATCTGCTGTGAGCAGCTGTGCTGTGCGACGTTTGTAGGAACCAAGGCCTGAGTCTTTGTTGATAATACGACTTATTGATTTTTGATAAATCCCCATCTCCCGAGTCAAGATTTTTTGCTTTCTTAGTGGATTTCTTCTTATTCTTGCGTTAACAGCATTGATGGCCTCTACTGTTCATACTGATCGCGGTCGCCCGGAACGGTCTTTATCATCTCCAGTTTCTTCAAATAAGTTAGTGCACCGATAAACGAACATTTGGCTTATACCGAGCGGCTTGAGCGTTTTAAAAGTATCACTTTTTTCCAGTTCAAATTTATGTAAAGCTACGAGTACTACCGCAATACAATCTTCTTTATCAGTCCACTCCATGGCGAAAGAAACCATAGACTGAAAATTTTTTAACAGATGAGTAACATATCGGTACATATTTCAATCCCTAATGTCAATATTTAGGTGCGTTTAGTTCTTGTTATGGTAATGGATGCGTTTTGTATTGTAACAATATTTATGTCCCTACTAGGTACATCGTCGTACTGCTTTGCACAATAATTAACCTCAGCTGGTAGTTGTTTTTCTTGGTAATGATGCTCATTGTGATGATAGTTCAAAAGAGTTGGAAACGTAAGATAGAGTGTGACTATAGGTCTGCAACTAAGTTGTTAATGTTTATTTACTTCCCATGTTTTCTATTCTAAACAATAGTTCATTAGATGCGTCCCATTTTTCCTGCGCGGAGTACTGAACTTACAAATACAAATTTTGACGGATGTTAAATTTGTCATAGAAAGGTAGGCATAAGCTTCAACAAACTCAACGAATCATCCGAATCGTATTCAATTACGACCCTTAAAGAAATCATCGAGCGTTCAGTGTTGGCATTCCAATGCAACAGCGAAACGCCAGTCTATTAATAAAGACTATTGTTAAGAAATTCCTCGCCGTTCTTAAGAATTGGGTATATCCCAAACTCCCCTATGGTGTATTTTGGAAAAGACTTGGCTTTATGTCCGTCTTAAGCCAATGGTCTATAGTGCATAGGTATCGAACTTAAACTAAATATTTAAGATCGAAGTGGATCTTGACTTTCACCAGAAAAATCATCCTCAGTTACGAGGCAAATGTTTGCCAATTTATGTGTTGTTGATCCGTTCTTCTTCTTCTGAGATGATGCCATTAATAATACACTCAATGGAGACGGTCATATAAACCAATTTGTTTTTTTGGAACAAACTGGAACTATCGGGTTTTCCAATAGGGACTTGACAACTTTGAATTTAATTTGTGAACGCACTCTTTCACTAATCACCAAACTGTCACTGTCAATTTATTCAGTAAACTCAACATTTTCATCATGGTAAAGTACACGAACTAGCAACGTCTGCAAATTAAAAAAATAAATTTTCTACCGAAATTCGGAGTCGGTGACTGCAACTTTAAGAGCGTTAATTCCAATTTTCGGTCGTAATTCTCGCCCTAGTAGACAGGCAATAACAAGTTTAGCGCAAAAATTTGAGTCTACATATCCGTTGTGTTATGTTGCCGTGTCAGTGAAACAACGGGTTGGTCGAAGTGTCGAAAATATCGCTGCCTTCAAACGTCCGTAGCAAACGATCCAAATCAGTCAATTCCATGGCGTTCTCAAGAATTGGGCATCGCTCAGACTACATTATGGCGTATTTTGCGTAAGGATCTTGGTTTACACCCATACAAGATCAAGCTGACTCCAGAATTTAAGCCGATGGACCATTTGAACCGACGTACGTTCTCTGATTACAATCGATTTATTGAAGAGTAAATATGGTGAGCGTGTTATCTCAAGAAATGGGCCAGTCGATTGGCCGCCTCGTCCTTGCGATTTAATGCCGCTTGACTATTTTCTGTGGGGCTGCGTTAAGTCATTGGTTTATGCCAGCAAGCTGACGACGTTGGAAGAGCTCAAAGCCAACATTGAACGCAAAATAGCGACCGTTTCGGCCGAAATGTGTGGCCGAGTCGTTGAAAATTGGGTCCAACGAATCGACCGCTGCAAACGTGCCCGCGGTGGCCATATGAACGAAGTCGAGTTCCATTCATAAAAGTTTTGATTGTACTTCAAGCCGATAATAAAGTTTATGAAACATCTCAAATGGTTTGCGTTTTATTTAAAAAAAAAAGTTGTCAAGTCCTTATTAGAAAACCCTTTAGAAGGCTCAAAGGATATGTGGTTTATGCACGACGTTGTTCCTTGCAACACAGCTCCTGCCAAAATGGACATGGGTTCAATTCACAGTTCAAACACCGCAAAATAGAAAAAAATTGTCTGACGTCATCACCTTTTCGGCAGGCAATGACTAACTCCGAAACTTAAAACTCAAAACTACAAAATCTCCTATTCTCTCTCACTGGTTCATTCCTTTGTACAACAGAAACAACTGGACAAAAAATGCAGCAGTTTTAGAGATTGGGTTTGATCTGTACTGCACTATTAAGTCACTTTCTAGGTGGCGCTACAGTTCGGGGAACCTGGCCCTCAATTAACAAGTCTCTTGAGTTACCCCGGTCTTAAATTAGCTGCCATCAGTTACGCTCCCCAAACCAGGTGCAGTCCCTTCTTGTTTTGTGCACAGTCTATAAAGTGAGGTCTTTCTCATCTCCGCTGTCCGTCCAAGTTAGATTCGAAGACATTGCAAAACATTGCAAGACATTAAACCCTTACTCGTTTGGGTAGACTTTAACACTGTCAAGATCAAACTCCAGTCCATCAGTCAGCAAGCTCTCTTGCTATAGTTACAGCTCTTCAATTCTGATAAGACGACTCCAGGAGTTGGTCTTTATAATTTTGGCTCACATTAAACCTATAACGGTACTCGCTATAGTATAGCATGACAAGTTCAACACTCTTATGCACTTATGTACATTCTCATGATTATGATAATAGTGAAGCTGCAGAAACTAAGGCCAAATCAAACCCAATTCATCGACAGTTTAACGATTTCTCATGGTTACAATATCTGCCCTAAATCATTCAAAAGAAGAAAAGTACAACGAAAAAAAATCACTGAAAGTTTCTATAGGCATAGAAGGGACTATAAAGGTTTAGTTGGGGTAGATTGAAGAACTACAGCATCGAGGTTGTTGAATGATGTTCTACTGTTCCAATTAAGAAAGACGAACAGAAAAAAGGACGCACAATGCTCGCAAGGATATCAGAATTATAACAAATGTTAATGAGAAATGACTTGATTTTGTTCTTTTAATGCTGTGCCATTTGTAATTCCTATTTTTCTTTCCCTTTTCCTACCTCCCTCTCTATGTTGTCCTTTCTAAATGTACTCTACTCGTACTTTTATTGTGATGAAAAAAGAAGCTTGGAAATGTTATTGTTTATTTTGCTTCACGATTGTCGTTTTTGTTGGTTGTTACTACTGTTTGTACTGTGTCAATAGTGTCACTAAGGAGTTAAAGTTGTTGATAAATTCCTTTATAACTGTGTCGGGGATGTTTACAAGCTACGAAAACACATACATAGTTTTTTACCTTTAAGGATAAGTTGTGTTCCTTTGAAGAAGTGGCAGAGGACAGGAAAGACAATTCTAATTTAGTAGATACAGTTTGGAAAAAGCAACTTAATAACCCAAATTGTCTTTTTTTTTAACAACCCGTTAAAACTTTAGTAGCAGACCGCATTAGATAAAATCAATTTAAAACTAAAAGCTCTATTATGATACCAGGAGGACGAAACCAAACCCGTGTACGAATTGGTCACACCAAGTCCAAGAAAACCGAACCAGACTTCATTGGAGAATAAAGCCTAAGCATACTTTTAGTGTTGAAATAAAGATCTTTAAGTTCGGCGTCCACTTCATTAATAAACATAATTTTATTACAATCGTAATGGTGTCTCCTCTGTTAAGGAATGACAAAAGAAAAAAATTGTTAAGTAGCAATGAGCATTCAGCCCAGCTTATTCGACCAATCCTTCTACAAAAATTCAAAAATTAAGAAATGCCTGTTCATCCCAAAGTGAGTTTGAAGGTAAACTTCTGAACATTCATAGCGAAACGGATGTTACACTTGAAGGTTTGAAGGGCCGTATTGCGACTTACAGTTTATTAGACCACTGTTGGTGAAAATAGCGATAGAATACCGAAGTCAAGAATTGGGTTTCGCTTATGGCATTTTACGACGAATTTCAAGGTTCATCTTCATTTCCAATCTTATAAAATCCAAATTACATAACAATTGAAACCTTTAGACCATCAACGACATCAGCGATTTGTTAACTGGGATGCTGATCGCTAGGACAATTTTTCATTGAATTTGATTTTTTCTAACGTCGCCCATTTTTGGATGGAAGGTTACGTAAATAAACGATGTTCTCTGGACTATTCTTTGTTCAAATTAAATGAATTTGGTCTGGGCGATCTCTGGTTTCAACAGTATGGTGCTCACACAAACCATCAATCAATCAATTAATTGCGTACAAAATTTGAAGATAGCATTATTTCGGTTAGAGGTGAAGTTAATTGGCCTCCAAGGTCATGTGATTTGACACCTCTAGACTTCTTTCTGTGGGTTTATTTGAAGAGCAAGATCTATGTCAATAACAATAACAGCGGCAATTGAAGATCTCAAACATAACATCTAAACCGAAATTTCGGTCATTGTCGCTCTTTTCTTCAAAAAGTCATCGATAATTTTTACCTTCGGATTGTTGCTTGCAACAGAAGCCGTGGTGGTCACATGACCGATGATATAAATAAAATTCTACATTGATTTCACAAAAAATATGTATTTGACTTAATTAAGACTTCCATTTTAGCTGTTGGCTTACTCGGTATAAAGATTTTACACATCAATTGAAGAAACAGACACATTCATACAACCACCGCAAGCACGTTTCCAGTAACCGAATAATTAGATCCAATTGTCCGCCACTTCTTCACATATATTGGCCAGAATGCTGGCAATTTGGCCTTCGATATTATTCCTGAGCTACCCTAGCCAACGCTTTAACGTAACTCCATAAGGAGAAATCCAAAGGCTTAAGATCGCATAAGCTAATTGGCCATTCCACCGGACCATTTGTCGAGGTTACACAGAACTTCCCCTTCAATAGGTAAATTATTTTACCAGCTTGGACATGTAGAACCATATTGTTGGAACTAATCTCAAAACTCATCTAATTCTGGCCAAAAATAGACTTCCAATATGGCACGACTGCGATCCTGACGATAGTTTACATCAATGTTTCTTTTTTGTTAATGGAATAAGGTCTCTTGAGGCAAATGCGAGTTTGTTGCTGTTTAATAATTCATGTTCTGCTTATTGACAGCCATTAAGTCAAAAATGAACTTCATCGTGCAAGGTCATTTTTCGATGGAGTTCATGACTTTCTTCAAATTTTTGCAGAGCTCTATCGGAAAAGTTTCGACACCTCAAATGATCATGAGGCTTCAGATTTTGGATAAAATGTTACACGATATTGTTAGCTTACCATATAGGCACACATCTCTACGCAAAATTTTCCACAAAAAGATCGAGGGATTCCCAATTCCTGTGAAGGGTGTGGAATCGACTCATTTGGCCCACTTTGAACTGGAGCACTTACGGTAGCAATATTTTCGGTACTTTGACCGGTGCGTTATCAAAGTGGTACACGAACATTCAATAGTGAATGCGTTGGCTCTAATTTGTCCACTATAGCACGCACAGGCTATCTGATGGGACGATTATAACGATCAAGAATTTTAGAAAACACTCTGAAAATTTCAACCGCAGCGCCGACTCAAAATGTTGGTAGTAATTATTAATAATTTCCAAAATTTGCTCGTTCGGAAACTTCATCATGATAAAATGTAAACCTTGAGTGACGTTTTGAGGTTAACAGATCCGAGTCCCAGCAAACATTCCTCTCCGGCTAGCACGGTCTTTTCGAAGCTAGCTCAATTTGCTCTCACAAAGTTGCAGGAGACCCTTTTCAACTTTTCTACAGCTTTGTCAATCTAGGTTGTAGCCAAAAATTACAAACTTTCCAAACTGAAGCGCAATAGATTCAGTTTGACTATCCAAGCTTTTCTGACGATTTCGACGTCCACTTACAGTGGTTCGGTGTTCCCTTCCATTTTTAATTAACGTAAAAGACGACCAGAATCACTCAATGAAATTTTTCTCCGAAGCAAGCGAGAGCATTTTCATCCCCTTTAATCAGTGTCCACGCTTCTATGCTGTTAAGCTGGACTGGGACTATCTTCATCTTGTTTAACGTATTTTTGGTTTTTTGGGGGAGGATTTTACAACTAAATTGCGTTCTATGTCCAAAAAAGCAGCGATTAGCACGAGGCATTCTTCGCATAATTTTCGGGCTGGTGTCGTTATAAAAATTGAAAACGGACCGCTGTACACGAAGTCTTTTATTATATTAAAGTAATATGTAGCTGCTTATCATAATAGTTGGGTGAATCTGGTAGGGATTTCAAGATAGACATGGTGGTGCATTGCTTTGAAATCGACAAAGATGAGGTTTTTTCAAAATCTGCCGCCGTGTAAAAACTGTATATTAAGTAATCTTATTCGATCACAGTTAAGACCATCCGCATTCTCTAAGATCCGAAATATTACTGAGATTCCATTCGCGGCGCAGACTGTCGTCAGACCAGATTTTAGGTATGAGGTGATGTATGATCCGTATGGCCCTATCCCAATATTACTTGTTGCCTGTTTAACTCTGCATTTAAGCCATCATTTCGACTGATATATCATCTGCTATCTTTCCGGTTGAAGGGTTCATTTTGCTTCATGTTGGAATATCATCTGTCATTACCATTAAGCGAAATAGAAGACGAAGTCGACAAATTCATCAAAGTCCTGCAGAACGCTGCCTGGAACAACACTCCAACTCCAAAAAGAAAAAAATAAGCAAGTAATGAAATAAAATATCCGCCAGAAATAAAAGAACTGGTGAGAGAAAAGAGGAGAGCGCGCAAAAGATGGCAACAATCCAGTGCTCCCCAGCATAAAACATACTTAAACTACTTATGCAACAAGTTGAAGGAAGCAATACGAGATTACAAAAATCGGAATATCTCTACATATCTCGAAGGTCTGACTGCCGAAAGAAGTTCAAATTACTCCCTCTGGAAAGCCATGAAGGAAATCAAAAAGCCTCAAATGCAATTTCCTCCCATAAGAAAAAATAATGGCGAATGGGCAAAAGGAGATAAAGAAAAGGCGGATCTATTTGCCGAGCACCTAGAAGAAACGTTTAAGCCTTTTGATGGACAGGCGTTAACAGGAGGTTCTAGTTATATAATTACGGCACCGGACAATTTTAGAATAAAAACAGTATCCCTACGAGAACTTAACCAAGCAATTAAAAAATTGAAAAATAACAAAGCCCCTGGTTATGATTTAATAACAGGTCAAATTCTCAAGGAGTTGCCAAAGAAAGCCCTGATCAAACTGCTCCAACTTATAAATGCCGCGCTAAGATTATTAAACGTTCCAAGCCAATGGAAAGTTGCCGAAGTTATAATGGTCCCGAAACCAGGCAAATCTCTAAATGAAAAAAAGTCCTACAGACCGATATCGCTTCTGCCGATAATATCTAAAATATTTGAAAAACTCCTATTGAAGCGCTTGCAACCGATCATTGAAGAAAGGCGTCTAATTCCTGATCATCAATTCGGTTTTAGAACTAAGCACTCCACAATTGACCAGGTCTTTAGAATTACGAATGAAATTGAGAAAGCCCTAGAGGGGAAAAAGATATGTTCTAGCGTGTTTCTTGACGTATCTCAAGCCTTCGATAAGGTATGGCATGAAGGCTTAAATTTTAAGCTAAGTCAGGTTCTTCCGAGAGAGCTGCATACGATTCTGAAACAGAATTTTTCGTGTTAAACATGGCACCGAATACTCGGAATTTAAAGAGATCGCTGCTGGAGTTCCGCAAGGAAGTGTACTTGGTCCGGTATTGTTCTTACTCTATACTCGAGACATACCGGAAGAATCAGGTACCATAGTAGCCACGTTCGCGGACGACACGGCGATACTAGCTACAGATACTTCAGTCGAGTTAGCTACTGGAAAGCTACAAACGGCTTTGGATAAAATCTATGAATGGACAAAGATATGGCGAATTGTTCTCAACGAGACCAAATCTACCCATGTTAATTTTACTTACCGGAAAATAAACAACCTTCCAATCTTCATTAAATCGGTACAAATACCAAATGCAAATGAAGCAAAGTATCTAGGAATGACATTAGATGTAAAACTGAAATGGAAGCCGCATGTTAAGAAGAAACATGATAAACTTGAGAATAAATTCAGACAATTGTATTGCTACTAGGAAGGCATACCAAGTTCAGCATACATAACAAACTGCTCATCTAAGCAAGTGCTTAAACCTGTTGGGACGTACGGTATACAACTTTGGGGTTGTACTAAACCAAGCAACCGAAATAGTCTCCAAGGCTATCAAAACAAAGTTCTAAGACAAATCGTGAACGCCCCATGGTATATCAGAAACAGTGATATCCACAGAGACTTAGGAATAGTTACCGTCGAGGACGAAATAATTAACTTTGCTCGCAAACTCCATATTCGTCTTCATGGTCATTGTAATAATAAAATACACCAAATTCTGAACGAGACAAACTTAGTGCGTCGATTACAAAGAATGAGACCATTCGATCTGGCTAAATAAGGACTATCCGCATATAATAGCGGTACTAACAGGTGCTTTTGCTGGAAAGCTACCTGCCCCACGCGAACGTTATTTGATAAGAAAGGAGGCGTGTTATTAGTGAGTAAGAATCTCACACTACTATGAGCAACGGGTTCATAGTGTCTATGAAGATTTTCACACCTACCCACCAAAAAAAAAAAAAAAAAATTACCATTAAGCGAGTCGCAGGCTAAATACTTCTTCCCCTAGTCTTACTCTGAAGAGAAGTCCTCATCCAAGTAAACGCTTTGACTGCTGCTGTTATTTGCTGCAGTGTTCTCAGTAGATATCGTAGCTTTGCATTCTCTTTTGATGGTTATATCTTGTTTGAACAGTCAAGGATCTCCGCGAATTATTTGTCAGGCCCGTGAATCTGTCTTCATCCGAAGCTATTAGTTGGTTCGAAACACTTTTCTTTGTCTGTTCTGTATTTAGTTGTGAGAACTGTGACAGCGTAGGCCTTCGTGCACGCGCTTGCGTATATCGCTTGCATGAGTAACGATTTACTTATGATATTGCTGAGGAGTACTGAGTACTGAAGTTTCTACGCTTCGAACTTGATTGCTACGTTGCTAGAGCAATCTACGTTAAAGGATAGCCGTCATTTTCGTGATAAATTTCGAGGACTGACAACCTTAGCCTGACACCTTCTTTTTTAACGACAGCCAAGTCCTAGCTTTCAACCCTGGATTCAAACATTTTATTTCTGTTGCTTATGAAGCGAAGTCTTGGTTCCGTCAAAAGTTCAAGCCATTGCTACAACTTTCGCAGTTCCACTTAGTCATTCCCCTACAAATTTCTAGACCATATCAATGAAATAGACATTTGTTCTCAATTTAATGTGGGAATTAATAATGAGACATCATCGTCCAGGACAGAATTATTTAATGTCTCAATCAAACATCTGCAATTTCTCTGTAAGCAATCCTTCTGTTTTTCTACTCCACTGCATCGTCTCATTATACTGCTTTGCTTTCGTAATGATTGTTGTCCCCAACGGACAATCATTGATCTGCTATAATTATTTTGTGACTTAGAGCCACCTCTTGGAATGTAACCTAAATGCGCAAACCTTTTGCCAAATGCGAGAGTGCTATTACGACTAGACAAACATAATGGAACCCTTAATCGGCACATTAATTCCATGATAAATACATATATTGTCCCAGTAACTACTCCCACAATCTATGTATGGTGTTTTGGATAAGGCACAACCGAATGGTTGAGAAGGTAGACAAGGTCGCTCTTTGTGGTTCGTAATGGCATTGTTTTCAAATTGCACTATTTGAAGTCAGAGTAATTGTTTCCATTTGAAGGAACTCAATCTGATGACCTATACCACAGAAGTCATCAACGACATCAGGTGGTGAATACAGATAGATACAGAGGATATGCATCGTATGCCAATATTCTCATGCAGAAGGAAGGAAGAAAATTTCTCGCAATGCATTTACAAACACATTTAGTCTAAATGCTCAATTTGGTTTAGGGAACATGGGAAATTATACGGAAAGGATGCACCGCCTTAGAATGTTTACAAGCCTATGAATAACAGTCTGAAACTGATCACAAGTGTGGTTAGCATGCGAGCTAAGTGCGTCCGTTTGTTGTTAATAATTTTACAATCCACAAACAGATGCAAGGTACGAGTATCCTTCCTTCTTGGTAGCTTGGATTTTGGTTTGGATCTGAATTTAATTTCAATGTTTTCTTAGAGCTTAGCAATTGGATTGTTTGTCGAATGGTCAGTTGGATTTGGTTTCTACGAACAATTTTGAAATCATAACATACCTTCGTGTAAACACAGGAACGGATTGAGGATAACCCCTTTTGGCAACAAATTAAAGGCGCAGTATGGATGCAAACATTTATATTCGAATGTTGCAGTTGACTTTAAGATATTGCATATAATACTGCTAAGCTGTGGAGAGCAGTAGTTTGTCAAATTTAGATTGGGTTGATTTTGTAACTTCATGCTGGGGAAAAAAATGCAGAAGCCAGGTCTAAGCCCTGACGGCAATATTTTCAATAATACTGGACACATAGACCCTGAACCAAAAACAAAAACATGCCTGGAAGCAAAGCTAGTATTATAAAAGCTGACTGCAGAGATTATTGCCATCAGGACTTGCCATTTTGTAGGCTTGATCGGATAAGTTTCAAGAAGCCATTTTTGAACGTTGAAACTACGCCGTCAACTCCTGTGTCTAAACTGATTAAGTCGTACATAAACTTTCTGAAGTAATGCTGGTTATATTTGCCCTTTTCTTGTGCCATTAAGATTTTATAAATTCTCTATGCTCAGAACAAGGATTATTAAGAGAAAGCCAAATGCCACATTTTGTATGAATTCTGTAGACCAAAAGAATCTCGCTATTGCTCTTCAAGACTCTGAGGACAATACAAATACTATTTTTTTACCTAGCAGTGGGACAGCAGAGATTATTAAGAAGCCAAGCTTTAGGTTTCGGAGGTCTTTGGATTTCCTATTTTCTCAGACGATTCCAAGGCGTCTTCCAAGTAGAAGTCCAGGCAGTCAGAGAAATTGCTAGGCTTCCCATGAAATTGCCCATGAACTTACTGAGGAGGGTACAGGAGAGAATTTCTAGAACCTTGCTATATCCTGTATACGTCCTCGTTCTCAGCTCTCATTATTCGATTTAATATGAGCATAACTGCAGTTGATTTGACACTCATGGCGCACGGTGGACCAAACAAATGTTTCCTGCTGTTCCTCAATAGATTGTAGATCGCTAACTGGCACCGTAAAGGGACACTACATTTTTGCCAAGCTTCTAAGGGAGTTGAGCTACACAATGGCTTGCGAAGCTTATAAAGAAAAAATGTACGCTCTCCTCTCATGTCGCTTATTCTTCGCACCAATTTTCTCTAAGGCGAAATAGATCAAAATGTGAATTCTATAAGTCGCGGCGAAATAGGAATGTTACGTACAATGCTCCAAGTTTTCTGTTCGCAAAAAGAATGCATGAAGATATGCCACATCAATGCACAAAGTTTGCCGCCGAAAATTGATCAATTTAGCGATATATTTGTTCAATCTAAAATAGATGTTATTTGTATGTCCGAAACCTGGTTTCCCTCAACGGCCAGTGATGACGATATGCGTATTACGTTAAGTGGCTACCATGTTATCCGTTCGGATAGATGTGATAGCGTGGGTGGAGGTGTTGCCATTTATGTCAAACAGGGTTTATTTTGCAAAAAAATTTGATTTTCATCACTGGTTCCTCAATTGATTATGTTTTTGTTTAAATAGTTTGTGGTGGTAAAAGTCTTCTTATCGGCACTGATTACAGATCCAATAAGTACATAGATTTAACATCTTTTTATGCTGTCTTGGAAGATATTTCTACTAGATCTCAGAATATTATTATTTGTGGAGATTTATATAGCAATCTTTTAACTGAGAGTCACTTAAGCGGTAATATGAATTCTTTTGGTCTTCACCCTGTCAACTTTACCATTCCAACTCATTTTTCGTCTGTTTCTAGCACTTTATTAGATGTTATTTTTGTAAACGATAGCAACGGTATATTATTTTATGATCAACTGTCAGCCCCAGCCTTTCAAAGCGTGCCTTATTACTTTTTTTTATTCACGATTTAAAAACTACTTATCCCGCGCCTTCTTCTTCCGAGTACAAAGATTTTAGAAACATTGATAAATATGCAATTGAACAGCATATTTATTCAATGGTATAATATATATAGAATGCAACTACCAGACGAGAAAGTTCAATTTCTTAATGACATTTTGAACATGCTTATTGAGTCACATGTACCAATAAAAACAAAAAGGGTTTATAGCGTTCAGAAATCCTGGTTTACTGCATATATAAGAGCACTAATAGAACAACGCGACCGAGCATTTCTTCGTTGGATGCGTTTTCGAATTGAAGAATTGCACGAAGAGTACGCGGGCGGGTCATTAAGTCCGTGACTTTTTGAATTTCTGACCTCTTTACTGAAACAGCAACACTGCTCCTGTCAACAGGCATCTGTCAGTTGACTCCTGTCAAAATTTAAACTTGCTGCGTCAGTTAGTTTGTGTTTGACAGCTATTTTTATCAGACTACTCACTAATTTGAGGAGAAAATGGAAAAAAATGAATTTCGTGTGCTTATTAAGCATTATTTCTTGCGAAAAAAAACCATTACCGAGACCAAGGCTAAGCTTGATAAATACTATGGGGACTCTGCACCATCGATTTCAATGGTAAAAAGTGGTTTACTGAATTTCGTTGTGGCCGTACAAGCACGGAAGATGCCGAACGTCCTGGACGCCCAGTTGAGGTCTCTACACCCGAAACAATCGAAAAAATTCACGATATGGTGTTGGCCGACCGAAGATTGAAAGTGCGAGAGATTGTGGAAGCCGTAGGGATCTCGCATGGCTCAGTGGTTTCAATTTTGAATGATCACTTGGGCATGAGAAAGCTTTCCGCAAGATGGGTGCCGCGTTTGCTCACAGTCGACCACAAACGCAATCGTGTAACAAATGGCAAAAATCCATGAATTGGGCTATGAATTGCTCCCTCATCCACCCTATTCCCCAGATTTGGCTCCGAGCGACTACTTCTTGTTCCCAAACCTGAAGAAATGGCTTGGTGGAAAAAGATTTGACTCCAATGATGAAGTCATCTCGCAAACAAAGGCCTATTTTGAGGACCTCGACAAATCATTTTTTTTTTGGAAGGGATAAAAAAATTGGAAAAGCGTTGGACAAAGTGTATAGAGCTCAAGGGAGACTACGTTGAAAAATAAAATTATTTTTTTATCAAAAAATCTGTGTTTTAATCCAAAAGTCACGGACTTATTGACCCGCCCTCGTATTAACATTTTCGAAATACTGCTGTTCGCGAGATAAGGGCAGCTAAAACTTTGTATTTAGTCGGCTTCAAACTAATTTAAAAGGCCGTGAACTATGGAAAAATCTTCGAAACTGAAGCATCGGTAAATCAAGGTCTAAGGATTGTGGTTATGTCGATGGTAATGCCCTGAATAGTAGTTTTCTTACATCTCCAGTGTCAGTATTTCCAAGCAGCTCCACCACCTTACCTCAAAACTCAAGCGAACCTATGAATGAGAATAATATTCATCCCGTTAGGTTTTCAGCAACGAAAAACTTGTTTGAATTTTCGGAAGGTAATAATCTTGACGTAGTTGAGGCTGTAATTTCTGTAAAATCGAATACGGTCGGTGTGGATGGTATTCATCCAGTGTTTATCAAAGCAATTCTGCTCATAATTTTGCCCTGTATCACAAACATTTTTAATACGATTTTCACTACCGGGTTATATCCTTACCTGTGGAAAAGGGCAAAATTTATCCCAATACAAAAAAACCTCGATTGCACTGAATTTAGAACTATCTCCATACTACCTTTTCTATCGAAAGTTTGTTAAAGAATCTTGCAAACACAAATTTACAAACATTTGAGTAATAATGAGCTTTTAACAAAAATACAATCTGGTTTTCGTACGAAACACAGCTGCACTACAGCTCTTCTTAAAGTCACAGATGACATACGTATTGGTCTTGACACCGACGACATTAGCTTTCTAGTACTACTCGATTTTTCCAAAGCTTTCGATATGGTCGACGACACTATCTTATGTAACAAATTGCGTTATTCCTTTGGTTTCTAAACGTTGTCAATAAAGTTAATGTCCAATTATCTCTGTGGTAGAAAGCAGGCAGTGTTTGTTCAAAATGCCTGGTCTAATTCCCTTCCCGTTCGTAATAATGTCCCGCAAGGATCAATTTTAGGCCCACTTTTGTTCTCGATCTACATCAACGAGATTTCCAGCATAATTCACAATTCGATGATGCATATTTACGCCGATGATGTCCAGGTTTACCAAAATTGTCCTCTGGGTCTTATTGAGAACTGTGTTGAAAGTATAAACCAAGACCTAAAAAACATCACTGAATGGCCTTCGCAGAACAATTTAACACTAAATACCTGTAAATGTAAATGTCTCTTATATCCCGAAACAAATTAGATCTTTCGTACTTCCCAGTTATTAAATTAAATAATTCACATATTCAATACGTCGAATCAGCTAAGAATTTGGGTATAGTGTTCAACCGCACCTTTACTTGGAATGGCCACATCAATAACAATGTTGGTAAGACCTACGGAGTTCTGCGATCGCTTTGGACAGCTGACGTATACGCCCCTCCCAACTAGAATGATGTTAGCCAAATCTTTAGCCATTCCAACACTCTTTAATGGATGTGAAATTTTTTTCTAATTGTGACGCCGAAAGTAAAGGAAAGCTAAAATTAGCTTTTAATATTATAATATGATATATCTATGGACTTCGCCGATATGAACACGTATCACATTTGTGTAGTAACCTGCTAAGCATGTTATTTGAAAATTTTGTTAAATATCGCACAATAAAGCAATTGTTTAATGTAATTGAAACGCGTCAACCATCATACTTATATGACAATCTACAAGACAATTTTTTATAGCTGTCATATGACTGTGGAATTCACTACCACTACATTTAAGAGAAATCGGCGACATGCGAATTTTTATAAAATTCCAACTTTTCCAATAGTAGCGATTAATTTTTATCCTTTTTATGGCATCTTTTCTTAATTTTGAATTTATTTAAGTTTAATTTATTAACTTATTAATTTTCAATAATTTTTTCATGTAATATGTAGTAACTTTCAGTTTTATTTTATGTACACTTTTCTTATCTGTAGAGTTCACTTTTAAATATTGTTTCAAAATTGTTTTCCATATTTATAACTTCACAAAATTATAAGATTTATTCTTAATGTGTAAGAAATATGTTTTAAAAAATTCAAGAGGACACTGCTCCGGTCTAGCTGTTGTTTCAAAATCACTCTAATCTGGTACGACGTGTCTCCATTATTTTTGAATTATCGGCTACGAAATTCCTCTCCTAACTAGAATTCGTGAAAAGAAAAGTTCTAACCTGAAAACGAAAACTAGGTTAACTTTTTCGGAAAGTTATGCCACCCTTAGGAAGATATTATCGGCTTGTTACACATCTGGGATACAGAACTTTAAGTCATCAGGCTAAAGGGTATCTCAAAAAGAATATTAATTTCACTTACTTTGCGTATGTCTGACATTGGCTGGACACCACGCACTAAGCAAGCAATTTACTGATGGCCTTAAACATATAATTCAAACATACAACATCGACTGTTGGTAATTTGTTGTTATGCTCTCTCGCATCAAAAACAGTTTTCGTGGTCAAAAACGCTACAATACGTAGCGCCCCTTAGTGAAATCGCCCTAGCTGCAACACAACCATTGCCAAAGCATTCCTCCTGTTTGCACTCTTAATTCGATGATCTCTTGACAATTTATACAACAAAAATTATTTAACCCAGAGACAATTCAAACCATGACTTTTGTCCTTACCAAGAAACAAGGATCACATGGAGAAATTCCATATCCTCTAGCCTCCGATGCACTCTCGTTTTGTCCCAAAGTCAAACAATAATTTCTCAACAACACTTTTGGCATCCATAACAACATCACAAATATAAATTGTCAAGTATATTCGTAATTCTATATCAATGTTCGGTGCATGCCTGTGTACTAAAATATTCAAACAAACTATTTAGACTGGCCTGTATGTCCTTTTTGTGGAAATTGTGTGCAAATTGTTGCCTAAAACTCAGCAAAATCAAGTGATTTATCGGCATTCAGCATATGGGCTTACTCTATGTCAGATATCATCTTCACTATCTGTTTGAGGAGGGGAAAGCCTTGCATTGCCCCAACCCTATTCACTCCTTTCCCAATGAAACTAAATTCAGTGTAGGGTTTCTAAAAGATGGCTTTTAATTTATGGAAATTGTTTGCACACGTAAGGAGAAAATTAATTAAACATACGTCTCGGTCGTAATGGATTGACATTCTGCTAACTGCCATTATATACGCTTTTACACATCCTCAGATACACTGATCCATGCAGGGGTGCTCTTCTATATATATACACGTATGTATATATGTGCATAGGCATACTACTCTGTCATTTGGCTTGTTGAATTATTGTTGTGTGTTTTTGAAAATCATTGATCGGTATCTGTGTGTCGTAGTGGCGATAAAGTAAGTTTGCTGGTTTGAGAGATTGAAAGCAATCCATCTAACATATCACCCACAAAATAAGAGAACCTACAGCACCTACTTATCCCAACTTCGCGGTGGGCGAGTGGCAGAGTTTAAAGGTAATTAATTTCCATTAATGTTTTATAAGAAATTCGCACAAATTTAGATTAATGATGTTTGCTATGCATTCGTTATTGCCCGTCATACTGCCACAGCCAGCAACTATGTACAATCCCAGTACCATCGACCGTGGGTGCCTCCCTGCCTGATTGCCTGAATTGCCTAGCTCATTCTGTCCTGGTTGGTTGGTTTGGTACGAGTATATGCCTCCAGGCTGTTGACACTCTGGCCTGGTTTAGAAATGAGTTCTTTATTAGGATGAGATTTATTTTTTACTGGAATATGTTTGCGCAGAAACTTTTTTTTCTTTGGCTGTTTTGAAATGAATTGAATAGGTTTGGGTAAACAGAAAAGTGTTTTATTTATGAAATTGATTATGGTCGTTGAGTTCTGAAGCATTGAAAATACCCAAAGGCCACTACCACTGGAGTAGGTAATTTTCAAACCACTCGACAAGGACTAAAAGAGTGGAAATTAATCTCTTTAGATTCTTCATTGCTAAAAGGCAAATCAATTAGCGCCTCTTCGATTCTAAGAAAAACTTTGCGGGATTATTGGATGAAATTAAATAAGTCTGAGTGTTGCTCGTTTTGTACCAAGTTTTAAGCTTATGGTAGAATACTGAGAAAAGTATAACGAAAGAGAATAGGGGAAGAGAAGAAAAAGACGTGTTACCTCTCAGCTTAAGAAATTTAAAAGGTTCAACATTTAATGAATACCTGGAATTTGTTTAAGATAGATTAGCGGCTGGCATCTGCCTTTTAAGTTCAAAATACAAGCTCTTCGCCTTCTTAAAAGATTTTCGTAGCAGAGTCACAAGAAATGGTAAATACAATGCTGATTGAAACGCCTCCTCTTGGGAGATATCCGTGGAATTGTTTGTTGACTCTTCATTGAGAATCATTAATAATGTCATCCAACAAAACACAAAAAAACACTGTTGCGCTGGCAGCCCGATGTGGGCCATGGGCTAGCTTCTTGACACTCATTTGTGCTGCTCATGTTGTCATTTTTGTCACATCTGAGCGGGGCCTACGTTTATTGCCGAATCCGAACGGCACTTCTTAGAATCTCTTTCATAGGCAATTTTACTTTCAGGAGTTTGCCATTGCCCGCCGAAAGGATGATAACGATTCGAAAAATTGTTGGCGATGCCGGGGATCGAACCTCGGATCTTCTGCGTGATAGTCCAATGAGCCAACCATCGCGCCATCGCCACTATCGTGTATGAAAAATGAATACGAGTACATTCCCGATGAATGGAATATCTAGAGTCTAGACTAAACGTGTTATTACAATAATCTTCTGGAGCTCAACACACGATTCGTTTAAGGTGAAAATATATGAAACACTAGGTGTGCCCTGCTTTTCAAGCTCTTTCTCAAAACTATTAAAGATTTGCACCGAATTTGGCTTTTTTGTCGTTTTATTTGCTTTGAATTGGTCAGGTCTAAGAACGCAAGACACTATCATCAATAAGTACAGCCAGCTGTTGGGGAATAGACAATGCGGAAAATATTTGTAGTCACATCCACTGGAGAATTTCTTACAAAAATTGAGGATAAAATAAAAAAAAGACAAATTGGAAATGGAAATGTAGGACATGCCAGTCTACTGCACTAAACCGCGGCTTCCCCATTTTAAAGAAGCTTCAATTATCTGAAGGGAACTTCAACGTCGGGCGCTTTAATTACCTGTTTCCGGGAAGGCAACTGGGAATACCCAAAGTTTTCCTTAGCAAGTCAATTTCCATCTTTACAGACGGCTGTAAGACCTAAGATTGACTAACACTGAAAACCGCGTTGTATATTAAAATTAGATAGAATGTCAATAGTGATTAAAGACCGACATGAATCTCTTAATGAGTCGAATGTAAATCGGCAGAGCATTTTATTAGGTTCCTCGATTCTGGTACCACCCAGGAACCTAGGCCGCTGATGAAGCCTAGGATTACTCGGAATAAAGAGTAAGCGTGCTCTCTAAAGCTTGTTGCAGGTGGACTTATTCAGGCAACAATGAGTGGCCCATACTAACCCCACGGAAGCTCTGAAGTTCTTCAAACATATCCTCCTTGATAATAAAAAGTGCCTTAGGGTAAATGGAGCAGTCCTACAAAGAAGTGAACGTACTCTTAAGATCTTAAGATCTACTTTTTGAAAACCACATTGACCTCCACACACTATGGCGCTTTCAAATTCCGGTCGAAGGTGTAAGTAAATACCATTTTGACATGTCAAGTATCAATCGCTTACTAATGGTGGAAAGCTTGAAATGACAAACTGAAAATTGACTGACTATGACTATCATTTTAGCAACTAACTAACTATGTATCTCTGACAGTGCATGTTTCATTGGCATGCACTTTTTAACGAAGAGATTTAAGGACATCAAATCAAGTATTGCCTCCAGTTACGAATATACTATTCACAGTGTTCTCATGGTTTTAAATGTGCCAATGTATGCAGTCTTTTTGATAATTTTGGGGTTTAACCAGCACTTTGGCTGCAAATGTATTATAGAAGGCGATAAGTATTTTCTTGTCATGTCCTTCCACACTAATCTTCCACTTAAATTTCATTAGCAGTAGTGGTAGTAGAAGTATCCTTGTGATTGTGATTCGCCGAAGAGGTAATAACTCAAACGTTTTCAAGACTATTGCGAAAATGCCTAAATTTGCTAGGGATGCTACAACATATAGGGACGCAGCCAATGTAATCTCTTTATTTTTCGCTTCATAAGTAATTGGTCCTTAAGCGTTTAGTTTTTAACTGTCAACAAAACCGTGGTGTCTCGCTTATACCACGTGTAATGTTGTCTTCCGAGGCTGCAATTGACGCTGAAGAAAGAGTCTAAAAATTGCACGATATAGCCGGCCAATTCACCCTTCCAAATCGAGAGGTCGATTGCTCGCCGATCTCATTTCCCAACTGATCTATCGATACGGGTGCTGTATAACTTGTAGCTCCGTCTTTCAGTTCGAAATTATTAAACGATAGCGGGCCTCCATAAAAAAAATTCGGGCCAATAATTCCAACAACCGCACCAAACAGTGAATTTTCCGGGTGCATTGGCAGCTCTTATATTACCTGAGGTTGCTCACCAGACCAAATAAAGCAGTTTTGTTTTTTAACATACCCATGCAACCAGAAATGAGCTTCGTCACTTAAGATAATTTCTCGATAAAAAAGCAGATCTTCCTCCACCTTTTCTAAGGGCCCACTCACCAAAAATTCGATGTTGTTCTTGCACCAGCTGTATTTTGTAAGGTTTAAGATCAAGATGCTTGTGTAAAATCTCCGACATAACTCATTTCCAATTGCTGCAGACGATTGGACCAGAGACGGATTTCAATCACGTTGTATATACCGTAGTTTGTAAGTTAAAGCTTAATCTGAAACCCCCGGATATCTAGAGTTCGCATAATGAACTAAGTCCGCTTTTAGTTCAGCCAGATTTGTCTCTTCATCTTTTGTCCCATTCTCGCTATAATAAAGGGAATTCCTGCTGTTTTCGGAATGCTAGCCATTTAGTAACCTAGAGCTATCACTTGAGGACTAAAAATTCATGGAGATAATCAGATTGAATTCTATAGCATAGTACGCACATCGACAGATAACAAATTTTGTCACCTCTTCAAAATTTCTCTCCAAACACTCTCCACCCTCGAGCTAAATTTTGATACAAAAGCACACCGTGGAAAATGCCAAAGAAAATAATTCTTTGACAAGAAAAGACTTTTTTTCCTCTTAACCCGAGTAGATATAGGGTTTTCCAATAAGGATTTCACAACTTTTTTATTTAAATAAAACGCAAACCATTTGAGATATTTCAAAAACTTTATTATCGGCTTGAAGTACAATCAAAACATTTATGAATGGAACTCAACTTCGTTCATATGGCCACCGCAAGCACGTTCGCAGCGGTCGATTCGTTGGACACAATTTTCAACGACTCGGCCACACATTTCGGCCGAAACGGCCGCTGTTTGGCGTTTAATGTTGGCTCTGAGCTCTTCCAACGTCGTCGGCATGTTGGCATAAATCAATGACTTAACGTAGCCCCACAGAAAAAAAGGCGTTAAATCACACGAACGGAGCGGCCAATCGACTGGCCTATTTCTTGAGATAACACGGTTATCATACTTACTCTTCAATAAATCGATTGTAACGTGTGCTGTGTCCATCGGCTTCAGTTCTTGAGTCCACTTGATCTTGTATAGGTGTAAACCGAGATCCTTACGCAAAATACGCCATAATGTGGTCTGAGCAATGCCCAATTCTTGAGAACGCCGTGGAATTTACTGATTTGGATCGTTTGCTACTTCGACCAACCCGTTGTCTCACTGACACGGCAACATCATACAACAAATATGAAGACTCAAATTTTTGCACTAAACTTGTTATTGCCTGTCTACTAGGGCGAGAATTACGACCGAAAATTGGAATTAACGCTCTTAAAGTTGCAGTCACCGACTCCGAATTTCGGTAGATAATTTTTATAATTTGCAGACGTTGCTAGCTCATGTACTTTACTATGATGAAAATATTGAGTTTACTGAATAAATTGACAGTGAAAGAAAAGAAAAAAGAATGCGTTCAAAAATCCAATTCAAAGTTGTCAAGTCCCTATTGGAAAACCAGATAGATTTTAAAAAATAACGAGATGTCAGAATTTCAGAATTTTAGTTTCGAAAAATGTACCGACCCATTAGCTTTGTTCAGTGAAGTTGTTCCAAACTGTTCGGAACAGAAAGTGCAAGCTTTTCAGTTCAGTGAGAACAATTTCTGTCCGAATCTGTTCTGCTTTGTGTTCAGTGAAGTTGTTCCATTCTGTTCGGAACACAAAATCTTGCCTCTACTATCGGAGTAGAACAGAATTGTGAAAAGTGTCAAAATCAGCTGTGATTTTAAATTGTATTATTTGTTGGCACTTATTGCTAAATTAAGTGAAATGTTAAATGACAAATGGATTAACTTTTGACAACTCTTTTATGGGCTGTACTTTTCCGTTCTCATTTGATTTGACGTTTTTCACAAATTTGTGCGGTTCTGTTCTAGTTTTTACCAACTGAACAAAGCTATTATTTGGTGATACAAATGTTGACAGATACATTGTGTACAGTTTGAAATTAATTTTTTTTCTCAATCTGCGTAGACAAATTTTAGCTCGGACAAATTTTGGAGAGATTTTTGTAAGGAAGACAAAATTTGTGTCGATCTGCGTACTAGGCTTATGGAAAGAATATTTTCATGCTTCTTTCTTTGGAAGACATGATTAAATCTGGACTTAAGTGAAGAATAACTACAAGTACCCAGTTCCGTACCTAAAATGACTATTGCACCGGAATATAACGCCCCAATATTATGCATAACCCTGCGTCAAATGATACCAAATCCATCAATATTTTTACAGCTTCTCCTCTTATAAATCTTGACAACACAAGCAGACCAGGCCTTTTGCACTATCATGCAGAAGTCACGAACAGAGCTAGCTGCTGTTCTTTCCTTCTTATTGATTCGAAGAAAGCCTTGTCATTCTATGCAGTATCACTTCGAATGAATGTTATTTTCTACTTGTGGTCGCAGGCACCTTTTACCCAGGGATTTCATAGGTTGATTGGATGACATCGAACAAGTCAGTTGCGGGGTTTCCAAATGCCTCTTAACATCGTAGGAAGTGTTACTCAACAATTGGTGCAGAAGGATCCACATTTCCAGAGTCTGTATCCGATTTTGGGGATACGAACGGAACTTTTTCCCTTAAAGTCTTCATTTGCCTCAAAATGTTTTTCAAAAAGTACAAGCTCTTTTGAAAACCATCTCACAACTCACAAGTTTCAATTCTACTATATAGAATAGAAACTTGTTGATTCTGTTACCTTGGGGACAGGTTGGTGTTCTTAAAACAAGGAAAACATTCAAAGTAATCAATAGAACTTTCCCTTAGTCAACATTTAGTAGGTATGTATGTCAGATTGAAGCAAAATCTTTCAAGAACGGAATCCTCTCTCTGCAGCTGTTTAAGTTGGTAATGGACTCACTCGAGATTACTTAAGTCCTTTTAACACGATTACAAAAAGCATTTCTGCTGCCGAATTACAACACAAATGAGTCGATTCATTGAATGCACAAGTTCATCTCCAAGTTCCAGAAGCAAATAGGACAACAGGTAATGATTTTTCTCATACATTGACGAGACAAGGCTCACAAGGAAATAATTAGAGACCCGCTGTCGCGTTATATCCGGGCATGTCCCTGCAAAATGTCTGCTGTCACTCTGCAAAGATACAGCACTGTTGTAGTAATATTGTAGCACAGTAATAGGAAATAATGATAAAGAGAATTCATGGCAATGTACGAGTATATGTATATCTTTCGGAAAAAATTCCTCATCTATTTCGTCTGCTCCTACCACTTTATGATTACTTTCGACTGAAATCTTTCTCAGTTCAGTTTCCACTGAAATGTTTCTAATAAAATAATACACAAGCACACTTTAATAAAAAAAAAAAAAAAGCAAAACCTTGACAATCTAGAGCATGGCAAAGTTCACTGCTATTTGCGTTGTTTTCTGTTGTTTTGAAACTCAAAACTACATTTTCCATGTCTTTCAGTGATGACAACGGATAACAACTTACAACGCTACGCCCTAACGAGAATACTTGCTACAAGATACAAAATCCAACTACGATTACGTTCTACCTGAGCTACTCATATACGAGTACAATTTTTCTTATCCAGAATAACTAAATTAACAACCAGGAACTATAGAGAGTACCTACCATAGGTAGCTTGTTCTGCCTTGTTATTCTTGTCTCTACAACTTAAATTGTTTCAGCTTTGTACTCCTACCTATATATTCGCCTGAATAAATGAAAAAGGATTTCTCACCTTCTTTCCTTTCTTTCGTTTCAAGCAATACCATCCAACTATCAGACCAAATTGTATGTCAGAAAAATGTCAGAAAGAGGGAAATACAAAAAAGAAAGGAAAAATTACCTTAAAACGCACCTTCGAGGTGCGGTTTTCCAATTACGAGTATGTCCTTTCCTACACGTAACACCTTGTTCTCTGGTTCTTGTTTTAAATTAAAACGAACAGAATACAGCTGGATTTTCTGTTCGTAGATACTCGCATTCGTATCTGCCCTCGGGAGATTGTTTTATCATTTAAACTCGATTATTGTGTAGGAAGAAGTTTCGTTTTAATTTTCCAAAAATGTGATGAAATGAGAAGGTATTAGCCATCGGAGATGGTCCTAAATCAACAAAGTCAACATATACAAAAGAAATTCATTTCTTAACAAGGTCCAACTTATCGAGTTTACCCCATTGTGTACCACCTGACCTGATCAAAGAGTTTCAAGTTATCTGACATACCCAAATCATCAATCAGCTTAAACCTCATAGATGGTTGTGTGCCCTTAAACATGATATGTTACCATCTCAAAGTTAATCCAGAATTTTAGGATATTTTCACACCCTCAAGATACTAGTCTCGAACACAAAATTAAACTTTCCAACATGTTTGGATAGTAGCCTACCTTTAGATATCCTGATTTCTGATTCTGTGAGTCCTACATCTATGAGTACATCACCTCATGTCGACTTTAAGCTTTAAAACAACATACCCCATGTACACATGCCACTGGGCGAACAATCCATGTAATGAATTAAGTTTCGACACGTAAACTCCAGGCAGTAGATACTTTTTCTTGTCCCTTGTCCCGATCTTAATTCCTTGCAGAGATTTATTCCATGCGATGGTCTTTCGTTTTCATCCTTGCATCGTTGTTGGAGTTGGATTCTATAGTCATCATCGATGTATTCCTTTGTACTCTTATGTCGGCCAACCTGAACTTTATTCCAGGAATCACCCGGTATCTGCCTTCTGAGGGATTTATTCGCATTTACTTAGCATGTAATGGGCTCACAGATAACCTAGGCAGGAGGGATATATGCCAACCACTTTCCTACTCCATCTACTTACCAACATCCCTCTAAAGGATGCCCAGAAGAAGACAAAGATCTCCATTATTTGACCTTTTGTTGCCTCTATTCATACTGCCACGTTGACATAGTTAGATACATTCACTTAAGGATGCCGAAGTTTTGCTACCTGCACCCGACAAAGTTGGTGGTATATGTACACAGTCATCCATACGTACGATACTGTCGCTGCAGGGCGATAGAGACTTTAAGCGTTTTGAACACGCACGAGATGGCAACTTGTTTTTGTGTTTCTGTTTATCCCGGAAGTATGTATAAACACGTAGAAGAAAGTAAAAGATGGCCGACAACAATGGTCGGCATTTGCTGTTTCCTGACGGCAGCAACTAGGGTTCCAATGGAATGGATCTTTGAAGATGTACAAATGCGAATGGTTGTGGATGTAGAGTACAACTTGGCATTCATTGGAAATGTAGTAAAAGACGGCTGCTGAATTGAATACCAAGTTTCTGGGATGTCACTTCCAGGAGAATTTGTACTTCCTGTAAATGCATTGTATCCCCTTCCGGTATCCGATGAAAAGAAAAACCCAAAGCCTTTAGGAGAGTGTCAGTGCAACTACAAGGTGGTGTCGATAGGCCAAAAGCTGAAAATACTCTGATAAGGTTAAAGTTATCTGTTTCAACAAATTTTTCGCTCTTTACGAGGGTAATTTAAGTGGGGTTCTCTCGATACAAGTTCGTTGAAGATATCATGAATCTATCAAAGGAGATGTATTCAAATTTAAGAATCTTTTTGTTTTGGTGCCTTGATTCCTTAAGAGCACTCGAGTGTATTCTTCAAGTTATTGTTATTATTTGCAGAAAATCAGATCAATCTACTGTATCTCTACAAAAAGATAATTAAAACTGAGTTCTCCAGATTCATGACTTCATGGAAGACGGTTGTGACATCACTCAAAGTGAAAACTGTTAACGAAATCGTTTTTCCAAAAAACACTTCAACATATAATATTTCGACTGAATAAAACAAACGAGCTAAGGACTTATGGTAATAATTCCAAGAAGCAAAAGGAAGAGCAGTAACTGATATAAAGGGTATTTTATTTTCACCCAGTACTAACTTCAGACATTTATATCTGTCAAACCAATTGTCAGATTGCAAACTGTCAGTGTCAATCTTATTCAGTAGTCTCTGCCATTTTGTCGTATTAACTGTCAAAATTTTGGTACTTTGCGCCAAACTTATAAAGCACTTGGGAAATATTATACACGACATAAACGACCATATGAGACCGCTTTTCGCCATATTTCGCATAACATTTTCTTTTGAAAATGCAGTGTCACCGAGACGTATAAGAAGAGGCGGACTGCAGGAAACTTTGCATCCATTTAGATGAGTGTTGAAGAAGATCAAAATTTATAGTTTAAAAGAGATTGGTTTTGATCCATTCAGCTTCTGCAGGACTTGAATCGTTTGCCTCAAAATCTCCAAAAATGGGCCCAAAATCAACTGGCATTGGATCCGTTCATTTATCGATAAATTTTGTTCAGCAGTGAGGTTTATTTTTGCTCAAACTTGTCACATTTGGAGCAAGGATTGTGAGTTTTTTGAAATTCCGTTGCATCCCGAAAAATGAACAGTTTGTTGCAGACTGTGAGCTGATGAAGTCATCGAACAATTTTCAATTTACAATTTTTTTCAAAAGTGAAGCTAGAGCGATGATTAATGACCTTTTCATCTCGCTATTGAATGGCATAAATATGCAAGAGATGTGGTTGCAGTAGGATGGCGTTGTTGAAGTAAAGATTTAATAAATGTTTGGTAGTAAACTAGACATAATATGACTTAGTAATTCAATATTTAAGACTTTATTTCTTATTTTTCTGGTAAGGCAATTAATTGACAGGTTGATGCTACACTGACGACTGATGGTGATTTTTATGTACTCGTAGCTGCGAGTATTTATATGTTTACTTGACAAACTTACAGCTGGTGCTGCACGCCTGCGGCTGATCTAGGATGTATGCTATTTTCCATTTGTCCTCATTGCGTGTTTAGCGTAATCTAGTTGTTGATCTTTGAAGATTGCGATTTAATTTGAATTTTTGGCGGCTCATTTGCTTCCTACAACTATGTTGCTCCCAAAAAGCCTGTCGCTCGACAGTTCGTCTGACAGCATATCGATTTTCTTAGACGAAGATTTCATTCTTAAGATTTGTTTTTTTTAGTTCGTCGAAGTTGTACCTTGTTAGCCTTGGTTCACTCCGTTTTCATTGAACTGAGTAAGTGTTCTGAAAGTAGCTTCTATCAGGTGGCAGTTTCATGTGATTTCTTCTTTTTTCTTTAAGTGGCGCTACAGTCCGGGGTGGACCTGGGCCTCAGTCAAAAAGCGTCTCCAGCCAGCTCGATCCCTGGCTAGCTGCCCCCAGTTTCGCACGCTAAGTTGGGTGAGGTCCCCCCTTCCACTTGCGTGCGCCACATGAGTCTTGGCCTTCCTCTACGACGCTATCCCTCGGGAGCGGATTCAAAGACTTTTCGGAACAGAGCATTGGTGTCTATACCCTCTACATGACCCAGCCATCTCAGTCTTTGGATTTTCACTCTTCTGGTTAGGTGGATGTCGCTGTACAGTCCATACAGTTCGTCGTTGTATCTGCTCCTCCACTCACCGTCAATGCAGACGGGACCGAAGATCGCCCGAAGCATTTTTCTCTCAGAGCAACCAAGAACACCCTGATCCATTTTTGATAATGTCGATGCCTCTGCGCCATAGAGCAGGACCGGGGTTATTAAGGTCTTATAAAGGGTGTCTTTTGTTGTCCGAGAGAGAGCTTTGCTACTCAATTGCCTTCTTAGCCCAAAGAAACAGTGGTTGGCAAAAGCTATTCTTCGTTTGATCTCAGCGCTGATGTCGTTGTCTGTATTTATAGCGGAGCCTAGTAGCCTTTGTGACCTTTTAAAAAAATTGGCTTTTGGTATTAAAACTTATCACTCAAAAGTACCCTGAAATTTGTTCGGTTTTTTGTAGAAATAAAATAACACTCCATTCAAAAACTGTCTGTAATACCAGCACCCACCATATCAACGATCTGTCTAGACTGCACGATGCTAATAAGAACCCTGTAGCCTTCCCTACTTACCAACAACAGAAAAGATGCTGACCACCTAAAGAAGTCGAGAAGCATTCGTTTAGTCTACTGGCAACCCGAAAGAGTCATGCCATCCCCTCTTGTGGTTATAATAAATCCAACTGTCGATGCCTTAACCTAGGACACAAAAAGTCCTGACACTGGTTTGGGCCTTCATAAAGACTTGCCAACTAAGCTCATCGACGTTTTCCTTTCATTCAAGGCGTTCAAGCCTTCGGACATCATTATTGCATTCTCAAACTTAATTGAAAGTTGTGAGAGAGTACAGCAAGACTTTCAGCGCGCTTGGCTATCACTACAGATGCAGATGCTTTGCTCCCTCAATCGCTTTTCAGTCTAATCAAAATTGAAATATAACGTTGTCGTCCGTTAGAGGAACATCAACGTTGAATCCCATATCAGCTTTGGAGCCGCCCATGAAGACCTGACTTCATTTCTTTCCTAGATAAGATTCTGACTGAAACGAATCTTAGTCACGTAGAAAATCGATTTCGTTTGTTTTCAGCAGCAGGAATTGCATTGCATTAGATGGTATAAGACAGAGCGCAATGTCATCAAGACCCCAGTGTATGTATTACTAAGCACAATTTCTTTCTAAACGGAAGATGCCTTTGAGACTTCAGTGTTTTAAGGGTAAGTACTTTGTCCAAGCAGCCAAAACAAACCGTTCTCTGAGTTCTGGTAAGCGTAACTGTGACATATATGTGTCGTAGTTTACATAGGGCCACCTGCGCTCTAGAGAAGACAGCCGCCAGGTTTCTGGTACGTTTACCAGTCCCAAGCTTACAGCGATTCTCCTGTAAGTTTAAAGCTGTTCTATAGATTGTTTTTTCATAACTTGATATATGCAATCGTTGCCTGGCGACTTGAAGTTCTCAAGAGAAGGTACAGTTTTTTTTCATTATTTCACCTTGTAAAGCTAAGCTCAGTTGCAGAGATACTAACAATTTAAGCCTGCACGCAAGAGGGTTAGGTAACGCAAACTCTTTAACTTAAATCAAATATTGGGCTCTCATCAAAGCTGTTGTTGAATTTAATTACTTTGTCTTCTAGCTGAATTTTTCCCTCACCTCATTAGTGTATCTGTTGATTAAATTTCACCTTTTTACCGACTAACTACAGTGACCATCTGACAGACTTTAGCCATGCTTGAAAATGTTTTCCATTTTTTGTTCACCTTTATCCAGGTGAATTAGTGGAAAGTGATTAAGTCTCCCAATTAAGTCTAATTGCTTTGAATTCTCCTCAAATGCTCCACATTTGATGAACGATGTCGCTTTGTTCCTATCAGATTTTCACTCCCAGTCCATCCTTATAGCATCTAACTCAGAAACAAAAACACCATGGGAGTCCTATCGATCATGACCATGTGTCCACTGAAATCTCTTTGGAACGAGCATAATAATTTAATTAAATTTCCAAATTCAAATGCATTTTTCCTTTGGTAAATAATGAATAACGGCGCTTTAATTACACCCACCACCTCTGTCATCATATAGAAGACGAACACTCCTACTGTAGCTCATCTGTTTGTACATACATATAGTACGAGCATGGCAGCAGTCAACCGACCGTTGACAAGGAACAACCTTGGGTCAGCATTTGGTCTGAACGTGGTGAGCTCTACTCTTCCTTTTTCTCATCGTTTCTCTGTGACTCTGAAACCCGAAAAGGACATTCCAATATTAATTTAAAAGTTTTAATGAGTTTTCTACAGTGAGCTGAAGGATTTGTATTGCTCGCGTGGAGTCTATACCGCAGACCATACTCCTGCAATACACAACGTCCATGGCAGAAATAAAAATTATAAAAATAAAAAATAAAAAATGCAACAATTTCAGAATCTGTACAGAAAGCGAAAGGATTTCTTTTTATTTTGCCGCGATGCGATAGCGATGGTTGTTCAGTAGTTCACCAGTCCACCAGTCCACCAGTCCACCAGTCCAATAGCCCGGTAGTCTATCCTTTTACTGGATAGTAAATAGTGTCCACCAGCCAACAGTTACTCTCGTCTCTAATTTGCATTATCCTCCAAAGGATCTAAATAGCGTGTACAGAATGACTAAAATCATTTAAGTATCATCCTCGCTGCCAAAGTTCTATGTAGTTCCTCCGGTTCCACCAGTTTTCGCATCAGAGACCAAGTTCCAATTTTAGCTCTACCCAATGTTGCCAGCACAGAAGAAAAAAATCTCTTCAGTCTTTGTTTTATGTTTCTTTTGGCAGAGTGTCCTTCCTACTTTCTTTGTTGTAGTTGTTACTGTTGTTATGGGCTTACCGCACTTGCTTAATTCATTTTTATTTAGCAGTAGTATGGGCTGAGGGGTAGACAGAAGACAACTTGAAAGGTTGTCCATCCGTACGTAAAGCAAAAGCCACTCTAACGATAAACGACATCAAGCAATTTGTTAGAGAGTTTTTCTGTCTCCCTAGCAACGGAGAAACGAGAGAAAAAACTAACCGAAAAGGGAAAAAACGGAAAACGTATCCTTGATAAGCAAAGTGCTCGCCAGATTACAATTGTATTACATTTTTATCCTTCGCAATTATTTCGAGAAAATACAGATACAAAAATACCACGGATACTACGGATAGATACTGCCAGATACGAGTACTACGAGCTACGAGTATGCACAGACAGCAGTAACAGTGACAACGCGCTTGGACAAATTGCTAAAAGGAAGCGAGTTAAGCGAAATAATTGCAAAGCAAATGTGATATCTCTATGTCTCGGCGTAATTGTTGTTGTTGCTGCCAAATTTGGATACCCCTATCCAGATACGAGTTTGAAGACGAAACACGGTTGAAAAAAAAAACTTTAACAAACGTGGAAAGCAGGATTCTATTTTCAGAACTGCGAGGACAACAAAAATTAATTGTATATGTCTAGTTACATATATGAGTGGCATTATAGGAAAAAAATAATAAGGATGCGAACCCTCTTCGAAGTACTTCGGAACAAAAGGAAGCTGAAATAATAACTTGGAGAGTACTTTTCGAGTTTTCCTTTTTTTGGAATGAAAGTCCGAAGATGTTAATCTGTTGTAATGAAAGTAAGAAGCAGCTTACTTACAGTAATGCAGGTTCGCTTCATTGATTTATTGTGAAGTCCAGAGCTTTAACACCGAATCGTTACCTATAATTCTCTACATGATGGCAAACAAAATTTACAGAAAGCAATTCGATAACGAATCCTCCTAAGTGATTATTTACATTGCCACAGCCTACAATGGTTATTGTATCAAGGGCTTAAGATTATTGATGGATTGATACCAATAATTCCATGAGTATGTAAAATAAAGATATCATTTGTTTCGTTTGCTAGAGGGGCTTCAGAAGAACTGAAAATGTATCATTCTGTGTCGAATTAACTCTCACAATCCTAACTCAGGCAATCCTAGAACCAACATTTAATAGCTACAGACATAAACTATGAAACGAGCGAAGCCAAAATCACTGAATATTGTGGCACCAGGAAAACGAGACTTGGGCCGAAGGTTGAGGCAACAATCTGTTGGATTTTACAATATCGTCTGATAGGTTGTTAAAAATATAAACTTGTAGCCAATATGTGTGGCGAAAGTAGGAAATCAAATAATATGCTGAATTTTATACAACAGGTGGGGTCGGAGGTACATCGAGTTCAGAATTTTATGCACAACTTCGACCTTGTTGATACGGAAGGATCCAACCAGTACCTGCTTAGAAAATCTGTGAGGCTTCGTCTCAATTCACAATGACAAAGATGAAGAGATCGCTGCCTAGGACCTGAAAGTGTACATCGAAGAGAAACCTCGACAGAACACCCGTGATGAAGTGTGAATTTACAGCGACTACGTATTTAGATCATTTTGGGAAAGACAAGATAAGAAGTCTTACAGATTGCAGAAAATCAAAGATTAAAGAGTGCCTCGTGAAGAACTTCTGTACAAAGGTCAGTCCTTTCTACGTTAAAATCAGCCAAACTTGAATAGCTCATGAAATTTACAAGATTTACATGAATATCTGTCTTGAAGACCTAATGAAGACCACCATGACGCTCCCACAAGGGGGCCTACCTCTAAAAGTTCAGGCCTAGACCCAAATCCGCTCCTGATTCCCACTTTACCCTGCGGTATGTCCTGGTATAGACTATCCGTGGACTTCCCACACAACAAGATCTATGACTGGTAACTGGATAAATCATGGCAACCTTTAGTGGCATTAAGGTATGAAGCTGTTATTGATAAGTCAAGTACTATAGGATGAGCCGGACAAAAAAAGGATGAAAAACTGCGATATCTACTACGGTGATTATTATTGATGACAAATGCAGTGCCTATTTGGATGCGCTATGACATAAAAATTGTGCTCGACGATTTTAAAGCAAAGCTGAGAGAGACCATCTTGTTTGTATTGCCGGAAGACATAGCATGCGCATCACCTCCAATAACGGATTTAGGCTAATCGCTATTACGCGTTTCCCATTTCTCAATATTCACAAGAGGACTTGGAGAACTCCTGATCAATCAATCGTCAACCAGATTGACCACTTTGCGATCGACGCAAAACACTCCTCCAGTATTATGGACTCAGACCATTTCTTTGTTGTAGCCAAGGTACGGTTGTGGATATCCTGAACATGGCCAAGAGAAGCTAATATTGTGAAAAATTTCGGCGTCAGTCGGCTAATATCACAAGAGATCGCCGATCGAACTCCTTTTCGGTTCGAGTCTCTCTTAATTTCTCAAGAGATCCACCGCCGCCAGCATCAAGCATCGAAGACCAGTGGCAACATTACCAAAAAGCCGGTACTGATGTACTAGGCAAAATAAAGAGCATGCGAGATGCTACTCCAGGAATGAGATTCAAAAGTTCTACCACAGACACAATGCCCGCACCGAAGCCTGTAGAGACAAACAAGGATAATCGTAGTATAGTCGCAGTCGATCCTGAGAATTTAGAAAGATCATTTCTGTAGACTTTACTACGTGGGGTGAAATTTTAAATGTTTTTTTTATTTTATTCACTATATTCCCCCTTTTAGGTTGATACACTTATTCCAGCAATTTTCCAACTTCTTGATCCCGTCCGAAAAGTAATTTTCCAGAAGGTCTGCAAAATAATCCTCCATGGCGTCGATGGCGTGAGCTGAATTTTTTATTGATGAGCCATCTTTTGAGGTTTGGGAAGAGATAATACTCCGAGGGAGCCAAATCGGGCGAATACGGTGGATGCGACAGCATTTGGAGCCGTACATCATTGATTTTAGCCGTGGTTGCGATGCTTTTATGCGCCGGCGCATTGTCTTGCAAAAACAAAATTTTTTTTCGCTTCATGTGAGGCCGTTTTGCAGCGATGTCGGCTTTCGATCGCTCCAACGCACAGTAATACTCGCTGTTGATGGTTTTTCTTTTTTCCATGACAATCCCAGAAAGCCGACGCCATAACTTTTCCGACCTATTGAACCTCCCTCGGCCGCTCCGGAGCACTCGTGCCAGCTTCAGTCGATTGCCGGGCACTCATTCTGTTCTCTGGTGTGTAAAAGTGGATCCAGGTTTCATCAACAGTTACCAATCGACGCCAAAAGTCCGCCCGATTCCGCATCAGTTAGTTAAAACAATCTTTCGAAATGCTCTCGCGTTCGTGTTTTTGGTCAGGAGTGAGCATGCGCGGCACCCAGCGGCAGGATAACTTTTTCATATGCAGAATATTGCCCAAAATATGGCGTGTGTGCTCAGTACTTATCTTTGTGGTATCTGCTAGCTCGCGCATCTTCACTTTTCGGTCAGCCAACACCATTTCATGTATTTTTTTGACATTGTCCTCTGTAACCGCATCGAAACCAATATTTGACGGTGTAATCTGACGGAGCATTAACCCCATAATATTTATTCAACTTTTCTTTCCTTCGCCCTTTTGCCTCTAAAAAAATTATGTTTTATGAGAGAACGAAAATCGTTTTTGTCCATACTCAACATGATGCCAAACACGTCAACAGCAATCAGCTGTCGAAACAAAACTAAAGACAGTTTCGCGCTGAAATTTGGCATGTCTGCCTAAATATGAACGTACTTCAAGGCACCATAACCCTTTTTGCAGTAGCAGCGCATTCTGGAGGTCAAGGAGGTTACTTTTCACCCCACCTACTATAACGGCGATATCGAACAAGATATCGCTCTCAGGCAGAATAAACCTTTCAACCTGGACGATGTAGACCAACAATTCCGTCTACCTGAGCTGGATGAAGTGAAGACAGCAATATGTAAGCTGAAGTCCAACAAAACTGCTGGAGCAGAAATCCTGACTGCCAAGCTCTTCAAAATGGCAACCCAAGTTATTTGGCAGTTAGCGGTTTCCCGAACAATTGCCACACAGGTCCTTAGATTTCGATTAATATTGCAAACGTTTTCAATCGCTTACTTTAAAAAAAAAAAAGGATTAATTGTTGAAAAATTGTTGGTCAAGGTCTAATAGAAGCGATTCAGCATGAAACGCATCATCTGACGGATATTCACACCTACAGTACTATTCATTGCTGAGGTACCGTGGGCTTTCGAAGTGAAAGCTTGTCGAATATTTCCCCATGTACCGAACGAAATTTGTAAAGTCGAATTTTGACAAATTACAAATATTGGAAATTTTCGGTGAAACAAAATTTTAGGTATCCCCACAAATCTGCTTTAAGGAATACAACTACAAGGTTTGGTGAAGCGGCATAAATAAAATAAATCACAAATTTGGTTTCAAAAATCTTGCAAATACAAGTTTGTATGCTGGAGTACTAGGCAAAGAGCCTAATATCCTTGGGGGATTTGCCATGTGTGTGGTATTCAAAAAACGAAACTTTCTCCTTTCGACTACTGGCAATTTATTGTTTATTTATTGTTGCAGTTTTATTGAAATTTTATTAAAACCTGCAAGACTTTGAATACTTTGTCAATATGTTGCTCAAATTTCAACTATAACAAAACTCTGAAACGGAAACTTTGAATCTACTAAATACGAATATTTACGGAGTACTGATACCCCAGAGTACTCCATTTGCATTGCAATCTATCATGCAAGGAAACTATCGAATGGATGCACCCCAGTGATTTTATGTACTCGTATACCAGAAATATTGACTGAAATTTTTTAGAATTGTTCAGTCAAGTATTTTATAACCAAAAATAAACTGCAAACCAATCCCTTGTTGTAGATTTTTATATTATTACTTTTTTTTGTTTTGTTTTTCTTTCTAAATAAACTCTAAACGAAGTCGACACTATTACTTTGCTTCTGTTTTTGTACACTGCTGACGTAGTGTAGACCTGATGCACCCCTTGTGCACTTTAACTGCTCGAATATGAGTTTAGAAAAAATTCAATATTTTCCAATGATGAAATTGCATTTACATTCTCTATTCATCGCTGCTGCTTTTTATCGACTGTGATGTTCTGTGTCCTGTCTGCCATGTTAGCTTCCCCTTTTGGGTAATGCGGACCAGTATTTTCTGATGTGAAAATTCAAATATTTAACAGGGCATGCTAACTGCTACTGTTCTGTAACTACTACAAACGCCAATTCACTTAAACAATGATTTTCTTGCATTCAATATTTTCTGAGAGATTCTTTAGGTAAATATACTGATTGTAGGTATGTCTCCTTGAGAAGCATTCATAGAATCTATGAGTTTGCATTGGCAGACCCAGACATACAGGAATGTGGCATGATGTCTAAGATTTACTCTGTTCGGTGCAGTGAATACCAAACCCATTGAACCATTTAGGAATTATTTGGACTGAAATTCCCCCTTTTGAACAATGGATATACCTGCAACGGATTAAACTGATCAATTTGTTTGGCAGACTGACTTACTTATCATATTTATTTAGAAAGCCAAACAGGCCGGATGAGCCAGGGACTGAGCCACCAACATGGCTCTCTACATAACGAGATCTTCTACCAGCTGCCACCGGTTGTTCACACATCCTTTACCGCGTTGTCCCCCTAGGATGAAGTCTACTATTTTCCAGATCAAGACGTTCGCGTTCATGCAATTCAGGCGACCTAACCATCTATGACGTGTTATCTGTGCCTAACGCTGTGTAGTGAAACAGTATCGGAATCAAAATCAAAAGCTAAACAAAGAACTCTTCTCTTGAACCACCCGAAACCATTTTCATCCGCTTTCGACAGTGTCTACGCTTCGACATCGTAAAGTAGGACTGAGATGTTCTTCGCACAATCTTCACGCTAGCGTCATTGTACATAAAGACCCTTACAACCTCAAAATTTTAGCTGGCTATCATGACATTTGGTCCTAGGCATCGATTCTGTGTGTTCCTTCTTCTTTACACAGATGGCTTTCCTTCTTTAATCGCTGAAAGAATTACATGACAACGTATCGCCTTACTGAAGTCGTTTTTTGACATTTTAGGTTTCAGTTTTGTCACCGACCTTTGTTGCATGCGCCATGTGGAAGGGAGCGGTCACTTGTTGAAACCACATGTTTTTGGGACTCATATCTTTCTATTGTCATTGCATGGACAGTAATGACGGTGCCAGCTTCAGTACACGCTGAAGAAGTACAGGCCAATGATCCTGTGCGCCCGAAATTCAAATCAAGTAATGACTTTTTCTGGATGCTTTTGCAATTGAAGAGTCTCATGCGGATCTTAACCTCGCCAAACGTGTTAATTTTGCTTGTTTTCATAGCCATCCGCCCAGAAAAGAGCTTCGTCGGTGATGGGGAGTTCTGTCGGAGTCTATTTCCAACTGCTCCAGTACTCAGAAAGCCCGATGCCGTCTAGAGTCCTTGACCTTTAGTTCCTGGTTCAATTCAATTTCGTACAAGTGCAGGCCTAAGTCTCGATGCAAAATTTTGTGTGACGAATTCTCGTTCACTGCAGCAATGTTTTCTGCACATCAAACATGTCCACAACCTACGGGTTCCCTTTTATTGTTTACTAAATCGATTCGAGTTTGCTCACCAAACGACAAATAAAGGATGAGCCAACAGCTAGTGTGGAGTTTTCATTTAATTAAACAGATATATTTTATAAAATTAATATGCAATTTTATTGTTTAATAAAGTTTAATTTATGACAATTATAAATAAAATATAAAATAATTCATAACGCTACCACGGCTTCAGTTGTAAGCGAGCATCCGAAGATCAAAATTATCGATGCCTTTTTAAAGAATAAGTTGGTCAATGGCCGCAACTTCAGTTTGATTATTATGTGTGAGATCCTAAATTGTCACTAGCTCATTGTCTTAGACCTTACTCTTTAAAGAACCCCACAGAAAGAAACCTAAAGGTTTCTTTAGAGGGGCCAGTCAACTTCTTCTCTAACCGAAATAATGCGATCAACAAATTTATTGATTGATGGCTTCTGTGGGCGCTTTCACCATCCTGTTGAAATCAAAAATTGTTCAGACCCAATTCATTCAATTTTGGAAAAAAAAATAGCCGGTCAACATTTTGCGGTAACGTTCTCCATTCACTGTAACTATCTCTCCAGCCTCATCTTCGAAAAAGTATGGGCCAATAGTACCGCCAACCCATTATCTACACCATATAGTGGCTTTTTTGGGATGTATTGGTTTTCGTGAATATCGTGTGGGTTTTCTGTCCCTCAGAAGTGAACATTTTGTGAAAAAAATGGTCTCCATCGGAAAGATCGAATTCAATGGGAAATTGTCCTGGCGATCCAGCATCCAGTTAACAAATCGGCGATATCGTAGACGCTCCAAAGCCACCAATTGCCGTGTAATTTAGATTTTTTAGGCGTAAAAATGAAGATCAACCTTTAAAATTCGCGTAAACTGCCATAAGTTAGACCTAATTGTTGACTTCGGCGACGAATTGAGGTGCCTGGCTGGTTTTGAACACTTTCGGTCACAGTGGTGATGTTTTGACTTATAAGTGCTGGCCAAGCATGCTAATACCGAACGAGTTTCTTTAAAACACTTCACGATTGTACAAATTCCGGACTCACTAGAGCGATTTTGTTGACCGAAGAATTCACGAATTTTACCAAATGTTACTTTTACAGATCGCCCATTCTCGTAAAAAGAATGAATCACAAAAATGCGTTCTTGCGTAGCAAACGACTCCATGACTAAAATTGCCAAAGATTGTATGATATCTATCGCAAAGATCATCAACATTGAATTCAGTAAATGACAGTTATTGAAAGCCAACATCTGTACCATCTATTGGTTCGCTCTTTAATTAACTCAACAAGGCAATTATGTGCACAATCGTAGCGCACACAAACACAGCTCGAACGAAGCACCCAATGCACGCATTGCTCAACATTATGATTTGATTTGCCCAGCATTATTTTTTACAACCTCCACCTTTAAGGTTGTAGCTTCTCTAACATGGCCGCTATCTTACTCTCAAAAATCGAGCGCGTAATTTGAAAACTGGTCAGATGCGGTTTTTGCTAGGGCATTACTTGTATACGAGTATATTTGGTGCTATTTGGTTATCTGCCTCGCCTTCAGGAATTCTTGATCTAGTTGGCTCACTGCAAGTACCTCATACTCACATACCGCTTAAAAACCCTGAAGTGTGCAGGATCTAAGATTGGAAGTGTATAATCAGTTGTTGGATTGGTTTTAACTATCACTCAATGTTGTACACTTTAATAAAAATAAAATAAATTCCTTAAGGAAGAGATGATAGACCACGCTAAAATGAACAAGTTATTAATCAACCGAAGATGCGTCTAGCAGGTCCTTTAAGCTATGCAAATTTAATAAGCTCCAACCTTTTAATCTGTTTGTTATTCTGCATGCAGATTCTATGCCCCAAATTGTAAGATTTACTGACTTCCAACTAGCGTTGGTGTGTAACCACCAATAGTATGTAAATGTATAGAAAATGACTATGAAAGCACAATCTTTCCCAGTCCAGGGATTCACTTAATATTCAACTTTAAGTAGATTGATTAAATATGTATGTACACCACCCACAATTCCGTTTTCGTAAATTCATCATAAACCTATTCAAGGCAAACGAAATACAAACTATCCGTATCTAACCAAACAACACCCTCAAATCTTTGTAGTTGTGTTTAGTTTGCTCGAAAGGAAGCAATCTCCACTTCTGTTTTTTTTTTTCGCCAATTTATCCAACGCAAATGGACTAGATAAATTCAAATTTTTCAACTTTGCTCCCTTGAGATTAAGCACTCGACTGGTCCTTCATGCCTATGTTAAGTGAATGTTTCATTCAACTTCCGCTAAACATCCGTTTCTATTTGTGTAGCCCCATCCGAGCATGGGTTTCTGAGGAAAATTCTTCAAATGAACGAAGAAAATTGCGTGCTCTACTGCTTGATGTTCACTTTAAGAAAATTCCGTTGAAAATTGTGTGAATTTCGTTGTTTTAGCTATGTCCGTTTGGGAAGGTTTATGCCATGGTGCCGAAGTGCCTATGTTCCACGCGTTATTATGCTCCAAGGAATCGTTTTCATTTAAGGCCAATTAAGTTCCGCTTTTTGTGTAAATTTCATTTAGAACCGGTGCCATGCACGGGTGAGAACTATCTTTTCTTTTAAATAAATTGATAAAAAAGTTTATGGCGCTTTCGGGTTGTTAACCGTGTTTGTGACGGGCAAGAGAAATTTAATTAAAGTTAAATTACAACAGCATTTAGTTGGAGGGAGGCTGTAAATGTAGAAGCACTTCTGCCCCAAGTTTGATTTATGGAGAAAGCACTTAGACGTCAATGCAATTCATTTCCCACTTCGGAATTTAACTTCTTGTCAATAAAATTCCATCTCTGTTAGCAAATTATCCACCTGTCTGTGTCTGCTTTCATTCAAGGTATTTAATTCCTATATCTTCGTGTTTAAATCGTTATTGTTGGCGACTCAGTTCTAGGTAGCTCCACTGCAGAAAACAGCCAGACTCAGCTTATTAAGAATCCAAAGAAATACCAGACGTTAAAAGTCTTAAGAGTCATCCCTGGATTTGTTTTTAACTTCTCATCCTCATAAGAATACCGTCGATATATTGTTTACTCTCGGCACATCGGACCACTGTATCACGCCAGCTACAGATAGAGACAATTTCTAAGAGACCTATATGGCAATAGAGGATAACGAGTTGATGCCGACTTAACGTCCTCTGTAAAAATTTCAACTGGCCGTTGTTTTCTCGGCAAAGACATGAACCCCGCTGCTGAAATGTTTATAAGCACTCTGCACTTTCGTATAAAATCACCTTACATTTGATGAAGAAGAGGAGGGGAACGACGTATTATGACATAAGCTATAGAGTTAGGGTTAGGATGAGTTCTTTGGAACTCACGGATTTTAAAAACAATCACCCTTCATCGCAACGGTAATTTTTAATAATATTGCAGCTCTCAGATCCATTAACTCTTTAGGATTGTGCCTTGTCACAGATTGCTCTTAAGAGCGCCGAGCCATCAATGGAACCAATCTACAATATTTTGGCGCCCTTGTAGTTGGAAAATAGTGTGAATTGTCTTCTCTCTCCATTATTAGACGCATTGGTAAAGCATTTACAGTACCAGCACCCACGCTCACCACATCAGTGCAGATACCTGCAGCCTTATAAGAGTAAAGGCCAGTGACTCACTTATAGAGATAGTGCACTGCGGTGTTGTCATCACGGTCACAACAAGAGTCATAGGACCTTGTGTCATTTATGTGTTGCACATTCAGATCCTTAGCATAAATGTAATGCCCCGTTACGACGCCAGCAACCACTTTATAGATTTACCTACTGAGATGATATGAACTCGAAGAAAACTCGCTGACCTTCAAAACGCAGAGGAAAGAATTTGTTTGTTCTACCGACATTCCAAAAACTCATGCCATCTGTAGTAATGCTCACATGAAACTCTAACGTAGGTTCGTCTAACGGAAAACTCATCTCTGAGCCTAAAAATAGCTTAAAAGTGATGAAAGCTTGCTTAAAGCAAAGCTGGCCCATTGCTACAAACGCAGACGAGTCTGTTCTCCGCCGATTCTGCACAATTTAGTTCTTTGACGTTAGGATATCGTTTATCTCTGTTTGGAGGACAGACACAAGTTTTGTAACAAAATCATTTTTGTCCTCCAAAATCCAGTAGCGGCGCTTTCTGATCCATTCTGCCGATCCAAAGGACCCTCTCGATCCAATCTCCACGTTTTGGCGAAAACTCCTTCACAGATTACCGACAGTCTCTTATAGGTTTTCATCATGACAGACTTTGTCGAAAGAAGTTTGTTATTCAGGATGACAACCAAATACTCCAAAATACGGACGGTGTCGCCCCTTTAGCACAAGATGATAACATCCGACTTCCTGCTTTCTGATGAATTGAATTAAGAAAACTGATTGAGCATATGTCTGAGTGAAGAGATAAAAATAGCTTGAGCATTGAAGTGTGAGCTACGAGGGTTGTCTGAAAAGTTTCCGACCGCAACGTAAAGGTAGCGGCACTCGTCAATAAAAGCTAATGAATGCTACTCGTAGTTATGCATCTTTTGACAGTAACGTACCGAAGTTTCAGTCATTTTGTACACGCAGTTCTTAGTTGTTAGTCGTTTGAATGAGTCGATGTGAGTGAGCTGTTATTAAATTCTTGTTTTTGAAAAGCAATACGCCTACGCAAATCAAAAATGAGTTGGACTCTGTGTATGGGGACTCTGCACCATCATTTACCGCAGTGAAATTTTGGGAAGCTGAATTTGAACGTGGCCGTAAGAGCTTGGGAGATGATGAACGTTCGGGGCGTCCAAAAACTGCAACCACTGACGATAACATTGCTAAAGTTCACCAAATGGTGTTAGACGACCGCCGAATTAAAGTGAGAGAGATAGTAGAGGTTGCGAAAATGTTCAAAGAATGTGTTTGTTACATATTAAATCAAGATTTAGGCATGAGAAAGCTGTCCGCGCGTTGTTCCGTTGTGCCGCGTTTGCTTACGTTAGACCAAAAATGTGTTCGAATGAATATTTCCAATGCTCTGTTGGCGCAGTTTAGGTGCAATAAATCCGAGTTTTGGCACCGATTAATCACTGTAGATGAAACTTGGTACACCATTATACGCCCGAAACAAAAATTCAGTCAAAACAGTGGACTGCAAAGGACAAGTCGGCTCCAAAAAAGGCAAAAACTGTTTTTTTCGGCTGGGAAAGTGATGGAGACTGTTTTTTGGGAAAGTAAAGGAGTTGTCTTAATCGATTACCTTCAAAAAGGAAAACCATTACAGGAGCATACTACGCATCATTACTTGCCAAGCTGAAGGCAGAAATTGCGGAAAAACAGCCACAGTTGCAGAAAAAGAAAATCCTGTTTCATCTCAGCGGTTGCCATGGCGAAAATCCATGAATTACGGTTTGAACTGCTTGACCATCCGCCTTATTCACCAGATCTAGCCCCAAGTGACTTCTTTTTGTTCCCTCATCTAAAAACTGCGCTCGGAGGATAGAGATTGTCGTCAAATGAGGAGGCAATCACCTTCGCGAACAATTATTTTGCAGAGAAAAACTATTTGGACGGGTTAGAGAGATGGGAGCATCGCTGGGAGAAGTGTGTAAAGTTACAAGGGGACTATGTAGAAAAATAATAAAAAAAATTTGAGAAAACTTTTCAGGCAACCCTCGTATTTACTACTTTAAGCAATAAGTATATTAATATTCATCATAACAGTCAGGACATGGCGCAACGGCATAATACAGCACATGCAATCAGTGTCCTTGTCGCCTTGCTTTATCTACCTACATATATAAGGCCAATGATTACCCACGATGTGTTCTCTGACTGAATACCTCATTTTCTCTAACTTCGTTGTTGAAAGCAGCATTAACATCGATAAAATCGCCAAGTGCACATTCCCTTTTGTGGAATATGCTTTTAATTCGGCGCATTTTACATTGAATGCATTCGCAAACCAGTTCCATACACGTGAACCTCAGCAATTCTATCCATGCTCTTCAACAATGAGAAAGACAAACTGATTGTCTGAAATTCAAGACGAGGATAAGCATAATTTTCTATTTTCTGTATGAAGGCTACTATTTCTATTAGCCAGGGCTTAGAATGTATGCTTCTCTAAGGTTGTCAAGAAATGATCTATAACTTTTTATAGCATGTGCTACAAATGCATATTTGATAGCCCCATTTGTCGCCACAATCTTAACTCACTTACAGCTTCCTTGATAAGAGGTAGTTGTCATTCGATTCAGTGTAGACGCCATAAAAACCTTGAATGGTTTCCAGTCTTGCTAAGATTCTCAGATTTTATGATCAAGTTTTACGTTAAAGTCCTTACGAGTAAGAATTAGCTTCTTCTATTCTTTTTACAACGATCTGTAGACATATGTTTTTGTCTTCCACCAAATAAGATCTTAGGTCAACTAAAACTTCGTTTCACCATGCTACGGGCAATTTGCAATGTTATTCTTAGCTGGACATCATTGAGGCTCTGTAGGGGCTTTTATTTGTTATTTTTCGAGTACTCCTCCCCTTAGACAACCGCTTATCCGCTAATGAAAGAATAAAAAAATTTGTTGATTCTTGTTTTCCAGATTCTTGGTCTCTCTGTAAGTTCCCTGGAGTTGCCACTGAATACAGTAAATCCTAAAAGCCCTGTAATTCACTGCCCTCTAAAAATATCTACTTTAGATAACTCTCACAGTTGACTCACACATTGTTTAGAAAGATGGTAGCAGCACCCGCTGTTATCCCGTTGGACTTTTGGGAGTTTTCTTGCAGGTTAACTTTTTCATTACATTTAAATTGTATCCAACCAAATAGCAACCTTAACCGTCTCCAAGCGGTTGCAGCCGTCCTTATGAATTGGAAAGCCACTACAAGGTTGATTTTAACCACAATTGATTCCCGTTGTTGTTTGTAGCACCAGTTTCATCCAGACTTCGTACGGAAAGAAAATCCATCGACAGAGGGAGTGTCGAAAACTCATTTGCTTTTGGCGATATTCAAGACGGAAGAAAGGCATGCATTTGCAATTCCATGAATTCAATTGATTTCAATTGGCGTTACTTCTGGCCATTTCTAGTCTCTGTAGTCACTGTCTTTTACAAGCCTTTTCTGGAGCTCGTTCAACCTTTTTGGTTTCACGAAATATCTTATCAAAAACAACAGAAACAAACCACCTTTTGTTCAAGTCCAATCTATCCAACGTAAGTCACTTTGAGATCTAGCAACTTGACGGAAGCTTAGAAAATATGTATACTCGCTGGGGCATCTAAAACCGATCCTTCAGCTGGGATGAGGAAGGCTTACTTTACTTACTTACTTTAGGTGGCGCTACATCCGGGGTGGACCTGGGCCTCAGTCAACAAGCTTCTTCAGCCATCAACTCTCTCGTGCTCGTCTCTCCTCTCCCGCTCATAGAGCTCATGAGCAGCTCTGGTCTTTCTAAGCAGCGCCGCGTTATATGCATCTTGCTTAGCTGCATGTGCTTGCCGGCATTCATCATCGAACCAGGGGTTTCGTTGTGGTGGACGAGTGAAACCCAGCACATCAGAAGCGGCATCTCTGATGGCGTTTTGGCAGTGTTTCCAATGGTCTTCGATGCTTGATGCTGGCGGCATTGGACCTCTTAAGAGATTAAGAGACACTCGATCGGAAAAGGACTTGGCGATCTCTTGCGATTTTAGTGTCTGACGTCGAATTTTCTCACAGCATTAGTTTGTCTTGGCGTAGTTTGGGATATCCGCAACCGTACCTTGGCTACAACAAGGTAATGGTCCGAGTCGATGTTGGCTCCTCGGAACGTACGGACATCCATAATGCTGGAGGAGTGTCTTGCGTCGATCGCAATGTGATCAATCTGGTTGACTGTTGATTGATCAGGAGTTCTCCAAGTCCCCTTGTGTATGTCGAGATGTGGGAACCGCGTGCTAGCCACGACAATGTTTCGCCCCGCCGCAAAGTCGATTAGCCTAAATCCGTTATCGGAGGTGGTGTTGTACAGGCTATATTTTCCGATTGTTCCACCAAAGATACCCTCTCTTCCTAGCTTTGCATTAAAATCACCGAGGACAATTTTAATGTCATAGCTAGGGCATTGCTCGTAGCAGGCATCCTTGGTGTCGTCATCTTTCTCCTCTGTGGAGGCATGCGCGCATATGAGGCTAATGTTGGCGAATTAAGCCTTGATGCGAATGCAACGAGGCGCTCGCTCACATGCCGGAAGCTGAGGACTTCTTGTCTTAGTCTGCCTCCGACAACAAATCCGCATCCAAATTAGCGCTGCTTTTGCCGTCGATAGCAATTGCCGTAGTAGATGTCGCAGTTTTTCATCTTCTTTTTGTCCGGCCCATCCCATCGCATTTCTTGGATGGCGGTTATGTCTGCTTTGCAGCAGTCTAGGGCCTCCGCTAGTTGCTCGGCTGCACGTGGTCTATTAAGGGATCTAACATTCCACGTACATATCCGAAGCTCATTGTCCTTAAATCGTTTGCGTGGGTTGTCAACAGTGGATCCGTCCATATCCGAGGCTTGTTGATGCTTCGAAACTTAGTTTTTTTTTAAATGGCCGGGCAGTTACCCCGGCGGCACAACCCCCAACCTGGAGGACCAGTTCCATTTTGAGTGCCCCTAGGACGAGGGGTCGGTTATACCGAAGCCAGTAACCCGTTCCGGGATGTGAGCGCTGCCGTTGGTCCTTATAGGGCTCATCCGCCACCATCTCTTTTCCAAGACCCTGACTAAGTCCTGGAAATCCTTTCCGACCTGAGCTTCAAATATGTCGGAGTAGCCCAGATAAGGTCTTGTTTTGTTTTTCCGACACTAATCCTGGTTAATGGCGCAGGAAACTCGCCATTTGCCCCCTTCACTTCGCAACCTCTAGTGAGATTCCCAGATGGCGCCACAGGGAGGCGTGAAGCAGGACTTATTAGCAGAGCTGCAAGATGTTCGGCTGCAGAGGCTCATTCTCGTCATTTAAGGAACCAGCACCTGTCGGAAGATGCTACTTCTACGAGGCCTTATACTAATCGTTGCCAGGAAGGCTTACAGATACACATAATTGTGTGTATTACTTACTTACTTACTTGAGGTGGCGCTACAGTCCGGGGTGGACCTGGACCTCAGTCAACAAGCTGCTCCAGCCAGCTCGATCCCTGGCTAGCTGCCTCCAGTTTCGCACGCTAAGTTGGTTGAGGTCCTCTTCCACTTGCTTGCGCCACCTGAGTCTTGGCATTCCTCTACTGCGCTGTCCCTCGGGGGCGGATTTGAAGACTTTTCGGACCGGAGCATTGGTGTCCATGCGCTCTACATGACCCAGCCATCTCAGTCTTTGGAACTTCACTCTTCTGGCTAGGTCCATGTCGCTGTACAGTCCATACAGTTCGTAGTTGTATCTCCTCCTCCACTCACCGTCAATCCAGACGGGACCGAAAATCGCCCGAAGAATTTTTCTCTCGAACCAACTTAGAGCACCCTCATCCATTTTTGATAATTTCCATGCCTCTGCGCCATAGAGCAGGACCGGGATTATTAAAGTCTTATAAAGGGTGACTTTTGTTGTCCGAGAGAAGGCTTTGCTACTCAATTGCTTTCTTAACCCAAAGAAACAACGGTTGGCAAGAGTTATTCTTCGCTTGATCTCAGCGCTGGTGTCGTTGTCTGTATTTATAGCGGAGCCTAGGTAGACAAAGTCCTTAACTACCTCAAAGTTATATCTTACGAGGGTGACGTTCTGTCCGAGACGTCGGTGTTGGTTGTCCTTTTTGCTTGACAGCATATACTTGGTCTTGCCATCATTGACCGCTAAACCCATTTTCGCCGCTTCCGTCTCAATACTCGCGAAAGTGCCACTGACATGACGCTGCTTTCTCCCGATTATGTCAATATCGTCGGCGTATGCGAGTATTTGGACGGACTTTTGAAAAATAGTGCCTCTTGTGTTTGCTCGTGAGTTTTGCACTATTCTTTCAAGTACGATGTTGAAAAAATCGCATGGCAGCGCATCGCCTTGTCTACATCCTTTCTGGACATCAAAGGTCTCGGTGAGATCTTTACCGACCTTGATGGAGCAGCGTGCATTCTCCATCGTCATCCTGCATAGACGGACGAGCAGAATTGCCAAACCTAGACATTGCTCTGTATAGCTCGTCTCTATAAATGCTGTCATACGCGGCCTTAAAACCGATGAATAGGTGGTGGGTATCGATCTGAAGCTCATGGGTCTTCTCCAAGATCTGCCGTAGTGTGAATATCTGGTCGATGGTGGACTTTCCTGGCCTGAAGCCACACTGATATGGACCTATCAGGTTGTTGACGAACGGCTTCAGGCGTTCACACAATACGGCGGATAAGATCTTATATGCGATGTTAAGGAGACTGATGCCTCTGTAGCTGGCGCAGTTCAGAGGGTCTCCTTTCTCGAGAATTGGACAAACAATGCTGAGGTTCCATTCATCGGCCATACTTTCGTCCGACCATATTTTACAGATGAGTTGGTGTATGCTCCTTACCAAGTCATCGCCTGCCGCTTTGAAGAGCTCGGCAGTCAAGCCATCCGCTCCAGCAGCTTTGTTGGACTTAAGCTTCGATATGGCTATCTTCACTTCATCCAGGTCGGGTGGACGGAATTGTTGGTCATCATCGTCCAGGTTGAAAGGTTGATTCTGCCTGACAGCGGTATTTGGTCCATCATCACCGTTATACAGTCTGCAGAAATGATCTTTCCAAATCCTCAGCATCGACTGCGATTCTACTACGATGTTCCCTTGTTCATCTCTACAGGCTTCGGTTCGGGGTTTGTTTGTGTGTATTACCTGAAGTAATATTCTGCTTAACCATTTAACGTCTAGTCTCAACGACTTTGACTCCTAGTTCGACGTCTTACTTGGGCTATTATCAGAAACTCAACATCTTCCTGCCAAGAAAAGAGGGACGGTCTTGATTACCCCCAAATGTCAGAGCCCTCACGTGAACAGGAAATCAGCTTTTTTCCTAGTCGAATTTCTCTAATTCATTTTAATTATCAACCCTAATGACACACTGAAATAAATGCTACATATACAGCAGCTACAGCCTGTACTCAGTCCTGCATTACATTACAATTTCAATTGTTCAAATTAATTTGCAACATCACATAGCGAGACTTAATTTAAATTTCAATTATGTGAGGACACTATGACTATTATAAAATAATCACCACCTGGTTTGGAATTACATACGTACTTTATAATCAATAATTGAGTTGTGCGAAACATTCAATAGGACTCAACAAAATATTGCTTACGAGGATCAGCTTACCGTTAAATTTGCATTCGGTTTATGACGGATATCCGGTCTATTGAACCAACAATTTGTAAAGTTTGTCAATCAGAATTCATTTGTCGCTAAATTAAATTTATAAATAATTTGAAACAATTGAGAACGGATGTGGTTATGCAGTTAAAGTCATCGCGGCATCCCATGGGGAACAGAGTTCATTATTGCGGAAAATATCGATTATGACACCGCGGAATGGTGAAGGGGGAAATGTGCGAAATCTCTCCAATTATTTTAGTAAAGCTGGTAAAACTGAAAATAGGAGGATTTCAATAAATAAATGAGACAGAAAATGAAATATATTCGGACAAAACCTATTGTATATCTCTTCTTAAATTCGGCTTTTGGATGCGATAAGATAGATACAAAAGAGCTCTATAAGATTAGTACCGGCAATACGGTTTGAAAAAGGTTTGAGTATAATTGTATTCCGTAACACCATCCTTTATAGCAAGATTTTGTGGACATTTTGGCATACCATTTTCTATAATTTTACTCAAACCGTGATGTCTGTAGCCATCAAATCAAGGGTAGTGCATTGCAAGTCTCCGCAACAAGACACTAATCGGCAAATAAACACTTGCTATGTAGTGTCAAATATGGCTCGTGGTATTTGTGCTGGGACCACTTGTCCCCACTAACTTTACAGGTTTACGAACCATAAAGGGACGGGCAACGTTGTTTTCAGCTATCTGGCATCTGCAATAGTTTTATTCTTAAAAGAGAGGTTCGGCCTTAACTGTCGGCTTGAACTTATACTCTGTAATAGGAAAATCGTCTTTGCTGCGGCATTCTTTTCTATTCCGTTGATGTGGCCAGTGAGACGACGTATTTTGACTTGATACAGCTCAAAGAGTTCGCGGGTGTATTATTAATTGTTCCAAATTCCATATTTCACCGCATGATTTCGTCGCGCCGGAGACCTGGATCATTCGGCCAACAAGTTGTGGTGGATCCTATTCTTGTCTTGTAAATCTTTCTACCTGACACCCATTGAGAAACTGTTTTAAGTGGTGTTTAAATTCATGTTCTATTCCCTGCGCTTCGGTGTTTCCGGTTGCCTAGGTGTCTAGGAAAACATCCGGATATTCTTTCTACCACGGGCGCTTCGGCGTGTGCATGAATTAGGAAGTTCTGTAGGCTCTTTCTTTCTGGCACTCCCACTCATCATTATAGCAAGGATTATGTTTCGGTTGTGGCTAGTGGGCTAAGTTTGTCGTTTGTGGATGGTGAATGAATTATGGGGGGTCTCTTGCAGGTTACTCTCTGTAGACATTGGCTATTTTAGTTGTACTAAAGCTTCCAACGTTTAATTTCTAGGTAGTCGACCTCTTTGACTGCAATAAAAAAGCGGTCAAAATCGACTTTCTATCTCGTATCTATTGGCGATCATTTGGTCATTTGATTGGCAGTGAAACTATCTGGAAAGCGACAGTTTGCTTTGTATATTTGTAAGTTTGAAAACCTTGTGATACATATCACCAAAATACCAACTGCAAAATCGATTAACCAGAACCAGTTGTCATGTTATGGAGGCTGTCGTTTTTATTAATCTTTTGAAGATGTTTTCTCCCTCCAGGATGTCATAGAACTCTACCTTGACAAAGTCTTTAGCTTCATTGGCAGGAGCATGTGCATATTATATGTTGATGTATTTGAATGTTGTCTTAATAAAGATAACATTCAGGCGATCGCTGATAAGAAATTCATTCACTCTCATATACTGTGTCTTGCTTAACACTCGAGCTTATAAACTCGGAAGATCGATATCAGATTGTCACAAAACAAGGCAGCTTCATTACCACTCCTATAGCATCCAGTCATCGGGAACCACCAAACCTGTCATCATTTCACAGAGGCGCTCATCAGTCACAGTAGCTTCGTTGCTTATGCCGTACTAGAAATAATCAAAGCAAGAACGTATCATAGTGACGTAAGATTAACGTTGCGCTCATAAGGAACCGGACTCACGTCCGTGCTCTTCGGCTGTCGAACGGGAACTACAGCGTATGTTATTCTCATTAAATTCCAATATAAACAGCTTAACCAATTGGGGAACTACCAACAGAGTGGAATTCAATGATTCCAAAACACAATGTTGTCTACTGTCGCTTAAGCGAAATTCAAATACCCAGCCATTATCCATGAATAGCACTTGCATCGTTAAAACCGAAAAATTTTCCATTCTCGGTATGTGTGTCAATGACTACTTACGTTGGAATGACCACATATTCGAAATTCAAAGTCGTCAAAAATGCTCCGAAATATCAAGGTTTCCTTAAACGATGTAAGAAATATTTCACCCCCTCTGGTCTGACTTTAATATATAAGGCTTTCATCCGCCCAAAATTGGAGTACAATGCATCTGGTCAGGTGCTCCCAAGACTTCTTTGCGCCTACTAGATAGGATTTAAAACCGTGCGGTAAAACTAATAGGTGATGCTAATATTACACAGTCGATTGACACCCTCGACAACCGACCTGATGTTTCCTGTCTCACCCTGTTCTATCATTATTTTTACCACCAGTGCTCCTCAGAAATTGCCAGAAGCATTCCGCCCCTTCAAACCTTTAACCGTAACACCCACCTCGCTATGAATGCTCATCAGTACACTCTCAAGCTCACTGTCGGACATACCCTGAAATATCGTGATTCCTTCCTAAGCCGAACAACTCGCTCATGGAATGCCCTGCCGAGCTCTTTATTCCCCAGCATTATAACCTCCAAACACTCAGGACCAACGTACATCGGTACCTCTTTTTCTTTCCTCCCTAACTTTCCATCGCCCGCGCTGTGTGCAACCATTCTAAGGGTACTAACAACCCCTTGAGCGCGCGCTTATTACAAAAAAAATTGCCATCGGAGATCCTAGTCAATGAGGTAGGCAGTTCTGAAGCGTCAGTATCTTATTCCTTCTCTACACTAAAATTAACAGTGTGATCTATAACTGGGACAGGACTGAATTTTATCTTCGGCTTGTATTCTGAAAAAACTTTGAATTCTCGAAAGTCTGGAAATTCTGACCAAAACAAGGAAGACCAAGGCAAGGCAATACATATGCTAGGCATGAATCCTTGCTCTACTCTCTTGCGATATCCAAGCTAGTTCATGAATGCCAGACATCAGTGCACGCAGTTGGGCCTGAAACCCAAACCAAACTGAGTGAATTAAGACCGACTCGTATTTGGGGCCGAGGTTGCAGTGGGATTACGTAATATGAAATCGCTAAGCCACAAAAAACTGTTTTCCTAGAGTTGAACTTAAGTCTGTCTACGTCCTCAGTTAGGGCCTACATTGAATTTTTATACGAGAATAACTGCAGATAGGTTGCCACCTTTCCCATGTCAGTCGGCTAGTTCTTTCTCTGAGTGTCAGGTTCCAATGCAAAAAAGAAAACTTTGTAGAGTCCTTGTTTATGCATTTTCTTTCGGCAATCGTAAAAAGTAAGAACCCACCCCATAGCATCCGACAATGCATCGTTTTTTGACCGTGGTCCCATTCAATCCATCGCATACCTCTTTTGACAGAAGATACCCGCTGACATTTTTGTTATTTTGAGATCGTTTTCTTCTCAAGCGATGATGCATTCTCCAAATTCTTTAAATATTTCCACCAATAAATGGATGAATGAATAATTCTAAGACGTTGGCTTTTAAGGACTTATCTCTTCCGGGCTCATGATGACTTAATCCATGTAAATTTTAAACGGCCTAGAAATGTCAAAGCATATTCTGCGCATTTATGACAGCTCATGAATCATTATGGGAACGTGGGAACTAACGTCCAAGATTCAGTTTCAACTACTGAATGCGTTAATTCAACAAATTTTAAAGATATTAGTAATTCAAAGCTTAAGCTCTCAATAGTATTAAGAAATCATTTTCACTTGAATAAAGTCCTTTCAAGCAACACATTAATCCCTTCTCAAGCTAATGTTGCTTAATTAAGCCCTACATATCTGCTAATGTATCCATATCTAACCAGTTAATTGCAACCGTCAACAACCAAAGGTATACCCTAAATTGGCATTCATACTTGAATAAAAGAATCCTTTGTCCATCTATCCTCCCCCTCAAATCAAAGAGGATTTCATAGATTTATCGGCTCTCAATCGATTGGTAGTATATGTTGGGCATGCGTTGGCATTACTCAAAGACGAAATTGACCCTGTCAAATTACATAAAAACAGATATAGGTACCGACTCTCTCTTCTCACTCACTTCAGATTGACATCCAACAAGGATGTGATAATTGCCTAATAGACATCTAGTGTTTTCAGCAGAAGACCGCTGTCTCAAAGTAATACAATTCATTAAATACATTTATGTATTGACTTGATTACCTATACTTTCTTTTATCTTTGCTTTGTAATGCTAAAACAGATTAACTCTCTTCAATTTTTCTTTTCAGACAATCATACGCGAAATGAATCGACTCGGCATGATGGTCGACCTTTCCCATGTCTCAGTCGGTACGATGCGTGACGCACTCGAGACCAGCGAAGCTCCTGTGATATTCTCCCATTCATCGGCATATGAACTGTGCAATTCCAGTCGCAACGTTCAGGACGATATCCTGCAGTCGCTGGCGAAAAACGGCGGCATGGTCATGGTGAACTTCTATTCGAAGTTCCTCTCATGCAGTGAAAACTCAACCGTGCATGACGCTGTCGGTTAGTATTCTCTTCTTCTTCAACATACATATCAACCTCGGAGGATTAATGTCCCCTGAAATATTAGATATGCTCTTGCTCATTTTCATTTTCATTTTCATTCTCGGTTTCCCCTTGCCCCACGGAATGACGCTGCTGCTACTGGTTCACATGGAAATTTTCACCAAATTGCGTTGAATTTTCCGCGGGTGATTTCATCATCAACGATGCTGTTAACCTGGAATATCATATGTAACTTCGTATGTGTACATATATGTTCGTAACTCATAATCGCGGCCAACCTACGCGACACACATTTGGGGAAAATTCCACCAAATTACCAACGACATTTGTCTTAATATACAAACAACGTGGCTGCCACAAATATTACTCGACTAACAAACGAAATTCGAAAATGTGGCACGTTGCAGCGCACATAAATCACATCAAGCAAGTAGCTGGCATCGATCATGTCGGTCTGGGAGCCGGATTTGACGGAATTAATTTGTAAGTACATCTTTAATTCTGTTTGCTTTTGCATGCATCCTTTTTGGTTCCTACATAATCGATGTACTCGAAAGGTACACACGCATAAATTCATCAGAAACGGCTCTTATGCACCTAGTAAGACTTTAACATAATTATGTATTTAGAACCCAAATGAATGGATTTGCTACCTAATTTTCTCAAAGAATTATTGTCAAAATATTTAAAATTCTCTGTTCAGATTTAATCTGATTGTAAGCACTAAAAACAGATAATGTTGCAAGATTTAGACAAAATAATCTTGGCAAACTGAAATATATCTACTCGTTCATTTATGACATATAGGTAAACCATAAGCTTGCTATAGCTGCTACTGACACAAAAGGCAGGAGGGAGTTAACTCTGTATCTTAAGACATCCTGTTGGATGTTTGTTGTCTTGATATCTAGAAAATCAACGAACTTCATTAAGTGAATTGGCTCTATACTCTTTCTAATCAAGCTTTAGACTGTTAAGGCATCATTATTAGGTCCAGCTCTAAAATCTTCATTATGGTGGACCGCGGAATGTCCAACAGATGTCTTGCATCACGTATAAATTGTTATAGCAACATTTTTGTTAGTATGTACATAATTCAATCATGCTGACCCTCATGCCATTAAGAGGATATAACACTTCTTATATACTTAATATGTCCTCGATCTCTGAGGAGTTCCTTTCTCCATCTGGAAGCTATGTTTTTCCTAATCTTGTTGCTGAATTCAGCGCTCTCAACCAATAGAGTCCCATCGACCTGTAGTTCACTCAATGGATTTTTGAATGCTGCAAAACCCGATGATAACATTCTTATCATTTGGTTGCGCGTAATATGTTGCGTCTTCTTAAATATAAATCTTGATGGTGGTGTGTCTTACTAACTCAATCCTATATCAGATTAGTGAACTACGTAACATAATGAACATCCACCTCGACACTGTGCTAACATCCTTTCCCTGTTGGCATGCCTCTAAGCAGATGTTTTTATACTCATATGAAACTCTTGACTGTCCTATAATTTTGATTGGTCAGCAGTGTAATAATCAAGTTCTTAGCATAGTGTTAACCTTACCTCCCAGTGGCGATCCGCAGTAACAGCTTGAGTAAATACTTGCTTTTATAAACTGAAATGACGAGGGCATGCTGGAATAGTACCATATTCCTTGTTCATGCCATCGTAGAGCTCTCAAATTTAAACAAAATGTGACGAGCCAGCTAATAGACCCGGATAATTATAGATTCACTGTTGACGATCCTGGTAAAGGACAACGATTCTGGAATCTACACGTAGAATTTTCAAACCCTTAACAGACCACTGCACCCGAACAACTAGGGGGAGATCATCGACTGCGACAAAGCTAATATAATCGCCTTCCAAGGAGTGCAATGGGGTGGACCAGACAAATCAAGGATTAAAAACTGTGATACCTACATTGAAAAATGTCGGCGCGACAGGCATGTAAACAAACGCGTGAAAACGATTCCCGCAAAGGGTAAATATGCCAACATATTGCTCATAAAAACCCCTGCCCTGACAGAGGAGAAGGACGACTTTACCAAAGCGAGAAGCGGGCAATGGCCGTTTCTAAGGAGTGCCGTTCGGACTCGGCGATAAACCGTAGGCCCCGCTCAGATGGGAAAAAGATGACAACATGATCAACACAAATGAGTGTCAAGAAGCTAGGCCATGGCATACGAGTATACCGGACTGCCAGCGCCACAGTTTTTTTTTTTTTTTTTTTGTTATTGTAGCCAAGATACGAATGCGGATAGCTGTAATACCCCAAAGCCATAAACCATTATGAGAAAGTTCAACATCGAACAGCTACAACCGTCAGATCTTTTCCAATCGAATTTTCCTTCACCGCCGAAAAGAGAAGGCCAGTGGTATCACTGCCAAAGTGTAATCGGCGAGACTGCTTCTGATGTGCTAAGTTTCAATCCTCCCCAATTAAGAAACCCATTGTTCGCGGACCGACACAGACAGGTCAACTTGGAAAATAACAATTGTTCTGAAGTTTTACAACACAACAAAGCATACAAGCCCGAGAAGAAAAAGTAAGTCTATAAGTACAAGATGGCGCAAAATTAATCATTCTACCGGAAGATGTTATAATTTTTGCAAATGGCGTCGTACATCAATAATATTTGACATTTGTGAACTAGACAGCTGCAGTATACAAACAGAAAAGCAATGGAGAGCGTGTGAATTACTCTCAAGCCATCCTCAATCTCAACAACGAAGAGGACGATTATGTGTCGAAAATCATCGTGAGCGACGAGGCGCATTTCCACTTAAGCGGTGACGTCAATAAGCAAAATCTTCAATCTGCGTGTATACAAGTCGGGAATGAGGATCCGGAAAGATTATTTCTGCAGATACTACGGACAAACAATGTCCCACCGTTAAGCAGAATGAACTATTGAACCTAGGCGTAGACAGACAATATTTACGTCCACCCGACTAAGAACAGCAGTTTCCAAGTTTAAGTTAAACAAGGCTGCGTATACTCGTACCTTATCTAGATTGGCATACGCATACCAAATCAGGGGAGATCCCTTTAATTGTCTGAGCAGCCCCAATAAGTGTGGTTTTAGGACAGGTAACTCTTCTATGTATGAGATTTTCTCATTACCTACGAGAGATTTAATCTATAGAGATGATGAAAACAGAGCCATGTCCAGTTTTGGGACCCCCTGCCAATGCCAATGCAGGGTGACTATGAAGAATGCATGCTGCTCCGTTAAGATCGGTAATGAAAAAATCGAGACCTTCTACTCGTACGTCAGTAAAGAAAACAAATAAGGATATGCATTGCCAATCGATTTCTTCAATGACGTTTTTGAAAGCTTTGTGCGAAGATAACGATCCAATTTCAGAGGCACCATAGCGAGCTGTCAATAGAGCGACTGTGAGTATTAAGGCAAATGCCCCAGATTCAGTAGTACGGTCCGCTTTAGATATTATGCAAGACACTGGTTATCACGGTCCTGCTTCATTTTGTAGAAGTATGAACAGTGACAAAACCGGATGAAAATGCTTTCAGTAAATTCCTGAATAATACTTGAATCCAGGTCATACTAGGATCAAGCAACATTAAATTGTCGATAAATTTGCCAGCAAGCTCAGTGAAAATTTTTTGGGAACCCGAACCTGTGCTTAGACTGCCTGTGTTCCAAGTTAGGACTTCCATTGGAGGTTGAATTTCAAATGGGTATATCTGCAGCTGGGATGACTCTTCAAGTTCCCACCAGACTATCTCTGTAAGTTTCTTGTCTACGTTTGCATCGGGGCTAATATGGTGGATGCTCTTACTGTTGCCACTTATTTAAAAAAAAAAAAAAAATACGAGATATTTTAGTGAAATGACATGAAAGGAGTATAATGAAGCAGTTCGCCTTGCTCGAACTCAGTGCGGCTTCGGCGAATAGGTTTTCAAAGCAGCGCTTTGGCACATTTCTGTACAAATTTGCTTTTTTCGACAGACTTTCTGAGGATCAAGATGCATTTCGACAAAAGGCAGATTATTGTACAAAGCCACATAAAACGTGGGCTTTCGACAGACAAGCCAACTTATTGGCCAACTGACAAAAATAAGATCCCTGACCTCGTCGACTTCTTTATCGCAAAAGGGTTAACTAAAAATTTGACAAAAGTCGGAGAATGCTATCATCTATGCTCAGATCACGCAGCAATCGCTCTGAAAATAGGTGGAAATCTAGTAAAAAAAGAAGGACCGCCAAAGTTAACTAGTAACAAATCTAAGTGGGACTCTTACAGAAGAGACGGCAAGGAAAATGTTGCTTTTAATGTACCGCCAAAGACACAGTTCGAAATAGAAGAAGAAATCGACAAACTCGTCGAAGCCATTCAGAGCTCAGCATGGAAAACCCCTCCTTTGCTGAAGACAGAAGCACGGAACAATAAAGTCACATACCAGCCTGAAATCGAAGACCTCATACGAGAAAAGAGGACAGCGCACAAGAGATGGCAACAATTCCGCGGCCCACCGGATAAACCTTATCTGAACCACCTTTGTAACAAGCTAAAAAAATGTGCTGCAGGACCTTAAAAATCACGACACTTCTACTTACCTCGAGGATCTAACCGCTGATAAGTATTTAAACTACTCTCTATGGAAAACCTTGAAGTCCATAAGGAAACCTACGAGGGCGGGTCAATAAGTCCGTGACTTTTTGAATTTCTGACGTCTTTACTGAAACAGCAACACTGCTCCTGTCAACAGGCATCTGTCAGTTGACTCCTGTCAAAATTTAAACTTGCTGCGTCAGTTAGTTTGTGTTTGACAGCTATTTTTATCAGACTACTCACTAATTTGAGGAGAAAATGGAAAAAAGTGAATTTCGTGTGCTTATTAAGCATTATTTCTTGCGAAAAAAAACCATTACCGAGACCAAGGCGAAGCTTGATAAATACTATGGGGACTCTGCACCATCGATTTCAATGGTAAAAAAGTGGTTTACTGAATTTCGTTGTGGCCGTACAAGCACTGAAGATGCCGAACGTCCTGGACGCCCAGTTGAGGTCTCTACACCCGAAACAATCGAAAAAATTCACGATATGGTGTTGGCCGACCGAAGATTGAAAGTGCGAGAGATTGTGGAAGCCGTAGGGACCTCGCATGGCTCAGTGGTTTCAATTTTGAATGATCACTTGGGCATGAGAAAGCTTTCCGCAAGATGGGTGCCGCGTTTGCTCACAGTCGACCACAAACACATGTGCAGTTGCCATGGCAAAAATCCATGAATTGGGCTATGAATTGCTCCCTCATCCACCCTATTCTTCAGATTTGGCTCCGAGCGACTACTTCTTGTTCCCAAACCTGAAGAAATGGCTTGGTGGAAAAAGATTTGACTCCAATGATGAAGTCATCTCGCAAACAAAGGCCTATTTTGAGGACCTCGACAAATCATTTTTTTTTTGAAGGGATAAAAAAATCGGAGAAGCGTTGGACAAAGTGTATAGAGCTCAAGGGAGACTACGTTGAAAAATAAAATTATTTTTTTATCAATAAATCTGTGTTTTAATCCAAAAGTCACGGACTTATTGACCCGCCCTCGTATAATGCACTCGCCGTCAATTAGGACAACTAACGGGGCTAACAAATGGGCAAAACAAGAGAAAGAGATAGCAGAACTATTTGCCGATTACTTAGAGGTAACGTTAAAGCCGTTCGATGGACAACCGTTGACCAAAGATCCAAATGATAATATGGCACCCGACAACTTTGAAGTAAAAACCGTATCCCTGTCCGAACTTCGAATGACAATAAAAAAATTTAAAAATAACAATGCTCCGGGATATGATTTAATCACTGGCGAAATTCTGAAAGAGCTACCGAAAAAAGTGCTGGTTGAGTTGCTCTACATTATAAGTGCTTCTTTAAGACTATTATATGTTCCAAGGCAATGGAAAGTCGCCGAAGTTATTATGATTCCAAAACCGGGGAAATTTGCAAATGACAAGGAATCATATAGACCCATTTTACTTCTGCCAATAATATCTAAGGTCTTCGAGAAACTTCTGCTGAAACAATTACAGCCAGTAATTGAAGAAACACACTTGATCCCGGGTCATCAATTCGGCTTTCGGGTCAAACATTCCACAATCCATCAGGTGTATCGAATAACGAACGAAATTAGAAAAGCTTTAGAAGGGGAAAGAGCATGTTCTAGCGCTTTTCTCGACGTATCGCAAGCCTTCTACAAGGTATGGCACGAAAGCCTAAGGTATAAGCTAAGGGTAAACTTACCGGAAAATTTTTACAGAATTTTAGAATCTCATCTTGAAAATAGACTTGTTAGACACGGTAGTGAACATTCGAATTTCAAAGAAATCTACGCCGGTGTTCCACAAGGAAGTGCTCTCGGTCCAATCCTGTTCCTGCTCTACACAAAAGATATACCACAAGATGAAGGGACAGTTGTAGCAACGTTCGCAGATGACACGGCTATCTTCGTAACGGATATGTCAGTCGAATCATCAACTGGAAAACCTAAACGGTCTTTGAACAAAGTATGCGGGAATGGACAAAAACCTGGCGAATAGTCCTCAATGGAACAAAATCAACGCATGTTAATTTTACGTTAAGAAAGATAAACAACTTTTCTATTACCATTAACTCGGTGCAAATACCGTACCCGCACGAGGCAAAATATCTACGACTCGAGAAAGATACTCGAAGTTAAGCGTATACAACAAACTGCTTCCGTATAAGCAAGTGCTAAAACCGTCTTGGACATGTGGTATACAACTTTGGGGTTATACCAAGCAAAGCAGTATGGCTCTACTGCAAGCATTTCAAAACAAAACACTAAGAGCAATCGTGAATGCTCCTTGTTATATAAGGAATAGTGATATTCACAGAGATCTACGAATTGCTACCGTGAGGGACGAAGTAACAAACTTTGCTCGCATGCTTCGTACCCGTCTTCATGTTCACTGCAATAATAAAATAATACGTGAACGTGACAAACCTTAAGCGCCGGGTACAAAGAACAAGACACTTCGACCTAGCGCCGTAAGGAAAAACCGCATGTAATGACGGTATAAATAGGTGCCTTCACTGGAAAGCTACCTGCCTAACGCGATTAACACTACAGAAGCATTAACTACTTGTTAAGGCAACTTAATCGTAGACATAACAAAAATGAAAAAATTAGAGGAAAGAGTTTTCTACTACTATGGTACGGACCATTAATTCTTTTAAAGATTCCTGCACCTCTTGGCGCAACCAAAAAAAAACACAAATTTAGACAAATTTGGCAAACACTGTCATCGCTTAAATGATTTTTTGGAATCAGCTGTACTTCGTCTGTTTATTTTAAATGAGTAGCAGAGTTTGCCTAAAGAACTTATTAGCTAAGAGATATCTTTAGATTCTTCTTTCAATTCTCAACAAAAATTGACGGCGCCTGATACCGTAGAATTGGATAATTTACCTATCGGTCATCATCAGTATTCAGGTCCTTGTATTGGAATTCAAATCAGAAAGCGTTAACACTCCGATGTGGCCTCTCAACCCTGTCCTTGAAATAATGAAATTTCTACGCTTACATTGCTTGGAATAGCTAAAATATTTATGAAACCTTTTCATAACTGTACCTTAGTTGCAGCTGTTTTCTGTTATAAACGACTGCCGCTGAGTACCTCCTTTATATTACCTGGGGACACCTCAGTTCAAAAACCCAACAAGTCGTAAAAACCCCCAAACTCACCGTGAAAATAATTTTGTATCCCCTCTTTCGATTTAACGAGGTGAAATGTATCTAATACGGTTTTCATCTGTGTAATCTGTATATTCTGTATAAAATAGAAGGAAAGCAAAGAAACAAAAACAACAGAACAAACAAACAACAACAAAAAAGTCTACATACTTCCTTTAGTCAAAACCACATTTAGAAAACGTGTATCTAATTTTAAATTAACGAGAATTACTTCAAAATTGAATGTGCGAGTACTCCTCCTAGAGTTCAATGAAAGGGAGGAGTGCACATTGATGTCATGTCACTGACATTTCTCCATCTACTCCAGCATAAGGATTCAAAAGTCAAACTGTCTTACGCACATAACCCGAAAGCCAGACAGAATATGTGTATCTCCTTATAGGAAAACCAAAATTTTATTTTCAATATAAATTCATGAGCGAAAATCACGCAGACACGAGTAGTAGCACCACACAAGCAAATACATACTCGTACAGCGTAAATGTCATGAATAAAAAATGACAACGCATGTTGGCGTTGCCGCTAATATTGATGTTTTCACTGCTGTTGCTGTTACTGTTTGCGTTTGGCCTAGTCTATTCTACTACCGCTTCGTCCTTCTCTAGAGATGGAGAAAATATATTTTTTTATTGGAAACTGAATTGAATAAGGAAACAATTGTTATGAGTATTTCGTCGAGAAATGGTGCATCGGCTTTTTGCCATTCAACTCAATTTCGCTTATTTGAAATTGAAAAGTTAACTAAACGCGAGGCAGACATGTTATATCATAAATGGCAATAATATCAAAATATGTGGATTTATGTAAAAACGTTTTTAAAATAGAGAGCGCTTATATCGGGTTTTCCAATAGGGACTGGACAACTTTGAATTTAATTTGTGAACGCACTCTTTCACTAATCATCAAACTGTCACAGTCAATTTATTCAGTAAACTCAATATTTTCATCATGGTAAAGTACACGAACGAGCAACATCTGCAAAATTCGGAGTCGGTGACTGCAACTTTAAGAGCGTTAATTCCAATTTTCGGTCGTAACTCTCGCCCTAGTAGACAGGCAATAACAAGTTTAGTGCAAAAATCTACATATTCGTTGTGTGATGTTGCCGTGTCAGTGAGACAACGGGTTGGTCGAAGTAGCAATCGATCCAAATCAGTAAATTCCACGGCGTTCTCAAGAATTAGACATCGCTCAGACCACATTATGGCTTATTTTGCGTAAGGATCTTGGTTTACACCCATACAAGATCAAGCTGACTCAAGAATTGAAGCCGATGGACTATTTGAACCGACGTACGTTCTCCGATTACAATTGATTTATTGAAGAGTAAATATGGTGAGCGTGTTATCTCAAGAAATGGGCCAGTCGATTGGCCGCCTCGTCCGTGCGATTTAATACCGCTTGACTATTTTCTGTGGAGCTACGTTAAGTCATTGGTTTTTGCCAACAAGCTGACGACGTTGGAAGAGCTCAGAGCTAACATTGAAGGCGAAATAGCGGCCGTTTCAGCCGAAATGTGTGGCCGAGTCGTTGAAAATTGGGTCCAACGAATCGACCGCTGCAAACGTGCCCGCGGTGGCCATATGAACGAAGTCGAGTTTCATTCATAAATGTTTTGATTGTACTTTAAGCCGATAATAACATTTTTGAAGTATCTCAAATGGTTTGCGTTTTATTTTAAAAAAAAGTTTTCAAGTCCTTATTGGAAAACCTTTTACTTCTTAAGCAAAGTTTCCACATAGCGCTGACAAAAGGCGGAGGCTACTTCACCAACTGGAGCATTGATAAACAATGTTGAAACAGACTCACGATTTCGTGATTTTCGAATTTAGCCCTAAAGGGAACGGCTTAACAAGATTTTTTTCACACGATTTACACGCCTTGATATCCATTAAAAGTCCTAACTATCTCCTGATATAAAAATCGTTAACTAAATTCATCTTATTGCAATCGACCCAATGCATGAAGTAGTTCAGTCCCCGAATGGACGTCCTAACCTTCCAAGTATCAAGACACGGATACGGATAGCCATTACAGCCCAAAGCCTTCAAATCATTGTGCAGAAGTTCAACGTCAAACCGTCAGGGCCTTTTCCGATCGAGTTTCCTTGTCCTCTCGTGACATTTACCAAATTCAAATGCAAAAGACCAGTGGTATTAGTCCCAAATAAAAATCAGGAAGGCTTCCAAAAAAAAGAAGTTACTGTGAAATTATGAACTTTCTCACGTTACTGTCGAATCTAGCCTATAATATTGAACTGAACAAGATGTTCAGCTCCAACGGCTCTTTCTCGCTATTTAACAAACCAACACCTATTGGGAGATATTGCTCATACGAAGTCTTTGTTAGTCGAGGAGATATACCTACATTTGTATTCATTCGATAGTCGGACTCTCAGACGTGGTTTCTGATTAAATTCCTCTTTTATGACAAAACTGAGAAAAAACAACGACAAATAGAAACACAGAAGGAATTCCCCTGCTTTGATCACTAGATGTATGACATCAAATTCCTCTGATAGTGGGAAATATTCCATGAACCACCACCTGAAATCACTACAACGTTTTGAGACCAAAGTCATTTTCCAAATTGCCACCAAAACAACTACGTAACAGCATCGTACTTGTATCACTAATAAATTCACTTGCTCTAGGGTGAAGCATGTATCTGCATTCAAGCGAGTATACCATAATTTACCGTGTACATCCTGAGCAAAGTCCTGTTCAATATCCCACGAGATTATTTTACGCCAAATTGTTATCACTATCCGGGTAAAAGGTACATAAAACCATCCGTCTGTCAGTTGCATCCCATAAAAGAGGTCAACCTCGCATTAGGATAAACACCAGAGCTAAAGTATCTCACTTTTTGGTTATCAGGTATCCCTCCATCGAAGCGCTAGCCTCAGTGCATTCCCGCATCAATCTACCGAAACGACATTTTACATTTCACGCATTTATCCCGCGAGTTATTCATACCATGTCCCGGAATGCTGCCGTTCTGTTCGTACATTTTTTTTTTTATTAAAAGTATGCAAGTACGTTGCATTTTTATGACCACAATTGTTTTCGATTAAAATCAGTGAAGCGTCGATGCCTTCCTGGTGCCATACTCCATACCATATGTACCATATAACATGAGTGTTGTCGCAGGTGTCTACATAGTTGCTGTCTAAATTATGATCCGCAAGCGGTGGTTTGAATACAGATCCCTCTGACATGACCACAAAAATAAAAAACAACAGCATTTGCAATGTTTTAATGTGACCCCCTTCGCAGTTTGCATACTTGTATTGATGGACGTTTCCATAATAATTTTGACAACTCTGTCAAGCTGTGCCAATGTGTTTTGGTCAGTTTTTACCATGACGGTAACGCCCGTGCACATATTTGTGATATTTCGTCATTTTGGTCAAATCAATGGTAAACAAAATACCACACGCGTTTTTTGGAATGTTCGAAATGGCGTTTTCGAACCAAGTCCAATTGAGAGGATTATCGGCCGGCCTCTTTTATGGGATGCATTTTCCATAAATTCTGTCAGGTGTCGAAATAATGTGTTTTCTCCACGTACGTGTTATGCACTCCTGTGGCATATAAAATGAGAGAAATTGGCTAAATTGTTTTTCGAAAGAACTGTGTGAATGATTGTAATTGTATCGCAAGCGGCAGGAGTAATTCTAATATTGATTAGAACGATGTTTGCGGTTTTTAAATAAATTGGTCAATTCTGTTTTGATTAAGGTTGGTAATTTCTGAATGGATTTGGAAGGTGGTGTTTCGAAAGCAAGACACCAAGTAATCGGCTGAATGTTTTCTAACACGCACGTTAAATAGATTATCATACAATTGTCAGGTGCAGGGGTTTTTTAAGGGATGGAATCCGGGAAAACTAACTACACAGGCTTCAAGGAAGAGCTCACCATTGTTTTGCTTAAACTGATAACGAAAAGGAAAGTAGAGTAAGTTATCCAGTAAATGACGAATGCGCTCATCCAATATCTGTATCTGGGCAAGGAAAACTGCTGCAGATGGTTCGTTTCATGATATATATAAACAAATCGATGTAAAAAGAAAACTTGAAGACAACTCTTAACTTTTGCGGAGAGACAGAAATACTCTGCGAAACTAAAGAAGAGGGAAACTAGCCAGACTGAAAACACTCAGAAAACCTACACTGAGTCAAAAACAGAGAATCTGGGTCTCATTTGTATGACTCATTACCAATTAATATGATTAAAAGTAGCTCTTAACTAGCTCCTATCACCTAAGCTGAAGTAAGCTGAGTGGCATGCTGTAGCCGAGATCTGTTATCAACTGTGCTGATGGATAAAACACGCTGTTGCTTCTTTAGATTGCTTCAAATCACCTGGCACTGATGGCAATATATACAGTTATGATACAAAAACGTATAGACCAGCTGCTGATAACTCTTAAGAGAATTCATACAGCTAGCTTGGTAGTGGCATTCATACCAAAACCCAGGCAAACAGTGAGAGTAAAGTTTGTACGGAAAATCGGAGAAGATGAATGAAAGTGCTGATAAAAATGGGAGAATCATTAATTTGCATGCATGCAAAACTGCTTTACGAATCCATCTTCAGTCCAAGATGGGACACACCTTCCAACACGGAAAACCCTACGAGCTTGAAGTACACAATTAAAGCCCCACTGGACAAGAAGGTATATGCGCTAGGTATTTTCATTGACCTTGATGGTGCTCTAGATAACTTAATTTTTCGCGGCATGTATATGTTAGCTTGTCCAAATAGTCTGTACTGAATCTGAACTAGTTTTCTGGATGACACCACTACTAAGAATTTCAACTCAGACACGAAACTAATACATTGTTCATCTGTTTTATATGCCAACAGCACGCAAGAGTGGTACGTAGTTCCCATGAAGTTCACCTTCCAAGTACTTACCCCCCCCCAAGGCTGCCTAAGTCCGTGACTTTTGGATTAAAACACAGATTTTTTGATAAAAAAATAATTTTGTTTTTCAACGTAGTCTCCCTTGAACTCTATACACTTTGTCCAACGCTTCTCCAATTTTTTTATCCCTTCCAAAAAAAATGATTTGTCGAGGTCCTCAAAATAGGCCTTTGTTTGCGAGATGACTTCATCATTGGAGTCAAATCTTTTTCCACCAAGCCATTTCTTCAGATTTGGGAACAAGAAGTGGTCGCTCGGAGCCAAATCTGGAGAATAGGGTGGATGAGGGAGCAATTCATAGCCCGATTCATGGATTTTTGCCATTTGTTACACGATTGCGTTTGTGGTCGACTGTGAGCAAACGCGGCACCCATCTTGCGGAAAGCTTTCTCATGCCCAAGTGATCATTCAAAATTGAAACCACTGAGCCATGCGAGATCCCTACGGCTTCTACAATCTCTCGCACTTTCAATCTTCGGTCGGCTAACACCATATCGTGAATTTTTTCGATTGTTTCGGGTGTAGAGACCTCAACTGGGCGTCCAGGACGTTCGGCATCTTCAGTGCTTGTACGGCCACAACGAAATTCAGTAAACCACTTTTTTACCATTAAAATCGATGGTGCAGAGTCCCCATAGTATTTATCAAGCTTAGCCTTGGTCTCGGTAATGGGTTTTTCTTCACAAGAAATAATGCTTAATAAGCACACGAAATTCACTTTTTTCCATTTTCTCCTCAAATTAGTGAGTAGTCTGATAAAAATAGCTGTCAAACACAAACTAACTGACGCAGCAAGTTTAAATTTTGACAGGAGTCAACTGACAGATGCCTGTTGACAGGAGCAGTGTTGCTGTTTCAGTAAAGAGGTCAGAAATTCAAAAAGTCACGGACTTATTGACCCGCCCTCGTATCAGTGATCTAATTGAAAACCTTGGCGAGAACCTTGACCTGATTACAGATGCTGACTTCAGTCAATTTGTGATCGTAAGAGTTAGCAAAAACTGCTCATTTGTGCAGATCATGCAGCTGTTATATCTGTTGGACCACTCTACTCTAAAGCGTAAGCAGCCTTAGACGAGATCGACAATCGCACTATAAGAAGGATTTTAGTCAGCCCTCCCAAAGCTGAGATTGTTCTTTTTAAGAGAAGGTAGGAGCTAATTCATGGAGTGCGGAAATTGTTCACCTTAGTTTCCATCAAGAAGATACATACAGAAGTCTGTGAAGCAAGTATGTAATGTCGAGAACCTTCAAGGCACTGTCGGCCTTCTGGCAGGGTGAAGATACATTTTAAAAGATTGCGTTACTGCGTCCATTACTAGATTCCAAACAAATGATTTTCAATCTGGCGCTGGTACGAGGGTGGGCCAATAAGCCTTTTCGGCGAAAAACCTTTCTCCAATTTGTAAACATCCTCCAAATAATAGGATTTCCCGAGGCCCTCACAATCGGCGTTTGTTTCATCAATGAGATCTTCATTTGACCCAAATCTCTTACATCGGAGACATCACTTCATGATTGAAAACAGGAAATATTCGCAGAGGGATGGATGAGGGAGCAATTCATAACCTAATTCATGCAACTCTCCCATTGCGACTGCGGACTTATGTGTTGGTGTGTTGTCCTGGTGGAAGAGAACTCTTTTCCTCGCCAAATACAGTCGTTTCGTCGTATTGATCCAATTGCTCTGCAATTAGGCGCCTTGACCTCTTAACCTTCGATCTGGCGGGTAGCTTTTTCATACCCAATTATTTTAAATTAGGCGACCAGAATATTTGGCATCACTTGTGCTGATTTGACCGCACTGACATTGGGTGAATGGTGAAGAGTCTCCATAATATTTTTCAAACTTTTGTTTCGTTTGCATGATTGTTTTTTTGGGCAAAAAATGCTGCTAAATGAGCACACGTAATTTCCGAACTTGCGGCTGTTCTCCGGCGAACTTGTTAGCAAGGCTCGGAGAAAAGCCTATCAAAACCTGAACGCACCTTAAGTATCATTACTCCATAGGTTGCTGACAAATCAAACGAATATTTCTGAATGCTTCTAAAAGATCTTTATGATACCACTTAATTGTAAAATGCCAGAATAATGCCACTGTTGATAAAGAAACGTAGCTTTGCACGACCAGAAGCCTTAGAATGTGATTTAAATGGAATCGCGTCTGTCATGAATGAAGAACTGTGATCAGTTCCAAGTCGATCTCGTCAATTGACAAATTCACAAATACTCCGTTCTGAATTCTGCATAAAGCCTTTGGTCATGAATGCGATTTAATTTCATTTTTGTACGCAAAATATTATCGGTAAGGCAACAGAGATCGTGACCGCTGTTTGACTGATTTTTATTTTAAATTGTAGCCCTCTGTCTGATAAAAGCTGAAAATGAAAATAACTCGGCTTAGTCGGGCGTAGTGCCTATTAGTATACGTACCTAATGTGTAAGTTAATTTTTTTTCACGACCACAGCAGAACGAAGCCGCCTTTACTACCTTGAAATGTAATCACTTGTATGTAAAAGTCGTAAGATTTTATTTTGAAAGAGATTGGCAGAACAAGGTTAAGCCTTGAGAAGTGGTTACAATCCGCAATCCGTTTTGAAGATAAAGCAATGGACACCACATAGATACAAGAATGGTAAACCATTTCAGAGCTGGCCTCCCATCAATTGAAAGTGAAGTTCGCACTGATCTTCGCAAAATTTTAGCCAAAGTTGGTAACAATTGAGCAGAAGCAACTATGTGTTGTGATATCAATTTTCTCAAGAAATCGATAACTGGTAGTAAGTCTTGGGTACGACACAGAAACAAAGTTCCAGCAGAACAGCTGAGATGTAAAAATCATGCTGACCGTCCTTTTTGAATCCAGTGCCATGGTTCATCATGAGTTCACCCACATGGCACTACCATCACCAAGTAGAAAAACCGATAGATTTCATATCCATTTGGAGTTTCTGACTTAAACAGAACATACCTGTGGTCACCAACCTGCTTTCTTTCCTGATCTTCCTCCCTGTTCCACCTGGCTTATGCCTAAGCCAAAAATGCCTTTGAAAGGACCAGGTTTCAGATCGGGAAGGCATTATGCAAATTTTGGCGGATAATCTGCATACTCTAATGGGTATGTACGTTTTCTTATAACTCGCACACCTTGTCATTCCTAACATTACAGCTCCGGATGTTCAATAATAGGAATCAAGCCAATTAAAGCCAGTTGTTTCAGTTTTTTTCAGGATCCAAATGAATTTTACCCTACCAACGAGTCATTGCATACATCTTTTCATTTTCAACCATTTGAATTGAAATAGACAAAGAGAAGCCACTCGCCCGACTGAAGTATCCACTTCAAAAGTCAACTTTAGTTTAACCGTGTAAAATATTTAATCATTTCTATTAGTGAATTTGTGTTTTCAAAACTTTTATTTCAAATCGGTTATTGAATGTCATTTTTAGAACGATGCCAACACATACTTTCTTTCATGCATCATTAAAATAATGTCATGGAAAAATACACCCTCTCTACGCTTGATTGACTCTGGTTTCTATTCCAAATCAATAATTAATTAATTAATCCTGGATGAGATACACTTTCGAAAAACAAACTCTATGGACTGGAAAAATCCATAAGATACATTTATTCCACGTGTCACTCCTAATCAGGGTACTCAATCCTCCATCCAGCATCAATATGACAGCAGGTTACCACATCTCAAAAGCGAATTTCATATTGTATTTCCTCATCTCTATCGGAAAAGCTTACATCAATTTATCTTAAGTTTCTATCTCATATCCAATTCCCTTTCAATATAATGCTGACAGTCCCATCGCATCTACAACAACAAGGATACAATTAATTCAACAGGAAAACATCGAAAATCTGATCATCTGCTGGAACGAAATTAAAACAAAAAGGCAGCAACCATCCTCACTCGTTCGATATCACTTCACGTCTATTGTCGGATTCGTTTTCATCGCCACTCTTCCCTACATAAATAATCGATCCGTTTTCATTAACTAATTAATGTAACAGTGAACAAGTGAAAATCTTATAAGATTTCCATTGTGGAATTCTTCCTTGTTTGTAGGAAATCCTTCTTTCGGTTTATTCAAGTTGTACCAGAGGAATGCATATGAGCAACAGTTTCAAGGAAGACATTCAAAAATCAAAAGATTTCAATTCGAATAATTGAGTGCCTTTAAGTGTGCAAATCTAGAAGTGCAATGTTCAACCACAGAAGACGCGAAATGGAGTTTCCCAAGTCCCATGCAATCAATCGACAAAGGTTTGTGCTTTCGAAAAAAAAAACCATTTCTCTAGCAGATAAATTAAAAATCTTTTGCCGCTAGGTTGGGTCCAGACTCAAACTTTTTCCTCCCTCTTAAAGGACTATTGATTGCGAGATGTCTACTCAATAAGCGGAAATGACAGAAAAAACCAGCTCAAAACAGGGTACTACCGAAACCAAACTGAAAAACCCTTAAGAAATTCGAATACTTTTCTTCACCCTGCTAATGCGGGGAAAAGTTGAAAAATGTATTTTTGCAGGGACGGACCGAAACTCTTACTCTTACTCAAGGGCGAATGCTAAATAGAAATCAGCATTAAAAGTGAAGTGGGAAATATTCTATGGTATAACTGGCTATATAACAATTAAATCTCCTCCTAGCCTAATGAGCACCTACTTACTCAGCATGCAACATGACAATTATTAATAAATTTTAAGTAAATTCCAGCAAGGTCGGAATACTATGTATAATCGATCGTATTTCCAGAAATATAAGAATACCATAAATGTCATTGAACGATTTATTGATCCAACAATTCTCAATGATAGTTGAATACTTGGATTCGACTGTGCGCCCCTTTTTAATCAAATATTCCTTCCATCTATCGCAAATTTCGTTGTTTCTTGTTGATAGGTATCCCGGCACATCTTCAATACAGCGTTATTTCTGCGATTGAATCACTTGAGACTATTCTCTTCTGAAAATTATTAGGTCGTTTGGCAGTACTTCCATGTTCCACTTCTTCTACTGCTTTTTGTCTGCTTATGAGCTTGTAGCGGCATCGCGTCGTGAAACAAATCAACTACAATATAGTTAGCGATTGTAGATGTAGAGGGCGTCGATCCGATTGGAAGAAAGGAAATGATATGGAGGAAATAAAATACCTTTGTAAACTAGGGTAAGATAGAAACCGATATTGTTCTCTTTTAATTCAGGATTCGAGGCGTTAAGACGTGGTGTGAGCAATGTGCCAGTATACTCAAAGGAATAATTATTTAAGCACGTTTAACCAGTAATGTTATTTATAAGTTATAAAATAAAAGTGAAGTTTTAAATTTATTTGATTGTTGTATGTAAATCCAACAACAATAAGCTTGTAGAATGCCTCTTATTAATCCCTTAACAATGCATATAGTACTATCGCACGTGCTCTAGACGCCTTTTTAGCTTATTCAAAACGCATTTCATCGGTTTGACTATTTTTGCTGTATTTTGAACACTGTAACAGTCTTTTCAGTGGCTAGGATGTCGTAGAAACGAGAGACTTGTAGAGCTCTGTTAGTGTACGAGTAATGTCATCATGCCTCCAAATATGCAAGATCCCGAAATCATTCAACATCCATGCGTAAAGGCTTGCTTTTGGTTGCATTTGAGCCACTTTCATCTCATTTTTCTAGAAGTTGTTGCTTTAATTTTGGGTTCCGCGCTACTTTTACATTTTTCTTTAAAGTTGTTGTATACAGAGTTGGTGTACTTAGCTTTTCTTCTTGGTCTATGGGATTTTTTACCCAATCTCGCATATTAAGCGTTCAGAGCTGGTCTTTCCTTGTTTAATTGTTGCCGATTTTGATTGGTTTTTCTCTAGTTTTTTCAAAAACTGCGCCTTATATCGCCTTATAGTCTATAAGTCACTCTATTTCAGAATAGGTGCTGATGCTTTTGGGTTTCTTATCCAGAGCTGCACTATGTAATCGAGTGCAAATTTAATTTTTGAAATCCCAAAATCGTTTTGTCTATGGTAGTCTTCATATTGGTGATCTGCGTGTCCATTTAAATTTGCACTGATTAACAGCATTTCCTCCCTTAATGTCTCATTAAGTAGATCATTTAAGTCGGGGCAAAATATTTGCTCGAGGTGCGTGCACGTTCACAATATTATACTACATGTGTTCAACTATAAGCATTCCTGGCAATAGGCAGTAGCCTATTTCCTGTTTCCTTCTCATACAGCAGTCCTTTAATCCGTATTGCACTGGTATGCTTGAATATATGTGTATACCTATATAAATATGATTTTTCTTTTGCCGAGCGCGATAATCTCCAGACGTGGGAACCTTATTAGATATTAATGCGCCTCAGGTTCATCTTACATGTTGTAGTGCCTACATATGGATTCTTCTTATTTTGTCGCTTATGTTCGATAAATAAAGGAAAGAACCTCAGCAATAAACTGAAAGTCGTTGTCACATGACCTAATCAAGGGTCAAAATGTCTGCTTCAATTTAGTATAGAATTATCTTCTCAATTCCTAGCAAACATATCCCTGCTTAAAACATTTTAAAAACTTTCGCAAACAAAAACTACTCGCATTTCTTGACAAGAAAAGGATTAGAATAAAAGTTCACAACTGTCTTATTAAAACGATCTGAGAAGAGACCGATGAAAACAAAAGAGCTGACTTTATAGTTTGAGTATAGAATTAGTGTTGCACAAGATTAGTTTTGGGAACAAAAACAGCCCAATTGAGATTGGGTTCTTTTCCTTTTACAGGGAGTAGATGAAAAAACTATATACATAACATAAGTCCTAAGTACAAGATTCATAGTAGTGAGATATTTGCTGTGGCTAGATAACTCCCCATTAAAACCATCTACAGATGCCTCTGAAAGCGGGTAATTTTTGTTGCACTGAATCAAACAGTTTTATTCTTTGAAATTCGCACTCAGTTGCACAACTTACAATTTTTGCACGCAGGCTCTTTTATATCAAATCATTCTTTCTAGTTCAAACTTAAAATCCTTACATATTCTTAAAAGCTTAGCTCTGTTCCATTAAACACATTTTTCCAACGCTTAGATTACTGATCCGCATATACTCGGGTGTATATTTTCAATTCAATTCAGCAAATTCACACAACACTCCTTAGTGGTATATCAGGGTAAAACAAAAAGAAAATTCTATCCTGACACCACCAAATGCTACATCTCGATACAGAAGCGGTCCAAATTGCTCAGAATTCAACATGCAAGGACACCAAAAAGAACTTAAACATGGTTAAAAGGATTTAAGCCGGCGTTTTTAATACGATCTAGAAACCTAGCACCAAAGCTCCGAGTTTTCCGAATGGACGTTGGCGTTTGTTGAACAATAATGCACCATCTCATCGAACGACGCTTGTGACCTACTTTATGGCTCAAAATTGCATTTTAATTGTCAAATACCCCCCGTATTTGCGTAATTTGGCATTTGGCCTTTCGGAGAAAGGAAAGCGTTTTGATAAGACTGGAAGACTTCCCGGCCGACGACCTAAAACACTCAATCAACATGCTTTAAACTATGCAAATGGCTGGTTAAAGTCCGAAGCAAATAACACGCATTGAAAAATTTGACAACAGTGACTGCTGTCAATGATAATGGAGTGGGTTTTGAGTTGTTCAGTGCAACAAAAATGATAATACTCGTACTTAAGTTCTCATGTATGCTATGCACAATCAATGATCAATAGATAATGATTATAGGCAAAACATAATCAAAAGTAAATGGCTGAGATCAAACAAGTTAATTCAGGATAAGACTTTTTTATCATGAGAAAAATGCTCTAATGCGGCATATACATTGATCAACTTCTCGAGATCATCAAGCATGTGAGAGTGTATTAGTGAAAATGTGATACATATACGTGGTGTGTCTGCTTGATGATACACTAGGTGGTATATGCGTGATTGACTGATTGATCATGCATTTGTTCATTTTCGCCTGGACAGCCAGGAGACAACATCGCAAGCAGACAGCGGAAGTTTTTTTTAAAAAGGGTTTAATATGTATGTTGGAAAATGGAGGATAAAAATTTTATTTTGGAATTTCTAGAAGTTTATCGTTCTCTACCTGCATTGTGGAACGTAAAAGCAAAACAATATAACGACGGTAATTTAAAAATTTGTATAATTTTGGGTGTTATCATTTGAAGAAGTTGATCATATGCCTGCCTCCTCGTCCATGTGGAGGAAATTTAGGAGATTTCCGTTTGAAAGATCGATATCGTTTTTTAGCCATTCTCTCTTCCACACCCGTTTCTTCCGAATCCTTTTACTATTCTTCTAGTAGCGCTAGCTAGCGCTAGTCCCAAAGCTGCATCAATCATCCGTGTCACTCATATTTTCTTTAACTTTTGTTAACTAACCGATTCAAGTTGAAATCGCACAAGAAACCGCACGTGCTTTCACCTCAAAATTGAAGTAATAATGAATGATTGAAGACATGCTTGATGTGTGTATATGCAACGTCAAACAGAATTTACTAATATCCTTGGATAACACTAAACTGAAAACTTTACTGAACAGGGCCAATTTAAAAGACGGCGAAACCTTCTGGGTCTCCTGTTTTTTCTTTGATAATGCCACCTCAATCTCTCAGACATCGAAGTTGCGGTTCAGTTCAATAATTCCGCAATGGCTTATGAATAACAAGGGGAACAATTAACATGGCATAATTACAATAGAAATCTTTCTCAGTCAAATAGGAGTCGAATATATCAATACCGTGCAGAAAAATTTCTAACTACAGACTATTCACAAAGGACTAAAGTGTTCTGCGTAAACGGAATGGGGATTGCCTGTGCAAAACTACCGCCCTTTTGGTATTAAGTCTGCGCTATTCTGCGCTACTCTGTAGACGAAGTTTTGGGGACTTCAATGAAGTTTCAACATCGATAGAAAAAAAAACCCTCAAACGAAGAACAACCACATCTAAAACAATTTCATGGTATTATACTCGTATGTATGTCTACCAGCGCTGAAGCAGAAATAAAACACAAGAACTAAATAAGATATAACCAACAGAATCAAAATAGACAAAGGCTGCATTTCCGCATTTTCACCAACTGAGTTCGCTAGTCGCCGCCGTCTAAATTTCGTGCCATATGCACTCTACACAATGCAAAGAAAATACCGTCCAATTTGTGAAAAATTTTATAAAAAGATTTCGGACTGTAACTGTCCTTACTTTCAGACCCAACTGGTTCAGTGAAGTTATGCTGCTTGCGGGCAAAACTTGCAGATCGGGCTCTTGATCAGATTGATATCGAAACTTATTTTATTAGAAAAACTGTGCTAGCTCTTCAATTTTGACTGTTGGACTTCGGCAAATTCAGTAGGAACCTATAAGACTCAATTAGACAAGAAAAAAAAAATAAATATTTAATGTGGTCTTCAACCTTGGCTAAGTCTTTCCCTTATAGGCAATGGCCATCGTTACCAGACAGTGATCAGCATTGTTTGTCCGATCCTCAAGAAAGAAGACCCTCTGAAGTGCGCCAACTACAGAGGCATCAGTCTTCCTAACTTATCGCAGATCTAACTCCCGTAGTGTGTGAACGCCTAAAGCGGTTCGTCAACAACCTGACAGGTCCATATTAGTGTGGCTTCAGGCCAGGAAAGTCCACCATCGACCAAATATTCATACAACGCCAGATCTCAAAGAAAACCCATGAGCTTCAGATCGATACACACCACCTGTTTATCGATTTTATGACCGCGAATGACATATAGAGACGAGCTATACAGAGCAATGTCTACCTATAGTTTTGGCATCCTTGTCAAACTCGTCCGTCTGTGCAGAATGACAATGAAGAATAGACGCTGGTCCATCAAGGTCGGTAAAGAATTTTAACAAGGCAATGCGCTGTCATGCGATTTTTTCCACATCATTCTTGAAAGAATAGTGCAAAACTTACGCGCAAACACAAAAGGCACAATCTTTCAAAAAATTACTCGCATGCGCCGATGATCGGAAGCAAGCAGCGTGATGTCAGCGGAGCTTTCGCGAGTATTGTATGGACCGTACAGCGACACATACCTAGCCAAAAGATTGAAGATCCAACAACTGAGATGGCTTGGCCATGTAGAGCGGATGAACACCAATGCTGCGGTCCGAAAAGTCCTCGGATCTGCCCCCGAGGGACAGCGCAGTAGAGGAAGACCAAGACTCAGGTGGCTCACACAAGTGGAAAGGGACTTAAGTCAACTTAGCGTGCGAAACTGGACGCAGCTAGCAAAAGATCGAGCTAGCTGGAGACGCTTGTTGACTAGTTCGTTCTCTTCAAAAATATGAAAGACATTGATCTCCACGATATGTGGTTGTGGGGTCTCAATACAACAGCAACATTAAATCGAGATATGGACCTTTCTTGTGGGCTTATGCAAGGTTTTCGGTGCAGATACACCGCAAACTATTAGGGGCCTTGTAAGCTTAAAAAAATAATTATGTACGATATGTTAATTTGTAACTCTAAACAAAACCCGTTACAGAAGCGTTCCGCTACTACTATTCCAATGCATGCAAACTTTTCTTTAGAAACCAAGACGAGTTACTATCGGTCGCTGCGAACTACTTCCCAGTACAAATCTTAATTCGGTCTAGTCAGGACTAGCCCAAGGCACATATTCGCTCACTTCATCATTCTACTCATAAATATGCATAAACTATGACACATTTGTGCTCAATCATAAAAAAAAAATTTTCTTCGAGCGTTGCGGTCACCCTTGTGCTCATACGGAGATACTACAATATATAATCGGTTATTTTGTAGAATTTGTACATATTATAACTTCTAATACCACAAGTTGAGGTATGGTAATCTTACTTACTGGGGAAACGCAAGAAACGTTTTCTTGTCGAAAGGGCTTACGTTCTTACTTACGCCGGAGTTAAAATAATAAGTTAAGCCCCACAAGCTTTGACAGTAGTTGCTTTTATAGTACATGCTTACAAGTCTTCTGATCATCACTACTCTTCAAAAACAAAGAGCGCCCTTATTTGTCAATTCTCTGCCATACCTGCCCTTCCACCAGATACGTCCCTGCTGATTTATCATCCTAAAACAGCACTCTTTTACTGTAACAAATTCCCTTGCGTATATGCCCAGTTGAATTTGATTCGTGGACCATAATTTATTTCCTCCCCCTCTGGTGAACACAAAGAGAAATTGAAATAATTAATTCGTTTAGAGAAGAGAAGGAAGGCCAAGTGTCCTTTTGCGAAGAGGATTCGCTTTTAAAAATTTGTAAGTCACGTTCGAATGTTGAAAATTGAATTAAAACATTTACGGATGGGCCAGCACAACACCTTTATAGTCGGTCAGTTTGGAGGAATGAGGGTTTTGTTTAGATTTTTCACCACCGGAAGGTAAATGGCCGGCAAAGGACGAGCCTCACTCCGGAAAACTTTGCTCCATTCCTTTTTCCTTTGTTCTAATTTATCTAATGGATATTAACATTATCAAAGGAAATGTGACAGGTGACGGACTTGTGACCCAACAAAAACAAACCATAGACAGATTGTAGCTCTGTAGCTCTTTAGATTTGGTAGTTTTGCAACTGTATTGCTTTGTAATGCCTGTCAGTCGCAATTGACTGTTGAACAGATTTAGGCTATCGAAGTCAACTTGAAGTTTGGCAGATACTAAATATATGTCAAAGACAGATGTGATGGGAGATGATGCGAGTTTTTCTAATCAATTTATCGAGTGCTACGATACGTTTGTTCGAATAGACTATCGAAATTTATCGTTGTCATGTTCATTTTTCCAGGATATGAAATTTTTGAGTGAAAGTATCGAGTCATTGCAAAAGTTCATGTCCGTTATTCATACATAGCGGAACCTCTCTTGTATGACGCAACTATTGTTTGTTTTGTGGACTTGTGCACCAGTGGATAGGTCATAGACTCATCGCTAGACCCGTTAAATTAAGTCAAATTGTGTGTCAAAAAAAAGTCTAAAATGTGAAACGAAAAGTTACATTTTCGCCATGTAATGATGTATATGTTTCAAAAAGAAGTGACTGATGGGTCTGAAACAAAAGACATTCAGAGCGTTTATTAGGATCATGTTCCTACTCTAAGGATCGATAAAAGTGGTTTTGAGAATTTCGGAACGGTGATATGACCTTGAACGATCAACCCCGCTTTTGACGGCCTTCCGAAATTCATGTCAACATTGTTCGAGCCTTAATAAAAAAAACCCGAAGATTTCAACTAAGAGGCTTAATATTAATCATTCGTCTGCATTTCACAATTTTAATAAACTTGCATTCACTTTCAAGCTCGACGAGTTGTTGCCGCATTGTTTGACAGAAAAAATTAGCTGGAAGGCGTTTCCGTGTCCACATCTCTGCTTAGAGATATAACCTTAATAAGAGGTTCAGTCATTAATACGAACCTTTTTTAGATCCAGTCGTAACAGGATACGAAAAAGGAGCTGGAAGCAAGCAGGTATACGTGCGAAACCCTTGGCAAAAGCTGCCTTCCATCCAATTCTTGGTGGGATTCCAAAGGTATTCCATAAATATAATTCTTTTCGGGCATCTTTCACCAGTCGAAATAATCACAACGAAGAAGTTATGTAAGCATGTCGCCCGACAAACACTGACAAAACAAAAGCAATTAAAATGGGAACTGCTTCAGCACCCACCGCATTCCCCAGACCTTTCTCCTTCAGATATTTATCTGTTCCAGTCCCTTCAGAACGGAAGGAAAATTGATTCCGCCGAAACTAAATCAAAATAAGGCACCCATCGTTGGTTAGACGGAAACTTGATCTTTTTGCATAAAATATGGATGGATTACATTATTTGCAGGTGCCTCGAATGGTTTTAATATGCCTAGGGCCAATTAAACTTCGCCTTGACTAAGCATATTTGCAGTTCGGGGTCTACTATCGTTAAAATAGATTCCATAGTTGGAGATGAAATTTGGTATATATTGATGAAAATCGAGCCTGAGAAGTGTACCTCAAGCGGAGTTCTTAGGTTAATTCTCGACTATGAGAGCCATGCTGATTAAAAGGTCTTTGAAGAGAAAACATTTTGCAGACATACAATCGCCGGAAGTTCTATCTTGGATTTGATTGGTGTGAAGGTCTTGATGTGATTGTTGCAGTTGTTGCTACAGTTAATCAAATTTTCTTTCTTGTACAGCTTAGTAATTATTGCTCTTTTTCAATATTCGGGGCAGGCATCCTATGCCTTCCTAATTACTAGCTATTGTATTTCCGCCAAAGTGTTGAAAGTAGTAAAAAAATTCCGACGGGATACCATATAAGTATAGATATGGCCTGCCAACTACCTTTTTTTCCTTGGCGGTCGTTATCGTTCAGATCATTTATGCGTTACTTAATCCTGAATCCAAATCACGGTTGTCTTAGGTGTTAAGTATTGCTTTAAAATATTCGAAATAAACTGTTTTTTATCTAATATCGGCTAATTGTTCAGCATGTTTCTTAGTAATACTATAGATGGTGTGACCATATGTGGTGTTTTTCAAACCTTACGGTTATTCTTATTCTGCAATTCTTTTCTCTCCTTATCAACGTCTTTTTCAAATGCTCTAGTGCTTCCTTTAATTTGAGATCAAAAACATCATCGATTTGTCTCCAGATGTCTGCTGTCCCCCATATGCCTTACCTTCTCGCCTACTGCCGTCCATGGCGATTACTGCAGACATAAAGAGACCATTGATGTTCTCATGTCCTTCCTTGTGTATTGTTCATATATTGTATTTGTGGCATGGCTGTTCCTTATCTTTGCACTCGGGGATCAAAAATCTGTCGGTATTGTATCAAGGTATCTTTAAAAGGTTAAATCGGTTGCTATTAGCAGATGCGATACGAAAACGAAGAGTAGTTACCATTAAATGGTTGCCCTGCTCTGTTCCGATGTCAGCTACACTTTTGTTACGAACGGCTTGGATGCAATTCCAAAACCGTCGGCAAATTGAACGATCTGGTTTGATATACCTATCTGTTTATCTATCAGCCGAACCTCGGCTGACTCTGAGGCAGTGCTTGTAGTCAAACAGTATGCCTCCAATGACTACGAGGTTAACATTGCGACAAACATTTCGCCGTTGTCATTTTTTGTGCCCACGGACTCGGCACCGTGTGATCACGTCATATTTTTGTCGCTCCTCACTTTTGCACTTAAATCTTTAATCACAAACATTTGACCTCCTTCGGCTTCTAGGTTAACGGTTGGCCTCAGAACGAAAAATAGCATAATCGTTAATTTTCTGACCCTACGCTTAAACCTCGCTGTCACTATAAGGTGAATAGGACAAAATGCTGTCTCCTTAACTCTATAATGAAAAATTAAAGCCATATCCAATATTTGCGAGTACCGCTCATTGATGTTTTGGAATCGATTAAGGACCTTTTTCTGCACGGTTCAGAGAGTTTGATGCCATTTTTAAACCATCTTCTTCGTTTAGTGAGAATGTCCAGTTTGACCTGCATTAATTTAAATCGAGAGCATTTGATCCCTAACATTGACTCTGTTTAACGTGTTTTCCCACCCATTACCGTCTTTGCTTCAAATATATCAAAGTTTCGGGGTAAAATGTGCCGATTCGATCTTCTGAGGTAATCTGGATATTTTTTCGCTTTCGTACAAAACCAAAATATAGTAAGTATCATAGTAAAATTAAGTTACACCCGTACTCTTACTCTTTTCCTCTTCTCCCGTTTGCTGCAACTAAACACTTTTCACTGGGATTTGGAGCCGATGCTCAGTTGAGGTCAGACACTTACCTTTCACCAGCAGGTAGATGAGAAGAGCAGTTGAAGACACATGTGTCTTTATATATTACACACTGATATCATAAATACTCGTATCACTTGAACACCAAACAATGCAAAACATAAGTACTCGTACATACCAAGCACATTGTAGTTGAACTACTCTTAATAGGTTTTTCCTTTTCATTTTTGCAGCTGAAGTAACTTTTGGATTCATAAAAAATTCTCAAAAGCTTAAAATTTGAATGGGCCTCTGTCTGTTCTGCATAAATTTTGTCAATGATGTGTGCAACACATCTATCGAGTGTCAAAGTATCGAACGTATTTATGATGTCTTAATGTGATTTCTGCCACAATGGTCCCTATAAAAACAAGCAAATCGACATCTTTTATCGTCAAGGACAATCGCTCCCGTATTACTATTTGTATACCTACCTATACATAATATATATGTTAGTACGCATCTATCACTGCTCCAAGTTTCTAAATTGAATTTTGCCTCTGACATGTTGAAGTTATGGTTTTTCCTAAGCTTAAACGTAATACATGGGCAACATCGTTAAAATTTTGATACACATTATCGACTTTGTCGGTCGGTAACATTTTATGATAGACACTGTATGTCGGCCGGGGTCATCATTGAGGGCCAGAAATTGTCTATTCATTCCAATTTAATGATTTTTATTATAAGCTTATTTACTTGAAGCCATAAAGACGAAATTAGGTGATGAAATAAAGTCTGATGACTTTAATTGCTTCACATCCAATTAGCAATTTCGTACCAACGCTCTATGTGCTCAAGAACTTTTAACGACTTTTCGACACTTGCTGTCGGAAATATTCAAAATTTATTAAATTGAAGTGTCGTCGGCCAAATATTATTAGCGACGAGCTTCTCCCATTATGTGGTAATGACTTGTCCCGTTCTTTGAGCTGTTAGCCACGCATATTTTTGTGTTAAACCCAATATTAATTTAGCGTCAAAACGTGCATGTAACTATATAAGATATGTTACTTTATAAGAATACATGACAGAAATCGTTGAAAGTGCAGTCACTCCTGACACACTTAAAGTTTTACTTTAAAGGAACTGCATTCAAAAAGTTGTTTCTGGGGTGACAAAGGTTCGCATTCTCGAATAGTTTGTATGTTGTCGTAACGTCTTACTTTTTTAAAAGAAGTTGTATTACTTTTAACTTGGTTACTTTTCTATATTTGGATTGGACCATTCAAGAAGTTCAAGTAATCCATATAAATGCCGGCAGTTTGTTGAACTTAAAATTTAGAAGTTTAGATTGATAAGATTTAAAAAAGACGCTGTAAGGATTTTAGCCGACTCATATTTACTTACCTCATAGTTTGTCGACTTTAAGTCGAATATAAGCGTTAGTGTAGAGACAAATACACACAATAGCTACCTTTGAGTTAAGATAGATTGATAGATAGATATTTTATTTTCATAGATAAAGGCTTAAAACTATAATACGCAGCTTGCTCAGAGATTTGAAACTACGAGGGCGGGTCAATAAGTCCGTGACTTTTTGAATTTCTGACCTCTTTACTGAAACAGCAACACTGCTCCTGTCAACAGGCATCTGTCAGTTGACTCCTGTCAAAATTTAAACTTGCTGCGTCAGCTAGTTTGTGTTTGACAGCTATTTTTATCAGACTACTCACTAATTTGAGGAGAAAATGGAAATAAGTGAATTTCGTGTGCTTATTAAGCATTATTTCTTGTGAAGAAAAACCCATTACCGAGACCAAGGCTAAGCTTGATAAATACTATGGGGACTCTGCACCATCGATTTCAATGGTAAAAAAGTGGTTTACTGAATTTCGTTGTGGCCGTACAAGCACTGAAAATGCCGAACGTCCTGGACGCCCAGTTGAGGTCTCTACACCCGAAACAATCGAACAAATTCACGATATGGTGTTGGCCGACCGAAGATTGAAAGTGCGAGAGATTGTGGAAGCCGTAGGGATCTCGCATGGCTCAGTGGTTTCAATTTTGAATGATCACTTGGGCATGAGAAAGCTTTCCGCAAGATGGGTGCCGCGTTTGCTCACAGTCGACCACAAACACATGTGCAGTTGCCATGGCAAAAATCCATGAATTGGGCTATGAATTGCTCCCTCATCCACCCTATTCTCCAGATTTGGCTCCGAGCGACTACTTCTTGTTCCCAAACCTGAAGAAATGGCTTGGTGGAAAAAGATTTGACTCCAATGATGAAGTCAACTCGCAAACAAAGGCCTATTTTGAGGACCTCGACAAATCATTTTTTTTGGAAGGGATAAAAAAATTGGAGAAGCGTTGGACAAAGTGTATAGAGCTCAAGGGAGACTACGTTGAAAAATAAAATTATTTTTTTATCAAAAAATCTGTGTTTTAATCCAAAAGTCACGGACTTATTGACCCGCCCTCGTATATCTTACAACTGAAAATTTTTATAAACATTTAAAGGGGGAGATTCATATACTGACCAATACCGGATAAAGTTGGAGATAGGTTGGCTTTGGATGGGGAGAAATTAGAGGTCTGCAAGACCTAATAGTGTTGGCATATAGCATGGAGACTTTCTTCCAGTCTGCGATTTTCGTTTGGGAAAAGAAAAGAATATGTTTCAGAACTCCTACTCTATATGTGACTTGTAAGTTCGTTATGAACCACATATAGACCGACTGTAGATTCCTGATGGAAACTGATTCTGAACTCCACACACCAAAGTGATTAATGAATTAAAGACCAAACATTGGTCTTGATGTGCAGGGGATTCCAGAAGCTTCATGAGAAGAATCTTACTCCCACCGAACAATCTTAATATAGAAAACGGTCTCCTACACTCCTTTATAGATTCTTAACAATACTAAGATTCAGGGCATGAAAAAAAACAGCAAAAAGAAAAATAATTAGTTGAAGATTATAAAATATCTGAATCAAACAAATAATGGACAGTTTAGATGACATTCAAACTACAACATGCGTATCCAGGAAAAGCAAAGACAGGCGAAGACATATGAATGACAAAGTGACGACAAAATGCGCGTGTTCCAAAGAACGTCGCCATCATGAACGAAAAGATATGCTTCCAGTGGCATCTAATTGAAGCAAGGCAATGCGAAATGGACATTTAAACAAGACTGGAGAACTTTTGTATAAGGCGGACAGATATCGCCTTCACACCACATTATGACTTACACCAGCAGAGAGCAACGAAATTTTTAGTTCGCGGAGCCAAATACCTAGGTTGCAAAGATAGCAGGCGACTGTTCACAACAGTATAACTTATTAAGCCACATCAATGACAATGCCTGAGCTCAATGCTCAAAAACTGAGCTTTTCAAACAATTTGTAATCAGAAATAAGGGTTCGCTCTAGGGCCGCTCACAGTTTGGGCCAGAAAATAGCGAATGGATGCCCTTAGATTCCTTAAAAATGGGTTGGCCATTCAAGTATATTTGACTTTTTCATATTTTAGGGTCATAAACGAGATCTAAATTTGACTTCCTAAATCGAACATATGTTCAGTTTCCCAGCTTTGACACTAAAATAATATTCGAAGATCTTAACGTATGGCTTGTTAAGAATGCAGTATCTGAAGGGTGTCATAACAACACAGACTGCATATCGTTTGATAATGGACTCATATTTCTAAAATTTGTAACATGGCATAACCCATCAGTAGACAGCGCACAGTTTCCAAATTTTAACAACTACAAGTATAAAGGGACTTGGTTATCTCAGACTGTCAGCGGTCGACGCAAGGCACTTCTGCGGTATTCTGGATGTCCGAACGTTTCGAGAAACTCTGATCAATTCAGATTATTTTCTTGTAGAATACAGATATCACAGATACAACGGAGGTAAGTAACTCCACTAAAGTTTGACGTCGAGAAGCTGCAATCGTAGGAAACAGTTTTCATCATTACAAACAACAAACTGTCAGGGGAGTGCATATGACTATTGAAGCAGAAGCCGCAAAAGCTGTATATATTGTCACAAAAGAGAGACCAGCAACATCGACGACTTGAACAAAACATCACAATAGGCAGCCACAACTTTGAGGCAGTAGGCGACTTTATCTCAGTTCTCATACAAGCCCCTTTACATTCCTATCCTATTTAACTGCGCAAAAACGTGGATACCTACGAAATCGAATGAAAATGTTCCTGGGTGCGTTGACCAGAAAGTCCTTCATGTAGTTTCCGGTCCCTTTTGCATCAATGGAGAATAGAGAAGACGTTTCAACAGCGAACTGTTCAAACTGTACAGTGGTACGTATTCCACTCTATGTCCACAGATTTCAGCTAGGCTTTCGATAAAATTTACCATCAACTTATCATTTTCAAACTAAAAAAAACTTGAGGTTTCCCCTTCGTTTGTGGCATTGATCAAATCGTATTTAAGCTTGGTTTTATCCGTGCTCCATCTCTGACCAGTAATCCGTTTCCACTGTAGCTCAAATCAAACCAATCCAGTTGAGTTTTGTCGATTCAAAATAACTCTTCTCAGAGCATAGAACCGGAGATTAGATACATCACCTCCTTATTTCATATAAGTCAAGTTTTAAGATGTGAAACATACTTTTGTTTTTAAAATTCTTAGTACCTGTAAAGGATCTTCGTACCACAGTTGCCAAGTTGGATAAAAACATAATATCCTAACCTGTATTTTAAGAAATAAACTAAATAAAAGGCTCTGCAGAGACCTTTAAAAAGTTTCCAAAATAGGAGATTTCCCCGGAGATGACCCTTTAAATTCCTTAACTATCTCTTCTTGAAGAATTTTTGAATATTTCAAAAAATTAAATTTCTCAATTTCTCTTTAAAATATCATTATTTTCGTCTAACCACTCAAGTTCAACTTTCCCGGAACTGTTTGCACAGAGAATAACGTATCTGCTACCATTTACGGCCTCGGAAATTCCCTTCGAACCTAACCAAAACTTTTCCTACTCCCCAAAGGCTTTAGCAATGATGACGACAGATTTCTAAACACCTCCCTATCACGCACCAGGCACCAGTAAACCAAACTCTTTGCTAGAGATATAAATTAATTTTCAAATTTATTGCTACAACGACTACGACCAACGGTATAGAGAGTTTCTTACAATCGTGCCAAAGAGAAGCCAATCCATAATGGTTAGTGAAGCTTGGAATGGATACAGACACATCGAGAACGGGGAAAATTGCGGTCTGGCAACATGCATTGCACATAGCTCATGAGTTCATGAATAAATAGGCAGTGTTCCCAATTTGTCGTAGTTAATAGCCATCGATTGGAACAATAAATTATTCTTTATTGCTGAATGAGATTGTTGTGCGGATAATGGCGATGCCGAATGTTAACTGAAACTGGAGGTGTGCACGAATTTTATTTCGATTTTCAAAGATGACCAAGGTTTATTATTGAAACAAATTAATAAAATTTATAACCGCCATACTTATTAATGATGTACTGGTATCTAAACCAAGATTAAGGTTGACAGCCAATGGAATGAGTTAATTAATTCTACTCGTAGTATCATAGTGCTTGAAGTTTATATAACCTGTGGATAAGTAGTTGTCTTCTTCTTAGTCCTTAGATAGTCATCTATTTCGACTAAATTTTTTATACATTCTTAATATTTAATATTTTAATATTATAATATTTAACTGTTCTCGGTGCAGAACAAATGAAATAAAGATTTTCCAAAAGGAATAAATTTCAAAGTCCGCTGTCGTTTCAAGTTTTTGTTTTTAAAAATTTGCCATAGTTCAGCATTGCTTGGAAAATAATCAAGTATTGTGTTTGATCGAAGTATCGTATTTATTCTCAATATCGTCATTATTGAGGATTTAGCAGTCGAGAGCTTTAAAACTGGAGACCATGATCTGGAAGCTTATCAATGCAGGTATATAATTTGGTCAGAGGAATGCATACCAGAGTGATGAAATCCGTGGAATGTGAACATCGTCCGTCCGGTTCTGAAGAAAAAAGATCCCTAAACTGCATCGACTACAGGGGCATAAATCTATTGAACGTCGCTAGAAGATCCCTGCTGACATATTATATAAAAGTCTTAAACCGATGGTCACCAATTTGATAGGTGCATACATTGTGATCTTAGACCTGGTTAATCGACAATCGAGAATAAGAAATCGGTTCTTCCCACCTCTTCATCGATTTTAAGGTGTTGTCTCACACTAAAATTTATTTTTTCGATCATGAGAATAGTTTAAGTAATCTGCTTACCTGAGTAAGCCCTCCTTCCGTCTATTTTGTTAACAACTATGGTAGAGCTAAATGACCTATACATTGGGTAGAATGTATATATTATAGAGAACTCCGCCGCGATATTTTTAAGTTAGTTACCAAGACCACAAACTTAGAACTACACACACTGGTCTAAAAGCATTGCCAATTCATTGATATTGAAGGTATTTTTAACAATGTGAACTTTGAATCAATGGCTAATACCCTCCTTAGGAAAGATTCAAATCCCAAGAAAAATGTATTAATAAAGGTATATCTCGAGCAACCAAGAAGAAACTTTGACCGTCAACATCACTATCGTATTATTCGGCTCACAAATATGGACAATTTAAAATGCGGAAGAAATCTTTGTTCGTGTAATGTTATGTGCATACAGAACATACTGTAGCTGCCTTGAGTTGGGTGAGAGTGTAACGCAAAACTCGGATATGTTTACTCAGCGTCGATTGCAACATTTTGGTCTTTATTCCCCCACTTTGTGTAAAATGTTTCATTCGTGTAGCAAATCATACTAAATGGAACTGAAGCAACAAGATCATATTTTCTAACGGGAGTTCCTATGCTCTCAATGCTTGCGGAGAAGCAAAATCGCCATATCTGGAGTAAGACAAGTTCAAAACAGACTCAATTACACTCATAAAAGCGGACTGCTTTCTGTGGTCTTCAAGTTGGCTGCAGCATAAATGCCTGTCTTAGCAAAAATGACGTTGAAGTTCGCGTTATAGTCAATAGCCAAAGAGTAATCAATGATTATTTCTTTGAAAATATGGATTACATTGATCCGGCCATTGACATTGATCTGGCCGTAACTACGGCTAACATGGTCCATTCTAAAGCTCCAATTTTCGATGAAGCATTAGAGAGTTACGAGTAGTGTTTGACCAATGACTTGAGTAATATTGGGTTCCTAATCGTCAATCGTAACCGGCTTCTCGCTTTAGATTTTACGTACCCCCAAAAGGAAAACTCTAACGTCACATAATCCGAGCGGCTAATTCACCGGTCCGATGGTTGAAATTAATTGTTTACCAATTCGTTTTCGCAATAAAATCATGGTTTCACGGGCTGAGTAGAAAGTGACACCGACTTGGGTGTGCCAAATATCTTCAAGACTACGGGCTTCAATTACAGGTAGCAAACAGTCCGTTCTTTTGGCGCGATAACGGCCATCATTTACAGTTACGTTCCGGTCGTCCTCAGCCTCGAAGAAACTGAAACCGATGATTTTACGAGAACATAAACCTCACATATCCGTTGTTTTGTCTGGCATCTTTTGAACCTCTTTAGGTTGCTCCGCTGTAGCTGGTGCTTTTTGACGTAGCCATATAGTCATAAAATGTTGGTCAAACCAACTATTCTTCTTGAATTTTTTAAGGAGCACAACGACTGAAATGAAGATGATTCGGAAGGCTGGTTGACTTCAGTACTTCCACAAATTGAATTTTTTGTATGTTTTGAAGCCAAGAGTAAGAAATTAGGAAAAAAAGCCCAGGCTGAGGTCAAGCTGAACGGAGCATTGTAAAGAGAACGCTTGGAGCTTGCAAAGGATATCCGAACAACTTAAGTCTTAAATAAAACAGTGTTTATTTTTTTTAAATTGATTTAATCATTCAGTCATCTACATCCGATAAATATTTTCCTTGGCTTTGCTGGTAAAATTGTTTTCTTTAAACGAAATTCGTAATCATAGTTTCGAACAAATATAGCTGGATCTCATTGGTATGTTGGTTAATTCTTCTCTTTTAAGGCTTAAGTGATTGTAAAATTGTTGATATCAATTTCGACTTCTGGAAAATCCAGAGAAAAAGAGGTCAAAAGCGTTCTGTTCGACATTGATTCTTTGTGCACTTGCAGTAGCGTCTTCGAATGGTCAAAACCCACACCAAACTGTTTGCTTGTTAACGAAGTCTTAAACGTGGAAGTACAATCTATCGTTGAAGATGTATTTGTTGAAAGCCCACTATTTTTAAGCTGTTCACCAGGGCTTGAGTAGTTCAGCCATTTGGATTTTATGGGTATTAAGTTCCAAATGGGTATTAAGTATTCTCAGAAAAATGGTAAATTTTTGACCACGATGCCCAATGCATATTCCCAAACTTTCGGCCACATTCTGGCAAACAGGGATAAATAGAAAGACTAAATCTGACATTAACAATCGACCCAATCTTTGTCGAATTGTTTGATTTTTTTTATCGATGAATACTAGAGTACCCAAAAAATGTTGTATTTACAAACCTTAAATTGAATAATACTTTTATGACCGTCAACAATCAGCAGACTCGGTTTTTGTATGTCGTTTCTGACTACTCCAACTATTCCCTACCATCAGTACTGAATCAGGCGAAAATGAACAGCGAGAGATAGCATTTTATGTTTCATTACAATAATAATTATTCAAGTGCCTTCCTCAAACGCATTACTAGGCCCCCAGGCCAAAAAAAATCACCTCCTCTAAAAATGACATTGAAACAACAATACTTTAAATCGGTCACAGTGATATTTCAACTTACTTTTCCCACCCTACTAGTACTCGTAGATTGCTTCCAGTAAAGTGTCACAAATTTTTCAAATCTACAAACTGAACTAAACTCAGTAAAAAACTTTATTCAAGTGACTCTGTCAAGGTTTACCCAACATTACCATAGCTTTGGCTATGTCAATCAGAGTCAACTCACTTTCATCAAACTTTAAATAGTTAACTTGTTCGAGTAAATGTTAGTCCTAATTCTTTATGCTCTACTGTTGCTTTATAAATTTTCAAATACATTTGATTGCCTTCAATTAGCCTTCGTCCATTTTCCTCTTTTACCTTGAATGTATTATATTTGTCAGTGGAATAATTCAACAGCACAGATACATCTCCAGTGGAATTTTCTAGGCTCTCTGCGTTCATGTTAACTACCCATAAACAACCCTTTTAAAAAGTTTTCAAACTTTTTACTCAACATTAGCTGGAGCTATGAATTCGCTGCAACCTCGTCTAATTAGCTTTTTCACATTTCGCTGAATTATGATCCATTACGATCGTTATAAACTCATTTTGTCCGAAAGTAAATATTTGTTAAAAAGTTTTTACTAACTTGGAAAAAATAAAATTACAGAAATTATACGAGTTCGACTGGCCTCATTCGCTCTACCTAGAATTTGACTTTCAGTTGAATTTTGAACATACACGGAAATGGATAAATCCAAAAGCTGGGAATTTTAACTTTTAATTTTTGTTGGGAGTTTTTCTATTTCCTGCTACCAAATTCGAAATGAAATAGACAAATAGAAAAAGGGAAAAAGGATCCCACACAATTGCAAGCAGATTTTATATTTTTGTTTTTTCTTTCTTTCATTTTTGAATGAAAACTATAAACTAGGACAAAAACGGAATATAAAATAGATTTAATGTCCATTTATACGAGTAACCTAATAAATCTTTTCGTTATTTGCAGCACACCTAAAGGACTCGAGGACGTTTCATCATATCCGACACTTTTTGCCGAACTCCTCGGTGAAGGATGGTCCATTGAGGACTTGACAAAATTAGCCGGTGGAAATTTCATTCGAGTTATGTTGGAAGTTGAAAAAATACGCGACATCAAGAAGACTAATGGTGTTAAGCCATTTGAAGATCATCCCAATTTCCGTACAGATGATCCTTACAATTGTACATCCAGCTAATTAATTTCAACTCAGCCGGAATTGGGAAAATAATTTACAATAAAATCATTTTGGTAGTTTTAAATTTAAATTTATTTTTTATTTATTTGATAATAATAAATACGTACATTAGATATTATATATATATGGTATAAATAGAAAACAAAAATACCCAATTCCAGTGCCTCTATCAATTTGGAATAATAATGAATCCAAAGGAAGAACTTAGAAGAACCTAATGAGTGAAATTTTTAAGTGGACAAAGAACTGCACATAAAAAATTTTAATTTCGATTTTAAAAGTATTTCACATTTTGCTATTTTTTTTCTTCTTATTATCTATCATTTAATCATTGTAATAGCATAACAACCTCCATGAGGAGATCCTTTAAATATGGATTAATTTATGGATACAGGAATACCCCGAACTTAAGCGAAAGGTGGGTCCGAACGGGGTATAATTTCTCATATAAATACAAAAATATTAATTATTTTCAATTGGGGCCGGAAGCTAAAGAAAATCGCAATTTAGGCAAAATATGTTTATTAAAATTTTAAATTATACAAAAATAAAATCGACAACTGAAGTTACTTTGATGTAGAAGGCTTTATAAAATCTAACAGAGTAGTTTGGCGACTCGAAGAAAAGACGAATCGACGAGATTTGAAAATCGCGTAACTCCGGGCTCGCGTAAGTCTAGGTATAACTGTATGTGGACTAGTGTTATCATTCGCAGACTTTCATTCTGAACGTAGATCCTTAACTACAAGGTCTTAAAATTATCTACAGATTAAGAACTTCTACCTCTTTTCCCATTTATTGTAAGGGTCATATCAGAACATTTCCTCGCAGACTTCTTTATATACCTCCGCTTCCAACAACTCATACCAGCTGAAATATGACCTTTCCACCATCCAGTTCGATCATTAGCTTGGTCAATCCTCTTTTTCTATTGCCCCGTCCGTCTGGAGTGGGTTTGTAGATTCGCAGACACGCAGCACTGAAGTTCAACGGCCCTATATGACCTATTATTTTTTTATTTTTTATTGAAAATTATTCCTTATTTCAATTTTTAACAGAGTCTACGTAGATAAAGGCACTTACAATTACAACATCAATGTTATATTTGTCTCAAACGACATTCTCTAGGTTACGTAGAGAACCTATGGAACCCATTTGTTTAATTCCCAATGCTACAGTTATCTGATTGTTGAGATGTTTGTTGAGTTTAAGAAAGATTTTAGTTCGTCAATTTTTCGGGCACCAACTCGAGTAAATCGACAAATTGGTTAACCCAGTTGTCGTTAACTGCCTCTAGCTGATGAAATTGATAAAAGTATGGAGTCAATCGATCGGAAATTCATGAGTTTTCTCTAAAATCTTCCGCAGTGCAACAATGTTGGTGATTGATTTTGCTGGGGTAGAACTACATCGATATAGAACAAACGTGTTGTTTGTAAAAGCCTTAATTCTTTATACAGTATGACAAATACGATCTTTAGGGCGATGTTGAGGATATTACTTTCATATGTGGCGCAGTTGAGGAATGTCCATTTTTGTGGATTGGTAATCCATTGATCAGGCATGCATAATCATAATATCTGCAACACGAACTGCGATCCTACTAAAAGTTTTCCTCTTTACATTTGCAGGCTTTGGCCTAAGCTTTTAAAGTTTGACTTCCTTAGTAACATTTGGAAACTTTTGACGGGTTCCTACAGTTCTAAAAACTGGTAGGAAAGGAGCTTTTGAATGTTTTTGGAACACTTTCTCAGTAAGGGCTCTGATGATGTATTGTTCTTAAGATGCTTTAGATATTCGCTTCTAGGACTAACAAAGCAGTGATTCAAGGCATTGTTCGCTTTTGCTATGATCAGGTAACTAATTTTATAGAGAAGCGACTTGCGTCGATAGTGAGCAATTTTATTGACGGTGGTTATAATGGTATCTTTTGTGCCCTTAAGAGAACATTAAAATCCAGTGAACGCCTATAACACTCGATAATGGACCGCATTTCTACAAAGTCTATTAGTCTGAGGGTATATTTTCTAACAGTATCACCAAAGGAGGTACCCTCTCTTACTAGCTTTGCGTTAAAATACCAAACACACTAGACATATGTTTTGTATGGCAACTTACAGAAGATGTCATTGCTGCCTTCTTTTTTGTGAAGACATCTTTGGAATGGCTGGAATGACTTGGGTATCATATGGTCTCTATCTAACAAAGCAATTGAAGCAAAAATTCAATACTGATACAGCATAGGAATGGGGTTCGAAATCTGTCCTACCTTAAGCATTGTCATCCTTGTTTTAGTCGTTTAAGCTACATCTACATATTTGTCCATCTCTTAGTATGCCGTGTGTTTTTCGTTTTGTTCATTCCACCTATTTGAAGGCGGATATGGCCTTATACTCGTAACTGCTATGCATTTCTATTTATTGTGTTATGAATTTTGGACACAGATTTTTCAATGCAAAGTACAGTCTGTTTGATAACATCGTACACGATAAAAATTAAAGAAGAACTTATAATAATAAAAAACAATCAATTGTACTGGTTTATTTTGTTTATTTATTTGAATGCTTTCAAATAAATATGTTGTTCACTCTCCTCCATTATCAATAATTGCTTGTAGTCTTCGAGGCATGCTTTCTACTAATCTTCTAACATAATCTTGAGACAAAGATCTCCATAAAACTCGTATTTTTTGTGATAATTGTTTGACCGTCGAGATCTTCTTTCCTTGGAGCTTTAGCTTCATGAATGCCCAAACATTTTCAATGGGATTTGCATCCGGCGACTGTGATGCCCAATCTAAAACATCGACGCCATTTTCTTGTTTCCACGCACTGCACAAACGACTGCGATGTTTCGGGTCATTATCTTCTTGCAGTAACCAGTTCTCATTCCTTGGTAATAAAGTCTTCTTATAAATTTTGACCCTATTGGGTGCGTTTAAGTTATTTGTAAACATGAACAAATTGCCAAATCCTTGTTTTGAGAAGCATCCCCAAACGTGCACATTTGCCGGGTGTTTGACGGTCCGCTGGATTAATTTATTGGATTGTGTACACCAGGTATGAGTGATAGGAGACCATGCCCAAAAAGAAGCTTCATCCGAAAAAATAACGTTGTTCCAATCTCTGTCCAAATTCTCCTTGGCCCAACTGAGTCGTTTTTCTACGTGTTTTTTTGACAGTAGTGGTTTCTTTATTGTGCTTCGAAAATTTACATTATTGGCTAGTAAACGTCTTCGTATCGTATCACAACACACATTTAGACCCTTTTTATATAAAATCCCTTGTCCTCCACGTAACAATAGAAGAAGATTTTTTCAAACACGCGTATAATCATTTTGTCCTGCTTTTTTGTTGTTTTTGGCGTAGACCCACGATCCGGCAAATCATCCACATTTTTAACTTTGGAATAACGGTGCACCTACTTGCTAACAAATGCTTTTGACTTTGTCATGTATTTAGCAGCTGCTCCGTATGACATTTTCGGTCCTTTGGATGCGTGCACAAGAATACTGCTTCATAACGTGATGCAAACGCGACACTCATTTTAAAATACTTCCGTCTCTGACAAAAATTGAACACTCTTTAATTTTTTTTATTCAAAGCATCTTAGCAGAAGTATTTTTTTATCTGCTAATGCAAATGCCACTTCCAAACCGGTTTTCATAAACGAGTTTTGTCGTATACGATCTTATCAAACGGACTGTACAGAAGGTTCATTTTTATATTTTCCAGTGCCCATTGAGGGACATGCTTAAGTGATGTACGAGTATATCCCATCAAATTTAATATAAAAAAAGCATGCCCAAGCCTATGGTATTCGCAGTTTCTATTCTAAATATATCGGTGGACTTAGGGCAAGGCAATGATAGTATCACAAAAGGGGAACTCAATTTGCTCACGCTAAACTGTGGGCCAAGTTTAATCGTTGATCGTCCTTTCAGACAATTAACGAAGTTTGCTTTGCCAGTACAGTTCAATCAACTGAGAGAATACCATTATTGACATTCTAAGGTCCAATTAAAGTATTCATCAATAATGTGAAACTTTTCTTTTCATCTTTGTTTAGTATCTTTCGCTATTTGAAAATATATTTTTCCCTTTCCTTTAATTTCTGCAAAATAAAATTTCTTGATTCAGTCATTTAAAATTATTTTTACTTAAACTGTCAATACTTTTCTGTTAAAATAAATAAACTTGTCTTTGATAAACGGAATTTTCATATTTTTTTTTAAAAAAAAGCATTTGCATTCATAAATGTGACACGATTTAAAACCAAAATTCAATTCACACCGTAGATAAATAGGTATCTCATATAAAATTAAAGGTTGATAATTCTTACAGATGAACTAGTACTCTATTGTGAAAATGTAAATACAAATAGATAGATATATCCACAATTGTAATTCATATATAATAAAAAATAAGAAGAAGAAACCAAAAAAAACATCATTACCATACGTACTAGTGCTGTACATAACATAACTAATTATAGTAAACAAAAATTCAAACTGAAAATTTTTCTTATTTTCCAAGAAAAAAAATATTTTTAAAACCAAGGAGACGATAGTACCTCTTTTCTCAGTAAGACCTGTAAATAATATTAAATTTCTTATAGAAAAAAAAAACTCATATAATTAATCAATAATGTTTTTTGTTAAGTTTTAAGGTATTTAATTTCGTGTAAAATAAATTAAAAATTAAAAGTAAATTTAATCGATTTCAAAGAAGATATACAAAATCCATGGAAAGGACCAACTCTAGAATTATTTAAAGAAATAAAACAATGAAAGCTACATACTTAAATAATAATTTCAAGTCTAATTGATTTTTATTTCTTCTATGGATTCTTGAAATGAAACATATCACGTAAATAAAATGAATAACAAAGAAAAAAAAAACAAATGTAAATATTTAAAAACAAAAATATTAAATAAATAAATGAATAAACTTAAATAAATACGATTGTAAAAATAAATGTTTTATGAGGGAAAATATTACACTTAATACAGAATTTCAAGGAAATACAAAAATAATTCATCCATAAACAAGATTGTGAATAAGAAAAAAGAAGAAAAAATAACTTTCATGGATTTAAAATACTTTAATAATTAAACTTTAAACAAAATTATATTTGAATTTAATTTAGATAAGGACATCTTGGATTTCTTTAAAAAAAAAAAAAAAACAGTTTTATTTTAAAAGAAATAATGCTTCCAAATTCGTTTTCAAAAACATACATAAAGGGGACAAAATTAAATTGAATATTTTTTCCTTAAATATTTAAGAATAAGGGCTCAAATGTTATTCATTTAATATCTCTAAACTTCCATGCAAAGTCTTTGTTATATTGAATTTGATTTGTAATGGAAAAGGACCATTTTGAGGATTCTCCGAGGTCACTTACTTCCAATCTAACCATTGTAAGAACTGGCTTAAATATTGTTTTTTTTCTTACGAGTTTAGATGAGCAATATTATACAAGCGCGACCCAGTTCTTGAGCTTGTCACTGAAAATTATTCTAGTTCCCCAGAACAAGGTCTAAATATTTAAAACTTATTTTCCAGCGTTACTGAGGGTTGTGGTTCGTGCGTTGAAACTGGACGAACGACTTAAAGCAAGCCCATGCACCAACACCATGTGTCGCATTTTCGCCCATATCTTCTGGCGCCTTTATCAAATCATTTAAAGTTTCCTCAAAAAAATCTTTGGTGAAAGATAAGAAGTCATTCTTGAGTCTTTAATGTACTACTTCAATCAAAAACCTTGCACGACACTTAAAAGCTGCAGTTATTGAACTCTGCCATTATGTGCTCCAACATTAACTCGTATATTTTCATAGTTTACACATAGCTGGTTTTTGCAATATCTTGTGTCGCCTTGCCTTAATACATTAGATTGCCTCTCATCATTTTTTGGAACACGTTGTTTTAATATGTGAAATATGTAAATTTCAACACTATTCGTTTGGTAGGTATTTTTGTTCATCTTCATAATATGTTATTTCTTCGACTGATTTTCTTGCGAATTTTTGTTTGGTTGTGCCGCTACCTTTAAAACGTAAGTTCGTTGTTTCATTATCCGCCGTTGGTACTTCTTTTATTATCTCTTGACTGCAAATAGGAAAGGTAACTCTTTCTTTTCAAAATCCTAACTCAGTGACTCTTTTGCTATATCACATGCAACAATTGCCTCTTTTCCTAGTTTGAAGTCTTACTCAAGACGGAGTATATTGATTTCGCTATCTTCGTTGTATGTGAATACGCAAGGCTTACCTTTTGTCCCCAACGCCATTTTTGTCTCATCTTTTCCTTATCTCAATTATTTAATTTAGTGGAAAGGGCCTTTTAAAACACCGATCTCATACATGTTCTCTTTAAAGTAGTTATAAAGGGTGTACATACTTGCACCCATGGTTCGCCCTCTTGGTTATTGGCATTTTCGAGTCACTCTCGCAAATTTGTATGCTTAGCGCTGGAATCGACCTAGCCAGAAGAGTAAAGATTCAACGCCTGAGATGGCTAGGTCATGTTGAGCGGATGGACACTAACGCTCCGGTGCGAAAATTCCTTGAATCCACCCCCGAGAGACAGCGCAGTAGACAAAGGCTGAATTTCAGTAAAGGATAGAGCTGGCTGAAGCATTCTTTAATGACATTTTGGACATTGCTTGCATATATTTAGTAACATCATTGATTTCCTGAACTCCACATGCACGTTCTCAGCGTCGTCATGACGCAATCGGACTTCATGTGTGACTTTTTGCCATAAAATTCGGCATTCCATTTTACTTTTAGATACAAATATCTAACTACGAACTGTACAGCATCAGAGTACAGAGCACACTGTTCCCAGTTTATCAAATCAAGGTTTATAGATAACTGCGATTACTTGATGCTAAACCGATTTTTTGATCTTCATTTGGTGCAACATTCTAGTGTACTGAATCGATGTACCCGACCGATTACAGGTAGTGGATTTTTCCTTTTGGTACAACAATACATTGACATCGTTATGCGCTTGGTAAAGTTGATAGTTGTTTGCCTTGTTTCATTTGCATGACCAACATTTTTGTATGATTACCAAAATCTGCTCCACTGCCTCAGTTTTCGTCCAGCCTTTAGCTCCATAAGGCATGATTAGTAATTAGACTTTGTAGACCATGGTTTTGGTATTTTGAGTTAGAAACTGGACTCACGAACCGAAACACTTTTACTAAGGCCCTTAATACGGTCGTTACAAAGGTGCAAAGGTCCATGTGGTGAATACTCTCATACGTAAGTAATAAGAGGTGATGAGTATTTAATTGGAGCTCGGTGGCATTAGATTTGAAAGCATCTTGTGGATCTTGTAGACAACATGCCGCAGTAATTTATATCCCTTATGGTAGTATCACTCTTCGATTGGAACAGATAGACTTGTCATATAGTTCTTGACTATGCTTTGTAGACAGAATGATGCGTTCTCTTTACTAAAATATCGCCCACCACCTTTCAAATCGTCTGACTGTATTTCATTAAGACATGCGACTTGTTGTTCGGCATTCTTTTACAAGCTCAGCTGATTTGTTTTGTTTGAACTTCATCGATCACAATTGAATTTTCGTCGCCATGCCCATAAAATACCTAAAAGTATAACTTGTTGAAGTACCGAACATTACGCTCATTATTTCGCTCTTCGATATCCCTCCACAGTATTTGTTTTTCCTCTTTTCTTCGAGCTAATTACTCCACATTTATATTGCATACTATATCTTTTCCCCTCTTATTCTGCGCACACTGCTCCCCAAAACTCGGATGTCTTTTGTTTTGGTGTTTTGTAGCCAAATATTACTGGTGATGCTACATTGTGTGCACATATTGTTGGCGAAAATAGCAAATATTGCATACTTGTTTTCTGCAATCTCCAACTTTTTCTCATGTGCTCAAGGACTTCAGGTGGTCCGACTTGCTATCAGCAGCTTTCAATCATTTAATGCTTGAGCTCTGGATTGGGCTGGAACTCAACAGTGATAGGGCTCTAAATTTTCGTTATAAATGTTTACACAGTTAGGATTTTTGTTGAATATCTTGAAAATGGTTTGACCGTCTAAGGTTGTTGTAAGATCTTTGTTGTGCGTGATTTAAGTCCTATTTGTCACCTTATCTGCTGCAATATCAATATTCTATTACAAGTTCGCCGACTTGTTCGCCAAAGATGTCTTTTTACTATTTTTTTCTCAAAGCGAGTTCGCATCTATACATGTGTAATCTTTTCCATCCTCTACAATACCCCACGGTTTTCTTTTCATTAATGCTGATCCTATCCAATTTAGTTTTTAATCGCAGTGATGCTCGTCATACATGACACGGGTATGTTCTCAAAACTTCTGAGAAACTCCCAAAGCGAATAGGGTTCCTGAAGGATACATCGTGTCGTCATACCAAATCGGATCCGTTTATATTCAAGCCTGATAGTTTGCTAATAACAATAGTTTTTTGTTAAAGACATGTCCTATTGTCTACAAGTCGTGTAAAGTTGCATATAAACTTATAAGCTATTAAAGAGCGTAACTGAAATGGTATGGGGGCACAAATCTTTTAATGTCATATTAACTTATGCTTCCCCTTTATGTACGAATTTTCTTTTATTTCTCTTTTAAATTCAGAATAAAATTAAATCTATTTAAAAAATAATAATATACATACATATGTAGAATAATTAATAAAATGGTTAGATATTTTTAGAAATGAAAACAAATTTTCCAGTAAGTTATTAGAGAAAAGAAAAACAAAAATAATTGTAGTAAACTCAGTTTAGTTATGAAAAATATTTGAAAAAGAAAAATTTTGTAGTCAATCTACTGAAACAAATCGCGTATCTGCAACTAAAATTTCTAGAATATAAGAACAAAGGGTTTAGTGACTTTTGTACATTTCGCTAAACCAAACGAATCTATCAATAAGTTAAAGATATAAAAATACAAAATAAAACAAAAATTAAATAAAAATGTATTTATTCACTAACCTTAAGAATAGTCGTTATTAAATAAATTTTTAAATATAAAATTTGTAATTAAATCTGTAGTTTAGTTATGTATATCTCAAATAGAAAAAACAAAACTCTACACTTATACAAATAATAGTACTAATATAAATTAATAGAAAAAAAATAAATATAAAGTTAGAATTTTAAATAAAAAAATTAAAAACAAAAATCAAGAAATTAGTGAAAAATTTAATAGTAAATTCGCGTTTGACGAATGACGATTTTTAAATTTAAAGTATATTAAAAAAATGATTTCGAAAAGAAGAAATAAATATTTAGTTAATATAAAGACAACTAGAAAACTATTGCTGACATTAAATTAATATTAAAACCAAAACGAAAAAGAAGATATTTAATATCGATAGGAAAATAAAAGAGAATAAGAAAAGATATGTTTGACATGGCATACGAGTAAGATAATATGATATAGGTATATAGTAAATGTTTATATATATACACACATCTGTATGACTAAAATGTATGTTTCCGAAATATTTTGTTTTTGTTTTTTTTATATAATGAAATAAAACACACTGAACGATAAGAAAAATCAATTCAATAAAAAAAACAAATAAAATATAATAAAATGAATTATTTAGAAAATTTTAAGCAAACGATTTTGGTGTTCTTTTTTTATGAACTAGAGCTGCTGGGTATAGTCGTTTATTGTGCATACAGCGCAACGTTTATGTTGCAGACAAGGAACTAGTGAATTTCTCACTCTTTGGTAGAAAATCAGCACATTATCAGTACTCATCCCATCAAATCTTGATACAACCATAGTTCGGAAACTCGTAGAAAATGCTCCGTTGTGCCTTCATTATTCTTAGAGGAAACGTCCCAGGATGCTGTATCACTTATGTGTAGCATACTTCATAATTATTAAAAGAATGGTATCCCATTACGAGGATAATAACAGTATAAAGCTTTTCCTATTGAGCAACTACAAATCTAACCTCTTTGAGACGTGCGTCGGAAGGCATTCGGTTAGTCTGCGAAGATCCTGGAAATTTGTACTTTCTGCATGACATGAAGTCCAATTGTCAGTGGAAGCCTCCATTGAACTTTGCCTACAACCGTATGACTATTGGAACCAAAAAATACTTAGGGAATTCAGGCTCCCAGTTGCGTTCGGACGGGACTAGTATTCTGTAAGTACAATAGCTTCAAAGCGTTAAAAATGTTCAGCTGAAAAAGAAGATGCGTTTTTTTCCTAACGAGGGGTGAAATTCAATGTTAAGGATTGTGTACTAACACAACTTGTGATGGAACAACAGTCTATAACAATGTTTTCTTAAATTTAAAATATAAGCCAAATCGTATGGCACTAATATGTAATATCCTTCACTACATTCATGGTAAGTGTGGCTTACAACCCCAGCCAATTCAACAGTCAATATTGTGATCTCTTTGGGCATAGATACTTATTCAAATTGGGGCAAAAGTAATCTAATGGCGTCCATTTTGTTAAAAAATAAGCTTCGTTTTTACAAGAAGTCTATTTTAAGATATAAACATGATGACATTAAGTTGAAGTCTAGTTGAATAAATGATATCGATCAAATTATCACCTCCTTGTTGATGCATATTTGTGCTCGTCTTATGGCATTTTGAATTGCTGCTCGCAAAACATCTACATACTCGTAGCTTTAAATTTGCGATTTCTTCCTGAATATTAGCTTTTAATACTTGCATCAACCACACTTGTGGTTTATTGTGCCAAACGCGAGATTTCAAAAAAAAATCTCAAAGAAAGAATATGGCGTAGTCAGATGTAGCTTTCTGACCGACAAGTTCAAAACGGGACATCACACGGCCATGAAGTTGGTTGCTCCATTTTGCTGAAACCAACAATGCTCGAGACTCAATTCAGAAACTTGCTTTCTTATTGCTCGTTTAACATTGATCTGTAGGGCTTACCAGTTACAGTTACGGTGGTCCCGCCACCAATCTGAAATAAATAAGGAACAAACATTTTTTACTGCAAACGCAGGGGTGGCTCTTTGTGGATTTCATTTGGAAACCCAAATTTTGTTTATTCGCATACCCATAAGCAAAACAGGGCTTAGACCCTCATTATGATTTTGGATACGAAATCATCCTCTTCTTGCACCAGGGTGAACAGAGCATGGAAGTAAGTAAGCCTCACTTGACGGTCATTTGGCAGCAAGTGAACGGTTTGCACTATAAGAACATCTTCAATTAGTGTTTCACCAAAATTCGACGCAACGAACGTCTGCTGATGCCAAATTGTGTGCATCGTTGTCTCGTCGATGTTTGTGGACTCTTTCGGGCGTCCTCGGATACAGCAATGATATTCTCGGTCGAACGACCAATACGGTGGCGGCACTACTTCTTGCGACATCTCTAGCGAACCCAGTTTGCACGTGAAGCTCAGCCAAACGCTCAATTATTGGTGGACATGGTGCAGAATCACGAGGAGAACGGTAATGAAATCACACTGCACTAAAGCAACAGACCGGAAACTGCTCAAATAGCAGTAACAATAATTTCGTGTTCTTCAGGTGTATATCGCCCCATTGCTTGTTGTTATTCTCTATCTACTCGTATCTAAAACGTCATTCACATTATGACATAACTTTTGCCTCACCTTGTATGTAATTATAAGTGGTAAATTAAACGATATCTCTACATTCGTTTCTAGGGCACGTCAATTAGTAGACAATCTGTCTGCTTGCGGTCAAGTTGTGATAAACACTTACGCCCCATGATTCGTACCTACATAACTCTTCACCAAATCTGCTTGTCCTCTCTCTGCCTTCTGATTTCTCTGAAGTTTTAAACCAGGATCAGCACGCTCTTGAAGGTGTTGCAAACTACGATTTATTTTTTGTACGTAATACCTTGACTTTTCAGGTTCCTGTACAAGATTACCTTTTCTGCTCCCGGACTGGCTTCTACATATTTATTGATTACTTTGCCTTGCAATTATGTAGATGCAAGTATTCCTCAAAGGCGCAGTCCCTATTGCCTCTCAGCCGTGAATTCTTGGATTAACCAACTGCAATTTTTATTATGATTATGATGATTATGGTTCTTTAAGAAGCACGATATTTGCTAAAAAAAAATTATTTGAATGGTAATATGCAGCAGTTACTACGGTTCGATGATACGCGGAACCTCAAGCTTTCGGTATCAACGTAGGAATGAACTCCAAGCAACGGTCAACTAGTTAGGTGTGCCGACGTTATTCTTAAACCTTAGTACTGCAGACTTGTGGTGGCCGTGCATGGCTTGACATTTTGGCATAAGTGAGGAAACCACCAGCAACATGAACAAGACTCAAATTTCGCGTATGAAGCAACGGCATCTGAATGATAACCCTTTGGTGGCTGACGAGTACTTCTCAAAACGTGTCAATGAGTAGATACGTAAAGGTATTGAAGTCTAAGCTTGGCATATGCGACCATTGGTTTCGGTACGAATATCAACATCGAGGAAGTCTGCATGTTCATATGCTCATCATATGCTCGCCTGTTGGAGATACGACGATGCTCGGAACAGCAAGAACCTACAGCGTCGAGGTTTAGAAGAAAACATTAAGTGACGAACTACATATATGAGCTGTACAGGAGCAACAAAGTGCACATCAGTCGCCTGAGATTATTGGGACTAAGAGCGAATGAACACCAATGCTTTGCCCCATAGAATCAACCGACTTGGAGTTCGCAACTTGAGGCATTAAGCTAAAATCGAGCTAATTGGGCTGGAATCGAGTTACTTGAGGACCAGTTTCACTCCGTCGTCCGTAAGTAAGTAAAATAAATGCAACACTTGTCAAAATCAAAACCCACTAAGATTGGATTTGGCTATTTCAAATGACGGTTTACAAAATAAGAGTCAACCACTAAAACTACCATCCCACTGCAACCGTTATGTTATGTACGCACATAATGTACATTCTTTTACAGCAATTGAAACTAAGCGCCATCTATGCAGCAGTCGTCTTTAATATTGAATTAATTAAAGCTTTCTTATACAAGAAACAATTTTACACTCCATATTTAAGTAGGCTCTGTTTTCCGTTTATTATTTTCGGACCAAAAGCTTTTAAAAGCTTAAAAAGTTGCAAAGTTTTAATATAGAATCTTTCTTAAAAATAAAGTACTCGTAACAGTAAGTTGAAAGAAAAGTTATTTATGTAGTATACGAGGTGTGATCAAAAAGTAAGGTGACTTTTTAAATTTCGCGCGCTCAGTACACTCTAACTCAAAATTCTTTTGTTGTTGTGTTGGTTCACTTGTCACGATCATATGTTTATAGTTTTAACCATATAGCAGTTGTTGTTTTTATGTGAGAGGCATAAAAGTTGGACGTGTTTTGTTTACTAGGCGATTTTTTGTGGTTAAAAGTAATGGAGCAGAGAGTTTGTATTAATTTTTGCGTAAAAAATGGTATTAAGTGCTCAGAAACTCTTGAAATGTTGACAGTAGAGTACGGACAGTCAACTTTAAGCAAAATGGTTATAAGTGGTATAAATTATTCCAAGAGGGCCGAGAAAATGTTTATGATGAACCTCGCTCCGGACGACCTAGCACGTCAAACACAGACGAAAATGTTAAAAAAGTTAAAGAAATTGTGTTGAAAAATCGTCGAATCACGATTAGGGAAATAGCGGATGATCTTGGCTTATCGTTTGGCTCAAGCCAATCAATTTTAACGGATGTTTTGGGTATGAAACGTGTGTCATCGAAATTCGTTCCAAAATTGCTTAATTTTGATCAAAAGCAGCATCGCATGAACATTGCCCAAGACATGTTAAACGACGTCAATGATGATCCTGATCTGCTCAAAAGGGTTATAACTGGCCCCCTGCGACTTTTTTCTCTTTCCAAAGTTGAAAATGCCCATGAAAGGACGAAGATTTGCAACGATTGTGGAGATCAAGGCTGCATCGCTGGAGGAGCTCAAGGCAATACCAAAAAGTGCGTTTCAGAAGTGCTTTGACGATTGGAAAAAGCGCTGGCACAAGTGCATTGTATCAGAGGGGGATTATTTTGAAGGGGATAAAATAAATTTGGATGATTAAATAAATATATTTTTTTAAAAATGAAAAGTCACCTTATTTTTTGATCACACCTCGTATATGTACATATGCAGCACAGGAGACCCACGGCTAAGGTAGCTTTCGCAAATGGAAGAGAAAATCAAACAATTCGATTTGCAAGATTAGAGGAAACTAGAGAGAAATCGAGCTATTGATGGTCGCTTATTGAGATTATAAATAACACAAGGCTATCTTTCAAGAAAAAAAAATCGATGACAGTGGTAAAAGGCTTACCAAAAACCACTTCATAATAGACAAATTTTTCTCTATAAATTTACACATAAATTATATTAAGTGTAAATAAAATTCTATTTTTAAAACAAAGAATAAATTTACCATTTTGTTCAAATCTGCCATCTTTCTGGCAACTTCATAATGTAGTCTCTACATTAAAAGTTATGACTTCGTTATTTTGGCTCCGCATCTGAACGCAGATGGTTTTGTTTGACATTTCATTTGATCCAATTGTTGACTATCGTTTTCGGAGACAAACTACATTTCTTAATAGTTCATTATTTTCTCATAAATGATGCCTGATGCGAATCTTTGTGAATTGTAAGTCCTTCAAATTATCCTGATTTAACTAATCTGACAAACACGTTTTTACAGGAATATTCGCATTCCTTTCGAATTAAAGACAGATGCTGAAACCATCCTAGAAGTCCTCAAGGTAGACCAAGATCAGCACGAAAAATTCGTTAAGCAAGAGCTAACTGTGGAAGACAACACCTTGTGTTGCCATATAACATCTACACGACCCAAAGACTTACGATCCGGCTCAACAGCATTTTTTGAGGCATTTATATTGTGCAACGAGATCATAAAGGAGTTTGCTGCACCTAATAAACCAACAGAGTAATAAAGATGGTTAAGAATACACCTGGACCGGAACCACATCGAGCGATTTATGGATTTGCTTTTAATCTATTCTTAACTAGTTTATTTATTTTGTATGTCATATGGGTACTTCCCTATCAAGCTCTGGGATACACGAAACACTTCTATTTTGTTCCAGACACTTACTTCGCTTTTAGTTTACCAATGTTTGTGCTGAGCGGAATGCTGTTTTTCATTTTTTTGTATTCATCCATTAATATGGCACAAACAGCTGATATTGAAAGTTCGTTTGCTTTTAAGGATTCCAAAATGGTGTGCAAATGTCTTCAAGAGGACAATGCAGGTGAATCTAATGAATGCGGAGGGGCTGTTGAAAAAATTGATAACATATTAACGTCTACATCTTTTGCTGTAGATTGTGATTTAAGTGATGTATCCAAAGTTCTATATAATAGAAATTTTAATGACTAGAAACATTTTGTATTATAATTGTTTTATTACAATTGCGAAGGAATTGGATGTTGTCCAACAAAGCTTTAACGAATAATAGTTAAGTTAACTGTAGAAGGAAGTCTCACAAAACTGGGGTGATTTCTGCACTGGCTACTGCTGGAAATTTATTTTAATTTGTCTGGCCTACCTTTATCTGATTTTGAAATTGAGATGATCTGTATGTCGACTCGTTACCAGACCAACTGGTTTTGTTTTCAGTACCCGTCCGCCTCTTTCCAATACGGAAATGTCCGCATGGTGACCTTTCTGACTTCAAACCAAACCTTTGCACATAATTGACACAGGTGTGCAGTAGATAATAAATAAAATAAATAAATACAACTTATGTATTTTTTCCATGGCCGGACAGTTACCACGGCGGCACAACCCTTAACCTAAAGGGCCAGTTGCATTTTTTGATACCCCTAGGACGAGGGCTCAGTTGGACCGAAAGCCAATTACCCGTTTTAGGATGTGAGTGTTGCCGTTGATCCATTAAGGGCTCTTCCGCCACCATCTCTTTTCCAAGGCCCTGACTCAGACTCGAAAATCCTTGCCGGCATGGGCTCCAAATATGTGGGAGTAGCCCGGATAAGGTCTCATTTGTTTTGGGATTGTTTCCACCGTTGATTCCATCTCGGGAATTCATATGCTGTCCCGTTTATAGTGCTGCTGCTTTTGTCTTTTTTTGTCACTCGTACTTATAAGTTTAGCAGGTACAGTCTGGATGGACATTGACCAGTACCCGGCGGTTACCACGTGGAAGTGTCGTAGCAAAATTGATGTGTAAAAGATAGTTGCAACACTGGATATCGCCAGGTTGACATTTCTCAGTGCCTACCCTATTTCTACAACACCCCACCACCACTTTGCGGCTGGAAGAAACATTGTCGTAGGTAGCACGCGGTAACCCCATCTTGATATTTACAACTGGACTTGGAGAATCCCTGATCAATCAACCGTCAACTAGATTGGCCTCATTACGATCGACGCAAGACACTGCTCCAGTATTATGGATATGGGAACGTGCCAAAAAGCCAACATCGACGCGGACCACTACCTTGTTGTAGCCAAGGTACGGTTGCGAATATCCCGAACAACGTCAAGACAAGCTAATATTGTGAGGAATTTCGACGTCAGACAGCTACAATCGTCTCCCTTAATCTTTTAAGAGGTCGCTTGCCGCCAGCATCAAGCATCGAAGACCAGTGGCAACACTGTCATGAGGAAAAAGAAAGAACATGAAAAGCGTGCGGTCGAGGAAATTGAGATATGAGAATCTGGAAGATTACTTCTGTAGACTGTATAACGGCAACGACGAAATAAATTCCGCTATTAGGCAGAATGGACTTTTCAACCTGGACGATGATGACCAACAATTCCGTTCATCCGACCTGGATGAAGTGAAGATAGCTATATCGAAGCTTAAGTCAAACAAAGCTGCTGGAGCGGACGGCCTGACTGCAGAGTTCTTCAAAGCGTCAGGCGATGACTTGGTAAGAAGCATACACCAACTCATCTGTAAAATATGGTCGGACGAAAGTATGCCCGATGAATGGAACCTAGGCTTCAGGCCAGGAGAGTCCACCATCGACCAAATATTCACACTACGGCAGACCCACTTGCGTGCGCCATCTTAGTCGCGGTTTTCTCCTACTGCGCTGTCCCTCAAGAACGGATTCGAAGACTTTTCGGACAAGAGCGTTGGTGTCCATCCGCTCTACATGAACCAGTCATCTCAATCGTCAGACCTTCACTCTTCTGTCTAAATCGACCCCGCTGTAAAGCCCGTCATTTTTTTTCCTCCTCCACTTACCGTCTGCGCGTCTGCAAGAAATGTTCTCTTAAACCAGCCAAGAGCACCCTCATTCATTTTTGATAATGTGTATGCCTCCGCCAAAGAGTCAATTTTGTGAAGAAGGTGATCTTTTCTTCGTTGCACTCAAATGAAGAACTTTTCTTGATAGCTTTCGATGCAAGCATTTCGCATTTTCGTGGTTCAATTTAATCGATTAGCATGCGCCGCGTGCAATTAATTGGGTCATTACTAAAGTTCGTGCCCGATTGAAATCGAAACACAAGCAATCACATCGCCGTTATTTTCTACAACTGTCTCACGTTTTAAAAGTTTGCGGATTCCGTTTTCATTGAAACTGCGAGATTTTTTTCAAAAAAGTCTTACTGTAACATAGTTTTTGAGATCTCCGACGAACGAACGGTCCAATCAAACCGCTTTAATTTGATATAGTTTACCTATATACGCCTAACGGTTTCGAAGATATTTGTATCTTTGTTTTAAGGGATTTTCAATTTTCAAATGTCTTTTTCATCCTTTCCAGTGGTTTGCGCCAAAAACCGTTTTGGATTTAACCTTCCTAAGTGGTAGATAATGTATAAAAAAAAATTTCAAGCAAATTGGAGGTGAGTACTTTTCGGAACTTTATCCATCTTTTTTCACAAAAAATTTGACAAACTCAATGGGGTCTAGTGACAAAATGACTTCTGATGACACGATCTATCGACTGGTACACTACAAGTCCATTAAACAAACGATAGTTGGGCCACATAGCATACTTCTCGCCACGCATGCAGATGGAACTTGATTCAATAAATTACATTTCAAATAATCTTATTGTTCACCAATAGAACAAAGCATTCCTTTACAAATTTCACTCAAACATTGATGTGGTTTTTGCCTTATTTTGTGCTGACAGCATTCTTTTCGGTATCATCCGCAGCTTGAATGAAGATCGCGCCAAGTAAATTAAACCATCATTAAATGAATAAGGGCAATGCACTCATACTTTTTAGAAATTTATTGTTAAAATATAAATGTTTTTTTTTATTATAAAAAATAGTTAGCAAATACATTTCTTTTTGTTTAAATTCTTTGTATAACGAATGCTTCCCGCCTTTGAAACTCGGTTTCATTTGGAAGAGTAAACATATTTATGATTTCTTTGTAAAAAATATAAAAAAAATAACAGCTGTTAAACTGTACAGCCGGAAAACTTTCTAAGGCCAACTATTTCTGAACAGTGGCATTTTGTATTTGGTTGCCTATGGTGTTTACAAAAAATTAATAGTAATATAACAAAAAAAACAAACAAACAAACAATCCTATGGAATTCAGCGCATCGAGTAAGACAAATCAATCCATTTGAATAATACGTAACACATTTGAGTTAAGTAAAAAAAAAATATATATATATATATATAAAAAGAGCACAGCAGCGAGATTCTTGAGTGCGCACGACGTCACTGCGGATGAGCATTACCAATTAAAGTATATGTGCTGCAAGAACAATCCATGGTCATTGAAATAACTTGATCAGTTGGACTATTGTTTCAAGCCTTAAAAGGACGCAATGCACTGTAAATTTTGCGAACAAAACCATATTTGAAAAAATCTATTCATTCGGATCACAAATCAGTGTCTGCTGGTAAATTTAATGTCGTGGAAAAGGGTGTTGCAAATTCAAGAAACAAACCTCTAAAAAAATCACCCAAAATTATATATTCCGAGCTCCAAGGCGGAATTAAATGATAAACCTACCTCAAAATAAGAAAACCAAAGGAATATAATTCTTCATGTGCCTCAAATTTGTGTACCTACTCTTGCTTGTTGAAATCGTTTTTTTTTTTATTTTTTATTTTTTTTTTAAACCTGAGTTAAGTCGCTTTGTACTGAACTTGACGAACGTTTTGTCTATGACTAATAGTCGCCTGGGTCGGTTTTATCCACATTTTTTAATTCTATCTAAAGTTAATAATCCTTCGAATACATCCTGTTTTACTTAACATGTTCCTTGGCTACACCTAGCGTTGCATGTCATAATGAAAAAAAAAATAAAAATAAAATAAAAACTTTAAAAAATAGGAATAAAAATGTGGTCTTGAGGTAAAACTAATCCACGACTGATAAAAAAAAAATAGAAACGAATTCATTTCAAAAAGTGGCAAAATATCAAACTCCAACTTTTGCTTCTTTACAAGAAGTACAATTGACTTTCTAATGCATTAGATGGAGCTCGATGCAAATACTGAGCTACCATAAATGCCAATTTGTGTGCATATTGGCATACGGCTGGAACACGACAAGTACCGGACCAGTTGAAATACATGTGTGTCATTTTATATGTGAGAACTTGTAGCCTATCTGCTTCTAAGCCCATATTGTCATGAATGACATTGTAGCTAGTTGGTGATACTGTTCCCTGATGAACACTTTGTGATACTAAAAAGAAGTCGTAACGCTCTGGTAGGGTAACAACATCATCCACAACTAAACCTGGGGGTGGATTTCCTTGTTGTACAAACAAACGAGTGTTAATCCGCTTAGACACTACCACAAAGGCCAAGCGACAACCGTTCGCTGCACCAGCGTCCTTATAAATTTGATCAAGACTTTGTTTTACTAATTTTACTTCTGTATCAAAAACCTGCTGCAATTGACCGTCTCCAACAGCATCACGATAAAAAAGAATACGTTCTGGTAGAGCGCCATGATTGTCGCGGTATGCCTTGAGTGCTTTGCGAATATTCAAGACTATTTCACTAGATAGTTCTTGCCCTTTTGGGTGCTCTGTAACAGCACTGAAATAACTGGTGGATAACTTTAAATCCATTGTTGCCACTAGGGCTCCATATGACTTTGAAGCATCTCGAGCGCTATGACATACATCAAATCCAACTGTCATTAGACCACGAACAGGCAAATCAATCATCCATGGTGCCCCAAGTAATTTAGCATTCATTTGTATAATCACTTTAGTTGCTATTGACATAATACCCGCAGCTTTTCCACCACGTGGTGCAATTGTACGTACGTTAACAACCTGCGATGGTACTGCTCGATCAACGATGCATTTCTTCTTTATGCAGCTATATCTGTGCTCAACATAAAAAAAAAGATGGAAGAATTATACATTACATGGATGCTTTAAGTTTATTGTTTGTACTTCTTACCTTTCTGCATTATCGTTCGGTACAACTACTAGCAATATTTGCGGATCTTGTGTACAAGCCGACTCAATAGCTGATGCATATGTTGCATTCCTGTCATCTTGAATTTCCATGCTGAAATAAGAGAACAGAAAATCTAATGAATATTAATTGAAAACATTTCTTCAAAAGAGGGATAAGCAAGAACCAACTGATGGAAAAAGGAAAAAAAATGACATCTCTTTCTTTACTACGAGTATTATCATAGTTTGAGATAATTATAATGTAAATACTTTATGAAGGGAAAAAAAAAACGCATTTCTTAAGAACAAAGAATCAAGGTACCACCCTCACCCATTGAATAGTCATTCATCAGAATATGAACTGTAATTCTAGATAAGAATGCTGTAGGCCTTGAATTCACAGAGCGCTAAGCAATACACATCGTAAGTGGTCTTTCCGTATTCTTAACATAGTGGCTTTAATACAATACAGGGTTCTTTGCTTTATGTGTCCATACGATTCAGTTTGAGGCATGTTGTCTAATCATTTTATGTGCTGTTCACAATCTACTGATTCCACCAAGATTTAGTCTCCTCGTCCTGTGTCTGTAACGGTATAGAAGACGAAAAGTATCAAATCAGTTTAAGACGACTGGCAGTGATTGGAAATGCGGGCAAAAATGACTCAATGCCAGGGATACCAAATATTTTTTAATAATACACTCAAACACCATCATTAGGTTAACTTGTTAAAATATAATTCTCAGTGCCAAAATCAATTTTATATCTTGTACATGCACGTCAAAATAATAAGTTTAGTCTTTCAAACGGTTTAAAGAAAGCCTAGTCAGCACCAACCCATGTCCTGCTGGTTAGTTACTATCAGATGTTAATTTATAATACTAATGCGTATATGGACATACATATACAGAGCGATCCCAATGCAATGAATCCAATCCGTGTCAATATTGATTTTTTTTAATTTATTTAGAATCCATAGGTTCCAGATTGAGACTTCTTTCGGAATCGTCCTAACTTGCTCGTTATTAGCGCCACGAACTTAACTCTAACGCATTTAGGTATCATAGTCATACTTTTCCTGTAGAGAGGTAGCATAAATGCCACTGACTTTCAAAGTAAATCATTGAGAAAATATGCCATCATAGAAAATTATTCTCCTATTCTACGTAGCTAAATTTGAAAAACAGGACAAATTCTTTATTACCCCAGCACTAGCGATAAAGGCTGTTTTGTAATCCTAGGCTAGGTGCATGCGTCCCTATCCTGGTGATGACATTAACGTCTTAAGAGATAAGATACCTCTGCACAGAAAACCATCTATAAAAGTCAAGAAGTGTTGCAGTAGCTCAGACCGCACATTGGCTTCGATATTTGTGATGGCTAGATTTGTTAGACAAAAAACATTTAGAAAGATCGATTATGAAGTGAGTGCTGTTTTCTCCAGTCAAATTATTTCCCAGAACGATCCAGTCTCTTTAATATATCAGTGGGAACCTACTAATGTCATAGAACTTTTAATGCCAAATACTATGCGATTTACCGCCTTGAAATGTATACCATATATTGACAATATGTTGCACTATCGTATTGATAATCGACAATCGATATTTTGAACTAAAAGACACTGCAATGAAGATACGCATTGAAATATAAGCCAGTTTCTGTGTGCTATGAACCTGTCAATAAAATTGGGCAGCGTTTGTTGCAATCACCATAAGTTAATATCGGTTTGATAATCGAAGTATGAACTAGTTTATAATCTGGAATCTTAGTACTGCTCAATAATAATTTTTGTCTTTTAAGTTCGTGTCCAACACAAGGTGTCTTACCGGTGCTATCGAAATCTATAATGTTTCCTTTCAAATGAAACCAAACCAAGTAAGAAATTGAATGATACCTACAAATGACGAGTACAGTTTTAGTCATGTTAACGTCAAGATTCCAAAAAGAGTCTACAGATACTTTTCAGACACAATTGCCGAAACTTCACAAAGATTACAGCCTTGTTCCCATAAATTATCATCGCAAATGTAAGCAATTGAGGACAAGATTCGATAGATTGACTTAGCTTCTTCTATAATTTACCTTCACTGGAAAAAGGATAGTTAGCAAGGAAGGGTAACCATTTAAGTTTCTACAATGAGTCAAGAGAGCATAAAACTCGAAGATTATAGTCCTTGAAAAGCCGGGAATCTCAGGTTTTGAATAAAGGGAAAATATTCGTATAAAATACAAAAAGCTGCTAAGAACGTATGGATAGCAACGGATATTTTTGAAAATTGGTTTTCGTTCCTAAGGTGTGTTGGACTCTTTTTATAATTTCAAGAATATTTTGTGTTAGACACTACCTTTCGCAGTCGCTTTAGGAATTTGAGAGTCTGAATGCGATAAAGAGTATGTTTCATACGTACCCCTTACAACTTTTAGTCATCAACTAGCAGATAAATTCATATTTATACGTCCTTAAGTTCAAATCATGTCAGGGTTGCTTTCATAGGTCATGAGACTGACAAAAAGATCCAGATGCAAATGCAAGGAATGATAATTTTTACGACAAAACTGTATAAACTAGCAGGAAAAAATTGTGATTAAAACGTGAATCAACAACTAAAAACACATCACAAAAGAAATAAAAAGGACGTGCCATTTTTTTTTTTTTACAATTCAGTTCGTTTGTCTATTTTTTCTCAACAGTGAATGTTATTTTACAGTATACACTTTTCACCACAGGTGACTATCCGGTGTAAAAACGGTTCAGTTTCGTTTCTTAATGCAAGCTATACGCAGATTTTCCGGCGCCGTAGTTCTTAGGATTCGTTTAGTTCATGGGGTACCCACTTATCGAGTTTCTTTACCTTTCCTATGAACGAAAGGTGTCGACTTATTGTCATTGGGGATACTCCCATGCTTTGTGCAATCTTCCGCGCCGATTTCATTGGGGCCGCATCCACGCTGCTCTTAAAACATCGTCGTATACTCAAGTTTCTGGCTTCCCACGTGGTTCATCTTCGAGGCTGAAAGCTCCCGAACGGAATTTTCCAAACCAGCGTCGTTTAGGAGTTCATTTACCGCTACATCCTCACATGCGTCATTGATGTTTTTCATTGCCAATGACGCATTATGTCCCATTTTGAATTCGTAAAAGAAGAGAATTGGAATTTGAAGTGTCGACAGCATGGTAAATAATTCCAAGAAAAAATATAATGGTACTTGCAACGAACCCTAAAATACTCACACATCAAGCACACGTTATTTTATGAAAAAAAAAGAGAAAGTTTAACGTTTTGGGACAGACGTTCACTTAATAATTTCTTATTTCCGACGGAGCGAAAATCCGACATTTCATGTGGTACAACCCAATAGTTACGTTTTGGTGTCACTAGGGCCACGAACTATAAGATTTAATAATTTCCAAATAATCAGAAAGTTGTCCTCTGTGTGGATTAACATCTACTCTGACTCTAGAGAACCGGTGTTACTGCGTTTTGACAAAACAATGGGTTCAAATAATCCATTTAGTTCTATTATACAGAGCCACATGCCAAGTGCTGAACTTTTATGAGAGATTCGTGATTCGAGTAGAAGATATAACCGCTAGTTCTATAAGCTGTACAACGATGTGAAAATATGCAAAGACACGTCAACTTTGTCCCACTCACATCGAGTGATTTAACAAAACTCTACCCAGGACGAATTGTGAGTGTTACACTTTAGGCGAAATGATGAATGTTAGTGTCTCTCTATCCAAGCACAGATAATTAAAATATATATTAGGAATGCTTTCCTTTACTTACACTCGTGGTTCTCTGATGACCATTTTCATTCCATTAGCAGCGGAATTCATTGTTCGAACAAAGTCATTGCCTTCACGGCTATTTCTCTGTGGTACAATCAAATACCACCTCTTAATTTCCTTCTGCACAAACATTGTGTTGTTGCGGAACTCCCTGTTCCAGTCAGCATTTTTATCACAGTGATACCTACAAATATTTATATAAAGAAGTGCTTTTTAGATTGTATCATATAAAAACGAGTATTTCCTAATCTTACTTGCGATTATTGGCGAAAAGTATACTCTCCGGCCTAAGGATGCGACCTGGCAATTCTACAAGTTCACGATCAAGTTGCAAATTCCACGATTTCAGTACTTCTTGACTTTTTTCTGAATCATATAAACGCTTATTGAACACTTTAAGTCGTTCAATGCGTGGTTCCGGATTTAGACGTGTGTGACCAGCAATAGCCCTCATTAACCTGAGAAAAAAAAATAATATAATCAACTGTAATGTTTGTGCGGAGCTATTCATTAAATGTTCAAATGCAAATTCTTTAAATAGAAGAATCCTACCAAAAAATATGTATTTTTTTTTCCCTACCACATACTTACATTTTATTGTTTTTCATCTCATCATTCAGACCTGTAGCACGTGACAACTCTGGGACAAGCATTATAAAATCGCTTTGCCCACTGCGAATATTCTTCTCAGTTGGACGAGAAAGTAACAGTGGTTGCTTTCTGTCACGAATTTTTAAATTGTACCGCTAAACAAACAATAATTATGATGTAAACAGAAACAAATTATATTTTTTATGTTAACCTTTTCATAGTATTCTATATAGCTAACGTCACCATCTTTGGTGGGGAATTTAGACATAGGAGTTTGTGCAAAGTCTACATCGTCAATGCGATATGTCTTGTTGTTATAATCGGTCAAAACAACCATACCTGGATAAACAAAATAAGATAAAAAAAAAAAAAACAAAATAAAATAAAACTGTACAAACTTACCGCAAACCTCCTTTTTAAAGGCGTTTTGATAATCCTTGCCCTCTTGTGAGAATTTCACCAATATCTGCAAAAGAGTATCTGTTCGCATTATTTTATGGCTTATCTCAGAGCATAATAAGATATCCTGTTCGTGTTGGCGGATCGAGGTGGTGTAACCTGGCCAAATTTCCAACTTGTGAGCCGGTACAGTAATCTGTTAAAAAAGAAACAATACAATTTAATAACGACACAAATAGAATGGTTTAGTGTTACCTTTGCAATAGGATCAAAGAAATTCCTGCCGACTAACTGAAGATTCAAACCTTCCATGGATCGACGTAAAATTAAATTCAACACCTGCAGTAGTTGAATATCGGTGACCTTGATTTCACCAACATTTTTCACTTTAATTTGTACGGGTTCACCTTCTTTGTTTTTGCAATACAGTTCCATGGTTGGTGACTCCAAATTGGTTGTTGAAAAAAGCATTGAACCATCAAACAGATAACCAGAAAAAAGATTACGATGTTCGTAAATGTAACCGCGACGCGCTCTTATTAAGTCAACGTCTGGAGAAAAGTCAACTCGATATTGGAATATGGACCAATTTGGTTTCTTCATGACGCGGAAGTAGTTTGCCTTAACCACAACGCTTGTACCGCTTTTACCAGATTTAGTAATGCAATTATTTGGACGAGTAGCAATGAATTCCGATATAACTCTTCGTCCACGAACCGATCCACGGGCTTCTTCTTTTGAAACTGAAATAGTAGTCTTTGTTAGTTTACTTTTCTCTAAGAATTAAGGAAAAAAATGTACCTTTAGCACCCTCCGCTGGGGGCACTTCACGATGAGCCGTAGCTCTACCTTCATACAATGGAGCCTGATGACGTTGCTGTTGAGTGGCAGTTGGAGCAGCTGCCGCTGAAGTAGATGGTCCCCGACCCCAAGCCGACTGCTGAGGCGGTTGTTGTTGGTGCTGCTGTGCCGGCCGTTGTTGTTGCCCTCCCCAGGCTTGTTGTTGGTGTGGTTGTTGACCACCACGTTGTCCACCCCATGCACCTTGCTGTTGTCCGCCATTATTACCACCTCCATGTTGGCCCCTTTGTTGACCACCCCATGCTGACTGTTGACCCTAGAAATTTAAAAAAGAATCATTAATGGATTATGAACAAAGGAAATATGTAAATCACAAACATTACTTAATATTTCTGGACAAGTGTATGAGAAATATATTCTATTAGCCTTTGATGTGGGGTTATTGTCCAATAATGTACCTAAACGTGATATAGACGAACAAAGGGACTACAGGCCTTAAGTATGTTCCTTAAATGTTTGAAATCTTAACCCACGACCCACATCCAGCTAAATTGTGAAAGGAGCTAGAGGTCTTCGAAACACAAAAAAAAACAATTGCTTTTAAGCATACCATAATATCCTAGGTACGACCTTAAGATCGCCCTCGGTGACTTAAGCGCAAAGTAAAGGCATACATATTTTATGTTATATGAAAAGCATATAAAACATTAGAGAAACCCGAAACTGGCAACGAACAATGGTTCTGTGAAGCGGTTGATAGGTTAAAAACGCATGTATTAAAGTTACCTCGTTCAGAATGGAAAAACTGCTCCGAAAATTGGTCCAATGGCTTGCAAAAGTGTATTGATCTTTATGGAGAGTATTTTGATAAACAATAAAGCCATTAGCGATCACAAAATTCTTTTTTTTTTACTAATTTTTCTCGCAAAGTCCCATCTGGGGACTATATCGAAATACCATCACGTCGGCAAAGAAACATGGTGGTGGAATGACGAAACCAAACGAGCTGTGGCCGACAAGAAGAGTGCATTCCAAGCGTGGACAAAATACGATCAGAGCGACGATATCGAAAAAGCTCGACTGGCTCTTGAATACGAGCGTCTTAAAAAGATCGCAAAGAAAGTCCTGGCTCGAACTCGGGCGGCAGAAGCGGAAAACCTGTACCAGGAGTTGGAACAAATATCCTCACGATCGGCGGATAGAAGACAAGCTATCCAAGAAGTTCAAACGTCGTACAACACTAAAATGCCAAATATTTTTAAGCTCGCTGCACAGAGGAGAAAAAATTCAATGGAAATAACCTCGCCGAAATACATCAAAAACGCAGACGGTCGCTTATTAACAAATGAAAAGGAAATTTGTGACCGGTGGCTTGAATACTGCAAGGAGTTGCTTAACAAACAGTTTCCACGTGATATCGTGCCGACAGCTGGTCTATTCGAGGAGGAAGTTTCGGACTTTTCAATCGAAGAAATAAGTACAGCAATCGGAAAAATGAAGCGGGGGAAAGCGGCGGGACCAGACAGCATTCCATCAGAGTTTTGGTCGAAGATGGAGGGGATCGGCAGCGTTTGGCTATCGAAACTTTTAAATAAATTAAAATGTGGACAACCTATGCCGAATCAATGGAGAAGTAGCTTCTTGGTTCCATGATACAAAGGAAAAGGCGACACTCGAGAATGCAACAACTACCGTTCAATAAAGCTTATGTCACACACAATGAAAATCGTCGAAAGAGTCTTAAACGAACGTCTTCGGCAAATAATAAAGCTCGATAATAGCCAGTGTGGATTTGTTGAAGGAAGATCGAAGGTGGACGCTATCCAAAGCCTACGAATAATAATGGAAAAGCACCGAGATTCGTCGAAGGATTTACACATGGTATTTATCGACCTCGAGAAAGCATTCGATCGAGTGCCTAGGGATCTCATATGGGCCGCGCTGAGGTCTCAAAACGTACCGGAAACGTATGTTAGAATAATACAAGACATGTACGGAAACGTGAAAACTGCGGTTAAAAGCTCTGCCGGACTAACGAGAGAATTTCCAGTTAATGTCGGAGTGCATCAAGGAAGCGTACTTAGCCCTTTCCTCTTTAACGTAGTATTCGACTATCTTTTAAAAGATTGCATGCGCGAAGCAAATGTAACGCCAATTCTCTTCGCCGACGACGCAGTTATACTTAGCGATAACGTCGAAGATTTACAGAATGCCTTAGATTCATGAAGAAATGCGCTAGAGAGAAACGGGTTTAAAATAATGCGCATCCGTTGCGACCTGTTCCGGATATAATGTTAGACGGAATAGTTCTTCCGAAAAGGACTATCTTTAAGTACTTAGGATCAATCGTTAACATGGAAGCGAAATGTGACGACGACGTAAACCACAGAGTGAGTGTGAGGTGGATGAAATGGCGAGAAAATTCGGGAATCTTTTGCGACCGAAAATTTCCACTTAAATTGAAGGGGAAACTCTACACCACGGTTGTTAGACCAGCTCTTATATACGGTTCACAGTGCTGGACAATGTACGAAGCGTTTAAAAACAAAATGACGGCAGCGGAAATGAAAATGTTAAGGATGTCTAGTGGAGTCACTAAACGCGATTGTATTAGATCTACGCGTATAAGAGGAAGTCTCCATATAAAGAATTCGGTAACCGAACAGCTTGAGGCGAATAGAATCAGCTGGTATTGCCACGTTCAAAGAAGATCTGCGGAAAATCCGGTTAAAAAGGCATTATCAACTACGGTCACTCCAACTGTAAGAAAACGAGGTCGGAAAAGGAATTCCTGGATTACTCAGATGGCAAATGCGCAACAACGCCAGGGGCTAACCACTGAAGCGATCCAGGATCGAGCAGTATGTAGACGCGTTCTGCGGTCTGCAACATTAGCCAACCCCATAAGCGGAGCAGCAGCGATGCAGTAAAAATGGGAAACTCGTTACGTTCGTATAACGAGGAAAGGGTTAATAAAAGGATAAGAATTTTTCTTTATCAAGAGCTGCTCCAAACAAACGACTGTTTATTGCATTAAACATTGAAAAGCGATTGTTTTTTAAAAACCTTGCACATTGGTGAACCTTCTTATTACTGGAATATGATTACGTCTTATTCTGTGACAAGACCAAAGTAATACCTTATGAAAATGATGAGTCCAACAGTGTGGCGGCTGCCGTTAAAAGCATTACAAAATCGCAACAATACTCCAACTGCGAAACTTGGTAAGCTTTGAGTCATTATGTGGAGATTTGGTTTCATAGATAAGGCCATGGATCCGGAACAAAATTGAAATATTTTGAGTGTCATTTCATTGACAACACAAATAAATTTGGGTTGAGTGGATTTAAGTTTTACCAAGATGATGACCCTGACTTTAGCCCGACTAAGTATTGGTTAGTTAAATTTTCAATTAATTAATTAATTATATAGTCTCCATTATTTTCTACAACGGTTTCCCAACTTTTCTACAATTTTGTGCATTCCGTTTTCATAGAAACTGCGTGGTTGTCCTGGCTAGTTTCCGACAGCTTTGGCGGTGCCAAATTTCTTTTCATTTAAATTGTTCTGAAGAGACCGAAACAGATGAAAATCTGAAAGAGAAGATCTGAGGGAATTGCTGACGGATTTCTCACTTTAACTTTGTTATGTGGCATGAAGTTATCATGGTGGAAGATGACGCCTTTTTAACTAGCCAAAACCGGACAAACAAACCAGCTTTTGCCCCGGTTTCTGCACCTTCATATGCTTGTATCCAACTCCTTTTCGTTTCACGTTGTTGTAAAGAATCGACTTTTTATCAGCTGTTACGACTTGATCTTAAAATGTTGAAAAAGTGGACGAGTAGTCAACTCGTTAGTTAGAATCTTCGTGTTATTTTTCAGTTAGGCTCGCACAATATCAACATCAATCTCAGAACGCCGTCCAGAACGGGATTGATCGTTCGAGGTCTTATTACCGTTCCGAAATCTACGAAATCAGTTTTAAACAGCTCTTAGAGCAGGAGTACGATCCGAATAAAAACTCTTAATGTATTTTTTATGCAGTTTTAATACTCACTCCTTTTCGAAACTCATACGGCATTACAGTAAAGATGTAATTTTTCGTTCTCCATTTAGAATTTTTGTTGGCACGCAACAGCTACTACTACAACTGGTGGACATGTTAAAAGTATAAGCTGGCGATTGGAGGCGGTTATAAGTCAAAAGCGATTCCCTAAAAAATATATTATTAAATCAATTTTCGTTTGAAAATTAAATGAGCTTTCGACTACCACTGTAGTCCTTTTTAAAACTTAAGAAAGTTGTAAATATGTAGAAAATCCTGAAACCAAAGAGATTCCCTGATAAATTTTACAAGATCGATGATCTTCATAGTCCACATACTTCCTTGTCATTTCTTCCCTGCAGCTCCTATAGAAATCAGTGTGACAATTCGCAGCGCGTCTTTCGATAGTCCTATGATTATGTTTGTGAGTTAGGGGATGTTGCATCTACTGATGATCTCTTCTCTTGCCCATTTTGCAAACTAGCAAATCGGGGAAAGTTTTGAAAGCTGCCACTGGAATTTTTGTTAACGCCAATGAATCTAATGCAGACAGCTCATTGCAATTGTTTGTAACAGGTTGACGTTAGTCCGTCTTCTTAGCGCCTTTGTTCATTAATTCATTGAAATAACGATTTAGTGGTTTAATACCTCAAGGTTATATTCTTTCGGCCCCCCCGGAAAGCATTGGTTTTAGCAGCTGAACCAGCCACTAATAGCGAATTAAAAGACAATAAAAAAAAATCAAGCCATTTAATTTAATTGTATATTTTCAATTGCAAGTAAATGTAAGCCAGAAAAGCGGTAAAGTAAGCCAATGAAAATCCTCGGGCACAAAGAAAAAAAAACCTTCTACATATTAATTAAATTCGTCAACAAAATTCACTATCTCTTCTTCATACTTGTTTGTTTTCCCTATACAATACAACATTGGAATCGAAACTAAAACAAATCAAGCGTATACTTTGAAATAGGATAGCACATGGAGGAAGTTGAAATATACAGATGAAGCAAAAAAATATGAATATGTATCTAAGCCTTCTGTATGTTTATATTAACTCTGTTTCCAGATCAAAATAGGGCGATAGTGGCACAAGAAAAATAATTAAAAAGAGAACAACGTTCCAAAGTTTTTATAATGTAATTTTAGTATCCCGCTGTGTTTAGTATATACATATATATATATGTACATACAAACATTCATATGTATAATTGATGCAATATATAAAGCAATACGGACATAAAAGTGCTGACTTTGAATATTTCTTTAATATTTGTACTATTGTCGAATACGGCAACTGTCCATTAAAAATTATTGTTATTGAATGAAGCGGTGCAGTAAACAGAATACTAGAATCGCATGCTTCTCGGTTTTTTTTCTGTCGGAACCGCAGACTCAGATAAACGAACAACTAGTATATTGTGCCTTTTACATATTTATCCCTTTCTTTTCTCTCAGAGATGGTGGGTGTGAGGTAAAAGTAAAATGCTCCGGTAAAAAAACCACTAAACCGTCTGATATTTCTTTCTCTCTTTTTTAGATGTTGGATAGAGTTTTTTTAATCTGTTGACATCCTGGAAATGGAGTAATGCCACCTGCAAGTCAGTCTTGTAAAACAAAAACCTGAAAATAGAAGCCCTAGAAGAGGACGTGTAAAGATCAAACCGAATATTGAAATGTGAAAAAATCTGTTATTATATGACAATATTGAAAATTAGTGACAATGCGAACAAACAACCCTTTGTTTCGTTTTACTTTTCTTTAGACAAGACAGACAACAGCGGTTTAGTGGGAATCCAGATGCAGAAATTAATTTCATAGTGTAAAAGACTCACACTATAACTTTAGATAATCGACAATGACATACAATGTTCGGAATTTTAATACCAAACGTCAAACACGAAGACCACCTAACATTCATTCCAGTGGACTTCTTCAATATTATGGATATCCGAACAGAATTAATTTCCTAAAACACTCGCAGTTATATTTCCAGCTCTAACAAGATCAAAACAACATATATCAAACTCTAAAGATCGGTGTCATCGATTATAAGTAGTCGTTAAAAATGTCGCAACTTATGTGATGAGATCCATCCGTCCACCCCCATCAAAGTGAGTCACAGTCTGTAGTAGAATATACATAAATAAAGTCCTGCTTCTAAATATCTGGGGGCAATGAAAATTTCGTTGTCAGGCAGAATAAAAAACCATTCAACCTGTGGGGTAAAAGTAGCAAGACTTAATAGCGTCTAAAAATCAAGCTAAGTACAAAAGACGAAAAAATCGCCGAATCTGACAGATTTACGAGGGCTATTCCAAAATCAACTTCCGAAGTTGATTTGTAACATGATAAAGTGGGACCAGCTTTTGTATACCCTCCTGAAAAAATGGCACCGCCAGTGCGTTGAGGCATTGATTCACACCGTTTATGAGTTCCTCATTACTTTCAAAATGTTGAGATGCACTGGATGATTTCAATTGTGGGAAAAGGTGATAATCACTTGGTGCCAAATCAGGATTGTAGGGAGGGTGATAAAAAATATCCCAATTGAACTCCCCCACTAAAGTTTTTGTGCGTGCAGCAGTGTGTGGTCGTACGTTGTCCTGCAGAAGCACCACACCTTTGAAAAGCATTCCTCGTCTTTTGTTCTGGATTGCTTTTCTCAACTTACGTAGAGTTTCACAGTAAACCGCTGCATTTATTGTGTTTCCAGGTTCCATAAACTCGGTCAACAATATGCCTTTACTGTCCCAAAAAACCGTGGCAATCATTTTTCAATCAATTTGTTTGAATTTTTTTGGCTTGTTTGGGGAATGACTGCTTTAACTGTTCTTTGCTTTCTAAGTTTACATACTGGACCCGAGTCTCATCTCCAGTCACAATTTGCTGTAAAAATTCTTCACCTTCCATTTCTAAACGTTCGAGAAATGCATAAAACGAATTACACTTCGTACCTCACAGGCGGCGGGAGATAAAATTGTATGCTCCATGTTAAAACGGCAACTATTGGAAAAATACTGAACGGAAACGGTCGAAACTTGGCAAATTATTAGAGAATAATGTACTGGTTGTGACATGCAGAAACACGTCACCGAAGTGCACGTATGTAATGAAACACATCGGAGGTTGATTTTGAAATAGCCCTCGTATTAATAGATATGTGCAATATGAGGGAATTTATCTAACTTCGCGCCTCTATTCTGATGACACTTCATCAGAAATGAAGCAAAGAGATACACTTGCCAATCGTTTCGTGGGTATAATAAGGCAATTCAGTAATAAGGCCTCATAATGAAAAACCAAGAAGAATGTACATACATCATCCCAAACTTGTTGTATGACGCAGAAGCATGGACATTAGCAAATGCGGACAAAGATATCCCTTTGTCGTTTGAAATGTAAGATTCTCCGACCGATTTTCAGTCCCACTTACGTTGACGAGCTTTGAAGGATAAGATATAACAGCGAACTCTACCAGCTGTATTGTAACATCGAAGTAACCAGAAAAGTGTCCAAACGTTCTGACACGAAGATTTTTCGATTGCTACCCGACGAGAAGACGAATGCAGTGGGGGGAAAATCCATTTCAGGTGACGAAACTCCATCTGATTGACTGGTAAAAATCTTAGTCTTAAAACTGTACCTGTATTTAAGTCATTTCTTCTTTTTACTTTTATGCCGATTTTATTTCACTTATAGATTTTTAAGAGCAAAACTCGTGTTTCGCCTGACCCCCTCATATCACATACATACATAATGTATGTATATTATCCACAGCAACGGAAATGACTTTGATGCACAACAATAAAAAATATTGTATGCGCTAGGTATAAGTAGCTTTCAGAAATTTATTATGCTTTGAAACAATTTAAGTCGCGAATTATCGTGGGCCATAAAAAAACTGATACATACTCTCACACACAAACACATAGACATTTTCTTAAAACTGTCTAAAAACACTATAGACGCCTTAAAGCTAGAGTGGGTCGTTCCGGACCTGTATAGTGCCTGGAACTATGTCTAATGTCGGAACTATTTCCTATTCTTCCACATACTACCTCGGATACGTATCCAAGGAACTAGTTACGTACTAAAAACAAAAAGAACCTTTCCATGTTTGTTGCTATTTAGCACAACTCTACCAAGCAAAAATGAATCACCTGTCCCTTTTGAAAAATATAGAAAATGTTGCAGGCGCTAACACTGCCAACTAACAATACAAGCCGTCCTCTATCACCATCTCAAAAAGAAGCCCTTGTTGGATGACATAGCCCTATATGTAGATTAGTCCAGCTCAACGGCTTACTAATTGTTCTTCTCAAACATCAACCATTTGGACATTTGTCAGGCTTCGTCTATTGCATATATCACATCCCATTAGTACCTCTTAAAATCGTTTCACATTGCTGGGATTTTTACATTTTAATTATGTTTGACATGTTTCTTTTTCTCAATGGCTAAGTGGCGAATGGACAAAATTATTAGATGTTTTAATTATTATCGGCAATTCCACTTCAAAAGTGCAAAATTCCAGTATAAAAGATTATCTTTATCTATTTATCTTTAAAGATGCTTGGCTACTTGGGGCAAAACTGAGAAAAAAACCTCCTGACAGCTGTGTTGTTGAAAAATCTGTTTGTTTTTGCAATTACATATTTGAATGCATATGATGCGAGAACACATATGTAAAAATGTTCGTGCTGGGACATTTGCACGGCTAAAGTAGTAAGCTTTGAAATGGGCTCCCTTAATTTTATATTTTTCTATTGGGTCTATAACTTAATTCCTGCGGTTTGCTAAGAGATGGCGTAACTTGTATTATTCCATTGTTATTATTCTATTGGAACATGCGTTGGAAAGCTACTGTCATTGTACGTCATTCCAGTATATATCATTCATTTGAAGCGTAAACAACAATAATTTTTTTTCACTCAAATATGTCGAACTTTGTGCCTAAAAAAGTGTTTTTGCGGGGAGTTCTTCTTCATTATTTTAATATGAAGAAAACTGCTGCCGAAAGTCATCGTATTTTGGTGGAAGTTTATGGTGAACATGCGCTTGCTGAGCGAACGTACCAAAAGTGGTTTGCACGATTTAAAAGTGGTGATTTTGGCTTGGAAGACGATGAACGTCCTGGGCAGCCAAAAAAGTTTGAAGATGAAGAACTGGAAGCATTACTCTATCAAGATTGTTGCCAAACACAAGAAGAGCTCGCAGAATCTTTGGGTGTCACTCAAGCAGCCATTTCAAAACGTTTAAAAGCAGCTGGATATATTCAAAAGCAAGGAAATTGGGTTCCACATGAACTCAAGCGGAGAGACGTCGAAAGGCGGTTTTGCATGTCCGAAATGCTGCTGGAACGCCACAAAAGGAAGTCATTTTTGCATAGGATTGTTACTGGTGATGAAAAATGGATCCATTACGACAACCCCAAGCGCAAAAAATCATATGTGAAATCCGGCCAACCAGCCAAATCAACGGCAAAACCGAATATTCATGGCGCGAAGGTAATGCTCTGTATTTGGTGGCATCAGATGGGTGTGCTGTATTATGAGCTGCTAAAACCGGGTGAAACCATTAATGGACAACGCTACCGAACACAATTAATCCGTTTGCAGAGAGCAGTAGCCGAAAAACGCCCGGAATATGCGACCAGACACGAGGCAATAATTTTCCATCATGACAACGCTCGGCCCCACGTTGCTATTCCGGTTAAGAACTATTTGGAAAACAGTGGATGTGAAGTCTTACCCCACCCGCCTTATAGCCCAGACCTTGCCCCTTCTGACTACCATTTGTTCCGGTCGATGCAGAACGCCCTCACTGAAATACGGTTCACATCAGAGCAGAATATCAAAAATTGGCTTGATTCACTCTTGGCTGACAAGCCGGCGTAGTTCTTTTGGGATGGGATCCACAAATTGCCAGAAAGATGGGGGAAAAGTCAAAGCTTGAGATGGACAAAACTTTGAATACTATTGTATATGTTTTTCTTAAATAAACGTTCAAATTTTGAAAAAAAAAAACCGAACGAATTAAGTTATATACCCAATATCATTCTTTCTTCTTTTTTTCTTATAATAGTGACATATAACATTGCAAATAGGTATATGTCATCATTTCAGGAAACTCTCAGCGCTGAAAGATTACGGGTGTACATAGACTAAATATCAGCATTCAAGTGTTTCTAAGCCCCAAAGTCAACACCTGGCATTTAATGTATGTTAAGAGTCATCGTACTAACCACCAAATAAATTGTGAAAATGATGATGCACCTAGTTGTTGTGGGGAGGCTTAATGGCTTAAATAACATTTCGGTTTTGAAAAATAAAATATAAAGAGAAAACAAAGGACACAGGTACGTGAGAGATGTAGTTATACGAGGCCAATTAAAAAAAAAGGATCTACTTACTTGTACATATACAAGCACTGTACACTACTTTGTTGCAGTATGCCCTACAGTAAAGGCTTACTAAGAGTAAAACAATAAACAACGAATTAAAATTAGTGTGCGCTTAGTGTTCTTCTCAATATGGGAGAAAAACAAAGTTCCATTACGGTACAAAAAAGTTACTCTACTAAATATAATAACACTGTAAAGAATTTCGCTACAATAAATTCAACAAAACATTTCTGGTTTTGACGGTTGATTTTGGCAAGTACGAGAAAGCTATTTATAAACTTTTATTTTTTACGGACCATTAGAGGTGGCATAGAATTATCATATCAAATTAAAACTCCGATCATCAAGGCACTAGAAAATCTCAAAATTTATAGAACTTCATTTTGCAATAAGATGGAAAATAACAGAAGAAAACAGGAAGGACTCTAAATGCCGAATCCCGTGATTATTGGACATCCAAGAACATAACTTAAATCAAAAAAGTATTTTTTTATTGACACCTCTAAACGAATTGAAACGATAAATACAGATTTAAGGGAGACTTTTCATAGAGACTGGGTAAAGCGAATATTTAGGATTCCAGTTTCTCAAATAAAATAGGGATACAAATCTTTCCGTTCTTCTGCGTTGTAGATGCAGTATTTAAAATGCTAAAACATTTTAGAAGAGCAGTTTCTCCCTTTATTACTACGGAAAATAAGTTTTTTGTTCTATAGCAGAATATTCATTATCTCAAAATTGCTCAAATTACAGAACACTGAAGTATCATATAACCAAGCATTAGGCTGTACCGCATTAAATGGCAGGTTTTCACTTCAGTAAGAGAGATTCAAAAATAAGAATCTCTCGAGTGAACATCTATACCAGAGTGCGCAATTTTCCATTTTGTAACATAAAGTGGTTTACGTGTATTTAAGATTCAAAGAGTTCGTTAAAGGAAGTTATTTTTTTTTTTTTTTTTGCTCGGAACTTTTCAACAAGCTGTCGGTATAATGCGGGGCACAATGCGCCTCTAGAAGGGAGAAACATCACTGCTTCATTTGGGGATGCGGCCGCACACGTAAGCACCATTCGGCGTTAGTTTGAAAGCTTACGTTCCAAACGGACTTCAGAGTCTAAAAAAAACTAACCACATGGGAGTATCCTGTATCAAAATAAGCCGACACCGTCCTTTCATATGAGGTAATCTATGTTATGTGGGTATTCCATAAACTAAACGAGTTTCAAAAACTAAGGCAGGTAGTAAATTGACAAAGCGCAAACTAAATTCCATTTTAATTGCAGCCAATAGGTATGGCACAACCCTATTGGATGGCGGTGATCCTTTTTTAAAAGGATTTATAATAGAAAATGGACAACATTAACCGCATTTGGGAAGCGGAACGGCATCAAATGGAAATATACATAAATCGGGCATTTTAAACTTTTTCCAAAAAACCAAATGATCAATTTAGATATTTACTATCAACAGCAAAGCAAAGAAAAACGGCAAGAATTGGAAAATCGAACACACGTTTTTAGTAACTCGTAAAAATGAATGAATCTTGGTTGGAAAGTGACGTCATTTCTAAAATACAGCCATGATCTTGCAGATTTTAATTTGTTTCTGGAATTGCACTTCTTTATAATACGAGCCAATACATTGTCGTGCACAATCACAAATCAACAAGTGAATTAGCTTTAAAAATTATCCATTCCCCAGGACTGAAGATAACTTTAAAAATTATGTTAGGTTTAAACTTGATAAAAGCCTTCCGAATTCTTATAATTCAACAATTACAAAAAGTCTGACAAAATACTCAATACTCGTTGCATGAGGAACACTTTTCTAGTTGCCTGCATTCTTATCTGCAGCGTATACGAACTCCTAAGCCGAATTATTTTACTAACAATCAAATAACGAAAACTACAGTGTATACTATGCACATACGTTTCAGCGTATTCCTACAATCTACAAAATATAAGAAAAAAAACTCCACAATTCGTGCCCTTTTCATTGCTTCCTATCCATTTATAATTCGGATTATGTCAGTCTTTATTATAAATGGGATAAAAGTAAAGAAGAAAAAAAAACCAAAAAACTTGCGATCTAATTGGAATATAATGTATCAGAACGAATACATTCTCAAAATTGCGAATCTGCGCTACCTGAAGCAAATACCGCGAATGGCATCTTTTTTGTTTTCTTTTTTTTTTTTTTTTAGAGATCCGACTAGGATGGATGGGTGCTATTTTATAAACCAGCTTTCGAATCACACACACATACACAAACAAATTTTTGTTTGATCGCGAATAACAGAACATTCCGCCTGTTGAACGTACCAAGGGCGTAGTCACACCACTTTAGTGGCAAACAAATTTGACTTGAATCCAGCCACGACTAGCAATTCTCAAATAACAAGGAATACGACGACTTCAGATTACTTGTACATTAGTTTGTTGTCCCTTTATCTGTTACAAGAGCTTTGGGCACTGAGTGTTTACAAACAAATATTCGAAATTTTTTGTTGGTGTGACTTACAGGTGTTGAAACATTTTGAGGACGCCTACCACCAGATTGCTGCTGCTGTCTGGACGCTCTTCCTTGACCACGTGCTCTGCCGGCACCTTTTTGTCCGTCCATTTTGTAAAAGTTCCCTTGAAATTTGCAATTTCACAATAGGTTGACTGCAAAAGGAAACAAAATTTAAGTAAAGTGTTAGCACAAGCTAGAAGTTGAAATGCCATTTTACATACCTTAATTAGAAGTGACTGAAATTCACTACAAACAGGTTGTTTAGGAATTGCAAAGCGCAACAAATGTATTTAAAAAAAAAACCTTACGCGCAAATCCAAGCTCGCATCCGACGACTATTGCGATAAGAATAAATGCCGAAGCACAGGGACCGTTGGCTTTCGCTTGCAATTTGTTAGGATCCTATAAAATTATAAAAGGTGCCAGTACAGTACGAAGATAAATTTTATTTATTGTTTGTTTATAAGAGATGTAGAACTGTTCAGTTGCAGGATGGTATAAATAATGGGTCTGTTCGCGTATTGTCCAAAACAACAAAAATTGCTTGCGTACTTTCATTTTTCGTAGAAGATACCATAATGGGATAAACAAATTATATCCCCTCTCTTGCCGATTTAAGACCAAAAAAATTGAGCGCGTAAATTTGTAAGAACTGCCAAACATTTTTTTGTCTTTTTTTTTTTAACTATTGACACAGTAATCTTTGTTTTGCCAAAAACAAGTGAGATTTAAAAAGAAATTATTTAATAATAAGAATCTTAAATATATAAATATTTTATAAAGTGTTTTGAGCCAAAATATATTGGAGAACAGCCAAGTTAAGAATGCGGTCCAATCACCTTCAGTCATATTACAAATATCATTTTGATGGACGATACAAAAAAGAATTACTAAAGGAACCTATCTAAAGTCATTCTGAATTGTCTGAGCTTATGATAAAAGAGAGAAAGAAAATTATATAAAACTACTTTCTTAACACTATTGTCACTTTTTCAGGAGCAAAATTTATTTTCTGGATTTTTTGTCAAAAAGTACTAACACATAAAAATATAAATGTCAAATAGTGTTGTGTGTCAAACTAGATTCATGTCCTCGACTGTGGCCAATTTATTTCGAATGATCAAATAGATTCGAAAACAATTATTTACTTTATGTGGCCCTACAGTCCGGGGTGGACCTGAGCCTCAGTCAACAAGAGTCCCAGTCAGCTCAATCCCTGGCTAGATGGCCCAGTTTCGCACGCTAAGTTAGCTGGGGTCCCCTTCCACTTGCGTGTGCCACCTGAGTCTGAGCCTTTGGAACTTCACTCTTCTGGTTAGGTCGATGTCGCTGTTCAGTCCATAGAGTTCATTGTTGTATCACCTCCTCAATTCACCTTCAATGCTGCGGGACCGAAGAGCGCCCGAAGAATTTTTCTCTCGAAGCAATCAAGAACCATTTTTGATAATGTCTATGCCTCTGCGCCATAGAGCAGAACCGGGATTATTAAGGTCTTATATAGGGTAACATTAGTTGTTCGAGAGAGGGTTTTACTATTCAATTGCCTTCTTAGCTCAAAGAAGCAGCTATTGGCAAGCGTTATTTTTCGTTTGATCTCAGCACTAGGGTCGTTGTCGAAATTCATAGCGGAGCCTAGGTAGATAAAGTCATGTCCTACAATTATAAAAAGTAAAAGAATATGAAACCAAAAATATAGTATTCTAGCATTTTGCCCAACAACAGCAACAAAGATATAAAGAAAAAAATATATATCGGATGGATATTGAAATTTTGAATCGAATCATATGTATTGGGTATGAGGAGCAATTTAGAATAAAGATGTTAAGTTGACTTAAATATTCTGATCCGACCAATCTGGTCCAAATCCACGCTCTTGCTCGGCTAACGTCAGCTTTGGTAAAACCTTTCCGTTTCTCTTTGTGCCGACACCTGAGGAAATGCTACTTTGAGAAAATTAATCGTTAAACTACGTGGGCGGGTCAATAAGTCCGTGACTTTTTGAATTTCTGACCTCTTTACTGAAACAGCAACACTGCTCCTGTCAATAGGCATCTGTCAGTTGACTCCTGTCAAAATTTAAACTTGCTGCGTCAGCTAGTTTGTGTTTGACAGCTATTTTTATCAGACTACTCACTAATTTGAGGAGAAAATGGAAAAAAGTGGATTTCGTGTGCTTATTAAGCATTATTTCTTGCGAAAAAAACCATTACCGAGACCAAGGCTAAGCTTGATAAATACTGTGGGGACTCTGCACCATCGATTTCAATGGTAAAAAAGTGGTTTACTGAATTTCGTTGTGGCCGTACAAGCACTGAAGATGCCGAACGTCCTAGACGCCCAGTTGAGGTCTCTACACCCGAAACAATCGAAAAAATTCACGATATGGTGTTAGCCGACCGAAGATTGAAAGTGCGAGAGATTGTAGAAGCCGTAGGGATCTCGCATGGCTCAGTGGTTTCAATTTTGAATGATCACTTGGGCATGAGAAAGCTTTCCGCAAGATGTGTGCCGCGTTTGCTCACAGTCGACCACAAACGCAATCGTGTAACAAATGGCAAAAATCCATGAATTGGGCTATGAATTGCTCCCTCATCCACCCTATTCTCCAGATTTGGCTCCGAGCGACTACTTCTTGTTCCCAAATCTGAAGAAATGGCTTGGTGGAAAAAGATTTGACTCCACTGATGAAGTCATCTCGCAAACAAAGGCCTATTTTGAGGACCTCGACAAATCATTTTTTTTGGAAGGGATAAAAAAATTGGAGAAGCGTTGGACAAAGTGTATAGAGCTCAAGGGAGACTACGTTGAAAAATAAAATTATTTTTTTTATCAAAAAATCTGTGTTTTAATCCAAAAGTCACGGACTTATTGACCCGCCCTCGTATCTTCTCTTCTGATTGGTGATTTAAATTCTTGCGATTTTTTTCTTCTTCTCTGCCCACTCTGACGACAAAGTGCCAGAAAGCGACTCATTTAACGAAAGAAGCTTATGGGAGGAATATTTTCTTAAGAATATATCAATAAAAACGAGACAGAAAAGGGGGCAATGGTTTCGAACCCACAAATTTGGCTGTATGAAACAATTTTGAGCGAAATGCTCATCTGCGAATCATATGTTATTTTGACACTGAAAGCTCTTTTGTAATTAAAAAAATTGACAAACAATTTATGCATATTTTCGCGATATAAAATGGATCGATTTATGTACGTTTGAACAACGTTGGGAAATATTGTAAAATGACTTTTAAAGTGGATGCTGTGTTGCAGAAACAGTGCGAATTTTGAAACGAAATTGTGATCTAAATAATGCACCAACTGCAACTGGTGTACATAAGCGCGTGAAAAAAGTTCGGGAGACTGATTGATAACAGAACATATTCCAGTGTTCGTCTTGTGCACTCAAGGGAGAATATTGTGGGAAGTGTGCGCCTAAACTCGAGAACGCTCTATTAGCGCCTTGGTTGGCATTTTTGGCCAAGACGGCAGTGGAAGAAACGTTGCGGTCAATGATGAACGCTCTTTCACTCTCAAGCAAGCTACTGTTCCATACGGCTACGTGCGATAGAAGCCATCCAATAATCGATTTATTGCACACTAAGTTAAATAATCTTGTAATCGTGATTTCGGTGATGTTGATGCTGCTTGGCCGTGGAGGAGCTGCAATTTAATGCCTTTCAAGTTTTTTGTGACTTCCCGTTAAAAATCTGCTATGTAAGCAATACGAAGACGATTTAGGCACCTGTTTGGGACTCAAATAACCCTGTATTTTAAATTTGGCATCTAGACCAACAAAGTATCGGTATGATTATTAATGTCTTGTTAAGAGTTAAATTTTTAGTTGCTATTGAATTTTGTTCTTATTCCAATAATTAACTCTTATCAATCACTTTGATCTTAGGTGTAGATCAATTGTTTTGTATGTGCTTGCATTTTTTTTTAATCCTTTTTCAACACTCATTCGAAGTGTGCTCTCACACGTGTTGTACAACAACAACTTTACTGCCTGTGTGTCGTGTGAGATATTGCGTGGAAGGTGCTTTATTTATGATCTAATTTATTCATTACGTGCATGGTTTGATCACTTTAGATTTGATCGCAGCATACACAACACGATAAGAACCAAATATTTCTTATTATATTATTTTGTTAGAATAAATATTTATTTGTGCCTGTACATAATCAAAATTCGTTTTTCATTTATCCTGGTGCAAATACATAGTCTTTTTCGCTTTATTCTACAACAGCACCCAAGAATAAACTCGATCAAGCTATTGGTGAAATAGCGGCCGAAACAATCGAAAATGCATTGAAAGATTGGGTTGATAGGAAGGGCTACTACATTGCCGGCCTAGGCACTCATATTTGAAATACGAGGGCGGGTCAATAAGTCCGTGACTTTTTGAATTTCTGACCTCTTTACTGAAACAGCAACACTGCTCCTGTCAACAGGCATCTGTCAGTTGACTCCTGTCAAAATTTAAACTTGCTGCGTCAGTTAGTTTGTGTTTGACAGCTATTTTTATCAGACTACTCACTAATTTGAGGAGAAAATGGAAAAAAGTGAATTTCGTGTGCTTATTAAGCATTATTTCTTGCGAAAAAAAACCATTACCGAGACCAAGGCTAAGCTTGATAAATACTATGGGGACTCTGCACCATCGATTTCAATGGTAAAAAAGTGGTTTACTGAATTTCGTTGTGGCCGTACAAGCACTGAAGATGCCGAACGTCCTGGACGCACAGTTGAGGTCTCTACACCCGAAACAATCGAAAAAATTCACGATATGGTGTTGGCCGACCGAAGATTGAAAGTGCGAGAGATTGTGGAAGCCGTAGGGATCTCACATGGCTCAGTGGTTTCAATTTTGAATGGTCACTTGGGCATCCTGCGGCATCGGATAATGAATAGTGCCGCAGTGCGTCCCAGCTTGTCGTAAGAGGCGACTAAATGGGACACCAATCATATACAGGCAACTATGACACCAAAAATGAGCCTGTGACACTTTAACACCTTAAAACTTTCCCACAAGTTTGTATGCAATCAGTGGGTTCCCACGTCTGGAGACTACCGGTGGGGCAAAAGAACAGTCAATCAATTCGAAATGAGCATACAAGTGTCAAACCACTCAAACTTTAAACTTCATGGAAATGATCGCAATTAATAGCACTACCCCGCTGGGCACCACGGTTGCAACGCACTCGGGTGATCCCAGAGCAAGCAGAAGTGCTTGTGTCAGAGCCCGACGGATTCCGGGGGCGGGCAAAATGAAGTTTCCAAAATATTTTCCTAAACTTCGGCTTGCAAGTTGGAACGTGGGATCGATGACCTCAAAAAGTTTAGAACTGGAAGCGATTATGCGTCGCAGAACTCTACAAATCCTGTGCGTACAGGAAACGAAGTGGTGTAATACAGGAAATAAAGCGCGTTTTCTAGATTTAAAAACTAAGGCATTTAAGATGTTCTACCATGGAACGGTCAATGGACGAAACGGTGTTGGAATCGTTGTTGCAGCGGATCTTCTAAACAACATCGTTGGTATCTTGAAAATAAGCGACCGCTTGATGAGTGTTAAACTCGTCATACACAATGAAACGTGGAACATTGTTTGCGCGTACGCTCCACAAAATGGATGCGACCAATCAGAAAAAGATACATTTTGGTCAGAGTTCGGTAATTTGCTCAGAAATATACCTATCGATGAGATGCTTTCGTAGGCGGAGATTTAAATGGCCACGTCGGAGAAACAAATGTTGATTATGAGGACTGCCACGGCGGTAAAGGCTTTGGAACCAGAAATTCAGCTGGCGAAGACATCTTTGTAGCGTGTAGGGCGTACGGCTTAACCGTCTTAAATACAATGTTTATTAAACATCAACGACACCTCATCACATATAGCAGCGGAGGCCACGAAACGCAAATAGATTATCACCTCTGCAGAATGTCGATGAGAAACCGTGTTAAGGACTGTAAAGTAATACTTGGAGAATCGCTAGTAAGCCAACACCGTCTGCTCATTACAGAATTTTTTACGGCGGAACCACCGAAAACACGGGCATCGTTTGGAAAGCCAAAAATCCGGTGGTATAATCTATCGAAGGAACGCAGCGCAAGATTTATCGCACTGGCTAAAGAAGTACTTCACAATATAAACGGTATCGCAGACTCACTTAGCCCGCAAGAAATGTGGAACAGCATGCAAGAGGAATGCATAACACTCGCAAAGTCCCATCTGAGGACTATATCGAAATACTATTACGTCGGCAAAGAAACATGGTGGTGGAATGACGAAACCAAACGAGCTGTGGCCGACAAGAAGAGTGCATTCCAAGCGTGGACAAAATACGATCAGAGCGACGATATCGAAAAAGCTCGACTGGCTCTTGAATACGAGCGTCTTAAAAAGATCGCAAAGAAAGTCCTGGCTCGAACTCGAGCGGCAGAAGCGGAAAACCTGTACCAGGAGTTGGAACAAATATCCTCACGATCGGCGGATAGAAGACAAGCTATCCAAGAAGTTCAAACGTCGTACAACACTAAAATGCCAAATATTTTTAAGCTCGCTGCACAGAGGAGAAAAAATTCAATGGAAATAACCTCGCCGAAATACATCAAAAACGCAGACGGTCGCTTATTAACAAATGAAAAGGAAATTTGTGACCGGTGGCTTGAATACTGCAAGGAGTTGCTTAACAAACAGTTTCCACGTGATATCGTGCCGACAGCTGGTCTATTCGAGGAGGAAGTTTCGGACTTTTCAATCGAAGAAATAAGTACAGCAATCGGAAAAATGAAGCGGGGGAAAGCGGCGGGACCAGACAGCATTCCATCAGAGTTTTGGTCGAAGATGGAGGGGATCGGCAGCGTTTGGCTATCGAAACTTTTAAATAAATTAAAATGTGGACAACCTATGCCGAATCAATGGAGAAGTAGCTTCTTGGTTCCATTATACAAAGGAAAAGGCGACACTCGAGAATGCAACAACTACCGTTCAATCAAGCTTATGTCACACACAATGAAAATCGTCGAAAGAGTCTTAAACGAACGTCTTCGGCAAATAATAAAGCTCGATAATAGCCAGTGTGGATTTGTTGAAGGAAGATCGACAGTGGACGCTATCCAAAGCCTACGAATAATAATGGAAAAGCACCGAGATTCGTCTAAGGATTTACACATGGTATTTATCGACCTCGAGAAAGCATTCGATCGAGTGCCTAGGGATCTCATATGGGCCGCGCTGAGGTCTCAAAACGTACCGGAAACATATGTTAGAATAATACAAGACATGTACGGAAACGTGAAAACTGCGGTTAAAAGCTCTGCTGGACTAACGAGAGAATTTCCAGTTAATGTCGGAGTGCATCAAGGAAGCGTACTTAGCCCTTTCCTCTTTAACGTAGTATTCGACTACCTTTTAAAAGACTGCATGCGCGAAACAAATGTAACGCCAATTCTCTTCGCTGACGACGCAGTTATACTTAGCGATAACGTCGAAGATTTACAGAACGCCTTAGATTCATGGAGAAATGCGCTAGAGAGAAACGGGTTTAAAATAAGTCGTTCAAAGACGGAGCATTTGACGTGCCCATTTGCGCATCCGTTGCGACCTGTTCCGGATATAATGTTAGACGGAATAGTTCTTCCGAAAAGCACTATCTTTAAGTACTTAGGATCAATCGTTAATATGGAAGCGAAATGTGACGACGACGTAAACCACAGAGTGAGTGTGGGATGGATGAAATGGCGGGAAAATTCGGGAATCTTTTGCGACCGAAAATTTCCACTTAAATTAAAGGGGAAACTCTACACCACGGTTGTTAGACCAGCTCTTATATACGGTTCACAGTGCTGGACAATGTACGAAGCGTTTAAAAACAAAATGACGGCAGCGGAAATGAAAATGTTAAGGATGTCTAGTGGAGTCACTAAACGCGATTGCATTAGATCTACGCGTATAAGAGGAAGTCTACATATAAAGAATTCGGTAACCGATCAGCTTGAGGCGAATAGAATAAGTTGGTATTGCCACGTTCAAAGAAGATCTGCGGAAAATCCGGTTAAAAAGGCACTATCAACTACGGTCACTCCAACTGTAAGAAAACGAGGTCGGAAAAAGAATTCCTGGATTTCTCAGATGGCAAATGCGCAACAACGCCTGGGGCTAACCACTGAAGATATCCAGGACCGAACATTATGTAGACGCGTTTTGCGGTCTGCGACATTAGCCAACCCCATAAGCGGAGCAGCAGCGATGCAGTAAAAATGGGAAACTCGTTATGCATAAGTTCGTACAACGAGGAAAGGGTTAATAAAAGGATAAGAAGAAGGTCACTTGGGCATGAGAAAGCTTTCCGCAAGATGGGTGCCGCGTTTGCTCACAGTCGACCACAAACACATGTGCAGTTGCCATGGCAAAAATCCATGAATTGGGCTATGAATTGCTCCCTCATCCACCCTATTCTCCAGATTTGGCTCCGAGCGACTACTTCTTGTTCCCAAACCTGAAGAAATGGCTTGGTGGAAAAAGATTTGACTCCACTGATGAAGTCATCTCGCAAACAAAGGCCTATTTTGAGGACCTCGACAAATCATTTTTTTTGGAAGGGATAAAAAAATTGGAGAAGCGTTGGACAAAGTGTATAGAGCTCAAGGGAGATTACGTTGAAAAACAAAATTATTTTTTTATCAAAAAATCTGTGTTTTAATCCAAAAGTCACGGACTTATTGACCCGCCCTCGTATTTTTAAAAGAAAGAGTAATTAGTTTTATTTTTATAAACTTTTTCCACAGACATCCTTTTGACGAGTGATCGGCCAACAAAACTTGTACGCTTGAGATGACTTCTTCAATTAACGAAAAGTTTTTTTCTTTTATTTCAAACTTCCGGTTTGGGAAACAGAATCTGGGGACAGATCTAGTGAGTTAGGGTCATGATCAATAAATTCGAATCCAGATTCGCGAATTTTAACCAAAATAAGTAAAAACTTTATTAAACAAATTCTCATGCAATGTTTTTATTTTATTTTATTTATTATTTATATTTTATTTGAACGAATGTTAAGAAAGCTTCTAGCGCTCTACAGACTCGGGTAAAACAATATTACAACCGAGCAATCCACGGCCACTCCATTTCTTCGGAATTAAAATTAAATCCAAATTCTGGGAATTTCTTTGAACTTTCAAAGCAATACGTTGATTTTCCATATTCTTAACCAAAGCGCCAATTTGGTTGAGATTCTTTTCGAAGTTTTTACAGTTAATTGAACCAAATTGAACGATGGCATCATCAAGACGGAGACCGGCATCCTCAGCTGGTGATCCTGGGCTTACCAGGTTAACATTTACAATTGGATTCAATGGTGCAGGCTCTTCGGTTGGTGAATTTAAATTTATACCTGCCATTTTAGTAGAGTTTCCAGCACTTTGTTCTTCTTCAGCTGCTTCTTGGTGAACTTGATGTAGTAGTTTTTCGATTTCTTCCATTATTTTGCGATGATCATTTTGCAGGCAATGGATTTGTTGTCTTGCTTGTCGCACTTGATAGACATCGATATCGTTTCGAGGATATCCTTCGACGTCTATCAAAGGTCCCGTCAAACCAACATTATCATTTGCTGATAGAATGGCACCGTAGTCAGATATTGATCGCTCCAGTTGGTCTCTGTTAGCCATTAGTCGCAGCAGTTCATCTTTTGTTGATGTCTTGGGAACCACCATGGTAAATCTGTTGATATTTAATAAAAAAAAAAAAAAATTGATTGTTTTAGAAATATTTTAGTTTGCATTGAGGCCCACCACCTTACTTAAAGGGGTTTCTTAGTATTATTAAATACCAAACAAAAATTCAATGCTAACAAACCTCGTCAAACTAATAATTATAAACAGTTTGCGTTAAATCCTAACCAATCACTGATATTACGAAGCAGCCCTATGCCCATACAGTACTCCTGGGATAACATAGCTGAAGTTAGGAAGCTAGGGGCCAATCATAATGGACTTTGGAAAGCCTAAGCCAGTTCAATAGAATTTTCTTGATTTTTTGTGGACTGAAGCAAATATACAATAAAATGGGACGTTCAAGGCGGAAATTTAGCAACTTACACAAAGATTTTTTTCTTGAGGATACCTGCCCCTTCCATTGAAAGGTGCATTAATTTGCCATCTTTAAATTTCCTCATTTACCTACTTTCCCCTCCTATAAAAATAATCCGAATGTAAACAATTTGACAGATTATCAACTTTAGTCAAGCACATTATGCGTAACGTTAGCGTTTGATAGAAACAAGGTGGGCTCTGCTTTCGGTTTAGCATAAGATTAAACTGAAATTTATTATGGCTAGATGTTTAAAATATTGGTACGCAATTCACATTAACCGAAACAGTGCCGAGTTTAGGACAGTTAGTCAAAACAAACGTAACCAATGAATTGTTATTTTAGAAAAATAGAATAACGAAACGAACAGGCCTTTCACTTTGTCAACATTTATGAAAACATTTTTATCCGACTATAACTGAACAAGAAACCAGCAATTTTTTTTAGATTTTAGCAATACAAACCTTTGATTTGGCTTCCGTATAAATACAAACTATTTATTTAAAAATCTCAATGCAACAGATGCGAAAATAACTGCAACTACGCCGGACACCACTGATTACTGAACAATTTGACAAACGAATTTTAACTGAGTCAAATGGGCGTATTCAGTATACAATCTTAATCATATCTTATTCCGTTGACATTGCTGGAATTAAAAAGTTTTATGTATGATATTGTGCCATAAATGTAATTTTCGTGGGTTACTGGTTTCTTCATTTTCATGACAGTGCCATGTTGTCTTGTTAGAAGAGACCCTATTCAACCTCATTGCTAATTTGTTATTCATTGTTCTATTCTAATATGTGCTTAGACTGCGTAAGCGATTTTTCGATGTCTATAAGTTGCTTTGACACTGTGCTTTTCATGGTAGTACATCTCATGCAGCTGCAACGTATATTGGTTGCAGCAACGGCTACAATATGATTTTATGACAGGTAGAGGCCCCACTAACTGTGATTCTCCGTGTCGATTTGATTTTACTGGTTGTGGGCACCGTGTAGGTAGGTTTTGTTTTTATCAATAATAAGCGGTTTGACAGCTAACCGCTAATAAATTAATATATAACAGATGGAAAACTGCTAAATCTTCTACAATAAAGTGCCCCTCTTATGCATAAACAAACAAAAGCGCCTCACGAAACTAATTTTCTCGAGCTTAGTTCTTTTCAAAGCGAAAGAAAAGAAGACATCCTCAACCTCTAGAACGTTTTTTACAACTTTTACAACTGATTTTTGTTCATCCTATTAAACTGTTACCCTTTGAATTGTGATTCCTCTGAAGCCCGTTAAAACTTTTCGGTTTTCTGAGTAAAACCATCCTATCCAATGTAATGGGATTTTACGCTAAGCCACAGGAGACATTGTATGTGCGCATGTGTGAGATATCTTCAGAATAGAATGAGAATTGACAGTTTGATACTTGCAAAGTCACGTTGAAAAATGGGGAGATATATGTTTTCCATGAGTCTTTTGTCAGATTTATTTTTATTATCCTATTTTACATTGTATCTCCATTTTAGAAGGCACAAATAAAAGTTCCAATAAAGCAATAAAGGTTCAGCATGGTAATAACTAAGCGTCAAGAATGGTCTAAATCTTATGGTCATGTGCCGCGTGATAATATTCTTCCACACGCTCTATCAAAATCGCAACAATTTACAGCTTCCTATTCATCCGATGTAAGAAACTGAAGTTTTTAAACTTCTTGTTTAAATTTAACTAAACCATTCACCTAGGTATGCCCTCCTCCGATGAATCTTTTGCTGGCCTGGGAGTATGGTCGAATTTGGATAAAAGAACGTGATGTGTTTGCAGCAGATCGCGCTGTTAAAAATAAGCCAAAAATAATTAAAAATGATTTTAAGAAATGGTTGGAAGGTCGCAAACATGACAAATACGCATGTCCTCTCCAAAAGAAGAACATAAAATAAAAATATAAATATTTGCATTCATTGTAAATTTCACACGTTTATCAAAATTTCAATCCTAATGAAACCGTCTAGGAGCTAATGCGGTACTGATTCTTGTTGTTTGATTTAAAATATCCCAATTATCAGATATCCAGAAATATTTCAAATCAAGAAACGTTATAAATAAAAATTGGAACCCTCTTAAACGGATTTGTTTATTATCTTTCTAACGTGGTACTGAGAGTATATCATACGGTGCGCAATGAGTGTGACCCTGTAATTTTTTCCGAGTCCAAACGGCAATAGAGTAAGATTTTTCATGAGCAGAAGACTTAGTTTCAAACGCTCGCCATTGCCCGGAAAAAACCGTCAAACAATAAATTATTTTTAAATTTTTGTACCCAGACTTCGATGCGTAGTACAACAGTAGACAAACTCCAGAAAAGTTGATCTACCTTCCAAAGTGACCTCTTAATTCTTTGCGATGTTTCTCTATGTCTGAACAAATAACTCTTCAGGCTATATGCCCTGGCCATCTCAGGTAGGTGCTCCTGTACAGCTCGTAGGATAAGTAACGACAGAACAGACAGAACGTCAGCCTCGACAGATTTAATTTTGAGATAGTTATCAATACAGATGACACCTGCGATGAGATCAAACGAAGAATAACTCTTGCCAATCGCTACTTCCTTACGCTAATGAGGCACAATTGACTAGCAACAACAATGTGACGCGGTTTAAGACCTCAGTTATCCCAGTCCGGCTCTATGGCACAGAGGCATGGACAAAGTGGGCGATGGAGCTCCTGGCTGTTTTGAGAGGACAATTCTTGGGATGATTTTTGTTCCAGTCTACATAGACGGTGGTGAGTGGGGAGGAGATACAACGACGAACTGTACAGATACCGACTTAGCCAAAAAAGTGAAGGTCCAACGACTGAGTCATGTAGAGCTGATGGACACCAACGCTTGTTGGCTGAGGCTAAGGTCCACCCCGGTTTGTATCACCTCCTAAAGTAAAATAATTAAGCAACGACTTTGTGAATCTTAAGTTTTCTGCTCGCGTCCTTGGTGCGGTATGTTTTTTTTACGTTTTGGGTAACATTATTTTTGCATTTCGCAAGTTGTCTTGTCCACAAAATTTCATTAAAGCAAGGGGTTCGGGTTCGACAGTTTGTTGTCATTTCACTCAACGTTCAATCTGCTCATAGTATTTCTCCCTTGTTACTACATGGGAGATATCCGTAGATTGGCCGATCGGAGTGCAGTGGGGTTCCTACGCACCTCGTATGGGTTGTAGGGTTAACATCCGACTGCTACCGCTTTGAGGTGAATAAACCATGAACGTCAGCACCTACTCCAATATCCAACAGCTTTAAGTTTCAGTGCAACAACAAAGGAAACGTTAAGGCATCATAAAGGACTGTGGAATACACTAAATTTCGTATACAATGTTCCCATCTCTCAAGGAATTTGCATGCTTAGCTGTACCTTATCGACGATTTACAAGAGTAAACGCTTAAGTGTCGACGTTCCATAAACCATACTAACCTTTACCAAACCGAGTAGCCGCATTCAAGTACGGACAATTTCCTTTCAACTTGCAGCATCCCGCAAATGGAATCGACATTTCTTTTTAGGAAAAAGCTGCAATAACGAGTTGCCCGCGCTGCAAATTATCCACATTTGGTTTCTTATGATGCCAAGCATGACCGACAACATTATCCACTACAACCCGTAGTATGCCAATGAAATTTAAAATAACTCTTTCATCTCAGGTGATAAAAAATCAAATTCTCATTTTATTTTATTAATTTAAGCTTCATCCTTAACAACTGTGGTCTTCTCGGACACGTATAGACCGTCCAAGAACTTACGGATATCCTTGTTTTTAACAGTTGTCGACTGTTGGATCAAAGCCGCTGACCCAGAAACAGCTTCGATATCATTGCCCTCAACAATAAGTTCATCCTTTTGCGCGGTCGAATTGACGACAGTCACGCCGGGTGACATCACTACGCGACGAATATACTTCTCACCCAAGAAATTACGGATCTCGATCACTGTATTGTTTTCAGAGGTAACGCAGTTGATGGGGAAATGGGCATATACAGCACGCATTTTGTACTGGAATCCCTTGGTAACACCTACAAAATATAAACAATTCACGATAAGACAAACAAACACACCAAGTTATCCAATAACAAACTCACCCTTGATCATATTTTCAATGTGACTGCACACTGTGCGGACAGCGGCTAGTTCCTTCTTGGCACCAAACCATTTTTCCACCTTCAATACACGCTTGTTGACCATGTACATATCCAGAGCCAAGTGTTTGAAGCTGCGCTTCAGCGTACCTCTGGGTCCTGTGATTTTTACCACACGAGCCCGAACTGAGGCTTTAATATAAGAGGGGATTTTCACGCATTGATTTGAGTTGATTGTCCTCATTTTGTCACTGCAAAAGAAATGAAACAAAATCAACAGTCAAGTTAGCTTCCAAGTGCTTGTTTGTTGTTGAGTTTAGACAAATCATCCTTAAATTGGTAAACCTATCCAAGATGGATATAAACAATCACTTTTTTCTGCGCCAAATATCGTATTTGAGCGAATATTTGGCGTTTTACGTGGAATTTTGTGCATTTGTGGTAAACACTGAAACCAGAGGGAACTGTCAAACTTTAATCGCGAATATCTTCGTCATTTTGAAGCTGAGGTGCGGAAATTCATGTAAAATCCTTTTTGTCATAATTTAAATAATCACATTGTAGCATAATTTTATTTGGATATTTTACCAATTTTCAGATGTTTGATAATTAAGAATTGAGAAAAATCCCCGACGAACTTACACGCTTCGGACCGACCGGAAAGAGGATTTTTAGGAAAAGGAAATTTTTGACGTCTGTCACGATGAGTTTTGATCGGTACCAAAACATGGCGGCCGTGGGAAGTGCTTGTAAATTGATTAAATGGGATCAAATAAGTGTCAATATGTGTGAGGGTTTTTTCGGACTTTTACAAATTTGGTAAAATTGCTTAGCTTTGAGATGACTATGGCATTTACTAACATCGAGTTTTTTTTTTAGATATGCTTTATCAAGTTAGATAACAATTCTTTTTGATGTAAAGAAAGACTAACAAGAGCTGCACATTCTTATATAATTTTACTTCTGAATGGCAATAATTGACAATTACTTGACATTTCAAATCTCTTTAACTCGATGGGAACAGCATCTTAATTTGGGCGAGCGGTTATCGGAAACTTAAGATTCTGCTTTGTTAGGAACAAGTCTTAAGGCAACTTTTGAAATCGGGTTCACATTCGACCTAAATCTTGATTATAATATATTCCTTTTTGTTGATGTGTGCATTTTTAACTGTGGAAGACAGTGTGAAAACGCATAAAATGTACATACATATGTATGTTCTTCCATTATGAGTATCATATATTATCTAATATCAACTTTGATCAATGAGAATTCCTCCACAACTAGAACCACCCTATATAATAGTATTACCGTGCGATAGTCGATATAATGTAGATGCTGCTTCAGGTCGTAATTGATTAGGCATATGTCACTACCTTAACCAAAAAGCATCTCAAGTAACTCCGGTCCTTCAATTTAGTTGCGCACCCCCACTTGGTTTTGTATTCCACCTATATCGATGTCTTACTAGTCGCAAGCACTGATATCAATTTACTTCGCTTATACATACATGTGCGAATGGAATTCGATGTTAGTATACGAGGGCGGGTCAATAAGTCCGTGACTTTTTGAATTTCTGACCTCTTTACTGAAACAGCAACACTGCTCCTGTCAACAGGCATCTGTCAGTTGACTCCTGTCAAAATTTAAACTTGCTGCGTCAGCTAGTTTGTGTTTGACAGCTATTTTTATCAGACTACTCACTAATTTGAGGAGAAAATGGAAAAAAGTGGATTTCGTGTGCTTATTAAGCATTATTTCTTGCGAAAAAAACCATTACCGAGACCAAGGCTAAGCTTGATAAATACTGTGGGGACTCTGCACCATCGATTTCAATGGTAAAAAAGTGGTTTACTGAATTTCGTTGTGGCCGTACAAGCACTGAAGATGCCGAACGTCCTGGATGCCCAGTTGAGGTCTCTACACCCGAAACAATCGAAAAAATTCACGATATGGTGTTGGCCGACCGAAGATTGAAAGTGCAAGAGATTGTGGAAGCCGTAGGGATCTCGCATGGCTCAGTGGTTTCAATTTTGAATGATCACTTGGGCATGAGAAAGCTTTTCGCAAGATGGGTGCCGCGTTTGCTCACAGTCGACCACAAACACATGTGCAGTTGCCATGGCAAAAATCCATGGGGGCTATGAATTGCTCCCTCATCCACCCTATTCTCCAGATTTGGCTCCGAGCGACTACTTCTTGTTCCCAAACCTGAAGAAATGGCTTGGTGGAAAAAGATTTGACTCCAATGATGAAGTCATCTCGCAAACAAAGGCCTATTTTGAGGACCTCGACAAATCATTTTTTTTGGAAGGGATAAAAAAATTGGAGAAGCGTTGGACAAAGTGTATAGAGCTCAAGGGAGACTACGTTGAAAAATAAAATTATTTTTTAATCAAAAAATCTGTGTTTTAATCCAAAAGTCACGGACTTATTGACCCGCCCTCGTATCTCCGGCAAATGTTTTGCATTGGTGTTGAATTATTGTAGTTTTCGCCCCTTTTTAAGAAGTATTCTTGTTAAAGAATACCATGATAGTGCATCACATTGTTTAATTACTTTGTTGTACCAAAAATATCAGTCAATGTTTTTCCGATCTTATTGTTACTTATCTGCTAGTGAGTTGTTGTGGGCATTTCCGATTAACTATCCATTTGGGCCTTTTAAGTTTTCCAGGACCACATTGGGAGCGATTTTGGGATTTTGTTATTAACGAAAGGTTTCGTACCTTTGTGCAATAGAGTACATAGAAACAATATCAAATGCCGACTAGAATACTAACTTTACTTTCTTTATGTGGCGTGAGAGTCCGGGGTGTAGCCGGGCCTCAGTTTGAGGTCCCCATCTACTTGCGTGCGTCACCTGGTGGCAGTGAGGAGCTAAACAAATCAAGAAAGTCTCGGTCGAAAGAGAATCTGGAGATCTCTTGCGATAGTAGCCGTCTGACTTCGAAATTCCTCAAAGCATTAGCTTCCCTCTGCACTATTTGGGATATCCGCATCCAAATAGGCTCTGCTTTTACCGTCGATAACAATCGCCGTAGTAGATGACGCAGTTTTTCATCCTCTTTTTGTCCGGTATAACAGGGCCTCTGCTTCCTGTTTAGCTGTACGTGGAGACCTAACATTCTACGTGCAAATCCGAAATTTGTTGTCCTTTATTCGTTTGCAAAGGTTTTCAACAACAGATCCATTCCTATCCGGGGGTTGTTTGTGTTCCGAAACTTTTTTCCCTCTCCATGCCGCCGAAGTGGCGCCACAACAACCACCTGGTGGGCCAGTTTTATTGTACTAACCCGTTCGGGAATGTATACGCTGCCGTTAGCCCATTAAGGGTTTATCTATCCCCAACTATTTTCCAAGACCCCAACTTACTCTTCTGTCCCGTTAATAGTGCTACTTTTCTTGTCAACTGGTAAGTATTCGCGCTAATAGGTTTGGCATAGTGAGTCCAAATGGACATCGACCAGTACCCAATTTTTAGAACTGGGAGGTAAAATAATCACAATTGGTGTTTAGAAACAGTTGAAACAGCTTAAACAGTTGCATCGCCTACCCTATTTCTACAGCACCCAACCACTGCTTCCGTCAATCCTTTAAGGTATAATTCAAAATGCTAGACATTTTCCTCATGGTTAAAAAAAATTGAGCAATAAAAATAAAACATAAGTTTTACACTTATTTATTTGGAATAAATAACTTCTTAGAGTTCTCAAACAGTTTGACTACCTCTGCATGGACAAAGTGTCGCTAAAATAAAAAAAAATCGTATAATCTGTCAATTGTCAATCTGCTTGCTACGCTTTTCGGTCGGGAGGATCGAATAGAAAAACTCAAATTATTTACTCAAACAAATTAAATTAAAATTTTGAATTTTTACAACGTAAACAACCGCCCCTTACCTCATCATCAGAATATAATAATGGACTCGACCGAAAATCCAGAGAATGTTAATCGTGATGAGCTTATAATGCAACAACAGCGGCAAATCGAAAAAGAGGTTAATCCACTTTGTTCACGGCTTATTTATGTTTTTTGTTTTGTTTTTTGTTTTACATAAAGAAAAACTAAATTTTATTTTTTTGATTTGAAAAAAAAAAAAAGATTTCAGAAAGTATTCCACTAGTCAGTGAGTTGCAAGTAGTATCCACTCTTAATGGGGAGTATCAGGGCGATGCTGTTTACACATCGAAAATCGAAGATCTTGGGGATAAGTACAAATTTATGCGTCGTACTCGACCCGACGGTAATTGTTTCTTTCGGGCATTCGCCTACGCATATTTGGAGTATTTACTTAGCAACAAAGAAGACTACCAAAAATTCAGAGATCTTGCACAAAAATCCAAAGATAAGCTAGTGCAACTGGGTTTCCCGAGCTTCACACTGGAGGATTTTCATGAAACGGTGAGTTTTAGTTGTTTATATGTTTGTTATTGCATTTAAAAAAGTAATCAGGTTGTTGGTGAGGATAAGTTTTTCTATATGACTAACGAGGCAGCCTTATTTGCCTGACAAATCCCTATCAGATCTATTAAAAGCGAATGAGATAGAGTTTTTTATTCACGTTGCATTGTTTCATTTTAACTGCTGATATCAATTAGGAGTCACTTACTTATCTGATGTTGTGTATAGATTTCCGTCGTCACCTTCGATGACGACATATTCGAAAATTTGAAACTGTTCTCTGTACTGTTTGGTTAGTTAGTGCTAGATTTAATACGTTTAATTAGTTTTCTGCATTCTACGACAATTATTTGCAACTTCGTGTAATTGTTGGCCTTAGTAATAGTAAACTACAACTCGAGCTTCAAGGTCTGCGAAAGTGTTAAAAATAACTCTTTAATGTTTTTAAACGAGAAATGTAAGAAGTGGAAGTCGAGAAAAGGTTTCGGAATTAACAAATTGAGAGAAAAAAAAATTAAGAATTGTGTACCACGGATAATCATTCAAGGGACATAAAACACTGGAAGAGCATTACTTAGTTTAGAATAACACCGGTATGTTCAGGCAGAAATGTCTCTTAGATATCTTTTTAACCCACGTGAGCCCAGATTCCAATCAATAAGTGCCTTCCTTGTAACGCAATAGAGGTGTCCTTCCAATTGCGTGCTTTCCTTAAGGCGATGTCTTTCTCTTTTGTTTTTAGATTCCAATCACCTGCTTTAGATTCCAATCACCTGCATGTGATGACCATCTATATATGTTGCTTGATGTAGAGAATCGGTGATGCTGTACAGATCGTATAACTCGGTTTGATTATTGAGCTATCACTTTCAAGGTAAAAAACGGGTCGGATGTAGCATTAAATCCTTAACTCCAGCAATGTTACAGTTGTCTGTTCTGACATGGTTCGATTCGTCTATGATGTGCCTCCCTTCCTGTTGAGAGACTATACTTGGTTTTGTTGCCATTCATAGATAAACTGTTTTTTACCCTTCTATTTCAGTACTTGCAAACGTAAGAAGTTGCACAAACGTTCGAAATGTATGCTACATGTCTCATCGTCTTGTCTAAACTTTTTTTTTTCATATCAAAGGTCTCGGTAAAGCTAATTCTCATCTTTAAAGAATAGCAAACGTTCTTCATCGACCCCCAAAACTTGCTCTTTGTAGCTCGTTTACAATTTGTGGATGGTATCGTACTTTCGAAATCGATGAAAAGGCGGTGAGTATCGATGTGGATGCAGCTGTAGTTAGGTCACTGATAGTAGTCCATCAGGTTGTGAAGATTTGTTTCAGACAATCATGTTTTGTACGCGATGTTGGCCGTAGAGTTTGACGGATAGCTTCTTTAGTAGCATCGTCTATTTCTTCTGTCAGGCTGTTATTGGCAAATATATTCTTGATGCGGATTACTACTAGGAATTCGCTTATGTCCCTGAATTTCAAGACTGCGTCATATTCGTTCGCTTAATACAAATCCGTGCCTAAGTAGAGGTCGCATCTATTCTCTGTAGCAATCGCTGTTGTTTATGCATGTGTACATATATGTCATAGTTCTTCACCATCCTTTTATTCGGCTCAGTCCACCGTACTTCGTAGGTCTATGGTCTCCGCTATTTGTTCGGCTGTAGTTGTAGGTCGTAGCTTCTAACGTTTTGCAAGTAAGTCAAAAGTGAATTTGCCCTTATCTAACGCTCCTAGTTGTTTACCAACCGTTGGGTTTTTATGGAAATAGCAGCACAAACTCTAAAATGGTAAAACCAAGATTAATCCTTTTTTTTTGCGGTTCAGAGGGTATGACGATAGCAATTTTCTTGCTCGAATTCAGCTTGTGTATTTGTTGTCAGGTTTGAAGATGAAAGCCAACGCCAAAGACGTTTTTTTTATTTTTATTTTTTTAACGCCAATAAATTAACTGTTTTAATACATTTGTATACAAATTTTAATTTCTGTCTTTAGTTCATGGAAGTTATAAAGCGAGTGGACCCTACTGAAACGACAAAAGATGTCAACATAAAAGACGAACTCCACACAGTGTTCAACGAACAAGGATACTCCGACTATGTCGTTGTGTATTTACGTTTAATAACCTCAGGCAAACTACAGGAAGAGGCTGATTTTTATCAAAACTTCATCGAAGGTAACTTCACAATTGAAGAATTTCGCCATCAAGAGGTCGAGCCAATGTACAAAGAATCCGACCATATACATATTATTGCTCTATGCACTGCCTTAAATGTTGGCGTACGCGTCGAATACATGGATCGTGGTGATGGTGGGAAAGTTAAGGCCCACGATTTTCCCGAGGGTACTAATCCCAAAGTATTCTTACTCTATAGACCTGGCCATTATGATATTTTATACCCAAGTAATTAAAAAAAATTAAAAAAAACAACAAAAAAACCTAATTATCCATTGTTTCCATGCTGATTAATTATTTGTTGGTTTTGATTTTCAACAACAAAAAGAACAATATTTTTCTGTATTGTACGAGTAAAGCATTTCTATAAAACAAAAATGAAAAGAAGGAAAATCGCCGAACGTACGAGTATATGCGCTGTGGGCTGGCTTGCTTTTTCGGCGTGTACAGGTTTTGTGTAAATATACAGGTGAATGAAATAATTTTTGTAAGCAAGCATTTTGACGAGAAAAAGGGAATGAATATCGAAATAATAATAAAAAAAAAATGAGTAAAGCGTGGAGAAGAGATTTTATTTTTGTATCACACAGTAGATTTATTTTTCATTTATTACTAATGAATGACTATTCCAGAAGGACATAATTTTTTTCTAATTTTGCGGAGTATTAGTAGTGTAACACAATACATGTGTACTTAGTTACTTTACTTTACTTCAGAGATTATTGCTTCCAGTTGGACACACCAAGTTGGGGACCAGTCACCACTTCGCTTGAAATATTCTTGACATAGATGTTAGATAATTTTTGCCTTCAACAAAATAATGTCGGTGCTTTCGCGACATACATACATACGTATTTTTCATCAACATAAATCTGTCCTAGGTAAGTCATCTCACATCGAATTAGACAAACGCTTTTGAGAAGATAAGGTGCAAATTTTCATGATAAAAAAAAAAAAAAAACACTGGCGCTGGCAGCCCGGTATGGGCCATGGCCTAGCTCCTTGATACTCATTTGTGTTGATCATGTTGTCATTTTTGTCACGGGGAGCGGGGCCTACGGTTTATCGCCGATTCCGAACGGCACTCTTTAGAAGCTTTTTCGTAGACAATTTTACTTTCGGGAGTTTGCCATTGCCCGCCGAAAGGGGATGGCGATTTGAAAAATTGTTGGTGACCCAGCCAGGAATCGGACCCAGACTGTCTGCGTGATAGCCCAATGAGCTAACTATCGCACCATCGCCATCGCCAATTTTCATGATATGTATATGTAAATAGAGGTAATAAGCACCGGAGTCAGTTTAATAAATTGTTCACTCTTATTAAGTTCGCCCTTTTGTACAGGACGTTATGGGAGTCAGATTCTTGTGTTTGAAGAAAACCCTCTGAATGAACCGAATACCCTTTATTTTGATCGGCAGATTCCAAGGTTTGTTTCGCCATGTCGACAGTGGCCCGTTTTTTCCTCGCGATCGAAAAATTTTACCAATTCCTAAATTTTTCACAGTTAAATGTAGTGATTAGCCTATTCAGTTTGTAGAACTAACTATCGCGCCATCGCCATCGTTCTTGTTGTTAAATATAGGAAACCAGTATCTAAAAGGGTCCACCATGTAGCCTTATTTTAACATACTCCGGTTTCTGATGTTTACAGCCTAAATCTTGTTGTTCCAGTACAAACGTACAGAATCTATAAATTAATTTTGGAGGTGATTTATGCTGGCAGCATAGGAATTGTCGAAAGTCTTTCGAAGTTATAGATTGTTATTCTTGGGTGTTCTGTCATCCGGTAAATTCACATTTGCAGCACGGATACATAGTAGTGACCTCACTCCTTCGCACTTCTTGGATTGCAAAGCGGATAACCTTTGTAAGTTTAGTGCCTTCGCTAATTCTTCGGCTACATGGGAACTTTCCATAGCCCGAATCTTATGTAAATATTGGCGAAGAAAATTACACAGAATTTCTTCAGTGATTTTCCCATTCTAGCACTAACCATTTAATATAAAAAGTCAAATCCCAGGCCGGAGTAAAATTAGAAGATCAATGGTCAATTTGTTATTCTTAGTGCAAAATATAGAACAGCATGTTGCGAGTTTTCAGAAATGAAAAGAAAATTGAATTTTAATGAACTGGATGAGTATACAAGTTTTAGGAAAGAACTACGGTTTTTAATACATCCTCATAGGCGAGAGTCTACACTCTTTGCGCTTCAGTCCCATCACATTTCAGAACACTTGAACTAGATTTCCAGAGCACCAATGGCAGAAAATACTTCCAAAGCAATATTTCGAATTTTCCTAAGTTTAAACAGCTCTTCGGACTTTGGATTCTCCAACAGGACAACTCACCAACCCGAAGTAAATCTATAAGTTGCATTTTGAATCATTTTATAAATTTAACCATAAGACAGGGTAATTTCTCCTCATTATCCTCGGATAATTTTCTGCAACACTGAGGTTCTTATTAGGAAGTGCGGTATTTTTACGAAAAAAAAAAAAAAAAAAATGCGGAATATTGATGAGAAAATCTTAATAATAAATTTTTGTTGACGTGTATTAACCATGGTGCTTAGAAATTTTCGGTCCCAGATCCAAGAATGTTGGTTAGTAAAGTATGGCAAGTATAATATGCTTGTACATACAAAACGAACGGAGAATAAGCGCATGAGATTGGCTTCATATCTTTGCATTATATGATTGGAGGAATAACAATTACGTTGCGTTTTCTTTCAAATATTCCAATTTCGTTGCCATTATACGAGTACATAGTCTGACACTAAATGGAAAGAATTCATATATACAATCGATTTGCAGTCAACAAATTTAATTACGCATTTTCTCAATAAAAAAAAGGCACAATTTTTACACCTTTATAAAAGTTGTTCAACTTTATTTACAATAAATTTAACAAAAATATTTTTTCTATAGAATTTTATAAAAAAAAAAAATTACTATCCGCATAGGTTGCACAAATTCGAGGGCAACAGTTCAACTATTTTTGTTAAAAAAAAAAATTAATATTCCATTTGAAATAACACAAACAAACTTAGTGTTGGGGTGTACATAAAACAAGAGACTCCGAGGAAACAAAATTCATTATAATTTTGCATCACCAACAAGTCAATCTTTAACGACAGCCATGGCTTCAGTTTTCTCCTCAAGCAATTCCTTGCTAGTCACAGCCAATTTAGATTTTGCAAAATCATCAAGAGTTAAACCTTGAACAATCTTCCATTGTTTGTTGACAATTTCTACAGGGAATGAGAAAACAACATCCTTGGGAGAACCATAGCTGCCATCAGAAATTACGCCCATTGAAACAAATTGACCTGGAGCAGTTCCATTCCACCAGTCATGCATATGATCACAAGCAGCTTTAGCAGCTGACATGGCCGATGACATTTTACGAGCGGCAATAACAGCAGCACCTCGCTTTTGAACGGTTTCAACGAAGGGTCCTTGCAAATAGGCAGCATCGTTGACAGCGTCCCAAACTTGTTTTTCAACTCCACCAATTGTAACCTTTGCATTTCGTGAGTCAGGGAATTGGGTAGCCGAATGATTTCCCCAGATGATGATATTCTTAACAGCGGTGATTGGTACTGATAGTCTAGCAGCAATTTGAGCGCTTCCACGGTTCTGATCTAAGCGAGTCATTGCACTGAAGTTCTCCTTTGGGATTGAGGGAGCGTAATGAGAGCATACCAATGCATTAGTATTAGCTGGGTTTCCAACTACCAAGACTTTAACGTCTTTTTTAGCGAATTGGTCTAGTGCTTGTCCTTGCACTTTGAAAATTTTCACATTGGCGGAGAGTAAATCTTTACGTTCCATGCCTTCCTTACGGGGCATAGCACCAACGAGGAATGCGGCAGAAACATCTTTAAAGCCAACAGCTGGATCTGTGGTTGGTACGACTTCACGTAGAAGTGGAAGGGCGCAATCAGCCAATTCCATAACAACACCTTCCAAGACTCCAACCATTGGTGGAATGTCCAACAAATGCAGAATGAGGGGTTGATCCTTGCCGAAAACTTCACCACGAGCAATCATGTACAGTAGAGAATAGGCGATTTGGCCAGCAGCGCCGGTAACAACAACACGAATTGGTTCACTCTGAAATGATACAAATTAATTGTTTTATTATAAGATAATTCAAAGTTTAAAACTTAAATAATTTATCTAATGGCTAATGTTTTGCCCTTGTTATCTTTTTTTTAAAAAAAAACCTCAGTGTAGCTTTAAGGTATTAAGAAAGCATAAACTATTTTCTTTCTATTTATATTTAGGGTAAGCTTTGAGGACCTTATTTAAAATATTGCTACCTATATGCTATAAAATATTATACCTCATAATACGAGTCAGCCCTACTTTGCAACGATACAACTAATGCAACTCATAAAACTGCAACGCTTAGGTGGGACTAGTATATTATGAGAGTTTCGTATTTTTATTAAAACTACACACATAACATAACGGAGGAATTTTTCATATGTTAAATCATCAATAAAATCATAATTTTCTCTCTACATTTCCTTTTTTGAAAGCTTGCTTTAGTTAAGGTTAATGCCAATCATTTTTAGTTATTGTTTCTGGAAATCTGAATAATATTCAATGTGATGGGCTTATTTCAGCCTTTTACTTTACTAAATTTATATTTTCATTTCTTAAGGGTATGATCGTCAGTTCTACTGATCGTTGTCATTGCGGAAGTGCTTAAGGGCTGCTTGATTTTCAAATCTCAGCTCGTTTGTAGAAGGGTCAGTTTCACTGGGACACCATAAAAGAACAGGTATAACCTGTTTATTAGATGGTGGAATAAAAACAACTACAAGTGAACACACAAATAGTCAATTCAGTCGAATGCTTTGAGCTAACGAAAGCTTATTTAAATAAAGGAAGAGTAGGAGTTGGGTCAGGAGCGATTACCTAATCAAGTCATAAATACTGGTACACAACTGAACTCACTCATTACGAATACAACACTGGGCGCATTCATTTCGTATTGATTGCGATCAGTTGATATTTATAGTATGCTTCATTGTGACGTAAAAAGTTGTTGGCATCAATTGCTTACAATCATGGAATGGGGCGACATCGAAAATCGTATTGTTGTAGTTGGCCTACTTAAATGTAACATGGAAAAAGGCTATACCTTTAGGACGTTGTAACCGCTTGGAATCACTCGCAATTTTGTGTATCGTGCTGTGAAGTTATTTGAGGATACTGGTGGAGTACGAGACCGTCAAAGATCCGGCCGTCCGTGCACTGTGAGAACTCTGAAAGCGATCAAAGCCGTGAAGTAACGAATCGACCGAAAACCACTGCGAAAACCGAAAATCTTGTCGCGGGAAATACAAATTTCGCAAAAATCCATATCTCGCATTATCAAAGAAGATTTAGGACTCGACACCTGCTCACGGCCGCATTGACGGAAAAACGCAAGCGAAGATCGAAAGCGTTACTCAGCCGGTACGCGAAGAACGCTCACAGACAAATTCTGTTTTTACTGACGAGAAAATCTTCACCTTAGAAGAATCGTTTAATAAGTAGAACGATCGTGTGTATGCTCGGTCATCCAGAGAAGCGTCCCAACTCATCCGGAGGGTCGATGGCGCTACCAAGTTCCATTTTTGCGAGCAACCCGTTGGATTACAAGTTTTGGTCCGTATTAGAGCGCATGGCTTGCTCTACTCGACACTCAAATATTGAGGCGTTGAAGCGAGCCCTTGTCCGTGCAGTGGACAATTTCCCCATGCATGAAGTGCGTCTCGCAGTCGCAACGACTGGCTGTCGTTTATTAGATAAAGGCGTGTTTCACGCGCTTTTTACGTTTAGTTTATTTTTGATCAAATAAGTAAAAATTAGATGACTTTTTCTTATGATTTGTCCTACAACAACTAAACAAAAAAAAATTAGATTAATGTAACTCATAAAAAGCATCCTGAGGTTTGCTTGATAGGATTATTTTTATTGAACAATGTATTGATGCAAATTGTATCGAGTTCAGTTTGCCTTGCTAAAGAATAACACTAAATCATTTTTTTGTGATCTTGAAGTAATGCAGGAACCTATTTTAAGCAATTAGGAATAATATCTGCTTTTACTATTTAATATGATAACATACTGTAGGTCAAATTAGAGATTGGACTTAGTTCGCAGCATTTTCCCACTTAAATGCAAAAGTTTCTATTTTTATTTTCTTCCTCTTTTTCTCCACTGCAATTTTTTTTGTTTATTTCACCTTTGGGCTAGCCCCAAAATAATAATAATAGTGGCTATGACGGCGTCGAAGAAATAGTCAAAACTGGCTGAAAGCTTAAGACAATAAAAGAATTTAGATAACAAGCAGTCCGATAACTATCCACCGCCTTTTGCTTTAACTTCAACAGGTCTTTACACACCTTTTGCTTACGTCAAGATAGGTATGTTGACTGTGATAGGAAGACAAAAAAATAGCAGAGCATACAATTTGACACTGCAAAGGTCTAAGCAGAATACCTCTTCATCGCTTAAGAAAGCTTTACTTTGCTGAAGAAGCTATAAACGCCAGTTTACTAAGAAAGTAAGACAAATTTATTAATAAACCTGCCTTTATTAATGTCCTTTAACACGATGATCGCAAAATTTCTAATCGGACTACAGGATGTGGTTACTAAGTCTGAACTTTAAATTATTTAATGTAACTTTAAATTTTTGTTTTATTATCTATAAATTAGCGCATTAAGCTCAAAATCAATTTAAAGCTAAAAATACGGTCGAATTTGTTTATGACAAAAACCTCCTAAGCTCTGAAAAAGGATAAAAAAAACTTTCTTAGTCATACGACGTCTTCTGAGCTTAGAAAATTCCCTAGTTTGTATAAAGCTAGCCATGGCTCTTCCTTCCCAACCATACATTCGCTCATAAATAAAGGAAATTCGTTTTATTAATCAATATCTTGGTGTCTTTTCTTCGTACCCACTCCAAACTCACTTGGAAGCGATAATACAAATTATTCTAAGATGAAATTATGTAAATTTTTAATAGATCGCACAAGTCTGAATAATGTGAACGGTCCTTTATTGCTCTAACAAAAGTTCACTTTAAATTGTAACATTTCGACGTCAAATTTTTTTAAAAACAATTTGTCAACTTAATCGAATTATTTATAATAAACCAATATAAACATTAACATGATGAGAGAGGACCGCGCCTTTTAATTTAATTTTATTTTTGAAAGAACGATATTCGACACTTAACGGGTCAATTGAAGAGAAACACAACCAGAACATATAAAAAGTGAACTGAAGGTATAGATATACTACACACTAAGGGAGTAAAGCCCTGAGTAAACAAATATAGAAATTGGCTATAGGCGAGTCAACAAACATTAAATAAAACATGTGCAAGCTTTATAAATACCCAGAATTAAACAATGTCAAGTGCAATCGTATTATTCTCGTTCTAAACATTTAGCGTTTGTATTGTGTAAGTGCATATGCATATCCGTACACACAGCGACTAAACAATTACAATAGGACGCTCTACGCAGACGGGTATATAAACAAAGAGGTAATGTTATTTCTGTGTGATTTCGTTGAAGTAGATGTAAATACGATTTTTTTATACTGCAATATTTTAATGCACTTTATGTGGATTTTAGCTATAACTAAATAGCTAGCTCTAACAAAATTTATTCAATTTTAACGCATTCATAACAATAAGAACCAACAAGTTGAACGTGTAAACATATTTTGCAGCTATAGGGCTATATGAATTAAAAATTTACACAGTTTTACCTTTGATAAACTTGATCATTCAATTACCCATTTTTATTTTTATCTAGGGAAGTTTAATATCAATGATTGTTCGAAAGTGGCCTTATTTATGTTAAAGCAATAGGCGTAAATGATGTTTAACTAAACGAGGTACGAATATAAAATCCTTACTGCCACTTTAATACCAAAACAGATAAGGAAAAACTGTCCTTTAATAGCTCGTGACAAGGCAATTGAACTTTATGATCCCATGGTAAAGTACGGACGGAATTGTGAATATGAAAGCGTCATTAACATACTTAAACATTTAGTAGTATATAACCACGTTAAAGGTTTCACAGAACATAAAATTTGTATATATGCTGCCTGTTTTTTTTTTCGCTAGAAAAAAGTTAATCAATTCCACTTGTCTTCAACAATATAAAATACAATTTTATTATTTGAATTATGAGATAACCCCATAAATTATAACAATATACATATAACTTCTGCGATTAAGACAAAAAAAAAAAAAAAACAACAGCGATTTTTGCTTTTCAACAGTCTAATATGTGCTCGTATTTGCCTCGAATAAAATGTATAGCTCTACTTTGAAGTTCATATCGTTTAATTAATATAATTTGCGTGTTTTCTTTTAAGAGGCAGGCTCACAATTGATGAATTTTTTGTGCAACTCAACATTCCCATTTTAATCTTTTCGCATTCAAACGTCACTCATACAGCAGTTAAAGTAAAATAAAGATTGTAGAAACTTGCTATTAACTTCTGCTCGTCGCTTATGGTCAAAAGCGAACATTTTTAAAAGAAAATGTTTAGAAAGCTTCTTCTGAAAAGATTTTAACTTCCCAGTTCGTGGAAATACAGCCGAATATAGCTGGAATTTGATAACTAATTTTTTGTTATTGAACATTACTATAGGTCTCAGTTAGATTTCTACAATCCTTAATATACTACTAATTCTACTTTTTCATCATGAGAAAAAAAAAAATTTCATAATGCTATCTGACCTAAATAAAAAAAACAATAACACAAACACTCTGGCGCTGGCAGCCCGGTATGGGCCATGGCCTAGCTTCTTGACACTCATTTGTGTTGCTCATTTTGTCATTTTTGTCACATCTGAGCGGGGCCTACGGTTTATCGTCGATTCCGGACGGCACTCCTTAGAAGCTATTTCGTAGGCAATTTATTTTACTTTCGGGAGTTTGCCATTGCCCGCCGAAAGGATGATGGCGAATTGAAAAATTGTTGGTAACCCAGCCGGACTCTGCGTGATAGTCCAATTAGCTAACTATCGCGCCATCGCCATCTGACCTAAACACTTTTTTATATAAGAAAAGTTGCACAGAATCCATATATGAGAGCTGTAAGTACAAATGCTATTGGCATTTGCGACCAAAAGACGCAAATCGAAGGCTCGAAATATGGAGACTTGTAAGCACTGGTACTGCTTTAACCAGCTAATCAAAAATGTACTAAAACAGGGCTAGATATATGGACCGAATTATATTCACGTCTCAAGCAAATCGAAATCTGCTGGAACAATTGAACAACTACGTCTAAGGTCTTCACATTCAAAACTTACCATTCAGTAGCCTAAATCTGCACGCCACCTGAGTAGAGATCTTCTTTTACTGCTCCGTTCCTTTGAGGTAGTTTCAAAGGATCTTTGTACCGGAGGACTGATATTGATAATGAAATCTCATGATTGCTAACAGTCTTGTATAAATTCTGTTTTGACATAAAGGTCTATGTGCGGCCCTAACCGACTATGCTGATATATACAACCATAAAATAAATAAAATGCTGATGCGTTTAAATCCGAAATTTATGGGTTTCTCATAGATCTGCCAAAGTTCTAAAATTACCTGGGGACATCCCTACCGTCAACTTATAGTCCAAGAGACCGTTGCGTTTTTTTGGTGAGATCAAACCAAAAGATTTTCACATGGGCATAAACCGTTGAAATATGTAAAAATCAAATACGGCAGCATTTTGTTGGTGCTGAAGTTAGTAATGTTATGTTCAAAATGTTTTTTTTTCCAAAATCTGGATCATTGCTCTTTTGTGCACCGGAGAAACCAGAAAACTTTGGTGCAACTTAAACAGACAGTTAAAACTAAAATGTCGGTTAGCAACCGGTTAAGCATTTCAAGATGATATTGTTCCGTTTATCACTTGTCCAATGAGGAGTTTCACTTGTCAACATGGATGTGTCTTGTTTACTCTCGTTTTACAGGAACCGTCGACGTAAACATCTTTTAATACCCGAAATTTGTCTGGCTCGGAAGTTTATTCATAGTTTTACTCGATTGCTTTGCAGTTAGCATCGATGAGTATACTTTTTTGAGGATCATACATACATAACAATAACAGCAAACACTTAAATAGGCTATCACTCTCAGCAAAATCGTTACCAACGAAAAACAACAAAAGATAATACGGTTCACAGCGAGGTATAAATATAAACCAGCAAAAAAGGTAAAATTAAAAAGCCCAGGCTAGTCGTCAAAAGCATTTGAAGAAAGTCTAAATATAGGAAAGTTCGATGTCAAGCCAAATGTTTAAATCAGCAACTTGACAACTGACAACAAATAATGCAGGCTAGTAAAATAATTCACAATTTTCAGAAGCACTAGATCGTGAGATATTCTGTAGTAAATTCTAAGTTGTATTCAAAGCGAGGAGGATAAATGCCCTTTATTCCTTTGTACAACTAACGCGATAAGACCTAAGCATTGAGAACAAAAAAGATTACCCATGTCTATTACACTTATAAGCCGTAGAAATAATCTAAGGCTCCATTAGGTTTTACGTCACCAGCAAGAATCGCTAACATTAAAGTGATAGCATGAATAGAACAGAAGAAAAATGCGAAGAAGATCGAAAATAAAAGAAAATGAAGGAATGCTGATAGGCATTGGAATCAAAGGTGAAATTGAAGACAGAAATATCTGGCTTACAGTTTTAACCAGGAGAGTCTGCAAATGCTAAAGAACGCTTTCAAAATTGATTCTGAAGTTAACCTAAAATCGATTTTATATTATTTTTAGGACTAATATCTTGCTGTGAAATAAACAATAAAAACAAAAGCAGACAATAATAATAACATGAGAGAAAACAGAATTCTATTTCAACTAAAATCTTGGCAAACAAACCCTCCACAAGGAAATATTCTTTTAAAATACACATAAACACAACCGTGTGCCAAAGTGGGTGTGGATAATGTGACATTGAAAACAAATTTTATAATTTTCTAGAATCTCATACCCGATCTAAACTTGTCACAAACGACCCCAGAAAGAGATCAGCAGCTATATGGAGGCATTCTCTCGGAGCACGTACGTAACACGCCATTCTAACATTGAACTTTCTCCGTTCGATTATAGTAAGGTCTACGTGTAGGCAATCTCTAGGTGGTTAATTTTATATTTCTGTTTTCCATTATCAGCACAATTGTTGATTGTCTTAAGTTATTGTTATCTATCCTTGGTTTTTCACAAACAAACATGTTATTTATTCCTCCCATTGAATGGAAGAATTTTGTACAGAACGTTGCTGTTGCTAGAGGTATTTTAAAACCGATGCGAATGAGATTCACTGCATGCATGTCTTGTGTATCTGCTACAAAAATACACGCCTTCATACTTTTTCGAGCATCATATGAATAATCAGACTTGGCCGGATGCCAGAAGACGTCATTCCATCAACCTCCTTCGTCATTAGTAGCAATTTGCATCCTCATACTCTTCCAGTCTCCTCTCTATTCAATCAAGATTGCATTGCAATTATGCATTGTACGAGTATGCACATGAATGAGAAAGGTGACTGGAGCATGTTGTAATTTTCTAGTAAGGGCTCTTGGCTCCAAACAAAGTAGAACGCTAAATCACTTCTTTCTATCGTATTTCGTAATTCCACACTCCGAAAAACTCTTTCTCTCTACTGCTTATCAGTCATTGTATTCATACTTCGATGAACGCTATCAAAATTATGTTTTGAATTTCAATTTTTATTTTATTTGCCCACCGCCGTCACTCTAATCTCGGTTACAGGTTATGCAAGCTGTCATTTCAGGCCTGCCTCCATCACACCATCATTTGACCATGTCAAGTAAATAGGTACAAAAAAAAACTAACTTTTTTTTTTCGTAAAAAAAAAACGATATTTACGATATTAATCCGGCATTCGCCTTATTCGTGTCAAAATAATTTTCCGGTTTTGTTCGGCTACTGAGGGAAAAATTCTATTTTTCTATCGTCACCAAAACCAAAGGTCAAATGAAAGTTAGACGATGGAAATATTTCCAAAACAAACATTTTAAAACAGTGTCAATTATATTAGTTTTATATTTACCATTTTGAATTATGTTTTGCTGCGGGGAGATATTGCAGACTGTGTTAAATGCAAATAAATGTTTTGTCAGTTTCTTTTTGTTTTTCGTCCCACTTGACAGACGATCTACTGCACACCACTACTTCTCAGCTGAGCTTGTGAAATGAAACTGAAAATGTGGCGCGACGTGTACGAGACAAATAATTTTACGATAATACAAGGGGAGAGAGCTTTAACATGAAAAGTAAGCGAATGTTGAGAAACATGTGAGAGACTTGTTGCTAGGGTGGCCGTTGTAGGGATTTTATAGTCGTTAGGCATTTGAATATTGGTTCTTAAGAAAAACGAGGAGCAGTCAGACCATTCATTAAACCTGTTTTCTCGTTCGCTTTTTATTCTTATTGGGTCTTTGCTCAGCTCCCCTTCTTTAATCCCGAATGATAACTAAATTTGTTCGCAGCGAACGACAAATGCATGAACAACATGCTACCTTCACTGACGTCTGTCATACAGTAACGAGCAATTTGTTTTGCAAATAAGCAAAGTTTACTTACTCATATTCATACAGGGGGGCAGTCCAAAAAAAATTTTCATCGCGTTCGAATGTAGATTAAGTTATTCAAATAAGTTTTTTCGTAAAATTAAATGCTTTGTAGAAATTACAAACAGAAATAATTCAAAAAAAAAAATAATTTATTAGCTAGTGATTTTTAACAGTTTTGTATTTCCTATTACACAGGGTGTTTTTGATATTACCAGAAGAAATTACCGACCAATGGCAGGACCTATCTATATGAGACATGACAACGTTAACCTCATCCGCAATTTTGGAGGCTGCTTGTTTGAGGAAATCAAAAACAAAGGCCCCAGCCCATAGAACTCATTGTGTCCGTTGGGATGCCGGAAAGGTTGACGTTGACGTATTTGACGGTCCCATAGAATCCGTCGCATACATACGTTGACCGAGTACAGCCGATGGTCTTCAATATCTGAATGTGTGAACTGCCATCGGATAAAATGCATTGAAAAAGTTGAAAATAAACCTACTTCATCAGTCCGTTGCTTATGGGCCTGCCCCAATCACAAAGTGTATATTCTATCTAAGTGTCAATCGACGCAATGGACGCAGCGGATTCTATGGGCGGGGCCTTAAGCTGTATGGTAAAGAAACTGAAAATGATTTACATACGCTGGGTGCTCCAGTTGCTTAACTTGCTTAAATGGTGGGCGAAAAAGGTTCTTCTGCAACCGCTGGAGCTGGAAATTTCAAGTTTGAAGATTAGCTAAGCATTGCATTTGTACTGGAATTTCCGACGCGGAATAGTTTTTGAGATTTCAATATTTTCAATTACTTTATCGTCCGGTGGAAGTCGTACAAAAAATTAAGCTTCACTAGGGACTTTGATTTGCGGCATAGACGGCTATTACAAAGTGACTCTTTCGACACTACACAAATGCAACAGACAAAAAAAATGATATCAAATCAAACAACAACCCTGAGTCGTGAATGGAATTTCGATGACTCTTTTTGTCGTTTTTCCTTTTCGTGTTTCGTTATTTTTCTAGTTCGCTTTATTTCTATTCGTTCCTCATGAAGAGCAGTTTAAAAAAAAGACGTGGGTAAGGTCAAAGGAATAAGGAAAAAAATTAATTAAAAATGTTTGTTTAACGAGTTTTAAACACTTCACAACCGAAAGAAAAAATAAAAAAGAGCTGTCAAATTAGAGGCATGAAAAAGAATCAGCATATAAAGGCAAAAGTGACACAAAATATTGCAACAATTACCTAACAGTGAAGACAATGAATCAGACAATACGGGCTTGTGAGAGGAAGGTTAACAACGATTGTTTACGGAAAATCATGGGACAACTCTTTCATTTCATGGAACTTTACTTTGTAAATTCACGTCATGCTTACTTACATTTCATACAGCTAAACGCAAATTTGTTGACGGGCATTATTCACCATCTGAGAAAGCTAATCCTCTATCCGTTAATAAATTATCTGGAATTTTCGAAAGCGACATAACGCCATACCCCGAAATATGTTTTTGTGACACTTGTGAAATATTCTATTTCAAAATATGACCTTATGTCACGGCATCAAGGTTTTTTATTGGACGACAGAAGCCTTAAGTCAAAAGAAGTTTTTTGTGTTCTGTTGGAGTCCAAATTCCCCATCTTTTGCAGAACAGCAAAACAATGGAAGATCAAATTCAAAAGATCACAAAATATTCCGGATCATTGACGGGGTGACCCATAAAAGAGTGGCCAGTAAAATACGAGTAGTATTAAGGTTCGAAAATCTAGCCAAACCCACAGATATGCAAAAGCATGGGAGAAATATTTAGCATAAGTGCTTTGAATATCAAAGGACAATAAAAGAAAGGTTTACAGCTTGTGGTGATGTTAGTTTTGTTCAGTGAGGTTGTTCCATTCTCCTCGGAACAGAAAATCTTGCACCTACTCTCGAGGTAGAACACAATTGTAAAAAGTGTCAAAATCAGCTGTGATTTTAAATCGTATTATTTGTTGGCGGTTATTTCCTAAATGAAGTGAAATTTTAGATTACAAATGGATTTACTTTTGACAATTCTCATATGGGCTGTACTTCTGTTCGCATTTGATTTGACTTTTTTCGCTAATTTGTGCGGTTCTGCTCTAGTTTTTTCTCACTGAATAAAGCTGTTTATGCAATTCAGATACGCCTAGTTAGTTTTTGGAAGACATAGAATCGACGTTTTGGGTTGGAGCCATTGAGCCGATATTCTATCCACATGCATTCATTCTTCCACTTAAAATTAGCATCCCAATCACGTTTGCCGCTTTCGGCTAACAATAGACTTGGTTTTGTCCGACTCGGAACATTGCACATTCTATTTGACGAATTTGTATTATAGTAGTAGTAGTAAAAAAAACATAAGCCATTTCAACTTTTACTGCTATTGTTTAACGGATAACGGCCGGATAAATACCATTCTGAGTCGTGAGGAAAAAGGTAAACGAGTGGTAGTCATTTACCTCTTTTTAAATGTTTTTTTTTTTAAATGAAGGTCCTTAAGTTGTTAACGAGTTTATCGTTGATTAAATAAATAAACAGCAGGTAACTTTTTTTTAGGAATTTTACTACTACAGCTAAACAAAACTTTTAGATGGATTTAACTCAGCAAAAACCAATTTGATCATTCTTACGTTTGAAAAATGAATCGATTAAATTCGTATCAACTTCACTCAGCCCTCCACCTTCTGAAGAATAATATCAACTCATTCTTTTGTGACTCTGCATATACGAAACTTTTTTAAACATTTAAGAATTTTATTTGCTTTAACTATTTAATATGAAAGCATGCTTCATGTCGCTGCGTTTTTCTACTTAAACGTAAAAGTTTCTATTTTTATTTTCTTCTTTGGCACTGCTATTAGTATTTTTTATTTACTTTACCTTTTCAAAAAACGATAATAAAAAAAAAGGGCTGTGAAACACAAAATTTAGTATACCTCTTGTCGGTCGAAGAAATTATGGAATCTAGATTTTTCATCGCCTCTATCCGGCAGAGGACTCGAGTTGTTTTCGCCTCCCGACAAACGTGATTGGGCTAAAAGTTGCATGCTGTCTACAAAGCAGAACATTTAGGAATTTTACTACTACAGCTAAACAAAACTTTTAGATGGATTTAACTCAGCAAAAACCAATTTGATCATTCTTACGTTTGAAAAATGAATCGATTAAATTCGTATCAACTTCACTCAGCCCTCCACCTTCTGAAGAATAATATCAACTCATTCTTTTGTGACTCTGCATATACGAAACTTTTTTAAACATTTAAGAATTTTATTTGCTTTAACTATTTAATATGAAAGCATGCTTCATGTCGCTGCGTTTTTCTACTTAAACGTAAAAGTTTCTATTTTTATTTTCTTCTTTGGCACTGCTATTAGTATTTTTTATTTACTTTACCTTTTCAAAAAACGATAATAAAAAAAAAGGGCTGTGAAACACAAAATTTAGTATACCTCTTGTCGGTCGAAGAAATTATGGAATCTAGATTTTTCATCGCCTCTATCCGGCAGAGGACTCGAGTTGTTTTCGCCTCCCGACAAACGTGATTGGGCTAAAAGTTGCATGCTGTCTACAAAGCAGAACATTTAGCAATAGGCTTGTAATTCTTTGAGAATGGAGCTCTGCAACGATCTTCTCGTTTATTGAAAGGACTAAGAAAACGTTGTTTAGTATTGCATTCGTACGGTTGAACTTAAAAAAAGTGCTTACAGCCTCAATTTCTGCATTCTTAATTTATTTTATTGAAGTTGGACAATCCTGAAGGACATTGGGCTGCCTTTATTTTTTTAAATACCTTTATGCGATGGCGATGTCGCGATAGTTAGCTCATTGGACTATCACGCAGGCAGTCTGGGTTCGATTCCGGGTTGGGTCACCAACAGTTTTTCAAATCGCCATCACCCTTTCGGCGGGCAATGGCAAACTGCCGGAAGTAAAATTGCCTACGAAAAAGCTTCTAAGGAGTGCCGTTCGGACTCGGCGATAAACCGTAGGCCCCGCTCAGATGTGACTAAAATGACAACATGAGCAACACAAATGAGTGTCAAGAAGCTAGGCCATGGCCCATACCGGGCTGCCAGCGCCACAGTTTTTTTTTTATGCCCAAAATTCATGTGCAGAATTTTGTGTGCAATGAAATTAGAATACACATGTTTTAATTCGAGAAGCTACATATAAATTCTGCACGGAGCGCTGTTCTGCAACACATTTTTATTTCTAATTTCGCTGCAATCGACAGTGTCACAGATAAGTGACAGTGGCTGAATTCCAAAATGCAACACTGCCGCATCACTGCATTGTAGCGCGTTCCATAATGCAAACGTAAGGCAGTGATTCAATGCAATAACGTTCCAAAACGCATTGTGAATGAATCAGATGCGCAAACAGCGCACCGTAAATAACCATGATGTAAATGACATACCTAACTCGTTTTTCTTTACCGCAACAACACAAATAAAAAATAAATAATCATTTAAGTTACCAGAAAGGTTCTTCTTTTCATGCGAAAATGACAATAAAATACATCGTCAGGATATGATTTCATAACTTTTAAATAATTTTTGCACTTACGAATTTTTCTATTTGCGTTGACAAATGAAGATATTACAGAAATTTTCTGACTGAAATGTTTCCTTTTTAGAGTAAAGATATGTTTAAATATATTTTCATTGTATGATGAGTACAAATTGCGTACTAGATTGTTTAAAACTATGGGTTTTATTAAATTTGAGGTTATTATTGCTTTAAAAAGGAAAAAAAAATTTGTGATCAATCACAATCTGCATCATGTCATTCCAAAGCGTCAAAAATTGCAAAGCATCATATTCATATTGCATCACGAAAGCATCATGCAGTCACAATGCGCACTTTTGTGACGTTTTGGAATTCAGCCACTAGTAGCTGTAAACTGACAGCAACCGATGCGATTGACTTCAAAAAATATCTGCAAATCTGTTTCACGGGCAGAGCTGCCAGCAGTACTGAAATTTTCATATAACAGACACATTTTTCCCCATGTTTTTAAACACATCAGCTGCGCAGACATATTTTACGAGTAGTATGATTGTCTTCTATTTTGCGTTTAAAGAAATATTACCAAAATTTCAATTTGCCTTTATAAAAAGAAAAAAATCCATTGAGCGGTCCAAGCACGCACCAAGAAAAACATTCCCAAACATGTTTTGGCTCCCTCCGTGTTTGATTGCAGGTAGGACATTCCGATATAGCGTACGAGTTCTTAAAACCATGCGGTTTTCTTAATCTTGTCGCTCTAAACAATAGATTCCTATTGATGAGGACCAAGTTGCTAAGACCGATCTAGCAAAATCAGCATCTTACCGCGGTTTAATGTCACCAGCGGCTCTTTCTTTTCACTGCCAAGAAGTCAGACTTTAAATAATCCGTTTCTAATTACCCAACATATTAACACGTTCGCGGACACATGATTTTCGGTGGAGAACGCTAATATGACACACGCATATCTCCGACATTTTTAGATATATTTTATCCGGGATTGGGCCAAAATGATGAAAATTGATATAGAATGCGATTATGATAGTTTTTACTCACTCTTCAATTCCACGGCTATTGCCGCCGCAGCCCAGCTATAGAGTTAAAGTTTGTCAATGGGACAGCCGTCATGACCCATCGAAGAAAAAACGTATGCAAATTGACAAGACGGCATATCCAGCTATAGAGAAGTTGTGAAATACATAAAAAAAAAAACGCTTGATTTAGACAAAGTAATATATTATTTTAAGAAAAACAGAACAAAAGTATAACGTTTCGAAACTAAATGCACTGAAAACTAACGGCATATGCCGGCTTGATCATACGAAATGCGACACGTTTGTGCAAGTTTTGTAAAAAGATAAAAATGATTCCTCAAGTCACAGTGAAGTGAAAATGGGTAGGACAAACAACGATAGAGTATGGACATATACTGTATTTCTAGACGGGGTATCCCTTCTTGTCATAACAGAACTAAAATTCTTTGACGGCATATGCCGTCATGACCCGTTACTTTCCTCAACCATTGACGGCATATGCCGTCTTGTCCGCGAACGTGTTAAGTGGACATCGAATTTTTCAAATAATTAACGGTGGAAATTACTGAAAAATTTTCTCTTCTATTTCAGTTCTATTGGCTCTGGCTCGATCTTCGTCTTCGACCATTTGTATAAAACATGACTGCCTATCTGAGGACCATATTGTTCTATCTTTGCTTGTATGACTATTTACCCATATAAAAAAATTGTGCCGTGAGAAGAAAGAAAGAAGAAATTTATTAGTTATCGTTTGTTTCCAAACTTGTGGATATAAAGGAGTTTCCGCAAGGACTCCTAGTATGTTTCTTCGAAGAAAAAAGAAAGGAAATATTTTTTTCAAAAACTAAATACCCAACTAATTTTAATATTTAATCATTTATTTATCTTCAAAGTTGTTTTGTTTTTCGTTTATTTTCTAGAATAATAATTCAACATTTTTATTTATCATTTAATAATATAATATTGTATGTATATATATATAGACTAAATATGAATTTATGGATTAAAATTGTTGTCCATATTGCGATTTTGTTATTTTTTTTTTTAATTAAGTTTTTAAAAAAGGGAGGAGGAAGTATGTAGTTCACCCATTTATAATGCATTTTATTGTTTTGTTTTCTTTTTTATTTACTAATAAAATTCTGTGACATTGAAGAGTTTTTCTATCAATTTATTGGGATTCCTAAAGAAAACGCTAATCAAAATCATAACAAAAAAAAAAGTTATACTCGATCAGGAAAATCATAAACATGGAAAAAACAACAAACAAATTCAAAGTATAAGGAGAAAAAAAAGATTAATATTTTTTTTTTATATTATATAATATTAACACTACCAAAGGTATATTTTTCATTGTAGTTTATTTGATTTTAGGTTTTATTTTTTTTTTTATTCAACACCACATACAAATTTTTACTCATTTTCTTGCTTTTGTGATTTTTGCCTGTCTTGCAATTAAGTTTAAAATAAAATCAATTATGTGTATCTAGTGTTGCAAGTTTTAAATTGATAAAATTATTAAAAGTTCTTTTTCTTTTTTAGTATCTGTAGTAGTGTATATATATTAAGGAGTGTTGTATGTAATTATTGTGTTACGGCTTTTTCAATTGTAAACCACAGGCGATGCTTAATAATTCACCTTAAAGTGTTTCTTTTATTTTTCTTATCTTTGTTTTTACTAAATAAAATACATACATATAGAAATTTGTATATATCTTCAAGTTTTACTCTCACCTTTTGTTCATAAGTTTGTTGTTGTTGTTTTATTTTTGTTATATATATTATTAAAATTGCTTAGAATTAATTATCAAATATATTTATATTTCAATAAATTAAAAACTATTTACACAAAAGTTGTATGATTTGTTGTATGTTAGAAAAAAAAAAGAAGTGGAACACAATGTGCACACGTAGTTTGTTTTTCGCGATTCTCTCCCTCCCCACATGATGAATGAATGTGTAAAAGCCATTGCGTGTGAAGTAGTTTTTGAGAATGCAATAGATTAGGAGAAGAAGATTGACGCAGTGATTTTAAGTACGTGTCACATTATGATATTTGTTAAACGAAGGCGCACACGTTTTTCTTTTTTGTTTTTGTTTTGTTTTATTGTTGATTATTATAACTATTTATTAATTTTGGTAACAATTGTTTTTTTTTTTTTTTTTTTTCAAATTAGAAGAGACCCAATATGTTTCGATTTTAAACAGTTCCAGCACTTGTAGGTTTGTGGACAAATCAAAAAAAAAAAAAAAGAAGAAAAGAACAAACTTCCTTGTGTGGTGGCTTAATTTAAATGGAATCCTTTTTCTTTCGTTGCAGTTAATAGACGGTCCTTCATTATATCCTCGGTCGGATAGTCGGGCAGTTTTAAGTAGTGTACGCATGTATTTACCGATGGATAGCTACCCTCACCAGCATCTACTTTTCGTACGACTGTTAGCCGTGGATGAAGATTTGCAAGTCCACCTGGGGGTAAACTACTACAGCCAGTAGTAAATTGTAAAAATGCTTTTCGTTCGGGGCCAGTCATACTTAAGAGTACATTTACGAAGCGTAGAAAACCGGGGCTGGAAAGAGAGAAAAAAAATGTTAAAGCACAAAAAATAAAAAAAACGTATCTGTATCTAATAAATTAGTGACCAATGAATGGTCGGCAAAGCGCATGATTACTTGGAAGATAAGTGTGAGCTTATAAGAACTATTTTGGTAATTGAGGGATACATGGATAGGTAGGAAAGCGAGTGCATTTAAGACTTCTATTGCAGCATACACATAATTAAGTATTATATATGGAGACGATTTTTTTAATAAGTGCGCTCATGAAGCTCCTTTTTGAACTTTAAAATGTTTGCAAGATAATGATGTACAACATTGGTTTTGAATGTCTGCAGGCTATAATGACTAGTAGGAAATAAGAAGCTCGGTAGGACATTCCATAAGCGAGTTTTATGACTTGGGAGAGTGGGCTTGAGGGTAAACGGAAGCATTCAAGCCAGGCGGATGAAAGTTTTTAGGGGTGCGATACCACTTACATTGCAGCATTAGCAAGGTGAAGGCATTTCAATGGTGTTCGAGGTTTTCAATTGACTGGGTTATATAACCATCACCTACAAGTCTTATCGCATGGTTTTGAATCCTATCTAGAAGTTGCAGAGGGGTTTAAGGGGCACCTGATCAGATGGAGCATTGTAGGTACTTCAATTTTGGGCGGATGAATGTCTGATATGTATATAGAGGCCATTCGGGGGTATGAAATATTTTTTACATTGTTTTGAGGAAACTTATACATATTACAACATTTGGAGCTTGTTTTTGAGTTAAGGCTTATAATTGAACTTAGATGGTTAAAAAACCTAACTTTTGAATGAAGACTCTAGACGAAACACTGCGAAGACGAACAAAACTTCGTCCAGCCAATACAGCAACATATTTTGTCCACTTGATTAAAATGATATATGTAGTTGCATGGTTGTATAAAGCAATGATACAAATTCAGTTCCTACTATCCTTAGCCTCAACGGCAAGATTACTGTTACGTTTATTTGAAATAAAATATCACTTACCTATCTTTAGAATAACCCAATTTCGGTTCAGTATAGTTGATGAGATCTTCCCTTGTCCACTTTGGATGCTGTTCACCACAAATCATCATACGCGCTTCGTCGGGACTAAATGCAGCTAACTTTTTCAGGGGGAATACTTGACAGAAGCCACGATGGAATGCTTCCAATTGCTTAGCAATACCATCTTGTAGAGAGAAATTAATTAAGAGCTCACAGTATTCCTCTAAATTATGTATTGTTACATCAATAGCAGCACCATTTGGTATTAGTTCTGCATATGAGTAATCATATACGCGTGAGCTAGGCAGATATGTGAATGTCAGTGCCAAATCTTCGATATTTACTTCACCATTCTTTGTCACCAATTTAAGATTATCAATAGCATGATTACGTTGATCCGGTGATAATTGTGGATCCATTTCGATTGCTTGCTTACGGGTAACCATTTCTTGTAATTCTTTCAGGAACTCTGCCCGGATTGGATCGATTTCGGAGAGGTTTTCTTGTGTCAATACACCATCATACCAACATGATTCGGGGAACTCGTTACCTAAAAGTTTCGAGCATGTATCAGCAAGTTCCGAATCTTCGGACATTATAGAAGACATCATCAAATCATCGCATCCTTTTACTGCCTGAATAGCACTCGATTTGGATAAAACTTTGTTGTGGCAGAGCAATTGCAGGAATGAATTTGAAAGTGGCAAATCAACTAGACGCATATCTTGCAATACCTTGGCTATAAACACACCCAAAAACCAGTAGTATTTTGAGACTTTCTCGCAAATTTCCGAATCTTGTGGTAGTGGTGCCGGGAATAAACCACAATCCTTACGACTTACATAATAACCAACTGGTTTGCTACCTTGACCGAGATGAATGTATTGATCTTCAGTGGCTAAACTTTGTTCTTCATCTTCACATAGCCACATTCCCAAATCAGCGCGCTGCAATTCAGCTGCGACAAGCGCATAAAATTCTAGTGTTGGTCCTAGGCCGGTTCCTTCTTCTCCAACAAATTCCACTTCAAGAACTGACTTTCTGTTGCAATGGACTTTCATCACTTGCATTGCCCAATCGAGAAGGTTATCAATGCGTGGAACCTTAACACGTTCATGCTTAAGACGACCCACTCGGAACTCGTGTTGATCGTCACGACGTGGACTTAATCCTGGCATTCGTTGGCGCTCTAATGTAACATCACGTTGTGATTGTAAGCATACAATTGAACGAGAAGCCCCAAAGGCGGTGCAATTAAAATACAACTGACGAGTCTCAAAGGGAAATAGGAACGGACACGATTGATTCAAATCCTCACACCAAGTGGGCAAACTATTGCTTGAAAGAACAAGCGGATCTTGTATTTGTTGCTGTAGTTTATTAGTTATTTTCTTGCTCATAAACATATCTGATGGTAAAACACAATTTGAATTGTCGTCCTCTTCGTTGCAATCCCCTTTGTCAAACGATTTCTCTCTTTCTTTATGATTGATGGCATTTAGTTGACTCAATAATTGTAATACATCATCAACACTGCAGTTAATATTTTCTGATGTTGTGAAACCACTGCGCATCGGCGAGTTAGGTGATAAAGTCGATGCTCCACTTTTAACTGAAATCACAGGGGTATTGGGTCCATCATCATCCCCGGTACTGCTACTATCATTTGGCAGAGCTTCTTTATACACAATTGTGTAGGTGGGTTCCCATGCTTTACGGAATTTATCAGTTTTTGTTAATTGTGTAGCTTGCAGAAGCTCCTGAACTGCACGGAATATTGACCATTCTGTATTGCGTAAATCGACTTCGACATCTGGTACTCCTCCAATCCCGGGACCTTTCAAAGTTAAAGACAATGCTGGTTGCTGAATAGCGATATATTCGCTAGTTTTAGCTGCCTCCGAACTGGATCCGGGTGGACAAATTTCCAAATCAGAAGTTTGATTGACATTAGTACGGCCTGGTCGTGGATCAAAAGCCGGAATTAAAGCTGAGAATTGACGCTTCAAAACGAATTCATCATCCCAGGACTTTCGTTTTCCAACGCTGGCAAGACGATTCTCAAGTGTTTCATCATCCATAAACGTAAGAAGATTTCGGGACACCATTACCTGCAGAAGGGTACTCTGTAAGAGGAAAGAGTGAGACATTTTGTTAGATTGTCAATTTTTTATAAAAGCGTATAACATTGGAAAAGGGCGAACAAGAAGAATAAGCTTCACCAAAGTGAGATTTTTCGAGTATGCTAATAATTTAGTGGAGACGTTTTTCATTTTAGGAGGCAATATATCACAAGCATGTCATGATAAAAATAAGAATCGTAAACGAAACACATATGAGTATATATTCAAAGATACGTACTCCCACTTCCTCATATTCATCTTCGTTCTCTTCGTCGTCGTTGTCTTCATCCATATCATCGTCATCTTCCATATCACCAAGTAGAGCAGGTGCACGACAACTTTCAAGGAAATCTTCCAAAGACACCTGCTCACTATCACTAGATGTCGATGTAAGGCTCATTGTCAACGCTGGATTTATCGACGAAGATACTTGATTACCAGATGATGGATTTGCTCCACTTCCAACATTTGATCCAGAGTTATTAGCTGAAAGATTGAACAATAAAACAATCAATTAAATTACTGCTAATTAAGCAATCTGTATAGTACTTACCGGTATTATTTGATGATAAACTTGGGTAGCTCTGAGCAGTGCTCAGCAATCCTGAGTGGAAATTACTAGACAAAGCCAACTTAACTAAACTTGTCACTGATGTAGGCCCACGTGGGAAGAAACCTGTTCCTGAATTTTGATTATTGCGCTCATTTGAATTAGAGTTATTGATCTTCTGGTCGTTTTGTATATTATTACCCTGCGATGCACGACGACGAGCCATTGCAGCAAATGTCTCCAAGAGTCTTGTGGGTGTTGCTGTATCTGGTTGTGCTGGTGCTTCTGATACTGAAGTAGTCGTCAGATTGGGTACACTTACACTCATTTGGCTAGAAACAGCAGTGGTATTTGTACCTGCAGTTGGTGTATTCTCAGACAGTGGTGTGGTAGTCTTAGTGTTAATCGTAGCGATGTCTTTGTTTCCAGCTGAACACTCTCCCAAGTGCTTTTCAACAAGTTGCTTCTTAAAGTGCATAACCTCATCAGGTTTTTGAATCGTGGTGCTTCCAGTGTTTGATGCGGTAGGGGCTGACGAAGTTATAGTAGTACCACTTGCAGTCGGGTCAAGTGATTTGGGTAAAGGAATTTTGACACCTGGTGCTAAGAGATTTGATGATGGAATTGATAGAATGTCTGATGAAAGGATGTTGTTTGTGTTATTACGAATCATATCAACTCCACCGCGCATTTTATCGATCACTTCCATTGCATCAGTGGAGAATTGCGATACTCGCTGGCCAGAATTTGCTCTTAAATTGACCAATAGACTTTTGCTGATGCTGTTCACAGAATTGCTTGCGTTCATCTTGTTGTTTGCCTCGATGTTTGATGACTTGTTATTATCCTCACTGTAACTTTGCTGACGAATTAGAGTTGCACTACCAGTGCTGCTGGGTCCACCTGCCAATAGTCCAGCTAATGTATTCTTGGCAGAGTTGTTGGTACTACCGCTACTACCACCAACAACATTATCTGTTAGTGCCAGGTTTTCAGTGATTGTAGCCAAATCGGATACGATATTTGCGTTAATCCCTTGCATTGAATTATTGATAGCTGACAAGTCTGTGATATTCTCTCTCTCCCTTAGAGAATTATGAACCACAACTGAAGATACACAAGAATCCTTTCCATCTGGATTTGCTGTCACAATATCAGATTTTGCAGATGAGAATACATTCTCAGTGATTGCTTCGACAGCTTGTTTCCAGGCGAGATTGTCAGCTGAAGCTGCCTGCTCTGAGGTCGCTACTGAATTTCTATTCAACTCAGTCGCCTCTGGCAGTGAGGGTGTTGAACTGGACTTGCGACTAGTTAGAACGTTACTCTTATTCTCCATTTTTTTAGTCAGATTCGATAGCGGAGCGACTGAGTTTCCGCCCTCCAAAACCGACAGATTATCACAATTGGCCAATTTAAGGTCGTATTTACCTTCGGCGCCCATTCGGTATGAATTTCGAACGCCATGATCCCATTTCACATCGATCCACCCATTATGAATCTCACCAGTTACAATTCCTTCAGCACAGCCATCTTGATCGTCCCATCGCCAGTCGACACCTCGTACTACACGGGCTCCCTTTGTAATGTGCTTTAATTGAGCACGAATTTGTCGTCGTTCTCGGCGAATTTTCGCCTCAGCCTCTTTGGCGCCTTTGCCTATATCCTCGCAGACAGACGATACTCGACCGTATATCTCAAAACCACTTAAACTAAGATAATGCGTCTGACCCGAAGCATTTCGCCCATTTTGCTGGACGCGGATATGTCGGAATCCTTGGTTTTCATCGGGGGCGCAAACGATTGGCCAAGTTGTTGTACTGCCAGGCTCTACAAGACTTTTATCATCTGAATGGGTTACTAATGTTACCCAGTTCATGCCATCTTTTGAACCTTGTAGCATCCAATTGCGTAGAGCACTACGACCATAGCCACGAGCATGTCTTAAAGTGTATGCATTCGGTACTAAATATAAGCCTAAATCAATAGCAAACCAAGCTTTCTTATTGTCTTTGGTGTGACAGTTTACACTAATGCTGTCACGTGATAAAATATCTTCTAATTTGCCATACGGTAGAGCCTTGCCCTCAGAGCTGGTGACTTGAACAAGCCCATATTGTGCCGGATTGACCCATTCAGTTGTTTTGCCATTCGATCCAATAAAGTATATCAAGCCTTCCTCATCAAAGTCATATTCATGCTTGAATACCATACCGGCTTTGTAGTCTTTTAGTTTTTTCAAGTACACAAACGTACTCCTATCCATGTCGTACCACTGCTTTGCGACCATCTTCAACAAGTACTTTGCCAATTGACCAACAGTGGCCAAGGGTTCCATCTTTAAAGTCCTTCCAGTGCGATCGAATAGAGTAGTTTCACAGGCTGCGCGTTCCAACCGGAACCTTAGACGTTTCGTTAAAATCTGCAATCCATATCCAGTACCAGGAGCGTCATACATGTACACTGGCAATTTCTCAGTGCTTTCTAACACCGAAACTAATTTCTGTACAAGAATCCCAGCGGTATTCTTCTTATCACTCTTGCTGTTAAGAATGCAATTCTTGAAAATAGCAATTCGTTGCTTTTGTAATTTATTCATCCTATTCCTAGATAACCCATTATCCCAGTAGTTTTTCGAGAGAACAGCAACCAAAGCTTGTACAAGCCCAGAACTGTGCATTTCATAGGCGCTCACAACTCCATCCTCATGAAGTAACTTTGTAAGTTCATTTAAAGCACTGTATAATTTATCTTGCCAATTTGAGTTTGGTGAGATGCGCTGTTCCTCCAAAGCCACCTCGATTAGTTTAACAATTCCAGTAAGCTTAGCCACAGCTCCTCTTGGTACTGCTTGTGCTGCCTTAAAATACTTATTGTAGAGTTCTCGAGCAAGATTCTTTACTTGATTCTTTTGCACTTCGGTTTTTGTTTTGATTTTCTTCTTCTTTGTAGTAGACCATCCAGAAGCAAAGTCTGGACCCAGGCTGGTCTCTGCCGTAAATGTGTGCTTTGTGCCACGATTGCTCTCGAATATGAAGCCGGGCAGATCATCCTGTAGAATTGTTACTTGATGACCCTCTGAATTATGGATATGAAGTTGATTTTGTTTTTGACTTTGAAGTACCCAGTTTCCGACTACTAAACGTAGGACTGATACTGTTGGTAAGATTGGCTGTGACGGTGTGCCCGGTCGGACTGCTGAGCGTGCCCTCAAGAGTTTTTCCAAGAATTCGCCTCTATTTTCTATATATATAAAAAATAAAACAAAAACAAAACAAAGGAAAATTTATTATAATTGTTGTTAAAGAAATGTTTTTTATGGCTACGTTGACATTAAGTGAGATATTTGTTATATGAGCACAGCACACGCACAATAGGGTGGAGAACATGTATGTATGACAACTGGTGACACTAGTGAGGTATCCCTGAACGACTGGACAATGATTCGGCATTATTAAGCAGACATTAAATGGAAACTATAACAACAAGACTGTAAATAGACTGTGAGATATTCGTCTATTAAACCGAATATCAAAAGATTGGGTCATGGGCATTTTACTAATAATTATCCGAGCAAAAAGTTTGTTTATGTGACAACAGCACATATGATAGGCCCAGGTAATCTATTTAATCTTACGTCAGCATCTCGAAAAAGTCTCATTTTTTCCCGAACTCAAATTTCGTAAACTATTGTAAAATCTTACAAATGGATGATACTGAAAAAGTCTTGCTCCTCATGTTTGCTGTGATTTGCAGAAAATAGTTTACCTCAACATTCCCGGAGAACAGGTTGAAAAAGTTTCCAACAACAAAAATTTCGGCTGTCAATGACGCTATCAGCGGTTGGGAAAATATAACTTTTTGGCACATGAAGTTTTGATTGTTTTGTTCTAAAGTCGAATATGTATGTTCTTCTTTATGTCTATCATACGTTAAGGGAACTGCCGCTATATTTTGCAAGCTCTAGACTTCCTCTTGTCAGCTATTCTATTAAAAACGAATAAGGTAACTCCAGTCCAAATACGCTAGGCAATGAAATCAAGTAGTCCAGTCAGGCAAAACAACTCTTTAGCCATCCTCAGCGGACAAATAGGTGGATATACGCTCCCTAGCACTTTAGCATCTCCGCTGGCTAGTCGGCTATGTGCGATTTGAAGGGACACTTAACCTATCTCATCATATATTTTTCGCTAAGAGAGAAAGACTCGTTCTTTATCATCTTAAATTCCTTATCCCATTCAGATTCCAACCCCTACGCGGAAATTGGAGAAATATAGCAAAATTCTTTATAATGCCATAAAGAATTAAATTAAAAAAAAAGTAACGCACTCATAAGTTTATTATACGTAATCAACGGTTAATAGACCACATGTGATAGTAGTAGAGGCATTGCATCGAGAATTAAAAGTACGCTCACAACATATAAACAGGCGCAAAGAAACAGGTATGATTAAGGAAAATTAAGCGGCACAACGAAGTCCAAACTGGGAACCGGGAAAACAACGCTAAAACAAAAGTTGAATACATAGCAAGAATGAATCTAGTAGTGTGGTTAGAGTACACCAAGAAAGCGTACAAGGCATATTTGTTTCAAATAACATGCAAGATTTTCTTTTCAGTTGGATAAAAGTGCAAGAAGATAACAGGTTAGGAATCAGTAGTATTAATATAGAATTTATGCATTAACTTTTATCCAAACCCGTAAACCCAATTTCTGAATGCCCTGTCGTTAACCACCAAGGAAACTACTCGTATAATGACGATGTCGCACAGAGTTAGCGTGGGCTAGTCTAAATGGCGGGAAATCTTATTTTGCAACAGAAGAATGGTGGAAAACTTAATTATTTCCTATACACGATAGTCGTTCGCATCACGATATATAAAAGAAAAATGACAGCGACGGAAAATAAAATGACATTCGTATCAACAAGTGTAAGACGTTATATAAAAAGAATTACATGCTTTTGCGGAAGTGTTTGGGTTCAACAGATAGCTGTTTAATGAAGATCGTCAAAAAAATCCACTCCAAAGAGCAATAGAGGCTCCAGTCCAGGTTCAAAGATATCAGCGAACTCTTAAATAAAGTAACAAGGAGATATTGTATAAAATTTAGAACTAAACAAATAGAACAGGAACACTGCAAATGAGTGAGAAATATGTAGCAAATACGAGCAATAAAAAAAAAAAACAATTAAAAACAGATGTTGGAGCGCATGATATTTTAATAGAAGGGCTGGGTCGAGAAGTTTTAAAAAATTAACACACTCACAAATGAGGGTCAGAATTAATCTGTTAATAGATCGTGATAAAAGCAGATCTACGGTACACAATATAGCACGTCAAAAGCATATCTCTGAAGTAAAATAAATAAACGAACATTAAAAGGCATATACTCTCGAAACGAATGATGGAGACATGAAAGAAAGTTAATTTCATATCTTTGAGAGTCATCAATACCAAAACTTAAGAGAAATTGTTTTCAATTATAATTTGCATCAGGTTTTATCTAAAAAAAATTAAAAATTGTTATCCACTCGGCCAAGGGTCTCTTCAATTTGACTAGGTGTTATTATGACCTGTGTAAATATTGCTATCTATCTATCTATCATTTTAAGATGTTTAAATTCAGCTAGACCTAAATTTGTATTCACCAAAATTAGTCAACTAAAAACAAGTTAAAAAATGAAAACAATTAAAATTTCCCCTTTAAACTGTATTGTTAAACTTTAAAAGACTTTTGTTAAATGTTAAATTGAGAAACAATAATACAAATATTCACACAAAGATAAATTCACCTTTCAATGTATACTATATATCCAGTAAACAGAACAGAAAAAAAATACATGCAGTAACAAACCAACACTGCGTACCTGGTCGGTCACTTATAGGCAGATCCATCACATCATAACAAATTAAAACATTTCAGATACATATTTACATCTTCTATATCTCTTTACTTAGAAAAAAAAAAAAAAACAAACATAGATAAGACATTAAGGTGTCAAGCAAGCAGTTTAAACCCAATATTAACCGGCACTTAGAGTTGATTTATAATAATTGTGTTAATCGATAAAATTTTGAAAGAGAGGGCACAAGTTAACGCACAAAAACAACGTAAATATATTAAATAAAGAGTTTGTTCTTTATTTAAATTAAAAATAAATTAAACTTAAAACAAAAAAAAGAAACGTATCTCTCACCTTCACTAGGAATGGAGTCCATGCCTCGTCCCTTTCCTACAGGACAGAAAATTATACGATAAAAAAGGAAACAAAAATAAAAAAAAATAAAACACACACGAGAATGTGTTGTTGTTGTTGTTTTATATGAAAGAGGATTGATTAATAAATAAGAAAAGGATATTAAAAGAAGGATTTAAGAGACTTGTATGATATGATATTCAATGTTGTAAACTGTGAGTTCGATTGATAAGTGCAACAAGGTGACAAGTGACGTTGTGGTCTTATTTTGTGACAATACATGTTATTAGCCTTTATTCAAATCTGTGTTTTTACTCACACCTTGTTAGGTACAAAAGAAAAAAAAAATTATAGTAAAACAATGATGTTTAGGTTACAATCCAACAATTAATTAATTTTTTTTTTAATCTGAATATACTGGAAACTAAGCGTACATATATCTGCATCGGTTAATGCTGCCTATTTACATATATACAAATAAATTGGAGGTTTATAAAACCTTTTTAATTGTTAAGATCTAGCTTAGTCCAGATAATTTTTTGTAAAGTCATGCGGAGTTAAACGGACATCTAAAGATTAACAAGATACAATTTATGGAGGCTTTCTGTGTTACACTATTTGATTCTATTATGAAGTTATAAAGAAGAGAAAATTCGAAGAGCTATTTTTACAATAAAGAAGTGCTCTATGCATTGAACATCTAATTTCGTCGTAATAATGGCATACGAGTATAATATCTTATGTACATTAGGTTTTGGGTGATTCGAAAAAGTAACCTCTTCTAATCATGTTGAAGATTAGGGTTAAGGTTATTTTGACTTCAAGAGCAAATGCACAAAAAAAAAAAAAAAAAAATACCTAATGGACAACCAAAAGTTAGTGTTTTTTAGAACAAAGTCCATATGCAACATTCAGAAGTCGATAGACTTGAAGGCAATCACTAGAAGACTATTGGACATTAAAATATAGGATAGGTATACAAAGCTTCTCCAGAAATGCTGGTTAACTTGATTGATTGAAAGCAAGAAAGTCCGTTTGATTTTGGACTAGGAAACCTACGTTAAAGCCGACTTTAGTACTTTTGCAGGTGAGCGGTTTTACGATTCTTTTGAAGTACAGATTCGTCCGCTATCGAAAACATCAATTGGAGTGGAATAGTTTGAATCGAAATATCTTGACGCCGTTGGTGTTTCTTTGTGGGATCCCGTAAAAGATCGATGTGCATAGACACACAATCTGCCCTAGCGAGGTAACCGTTCGGAACGGAAACTTTTCCGCAACGCATACTCTATCGGAAATATAAAATAGATATCTAGCACTATCTGTTTTCGGAAAGTAATAAATAAAGCGTAACAACGCATGAGTTTGACACTTGAAATCATTTAAATTTCAAATAAAGGGGAATTTTTTAAAAAAAATGGATGATCTGGCTTTATTTTTGGAGACCGAGGCTAGAGAATTAAGGACATGCAATCAGGCAAAGAGAATAATGTTAACGAACAATGGTAAAATAAATGAACTTTTTCAAAAAAATTGTAGTCGTACAATGCTCCGCGATTAATATTTTGCGGAGTATCGGACAAATTTGACATTTGGCTGACACGAATGTTTGTCAAAAACGACATTGAACGCATAGCAACGCAGTAAGCAGGGTTGCGTTACATTTTGTCGGAAAAATGTTCCGATCAGCTGTTCGGAATGTTACTTCGAAGCAAAAATCCTCCGATTCGTATGAAATCGGAAAAGTTTCTGTTCCGAACGGCTAGGGCACAGTGTATACACAATTCAGCCATTCAAAAACAATATTCGTGAAATAGGCACCGAAATGACGGAAATGTGTTGAAAAATTCTGTTGCGTGCATGGCCTGGAAGGTTTACTCTTTTCAATATATGTAGTAAAAATCCAAACAAGCAAAAATATTGATTAGTGTTGTTTTTATAGCCTTTTTAAAAAGATACCAACAGATGGCTCACCCTTTATTCCACTGCTAATAGAATCGATTATATGAATGACATAAAAATTTCATTGATAACTTAGGTATAAACGCGTGTTATACAAAATAAATATCTTTTAAAATCGAAACAGCTTATCGTAATAAAAGGAGATACGTTCTTCAGTCCTGAAAAAGGTTTCTAAAGGATGAAGATCAACTAATAGATTGAGCTTTCCCAAAATTCTCTTAACTTACTACAGTTCTACAATTTTCTTTATTGTACATGTCCAAAACATGATGTGGATCTTGATTGATTAATTTAAATAGTTTTATCTACAAATCTTAAAAACAAGGTGTGATGTTGTGATGAAATTGTCAAAAATATTCTTTATGAATCCAACGACTGTTACAAAAATCATACATAATGGGCAAAATAAAGATTTAACTTAATCGAGCAAAAGTTATCTACTTAGCTTCTCAATTTCAATTGCATTCGAGGCATTGAAATACTAAAAATACATCAAATGGAATAGAGAATATATTAAAAATAAAAAGAACTTCTATTCTACCAAACTAAAGGTCTCTTTTTCAAACCCATTATTTACAAAAAGTAAAAGCGTAAATTTGAACCATTCTGAGAGTTTTTCTTCTCCTTTTCTTTTGCTGAAAATCTTACCAGAACTATCGTTTCCATTTTCTGGACTTCCACTTGAATACATTGTTGCTAATTTGCCGTCAAGTATAAACCGGAACCAACCATTCGAGCCGTTGGATAGTTCCAAGGCTGCTGAATCCGACCAAACATACAAACAATCACGACCGCGACAAATGCTCCATTCACGCCAATGGTAGGCTTTTCCCGGTAGAATTTCTTTGGCATCTTCCATGGGATCTTCTAGAAACAATTGTAGAATTATTTACTAATTTCACAACAGAATATAATAGTCATTTACGCTTACCTGTTGTAACATTTGTAACAGCTGATGATGGTCCAGGTTCATCTGTAATAGCTGGAACAGATGTCACCACTTTTTCGATGTGAATCTCATTTTCTGGACCCATCAAAGCTTGAACCTTCGAGAACACTCCCAATCTAGCAAAGTGATCAAGGAATTCTTCTTGAGTCTTTGACATAAGTTCTTCAATTATTGTCAATACAACTAGATGACCATCTTCATCATCCTAGAATGTAAGTAAATTTAAAAAGATCATTAGAATCGATTTATTCTTGTCTACAATAATACGGTTATGATTATTTCAAACAACCATCATGCTTTCATTTTTGGTGGTTAGTCTTAAAAAAAAATAAGTAAAATAAATTAACCAAAAACGAAAAAAGAAAAAGAAAATCAACTAAACCAGATAAAAATATCGACAAGTATTTACGAGGAATATTTATTTATGTGTTTGTTGCAAATGAATTTGTTTCTGTTACTGTTGTTGCTGTTATTATTGATTTTTAATTTTTAATTTTTTTTCTTACGAACAACATTTCGCCGTTTTTATCTTCATGAGTTATTGCATGTGCATGATGCATGACACAACAAATATTATTCTCTATGCGAGAAGGAGTTTTATCAAAACATACTCAGCATGTGATTTATTTTATTTATATTTTTATTTATCAAGAAACTTTTAGCAAAACTACCAAAGATATGAGGGCGTGCCAAGCAATAAAGAGATGGGCGGCGTATGGGCTTTTGTGTTTAAAAGTTTTTGATATGTGCGTGTAAAAAAAAATTAAATAGAAAAAATGATAGTTACACAAATATAACGAAAACAAAAATAAGAACACAAATCTATGCTACTAGGAAATTATCTCCTGTACTAATTCTAACTAATTCATTGGTAGCTTCTAATGTTTTTTAAACTCTCATTTGTGAACTAAGACTGGAAACTGATGAAAACATTCGACCTTTGGATAACTATTAAAGCAAAAGTGACATAGTCCTCTATACAGGGGCAACGACCTTAAAACGATGGAAAAACTAAATTCATTTAATATACTCGTAATCCCTTTGAGCAGTATGTGCTCCAGATCGATTGCTAGCTTTTTTTTTTAAATATGTACCAAAGCATAAAATCTAAATTTGAGTTAAAGGCTTAGTTGTAACTTTTCTTTGTATAAGATCTGATAGAAAGTTCGTTCTGTTTTCTTGGTTTAAAAAATGAAGTTTTCGGGGTTTTTCATACAAACATGATAAACGAACTGGTAGACCAAATGAAGTTGATCGAAGTTATAAAAGAATCGCTTTGTTATATGATTGTCCAATATATTTCAGTAAGGTAAAATGCACCACACACAACAATTGAAAAGCACTTAAAACATCTGGACTCGATATTTGTGTTCCACATTAATTGAAGAGATTGAGTTAATTGTAATTAAAGGTGTCGTGTATTCAAATTCCACAAAACCAAACAAATAATTTAACAAATGAAGCTGGAGGAAGCAGTAAAAGAAAAACGGGTAAAATTGGTAAATCGTATGAGAATCGCATTTCAATACAACAAAGCTTAACCACACAAATCTTGAACGTGAAAAATGAGAACGTTCAAAATGCAAAACAAAGTTTAATTCCGCACTAAAAACCCGAAATTACATTCTTGCCAATCCAATACCTCAAAATGTTCTGCTTTTATCCGACAAAATAGAAACACACTTGAATTTTCGTTAAAGTTGGACATCTGTGCTCAATGGCAAAGATTACACAACACAAATAAAAGATATGTTCCACATCAACTATTTCAAAAACAAAATAAATTCGTTATATAAACAACTACAACAACTTTAAACTGGAATCACAATAAAATGGCCAATTAATGAAGTAGGCTAGGCCAGAGGACAAGTTTTCAGGAATTCAACTTGTTTTGGTACTGACTGCGTCATGGAGTACATTTTTCATTGAGAACAATTAGTGGCACGATTTTTTTAGTTTCAAGTAAATCATACGAATGCTTTCATGCATCTTTTAAAACTAAGATGTGTTTCTGATATCCCACAGCAGGAAATACTGTAGATTGCTTGCTGGCTTCATATTGAAACAATTTGCTTATGCACAAGAGCTAAGCGTGCCAATCATAAACTATATGATCTCTAGAAATCTCTGCTTTGAGAGTATTGATAATAACGCAGGGCAATTCCTTTGTTTATGACCAGGTTACAGCCGCGACGACTTGTATTTAACTAAACAGAACTAAGTTTTTAGCCAAGAGAGAAAAGATGAAACATCGATTGTTGATTATATTTCAAACAAAACTGAGAATACTGTTAAATGGTTAGTTATATATCTTAAATTGATCTTTTACTCTTAAGTCTTAGAAGCGAACACCAACATATATCCTTTTTACGAACAATTTAAGCGGCATAGGAAAAGCACAGACAAACAACTGATCTGATATCCAGTTTAGGAGTACATGTAAAGGGCCGCAAAAATAAGTTTCCACGCGTTGCAGAAAATGAAAATGTATTGTCTTGTCAAACAGATTGATATTTATCTTGCTACAGCATATGTTAATAAATTGTTAAGTAGCGTTACTTGTCTTCTAAACCCTATTAAATCCTATAAAAAAAGAGTCATAACAATTATTTTACGTTAAGTTATCAGTTGCATCTGCGTAAAAGTAAATTCCTATAAATTTTTGTGTCAGTATTTTGAAGTAAATTTTTTTCTAATAATTTTTTTATTTCTTGGATTTTACACGTTTTGATTTCAATCACTTTGTGGTAAGAATATTTTATAATTTAAATTTACGGCTCAATTCTTTGTTATCTAAATATATGTTGAATTTCAATGATGTAAAAGTGGTAAAAATAGATATATATTGTATATAAGCAGTTTACACACTTAGAAAGAAAAAAGAAAACTCTTTAAAAAACCAATAGCAAATAAAAATCAAATAAAAGGCAACAAGCAAATAGGTTACCAAAGTACCATTGGTGGACACGATTCGTTTTTCAAGTTCGGTTTCAAATTTGGAGTTAAGCTTGTTCGTCTTAAGTGAAATTAAGTTAAAATTGACAACTGTCAAAAGTATACAAGAACCAGAAATTCTCAGTTTATAGTCATTCATAACAAATACGTTTTTTTTTTCTTGGACTTGCATTTTAAATAATTTTGCATTTATAAGAAATTCAATAAGTCTAAAAACAAAAAGATTTGTATACGACTTGTAAGCGGTCCCAATTTGAGAAAAAAATATCTTCAGCGATCAAGCAAAGTTAGAGTTTATGATATCCACTAACGAAAGGTATTTCACAATTTGGAACTTGATTGCTTTTATGGCAAAATGGATCAGAAATGTATTTGATAGACAAAGAAGAAAGCAGCCGAGAAAGGACCGAGATTTTAAATGAAGATTTGCCATATGCAAAAGCGTTCGTTGTACAAAAAAGAGAAAGATTCTGCACACAGAACCTTACATAGATTGTATTTTTAAGAAATAATTAAGTTGATTCAACTTGTTCACGATTTAAAACTATTAAGAACCTTAGGTACTGGTAAACATATATTTTTAAAATGCAGTGTAAAGCTCACCATTCAATATTTATACAGAAATTAATACATTTCTAGGTTGTCATAATTCAAGAAACATTATGTAAAAAGAAAACATGTGTACATAGTCCGAAATTCGAAAGAATTTTAGAGACAACAGTAAATTTTTAAATTATTTAGAAAAACAGGATACCACACCTTTCACTGAGAAAGAATAAGAGGTAATAAACCAAATGAAATTGGACAGAAATATGTCACACATAATGAAAATCGTCGAAAGAGTCTTAAACGAACGTCTTCGGCAAATAATAAAGCTCGATAATAGCCAGTGTGGATTTGTTGAAGGAAGATCGACGGTGGACGCTATCCAAAGCCTACGAATAATAATGGAAAAGCACCGACATTCGTCTAAGGATTTACACATGGTATTTATCGACCTCGAGAAAGCTTTCGATCGAGTGCCTAGGGATCTCATATGGGCCGCGCTGAGGTCTCAAAACGTACCGGAAACGTATGTTAGAATAATACAAGACATGTACGGAAACGTGAAAACTGCGGTTAAAAGCTCTGCTGGACTAACGGGAGAATTTCCAGTTAATGGCGGAGTGCATCAAGGAAGCGTACTTAGCCCTTTCCTCTTTAACGTAGTATTCGACTATCTTTTAAAAGACTGCATGCGCGAAGCAAATGTAACGCCAATTCTCTTCGCTGACGACGCAGTTATACTTAGCGATAACGTCGAAGATTTACAGAACGCCTTAGATTCATGGAGAAATGCGCTAGAGAGAAACGGGTTTAAAATAAGTCGTTCAAAGACGGAGCATTTGACGTGCCCATTTGCGCATCCGTTGCGACCAGTTCCGGATATAATGTTAGACGGAATAGTTCTTCCGAAAAGCACTATCTTTAAGTACTTAGGATCAATCGTTAACATGGAAGCGAAATGTGACGACGACGTAAACCACAGAGTGAGTGTGGGATGGATGAAATGGCGGGAAAATTCGGGAATCTTTTGCGACCGAAAATTTCCACTTAAATTAAAGGGGAAACTCTACACCACGGTTGTTAGACCAGCTCTTATATACGGTTCACAGTGCTGGAAAATGTACGAAGCGTTTAAAAACAAAATGACGGCAGCGGAAATGAAAATGTTAAGGATGTCTAGTGGAGTCACTAAACGCGATTGCATTAGATCTACGCGTATAAGAGGAAGGCAACATATAAAGAATTCGGTAACCGAACAGCTTGAGGCGAATAGAATAAGCTGGTATTGCCACGTTCAAAGAAGATCTGCGGAAAATCCGGTTAAAAAGGCACTATCAACTACGGTCACTCCAACTGTAAGAAAACGAGGTCGGAAAAAGAATTCCTGGATTTCTCAGATGGCAAATGCGCAACAACGTCTGGGATTAACCACTGAAGCGATCCAGGACCGAGCATTATGTAGACGCGTTCTGCGGTCTGCGACATTAGCCAACCCCATAAGCGGAGCAGCAGCGATGCAGTAAAAATGGGAAACTCGTTACGCATAAGTTCGTATAACGAGGAAAGGGTTAATAAAAGGATAAGAAGAAGAAGAAGAGAAGTTGGACAGAAATATAACCCAACACTTCAGATGGTTGAATATGTAAAACATGCGAACGGCTTAAATCTTTCACAGACTAGGTGGTACAACTTACAATTGGAAGTAACCTTTAATCAACAATTATCGCTCCAACAAACAAAAGATTTTTAACAATAAGTTGACTTAAAATTAAAGCACTTTACTTAATTTTGAAAGAGAATGCATCCAAGTAAGATGAAATTGAAATGGCATTTTGCCCCGAAGGCTTCAACTCGGTAAAGGCACTTTAACCACAACCGAAATTGTGTTCTGTCTAGCTCGTATACTTGGAATTTTTTTTCTAACATCGCGCAACAGTACCAATGGAAAGATTGAAAAGTGTGTAACTAACATAAATTTGTGCATATTATAGACATTACAAGATCCAGAGCCGAAGTTTCATCGCACAGATCATACCATAAGTATGCACATATATGAGTAGAGTAAAATATGTAATTGTTAAACAAAATTAACGAAACCACATGTACACGTTCATATAAGCACTCATAATATTTGAAAGTGGGGTAATTCGAACAATTAACAGTGATGTATAAAATAACGATGTATGAGTCTAGGTTAATAACGAATTGACATAAAGTAAAGTAGTAAACTAAACAAAGGTTCAAAAGGCATGTTGAAGTGGATTCACGACACAGGATTTACATTTAACATTTAGACAATATATGAGCACATTCGTATAAGAGTGCATCAAATAAATCTATCCACTATCCCAAATCGATAAAGGTAACAAGGGGTAGTGCAATACTGTCTTAATATGTATAATAAATACTCGTTAGAAACATGCAAAACATAACAATAAATGGATGTGTTTTGTTTTGAAAAGGAAATTGCCACAGAGACAATAAAAAAAAAAGGAAAAATCATATTGAAAATAAAATCCCCTTAGTGTGATGATGAGCACACATCGTTAAGAACAAAATCATAATGAATATGCTAAGTAAAAAATGCATTTCATGGAAAATACATTTTGTAGACCTTCCAACTTTCCAACTTTCTGTCTTATAAGATTTTTTTTTTTTATAAGCGTTTGCGGCTTATGTACTTATATTGCAGTTAATCTCAAAATTAAATAAAAAAAAAAAAGAAGATTAATGGCCTTCACCACATTTAAATCTCTACTCTGTCTACTCTGTCAACATTTGTGTAAAATAAATGGTTTATACTTCACATAGCAACTAAGATTATGAAATGTCCCAGGCTTGGATACAATACTTCAACGAACAACAAATAAAAATTGAACAAAATAAAACAAAACATAAAACTATACATAAATTTATAAAAAAAAAAAAAACTATATAGAACAACAAAAAATACAATAAAATTAAGAAATTAAATTAATTAAACTCATAACAAACAATAAAAAAGAATTATTGCATTTACCCCCACCACTTTAGGCTTTGGAGGTGACACAATGTAAAGCTGTGCAATTTCAATTCGCTGCTGCTTAATTGATTGCGCAAGTGATCCACTCTTGGCGGCCACCAATTGTCTACATGTAGCCACATTGCTACTTAACGGGCTAATTATTGACGATAAGCTAGAACAGCTCGTCATCGTTCCGCCACTAACGACGTCTGAAGATGGCCAACTGTAGCTAATCTAAAGTTTCCGCATTTAAAGTGCGCATAGAGTAGAAGGAAAAGAAGGTCGAAAGTTTCATGTGAGAACAACGGTTTAAAAAATAGTAACGAAAAAAAAAATTACAAAAAAAAAATAAACTAAATAGTATTTTTATCTAATTGCTTTCTTTTTTCTTTTTCGTTTCTGAGGATCATCTTTAAGCCAATTTAATGAAAGTATCAATGCGAAAAAGATCAAAAACTTACCTCATTATCGAGAACACTAGCAACCACTTCGACCAGTAGAGTTCCAAGATTTTGTTCGGCTGAAGTGTTTCCAGTTAGCGGAGTGGATTGAGTTTCGCACAGATCTCGCAGAATATTTGAATGAGCATATTGAACCATTTTTTTTATTAATCCAAGACTAGCACGACGAACGCTACTTAACATTGTGCCCTGGAAAGTGCGACAAAAACATGGCAAGAAAAACTTTAAATAGACTGGTGCCATTTCTGGATCACCACGTGGTTCAGCTGCACCATCTTCGGTTTCTGATTTAAGATGATTGCGCCCTGCTGACATCCATTCTCCAGGAGATTGCAAAATCGCTGCTACCTCACGATGACCATCGTCGACACGTTCACGAGCTTTGTCTAATGGTGTTTTGCCATCCTCATCTCGTAGATCTGGGTATGCTCCAAATTTTAAAAGTACCTTAGCAATTCCTGGGCGTCCGAAGCATGCGGCATAATGTAAAGATGAACTACGTTGTCCTTTATTAACATCGGCTCCTTTCTCACACAAATATTCGACCATTTCTAAGGTTCCAAAGGCAGAAGCCCAGTTTAAAAGTGTCTGCCCGACATCATCCATACAATTTACATCGATGCCACCCGATTCGATAGCCTCTTGTAGAGCATCTGTATCTTTGCTGCGAATACAATCGATTAATTGACGATGTGTACGTTCGGCACTAGAATCATTTCGACGTACTCGAGGAGCTAGTTGACCCTGTGTACCAGCTCCTACTCTGCTTAGAGCCTGTCTTCCTTCGAAGAGCAAGAGAAGCAACAAATCTGCCAATCGCATGCAATCGAGAATGCATCTCTCGTCTCCTTTCAAAGCTCTTTCCATTGCGTCCGGTAAATTTGACCTTAACAAATCATGTGTAATGGTTGGAGAACCACGGCACAAAGTCGACAGCAGAGAGATTGTTGTCGAAATCGACTGTGATGATCTCGTTGCATCAGCGCTTTGTGTTTTATTCGTTGTTGTGACGGCATTCAAGCTATCATTATGACCACCAGATGTGGAACTTGATCCTTGTTGTGCGTTACCGGCTGCATTGCCTAACCTCTTCAATAACTCATTCACCAAACCATATTCAGCTAAAGGAGCTGGATCAACCCATTTGCGGGTAAAACGATCTGCAACTGATGCAAAGCATTTGAGTGCTCCATCAGCGACCATGGGATCTTCATGTTGTAGCAATGTACTCAAACTTTCTACACAATCTTGAATGCATGGACTATTCGGTTCTACTTTTGTACATAATCTTGACACGACTGCCATTGCTGAGTGTAAAGTATCCTTGTGTACTTGTGAACCACAATCTCTAATGAATGACAATACACAATGTAAGCCACCACCATCGAATACTGCACCTGCTTCACGGGTACAAATCAATTCTAAAACTTTAATGCACTGCTCGGCCAGGTCACGGCTAGTGCGGCTAGATAGATCGGCTACTACGAGACGATTGCATATTGCTTTGATAGCGCCATCAATGGCAACAATACGCCTGGTGCATTCGGCTGATACGTCTAGATAATAAGTGATGGCACGTGCAGTAACTTCGAGCACGTTCTCCGGTGCAAGCTCATCGAGAAAAATCTTGCAAAGGGCAGGAAGAAATGTACGTGGTGGGCAGCTTTAAGATAAAAAAAAAACAATCATTTTATAAATGCAATTTCAAAGATTTCAATAAACTATATTACCTTTCGAAGCATCTGTCCACATTGTCAGACATGAGTAGAAGCATACATAGTTGCTCGAGTGCTATTAGCTGCATATCACGCTCATCCCCCTGACCCATTGACAGCCATTCCAGAAGAGTTTCTGGATCGACGTCACCCATCTGAAAAAAAACAACAAGAAAACAAGTCAAAATTTGAATCAATGTCACAGTTTTTTTGATTTTTATTTTCTAGCTAACTGTGCACGAGTATGTACATAAGTTTTACCTAAAACAGGGTGAACTTGATACTTATCAGAGCGCGAAAACAAATTATATGTTCTGTGGAATTAACTGTTATGGTTTCTCAAGACGAAAACAAAGCAATATCAAACTTAACTGAGTATAATCTCAAAACATTATAGGTCATAGAATGTTATCACCTTTGCAACACCGATTCAAGTGACCTTTGCTAAATGTCACGAAGTAATTTTAGATGGCAAATAACATATAAAAAGCATATGCATGCGTCAACAGCGCATTTAACTTCATTGAGTGTATAAATTACAAAAATTTATGAAAAATTTAAAATAGAACATGTGTGTAAAAAGAGTCCTTGCGTCCCAAGATTGTTTTATGAAATGATACTCGGCTCTTCTGATGTTGGGTTTAAGTGCTTCAACTGACTGTGAAGTGATCGCCTTCAAAGCAAAAAGAAGCATGGTGTTAAATCGTTAGACCTCGGTGGCAAACTTTAATCTCTATTTCAACAAATTGAAATGAAATAGGTATCCCCTATTATGCCTCACCCAGCGCCATCCGGTTGCAAATACCCATCGCCTGCATCCTTACTTCAAAGTCCGTCCTAAAATATTCAATGATCATGTCATGTTCAATAAGTGTCAACGATGCACCACTGAGTAAGACGTTGTGGCTAGCGAGGGTTCTAGAAAATAATTCATCGATTTGCTAAGCCCCAAATAAAGCTATTCTGTCAAAATGAATTGAAAGTTAAATACTTGATCAATTTTCCAACATCCTACTGGCAAAGTTATGACACTGCTGATGGTTGGCAGACTTAATTGAACCTTATAGGTCTCATAAACCAAGCCTTTATGCAAAAATTTGGTGTGTTGAAGTATTGTTTGCGATATGCGTTATTTCTAACATTGAGGTACAATTTTGACCAACTTGATTTGTTGACCAGTGGGGTCCCTTCAATTTCTAAAACAATTGTAAAATTGCTTCACATGGGCTGAAAAAACTTTTCATTCATTCCAATTTTTACCAATGCGTTGTTGAAATATTTATAAGTTTATTTAAAAGCGATGAACTCCATTAAGTTCGATTGGGAGAGGGGAAGAACTTGCAAATAGTACAAATTCAGCCTCAATCGTCATAGATTAGATAGAGTTCCATACGGATATGGAGTGAATTGTCCCTTTATACTTTGTTGGAACCACAAAGACGTTCTTGAATTTCTAAACTAAAAGAATTAGCAACGAGATTATCCGCGTACATTTCATTTTATTCTTCTTCTTCAAAGTACGACTAACAGAGCTTTTTTTACAAGGTACTCGTAAAAATTGGCACAATAATTCAGGGATGTGCGTGTATTTTTACATTTGATTTGCGAAGGAAAGCCGAACTGAAATCAGTCATAAAAGTTTTAATCTAAGAACTTGAAAGCGACCCACTGATTGGACAAACACTTGTCGCTCAGTAATTTTAGCAACACGCCTATCAATCTAGTGATATTTGTACTTGTTACTTAGTTTCAGACTGTTATGTTTTTTTTATTTATCTATTAATTATTGTGTGTGTATGTATTTTCCCCTCTTTTTTAATTGCTACTAGATTATCTAAGTACATACTGAAATGCACTGGTATCGACGTTGGAAATATGTGAGATTGCTACTTTTTAACCAATTATTAAAAGTAAATTGCATTGCATTTCTAAAAGAGTGTGATTGTACCCGACACGAAAGATAGTGACTGTAAAAAAAAAATTAAATAAAAATCTAGCGTGTATGATGTGATTATATCGTATTTTAACGAGTAAAAGTAAACATTTGGGAATTATATCGTGACGCCATACATATGCATTATTGACTACTCGTTTAATTTTGAAAAGGACTCTCCATCTGTTTCGTGTTGTAAATGCACAGTTCAACAGGATTGTATCGGATTATATTATAAAAAAATGATTTTCTTAATTTAAAATTGGTAATTGATTGCTAAAACTAATAGAGACAAAAATTAAGTATTCAGTTTGAAGAGAAAAAAAAAAAATCGAAAACCGGCCAGATAATCTAATAAAATTTCGGTTCCAAAGATTTTATTTAACATTAATAAATGATTTTTCACTAGAAATACAGCCATGGACATCTAAATAGCACAAACTCAAATAAAAATTCTGTATGAACTTTTTTTTTTATTATTTAATTGAGATGAATTTTACTTTCGCTGATGACACTGTGTACCCGGATCTTGCTGTAAATTTCTGGTAAACAAATATACCGTTATCATTTTGGGTCTTTGACAGGTGTTGATTTTATTGAGCGAAGTACTTTTTGTAGTTGGACGTATAAATAACACAAATTGCGATATTAACGATTTCTAGGCGAATTATTTTGGTATTTCATTTGTTTTTTTAAAATTTAATTTATAATTACTTTGTGGGTTAGCTAATTGGGATAATGGGAAGAGGTTTGCATTGCACTCCAGAAAAAAGAAAAATTATATATGACATGTATAGAGATACCAAAAAGCCAGCTGAAATAGCTAAAATAATAAGAAGTTTCAGGAAAATGGTCTATAATGCGAGCTGGTAAAGGAAGATGCGATTTATTTAAATGAAAAGAAAAAACGGGAACCGAAACCAAGGAAAATTACTGTTTACATCGATAAGGCCATTATCCGAAAGTGCAAGAAGGATCCATTCAAGTTATCTCGGTAAATTGGGAACGAAATCAACAAAGAATTTGATGCTAATGTATCGAGCTTAACCTTTGCAAGAGCCTATCAAAACAAAGACCTAAACTTCTGGAAAAAAGTGTTATGGAGTGACGAAACTAAGGTAAATAGAATTGGGCCTGATGGCAGAACAATTGTCCACCGTTCAAAAGGGCAAGCTTTGAATCCAAGATACACCCAAAAAACAATTTAACAGGGTGGAGGGAATGTAATGGTCTGGGGTGTTTTTCCTGGCATGGAGTAGGACCGCTTGTAAAAATAAGTGGAAAAATGGAGGAGCCCTAAATTTTTGAATTTTTGCCAGTTGATGGATATTTATGCAGGACAATGATCCGAAATACTCCGCCAAAATAGTTAAGGATTGGCTCTCGCAAGAAAACATGCATATGCTAGATTGGCCAGCACAGAGTTCCGACCTTAACCCAATCGAAAATTTGTGGATGTTGATGTTAAGGTAAAAATTGGGCAACAAATCTTCAAAAATAAGGATGAGCTCTGGGATGGCATAAGGGAAGCTTGGTTTTCTACCCCGATGGATAGATGTCAGAAGTTTGTTGAAAGTATGGGGCAAAGATGTGAGGCAGTAATAACAAATTTTGGTTATAGTACAAAATATTGATGAGGTAAGACAAAACAAAAACATTTCAAATTATATGTTGAATATTTCTTAATTTATTTTCAGAAATCAAGTTTTGTGCTATTTCTGTGTCCAGACAAATTCCGTACCCATGATTTTCTTTATATTCTAACTTTTTTTCTACAATCATAAACACATTTTCTTCAAGTTAATTACATTCAGCATTAATATCGTTTTCAATAAAATTAAGTTCAATATTCTTTTTGAAATATAACTTTATTCAATAACGCTTTTATTCTGGTTAGAAGGTTTGTGCTATTTATGTGTCCATAGCTGTATATACTCTTGTAAATCATATTTCTGTATATTTAATGTAAACTGCGCGATAACAGAATGGCATTTATAAACAATAAAAAAAGAAAACGTACGCTGTTGTATTGCATGCCAAATCTATTATCGTTTTGGCTTCGAGTTAACTAAGAGCAATGCAATAAAAAAAAGGCCAACAGTGGCAGCTAGGAAACAACTGTTACGGAAATCGAAGTTATTGAAACAACAAAAATTGAATAGTAAGTGTTCGTTATTCTATTGGTGAAACTAAAAAACATGCATTGATCGGTTATTTCGACCATTTTTGTTGAAGGGTAGGATAACTCATTTGGCCTGTCTTAGACCTGTAGTCTCATCCCACTACAAGATGCATTTCTAGTGCTCCCAGCGTTTAATGGCTAGATTTACTGCTGTTTTAGAGGTGCAGCAGAAGGGTTCAGGTTCGTTGAAAGGTTTCTGAACCTTTTCTGGTCAGTTTGTCGGCCTTTTCATTTCCGTCAACACCCACATGCCCAGGAACCCACCATAGTTTGGTCTAGTTCCTTGAGTTTAGGTTTTGGAAGGTTTTGACGCAGTTCATGACCGATTTGAAGTCAATGATGTGCGAGCTTAGGGCATTTATAGCTGCTTGACTATCCGGGAATATATGGAAGATTGCGAGTTTGATACCAGAATTGTAGATACGATTTTCGTATTATTGAATGGCGTGTAGTTCGCATTGGAATACACTGGGACTCTTATCCAGTAAGAACTTCGTACTTCGACCATTAACCTCAATTAAAAAGGGCTCACAGTATCGTTATTTCCATAGTACGATTCTGTAATATATAAAGTATCCGTTGTGCGATTGAAAAACAAATTTATAAAAATCGTAAGCCGCAAGCAAATGTCTGACGATTAATGTGCGTTATTAACTCACCCGCAAAGATTGAATTTACTGGATGAAGCTGTGACTATTTTGTGTACTTTTTGTCTGCGAAATTCTTAGTTTCTCGTAAACAATTTTGCCCCTTTCACAAACAATTTCGTCAAATTCAGTGGAAATTAAATAAGCATCAAAGTAACATTGAGCAGTGTCTGATTCTAAAGCAAATATTTAACTTAAAGCTGATTCGATGCTGTAAATACATATAATGGTTGAATATCTGGAAATGTCAACGTGCGAGTATTTCAATATCCTAGTGTGATTTTCTTTTATTAATAAAATAAACATTTCAGATGAAAGAAAAAATTATTTTATTATCTGGAAAGAAAAACAAGAGTTTCTAAGCATTCTTCTTTGAAAAGTACTCTGCCTAGAGAAAATTGGTTTATTCCGTATAGATCTGGATTTTAAGATGAACACTACTGCGTCGCAAAATAAATAGATCTTATCGTATTAGACAGAATTAATTAAAAAAAAAATAATAAAAATTTTCTCGTACGCATAAAACAAATAAATAATCAAAACCTCCGCCGTCTAGTTATTTTTTATTTTTTTCTGTCTTCTTTTTGGCTTTTCTTTGTTCCCTTCGTGTGTTTACTATTTTAATCAAAACAATATTTTCCTTTCATTAACAAATATTCTAGATTAAAACGACGATAGATTAAACATGCGATTTTACAGTATATTCTCATTTTCACCTTTGACCTTTAAGTCTGGCTTAATACGTGCTACGAAACTTATGTTCTCGTACTCACATAACACGTCTCTAAACGAAACATGGTGTGTGGGTGTTGAGTGGTTTTGATTGTTTTAAAATTGAGAAAAATAAAACGGTTGAAAAAAAAAATAAAATAAAATAACGATTGTGTATTTTCTTATCTGAGGGCTAGCTGCCGACTCTTAATTGATTTTTGTTATTGTTGTTGGGAAATCTTAATTGAAAACAATCGCCCTCAAGATGTGAAAAAAACAAATGCCGGCACCAACCACAGTGCGGGTGAAGTGGAGCAAAATCAAAGCAATTAGTTGCTATAAAATAGGAATGATGTTTGTTTCATTGAGACCAGGCTTTCATTAATTAAGAGTTATAACGTTACAAAAAAAAAAACAACTACAGACGAACTTCGGAAAGAATAGTTTAAACGTTATTTTTGTACTGTATCTCTAAGAAGTGTTCATTACTAATTGATTTGTTATTAATCTAAACTGAAATATGGAGAAATGTCAATATAAATTTTATTTTAATTTAATAATTAATAATATTTTGAAAGAAAGAAGTATGTAATTAGGTTTTTTTTGGCTACACTGCCGAATGTTCATGTAAACATTTTTGTAATTTTTGTACTTAAGATCTACGAGTACTGTCACTATTTGGTTGCTTACATATCATCATTTAATCGACGTGTGGCAATGGTTTTTAGATTTTTGCTGCAGTTTACTTTACTACTTGTCGTAAACGGGAACTAAATGAACAATTTTTTTAATATATTCAGCCACTTAAACAAAATTGGTACGGTGTTCTCACGTCTTGAGAAGACAAGGACCAGTGGGACCCTCTAACAAGTGTCAATAGAAATGTAAGTGTCAGAGCTCGAATGTTTCCGGGGTCAAACAATATGATGCTTGGAAAAAAATTTCGAACTAGAATAGGGCACCACTAAATCGATGTTAAAAATTAGCGATAAAATTGATTATAGAGCACGAAACTTGATTTATTGGCCAACAAACGGAAAGTAGTAAGTAAATAAAAAGAAAAAACAAATATTTTAGCGTGAATCAAACTACTAATTCGGAGACTGCCATAGAAAAAACGGCAGTTCCAGAAGCAAAAACGGGAGCAAATATTTGTTATCGTGATAAGCTCATGCAAAACACACGGCGTTATTGTATAAAATACACAACGCGATGTTTTAAAAACGGTATCAAAGTTTAGTCTATTCTACTCAGCAAAAGCGTGGGGTGGGGGATGGTAAAGACTTGAAATAATCGAAAACCTAGTAAGATATAACGACCTTTCTTAAAAACACTGAAATCAAAATTCAAGATTCTTAATAAATATGATGGATAAAACAATTGGATGGTGTAGACGAACAGGTAAGGGCAAGGAGTTTCTAGAAAAGTTTGTGGGAACGTAACATAGAATAATTTACAGACAGGATGAATACAACATTGGTGAAATATCAATTATCTCAACGTTGCTTTGAACTTGATTATGTGCCTTGCAGAGATGATTTACCTCTGATATGGAGTTTGGACAGAGAGATTAGACCCTCCATTCCATTGAAATGTGTCTTATTCTCTGGAGAACGAGGAGATAAATATTTCTGAAGCGATGTCAAAAAATCAAGTCGTAACAATAACGTAACAATGTTCTTATTATTTCTGTATTAAAAAATGGCACTATGAAACTGAGAGAATATTAATCGGGATTTTTTGATAAACGCTTGTATTTATTATTTATTTTTTTTACTGCATATCAAACAATTACAAATGATTGATTTATTTAAAGTTATAACAAAAAAGATATATCTAATCTAGTCTTATCTTTATCTACCAAGCAAAAGTGACATTTGATTATATATACGAAAGCTCTGACCGTGCAAGGTATATGGCAAAACTTCGAAGAATAATGTGAAAGTAGTGTAAAAATTCCCAAAATGCGCTGCAAAAAGGGGCGAAAAAATGGTTTAATAGCTCTTGCGATAGCAGTAGAGGCATTATATAGGAGATTTGAAAAATTTCTCTCATAGCCGACAAAAACTAGAAGCTCTAATATTTTAAGATTGGGGCACAACGAAGAAAAAATTCAATCGTCAGAATATGTAGAAGACGAACAGGGATTTCTATTCCGCTAACTAAATTTGCAATACATGGAAAGAATGCTTTAAAGCGGATGAAATATTCTCCGAAGTACTCGTATATGTGATAATCGATAATGTTGGCTAGCGATTTTAATAGAATAATGCTTAAGCAGTGGTAAGAAGAGTAATCAGCCAGGTTCCATATTTCACTTTCACTCGATCTGGAATTAAAATCGATCGACAATGAAATTTGGTGTTCTACTATATATTTCACTATTATCGATTTCGATTTCGAATTTTTCGAAATTGAACCAAAGGGAAATTTTTGTGTTCCAAAATTCGATTTCGTCGACTTGCAAGTGATGAGTTTGTCATTCGTTGTGAAAAAGTGGAAGGTAACAAACGTTTTTAACCATGTAATTTCATTTTAAACAAGCTGATTAGATTTATTTGGCTAAAAATATATTTAAAACGGGGGTAAACATAAAAATAATGCGCAGGCAATATTTGTCAAATTTATGGAGCAGCACAATGATTTGGCAAGAGAATTTGTCAAAGGGGACCGAGTTCTCACTAAAGTTTTGTGGGAAGACGCCAGGAATATTAAATTTGCCCAAAAAATATGTTTGGATTTACTTCGTTCGTCATCTGACATAAATTTTATCCAAGTTGGACAAATTCGATTTTCCAAAATTGTTAGTGCTTGTGTCAAAATTTTCGACACAGTGCAACATCAGCATCTTGACCATTGGAAGTTGCCTTCGGCAAGAAATCCTATCTGATAGTTTTAGTTTTAAATTTTAACTTCCTGTTAGGAAGTTATTGTAATCTTCCGAATCGCGCTTTCGAGATTTTAACGGATCTCGACGTTTTAACATCCATTTGTAAAATGTTATCAATTTCCATGGGACCCCCATGTATGATCACACCAATTGTTGGAATTAAAAACGTACTCAGCATCTGCAACTTCCAAAGGATTCGTCTCCTTATTTTTTCTTTTGCATATTTTCGCCTTTGGGTCTGAAATACTCGTATCACAGCAATTAACACAGCACTCATTTTAAAATCTATTGGATGCCTTAAAACGCGACAAAAACCAAACTTTTTAGCAATTCAAAATAATTTATCAACGCCCGAAATGACAGATATCAGCCATTTTCAATTTCACAAAAGTGATTTCGAACAACAATTCGGAGTTGGCAAATCGATCGAAATGTGGATCACTGAAAATGAATTCACTCGATTTTCAATTTCGATTTCTGGAACCTAGCAGAATGTTTTTTGTTAGACTCTATATAAGCGACATGAAAAGTTGCAACAGCTCGATCATTGAAACGGATGTAGCAAACAATACAGCACTCTACACCACGTCGAGAATTCAAGTTTACGGAAAATGGCATAGATTCAGAAAGAAAGCTATTGGGTCATATAAAAAGTCTCCCCGGTTTTTTGTCACTAGATGGTGTTGGTGTCTATTTATCTGGAAACATTAATTTGATTGTGTCAAACGAACACGTGTTTGAAAGGTGACATGCCAGGCTACAATTTTTGTGAAGACAGCTGTGTAATTCGTTGTGTTAAAAGTTATACTGATTTGAATATGAGTGACATATCTGAAGAAATACGCTATGTGACGCTTTTTTACTATAGAAAGGGGAAAAACGCTGCAAAAACATGCCGGTGAGAATGCTGTGAGTGAACGCCGGACTAAGGGGTGGTTTTCGATGTAAAAGATGCACCTCACACTGGTTGCCCTGCCACTGAAAAAGTCGATGAAATTTTGCAACTGATGGAGCAAGACCGCCACGGAAGCTGTCTGGAGATAGCGGAGGCACTAAACACCAATCGTATGACAGTTTGGAATCATCTAAAGCGAGCAGGCTACTCAAAGAAGCTCGTTGTTTGGGTGCCACATGAGTTAACGCAAAGAAATTGAATTGACCGAATAACCATCAGTGAAACGCTGCTGAAATGTAACGAAATGGAACCACTTTTGAAATGATTCATTACGGGCGATGAAAAAAGGGATTAAATACGAGAATATCCACCGCAAGCGATCATGGTAAAAGGCCGGTGACCGATCACAAACGACTTTAAAGCCTGAATTGACGGCAAACAAGGTTACGTTGAGTGTTTGGTGGGATTGGAAGGTAATTGTCTATTATGAGCTGCTAGAACGTGGCGAAACGGTCAATTCAATCCTCTACTGTGCACAACTCGACCGTTTGAATGAAGCTATCAAGAAAGAGCGACCAGAATGGGCCAACAGAAAGGGAGTTGTCTTCCATCATGACCCGGAACAAATTGACGGAGCTTGGTTGAGAAATGTTGATGCATCCATCGTATAGCCCGGACCTTGCACCCTTTGATTACCATTTGTTTCGGCCTTTGCGAAACTCTCTTAATGGTAAAAAATTGGCCGACCGAAGGCCGCTGAAAATCACTTAGGCAAGTTTTTCGCTCATAAACCACAGAATTTCTATACAGATGGAATTATAAAGCTACCCGGAAAATGGCAATAAGTCATATATAATAATGACCAATATGTACTTCATTGAAATTGATTTTCAATAAAGAAATGTACTAAAAAAAACCTAGAAGACTTTTTTTTTACAACACCCGAAGTAAATAGAGCCGCGGATCGAAGGTCTAAGTTACGGTCAATGGAGATCGCTGCCGGACAACGCTCAACGAAAATGTCTATGGGCTATGGTTTACATTGATTCTGTTGAGATGTGGTTTATTATAAAATTACGCTACGTGTCATACAGCAAAAAAAAAAAAAAAAACAACAGATTTTTGGTATCACAAATCGACAAGAAGGTGGTTCTTTGATATAGGCTTTTTAATTGGTCTCCGACATTAAGCGAGTTGAATTCTCTCGACTATTTTCTTTGTAGTCACTTAAAAGCATTGGCTACTTATGTAGACGAGTCACTATCAACGACCTAGAAACTAAAATTGTGACTGTTTTTCGCGTTGTCTATGTCAGTTTATTTTGAAAATTGGCAAAATTTGGATTGTGATCATACGGTTTACGAGTATAAGGCAAAAAAAAACTTTTTCTTTTCGTAGAGCACCAGGGACATTGAGATGATAATGTCACACATAGAGTTAGTGTTTATTGGTTTGAAAGGTTGGAAAATTTAATAAACATATAGAGGCATGTACTTACTTAAGTTTGAAAGTGCAAGGCCCTTGGAAAAGTTCTAGGTCTGACTTAAAAGTTTGTAACTTAACCAATCAACGTTATATGAATGGTATTGCAGATAGTCGACTACGAATCGTTTTGGATGGGAAAACTTGTTGATAGAACTCCTGGTTCATCAGTAAGAAACGCTTGATGTTTGGACCTATATTATTGTTTATATACATAGTTTTCACAACAATTATTAAAGATATAACTTTGAATATTCTTACTTTATTGTGAAAGTTCGGTGGTTCAAAAAAGTTGTGAAAAAAAATAAATAGATATATTTTTGAGAACAATTACCCCCGCATAAAAACAGCTTGAGAACTTTTTTGGAGTTCTTCCCCCAGATTTCAGTTAAAATACTTGTTTTATGGCGCTCAGCTTGAGGTAATCAACAGAATACTAAAGCGCAAACTGCCACAGGTACATAGACACAGGTCGTCGTCAGATACATTTCTCTTGATACGAGCAATTTTATTGTTCGCGCCAAACCAAACAAAACCATATAATTCCTCTAAACTCTTTGTCCCGGTCGTTTGTCTCTGCTCGGTTGTGTGCGAATATATGTATGTACGTCAGAAAATAAAAAAAAAAAACCTGTAGACAGCTCAAAATTTGAGGTGAAAAGTGTAGTTGTTGATGGTGGTATTTGGTATAAAGAAAACTCACACTGCGAATTCAAATTAACAGAGACGCAAATCAAATCTTTACCATTTGTAGAGGGGTGTAGGTGTACTAAGCACAAAAAAAAAAAGAACACCCGCCTGGGAGAAAATGATGTCGACGAGAGGAAGATCATTGATCTACAATGAGTAATGTATCTCTTGAACTGTAACTACGTTTTTGAAATGATTTGAAGTGAATTAGGCTTCTTGCGTAGGCTTGCACATTAGACCGACACAATTTATATGAATATTAATGACATGAAAATTTATTATACATATTGTTAATTCAACAGGGAGGCGACTCACTTGGTTTATTGTTTATACGTTCGTTGACTCATTTGTGATGCATAGATACGTGCATCGGCAACAACAAGGAAGTCACACAGACACGGATAGAAAGCGTGCGGTTTAACTTGACTTACTTGAGTGAAAAAAAACACATTTTAGCATGTGTACACCAGTTATAAAGCTGGTAGCAGATGTGCGTGAATCACGAATTGAATCTACCTATTTACATGATGAAATGCTTTAGAGAATTGTGTTTTTTGTTGTTTGTAAACTCTCCTGACTCTGATTACTTTCTAACAACATTGATTGTTGACGTACTCCAAAAAGCTGATCAAAAGCAATGCCTTCGATTTTAGATACATTCAATTAATGTTAAATAATTCACTGATCAGATTTTGTTTTCTTTTTTCATAAACACTTGATTCTCTGTATTGATATAAGAAGTTGTGATAAAAAGCGAACAAATGGCTTTATGGAAGACATACAAAATTATTTTACGGGAGGCTACCTCAATTTAAGGTTTTTACATGATTTGGCAAGGTTTTGTTTGCAATGTTATATATACACTAGAAATCTGCGGTCAGAGATACTGTGTAAAATGTGGCCTCTCATGGTAGCACCAACATCATATATGTCATAGATAAATCTGAAGGCTTTGGTTGCTTAAGGTCGACCAATGCCAAAAGCAGTCAAAGCCCTAACTATTCAGTACCACTACGTTTTGGTAAATACTTCAGAGTGCTTCCAAATCCTCCGTACCAAGTAGTGGAAATGGAACAATCAAATTTAGTTGCCATACAAGGCTTTACATAGTATCTTGCTTGAAGTGAAAATAAAAGTAAAAGTGGCTTAAATTTCTGAGACATACTCTAAAAAACAGACATTTTTTTTGTTGACGACACCGCCCGTTATCAGCCAAATCTCCGACCGACGGTCAAACCATGAATTTTCTCATTTCGTTATTTTCCGGAACCGACAATAAAAAAAATATACCCAGCCCATTCTTTCTGTAAACAAAACTGACAAGGTGAACAACGCAGAATTATCTTTATTATGTTGTACGAGTATATTATTGATTCACGATTCAAGTGCAAGCATACATACTACCTTGATCAGAAAGTTCCAGGAATAATCACCGTGTGGCGCTCCCATTGTTTCGATTTGAGTTCTATTTTTTTTTTTAAGTTGGTACATCTGTTATTGATATTCCCTCTAAATCTTAGCGTCATAGCTTGACATTTGCAAATGTTACGTAGGCAATAGTACATCTATCTCTGTGTGTGTTGGTGATTTTTTCATTACGTTCATTACGTTGAAGCGCGTTTCCCGTAGATGTTTCTTAACTCGATTGAACAGAAAGAAATCAAAGGGAGCCAAATCAGGTGAATTCGGTGACTGTTGGATGGTATTTTTGCATTTTTCGTCAAAAAATTACGAATAATGATGGCACTGTGCGTTATCATGGTTCAAAATCCACGAGTTTTCTGCCTACAATTCTGGTCTCTTTCGGCGAAATGCTTCACGCAAACGTCTCATAACGCGCAAATAATACTCTTTGTTTACTGTCTGTTGGTTATTGACCAACATTTCTTTTACTTCATCAATGTTTTTGTCGGTTTTCGATGTCGATGGTCTGCCACTGCGTTCATCATTCTCGATTGACTTACGACCACTTTAGAGAATCGTTGTCGAAACAAACCGAACTACCATCCGAGACTATGTTTAATTTAAGGTTTGCCATTTTACAATATATGGTGTATTAGAGAAAAAAAACACTGGCGCTGGCAGCGCGGTATGGGCCATGGCCTAGCTTCTTGACACTCATTTGTATTGGTCATGTTCTCATTTTTTGTCACATCTGAGCGGGGTCTACGGTTTATCGCCGAGTCCGAACGGCACTCCTTAGAAGCTTTTTCGTACGCAATTTTTACTTTCGGGAGTTTGTCATTGTCCGCCGAAACGGTGATGGCGATTTGAAAAATTGTTGGTGACCCCCAGCCAGGAATCGAACCCAGACTCTCTGCGTGATAATCCAATGAGCTAACTATCGCGCCATCGCCATCGCCAATGCACCAAAAGACTGGTTGCAATTTGTAACGTAGCACGTATATACATACTCGTATGTCTTATAAAATTTTTTTCCCGAAGGGAAAATATTCGGCGCTTCGGCCTAGGCGTCGCCGAATATTCGCTATTCGGCTAAATCACTATTCGTGGCATCTCTAATATATGATATATGAATATAGTAAACGTCTTAAAATTGTGAAACTTACTTCAAAAGTAGTAATTCTGTGGTAGGTACGATTCACACATTATGAGCAGATTGTGGTCGGCATAATCCATCTGAGCTGATTGTAACAAAAACCGAAGAGACTGGCGCTGGTACAGATGTCTTAAGGCCTATCCATCATCGAAATGCACGTTCTACAGAATATATGGCAGACACTTAGTGGAGGTGTTGAAGAAGATCCAAATCTATGGATTACACGGCGAACACAGCATTTGGGCTTGCCTTATGGCACATTATGCAGAATTTTACATTTTGATTTGCATCTATACCTTTAAGTTCAACTCACTTAAGATTTGAAGACAGATGTCCATGAAACGCCTAGAACATATGCCAATTAGGTGCTTGAACATCAGCATTTGGATGACCAATTTTTCTTAACCGATGAGGCTCATTTGTTACTCGGTGGATACGTTGTGAAAATGGTGTGCAATTTGGTCTGGTGGTGTCATTGGTTCTTCTTCGTTAATTTCCTGTTTCACTGTTAATTTCCATCGCTATAGCCAAATGTGGAAAACAAGACGGCGCCAAATTTCACAAATCACCACCGGTGTGTTTTTACTGAACGAGTTAGTTCGCGTTTTGGTGGTGTGTACTGGCCACAAAGACAATGTGATTTGTCACCGTTTGGTGTCTCTTTGTGGGACTATGCAAAAAAAAATTGTGAAATTGTGTTTATTCACACAAATCGAAAACTCTTGACGTTTTGAAAACAAATATTCGTTAAGTTATGGGTAAGTTATTGCCCGATATGCGTCGAAAAGTCATCGAAAATTAACTTGTCAGAATCAAGTCCTGCAAGAACTGCAGTGATGGACATTTAGATGATGTTATTTCCATTCATAATGGCAGGATCCAAATGGATTTGAAATAAAAATCTCATTGAAAACTATAAACGTTTTTTATTTAAATTTACTTTCGGATCAACAGAATAGATAACTTTGTAAATGACAAACAATTGATGCGAAGAATCGAAATCGTCCTCAGATAAGAAGAAAAACTAGAACAAAGCTATGTAAGTCGGAGTGTTTCCGAAAACCCAATTTTTTCGATTACTCGTTGATATTAAGAACTGGCCCTAAACATTTCAAATGAAGTAAGTAGAACATAAGCCTGTCCACCATCAGCAGAATTGTAATTTTGCCAATTGGAAGGCACGAAACTGATCAGAATTCAACCGAAAATTATTTTGAGCGACAAGGCACATTTCCATTTCAAGGTTCTATTAATAAGCCGAATTGTTATATCTGAAGCTTGGACAGTCCAAGACTGATTGCCGAGAAACCTACTTTAACCGAGACATTTATCGAGTTTTGATTAGAATTCGCTGCCGATATCATAGGAGGCCATATGCATGAGATCATGCTACCGCTCATCAGTCAATTGAAAGCACTTAAAGCCAAAATTCATACAAATGTATTATAACATAATATAATATAAAGTGTTGATGTTGCCGGTTAAGAGCTGAGCTGTTCGATAAATTGAACGCCGCCGGCGGTTTCGAGACGTTTTTAAAAACAAAGAATGCCGAGCAGTTTGAGTCGATCAGATGTACTATACGAGGGCGGGTCAATAAGTCCGTGACTTTTTGAATTTCTGACCTCTTTACTGAAACAGCAACACTGCTCCTGTCAACAGGCATCTGTCAGTTGACTCCTGTCAAAATTTAAACTCGCTGCGTCAGTTAGTTTGTGTTTGACAGCTATTTTTATCAGACTACTCACTAATTTGAGGAGAAAATGGAAAAAAGTGAATTTCGTGTGCTTATTAAGCATTATTTCTTGCGAAAAAAAACCATTACCGAGACCAAGGCTAAGCTTGATAAATACTATGGGGACTCTGCACCATCGATTTCAATGGTAAAAAAGTGGTTTACTGAATTTCGTTGTGGCCGTACAAGCACTGAAGATGCCGAACGTCCTGGACGCCCAGTTGAGGTCTCTACACCCGAAACAATCGAAAAAATTCACGATATGGTGTTGGCCGACCAAAGATTGAAAGTGCGAGAGATTGTGGAAGCCGTAGGGATCTCGCATGGCTCAGTGGTTTCAATTTTGAATATTCACTTGGGCATGAGAAAGCTTTCCGCAAGATGGGTGCCGCGTTTGCTCACAGTCGACCACAAACACATGTGCAGTTGCCATGGCAAAAATCCATGAATTGGGCTATGAATGGCTCCCTCATCCACCCTATTCTCCAGATTTGGCTCCGAGCGACTACTTCTTGTTCCCAAACCTGAAGAAATGGCTTGGTGGAAAAAGATTTGACTCCAATGATGAAGTCATCTCGCAAACAAAGGCCTATTTTGAGGACCTCGACAAATCATTTTTTTTGGAAGGGATAAAAAAATTGGAGAAGCGTTGGACAAAGTGTATAGAGCTCAAGGGAGACTACGTTGAAAAATAAAATTATTTTTTTATCAAAAAATCTGTGTTTTAATCCAAAAGTCACGGACTTATTGACCCGCCCTCGTACATATGTTCAGCATATGGGGGCTTGCGTAGTGTTCAAATCGCACGAATCTGCTTTGGAAAGCTTCGATATGTAAAATATGCTTTTCGCAGTAAGGTATGGTTATCATACCCTTCAGACAATCGTTTAACAAAAAAAAAAAAGCTTAGGTCATTATAAATGGTCAATGATCATCTTGTTATCATTGACAGCCAAATCGAAAATTAAGGGATCTTGCGGAGTACACAAACAGGCACTTATTGGTTTGATAATGACTAGGTAACATAGCCTTCTTTCAGGCAGGGTTTAATCCATGAGCTGAGGTTGAAAACCCAGCGCATTGAGTTCGAAAAGAATTAACCGAAGTCTGTAGCAAGTGCTTGCCATCACTTAATATTGACTTGACGTCGAATAAAACTATTTTTTAAAAATTAACTATTCTGCCGACAAAGTTGTTGAACTGATCTCAATTTACGTGGCCACAAACAATTTGTAACTTTCATAAGTTTGCGTACACACTCAGAAGTGAAGTTGTCTCTATACCCCCATTTTGGCTTTTCAGCAACTAAAAACTGTTCGTTACAATTTCTCATAATAATATATATAGATTAAAAATAAAATTACTAAATAATTTTTTATTTTGAGCCAGGGCTTTTCATGAAACGAAGTAGCAGAACCTAATACAGACTCATTCTTATAGTCGGATATGTTTATTGGGTGTACTTAAGTGTCAATATTGATAGCGAATCGCAGTTACAAGTCTAATCTGACCCTGCACTAAACCAAAGAGTATCGGGGGATTAATTAGTGTACCCACTCATTTAGCCCCGGATCCTTTCACTCTTGAAGTTTGAATATGTACGAGTACCATTCTCGTTTAACCAGGCCCAGAAAAAAGGGGGAATCCCATTGAGCAGCTTACGATTTTCAAATCATCGTAAACCTGAAGTGTTTCGCCGGCTACTGGTTATTGCTTGCATATAATTTTCTTCCGCTGGCCCTGCAACAAGTAGTATCTTGTTGGGGCGCATTTACCATTTCAAACATTTATCCAGCGAAGAGAAAGTGTTTGCTTGCACTTACAAGTTGTATCCGTACATATGGAATACGATGACGAAGACGAAGACGATGACCACAATGCGCACAATCAGCGTCATTAAGCCATCAGTTCGTGTTCCTAAGGAGATACCACATACGGGTACAAACGTACGTGTATAGTACAACTGTAAGAGGAAACGATTTCTGGTTTAATGCGGAACTTTTGCTCCGTCTTCATTGCACTGTTGTTTGGTTTGTCAGTTGTCTGAATGGTGGTGTGAGTTTGCTTTCCGCATTGAATACCGAAACGTCTTTAATAAAGAAAAAGTAATATATATATATATATAAACATATATATGTATACTATATATATAAATAAAAAAAGTTTCCGCTTTCTGGGGCAATCTCATTTCAGCTAATTTTCCTTCCCACTAGCATTCATTGTGTGCGGTTTGCTTTCGTGGTTCTTTTGTATCTGTAATGAATTCAATTCTCTCTGGATGTTGTTGCTCCTCTTTTGTTTGTGGTGCTCAAGCTGGTGATCATTATCATCGTTTCTCTTGATTTTTATACGAGTAATGTTCATTTTGTGTTAATGCCCACCTCTCGTTCTAGTCCCGTATGATGAGGCAAAGGCACGAAGATTATAAAAATAAAATGGAAATACAAAATCGTTAACCTTAGGTTTGCTGACCTTTGTCCGCAAAAAAAAAAAAAAATGTGAAGAGGAGAAGAAAATCTACAAAAATTTATTGAAAAGTTCAGTGGACTGTAAATTGTTCAAAAACAGAAAACTGTCCATTGTCAATAACCAACAACGCTGCTAATGTCTTTTCGTCATTTTCGCAAGCATCGATAATGATATCGTCCACCGTTTATTTTTATTTTATATTTAGATCAACTTTTGTTTTATTTTTTCTTTCGAAAGCTTCACACGACGAACGCCAACAGATGTGAATATTAAAAAAAAAAAAAAAATCATTTCCAAAAGTATTTTTGGATACAGTAATTGGAGGTTGGGTTTGACGCACATATGATACCTACTATTGGCAATAAATTGCCTTAACATAGATATATGTCATGCACACTTTATGTATCGCAATAATGATTCAGATTGACATACTTTTCTATCGACGCGACGGTTAATTTAGCAAATTTTGACATGGTAAGGATTCACAGGGTATCAGTTAGTTATAAGAATGTTGATTATATTTGCAACTAATATTTAGTTTACAGCAAAATCCGCTTGAAAAATAAATGCTGGTAGTGCCCACCCAGCCAGGAATCTTTTGCGACCGAGAATTTCCACTTAAATTAAAGGGGAAACTCTACAACACGGTTGTTAGATCAGCTCTTATATACGGTTCACAGTGCTGGACAATGTACGAAGCGTTTAAAAACAAAATGACGGCAGCGGAAATGAAAATGTTAAGGATGTCTAGTGGAGTCACTAAACGCGATTGCATTAGATTAATGCGTATAAGAGGAAGTCTACATACGAGGGCGGGTCAATAAGTCCGTGACTTTTGGATTAAAACACGGTTTTTTTGATAAAAAAATAATTTTATTTTTCAACGTAGTCTCCCTTGAGCTCTATACACTTTGTCCAACGCTTCTCCAATTTTTTTATCCCTTCCAAAAAAAATGATTTGTCGAGGTCCTCAAAATAGGCCTTTGTTTGCGAGATGACTTTATCATTGGAGTCAAATATTTTTCCACCAGGCCATTTCTTCAGGTTTGGGAACAAGAAGTAGTCGCTCGGAGCCAAATCTGGGGAATAGGGTGGATGAGGGAGCAATTCATAGCCCAATTCATGGATTTTTGCCATGGCAACTGCACATGTGTTTGTGGTCGACTGTGAGCAAACGCGGCACCCATCTTGCGGAAAGCTTTCTCATGCCCAAGTGATCATTCAAAATTGAAACCACTGAGCCATGCGAGATCCCTATGGCTTCCACAATCTCTCGCACTTTCAATCTTCGGTCGGCCAACACCATATCGTGAATTTTTTCGATTGTTTCGGGTGTAGAGACCTCAACTGGGCGTCCAGGACGTTCGGCATCTTCAGTGCTTGTACGGCCACAACGAAATTCAGTAAACCACTTTTCCCCATAGTATTTATCAAGCTTAGCCTTGGTCTCGGTAATGGTTTTTTTTCGCAAGAAATAATGCTTAATAAGCACACGAAATTCACTTTTTTCCATTTTCTTCTCAAATTAGTGAGTAGTCTGATAAAAATAGCTGTCAAACATAAACTAACTGACGCAGCAAGTTTAAATTTTGACAGGAGTCAACTGACAGATGCCTGTTGACAGGAGCAGTGTTGCTGTTTCAGTAAAGAGGTCAGAAATTCAAAAAGTCACGGACTTATTGACCCGCCTTCGTATAAAGAAGTCGGTAACCGAACAGCTTGAGGCGAATAGAACAAGCTGGTATTGCCACGTTCAAAGAAGATCTGCGGAAAATCCGGTTAAAAAGTCAGGGTCCGAAATTTGAGGTAGTAGATAAGTATTATAGAAGAAATCATCATTTTCTAACCACGGAATAAAGTTATTATGAAAAGTCCATAACTGTTCCTATGTTGACGACATAAAAAAACGAACTAAAGATCTAAGAACATTTAGCAACGGCTTCTGACAGCTAGAGGCCGATATTTTTGTTACTTAAGCCACCTTTAGTTTCAGTGGTGTTATATTTATATGTAGGGAGATTCTCACTTTGGAACAGAGGAGGAAGATAGAAAGATAAAAGATGGACGATATCACAATCCTATGCGAACTTGTGTAGTTTGTTGCAATTTTTATAAGTTCTTCCCAACTCTTCTTAAGTTGCTGTAATCATTCTTCAACTGTTCTGTGACACATATTTTTGGCCAGTGCACTCTGCTGAAATGTGCGACTAAGAAATCATCGGATAAAGCTTAGTGTTTCATATATACGAGTAACATAGAATTCCATATCATTGACAACCTGTCAAGTACAGACAAATACGATTGACAATATGTTTTTTTTAGCTCCGCCTTAAGTCCCGATAGCTTTTTTCTATCAGCAATCGGTGGCAAGCACTTCTTACTTGAGCTGATGAGCTAGTATGGAGGCTGATATTTTGTAATTTAGTCGTATTTACATTTAGCTCGGCGATGTTTTTTTTTTCTCTTCACATTTGATGCCATTTGGACATGGTATATACTTCGCTGATTGCCACTTAGAACAGAACTGCTGATAGTTGAAGGCTTTGGATAGGGAATTCGTCCGTCAGCTTTTCTCTATACGTTGAGGAAATGGGGCCAAAAGATTATTAAGTGCAACAAAAGAGGCAGCTTATGGGAGAGATTGCGGGATTTATGGACCTATTGATTAATTGAAAGCAAGGAGGTTCATTTAAGACTGGGAAATTTTAATACATTCTAATATAATTAGCGAAGTCATTAAAAAATACAGGTCTCCGAAGAAGATAAAGTAGCTGATAAAAATAGCATAAAAGAGCGATTGGCACTTACCTTAATTGTTGGTTTAAACAGATCTATGCATAATGGTTCGAGAACTTGCGAGAAATTTCGATGAACGCAAATCAGATGTCTCTGATCAATTTATTCGTCTTTCAAAAAAATAGACACATAGGTCAACAAATCGTCGACACAAAAGGTCTTTTGCACACCTTTTGCATAACATAAATGGACCATTTTTCTATCGAATTGTAACGTTTGACAACACATAAATTTTGCGTGACACTATTCGGCACAGTTGTTAGATCTCGATGAAAACCCAAAGCATCACTGTAATCCGCAGTCTAACGAAAAAGATACCAGGGTCATTCAATAAGTCTTCGAAAAAAATAATAAAAAAAAAAACAAAGCATTGTTTCTACAAAGTAAGATTTCAGAAGGTCCGCAAAAAAGGCATCTGTTTTGGGAGATAATCACGTTGTTTGGAGTGAACCTTTGTCCCCCGAACGATTTTCTTAAGTTTGATGGAAGAGAATCTTTTTCTTTTTCAAATGAGGACGTTTTTTCTTGGTTTGTTTGCTCAAATGGCGGAATAATGAAGAATAATACTCTCTTTCGTTCTTTCAAGTAATCGGTGTAGATGATTCCGTGTGCATCTAAAAAAAAACCATGGCCGTTACCTTGTCGGCCGATTTCACCGACTTCGGAGCCCTCGCATTCAAAAATCCACTGACTGTTCCTTTGTCTGTAGATTGTAGACGCAGAAACTCGTCAGGATTGCGACAAAAAAGCGCCAAGATACCCTAAGAGTCGACCACACGAATGCGTTTATTCTATACGGAGAGCAAACGCGCCATCCATCTTGCCGAGAATCCATTCATATCCAATTCTTCCTGCAAAATTGAAAACACTGTATTTTGCGATAAGCCTGTGGCCTAAACTATTTCGCGTACTTTGACTCGTTGTTTTGTTGATCATTTCAATAGTAGTCATTTCCAATGGACGTCCCGAACGACGTTAATATTTGTGGATGTACGTTTACGTATAAACTCATTTACCCAATTGCAAACAGTTGCAAACACAGGACTAAACATGACAAGAACTTCATCTAACTCGGCTTTGATCTTTTCGGTGTTAAGCCTGTTAAATATAAGTGTTTTATCGAAATTCACTTTTTTCTATTTTTCGAAACAAACCAATTCTAATGATACGAGCGCCATCTCTTGGATTTTATAAGGGCTCGTTCAACGACAGTCGTGCAATGGTGACTAAATGGTGATCAACAGCCAGCATAGCACAATTCATACCTCTTAAGTTAAGGTTATCTCAAGAAATTGATATGATGCACCTAAGCCTATGTCCGCCTGCAAAGATTAAGCCATGTGGTTTAACCGTACATTTCGCCAATCGATTATCACTAGTTCAGACGTCTCGACCTTGAACATCTTAATAATAATTAAGTAGGTAACGCTGGGCGTTTAGTCTCATGGACTTGAGTGCGAAGGATTGACAGCGGCATAAGATTCTGCACCTATAACACCTGACAAGTGCTTGTTTCCCTTATTTACAGTGGTTTCATATTTGATTCTGCCGCTTCTGTTTGCAAAACCAAGCATGTCTTAAAAAGTTTATTTATGTGACACTTAAATTTGAATTAAACCATCTGTTGTGATGATTCGTAATGCCATCTATTCTCATAAGTCATTCATTGAAATATGGAATTTTCAAATTTCTACCTGTCTGTCGTGTTGAGCAACATTCATTTAATGTCATGCATGAATGTGTTTCTTTAAAACAGACTTACAATGCCAATGACATGTCATGTATACTTCAAATCAAATCACATGAACACGGCTACAACATCCTTTAAGTACAATTAACCAAAGTGTCTTGACTGAAAACCCACCCATCCATCCATCATCCATCAGTTTCATTTCACAGAAGACGAAAAAAAACTGACAAAAGGTAATTTAAAGCTACTTGATCCATTATCTAAACTAACTTTGCATGTCAAAATCTTATTCGACACAGAAAGCTGAACAAACAAAATAAAAACCTCAAATCTATCGCCAGACAGAGTGATAGTTATTTGCGTACAAATTTGCGCGAACCAACGACGAAACTTTGGCGTTAAAAAAGATAATAATAAATAAGAAAATATTATGTCTATGGACGGTGTTTTATTATGAAACCATATTTCTACACACACAGACACATGAAACTATTGCAGATACATTTTACGCCATCTCTACTTGAATCACCATAAGAGCGAGCTCTAGAGCTCTAGACTCTAGATGGTGCGTCTTGAATTATTAATCGACCTGGTTGGTTGGAACGTTCGCTTCTCGATCGACACTAAACTTGTTAATTTAAATTTCAAATGTATTCGTGAGTTGAATTAAATCATTAGAATGAATATTGACTCTTTGGGGGGATTGTAACACTATTTTTTGATCGCCACAATTCGACGGTTTAATGGTTACTCGTAGTTTAAACGCGTAATCTGGTGTTGTAAAGCCATGGCGGATTCAAGGCCATGCACAGACAATCGATATTGAGGGCATTGTTCAGCTGTAAGCTTTCTGGAGCTCCAACATACATTTTCGTCACACCATGTGACGTTAACTCTATGATTGTTGCAGCTTATATTCGTATTACTAGTCCGATACCAAGAGCCGAGGTTAGGTTATTAATTTTTTTTTGTAAGGTTTTCTGTAAGGGGGGCTTGTCCACTAAAAACACCTGATTTTGGCCATTGTCATTGGAAATACTTACGCACAGATAGTAACAAATGGAGTAAGATGAAAGATACTTAGGAATAATCGTATTGCAACAGGTAAGTAGAAGTTACAAATGTTTTCATGATTTCATTTGGTGGCAATAGGCTTATACTCAGTCTGAGTACAAATAAGTTACTGATTAATAAGTTGACTTTCATGTTGCATGAACCTAGGTATGTTATATTAAAGTATGCACAAAACTTACTCAAAAAGATACAGCAGAAATTGACAACAGCTGTGTATCTTACATACACTTATAAGCGTATTCTAACTGCGCTAGAAATAATTGAACAAATAACATATATGTATTATTATTATTAATTATGAGTACCAACATTAGGGTGATTTAGGATTAGCTCAACACCTACCGCAGGTGCAAAACTGCTCGAAGAATAAGAACATGGCTGTACATATATTGATTGGGATGATCGGAAAGTAATTTCGTTTTTTCCCAACATAGGACTTATTTGTATTTTTCCACAGCCAACCTCATACTTAAGGCGGATAATCATTATATATTTGACAGCTGATATATAAAGGCTTGCTTGTGAAACAGTTCGATTGGTTCTACGCAGTAGTTTTTGATTGGTGGCCTTTCAAAAATGCAAAATGAAACAGCAGCATATTTTAATTTTTTTTAATATCGAAAAGGTTAAAATGATGTTCAAGCAAGAAAAAATTATCCGATGAAGATGTTTTGATAGAACGTCAGTGCCAAAACTGGTTTGTAAAATTTCGATTAGGCAAATTTGATGTTGAAGATGCACCACGTTCTGGAAGGCCAGTTGTGGAAGGCACAATAAAGGCATTAATTGATGCAAACTGGTGAATAACAACTCGTAAGATCACTGAGATATTTAATTTATCGAATTTGATCGCATATGATCATATGAAATGCTTAGGTTTAATCTCAAAGCTCGACATATGGGCTCCTCATGTTCTTATGGAACATAACAACCGTATCTTAGCTTTTATCGGACAACACAACATCAGTTCTGAAGTGTTCTACTATCAGCTGGGCAAATTTAATGTTTCTCTTAGACAGAAAAGGCTAGAATTGATCAATAGAAAAGTTGTAGTATTCCACATAGATAATGCAAGACCTCATACAAGTTTGGTAGCTTGCCAAAAGGTTTTAGCACTTGAATGGGATCTGCAGCTAAACTCACCATATTCTCCAGATCTGGTACCTTCTGAGTATTGCTTGTTCTAGTTTCTACAATATTTTATTGACGGTAAAACCTTTACTCGAAATGAGGAGGTCAAAAATCACATGGATCAGTTTTCGCCAGCAAAGAACAAAAACCATTCATGAGCGTGGAATCATGCTACTGCCAGAAATATGGTAAAAGGTATTGCACCAGAATGGACAGTATGTATGTATATAATTCAGTAAAATATTTATTCACAATAAGAAAATCATCTTTCATTTTTATAAAAAAAAAAAAACCAAATTACTTTTTGAACAAGCCAATATGATATAAGAACATGGCAATCCGAGGAATCGCTTATACAAAACACATATCCCAAAATTGAGTGCTGACTTGCTTTTAGAGGATGATGGAACCGTCGCAGAACATATACATAGGTACTGACCTATTTTAGCCATTAACAGTATGTAATATGATGCAGAAAATCTCCATCCTCTCAAATTGAAGTGTAAAAATCACACGAGTTTACTGAACGCAGCAGAACGAGTGAATTGGAATTTTTTTACATCTACGAAGCACTGCCTCGTTGGTGGCGGAATCAGAAAGTGATCCAATATTTTAAATGGTATTATAATTTGAGGGCGATGGCGATGGCGCGATAGTTAGCTCATTGGACTATCACGCAGCCAGTCTGGGTTCGATTCCTGGCTGGGTCACCAACAATTTTTCAAATCGCCATCACCCTTTCGGCGGGCAATGGCAAACTCCCGAAAGTAAAAATTGCCTACGAAAAAGCTTCTAAGGAGTGCCGTTCGGACTCGGCGATAAACCGTAGGCCCCGCTCAGATGTGACAAAAGAAGCTAGGCCATGGCCCATACCGGGCTGCCAGCGCCACAGTGTTTTTTTTTTTTTTTTTTTTTTTTTTTATCCCTACAGACTTCTACAAATAGATCTTTATACTTTATTTTGTTGGCCAAACTGGATCTCTGAAGAATTCTATGAGAGAATGCATCAGGGAATCATATCTATCGTCGTACAAATGTAGGTTTGAGAAAAATTGACATGGTGAGGCAGAAACTAAGCATGATCGCAGAAAAGGTAGCACATTCGGGAGTTAGAAGCATATGTTGCGATGTTCGGAAATGAAACTCGGAATAAGATGGCATATTGGCGTTGTTGGTGAATTACTCGTATACCCATAGTATTGTGAAACACTACTGAAAGGTATCACTTCTGATACCCGTCTTAGAAAAAAATTACCAACTTGAGTTTGAATGCCAAGTAATTCAAGTGCATAGGAATACAACTTCCCCAAATTCAACAAATATTTTTTTTGTTTTTGGCCAATAAAGTTGGTATATAAATGTTGGTTAGATTAACATATATTTAAGATTCTCCATCAAAAAAGTTTAGTTTTTTTGAAATCAAATCTGACCAAAAATAAAAAAATTGTTATGTGGTGTTATGAAGTGCTGGTGTCTTTGAATTTCAATTTAGCACGTTCCATTCGGCAATTCTATGTATGTATTTATAGATGTACAAAGCTACAGTACATTTACATTTGACAATTACCTCAAAATGACCTTCTAATACAAAAATATCTACAAATTAGTCATTACATTAAAAAAAAAAAAACAAAAATATTTTTCTTTCACCACAAATATTGTACATATAGTGTTTGATTAAAAAATAGATTGCACATAAAAAACATGTTGTTTTATTTATTATTCTTCTTTTGATAATTTGCAACAAGAGATACACACAATGACAAATGCCCACAACTGAGAAATATTCATTTGATTCGCACGCATTTTAGATGCGGCCGATAGGTAAAACGTGCCTTTTTTTTTTAATGGCAACGACTACAACCAAATGTGTGACTTAAGATGAATTTAAAAATATAGATTGTATAAAAATATGGGTACACATTAATGTCTACACATTTTAAAAAATTAAAAGAAAAAAAAAAACAAAAAAACCGCAATTCAGCAGTAGCTTGGCGAATGCTCACACTGAATGGATTTGCCAAAGAAATGTTTTGCTCTCATCGTGGATATCTGCCAACAGATATGACGCATTCTAAACAAAAATGGACCACTAAACCCTAAGACACTAATCAATTGGCAAGCAATGAAATTATTACATTATTTTTCGGATTTTTCTGATTGTGCTATTTTTCAGTTTCATTCGTAATTCTCTTTCAGATACTAGTATCTTATCTTTTGTTTATCTTGAAGACGAAAAATAATTTTAGGAAAATTCTTTGGCTCGTGATTTGCAGTCACTTTTAATTAAGATCAAGGAAAAAAGTTTCTTGTTTTTTTTTTTCAAGCTGACAGAGGTCACAAAAAGTGAATCACTGTCAATGCATTAATTTAATTAATAGTTTATGTGACGAAGCAACTGTGTTTGGCTCATACTGGCAATCGTCCCATCACGTTCCAGGATTTCACGATAAGATATAATCTTTGCAATTATGTCTACACACTCGCTAAAAAAAAAAGTAAGCGTAGACTAAAACATCTTTATAAGCCAAATTTTTCAGAAAAGGTTCAAAAATCCACTTGATCGATAGAAAAAAATTTTCGCAGATTGACGGTTCCAGATCAGCGACTATGTAAAAACCAGAAAACTTATAAATAGACCACTAAGTCATAATTTGGATGAAAATTAAATAGTTACAGGTTGAAGCAAAAATAAAAATAGAGAGTCAATTCTGATTTCAAATGTTCCCCACTTACGAAAATGATGAATCACTAAAGGCCGGTCAAAGCCCTCAAAAGAAAGCAAATCAGTCAGACTGAAAACACTCCGAAAATCAGCGTGTCATCCTGGACAGCAAACTTCTTTGGACTTGATCCATTTAACGGTCCTCAGGCGAGGGTATTTGCAGTTTAGTATAACAGAGATATGGGTCTTCGAATCTACACGTCGAGAATACCTATATTTTACCATTAGTTGTTTCGTTTTTAAGTATATACGTGTTTGCTTTCGTCCGATCTCGACGCACTGGTTAATCTCCCTATTCTCTTCAATACGATGGCAGCAAGAGACAGCCAATCTGCGTTTAATGCCTTACTTAACCCCAAGATAGTTCGAGATACAAGGCTTCTTTTAACGCAGCCTTATCGTGGGAAAAAGGAATCGATCAAGAGTATTTTTACTCTCGCCATTCGGAAGCGCCAAAAAACCCGTACAACAAAATGAGTAGAAAGCTAGACGGATGGGTTCACGGAAAATGTTTGAACTAAAAATTGTTTTATCTGTCCACTAAGATTGATAAGCTATAGAGACTAACCGAAGAGATCGGCACGCGGGATATTGAAAGGCACGAATTTTTTCACCGAAACATAAGGTACCAAACGAAAAATAACAAAATGCCCCTAGGAGACTTTTTTTTTTTTTAAATTTTCTGGCCAAATTGTATCTCTAAAGAAAATGTTTTATTAAAGAAATTGCTGAGAACTAATAGTAACAATCATTCAACCAAGTGACAGTCGAGTGACTGCACATATTCTGCATCTATACAGTTTGTGTTATTGAATGTCAGTAGTCATAAACACAAGAAGGACCTTCGGAAATGAACCAGAAAAATCGGCCGTCACGGATAACTTGTTGTGATCAGAACATATTGAAAACAGGTTTAAAAACCCTCCCAATGTCAGGAAGTATTTAGGGTGAGTTTTTCATTCCTGGAAATACGATAAGTGCCTGAGCAGCAGTAAGAATATGAGTATATAGGAGAACTAGACATTAGTCATTAGTCTGATTCAACAAAATCAATTGATTACTGAGTCATACAGCCACGACATCAAAAAACCATTTCTCAATACCAAAAAGAAAACAGACCGCCATTTCTCATGATCCATGACTTGATTGTGACACTTCTTCAAGGATTTACTACTCTGTGGGAACATTGCAACAGAGAAAGGAATGAAATGCTTGGAATACCGTCAATCATGATACGAATGTGGATAGACCCAATTTCTTTTACCTCACATACCGTTCAAAGTATACCATTATCGATCTCATTATTACAAGTTTGCCTCTCTTTTTTTTATAAATTAATTGCAGTCTGTCGACAAATTATCAACGTCTTTGTACAGTTAACGCCTAACTAATTGTCTCAATCAACTATAAGTCATGTTATAGTCTGCATGTAAACAGATATATACAGCGAAACCTAGACGATAAGAAAGACCGTTTGTTTTTAATAAAAAGGCAAAAAGATCATATTAGAAAAAAAAGACGGAAAAAAATAAAACAACTCAAAACCAGTTGTGTTTTAGTCTGCACTTCCGTCAGATTGCGCGCCAGTCTAGTATAACGTGCACTTGTCTGTGTGATTTTTTCCAAGATTGACAAATCATTTTTATGTGCAACTGCTTCTGGCCACTTTGATAGTCGGACACAAAAAAAAAAAAAATAAATTCCAGAAGACCGAGTAACGTACGAAACTTGAGCTGATTGATAGAAGGAGTTGGCACCAACATCACCGCTCTAATGGCCATCTTGTGGTTGAAGCTGCGCTTCTCAAAGTAAATAAATGCAGAAGTCACATGAAATTTTCGGTAAACAGTGATAATTTACAAGCAATTCTGCCATATGTATCATAATGGTAACCAAACCAGCATCTGTTGTATTTGTAAAATTTTCCAAACGACGACGTTCAACGTTGCATTAGAAAGTTTAACCTTTGAAGATGGTTTCAAGTTTCTTCATAATTAGTATTTTCGTTTTGTATTTTGCTTTTACTTCTTTGTTTCCCCATTGTCACGGTAGAGGTACGAAAGTAAAAGATTGCCGAGTTGCATAATTGCGCTCCACAATTGACTATCATTTGAGCGGGTTTCACAGAAATTCAAGTGGAATGCTCGTAGATACGAGTATATCCTTAAGAGTCAATATTTCATTAATTTATACGAGGTATACTCGTAAATGCGCGCCGAACGATGTAAAATGGCAATTAATTGAAATGAAATGAAATGAGAGAAACGGCCATAAAAAAAATAACACCAGGTTGCAGGATTCGATACAGAGAGGAAGTTTCACAGCTGTTGCGATAGCAACCGCTTTAGCTAGTTTAAGTCGAGTAAATGAGTGCCCTCCTAATAAGTAATTTCTTTGTAACTTTCTAAAGACCGCAGATTTAAAACCAGTTAGATAAAGTCGAAATAGCCTACAGTTTCCATTCGTATACCAGCAAAAGTTTGATTGTAAAGCAATAGGTGGTGAATAAGTTCAAATTTCTCTTTGAGTCTGGCATCACTAGTCGCCTCGCTCTTATCCCAAAAAACATACTTCTGGTTAAGAAACTTACATCCTTACGACCATGCTTTATAAATATGAACTAATAGTTTAACGTTTGGTGGTTTTACTATCTCCATAAAAATCACAAGACAGTAAGCTTGAGAGACGGGCAGTGAGGAAGACATCCTTCCAAGTACATCCGATTTTTCATATCTATTTGATCCGGTACACTTCAGAGGTTTATCGCATTTTTTTTTGAATATCTCACTTAGATGCCTTCTTTTTTTTAGTAATTGCGGATTCCAGATTTTTAATGAGTGCCTTCAGCAATGGTTCTTGTAGCTAAGTAATGGTTGCGATCTCGTTACTTGTCTTGAATAATGCATGAATTGTTATATTTTATAGCGGACTTGCTAACGACAGTAATTTCTTCATTTCGTAATAAGTTTCAACCGAGTTTCTAATTCTCTGCTGTAGAGAAGGCAGGGTAGGTAAAACTCATTAAAATTCCGATATTAACTGCATGGCTAATTAGATAATCGCCAACAGATTGAAATTTAATGTATCCGAACCACATTAAAGCAGAAATTTTAACACCCAGTCATTATCCACTAGTGACACTTGCATCATCGAAACGAAAAAACTTTCCACGCTTGTTATCATTTGACAAACCACGTTGGATTAATTTTATATTGAATGTTGCGAAAAATGCTGCAAAATGGCGAGTTTTTTAAGTGATGTAAGGAATACTTTTGAGAGGTAGAATGCTCATATCCAATTAGATGCTTCTATGACTATTTTGCACTTGCTAGATAGTCAGAACCTTGCGATTAAATTCAAATGTGATGACAATATTGAGAAGTCAATCGAAACACTCAACAATCGACGTATTTTGTCTTATTTTTTTTTATCGCTATTTTTACCACAAGTGCTCCAGTGAAAATTTGAGTAGCATTCCGCCTGTTCAAACTCCAACCGCAACACCGTCTCGCTATGAAGGTTTAGAATGAGTTTCATCTCGAGAATACTATTTGGGATATTCTAAATCCGAGCTTGTTATTTACTCTTACAATAAAATCTGCAAATATTCCAGACCAACATATAGTATATCGTCTGAGCTGTGGTGCACTAAATCTGTGCAAAGGCAACCTAATCGGTCTGAAATACAGTGATCAAAGACCGAAATTCGGAGTCGGTGACTGCAACTTTAAGAGCGTTATTTCCAATTTTCGGTTGTAATTCTCGCCCTAGTAGACAGACAATAACAAGTTTAGTGCAAAAATTTGAGTCTACATATTCGTTGTGTTATGTTGCCGTGTCAGTGAGACAACGGGTTGGTCGAAGTGTCGAAAATATCGCAGCCTTTCAGGCGTCCGTAGCAAACGATCCAAATCAGTCAACTCCACGGCGTTCTCAATAATTGGGCAACGCTCAGACCACATTATGGCGTATTTTGCGTAAGGATCTTGGTTTACACCCATACAAGAGCTGACTCAAGAATTGAAGCCGATGGACCATTTGAAGCGACGTACGTTCTCCGATTGGAGAACATCGAGAAGATGCGCCAAGACGGTGAGCGTGTTATCTCAAGAAATTGGCCAGTCGACTGGCCGCCTCGTTCGTGCGATTAAACGCCGCTTGACTAATTTCTGTGGGGCTACGTTAAGTCATTGGTTTATGCCAACAAGCCGCCGACGTTGGAAGAGCTCAGAGCCAACATTGAACGCGAAATAGCCGCCGTTTCGGCCGAAATGTGTGGCCGAGTCATTTAAAATTGGGTCCAACGAATCGACCGCTGCAAACGTGCCCGCGGTGGCCATATGAACTAAGTCGAGTTCCATTCATAAATCTTTTGATTGTACTTCAAGCCGATAATAAAGTGGTTTGCGTTTTATTTGAAAAAAAAAGTTGTCAAGTCCTTATTGGAAAACCCTTTATACTCGTAATCTCTAAAAAGAAGCGGGACCCTTTAGCACTTCCTTCGAATTTATTTGTACATATTTCTGATAGTTTTTGGTCTGCATAAGTCGATAAAAACTTGTTCAATGCGTGTGATGATTTTTGATGATCTGTCAGTTGCCCAATTAGGCTATCTATCAAATCTGATTTCCTTGTATGAAACATCGCTGAAAAGCTACCAAATGAATGAAGCCTCAGAAATCATAAAACTTCATTTTACGGAAAGAGTTTAAAAATACCAAGAAATTATTATAGATGTATATGTATAAAAGGTGGTCACTAAGTGACTTCCAGTTCGAAAAAAAAACCTCAAAGTAACAAAGAACTTCAATTTACTCAAACCAAAAACATTGTTGCCTAGCGATAGTCATGGCGATTCTATTGTGACAAATCATTAAAATCAAAGTCAAATAGTAGGTACTAGTAGCTATTAACTCTTGCAAAAGCTTTTAATTGCTCACTTGGTGGCATTAGATTGAGAATAGAAAAAAAAACAAGAAGAAAAACGAAAAGAAAAATAAAACCAACAGCAACAATATTGAAACAGAAATTAATTGTAGCTGACACAACGCCACATCTAACCATCAATTTATTACAAGCATCTAAACCATTTCATATGTTGAACGTTGGTTGTATACGGTCTCCGTCTCGACTGGCTATCAATTCGAAATATTACGTAACGGCTTTTTCCACTCACCTCATCCATTGCTATTTAGGTCGAAACTGGCCACAAGTGGCTAATGCTGCAATATCCACGAAATCGAAAGAAAATACACAATTTCTGATACAATAAATCCACTCAAGTGGTTTCCGAATTAAAATCAAAAATAATCGACATACGATTATGCTACGGAAATGTGGGAGTTCGTACTTCAATAATGAGGCGCATTCCTGGTGCTTGGTGCCTTTTGCCGATGATAGACGCTAGAGGTTATACACCCCAGGGGCACACGATTCACAATCACAAACAGGCTTCCTCAACACTTAAGAAGCCACAAAACTTCTTATCGTACAGCACTTCAATTTCTTCAATTTTATTTCTTATTTTTTCCTAATTGATTTTCATTATTGAATGGAATATATTCCTTAAATTTTTTATTCAAAGACACTAATGCATGGTACGGATAGATAGATGTTTCCTTTCCATTACGGAGCCGAACGCGTATTCCTTTTCATTTCACAATCTGTAGTTGCTCAAAGCAAACAGAGCTAATTCGAATTTGACGCGATAAAATTCGATTGAACGCCAGCCGACACAGGGTCACAGGGCGACGATGAGGATTTGATTTTAATTTAAATGGAACCCCATTCTGGGCACTATAAGCTCAGTCGATAAATTAATTTATAGTCGTTCATGCTTCCTGGAGGATACATAGATTCGACCTGGGAACAAGGGAAACTACTTTGCGGGTAGTGTAAGTGCTCGCACACCCGTAAATTGCTCATAGAACACAGCTGACCAATGCTTAACAGAGGCACATTGCATATCGACTGTCACAATACACTATGGAAACCGATTAAACAATTTTTTTTTTATTTGAATTTATTTCTATAGGTTAGGTCTAGCCCCTCTATTGTTGAATAAACCGATCGACGTAAGTTTCTATTACACGACCAGCATATTACACGAGACGACTATAACGCGATGCAAAAACAAACTGACAGTCTGTGTGGTATGGCAAGTCATGCAGAGCAATATACCCAGACCTAGAGTATGGCACATAGTGAGCCCCGTAGACATAACACACCAGAGAGTTTGCTTTGCTTTAATAAATATACAAGTACTCGTACACATATTCGTAGTTTGCTGGTGGAAGCCTTTCTTTCTTCTCTATGCCAATAGGCACAAGATTACATAGATACCTCTGTAGTAGATACATTCATAGATATTTTGTCTTTCTTTTTATGTTTTACTTTTGATTGTTTGCTCTTACACCTTAATTTCCACTCCTCGCCGTCGTCGTAGTCGTGGTCGGATACTTCCTTTGAATCGGGAAAATTCGTGTTTTTCTAAATGCCTGAGAGCGTTATGTCCGCTAAATTGTTTCGTGTGCGATGGAAAGTTTTTTGTTTCGGTGTATTTTTGTCTTTGTTTCGAGGAGGGAAACAATTTCTGCATGACTATAATAATACCACCCACATAATCTCATAGATTGGTATTGTTTTTTTTGCATATTTTTTTTTTTTTTTTTTTCAATAAAAACAATAACTGCTGGCGCCATCTAGCCGGTCATCAATTGTTTATTTTGTGAACGGAGTTAACTATATAACAACACAAGGACAGTGCTAATAAAATAAAAAAAAAACACACCTTCATCATAGGAAAATAAGCGCTTTGACTTGACACCTGAGTCAATTGTCAATTTGACAGCGATAGCCATGTTGAAACTATTATATCTGATTTGACAAAGATAAAGGTACATGTGTGGTATGCGACAACGTCTGCTTTATAAATGGCTACGACTATTGCCATAAAAATTGAATTATTTAAATTCAGCAAATCTGACACTGAAATTTACGATAAAGTTTAGTCAAGATCAATTTCAACACATGATATGCATTTTTATATGACGTTTAGTGCTGTCAATCTGACGGTGATGACAAAAATGAAGTTTTTAAATTATGAAAAAACTAAGTCCCAAGGTATTTACATACATGTCGCTTCGAAAATTTATTTGATTTAAAATTTACAAAACGGAAACGTACAATTTTAGTAGAACTAGGAAGGAAATGGTAAATGAGAAAGGCTAAGTGGTACGCCTAGACTGGATGATAGGTGATAGATTAAACATTTAAAAAGCCATTGGTTTACTTTAGATTTTCACGTCAAAATCTACCATTTATTCAGCGACTTAAAAAAAACATCAATTTTTTATTTCAAAAAGACAATGGTCGGATGAAGATATCCCGAACAGATATTCCGAAGCTGAATCCATCTCACATACTCCCAGGGTGCCTGATATAAGTTTCGCGGTAATTTAGGCATAGTAAACTACAAATGTGGACTCAGATTTGGGAAGATTTAACCAATTGGAGCTTCTTTGGGAAAGCATATGGTTCAAACATCTTTAGCTCTAAACCTACAGCTCGGCCAAGGAACCTTATTTCAACGACGGGTGGGCGGATGGCGAACCCTTTAAACGCTGTAAATATGAATGTTAAAAACAAAGGGCCTTATGATCGCTTTGCATTTTATTCGCACAGGGCATTTTTCTTGACATGCGGCACATATCCAAATTTAATATCGATAGTCTACGCATGCTTTTACTGCCCCAGAAAATTAAAGAACCTCTGTTTTGCTAGTGAAAATCGAGACAGAACATTGATAAAAAAAAATACAACACTTCACTATTTGCAAAATCGGGTCATTAGACCGGCAGGCTGCATTTCGTCGAAAATAATCAAGGAAGCCATATGCTCGAAGTCGTATTCAAAACATAATGTCAGTAACTTATCTTCGTAATGAATAAACGTTTTAATGTAAATTAAATTGATGTTGTTATTGCTAAACATGTTTAATCTTTTTTAAAGATTTTTTTAAGTGAAGAATTGTTGTACGTGTGCTCGTTGCCTGGCTCCAGCGAGTATCCGACAGGCGCAAAAAAAAAGAAGCTTAACCTTTACCTCTTAGCTGTGATGTTTCATTACATATGTATATGCCATAGGAATGTCTTAATGATCATCTATTGAGCAGTTGCGTTTGCCAATCGGAGTTTCGGTTCCCGTTAGGAAGCCATATACGAGGGCTGTATGATAAGTACCTGTGTTAGCCAAGAAAACGCAATAAAAAAAAATTGTTTTATTAATTTCTCAATATGGTTTCCTTTCAGCTCGACACATTTAGTCCAGCGATATTCTAACTTTGTCAAGCCCTTCAAAAAAATATGATTTCTCGAACTCCGCAAAATAGGCCTCTGTTTCGGCAATGATTTCTTCGTTCGACGGGAATCGCTTTCCGCCATGCAATTTTTCCATGTTTGGAAACAAAAAGAAATCACATGGGGCCAAATCTGGAGAATAGGGTGGGTGAGGCAGCAATTCGTAGCGTAATTCTACCAGTTTTGCTGTGGCGATTGCAGAAGATTGAGCAGGGGCATTGTCATGGCGAAAAAGGACTTTGTTTTTTAATTAATTCAGCATTGAATCGAGCCAATAAATCAGAATAGTACTGCCCCGTGATTGTCCTTCGTTTCTCTAAATACTCGGTGAAGATGATGCGTTGCGAATCCCAAAAAAACGGTGGCCATAACTTTTCCAGCCGATGGAACTGTTTTCGCCTTCTTTGGAGCCGGGTGAAATCCACTGTTTTGACTGTTCTTTCATTTCTGGCGTGTAGTGATGGATCCATGTTTCGTCAACAGTCACGAAACGCCGTAGAAACTCTTTCGGATTGCGCTTAAATATGTCCAAACAGTGCTCCGTAGTTGTCATGCGATTTCGTTTTTGCTCCACTGTTAGCTAACGCGGCACCCATCTCGCCGATAGCTTTCTCATGCCGAATTTTTCGTGTAGGATATTTTGTATGCGTTCAATTGAGATGTGTACAATGTCAGCAATCTCTCTGACTTTCACCCAACGCTCTGCTAACACGATATCATGGATTTTATTAACCATATCCTCCGTAGTCACCTCAATCGGACCACTGGGCACTCTTCATCAAAAACGGATGTTCTGCCACGCTTGAATTCATTACACCAATATCTGATGGTAGTCATCGAAGGTGCATGGTCCTTATAAATGGCATGCAAATTCACTTTGATTTCCTCACCCGTCTTCCCATCGAAAAAAAAGACATCGAATCATCATGATCGATATTGCTCTTTCTCCATGATTGCAAGTTATCACGAACTTGATGACTTTCAACAGCTGTCGAAACAAAACTACACGATACATCTGTCTGATATTTTGAAAGTCGTCGTTGTAAAAATAGCATACACATTTTGCATCAGTGGTGGCATCAGTCGGTAAACACGGGTACTCATCATACAGCCCTCGTATTATATTTCTGAACAAGTCGATGACAGTTTATCAGCTTAGTCCATCTAGTGTATGAATGCATTCTTGCATTTCGCGCAAAATCAGAATGTATACCACATCTGGAAGGGCTCAGTTTTTCCTTGCCTAATAGTCAGCTTATTCTATACCAAATAGGTTGCTCTATCTCGAAACTAAATTAGTTTGGATATCTGAAAGCGAGGCAGAATTTTTTTTTTTAAATCAGGGAAATTGTAGACATTATATACGAGAATCTGGTTTGAGTTCATCGCTAAACTCTCTATTTCAGAAAGCGAAAAAAAAAGATTTTGTTCCTAAGAATTATTGAAATTTTCATTTACCAGCAAAAATTGATATTTATTTTAAAACTGAATAACTTATTTCGTCTGTCTTCGAATTTACACTTACAGACAGATTTTATTTACTTAACCTATAGTCTGGCTTTGCAAAATAATTAACAATGCAACAGGCATAGCATTGGCAGTATTCTCAGTATTGTAAGCCTGTTATATACTTTGTGGTTACTATAGGTAATTGCTTTTGTAAATGATGTTGTCCGTCTGCGACTGATATTGACGTTGTTTTAGCCTCACTCATAGTCTCCGTTTCGATTATAGTGCAAACATTTACGCGAACTTATTCATTCTATAGCTGACCTGGTATCACAACACAATTTCCATAATTAACAACTGAACAAAATACAAAAAAAAATATTTACTCGTTGCAGAGGTCATGTTCTGGAGCCTTTTCCTTTTCGATGTCTTTAACGCTGGCTTTTCGATATACCCAGTGTCAATGTAAGTCAGAAAAAAAAAGGTTAACCAAGAGATGTTTAAGATTTCACTAATTTATAAATCGGTTGAAGTTTCAAAGTTGTAGGTACCTCCTTTACCGTACCTAGTACCTGTAGACATCTAATCAATTATGCTAATGGCCGCATTTAGGTTGTTTCACAGTGATTACCGTCATTCGGTACAACCACCGTGCTGTTGAATTTGAAAGTTAATTTCGCTGTTGTTAGAGTTTTTGTTTTGTTCTGTTTTTATTTATTTATTTTTTTTTATTGTACATTCGATAACGTAGTTTTATGTCTTAATGATCGACAATTTTCGATGATAGTTAAGAAATTAAGTGTTCGTCATTAACTGTATTGAAAGATAAAAGCTTAATTACGAGTTACTTACAGCATGGAGATTTGGTTAAAAGTAAATGGAAACCGCAGTAGGTACAATACCTACCTATATATAATCTGTTCGTATATCGCTTTTATCAGGTGAAAGCAAACATTGAAATTGTAGGCATCCGCCTTGTACATAAGATCAAAGTACAAGAAGTTTCGCATCCGATATCTTTATAGATCTTCAATCATCTAAAGTAATCCCCTTAAGACAAGGACTCAAACAACATTCAGTGTATTAGACCTGTAGATAGAATTTAATAGAGTGTAAAATTTTCAAAGTCAAGGTACATTGCGACCTCATTCAAGCTACTCGTAAATCGTTGATCTGTACATGGCCCAATTGAAGGTGATATTTCTATATTCTTTTGATTTAAAGAAGTACTAACCCAATGACGCCCACAGCACATAAACCACATCAAAGAGAATATTTTTCGGCATGCATCTGTAGCTCATGAATGGCAATTTTTGCATGATAACTTGCCAAAAAATACTGAGTAAAAAAGGTGGTTTCAACTGCCACTCTCTTACTATCATGAGTCTTGAATCTTGCCGTGTTTACAAAAAATTCTCCTTAAAAAACAAATTTTATATACATGTGTATATCAAGCATTCCATTTGTTTTCCATCTGATCATAGGCCATATAACTAGCCTACCTTTCCACCTCTTTATCAAATTTCTGGCACTTTTTTTTTATTAACTCCAACATTACTAAATTACTAGGACCAATTTTAAGTGCAGCAAGCCTTGAAAACCAACCTCACTCTTTTTAGGTTTGTCTTTCAATCACATATTATTTTCAGACTGACGAGCTGTCAGCTCTTATCCGGTCAAAAAATTTACAGAAACTCTTTTTTATATGTATTTTCGCGGTACGAAATTGATTGATTTACACTCGAGCAACTTTTGGAAATATTGCAAAAATCAAAGTAGATGATGTTACGCCGAAACAGTGAGTTCGAATGCATCAAACGCAAGTGTGTGAAGAAATTTCGTAAGACGAAATCGTGAGCCTAAACCCGCCCGAGAACTTCAATCTGCCAAAGATCATAGCAACTGAACACTGAACAGCAGTTGCACTAGTCTGAGGAGAATTTTGCATAAAAATCTCGGATTATTCGTTTACAAGGTCCAATTGACTCGGGACTTGAAGCAAAATAACCACCCGCTTCGTTATCGTTTTTCTGTTTGGGCTTTAGAGCAGCTCGAAATTTACTCCAATTTTACTTTAAAAAATCATCTTTTCAGATGAGGCGCATTTCCATTTCAGTGGCTACGCAAACAAGTAAAAGTGCCATATTAAGGGCTCGAAAAATCCGGATGTAATCTACCTGACTGACTCGAACTTCAACCAACTTCAGACTAATATAATTTCCAAACCGTTCATGACAGTGAGCTCAAATTTTGACACATGACAGATAATTTTATTATTTACAAGCCTTTTAAACGATTTGCGTCTCAGTTGTGTTGAAAAATTTGTATCCGCGATGGAATTCAAACGTGATTGCTTTATATTTGGCTGGAAAACCACAAGTCCTCCAGCACCTCAACGTCAGTAAATCATTTGTGTCTCGAACTATAGCTCATTACCGTGATCCTGGCACCTTTGCAAAACGCCATGGAGGTAGTCACAAAAAACAGCAACATCGGCAGAAATGGTTCGGAAAGTGAAGGCTCGAATTGAGCGAAATCCGCGTCGAAGTGAAAGAAAAATGGCTCGTGAGCTCAACATATCGTTGGTACGGATGCAACACATACTGAAGCCATTGAAGTTCCAAAAAGCACACGATCTTACACCGCAACAGAAATAAGTTAGAGTCGAAAGAGTGAAGGAGTTGCTACGCTTGCACGAAAGCGGTGAGTTGCCGAATCTGGTTTTTTTCCGATGAGTTTACTTGCCAGAGAGGTCCTTCGGAAATTTACACCTTCGAACGGCCACTAGCAGGCAGCACCGATGGTGATGGTTTGGGCCGCCATAACCGCCGATGGTCGCTTTCCGCTCGGCTTAGAGGCAGTATTGAAGCCTTGGGCAAACAATCATTTCGGTCGGAGACCGTGGACATTTCAACAAGACTCGGCACCGTCTCACAAAGCTCGTGTCAATCAAGATTGGTTAAAAAACAATATTCCATACTTCATTTCTTCGACACAATGGACTGCAAATTCTCCGGGTGCATATCCGTTAGACTTTTCTGTCTGGGGTATTTTGAATGCAAAGGTTGGCACTAAAAAATACCAGTTTAGACCACCTCACTTCAAACAAGCACTTCGCCGGGAATGGGGCAAAATACCGCAGAGCCACTTGCGTGCAGCGTGCCGTCTTCGGCCGTCTCAAGGCCATTATTCGTGCCAAAAGTGGATGTATTGAAAACTACTGATACAATTTGAAAATTTATGTATTTTCCAACATTTTTTTCCTTTGGCACAATAAAATTTATCAAAAAATAAAAAAATTATTGCATTTTAAAAAGTTGGACTTCGAGTCAGTCACCCAGTAGAGAAGCCAATGCATCCCAAACGTGTGACGGTTTGGTGTGATTTTTGAATTACTGGCGTTATTGCCCTGTTTTTCTTCCAAGACGACAAGAAAAGAAACGTTACAGTCAATGAAGAGCGATACCGAGGCATGATGAACAATTTTGGACAGGAATTAAGGATTTGGACTTAAGCGAGTTATGCTCCAGCAAGATGGGGCAACATACCGTCCATCAATTGAATTATTGTATACTAAGTTCAATAATCGTTTTGGAGATGTTGCTTGGCTACCAGAGAATAATATTGGTCAATTTTGTGAAATGAGGGCCGAAATCATTGAAAAATTGGGTTGACCGGATGGCCTACTGACAAGCGTGCCAAGGCTAATTATTTGAATGAAATGTTATTCCGTAATTAGTCGAAAGGTTATCTTTTTTTTAATATAGCAACAATCGTTGAAAAATGGTTTTTGTATAGCTTTTACAGATGGCCCTTTACATCTTCACAGTCTTGCACACGTTGCTTTGGCTTAGAAAATGGTGGTTTTGATTTAATCATTCAAAATGATCATACTACACAAGGATTTGTTGAAGCCAGCGTGTGCTTATTCATTTCCCAATTTGTGGTCTTTTAATCTACCATTTATTGACGGCAAACACCGACTGTCTGATGAAAAATATAACATTCACTTTCAGTATCCGTAATATAAGATCCATCCTCGCATCATCGCATCAATTGAACCAATGTCAGGAGAAATGCGTGTAACAAATAAAATGCCGAAGCCATTGACCTAAATAGCAACAAATATGTATACATGTATAATTAAAATAGCCCTGCTCAATATGTCACTCATTTATGACCCCCTTGACAAAGAGGCCATTCTTTCTCGCCCCATCAGTTTTAAAACATCTCTGTTCGTTTTTAACTCTAGATTTGCATTTTTTTGATTTAAGCTTAATTATGTTGTGCGGGCCGACAGTAACTTGATCTTTGAAAACTGTCCCTGCATAAGAAGAAGGCCTGAAGTCTTTCAGCACGAGGGCAACACAATATAATTGAACAATCATAAGGCAGTACATAATCAGCAAGTTCGAAAGTCACAAGTTCCGGCTTAAGTTGTCTTGCAATGTTGTCTATCTGGTTAGATAATCTCGTTGAGATCGCACAAGTTGCCTTTGATTAGTAGGTGATTGACACTGCTGTAACCAACGAATCGCATCATTATTTTTGTCTGTAGTGTCATTCACCTAGTTATCACTCACTTTCACGATAAACTGGTTTACATTTTTTTTTGCTAAGAAACATCATAAGAAGTAGATAAAATACCTAAACCAGTATGTACCTACAGCAGCTCTGTTCCTTTCGAGGCAAGGTAAACCAGAATAATATACAGTAATTATGAAATTTCAAAATAACACTCCAGGGTATCCTTCAAATGCCTGTGAAATGTTTTCTTTGAATCGCACAAGCCAACACGAGTTTGATTAAATTTTCATTCCAAAGGGCAAACTCTTGCCAATAGTCTTGTACTTGGTCTCTTTCTAAAATCAAAGAAGCGTTCACACATTCGTATTGGCATGGATGTTAAACAACCCCTCCACCCGAACGTTTTATTCACCTAATCTACTTTACTTCCATAGCACCAGCAAGTAGGTACTGCTTTGAGTACATCAACACCAAACATTATGAAAGGCTAGACAAGTAAACCGCGCCTTAGTAAGGTGCTATGAGACTGCGTTCATTTGTAAACCCACACCTGATATCATCTCTGGTTGTATAGGGCATGGCTATGGCGTAAGTGTACGACGAGTACATGAAAGCCGAGTACTACTTAGCGTTGTCTTAGCCCCCCTTTGCACTTTGCCGCACTTTCCTCAGAGTCCATTGTATTTCCAAGTAAAAAGATACAAGTGCCCGAAGTGACTTGTCACAAGTTACACTACTCAGAACAGCACAAGACAGAGCAACTTCAAACCACTTGATGATTTTGTACACTGCTCCTTCTTTAGGAAGTAAATGAAAAGAAGTAAAAATGAAGTACGAACGAATTAAGAAAAATAAGCGCATAGGGAGACGGACAATAACCCGAAAGATACGTACGATACTTGTGCATACATGTATAAAAGTATATGTCATCGCAAGGTGCTTTCCCAAGGCAGGCAAAGTTAAACCAAACTCATTTATTGTACCCAACGCCACTGACCGTTTTTGTCAGAAAGTTTGGTCAATAACTCATGGATTGTGTCTATTTATTTATTCACATGTGTCATACTTCTCCACGGTCTACTCCTATGTATGGAGGTGGTAGTGTGCTACTTAAGAATGTTTGCACGGTAATTGGGCCCCGACATTTGTGTGAAAAGGAACACATATTTAACAATTCAAAATTGTCAGATACTGCAGCACCTTGTGAGCTAAGCTATGATAAGATGAAGTGAATTTTCATTGTGGCATGTATCTGTGGGAGATTTTTTTTCTTTGTTGCCATTTTAAAAGACTTCTTCACTTGGGGTAGGTAGGTCAAGACTTGACTGCAAGATAATTATTTTCTCATAGTTCGCTTTGACTTTGTTGCTTGCTAATGATGGCCAAGTGAAACACAAGAGATGTTTTGAAAAATTTTAAAAACAAATACATTTCATGGCATGGCAACGGAGATATATAGAAATTATTTTAAAAATAGGTCTAGTGCGCAAAATTACTCTATTGCCAGTCGTAAATGAGTTACGACATGTGTTTTCGACTGAAGACAAGCACCAAAAAAATGCTCAAAAGAAAGAGTGATTTGTGTTTTTTTTTTGTTTTAGTAAAAAAAAACAATCAACTTAAAATGTTTCCCGAGTTTTTTGGTGAAATGTTGGCATTGGCATCTAATGGATATCCGCCAGGATTTTGTAGACTCTCAGACACTTTTGAAGGCTTATATCATTTCTGACAATGACATTTATTCCTTGAATATTGTTTATTTACAAATGAAATCCATAAATGTCTATCAGTTATACGGGCATAGCTTGATTCATTTTCGGGTGTCAGCTTTGATTTTCGAAATTTTTGAGTCACATAAAAAATAAAATAAAAAAAACTGTGGCGCTGGCAGCCCGGTATGGGCCATGGCCTAGCTTCTTGACACTCATTTGTGTTGCTCATGTTGTAATTTTTGTCACATCTGAATGGAGCCTACGGTTTATCGCCGAGTCCGAACGGCACACTCCTTAGAAGCATTTTCGTAGACAACTTTACTTTCGGGAGTTTGCTACTGCCCACCGAAAGGGTGATGGAGATTTGAAGAATTGTTGGTGACCCAGCCAGAAATCGAACCCAGACTAGCTTGCATGATAGTCCAATGAGCTAACTATCGCGCCATCGCACATATGAGAATACATTCAACTGCGCCAACATATATGATAAGATTTGTTAGCCTTTTAACACTTTGATTTGCTTATTCATAATAAAACTTTGGACAAAACACAGTTGCTTTTGCTTGTATTCAAATTTCTTTGAAGTCCCTGATTGCTATGACACGACTCAAGTGTGTGAGATTAAATATGATGTTTGACACAGGTTGGAAGGTTCTTCATAAATATTTTAATTAGATCACCTATTTAAGACACTTTTTATCCCAAAGAACACACGAGCAATCTTAATGTTATTCTGTTCAAAATGATTGGTTTATGGCTCTGGCTTATAATTGGTCATTCTTCAATCTGTCAATATTCCATAGTGTGCATTGCTATATCAAGGTCTTCTAGACATTATTTTTTTTTTCCTGAAAGATCAAAATTATTCGGTTACACCTAAGTTCTAATAAGAAGTATACAAACTGGTTGCGGTGAAGTGAAAAAAATGTTGATAAAACCGTGAATTTTTGACTGAAATGAAGGAGCCTCGACTGGCAGCGCAGATTCTTTACATTCTGAAATTAATTTGAAATATTCATCCTTACTTACTTACTTTAAATGACGCTACAGACCAATGTGCACCTGGGCCTTAGTCAACATGCGTCTCCAGCTAGCTCGATCTTTGGCTAGCTGCCTTCAGTTTCGCATGATAAGTTGGCCCTTACACTGGCGTGCGGCATCTTAGTCTCGGCTCTTCCCCTACTGTGCTGTACTTCAGGGGTGAATTCGAAGACTTTTCGGAACGGAGCGTTGGTGTCCATCCGCTCTACATGACCCAACCTTCTCAGTAGTTGGAACTTCACTCGTCTGGATAGGTTGATTTTGCTGTACAGTCCATACAGTTCGTCATTGTATTTCCCGCTCCACTCATCGTGGTCTTATATAGAGTAATTTTTGTTATTCGAGAGAACGCTTTGCTGGTCAATTGAATTCTTAGCCCAAAGAAGCACCGATTGGCAAGAGCTATTCTTCATTTGATATCAGCGCTGGTGCCATGTATCTAAATTTATTGCAGAGCCTAGGTTTACAAAGTCCTTAACTACTTTAAAGTTATATTTGTTTAAGGTGATGTTCTGTCCGGCACGTCAGACATTCGTTTTTAACCGGGTTCACGACTGTCGAGTAGTTAAGGCATTTAAGATTAAACAGCAGTGGTAACTCTCAGAATTCTGCGGCATTTCCTCGTCATTTTAAGGGTTACACTTAATGTAAGTTGTCAAAGGATTTACATTTCTCACTTCTTGAGGCAATAGATCTATCTAAATCAACGTTTGGACTTGGGGTTTGTGAATTCCAAAAAAAAGTATAGTAGATAAAAATTTATAGTATAAATGTATCAAGCACGTGATACAGTTGATCTTCTTATCATAATCCTATTATTTAGAGTTTTGTGTGAGGCTAAGGATAGCGAAATCAATAAAACTTGTTCTGGATTCATCAATGTGTTTCATCGAAACAAAGTCTTACACAACATTGAATCGCAAAAAACTTCAAAAAGACTGTCTTGCCTTTTTTAAGTTCAAAAAATATATATTGCACATTTTCGGTACTTTTTGAGATCTCAACGCTGCCCATACATGCTCTATGGATCGATAAAGATGTCTTGCAGATTTTTTGAGGTGTTACGATATTTCTGCACTATTTTCTGTAATCCTCGGATCGAGTCGGAGATCGTGCATTTTTAATGTCTAATTGTATTCACGACATAACCTTCAACGAACTGTAATTGTTGCCTTTGTGGCATTGAAAAGGAAGACAACCTTGTCCTTATCTATTTTTATCTATACATCGGAGAAAAATTTAGATTCCATCTGACGGGATGTTACTAGACGCGAAATTCTTCGCTTCGTACATATTAAAATTGACTTGATCTCTTAGATGAATAAAAATGATTTGACCGGTTGTTTGCAATTCGAGTTTTCGGTTGTCAGAAAAACGAAGAAAGAAGTTTAAACAATGATTGAGTATTTTTTTAAATAAATCGTTAAAATAAATTTACATATAAATATATACAGCTTTCACTGCAATGACAGATGCCACTAGTGCTTTACGTATGTACCTGCCATGAAGGCTCAAGCTTAAGGTACATCTTCGTTCTTAATATCAAAACAATGCGTTGATCAGCGCCTACCGTTACCGGATTCGAAGTCGTGTGTAAGGCGCGAACTTCCCCTTTGGTATAGGGTCGAGATCTATCTAACAACTAAGCCATTCTATGGGTCATGGCATCCGGTTGTAGCGCAACTCCACATTGAGCAGACCAACCAGTTCCATAACAATCAAATAGCACAGGTCGTACCTCGCTATAACATACTCATATGCTCAACCATGAGATGTCCAAGAACCACTCGGTCTACTCTTCCCGCGACTTTTTGTATAAACCACAGCCACCACGACATTCCCATAAGGGGGCCAACTCCTAGGACACTGCAATGATAGTGAAAACTAGACATCTGGAAGAGCAATTTAGACAAGTTAAAAACTCATCTCATCAAGTAACGCCTGCTGGTATTTCTGAAAATTCTGTCGCAAAAGAAATACGAGTAAGTAACTGTGGTTTCGTATTGTGAAAATTTGTGAAGGCGCTTTTCTTCGGCTCTAAGAAGATTTACCTCGTCCCACATAACATTGCTTTGTTAGTCTAACTAAAACCCAACAATCCCACATCATATGACTGGCTGACTGAAATTAAATCACATTTCCACCCTCACAGTAGTCGATAATTATTCCATATTCACTTACGAGTAGATATCAAAAATCCTTCAACTATTCGACCTTAAAAGCATGAAACCACTTAATTTAATATTCCATTTAGTTTTCGATTATAAATACTGTAGGATCTATCGATAGATAAAGAAGTCAATATAGACTATTAGGCGATTCCATTGATTACTCATTCTCCTCTACGACGATGTTCGGGGTGATGTTCACAAACCATTATCATCACAGGTGCTCTGCACTCTGTCGCACCACCCTCTTTGAGTTCCATTGACAAGACAAGACTAATTTTTATGTTTATAAACAGAATTGACCTTCAACTGTGCAAACATGTTTTTAAAACTATTTGGCTGTATAGGTATGCATAGTGAATTTTATAGACCAGGACTGGAGAAGCCGGAACTATCAAACGAACCACTGCATTGATGTTTATATGTATGTATATAGTATATGTAGGTTTGTAAGGACTTACCTTAGCTTGAAGTTTGAATGGGCTTTAGAATTTGCGGTATCCCGCGCACGTGATTGACCTAAACAACAATAATATTGACAGTATTTGTCTACGACTTTTCGTTTTCTTATGTTTTTTTTTCTCTCTTCTTAGTTGGTTTTCGTAAAGTTTTTCGTTTTATTTCACCTTTCACGAATGAGAAGGCAAAAAATTGTAATTTCCCTGAAACGATAAAATAAAAATAGAAAATTAATTTAAAGAGTGGGCCAAAAGTACTCGTATGTGGGGGTGCTATATTTATTTATTTAATTTTTGTTTCTCATTTAAATTTGCGTGACTAGAATGGGTTACCTAGGAATGTAATAACCATAGTAATTTTAACATGCAAAGAGCATGAAAAACTACTCAGATTCGGTTTATTCAAGTCAATGGTACAACCAATCCCCGGTTGTTATAGAAATAAAGCACTTGAAATGTGCTATTGTACTGTATGTTGGAAGACGTATTTCGTATGAAAACAGATACATGGGATGGGGGAGCTTAATAATGAAAATGACGTAATGCAGACATCAGACTTCGTAGTAAAGCCCTTTGGATAGCGGAGAAGGGAAAACACCTACTCAATACAGAGTATTTTCTTTTAACCTATCCTGTACTCCATTATTTGGGAAAGGGCCTAATTGGTACGCCTACGAGCCACCTCGTGCAGTCTTTGAAGATAAGTTTCAACTACCACCACCTTTTTTCCTAGTTGTCAGGACTACGACTGTTCTTCGACATTTATGCCTCGGTTAAGACAACCTCTCCCTTCCTTACTCACAAACAGAAGGGTCTTTTTGCTTTTCCGAAAGAGTGCGCGTACATATGTACTCGTATATGGGATCCCCAAAGACTTAGAATGCTGTAAAATCAGAAAAAGTATCGTACGCAATTGATTTAAGAATATTTGCAGCTTCATGATTGTAAGGGACCAATTCAATTGGTTGTGTGCTTTTAATACTGTTTTCGGCCCAGGAAATGCTTTTAAACCATTGGAAATACTCTACCAGATTTCCTCAAATCAATTTACATGTTTATAACTTATGATTTTGCTGTAAATAGAGATTCTTTTCAAGCCTTCCTCTATCCAAAATTTGCTCTAACTACGATGTTTCGCAGTAATTTGCACAATGTTGACACCGGAAACATGTTTGTGCGGTATAGTGTGTCCTCAACGTAAAAATGAATAAGTTTGAATATGGACTTTCCCACTCTCTGAAGATCAGGTCGCCAGGCCCCTTATACCAATGGATTCAAAAGGTCCATAGATGTTAATGTTTCTAATAGCGTCGGTCCAATCGTTTCTGATTTGCTTCCTTCTTCATATCAAGACCCAATTTTTCGGACTTTGAATGGCAAAAGTGAGTGAATTTCTATAGGCTAAAATGTTTAACATTGGAGATTTTTTGCCTTCCGGAAGACCAGTGACATGAAAAAAATATATTTCCAGCATTTCGGTGTATTGCCTTGGAATCGAACCCTAATTCCTAGCGAAGGAGATAAAGAACTTTTATTGTAAGAACACATTTAACACAAGTGATTAAGAGTGTTAAGTTTATTATTATTTTCGCTCCTTGCAAAAAATATTGTCTTCATTGTTCCCGTATTTATTGGTTCCTAACCAATTAACCGGTTAAACACCCTAAGGAAAGCAATATCAGCCAAATGACTTCCTTGACCTCTGATGCACTTTCAGCTTCTTCTAAATTTTTCCCCATTTTCGCATATTTGGGCCTCTACACTTCATCGATATCAGCAGGGATGTCGAATTTAATCCAAATAAGCAAAAAAGCATTAAATCGCATGATCTTAGCAAAAAGGCATTAAATCGCATGATCTTGGTGACAATTTTGAGAAATAATTCGACCATGAAACTTTTCTTGCAGAAGACTATTAAGTTTGTGAAAGGTATATTGGCAAAACAATGACCCTGCTGATAGTCGGGAGGCTAAAGGTTGTTATGTAAAATTCGGTGGAGGTTTGTCTGTGATATGACCAATTCCGGTGGCCGTTATTAAATCGACAAGCCTGGCCACACTTGCAGTTACAAAAGCTATATTTCCATTCATTCTTGCGCGATGGGCACCATCTCAGTTTCCCATTTCACAATCTTATTCCAATAACTCAAATTTCTCTACCAAATGAACAATTGGACTTGACCAGTAGATGTTTCACATCGATCGACAAAACTTTAAACTTTTTGACCAGTTAAAGGGAAATTGTCACCATTTTGTACTGAATTTTTCAATGTGTTGTTGTAGTTGAATCGTCTTATTTTTATTATTACAATAGGGCCATGTTTACTTGTAACCAGAGAGGTAGGAAAACAGAACTATTCATATTGAAACCTTTCCACAAATAGTAAGTGGAAAGCTATCATCTAAATTTTATTGCTTGAAAAATATTGACAATCTCACAGTACTTGTGAAATAGATAAATCTTTGTAAGTTTCTATCCTTAATAATGTATTTTATGCAGAGTAGTGAAGTCCACCTTTAGATTTAGATTGTCTGGTATTAGATTATAAAAATAATCGTAGCTTCTGCAAATCATATCTTCTGGGAATTCTTTTTCCTAAAAATTGTATTTAACGCAGAATTTTTCTCTCGAAACTCCATAGGATATCTTCATGATTGTTGATTGCCCTCCTTGCTTCAGGCCCATAATTTAGGACTGGCTACCGATCTAGACTTTGTAAAGTCTCCTTAGTTGTTTGGTATAGGGCCTTGCTACTCAATTCCCTCCTTAGCCCTAAGATATAGCGATTAACAAGAGTGATTTTTCGATTTATTTCTACTCAGTTGTTGTTAGTAGAATTGATATCAGAGCCAAGGTAGACAAAGTACTTTATTACCTCGATATAAAAGCTTCCGATTGTGAATTTCCTTCTAATTCGTTGATGTTTTGTTCTACTTCTTATTGATTTTGCCCTTATTTAACGCCTGCTTTTAAAAGATTGCGCCTCTAGTGTACGCAGTTATAATAATATAATCTCAAATGACATGACATGTTTAAAACCTTTTTTGACGTCAAAGGTGTCGGTTAACTCGTTACCGACCAAAGACAAGGCAGCGATAGTTCTCAAGCGCTTTCCTGGAATGTTGAGGAGACGTATAGTTAAGAGAAGTTGTTCAAGTTAAAAGATCTGAGCGAGGTTGAATTGACTTACGAATTCGAATTTCTATAGTTACGTGTGTAAAGTGCTACAGCGGATGTATTCCCTACACAACGTTCGTACGTTATTGCTGACAACTACAAGAATGAGAGTCAGTTTAGGGTTTACTTCACGTAAATTTGCGCAGAGGTAGGGTGTATAGGGTGGATATTTTATAATTGGGTTATATTAGTTCCGTCACCATTCGAATGACATACTTTAGGGAACCTTTTCACAGTCTACCGTGCTGTTGATGCCTAAAACAGCTAACATATGTTTTTATGTCACTGCAAGATAAGGGTCAAGGAAAGTTGTGACTCAAATAGGTCTATCTAGCGATCTGTTAAAGGTCCGTACGATGTGCTTTCAAAGTCACATTTATTACAACTGCAGAGTCCATAAACCGAACGATTAACAATAAACATAATTGCAATGAACGGCATAGAGTTGCGTGTATCTAGATTTACAACTTCGTGGACTTTGTCACTGTCTACATGCTAGAGGCGGTACCAACTGAACACCATTTCTCTAGTGAGTTGTTAATTTTTATTTGCCCATACGAACATGTGCAGTACAGAGTATAAGGAACGCCAACACATTGATTATGAGTTTATGAATATAAATGCAGGCGTTGGCACACTATCGTTTATGAGTCAATAGCATCAATATGCCATGATATTACATACTCTTCCCTTTTCGTCTTCACTCATTATCGAAATTGTCCATAGCGGGGAATGCCACAAAAAGCAACAGAAACCGCCTTCATGGGACTTTATTGCGCTTCTACCTTATCCGTCTGCCTTCAACTATTTTTGTCTTTGCTTACTTGCTCTTTAGATTCCGTTTTCGTTTTTCAAAGAATGGTAGAATAAATTGCATGATACACAAACAACAATAGCGTGATATCAACAAAAGCGCATATTGTTATTGGCACGGATCAAACAAGCTAAATCATTCAAATGAAACATTACAGCCCCTGTAGCTAGTCGTATGCATATAGTGATGATGCGGCGGCAGGCGCTTCTTCTCTCTTAAATCACAAAGAATTTCTTTAAATGGATTTAACGACAACGACGACGAGCAGAGACAACGATTAGAGTTCAATTATTTCCGCCTCAGGGAATGAGCAGGCAACTGCACTTATCATGAAATTGTTTATGCCACGTGCACTGCAAAGAGCTCTCTCAAGCAGAACTAGCATATGCAGGCAGTGAGGTAGGAATTTTTTCTGTTTTAAGTTTATATGGGGTCAGTCGAGGCGATATACTAACACCGACACCTGTTTGTATTATTGTATGAATACCGATATGGTATGAAGGTCATCATGACATGCAAATGAGACCAACCCCAAGCTTAGTCATAACTGGTTTGCTTTGAAGTTTCGCCGACCTGGCATATTACCTATATATTCAAAAGGAACACAAAAGATGCATCACTTTGACATTACTTTAAAAAAAATGGCTGGAATGTAGAGGATATATTACAACAATTAACGAAGCCCGATCATGCCCATGGTGCCCAAGTTTCCCCAACCAACATACATTACGGTAATCGATTAAGAGCTTGGCACGATTCCCATTTTTCGGTTGCTATTAGAAAATTTTTTGAAATTACCTCATACTTACGAGTTGGTACGATTCCAGAGACAATGTTGTTATTTACACAGTATCGTTTGCGAATATGTCATCAAGGCGTAGTTTCAATGTCTGAAAGATCAGAGTAACGCTATTTAATTGGTTTGAATTACTACAACCGATACCGGAAAACAGAAACAAACGACTTTCAAAGTTCAATAAGCAACTGTCAAAGTTGAACAAGCAAATGTCAAAGTCTGACAAACGTAGTCAACATTGCGCATAAAGTGAAGCAGATAACATTGTATAGGAAGAAGATGTTTGGATCCAATACTGAAATCGAAATAGTGTTGATGCCGCTTGGAAACAAATCAGTTTAAAAGTCCACAGCTGACAGTTTGTAAATCGAACGGCATAAGAAAAAAGTTCTGGGTGAAAGCTTTTGGCATTCACTGTTGGTAATGTAATTTAAGAAAAATATTATAGTTTTCGGTGTTCGTAATTGGAACGTAATAACCGTACAATGATTACAGGAAAAATTCGTTTGTTGGCTGCATTCCATTTATCAGTTTGTTTTATTACTGTTTAAATGAGAAGTATTTTATGGGCTGCTACAATTGTTCTTTTCGGTATGATAAGGCGCCAAAAAAATATTAATATCGATTCAATTAAGTATTGCAAGGTTACGATTGGATATGCAGTCTCCGACGATGTCAAATGTGTAAATGGAATGTAAACAGTCTACTATAAAAAAAAAGCCTTTGCTGAAGTGGTATTCTTGTACGGAAAGTACAAGTCTTATACGGAACTGGCCTGTAAATCTGATGAGTGATACCGAGTGCTAGGTGTCCCATTAGAGTTGATTGTAACTTACTATAGACTTACGCTGATGTAGAATTCGACATACAAGTTTTGGGGTTGAAGATAATTTCGAAACAGCTGACTTAATCTTCACAACATTCATTGTACTCATATTGGGTAGTTTCTGGAAATTGGCTATTTAAAGATCTTTCATAAAAGGGTTGTTGGCGTGAGATTGTGAATAGTTGTTAAAACTGAAAAGTTGCAGAGGATATGGTAAACGTGTAGTGAATGAATGGTTTGAAACTAGACAACTTAGTTCGGGGAAGGAGATTTGTTGCTCGAAAATATGCCAAGAGGTTATTGAGCTTGGGCCAATTGTTAAAACAGTTGTTCGACTGTACTTTGTCACATAATTTTGGCAAAAACATCCTTCACTTATAAATAGACATGATCCCATCCGGTGACATGTTAACGCAAGACCACATGCAACAGAGTTAACGCTCACGAGGCTAGCAGATCTGGAACATGTCATTCACCCTCTTCACATTTGTCTTATACGCAGATAAATAAATTGTTTAGAAGAATTAATCACAATGACATTCAATGTGCACAAAATTTCCCTACTATTTTGGAATTGGTTGACATAAGTTCAGAAAGTGTCGACTCAAGCGATAAGGTTTTCAGATTTGCTGTGACGGAATAAGACGACAGTCAAAAACGGGAATCTAGCTCCTAATGCGCATGGAGTATAAAATCACAGAAAAGAGAAACCAAGGAGACAATTTTAAAAGTACTTTAACATCTTCTTGATGATACTGCATTTGGCAGGCAACTCTTTAAAAGAAAAATTGTTTGGTTAAATTGTGACAAAAAAACATCTGCTGTATAGTAACATCATATTAGTCAGCCCGACGGATACATTTGATAAGTTAAATCAAACAAGCTAACATTAATATAGCACATCACTAAAGAAGATAAACCATTTGTTTTGTCTAGTCATAGAATGTCTCTTGGTTTCATCCTATCGCCACAACGAAACCCCTGGTTCGACACAGAATGTGTAATGATATGGGGTTGTTTCTCCTGGTGGGACGTAGCTCCAAAATGTCTTGTTGAACGCATATTGACAAAAGAGTCCTACGTGGAAATATGAAGGAATGTCATAACACCATCAGCCTAAGACAATGTGCCCCTAAAATGCCAATTTAACAGCCAACACCGTCTGCTCATTACAGAATTTTTCACAGCGGAACCACAGAAAACACGGGCACACACACGTTTGGAAAGCCAAAAATCCGGTGGTGTAATCTATCGAAGGAACGAGGCGCAAGATTTATTGCACTGGCTAAAGAAGCACTTCGAAATATAAACGGTATACCAGACTCACTTAGCCCGCAAGAAATGTGGAACAGCATGCACGAGGAGGAATGCATGACACTTGCAAAGTTCCTTCTGCTGAGTTGGAACAAATATCCTCACTATCGGCAGATAGAAGACAAGCTATACAAGAAGTTCAAACGTCGTACAATACTAAAGTGCCAAAAATTTTTAAGCTCGCTGCATAGGGGCGAAAAAATTCGATGGAAATAACCTCGCCGAAATACATCACAAAAGACGGTCGCTCACTAACAAATGAAAAGGAATTTTGTGACCGGTGGCTTGAATAGTGCAAGGAGTTGCTTAACAATCAGTTTCCACATGATATCGTGCCGACAGCTGGTCTATTCGAGGAGGAAGTTTCGGACTTTTCAATCGAAGAAATAAGTATAGCAATCGGAAAAATGAAGCGGGGAAAGCGGCGGAACCAGACAGCATTCCATCAGAGTTTTGGTCGAAGATGGATGGAATCGGCAGCGAATGGCTATCGAAACTTTTAAATAAATTAAAATGTGGACAACCTATGCCGAATCAATGGAGAAGTAGCTTCTTGGTTCCATTATACAAAGGAAAAGGCGACACTCGAGAATGCAACAACTACCGTTCAATCAAGCTTATGTCACACAAGATGAAAGTCGTCCAAAGAGTCTTAAACGAACGTCTTCGGCAAATAATAAAGCTCGATAATAGCCAGTGTAGATTTGTTGAAGGAAGATCGAAGTAGACGCTATGCAAAGCCTACGAATAATAATGAAAAAGCACCGAGATTCGTCTAAGGATTTACACATGGTATTTATCGACCTCGAGAAAGCATTCGATCGAGTGCCTAGGGATCTCATATGGGCCGCGCTGAGGTCTCAAAACGTACCGGAAACGTATGTTAGAATAATACAAGACATGTACGAAAACGTGAAAACTGCGGTTAAAAGCTCTGCTGGACTAACGAGAGAATTTCCAGTTAATGTCGGAGTGCATCAAGGAAGCGTACTTAGCCTTTTCCTCTTTAACGTAGTATTCGACTATCTTTTAAAAGACTGCATGCGCGAAGCAAATGTAACGCCAATTCTCTTCGCTGACGACGCAGTTATACTAAGCGATAATGTGCTAGAGGGAAATGGGTTTAAAATAAGTCGTTCAAAGACGGAGCATTTGACGTGCCCATTCGCGCATCCATACCAGACCTGTTCCGGATATAATGCTAGACGGAATAGTTTTTCCGAAAAGCACTATCTTTAAGTACAAATGTCCTCTTAAATTGAAGGGGAAACGGTTGTTAGACCAGCTCTTATATACGGTTCACAGTGCTGGACAATGTACGAAGCGTTTAAAAACAAAATGACGGCAGCGGAAATGAAAATGTTAAGTATGTCTAGTGGAGTCACTAAACGCGATTGCATTAGATCTACGCGTATAAGAGGAAAACAATGGTTTTAGCAGGACAATGTTGATGTATTGCAGCAAAGCGGATCTTTAGAGAGTCATCCAAAATATCTTCCGAAAAATGCCAGGATGCCAGGAATAAAGGTTTTGTAACCAAATATAAACTATTAATTTAATGTAAGGTTTAAAAAATGTACTATGCATGTGTTTTTCTTTATTTTTCTTTTGTCCAGGTAATTAAGCAGAGTGAAGCAATATAGCTGACTGAAAACTATATGTTTTGAATTAAGAAACTGATTAAACATAGAATATATTGTGTTAAGTACTTTCTTTGGACAGCTGGCATGCACAAATATGCCTGGCATTATCCTTGATACTTTATGTATGTAGACCCAGTAATGTTGCTATCTCATAGAATAGAACCCAAAGAAAATAGGTTTTAAAAAATGGGGTGGAGAAAGTTTCAATATTGAATTGAGAAGCACTAACAAAAGTGAATTAGTCCTGTTACTAAGACGGCAATAAATAACATATGCTACGTAACACTCGCACCAAACTTCAATCAGAAAAAAAATCAAGTTTTCACTTTCACTTTACTTTTCCATATATATGTGGTTGATGCCTCTCTTGACTTATTAATCAGTTAATTTGTTTTTCTTTCCAAAAATCACAAATTAATCAACAAATGACTTCAATTTCGTTCTACGTACTACGTTGTTTAGCGTAAGATTGATGTTTACTGATTGTCAAGTGATTATCTAATTATCAAACGCTTCGTCAGCAATTCCTAAAAGATTAATTTTTCGATTCAGTAAAACCAAATTCGACTTTTATTTACTCAATGACAGTTGTCACGTGAGTCATGTATGCATAGAAATTGCTCATGTTGGGAATGATAACAGCCCTCGTGGAAATAATAAACCTTCCGACTAACAAATCAAATTTATTTATTTTTTCAAATTTTTTCAAAACTGATTTAACTGCTTGTTGAACTTTCAACTGAATGTACGATGATCTAAATTCATAGTACAAGAGGGTGATGAAATTTCGCACAACAGTTACCAATCACTCTTTTCGAATGCATAAATGTGTCATGGTCAATCGGAGTATCTCTCGAGTCATTGGACGGACGATACAAAATACTGTTTCGAATCTAACACGAACCCACACGAATGGAATAAGCTATGACGAGGCATATTTTCATAAACACTATCACTACACAAAGAAAATAACTACAACAACAAAGTCAGACGCATTTTTCATTTTCTATAATTAATGCGGGAATATGGAAACGGTTCGCTACACAACACTTTGGTACTCATTAAAGGTTAAACGGTTTATTATTTTTTTTAAATAAATTTCTGTGTTTTCTGTTTCCGAGGAAACAATTTACGTACCAATTTTGGCTGACTAAAGCAGTTCCACGAATTTACAACGTACGAATGAATATCGTATCGGTAAACAGGCCAGGTGAGTAAATATAAATTTTACACAAGTCATATGGTGAAATTGGCAAATAAAACAGTGACAAAGCAAACCAACGCAATGAAACAAATATAATGAAATGGGACATTGGTTCGACGTATCATTCAACAAATTCTAATAACAACGGAATAACTTCCCTAGCCTAGTTGATCGTACAAAAAGCGAACGTCTTTGGAATCATCATTTTACATATTAAACCTGACCGAATCCCTGAAGTCGTATTCTGTCCACAAAGACTGCAATCGCATCTCGCAACTTCCTGCATATGTTAGGATGAAGATTCGTAATGCTCCCGATCAAATGTCATGTACTTTAAACAAGATCTTATTAGCTGGACTCATAAGATCAACAAGGTCTCGAATGATCGACAACGTATTGGGTATATATGACTCAATTCGTGCGGTTTTGTTTTTCAAAATTTGAACGTTTATTTAAGAAAAACATGTACGATAGTATTATTCAAAGTATTGCCCATCTAAAGCTATGACTTTTTCCCATCTTTCTGTTCTGGCAATTTGTGGATCCCATCCCAAAACCACTGCGCCGGCTTGGCAGCCAAGAATGAATCAAGCCAATTTTTGATATTCTGCTCTGATGTGAACCGTATTTCACTGAGGGCGTTCTGCATCGACCAGAACAAATGGTAGTCAGAATTGGCAAGGTCTGGGCAATAAGGCGGGTGGGGTAAGACTTCCCATCCACTGTTTTCCAAATAGTTCTTAACCGGCATAGCAACGTGGGGCCGAGCGTTGTCATGATGGAAAATTATTGCCTCGTGTCTGGTCGCATATTCCGGGCGTTTTTCGGCTACTGCTCTCTTCAAACGGGTTAATTGTGTTCGGTAGCGTTGTACATTGATGGTTTCACCCGGTTTTAGCAGCTCATAATACAGCACACACATCTGATCCCACCAAATACAGAGCATTACCTTCGCGCCATGGATGTTCCGCTTTGCCGTTGATTTAACTGGTTGGACGGGTTTCACATATGATTTTTTGCGCTTGGGGTTGTCGTAATGGATCCATTTTTTATCACCAGTAACAATCCGATGCAAAAATGACTTCCTTTTGTGGAGTTCCAGCAGCATTTCGGACATGCAAAACCGCCTTTCGACGTTCCTCGGCTTGAGTTCATGTGGAACCAAATTTCTGCTTTTGAATATATCCAGCTGCCTTTAAACGTTTTGAAATGGCTGCTTGAGTGACACCCAAAGATTCTGCGAGCTCTTCTTGTGTTTGGCAAAAATCTTCATAGAGTAATGCTTCCAGTTCTTCATCTTCAAACTTTTTTGGCTGCCCAGGACGTTCATCGTCTTCCAAGCCAAAATCACCATTTTTAAATCGTGCAAACCACTTTTGGCACGTTCGCTCAGCTAGTGCATGTTCACCATAAACTTCCACCAAAATACGATGACTTTCGGCAGCAGTTTTCTTCATATTAAAGTAATGAAGAAGAACTTCCCGCAAAGACACTTTTTCAGGCACAAAGTTCGACATATTTAAGTGAAAAAAAATTATTGTTGTTTACGCTTCAAATGAATGACATATACTGAAATGACGAACAATGACAGTAGCTTTCCAACGCATGTTCCAATGGAATAATCCAAGTTACGCCATCTCTTAGCAAACCGCACGAATTAAGTTATAGACCCAATATGTACATCGAAAAGAATCGAGTACTCTACCCCTAAATAACACTTTTGAAGCCGCTTCCAATGCGTTAACAACAAACATCTAGCTAATATCTGAGTGGAGAGGGACCACCACTTGATAGAAGGTACTTTACGTCTTCTTACTGCATCTACTATCAGTAAACGATTCAACTTGCTGACGATACCCTGACATAATAACCACAGACTCCTGGACTCTAGTGTTAGCCAACAGATAAAAGAGCACTTTGCTTTAAATCAAGAAACAATAACCAGCTTCGGCCCTGAAAACAACGACTACTGGAACGCTGTAAAAAAAAATGTTTTGCAAATGGGATTGATACTTTTGCCAGAAGAAATCGGAAAAGATATAACAAATAGCTGACAGAATACACCTAAAGGCGGTGGATGAACGTTTTGAATTTAGATGTTATATGACTAAGGATCCCACAGATGGTTAAAACTCTTATCTGCAATACATTTAGTGAAATGTCTAAACGGAAATCTATTGACATCGTATGAAGCAGTTTTTACCGCTTAGACATCAGCTTTTAGGATCTAAGCCCAAATGAGCCTTCCACAGCTATAAATAAGGTGAGAAACCTGGCGGAATGCGGCAACTAGTGAGTATTGGGCTGTTGAAATAGGCATTGCCTTTTTCAATTTGGTTTTCAAGTGCATTTATTTCATTTACGTAATCAAAATTAATTAATGATGTCATTTGTTTGATGACCTTCTGCCATCTCTCGGGCCATTTCATAGTACCGTCCTATTTTTCTCTACAAGAATAAGAGCTTCAAAAATTCAAATAAATGGAAGTTTTTGCTGAATGCCCAAAATTAATATGTGCTGTCTCGCATCGTCATGCTGACACACCTCACCCTTATGATGTATTAGCTCCTTATGATGAAAAAGGCAACCGTCACGCAATCGGTCGAACCAGAAGAATAATTCTCTATCGAGTGAAAGAACCTCTTGATTCAAAGCTCGACATAAAATTGACAGTCTTTCAAGCTGCATCACATGATCACATCAACGACTTGCGGATCACCATTGAACAATGCGTCGAGTATAAAAATATAATATTATATAATATAAAAATATAATATTATATAATATAAAAATATAATATTTGCCATTTATCAGTTTCGGAAAGGTCTTTAAGAGCATAACACCCATATTACCGTTCGCGAGTCGCGCAAAAACACAGGCGAATTTGATTATTTGGTATTATGGTTCGCGAATCGTGAATGTGCATTCGCCTTAAATTTCAAAATACTGACGAATGTAATATCGTTAAATTACGGTTAGCGACTCGCCGAGTTTTCGTTCGCTTTAAATGTCAAATTTAAGCGAACAAAGAATTTGTGTGACACGGTTGGCGAATTTGAAAAGATGGAAACCGCTATGAACAAATGGTAATACACTCGTATATACATATATAAAATAAAGCAACAACATAAGTGAAAAAATAATTAACTAATTTATTTATAGCAAAAACATGAACGTTCATCAATTTAACAGGCTGGAGGAGGTTATGGGGCAAAACCCAGAAATTACCAAAGAACTAGACAGTTTTGGGTCCAGCAAAAAACTCAGCACTGATTTTTGGAATCGGTGCGCAATTGACCTTAATTCTCTGGGGCCTCCAATGCGTAAAGGAAAGACAGTGGCATAATGTTGCTTTCAAGTACTTCAGTGCTACAAGTTACTCTGCAGTCTTTCATTCCAGGTATGGTTAAATTATTAACTGAAACTAAAAAAAAAACCAAAAAGATTCCGTTGCCACTGGCGGTGGACCGTTTGCAAAGTTGTCATTGTCTCCATTAGAACATACTGTCGATCTCTTACTAAGTATTTAACATGCTGCTAATCCTAGTCGGCCATTTTTTGGAGCGAGCACAAGCAGCTCAGCGAGGGATGAAATGATGTCCGAAGATAAACAAACTATAAGGATTAGAATTATCCCTTATATTTCTCCTTACTCAAAACATTTGTGCGCTTCTTTTATAGTGGTATTCGTCTTCGAAAAATAAATCAACACTAATAATCTTTCTGCTATTTTCTACAAAAAAAAAAAAAAAAAACATTCAAAACAGACAACGAATTTTAAATTTTTCTGACATATGAGTTGCTGTCAATTTTCTGTTTCTTTGTCGCGGCAGCAATGTTTTTCAGGCGAATCAACAAACTAGCTAACCATAAAACCGAGTAAAGAAAGATTCGCCGGGACTGTCGACTCGCGCTGTTTCGGCGATTCGCGAACGGGTGTTAATCGAGATGTTATATAGCTATCTTGTCGCACTAGAATAACTAACGCCGTCAAATATCATGTCTCTACACTATAAGGAATCAGAAAAATCTAAAGTTCACAGTGGAGTACCACAAGGCTGCATTCTTTCACAACTATTGCTTCTTTCTTTCTGAGGAAACGTGGTGGTGAGATGAACTATAAAATCATGTCTTAAGTATTTTGATTACGTTGATGACATTCACATTTTCTCACAACTTAAAGTAGAAAAAATTATATGTACACATAGACGCCCAAATTCAATTACTCAGCATAATACATCAGTTTCGTAACTCAACTTTTTCGGACAGCAAGTCGAGAAGGTACGAAGCTTTCTATATATTCGTCTAAGAAAATAGTCGTAACGAACTGAGTGTGGACAAATTTTTCAAAGCAAAAGCTGTGCTCTATCCATGGTATCACAAATCTGGAGCAGCATTTTTTTAAACTAAAAACGCTCGATCAAACTGGAAAGTGTACAAAACGTCACAAGAAAACTGTAAATCTTCCGGTGTTTGCAATGCTTTAAGGGTCTTCTGACCAAAACGTACATCACACTATCAACTAAGCGTGAAAACGGATGAAGAAGCAATACACCTCAAAATACGGAAAAGAAAGTAGCAGTGATTGGTTAGACTTTATAGCGCGTATTCAGTATATGTATTTCCATTGCGAAGTAGCCCATAGAACAGAATCCACTATCCCAATCAGGTAGATAAGAGGACAGTTGAAGATGTAACAAAATGTTAAATTTAGATGGATCTCAAGCGCGTTACAGAACGCCGAGCATGATAGCATACCGTGGTTTTTGACCCCCCCCCCCCCCCCCCCATTCGCCACGAAGAAGTAAGAAGATGAGGTCCAAATATCCAAAACTGAATGGGTTAATCTAGTCACTCGCCAAAAATGTTGATACTGACAGATCGGTCTAGCAAGAAATCCAACAGCCAAAAGTTTGAAGACATTTGTCCGATTTCAGCTTCCTTTTGTTGTCTTATAGAACCATACCAATGTTAGTGACAAGAGCCCGTTATTGTAGCCGAAATTTCACAAAATTTTGCAAAGCCACGTAATTCATTTTCGGTGACAAATTTAATGAACTAAAGTGTTGTTTGGTTTGCTGACACAAAAAGATAAGAAGCACAAAAAAAAATGGAATTTTTGCTATCAAATTAGAAAGCCAAAAGTAAATAGTAAATAAAAAAAAATAACAAAATAACAATGAAACGATAAGGCTCAAACAAGTAGAACAAATAAAATTGCAATAGATACAAAAAAAAAAAACGTTCCCCCTAGGTATTTTTGATGAATTCAATTTTTTTTTTGGCAAATCAACAATCCGATTTAATGTCTGTGATAAGATAAGAATGACACCTTAATTTTTTTTATTCGAAAACCTGTAGAAATACTCGTAAATTACAACCATGTCTAGTATTGCGCGTCGAATTCGAGTGTAAGGTGAAAGACCAAACCTTTAACAATGAATTGAGTGCTACTGCTCTATTCGTCCCCATGCGGCAGGTTCAAAGTCGTTAAACTTAACACGACAAATACTTCTTTTAGTTTTTCCGCACGACTACGGATGCTAGTCACACTAATGTGTTCCAGAGTTTAGATTGTTGTTTTGGCTAATGTAGAAGTGGAAATAATTCACTCATTTCCTCTTCGAGTGGAATGGTTGCTCCAGATTGAGACACGAGCCACAGGGACAAGGACAGGATACGAAATCAAATAAATTTACTTCCGGAAACTTTATCGATCCGGCAAAAGTGGAAGCGTGTAGGAAAGTCAAAGCTAATGTGGGATATGTATATATGATGTTTATGAGGTAGATTATCTTTGTCAGGTAGTGTCGGCCAATGCGATTGATTTGTGATAAATTATTTTCTTTCTTTTACCAACAATTCTTGACCTTGAATATGATACTTGTAGTTGAAGTAGCAATATGAGACTTATAGTTGAAGTGGACAGTTTCTTTTTGTGGGCTTGATTCTAATTTTATAGAAAATTGTTTACTTTATAAACTCTTCAAAAACGTATTCGTATATCGCTTGGGAATGACAAAAAAGATGTCCTAAGGTCTCGCAGTTCACGACGTTTAATAATTTATAGCTTTTACCAAAATGTAAAACCGAAAAGTGGATGAAAAAACATCAAAACTTTTCTTCCACACTCAACGCATTAAAAGGTTGGATTTGGGCTTTTATTGATTTGATATCACTTCAGCCTTATTTCAATGAAATTGTATCTTAATAATTAGGAAAGATAAAATGTACAAAAATAAAGCGACGATGTTACTTTACTTAACGATAGCGAAAGCGATCGAAGGATAAACGATACAAAATTAAGAACCTGCCCCCACAACAGTTGAGAGTTTGCGTCGGATTAATACTTTTTAAAAAATAGAAAGAAACACAAGACACAGTTTTTGTAATCCCGAAACGAATAAATTTACTCCGATTTAATTAAAAATCACTGACATGATTGTAATGCAAAAAAATACCCTAACACACATTAAAGAAGAATGTTAGTGAAAGCTCAACTAGATTTCTTAATCTCGTCGCCCGAAAAAGCTATTAAAGTGGACTTAATGCACCTCTTTGGGACTACTGACATATTTAGATACCTACTCAATAGTATTTGAGGAGTTTGTAAAAGATACAACCTTGATAAATTGATGCAGTCTCTATGAAATGCTGCAGATAAAACTCAGCAGCGGCATGAAACAAAAAGCTGAAGATTTTCCTCAAAAGATTGTAGTTAGCAATAGATCGATCGGTTTAAACGACATTCACGTCGACAGTATCTCGCCGAGATGAAACGTTTTGGACAGGCCAACATGCAGATCCTGCTAATTTTTAGGTCATCTTTCGATTTACAGCCTGGCAGTAAATCAAAAATAAGCTACGTCATGGGGGAAATGGACTTTGAGAAGAAGTTGTACGAGTAGCATAGACAAAATAGAATGTCTACATTCATGCGCCCCGTTTATAGTGAATAGCCGTGTTGAGTACAATTATGGATAAAATTTCAGGGGAAAAAAACATCTTATAATTATGAAATGCATAATTGGAAAGGCAAACAGTAAGACGCGACTTAGCTCAGTAATTTCAGATTCTGTCAAGTGTCCATCTAAACTAGAGCGCGTCAAGTTTTTGTTTGGCAAATCCATTTTAGCAGCGCATAGTTACAAGACTATTAAAAAAATGTAATATACCTAGTCCATCCATAAGTTCTGTTACATTTTAAAAGTGCAATAAAAAAAAAGGCTAGTAAAACTTTTACCATGAAATTTATTTCTTACATTAGTTCACATTATATGTAAAAATTTGAAGAAAAAAAAATTTTACTCAAAATGGTCGCCTATAGCTTTGATTAGCAGGCTTTTAAAATTGTGGCCACTGTTCTATAGCGGCACGCACTGTCTCGATGGGAATCGACGACGCTGCTGTTATTAAAGCTGCCTTAAGGCTGTCCAAATTTCATGCTGCCCAGCTCTGACCACAAACTGTAGTCCAGCGGATTTAGATCTGGATTTCCTGATGGGCAATCTGCAGTAGCAATAAAATCCGGCGTCGTTTTGGCTTTGTGTGCTGGAACAGAGTCTTGTCGAAAGACCCATCTTTCCCGTTGAAAAGGGTATTTGTTACGACCTTGACCTTCGAGAAAATTCTCCTGGTACACTTTTGCCCCTGTTTTCACACCTTTTTTTCGCAAAAATGCAGTGATGTGACACCTTGATGCGATACCCCCCGCTATAACATTACAGAAGCGGGATGGTGTCGCGCTGAACCCACGGAACAACTTTTTTTGCTCCTTAATATGACGTTGCATAAACTTTGTCATTATGTTTGTTATAAACTTCTTCTATGGTAACATTTTTTTCGTCAGTAAATAAAATGTTTTCATGTCCATTAACCGCGTGCCACTGTAACAATTTCTTGCTTCTTTCGAGTCTTATTTTTTTTTCAGGTTGGGAGTTAAGAGGTGTCCCGTTGACATGGATCTAGCGGATATACGAGGGCGGGTCAATAAGTCCGTGACTTTTTGAATTTCTGACCTCTTTACTGAAACAGCAACACTGCTCCTGTCAACAGGCATCTGTCAGTTGACTCCTGTCAAAATTTAAACTCGCTGCGTCAGTTAGTTTGTGTTTGACAGCTATTTTTATCAGACTACTCACTAATTTGAGGAGAAAATGGAAAAAAGTGAATTTCGTGTGCTTATTAAGCATTATTTCTTGCGAAAAAAAACCATTACCGAGACCAAGGCTAAGCTTGATAAATACTATGGGGACTCTGCACCATCGATTTCAATGGTAAAAAAGTGGTTTACTGAATTTCGTTGTGGCCGTACAAGCACTGAAGATGCCGAACGTCCTGGACGCCCGGTTGAGGTCTCTACACCCGAAACAATCGAAAAAATTCACGATATGGTGTTGGCCGACCGAAGATTGAAAGTGCGAGAGATTGTGGAAGCCGTAGGGATCTGGCATGGCTCAGTGGTTTCCATTTTAAATGATCACTTGGGCATGAGAAAGCTTTCCGCAAGATGGGTGCCGCGTTTGCTCACAGTCGACCACAAACACATGTGCAGTTGCCATGGCAAAAATCCATGAATTGGGCTATGAATTGCTCCCTCATCCACCCTATTCTCCAGATTTGGCTCCGAGCGACTACTTCTTGTTCCCAAACCTGAAGAAATGGATTGGTGGAAAAAGATTTGACTCCAATGATGAACTCATCTCGCAAACAAAGGCCTATTTTGAGGACCTCGACAAATCATTTTTTTTGGAAGGGATAAAAAAATTGGAGAAGCGTTGGACAAAGTGTATAGAGCTCAAGGGAGACTACGTTGAAAAATAAAATTATTTTTTTATCAAAAAATCTGTGTTTTAATCCAAAAGTCACGGACTTATTGGCCCGCCCTCGTATCTCTCTGGACATTATTTTTTGTTTCCGAAGACTATTTCTGCGAATTCGTTCACGCACAGCTAAAATTTTCGCACTGGTTCGAGAGACCACTTCTTGGTCTGTTCTCTACTTCTGAAAGTTCATTTAAACGTTTTATAACGTTGAGAAGTTCAAAAATTTGGTTAGAATTTTTTCCACACTTATGCAAAGCGCTTACCGCAATACGATTTTCTTTGATGCCCCACTCCATATTAACTAATCGAAAGCTTAAACCAAACTAGCTTCTATTCTTTGCTTATAAGTACACGTGTTGTCTATACATAAAAAGGCGAATCTTATTCTCATCTCTTACACTAATTGCTCTAACGTCTGTTCTTCCAAGGCTATGAAAACGCTGATAACCCGTCAGCTCATGAAATTTATGTTGTCATAAAAATATGTTAATAATAGGCAGAACGCTTTTATAACAACAGTAATAGCACTTTATACAGGCTCTTTTGCCGAAAATGATGGACAACTTTTCTCTTCAATGTGATGCAAATTACTTCCTGGAAGTCTAGATTCAAATTACCTACTATGGTTTCAAGTTTGATATTTAAGAAGCACATAAATAGTGTTGTGCCCCAGGGCTCCATTTTGTTACCGAAACCCTTTTTTCTAATTTCATTAATGATCTCTTATCTGCTACTTCTAATCTTATATAATTTTTTATTAACGACGCTGTAGGTACTCTTTCATATTTGTTCTCGATCTGATATTTTTCGGATGTAGAGCGACAATTGATGAACCGCAAAACAAGTTGTATTTGATGCTTCCAAAACACAATAGTCTCTCCCAGCGTTGAAACGCAATTCAAACACGGGTGAATGAACAATTTTAATGCACATCATTAGTATATCGATAACAAGTCAACCAAAGATGAAACAAAATATTGCTAAAACACGAAATTATGTTAGAAGTAGCGCATTATAACTTATAAAATTGTTTTATTTAAAAAAAATATATTTTACTCCTTTATTAATGATGACATCAATATCCTTTTTGGCATGGAATTTATAAGATTTTGAAGATAATCAATTTCCATATTCTGTGTTGTACACTTTTTGAGCCATTCGTCCCCATAAATTTATAGACTGGGTTCAGATCTGGCGATGTCGATGGACACTTTAAAACAGGCGTACTAGGCAAGCTGAAGTATTTTTTAACCACTTTGGCAGAATGAACAGTGGCATTATCCTGATTGAAAATGAATGCAGGGCCCCCGGCGTCAACCGCAAGTTCATCTAAAGCATACATTGCAGCATTTCCAAGTATGTTTGTGAATTCATTTTTGGTGCAACGTAGAGAATAGGCATCTTTCCACCACGTTCAAAGGCAACCCAAATCATAACACTGCCTACTCCAAAATTGTGACTCATTCTGACTTTAGGTTTGTCTCGTGAATCATGCCAATAACAGTGACAACCATCCGGCTCATAAAAATTAAACTTTTTTCCATAACTGAAAATAACTTTTCTCCATTCTGTGGTCCGCGACATGTGATTCTTAGCGAACTGGATTGAATTCTTCATATGAACCGCAAGTTAGCGCAGGCTTTTTGAGTTTGTTTTGTAAAAACCATGTTTGGAGTTGAATTTAATATTTGTTGGACACGACGTACTCCAATGTTGAGATCCAACTTCGTTTTAATTTGCAAAGCAAAGAGCTTGCTTTTTGTTCTTCTTCAGCAATTTGATTTTTTTTCCGATTCGTCACCTTTTCGGATCACTTTTCGCCTTCTTTTGCCCATATTGTTGTACTTAATTGATAAAATTATCAACCACGTTTGGGGTTCTGGAAAATATTTCAGCAATTTTTCGTAATTTTAGCTTTTTCCTCCTCCGTAAGGCACTTTCCGCGCACCATTATGTCCAAAAAAAAACTTCTTACTACATATGCAATTGATTTTCTTCAACATAACTGCTGCCTCTATATTAATTTCGTGGAGTGTATATCGGATTTCATCACGAAATTGGTATTGGTAGCATTCCGCTCCTCGTTTTTTTCTCGTTTTTATCAAAATTACATTTGCCTACGCTGTGTGTAAACGTTAAAAGGATGCCATACTTCTTGAGGTTTAAACGAGAAAAGGCAATGATCAACATAACTCCTTCGAGACCATTAACATCAGTAGCGGCGTCAGAACATGTGGGTTATGTTCCAGGCGAATTCAGCGTAAATTCAAAAGGAATATTGCTTCATCTACAGTGCTATTTTGAAAAGATAGTTTGGGGAAAAATGGCTCAGGACCAATGCTAAAAGGTTTTCGAACAGAAAGAACGTCGGGAAACACAGAGATCAGTGAGGAACCACATTTTCATACCCATACCTATCTGAGTAAATAGAATATGCCTAAACGCCGACCCTAAACAAACTCATCAAAAAACATTACATTATCTAAAATTCGACAACGAGAAACAGTGCGTTTTGTAGTAAATTGCCAAGTGATTGACAAGGGTGTGTTGCCACAAATGTTTCGGGGGAACAATTACAGAAATTATATGCAACTCCGCACACTACTGAAGTTTCAGAAGATTTTGAAAGTTTCTGGAGTTTATTAATGAGCAAGTATGTAACATTCCATGACCTCATCGCTCGCTGGAACTCATGCCAAGAGTGGGGATATCTTAAGTCGAAGGCTAACAATAAAAGTCCTCGAATGATTTAGAGCCTAAACACGCTTTGTTTACACACCTTGTCCGATAAAGTTCGCTTCGAAATTCTGGTGCAGTTTTGTAGTTTTTGCCCGTTTTCCTCCAATTTCATCAACTAGTTCGTCTGTTACATCTGTAAAATCAAAGTAAATCGCTTTTCTATCTGTTGTAATCACTTAAAGTCAAAATTTCATAGATAGTAACACAAATAAAAAAAAAATCACGAGATTCCTAACTCAAACGACCTTCACATTTATTTAATTACTAAAAAAGCAACGAGTTTCTCCAGACTTGATATGAATCATCCAAAAATAAAAACAGCAGCTTGTGTATTTATGTAACAAAAAAGCAGGTAAAAGTATTCCATGGAGTTCTGACTCATACGAAAACTAAATGTAAAATAGCTGCTCTTAAAAATTCACTCGATTTAACTCGATTTTTTTTTTTTTTTTAATTTGTTCCTTTTAATTAACTTTTCGCTTCATCATGCGAGTATAAATTGTGACAAATTCTGAACTATTGCATTTCGAGACTTATCGACGTGTAATCCTATTTGTGTTGCGTTTTTCCCAGACTTTAAAGAATCTGCAATGAACTTATGTCTTTATTTAAGGTAATCGCAAAGACAGAGACACGGAACTATGTTTAGCAATCAAATATTGATGGCGCGTAGAATTTGTTGGGTGGCTGCCAGGACCTTGTAATGCGATGATAAGAGCTCGGGTAATTGCCATTATAAAGTTTATAAATTCCAAATCGATTTAATCACCAGCAACGAAAAATTATAGCACCACTTGTTGTAAATGGTTTCACTAGAGAATCAAATGAAATGTAGGGAGATCGAAAGCTTCTCCAAATTTCACAACTGAATTATACAGACATCAGGAACCGACCTTAAATTTTAGAAATTTATACCACAAAACATTGAACAGCCTCGAATATGAATGGTTCTCGTGTTGATTAAATGCTTAAACTAATATAAAGCTGCTAAGATTCATTTATTTTCAGTGCAATACTGACGCTACAAAAATCATTGCAATTCGTTGAATCGATATCGAAGCTTTGTTTGCGAAACTTATTTACAGAAACCATTAGCCATTTGATCGTGCTATTGATCGAATTATTGAAAAATTTCACACTCTATTCAAATTACGAGATACTAACACATAAACAAACAAGAACAGCGCTTTCGGAAAAAAATATCTCTGAAGTGCAAGCTTGTGTTGGAGAAGACCCAAAATTAGCGATACGTCATTATGCGCAGCAACTTAGCCTTTGAGATTTAGATTTCAAAGCTTATAAGATACGAACAAATTTTATTCAGATGCAAGCATAATTTGTGTATAGGAAAATTTGCTGTATGGAGCGGTTTGTTTGCTAGCGGAATCATCGATCGTTATTTTTTCAAAACTGACGCCGAGCCACAAATTACTGTCAATAGATAAATGATCCGATGATCAACGATTATTTGTTTCCAAATTTGGGTGATACCAATGTGGATGGATATCAATGTGATATTTTGATTGAAAACACAATTTGGCAATAGTCATTTCAAGATATGAATCAGTCAGTTGGTCACTAAGACCGTACGATTGGACGCCATTAAATGTGGGGCTACGTCAGGCCACTAGTTAATTCCGATAAACCACCAACAATTCACGCTGTGGAGCAAAACATTGTTTAAGTAATATGCGATACAGGCCCCCAATTGCTTGAAAAAGTAATAGAAAATTGTCCCATTTAGCACCACTTTCTTACTCAGAAATGCATCGATTTTAAAAACAAAGGAAGCTACTACGAGCTCCGAGACAACCCGTATGAGCAACAATGTCCTAAGCATAACAAGAAACGACGTAAGCCGGTACAGAGTGTTCTATTTACAATATTTTTAAAGGTACAAACTTATGATATTGCGTTCAATATATCAAACTGAAAGCAAAGATTGTAACCGCCCAACTGGACAGCGCCCCGAAATGGAAATCTATAAGGTAATGATGGGAAGCGAATATAAGGGGTCATTTCGTATTTTCAAATTGGTAACGCTGGCATTTGGCACCTCCCAAACTCAGCTGTCATTGAATTGGCCTAATATTAGTTGAATGTTTGCCATTTGCAATAATGGATCGCTTAAAAATCGAGCAACTCATTAAAATTATTGAAACTTACTACATGATTCAAACGTAGCCACTTTTCGCGCATTACGCGATGATTATGGTCGTCATAATCGACCGACTACGCAAACAATTGGTAAAATTGTAAAAAAATTTGAAGAAAGTGGAAGCTTTACTGATGTCGTAAGGTCTGTGCATGACTGTAATGCACACTCAGTCGAAAATATTGCTGCTGTAAATGCAAGTGTTGCTGATGATCCGAATTTATCGATTTCTCGGCGTTCGCAGCAATTGAACGTGTCGTACACCTCATTATGGCGTATTTTGCATTTGGATTTGCATCTCCATCCTTATTGAACAATTGAAGCCTGCTGACCATTCACAACGCCACACAGCACGACCAATTACGAGGGCGGGTCAATAAGTCCGTGACTTTTTGAATTTCTGACCTCTTTACTGAAACAGCAACACTGCTCCTGTCAACAGGCATCTGTCAGTTGACTCCTGTCAAAATTTAAACTTGCTGCGTCAGTTAGTTTGTGTTTGACAGCTATTTTTATCAGACTACTCACTAATTTGAGGAGAAAATGGAATTTCGTGTGCTTATTAAGCATTATTTCTTGCGAAAAAAAACCATTACCGAGACCAAGGCTAAGCTTGATAAATACTATGGGGACTCTGCACCATCGATTTCAATAATAAAAAAGTGGTTTACTGAATTTCGTTGTGGCCGTACAAGCACTGAAGATGCCGAACGTCCTGGACGCCCAGTTGAGGTCTCTACACCCGAAACAATCGAAAAAATTCACGATATGGTGTTGGCCGACCGAAGATTGAAAGTGCGAGTGATTGCAGAAGCCGTAGGGATCTCGCATGGCTCAGTGGTTTCAATTTTGAATGATCACTTGGGCATGAGAAAGCTTTCCGCAAGATGGGTGCCGCGTTTGCTCACAGTCGACCAAAAACGCAATCGTGTAACAACTTCACAGGAAGGTTTGGCGTTGTTTAATCGCAATATGGAGGAGTTTTTGCGCCGTTTTGTAACCGTGGACGAAACATGGATCCATCACAACACACCAGAGAACAAACAACAGTCAAAACAGTGGGTTAAGGCCAAGGTGGGTTTGTCAGCCAATAAAGTTATGGCGACTGTTTTTTGGGATGCACGCGGGATAATCCACATTGACTACATTCAAAAGGGAAGAACAATCAATGGGGAATATTATGCCAACTTATTGGACCGATTCAATGACGATTTGAAAAAAAAACGACCTCATTTGGCCAAGAAAAAAGTTCTTTTCCACCAAGACAATGCAAGGGTGCACACATGTGCAGTTGCCATGGCAAAAATCCATGAATTGGGCTATGAATTGCTCCCTCATCCACCCTATTCTCCAGATTTGGCTCCGAGCGACTACTTCTTGTTCCCAAACCTGAAGAAATGGCTTGGTGGAAAAAGATTTGACTCCAATGATGAAGTCATCTCGCAAACAAAGGCCTATTTTGAGGACCTCGACAAATCATTTTTTTGGAAGGGATAAAAAAAATTGGAGAAGCGTTGGACAAAGTGTATAGAGCTCAAGAGAGACTACGTTGAAAAATAAAATTATTTTTTTATCAAAAAATCTGTGTTTTAATCCAAAAGTCACGGACTTATTGACCCGCCCTCGTATGACTTTATTGCGTGAGAAGTTTCCTTGTCGCGTAACTTCACGTTTTGGCGATATCAAGAGATCATGCGATTTGACTCCGTTAGATTTTATTCAGTGGGGCTACGCAAAACTAGCATTATTCAAGTTATGGCCGAGATACCGCCCAAAATGTGCGAAAAAGTGGTCAAAAGAATCGCTTGCTGCGAATCTTACCGAGGCGGCCATTTGAATGATGTTGTTTTTCACACAAAATGGCAAAGTCCAAACTTTATAATGAATTAAAATTTCCTAAATAAAATGAATTATGGCGGAAGAATGGAATGTTTGGATTGTTTAGCAGCTCAAAGAGAGAAAACCGACAGAAAATGTGCCAACTGAAAAGTATTACATGACTTAAGTAATAGCTACAAAAATCCAGGATTGAGTGGAACCACATGTTCATTCAAGGCTTCATTGTATATGCAGGCTTTCGAGTTGGATCATGCTACACCAGCTACATTAAACCTTCCCGATCATCATGGAACAATCAGTTAAGTATAGATCTCCGATAGATTTGTTGTTCGTCGATTAAAGAAAGCCTTAGCAAACTTAAATCGAGGTGCTATACTCAAAGGTGGTATTCCAGAAACACAGAAACGATATGATGGCGATAGAATATATAAAGTTCGCCACGGAGTGTAGCAAGATTTTAATTTTTCAAAACTGCTTTGTAGAAGTAAACAGTTATAGGTATGATACGAGTTGCTTTGTCTAAAGGGATTGAGATGAACTGACATCTTGACTACCGTCAACTACTAGCGATAACAAAACTCCAAAGACTTCACAAAATGGAGAAGAAATTGATATTTAATTCATAAATGTGAGAAAAGTAGAATTCACTTCCAGTAGTTGAGTGGGTAAACCTTGGTAGACTGGCGAAGTAAAATCGAGCAGGAGTGTGGATCTTAAGGAATGGGTTGAAGGTAACTTAAGAACGTAGCTGAATTCCAAATACGAGGGCGCAAAGGCATTGTTGACACCCTAAGCCTTATAAGGGATCAGGTGACTTAAGTTTTACCAAGTAAGTTGGAAGATTTCCGAATTTAGTCGAAAAGCATTAACTGGTAGATTGATCGAATATAGACATCTGCAATCCTAGAAAGTGTGGAAGAAAATAGAGGCTAACTTTATAAAATATTTATTTAAATTTATTGTACAATATTTAAATCAATTCAAACTACCTCTGACCTCCTTTGACGTTGTCATATATGTAGAAAAGAAATCTAAATTGATCAGTCATGTGTGTTCCATAAAACAACTCGCCTCTGACTCACTGCATTCATTTTGAATTTATTTTTATATAAACTATTGTAGCTTAGGGTAAAAGAAGTTCATAATTAATCGATTTATTTATTTTGTGCAGTTGTAGGGAAAGGTTTATGTATATAGAGGAAAGTCAAAGACAGTTCATGTGGCCCCCAATCAATTCTGGCAAATGAGCCAGAGTCGAAGCCGAAGCCGAAGGCAAAGTCAAGTGAAATCAATAAACGTTCTTGTATGGTATGCACTGCAATGAGACTGTGTTGTGGTGTAGTAGTATGACCGTTGCTGAAACTTTAGCTGTAGATGTAGCAATAACTATACTGGCACTGCCACCAACACCGCGGCCGCCGCAAACACCGTCGTCGTTGGTGATACGAATATTCTCGTGAAATATCATATCGATTTGTGCGTTGCCTTGGTCTGGGCCTGCAAAAGTCCCTGCCGATGACCAACCCCATCGTGGTATTTGCTGATGGCAGCACCAACACCACTGCCAGTGGTAAACAGCCCCAGTCAGAAGCATTTTGCGGTTTATTTTCGACTTGAACGAGATTCGAACTGCGGCAAGCAGGTTAAACGAGTTTCAGTTTAAAGTAGCCCCTGACCGACAGTTTTAAGATATTTTTCCCAATTGTGCGCGCCATGTCCTTTGATTCGCTTTTTTTGTATTATTTGATTTCTTTGCTTCGTTTTTGTCGTTTTTGTAGTTGCCTTTTTGTCGTACTCTCGTATTTATTGACAATAATTTTCTAAATGTACAAGTATGAGAGCCAAGGTTGCTAAGGGGGTTGGTTGCTGTTGCGTTATATTTCGATGGGAAAGGTCTTCTTTGGCTCTTCGACTTGGGTTTGTGGGTTTCTTTAATGTGTATTCAGCTGTGCTGGTTTGGCATAATGTTGCTACACCTCTCCTGCTTCGTATATATTGGTTGTTCTATGTGATAGTTTGGAACGAGAACGGGGTGGCCGTTGCAGCACTTTCTGTTAACTGTATTGTGTTGTTTTTTTTTTGTTCTTTTTATTCTTTCAAGGTCGAGTTCATTCCTTCTCTCAAGGTTATTCGAAAATAACTTTGGTATACTAGTTTTCGTGCACACACTATTAACATGGGCCAGCCAAATTGCTTTTGAAACAAATCAATAAAATTTAAATATTAATTTTAAATAAAAGAGAAAACAGGATTGAGAAGAGGAAAACAACATGAATGAAGGGTAAGCTTGTTTGAAATTAATTTCGTTTATTCCAGGGGGTTGTATTCCTTCAATTAAGCGCTCAATTTGTTTTTTCTTTAATTTTTTTTGACAAATTTGAAGAATGTATGAGTAAATAGGAGTAGAATCAGAAATCGGAAAGGGATATTTTTTTTTGTTTGCTTATATACAAGAAAATAAGACATTGAAATCGACCCCAACCCTCAACATTTAAAAACAGTCCAATGGATTGTACGTACTTCATGCATTGTAAAACTTTCTATTGCTGGGCGAGTCACAAAGGATTAATACTTGCTAGCCATAGCGTCTAGCGCGGACCATAGTCTAATGAATTGAAGTCCGGGCTATTAGATGTCTTATCACCAGTGAAATGAAGTTCCAAACGTGATTTTTGAGCTATGTTTAAGTCGTTTTTGCAATCTGAGCTGGAGCGGAGCTGAACCGTGTTGGAAGATCCATGGTACACCCTTTAAAATGAGGTTTAAACACTTTTCTGCCAGAAATGGAGCTCAGTGATCTCATCGTAGGATACTTCACAACAAAAGATCACAGAAGCTGGGTGGTGGCCTGTCGAACCTCCGGATCTAATGCAGATAGATACCGTGATGACAGAGCATACACTCTGTTGTTCTGTTTGTTGAACGATTCTTCAACGGTGAAAAATGTATGTCAGTGAAGAGGTTTCTGTGAGCGTTCTGCGTGTACTGACGAAGCAAGTCTTTTTATTTTGACTAATGCTTAAGTAGTGAGTAAGTAGTATGCCCCGTCCCAAATCAGATTTAAAGATGCAACATGCAGTGCTTGCTGATATCCATCTACCGTGAATTGATGTTCTGCCTGCGCAGCAAATTTCGACAAACTCGATTCTCTACGGATGACTTGCGCCGTTCGCACAGTGCGCAGACAGACCATTTTTGCACAACCGACTATCTCACCTTATCCTTCAACAACTTCACGGTACGATACAAAAAATTTCCTGTGAGTTTCAGTGACCGCAACATTCGAAAGGTTTCGCCTTTTTCGTGGCCGTCAATTACGAAAAAGCTATTTTCGAGTAAGCCCCATTTCAACATTGCAAGCAACTGACGCCAATGACTTTTTCCGCGGAAATTTATTATAAGTATCACTTGGGTATCAAAACTTCAGCTGTACCTAAGATGCGAAATGAAATCCGTTTCTCGACCGCCTGGTTACCGGCGATAAAAAGTGGATAGTTTATAAAATAGAGGGGAAATTCCACTGCCAAATTCAGGAGCTGGTATATATCAGAACGAAGCAATACTGATTTTGTTGATCAAGAGCGTGATGTATTATGAGCTGCTATAGCAAAATGAAACGATCGATATTGTATCTTGAATATATCAACGGAAACGTCCATTATTGTACACCAGAAAGAGCAAGTCTTCCCTCACGTCAACGCACGACTATTAACGTCAAGGTGGCTACTACGTGAAGGTAAAGTAATTGACGAATAGTTATATTTACAGCACCGGGCAACGCACGCGGGACAGTTGCAATGGAGTTCCCCACCTTCATAAGTACTAACTAAGCTTAATGTTCTTGGTATTCCCTTTGATATTCATGCCATGGGATGCCATTATCCGATTAAAAAAAAGTGGTGTTCGCCACAACACCCATTGGGACCTTGATGACCTTACATTGTGACTCTGGTCATGCTGTCTGATGCAATGACAGCAAAACTCCTGCTGAAAAAAGTATGAAGTCGACCAGGAGAGGAATGGATGGCTCGTACACCCATTTAGGATGAAACCAACTTTCGGCAGAACGACAACGTTATATTCCACACCTTGTTGGAAAAACTCGCATCTGTCTTCTAAGCGGTGATAAACGCAATTCTAATGTCAGTGAATTATCTTCTTCTTCTTCTTATCCTTTTATTAACCCTTTCCTCGTTATACGAACTTATGCGTAACGAGTTTCCCATTTTTACTGCATCGCTGCTGCTCCACTTATGGGGTTGGCTAATGTCGCAGACCGCAGAACGCGTCTATATAATGCTTGGTCCTGGATCGCTTCAGTGGTTAGCCCCAGGCGTTGTTGCGCATTTGCCATCTGAGAAATCCAGGAATTCTTTTTCCGACCTCGTTTTCTTACAGTTGAAGTGACCGTAGTTGATAGTGCCTTTTTAACCGAATTTTCCGCAGATCTTCTGTGAACGTGGCAATACCAGCTTATTCTATTCGCCTCAAGCTGTTCGGTTACCGAATTCTTTATATGTTGCCTTCCTCTTATACGCGTAGATCTAATGCAATCGCGTTTAGTGACTCCACTAGACATCCTTAACATGTCAGTGAATTATATTGTGAAGAACCAGTGGAAGAGGCGAAGCATTTGCACCTGTGTTGACAAGCAAACTTTGTTTAAAGCCTTGATGAGCCCTCTTACGACTTCGTGGCCAGGTCGAGGATTCAAGACCCTTAGTAACAAAAACCGCAAGCTGCTTAGCACTATTATCGCGCAACATGTGAAAGTGAGGATGATGCGATGATTGTCCGGTCTACATGTATTTGTGGGTACTGCATTGTAGACATTTGCTACTACAGCATTTTCTCATATTTCTTGCTCGAAATATTGAACAATTTCAAAAACAGGAACATACAAACAAGGAGCATAATGGACTTGGTTTTATTTTGACTGAGCTCTCTGTTCCGACACGAAGAAAAAATCCAACGTTGATTGATTTCGGTGATCATGTTAGACACGTTCCATTAAACCCGAAATAGTCGTTGGTTTTTGACCTAAAATTCATTCACACACGAACGCTGCTACAGTTTGACTTTGCTGTACGTCGTCTTTGCCATGCTCTTCCTCTTCATGCCATGAGCTTCACAAAAGCCTTTGACGGATGTTACTCACAACTGGAGGTTGAATTAGCTGTCGACCGGGGCATCTTTAGCGACTAAGCTCATGAACAACTCATGAGTCAGAACTCGGGCAACTATTTCCTCATTTGAGGAGGGGCAAAATTAAAACTCACTCTCTGCTATGACATAAGATGCCTTCGGACCTCAAAAATTAAGGTCCTAAATCAATCATGTGGTCTTAATTGGGTGCAATAGTTGTTGATTTTTGCTGTGACCATTTGTGCAGCATTGCTGTTTCAAATTTTCGGTACCAAACCCTGTGATACAAACTCACACTCCTGACACTTTGCCATAGATTATTTCTCACCATTCAACGCCAGACTGAACGACTTCATTAAAAGGAACGTGCAACGAACAACGGAGAAAGAAGGGAGATCACTGTTGATTGTCCTTGACTGAAGGTCGACCGCAAAAACGTCTGATATATGTTAATGGTTGCACGCACCTTTAACAGAGTCATAAGCAAACAAATTGAAGATGTTCAACGCACAAACATCTTGAGACAAAACCTTGGTAAGTCAGAAAACATTTCTACCATCTTCAAGGCGCTTGAAATCTGAACTCCCGAGGCTTTTTGTCACGCTCAATAAAGTGAATGATAAATGTTTACAAATAAAACACAACTACCGACAAACGTCGCGCGTCTTTGTTGCCAGGAGGTATACGATGAGGATAGCTTTCAGGCAGCACAGCAAATGCATATCGTTTGTGCATTGCATATTCTCTACAGAATATGTGCCAGTTTGCACAAGTTCCCGTGCAGGATTATAACAAACAAACAAAACCGCAGGCTGGTGACTCCTCAATGTCATGCTTAGGTGAAGCTTTTCCCATGCAAAACTTGTTGTTACTGTTGTTGGTGGTGGCTGGTGGCAGTTGAACAGAGACGTCAGAGCCAAGGTCGATTCCTCGAATGGCTCTCAAATAGCATATCCTTGGAGGCTAAATAATAGATGAGAACTAATTAGAACCGGCCACTAGACAAATTTTATACTTCTCTATGGGTAGCTTTCTTTTTCAGGGGGCCATTAAGCTTCTTCTTACTGGAACAGTGTCATCGTCGAGACATAACTGATGTTCAAACAGATGTTTATCAAAGTTAATAAGTTGTCGAGCCTGTTGTGTAATAATAAAAACACCAGCAGGCAGACGCGTACGTTTTTTCCACAACTTTCCTTCCTACACAAGTAATTCGTTGAGCCACTGTACGTGAAAGAGTACAAGAAACGAAGAAGGAAAAAGTAGAAGAAAGGTGAGGGCAAAAGTGTAAACGAGAAAAAGGGCACCCCGCACTCACTCTCCACACACCAAAGTAAATATCAAAAACAACAAAGAAAATAAAATAAAAAAACTAGGCCACCACATTTCCGACACCCCAATGGGGAGCAGTGCGATTTTGATTTTGCATTTCGTTCCCAAAAAAAAAACAAAAAAAAACAGAAAAAACACAAAACACACAGCAGAAAAGAAATTCCTTCTCTCCCGCCCCATGCAGTGGAGACTTTTGACTTTTTTTCTCATTTCTCTTCTCTTGGTCGATCAAAATCGCGAGGCGAAATCTATATCGTCATGCCATCAACGAACGGGGGCCCAAGAGCACCGAGAACAACACACAAACACACGAATAACTGTAAAATGAACAAAAAAAAAAAAATAAAGGAAAAAAAAAAACGAAAAACCTCTGCGCGAAAACGTGATTTTTCCTTTATTTTTTTTTTCTCGACTTTTCCACTGCTACTTTGTTCGAGCAACGGAGACATATCGATAACAAGATCGAGAGCGCAGATTTTCGCACGAAACGGATAGGCAGACGGGGCAATCGACCGTCATTTTGCGAAATTCCGAGTCTCAACCAAGTTTCCGACCAAACTTGGCCATTGGACGAACACTGGACATTGGACACATTGCAGACGACAATGGACAGGGACTTTTGGGAAATCAACGTTTATTGGTTTTTATTTTTCTCTTGAATTCACTTTACCTTATTTGTAGAACTTCATTGTGAAGCGTGAAGGGGTGATTCGTGGTTTTTCTTTTATTTAATATCTTTTTTTGATTCGATAATTTGTACACACAGACACACGATATTGGACGCGCACTCGATTGGTTTTTCACTATGTTTTTTCCACTTTTTTTTTTTTGAATGGGGCAGAATAGAATTTTGTAGTTTTTGAAATTTTTCTTGGGACAGGGGGGTGAACTTTTATATTTTACCAATTAACTGAAATAATAAAAAAAAGAACGAGCACTCCGAAAAACTGACCGACACGAATGATTTTTTCTCTTCTCGTACGGTGGAATACACTGAACTGTTGTGTCGTGAAATGGTGGAACGAAAACTCGTGCAAAGTAGAATGTAAAAAGGAATAAGAAAAAAACACCGCGGATAGGTGGCGCTGTGCGAGATGAAGGAATTATGCAACGATAGCATCGCGGTTATATGTTTTTATGACGAATTCTTATTTTATAATGATTTTCGTAATATACTCAAATATTTCATTGATTTATTTCTATTATTCTATTAATAACTTACAGGCTTTAGTAGACGAAAATGGAAAGCGGTAAAGTATGCTTGGTAGTTGTCGGAACACTTGAACAATGAAGAAGGCATAACTATTATGGGCTATTTTGATACTGGCTAATTAACTTAGATGCTATTTAGAACATAACGGGCTTTTAACTAACAATCAGTCCTAATTTAGAGGAAAATATTCTCATGAGATATCACTAAACTGGTTAATATTTGAGTTTAAGAAAGAAAAAGATGCAGGCCTCATAAAATATGTCAAAACACGAAAACTTCTCAGTGGTGATTTCTCACCGAAAAGTGGAACCAAAGCATATATAAATCTGGCAAAAGCAAGATCGTTGCACTTGATATTTTTAAGGCATTTGGCAGAGTTTGACATCAGGCTTTTTTTTGTTGAAAATGCGAGCATTTGGAATCAACTACTCCTCTTCAACTGATTAAAAGGAAAAAACTTTCCATTCTCGGTATGTGTGTGAATGACAACCAATTTTGGAATGATCACATATTTGATGTCGCCAAAAATACTGTGAAATATCTAGTTTCCAAGTGATCTAGTCAAGTGATGTACAAATACTTGAAGTTCAATGCTGTTTTCGAGATCTCTTTCAGTTTGATTCAAGAGAAGAACAAAAATTGCGTTATGGAACATACAACAGAAAGGCCTCTCTACCAATATAACTAGTCTCAAGAACGCTTACAGCTGGCACCATGGGACTTTCAGCACGCCTCCCTCAAAAAGGTGTGAACGATGTCGCTACTTGTGGGCACTACATACATACCTTCACCTTCAGCGTAATCAGTTAACCATGATACTTATTTTCGTTATAACTTAGCTTATTTGCCTTCCCCTATTCATCATACTGGCCATATAAAATAGACTTTACTCTTCTGTCATCGCTATCTCCTCTTCAACCAAACTTGTCTTTGTTTCAATAAAAATAACAACTTGAATGTTCCTCTTCTTTTCTCATTTTTCCATAACACTCCACTTCAATCTTCTCCACCTTCAGGCCTTCCTTTGATTTTACCAATCTTTCCTTAATTGATGCCTTCTCCGTTTGTCACTGTGAAATGTTTATTTAATTTTTTTACGTCTAATTTTCCTGGCATATATTATCATTCACTTCCCTAGAAGACTTAACTCATCACGAAAGGAAAGAAACAAATTATGCTGCTACAACTTCCTCTCCTAGCTCTACCCTGACACTGCGCAAACCAGGCTTACAACGAAACAAATTCCTTTTAACAATTCATCAATAACAAAAGAGAATCCGATTTGAACTCTTCCTTGCCTTGTTTTTTTTTTTGAAAAAAAACCCACATAGTTCTGCCAAACAGTTTGCAGCCTTGTTAAAAAAATCACTTGGAGACAGCTTCTTCGTATCGGACCCCTTATGTTTTAATTTGCTTCCCAGTTTCTCCATTGGCCCCTCCCTCTATCTGAGCCTTTTGAAGAAAAGCTACAAAAATTCCCAAACATGGTGTACCACAAGACAGCCATCTAGGTTCATTTCTTTTTGACTCATCAATAAAATATTTTGAAAGAATTACTTATCACTATTTTCTATTCATTGAGGCCGACGACACCAAAACTATTTCCTTACCCCAGGCCTCTTCTTTTTCGAAAAGGCCAATCGCTTAAGACACAACGTCTCCAAATATCGATTCATGAACATGTCATGTTTAAATCAATCAATCTCCTCCCCGACTTACTTTTTAGACTCCTGTCTTTCAGAGTAAAAACCAAAAGCTTTTTAGGCCGAAACTGTGACGTCTACTCGCGCTGAATGGGCCGGCCATCTCAGGCGTATTCGGACGCGTCTAACTACCTCGATGTCGCAGTACTGTACGATCAACAATTCACGGTTAAGTAGTCTCTTCATTCCTTGCCAATACAAATTGGACCGGAAATCCTGTGCACTATTATTCTCTTAAAACGGCCAAGTGGTTCTTTATCCGTGTTCGACAAAGTCCAAGTCTCTGTTTCATTGAGCCAGAAAGGGAAATGTGGTTGTTGCTCTTCACTGCGGATAATGAATAGACTAAGTGATTAACTGTCATCAAACCCATTTTGGGCACTTTCATTTCAATATTCACGAAAGCTTCATTGACGGCTCGCTGTGTTCATCCAATTAATGAATGCAGATTTTAAAAATATCAGGCCAGTGGGTTGCGCGATCTAGAGCGATGCTTACAAATTTAAACGCTGAAGGTCTAGCTTTATTTAGTACCAACCTTGATGGAGAAATGAGAATTCTTTGTGTAGATCGATGGAGGACTTTCTATTGCCTGAAACTACACTGATGAGGACAGCGAAGATTGCTCATGAATGGTGTAAGACGTCCACATAAAACGGTAGAAAAAGTTTTAAAGTTTTAAATGCTAAAGAGGCAATATTATAATTGGCACAGTTAGAAAGTCTCTTTTCTTTCGGATTGGACAAACGATGCTGAGAAAGTATGTTTTGACCATGCTTTACTCTACCATATCTTACAGATGAGCTGGTGCATGTTTCCAATTTGGTATAATATATTTTTACAGGCGTCTGTCCCACCAGTTAACTCTAACTTTATCCAGGTCAGGAAAACGGAATTCTTTGTCGTATTTGAAGTATTTTTTTTAATATTGTAAGCATCGAATGCAACTCTACTACTAGTTGCCCATTTTGCTGGCTTTCATTTTAACCTGGCATCCTCATTTTGATCCCTGAAAACAGAATTTAAACGTCATTTCTGGAGGTAAATCTCTTAATTTCTTTAATCGCGTAATTCTCGTGATCTTTCTGTTTTTTTCGAGGAGCTTATGTTCTTCCATTCTTTCCTGCTGGTGGAACTAAAGAGCAGCCCTCGTCTTTAGATACAGAGCAGCTTTATATGCTTGTTGTGCACCTAGCAAAAGATCGAGCTAGCTGCAGACGCTTGTTGAGTGCGGCCCAGGTTCACTCCGAATTGTACCGCCACCTACACCTTTTGAAGCAGCTTCTCTGATCCACAAGATCCACATTTCTTTTTATGTTTTATGTATGAGGGCAAGAATTTTAAGGATACTAAGGGATCAGCAAACATTTTGGCCCTGGCTTAGGAGGTAGTGTATTGACTTCCAAATCGGAAGTAATGTAAATGAATGAACAAAGACCCACCGGATTGCTCTTTATTGAACCAAATCTGTTCAAATAAATTTTGCTTATTGAAAAAGGAGCAGGTTGCCTTCAATAATGGTCTGCGTCTGCCTTGGGGTATTTCTCGACGCAAAGTTAAAATGGAAATCATATGTTAAGAGACTCAACGAAGCTTCCAGAGAAAATAATCTTAAGGTGTAAGTGCAGTTTAGCAAGCAGGCGGGGCGGCCAACTGACAGACGCATTTCTAACGATGTGGTCAATAAGTCGACGTTGGCACGTGTTGTGTGACCATTCAGTAACGACTACACTCAGTCATATAAGTCTGATGTAGCAAAACTATCTGGAGAATCGTAGCTAGTGACTGCTTCCTCAAAATCATATGAATGATTGTCGGGCAACTCCTTCAAAAGCGGTGTTCTTCACGAGAATGAGGAAGGTCTGGGCTAATTTAGCTTATAAGAGGCTATTATTCGTAGTTTCTCGTAACAATTATTAAAAAGTAGGTGTGGGTATCCCTTAACATTTTGGTAGGGTGCAACATGGTACTTACAATCTTTACATCTAGTGATGTAAAGCCACTATTTCGGCTCACCTCAACCCTCCAAAATATGATATGGTGATAATTTTGTCTTTCGGCAGTATAAGGGAAACTCGATGGATAATGACTCATTGGGTTTGCCATCTCACGACCGTGACGGGGGGTTTGAAGTAAGAACATTCTAAAACTTTGGCTTTCGACTTCTCGAAGTCGGTCCGCAACATACATACAAGGCCACCGATCCAGCTGTTGAAAACGGTCGGAGTTTTCAAAAATATTTCAATTGGAGTCTTATTGCCATTTCCCCTTATAATGAATTGTTTACTGGTAGGCCTATCCAAAAGATATCGGATATTGAGACACGAATTATATTATGTCTTGCCTCCAAATAGATATGGTTACGGTATAGTACCCTCACATATCAACGAGCATAACCTGGTTTCATTTTCTGCTTTACAAAAAGTGCTGTATAATTTATTTATCAACGTTCACATGATTAAAAAAAAACAAATTCAAAAACTTATGATAGTTCTTAAAATAAGCAATGAACATCGAATTCTTACGCGATTCATTAGAGGCCCTGCTTTACGTCGGTCAAAGCTTAACTCCTGAGCATATTATGCTCATTCAAAACTCCCTCATCGTCCTGCAAGCCGAAAATAAATTTCAAAACATCTTCTTTTGGGGTCGTATTAATGGAGTCGAAAGAGACTACTATATAGCTTTTGGCTATACAAAAGATTGCCTTCGCGAGAGAAAATATTTTTACAGCCTGGATGGCTACCAGTGGATAATGATGCCACCGTCAAAACCCGAAAATTTAGAACCTTCACTTGTTTGTAGAAAAAAATTCCAAGGAGATCCATTTTGCTATACTTGCATCGAGATGGTAAGAACTACTACCCTGATGATCAGTTTATAGATTCCCCCTTGCAGGATCCGAAATTCTGCATTGCAGAAAATCAAATAATTCTCGCCACTGAACCCAGGATGGTTCGCTTAAAAGAAGAAGACCGTCTAGCATGTATCGTCTGTTCAATTACTGAGGACAGTGCAATTGTCCCCAGGGGCGCTCTTTACAAAATGATGGACCAAAGTGTTATCTACAATCCAATGTTTCATGGCTTAGACGAACTGCAGGCTAACTTGAAAAGCTACTACCAGATTTATCGAGTTCCACGCAACGTCAAGGAATCAAATTTAATTAAACGGAGTGACTATAACTATACTATCGATTTCTTGGACACAATCGACGACGAAATTCCTCGAGATGTTGCTTTTACCCTGAATATGGAGCGCAATGGTCGTCTGACATTAATTCGATCATGCGTTTGGCCTGGAATGACATTCTTTCACAAGCTGAACACAAGTCAACACGGATTTGCTTATTTCGGGGATGGAAAGAAGAATTTTGATTTATTATTTATGATTTAAATGAAGTGTATCTATGTACATCCATAAAATTTCGTTTTAATAAAAAAATAAAGAGAAAAAAAGTATAGCCATACCTTTAATACCACCAGCCAGTTGGAAGTTGCACTGAAAGACAGCTGTTCCCTATTTCTAATACCGGCAGAGTGTCAATTTCAAAGCCCAACCTTATCGACATTGTGCATCCTTGGTTTGTTGGCCGTCATCTGTTTATTTTCCGACGCCGCGCGCAAAATCAAAATTACAAGTTTTTGCATCGTAAATTCGTCAGAAACCATAAAAATTATATTTTCATAATGGCTGAAAATGAAAATAACGACTCCACAAATGCATTGGAGGAGTCCAGCATAACTATGGTGGACGTTCTTGAGCAAGAAAAAGAAATGGAAGAGGAATATGCAGCAGTTTTGGGAGGTTCCGATGAAAAGTGCTGCACCTACACCAAGGTTTGTCTTACTTTTTGTCTGTAGACCTATCAAACATAAAAAATCAATTCAATTGCAGGGAAGTCAAAAACGACAAGCTCTGTATTCATGTTTGACTTGCTGTCCAGAAGCCAAAGGTGACTTGGAAAAGTGCGCTGGAATCTGCCTCGCTTGCTCGTATCAGTGCCACGAAAATCACGAGCTTATCGAATTGTATACAAAACGAAACTTCCGTTGTGATTGCCCCACAGAACGGATTCCAGGTGGAAAGTGTGCACTTAATGCGGAAATTTTTATCGATGGCAAGAAGGCACCAAAGATTGAATCGAATCTCTATAATCAAAACTTCCAGGGACTCTATTGTACTTGCAAGAGACCATACCCAGATCCAGAGAGTCCCACTGACGAGGTGATGTTGCAGTGTACCGTGTGCGAGGATTGGTATCACTTGAATCATCTTGATGTTGAGGTGAAGAAGTTAAGGGAGGACTATCACGAAATGGTTTGCGGTGGGTGTATGGAGAAGTATCAATTCTTACAAGACTACACAGGGATGGCGTTGAAGAAATTAGAAGCGACCAACGAGTCGGATAATGTTTCAGTTGTAGAAACTGATGACAAGTTGAAGTCGGATTTGGATAAAAGCATCTCGGAGATCATGAACATGAGCAGTGAAGATGCAGCTGGAACAACTGACGAGCCAAATACTTCAGCAAAGGCGGGTGATGTGGAGAAAAAGGAAGATTCTTGCGGACTAAGTCAAACCGACGAAGAACCGTCAGCAAAGAAACAGAAAATTGGTTCAGAATTTGAGTGTAATCGGCCGCAGATCCAAGGTGACTGGAAGAAAGGTGAGTAGATAACAAGAATCTAGAAACAAATTTTCAATTTCTCAAATTTATAATCCTATGTGGAGTGGAATTCTTAATCGATCGACGTCATAATTAAGATGTTGATGCGATTCCTTGTAGATCTTTCGTACACAACTAGACTAGTTTTCTCTCTAAGATTTTCCTCTGTTCAACACTAGGAGCCCAGTGACTTATAGTGACGTGTGCCTGCCGCGTTATTCGTGCTTCGTTCGATGCCGCTGATATTTGTTCGATTTGTCATTCAGACAGCCACAGATTCCATACAAGGAACCAATGTGTATAGTATTGCAGTGTCTGATTGTCGAGTGCGCAGTGATTATCCTGTCGGAAGTCGGATGGCTTTGGCAGTCGAGGTGCAACTTAGGTAAGAATTGTACGCAGTTTTGTGCGCCTGAGAGAACCTGGTGTACGGTTTTATCACGACTTTGGGAGTACATATTATGTATTTGCAAAATTAATACGCGTTGGTCGACATTTGTCTTGCCCTTTTGCTTACAGCAACAGTGGGCTCTATCAGTCACGTTAAACGATCGCTTTTTTTTTTGTTTCAGAACTACTCGTATTATCGTTGAGAGTGGCAACATCAGCTTCACACAACTTAAGCGTTAATTGCCTCTGCTCTTCCTTGGCTATACACAGCGCTGGTATATTTTCCGTAAAGTTGAGCATGTGGCGTCTTCCTTGTGTACTTTATGTTCAGCTACAATATCCCTTGTTTCCAGCTCGCCTCTTTAAATTACTCTGGGCATACCCAATGCAAATTAAGCTAAATTTCTTCCTTTCAGTATTATCTTAGTCCAATTGTCCATATTGTCTTCAGCAGTTTCAGGATTTTGACACCGTCTGTCTCAGCAGAAGCCGTAGTAGTTGTTAAGAGTTCAGATGTAACAACACCCGCGGCTCTGCTCGTAACGACTGTTAAATGCTAGAGTTTTCTGTGCTCGCTTAGTACAAATGAACGGGTGCTAATGCGTCTGAATACTGATGTTATTCTCATCTTCCAGTCAGAACTTCAAATGAAACCGGACAACAGTGATATTCTTGCTGTCAGGTGTTAAGCACACAGGCGCTTGCAAGTGTCTTGTTAGACCCAGTGCAAGTGGATTTTTGGGCCCTAGTCGCTCTAGTTGGTACCTACTAGATCATAAGAAAGGATTCGTATCCTGATAAACTACGAATGGCGTAACCCTCAACCCCTCCGGTTGTCAACTCATTATGTTGTTGGACAGTGTTTCAGTCGAAAAGTATATAACCATTATCAGCCCTTAAAAGTTCTAAACACAGAGTTGATTAGCACAACTTTTCTCATAATATGTATTGTTAATAAAATTTTGAAATAATTGTTTCTTATTTTAGGAGCCACATTCTGGACAGAACAATGGCGTTCAGCGCTCTGCAGCTGCACAAAATGCATTGCTATGTACGAAGAGGCTAAAGTAACGTTCCTACTCGATGTTGAGGATTCGGCCACTCACTATGAAGAGCGTGGAAAGAAAAATGCTAAAGAGTCCTCCTATGAACAGGGCATTCGTGCACTATCTACAATTGGGCGGACACAGCAAATCGATGCCATTACTGAGTACAATCGCATGAAAGAAAAGCTTAAGGAGTATCTTCAGACATTTGTTGCCAGCAAGAAAGTAGTCACCGAGGATGATATTAACAAATTTTTCCAGGAAATGAAAAATGAAAAGAATGCTAATCTAGGACAGCCATATTTTTGTCGCTAAATCTAGATGTCATTCCCTGTATATGTGTCAACTGAATTCATTCCTCTTCCATTTGTTTATATCTTAAGCGATCATCTATTGGAAATAAAACCTTTGTTAACGAGCTCACATAAAATCGTTACACACTCATTGGTTAGGTGTTAACCGTTTACTTTTATTATTTTTTGTTTTTATTGTAAATGTGTTCTCCTTTGATTCATAGTAGAATGGGGAACACAAAATTAAACTCTTGTTCGGTAAATGTATTAAATTTATTTGAATAAATATTGAAATAAATGAAAAAGTCTTTCTTTACGTATGTATTTGTTTTTGAAATTCTTATTGTTCTTCTGTTATTTATCTCTTGCATGTGCTTGAGGGGTTGGCTTACAGCGCAGACTTTAGTACCATTTTAAAGACCGCTCTTTCTTGCATCACTTCGGAGTGATGCCCGTTTTTGCATCTCTTTTACTTGCGATTGACAAGAGTTAACCTTCTATTGGCCTGTCTTCGCGTTTATACTAACTACAGAGGCTAGTTAGACACGGTCGTTACATTCGCCTTTTGTGAAGTTTTGTCATACTCATAGTCATTGATGTTGAGTGTTTTTTTTAGATGACAGCAAGTATTTACTTCCTTCGTTTTTACCTCATTTACCCATTTGCCGCCAGTTTTATATTTCCTGTTTCTGCTTTAATATTTGCAAATGTCTCACAAAGAATTCACTGTGTTCTGCCGATAGGATCTACGCCATCTCAATATGCAAGTAAACTTTCGAAAAATTATGCCCCTACTGTTGGCGTGTTTAGTATAACGATTAGTATAAGGCCTCGTAGAAGTAGCATCTTCCGACAGGTGCTGGTTCTTTAAATGACGAGAATGAGCCTCTGCAGCCGAACATCTTGCGGCTCTGCTAATAAGTCCTACTTCACGCCTCCCCGTGGCGCCATCTGGGAATCTCACTAGAGGTTGCGAAGTGAAGGGGGCAAATGGCGAGCTTCCTGCGCCATTAACCAGGATTAGTGTCGGAAAAACAAAACAAGACCTTATCCGGGCTACTCCGACATATTTGGAGCTCAGGCCGGAAAGGATTTCCAGGACTTAGTCAGGGTCTTGGAAAAGAGATGGTGGCGGACGAGTCCTATAAGGGCCAACGGCAGCGCTCACATCCCGGAACGGGTTACTGGCTTCGGTGTAACCGACTCCTCGTCCTAGGGGCACTCAAAATGGAACTGGTCCTCGAGGTTGGGGGTTGTGCCGCCGGAGTAACTGCCCGGCCTTTTAAAAAAGATTAAGTTACGAAGCATCAACAAGCCTCGGATATGGACGGATCTACTGTTGACAACCCACGCAAACGATTTAAGGACAATGAGCTTCGGATATGCACGTGGAATGTTAGATCCCTTAATAGACAACGTGCAGCCGAGCAACTAGCGGAGGCCCTAGACTGCTGCAAAGCAGACATAACCGCCATCCAAGAAATGCGATGGGATGGGCCGGACAAAAAGAAGATGAAAAACTGCGACATCTACTACGGCAATTGCTATCGACGGCAAAAGCAGCGCTTATTTGGATGCGGATTTGTTGTCGGAGGCAGACTAAGACGAGAAGTCCTCAGCTTCCGGCATGTGAGCGAGCGCCTCGTAGCAATCCGCATCAAGGCTAAATTCGCCAACATAAGCCTTATATGCGCGCATGCCCCCACAGAGGAGAAAGATGACGACACCAAGGATGCCTTCTACGAGCTCCTCAACAAGACCTACGAGCAACGCCCTAGCTATGACATTAAAATTGTCCTCGGTGATTTTAATGCAAAGCTAGGAAAAGAGGGTATCTTTGGTGGAACAATCGGAAAATATAGCCTGCACAACAACACCTCCGATAACGGATTCAGGCTAATCGACTTTGCGGCGGGGCGAAACATTGTCATGGCTAGCACGCGGTTCCCACATCTCGACATACACAAGGGGACTTGGAGAACTCCTGATCAATCAACAGTCAACCAGATTGATCACATTGCGATCGACGCAAGACACTCCTCCAGCATTATGGATGTCCGTACGTTCCGAGGAGCCAACATCGACTCGGACCATTACCTTGTTTAGCCAAGGTACGGTTGCGGATATCCCAAACTACGCCAAGACAAACTAATGCTGTGAGAAAATTCGACGTCAGACGGCTACAATCGCAAGAGATCGCCAAGTCCTTTTCCGATCGAGTGTCTCTTAATCTCTTAAGAGGTCTAATGCCGCCAGCATCAAGCATCGAAGACCATTGGAAACACTGCCAAAAAGCCATCAGAGATGCCGCTTCTGATGTGCTGGGTTTCACTCGTCCACCACAACGAAACCCCTGGTTCGATGATGAATGCCGGCAAGCACATGCAGCTAAGCAAGATGCATATAACGCGGCGCTGCTTAGAATGACCAGAGCTGCTCATGAGCTCTATGAGCGGAAGAGGAGAGACGAGCACCGGCTTCTCAGGAGGAAGAAGAAAGAGCATGAGAAGCGCGCGATCGAGGAAATTGAGAGATGCTACTCCAGGAATGAGGTTCGGAAGTTTTACCAAAAGGTAAAAACAACATGCCACGGAAACAAACCCCGAACCGAAGCCTGTAGAGATGAACAAGGGAACATCGTAGTAGAATCGCAGTCGATGCTGAGGATTTGGAAAGATCATTTCTGCAGACTGTATAACGGCGATGATGGACCAAATACCGCTGTCAGGCAGAATCAACCTTTCAACCTGGACGATGATGACCAACATTGGCCTGACTGCCGAGCTCTTCAAAGCGGCAGGCGATGACTTGGTAAGGAGCATACACCAACTCATCTGTAAAATATGGTCGGACGAAAGTATGCCCGATGAATGGAACCTCAGCATTGTTTGTCCAATTCTCAAGAAAGGAGACCCTCTGAACTGCGCCAACTACAGAGGCATCAGTCTCCTTAACATCGCATATAAGAATGTGTGTATAAGTGTGAACGTCTGAAGCCGTTGGTCAACAACCTGATAGGTCCATATCAGTGTGGCTTCAGGCCAGGAAAGTCCACCATCGACCAGATATTCACACTACGGCAGATCTTGGAGAAGACCCATGACCTTCAGATCGATACCCACCACCTATTCATCGATTTTAAGGCCGCGTATGACAGCATCTATAGAGACGATCTATATAGAGCAATGTCTAGTTTTGGCATCCCTTCCAAACTCGTCCGTCTGTGCAGGATGAGGATGGAGAATGCACGCTGCTCCATCAAGGTCGGTAAAGATCTCACCGAGACCTTTGATGTCCAGAAAGGATTTAGACAAGGCGATGCCCTGTCATGCGATTTTTTCAACATCGTACTTGAAAGAATAGTGCAAAACTCACGAGCAAACACAATAGGCACTATCTTTCAAAAGTCCGTCCAACTACTCTCATACGCCGACGATATTTACATAATCGGGAGAAAGCAGCGTGATGTCAGTGGCGCTTTCGTGAGTATTGAGACGGAAGCGGCGAAAATGGGTTTAGCGGTCAATGAGGGCAAGACCAAGTATATGCTGTCAAGCAAAAAGGACAACCAACACCGACGTCTCGGACAGAACGTCACCCTCGACAGATATAACTTTGAGGTAGTTAAGGACCTTGTCTACCTAGGCTCCGCTATAAATACAGACAACGACACCAGCTCTGAGATCAAGCGAAGAATAACTCTTGCCAACCGCTCTTTCTTTGGGTTAAGAAGGCAATTGAGTAGCAAAGCCCTCTCTCGGACAACAAAAGTCACCCTTTATAAGACTTTAATAATCCCGGTCCTGCTCTATGGCGCAGAGGCATGGACATTATCAAAAATGGATGAGGGTGTTCTTGGTTGCTTCGAGAGAAAAATTCTTCGGGCGATCTTCGGTCCCGTCTGCATTGACGGTGAGTGGAGGAGGAGATACAACGACGAACTGTATGGACTTTACAGCGACATGGACCTAGCCAGAACAGTGAAGATCCAAAGATCGAGATGGCTGGGTCATGTAGAGCGCATGGACACCAATGCTCCGGTCCGAAAAGTCTTCGAATCCGCCCCCGAGGGACAGCGCAGTAGAGGAAGGCCAAGACTCAGGTGGCGCACGCAAGTGGAAGAGGACCTCAGCCAACTTAGCGTGCGAAACTGGAGGCAGCTAGCCAGGGATCGAGCTGGCTGGAGAAGCTTGTTGACTGAGGCCCAGGTCCACCCCGGACTGTAGCGCCACCTAAAGAAAAAGAAAGAAGTTGGCGTGTGTGTTTCGCATAATACTCCCTAGTACGATGTTGAAGAAATCACATGTCAATAGATTGCCTTATTGGTAATGTAAAAATATGTTCTATTGTGGACTTTCTAAGCCTTAGGTCTCGCTGTAAAGACCAATTAGTTGATTGGTAAAAGGTCTTACGCGATAATAGTATTGAAGACAACATTTCATAAGCGACGTTTGAAGGGACTAGTACGGTTTTTTTTGGCGCAGGCTAGAGGGTCTTGTTTTTTTAAGACAGGCCAAAAAATGCGGAGGTTGCATTTGCCTAGGATGCTTACTTCCGACCATATTTTAGTGTGATGATGTGGTGCCTGCCCAGCAAAATCACTTTCCGCCATATTGAATAGCATTGCAGCTAGACTGTCAGTAGTGGGATTCTTTTTGAACTCAAGTCGGCACTTCCTCGGGGTCGAATGGAACTGGAAATTTAGCTTGAGAACGAAATGTTGATCGCATGCATCCTTTAACAGTCCGCAAATATATTTTTTTCCATATGTTCAAGGTTGATTTCGAAACAATGACTAGTTTACCATGTTCGTGTTGCTGAAACATATTATTATATTGGTATTAACATACCAAGGCTGGTATTTGTGTGTGTGTATTCCTCAACTCTTGAGTCTGCAGTCCATTAGTGAAGTTTTAGTCTCGGTTAAACAGCAATTGAGCAATCTCTCCGAAACCTTTGATACGAAAAAGGGGTACAGACAAGATCATACGCTATCATATGACTTCTGACAAAATTTTGCGAAACTCGGAAGTTTATGCTAGAGGAAATTTTTTCCAAAAGTCTATGTAACTATTGCATGTAAATACTTGCGAACGGTGATGCAATTGACAAAATGCAGTATGCTCTCGCCGGTCTGTTTGGGAATATTAAAACAGAAAGGGAAAAGAAAGGTTTAAGTGCAACGACACTTGACCCTCTGATCGAGACTCTAACTCTAGTGTTAAGACGGGAATTTTTCCTGTCTTTCGTCATAGAACAGATTATTCACTCCGTCTCCTATCCGAAATTTGTCCGTTTCCAAAGCGCCAATCCATTCCTGTCCTCAGTGGTCGACGACCTCAACACGTTTATTGTCTCCAAAACTTCTGCGTCTCCAATCTTAGATCCTATGTTTCTCCCTGCTAAGGAATAAGTCGATATCCGGACGAAGGCCGGTATACCGCGTCCCGCTTAGAGACCAGAGATTTTACAAAAGTATTCGCCTGTACTGCGCTTATTTAAATGTTAAGCCCGACTCTATCTTCATCGATGACACAACTCAAACAAATATTATGGTTTCAATACAACAAGAAAGATTACTACCGGTTGTTCAAATTTCAACATCTCCCCAACAGATGTTGCTGTCGATCTTTTTTCATATGTTTCATATGTCTCTTCTAAACGTATCTCGTACCTGAAGTAAAAACGTTAAAACAACCATCCTTTCCAACCCCCCTATCAATAACACACCCAAACGCTCATGACTTTATTACAAAAATGTAAGGGGACTGCGCACAAAACCACTTCAGTCCATTTTAACTCCCAAAACCTTCCATACGATATTTTTGGTTTGACCAAAACGAATCTAATATCTAATATCAAAAATTCAGAACCGTTTGCACCAGAATTTAAAGTGTTTCGTAGTGATAGCCGTGAGAACAATGATTATTGTATTCGTCGAAGGCTTCTTCTCCTTCATGATCGTGTTGAGTCTTAACTCGGTAAAAAGTAAGTAACAGCCTAATTCGAATTGATCGCTGTTAAAGTAATTGCCTTTAAGAGCGGATCATATTATTGTATGTACAAGGTGGCGCAAAATTTATCATCCAATTTTGTTTTTGAATTACTTTGGAAATGGATCTTTACAATTTTTTCTGTTAAGTGGAAAAGATGATGTTCGCCAAATGGCTGCCGCCAGTGTTGATACACTTCCATGCCCTGTTCGTCTTCCTGTCGAATATTCTCCTTACGGGCTGCAATTTTCTGAGGCTTGTTGGCATAAATACGCGACTTCAAGTAGCCCCAAAGAAAGAAGTCTGGGATGGTTAAATCGGGCGATTTTGCTGGCTATGCCAAATTGCCAAAACGGGAGATTACGCGACCAGGAAACGCTTCCTTCACAATATCCAATGTGGCTCGTGCTGTGTGCGCGGTTGCACCGTCTTGTTGAAACCACATGTTCACCAAGCCTTGCTCATCCAATTCCGGCAGTAAGAAGTCATTTATCATGGCCCTGTAGCGTTCGTCAGTAACAGTGTTCGTATTGCCGATGGCGTCCTCAAAAAAATACGGCCCAATCACTCCTCCCGCATGAACGCCGCACCACACAGTGACTTTGAGTGGATGTTATGGCTCTTCGTGCATCACACGCGGATTTTCAGTGCCCCGGAAACCGAGATTTTGCTTATTGACGTAACCGCTTTAGTGGAAATGCGCCTCGTCGCTTATGATGATTTTCGACAAAATCATGCTCTTCATTGTTTAGATTGAGAATGGCTTGACAGCGGAGTATAGCGCTCCATTGCTTGTCTGTTTGTATTTCGCAGCTGTCTAGTTAACAAATGTCAAATACGACTGACGTATGACGCCATTTGCAAAAATTATAACATCTTCAGATAGGATGATTAAATTTGCGCCACCTTTTATAATCTGTGTTTGTTGTTACATTCGCCCCTTCCAACCAACACCGGGCAACTAGCCCGCAACTAATGTGGTTCAGTTCCTTTTGGACATTGTTGACCCTTGTGACAATATCATTTTATTATATTTTGACAATTTTAATCTCCCTCATCTCTATTGGACTTAATCAGACGATGAATTTTATGTCAGTGTTTTCTCATTTGATATCAACAATCCTATTTCACCCTTAGTAACTTCTTACCACTTCAACTTCCGTAAAACAATTTACACTAAACTCAGCAGTTTTCTATGTAGTGTTACTTATGGCACGTGTATATCAAATCTGGTTCTGAATGTGACTCGAAATTACCTATGATCTCCGTACAACTTCTCCCAATCTCTTGATATTCGCTTTAACACATATATCAACCGATCGCAAACATATTTCTGACCCTAAACCATTGTTTCACTTTATCAAAAAAAAACCCATGGCTATCCGTCTGGTCTCTAATTCTCCAATATGTCATTGTCTGATCCTACAGCCATCAATTATTTAATATCTTTAGTGATCCCTTTTCTACCCAGTCTGAAGACTTCGGTTACTTGAGTAATTGCACTCAGACAACACTATGACATCGTGCCATCACAATTTCACTGCAGATCTATCCTTGCATTGAACCAACATGCAATTCTTAAGCCCAGATCAGCCACTACCAATCCTATTGAGTTCGCTTCTAGTACATTACTATTGACTTACGTTAGGCATTCAATTCTTTTCAAACTTTATGCACTTGTTTTCAACTTGGGCTGATTTATTGGCTCAAATCTTTTTTGGAAGAATGCTTTTACCTTTATTAAAGCTACTTCGGGTGTTCCACAAGGTAGTCACTCTGGTCCATTAATTTTCTTTTTCAACATTAATTATGTTGTTAATATTAAAAAGAACTCACATATCTCTCTATATGAAAATCTATAGACAAATTTCTAAATTGTCTGATTATCAACCTCTACAATACGATCTCAATATGTTCTTAATTAGGTGCCCCAAAAATATCCTTGAGCTCATATGTAGTCCCGGAAGCGTTCAACACTTCCTGACCTGCGACTATAGTTACTTACTTACTATACACATGCCTACAATGTCACCTAGTTTGTGCTTTCAAAAGTAAATTTTAAATAAAACACATTTCCGGTTTAGATTAAGATTAAATATTTATTTCAATATATTGTTTCGATCTTGCCATTATGAACGGAATATAACATCATTCAAATGTTCTCCATTGTAGTTTTTGCAGATCTTGATTCTGACAAGCTAATTTTCAAAAACTTTTTGTCACATATCGATCAATAACTCGCCCATAACTTCAGTAATGTAGAAAATACGCCATAACGTGCTGTAAGACCATCCACGCCGTGAAATCGATAAATTTTGATCTTCTTCAACATTATCACTAACGGCAGCTGTATTTTCTTTAGAGAGTGGATTTCGATGATGGATAGGCCTTAAGACATCTATAACAGAGTTAGTCTTTTCGATTTCATTTAATTTCAAAATTTTGCCTTTAGTACGCTCAGACGGACGTTTATGTCGACCATTGGTTAGGTTAGGTTAAAACAGGGGTGTGTCATCACATAAACACTAGACACCAAAGCGGGCTCATCGTGATCTCTGTGGAATCAGTTGAACTTCTAATCGAAGGGGATTAGATCTTGACAATTTCCCTGGTAAAACATCCAATTTCTTTGCAAAAGCCAAGAAGGCATTTGAAGTTAGTGCCGCCTATTTCCTCTAGGTTTTTGAAAAAGTTTTTCCCTAAGAATTTCCTTCGCATTTACAAAGTATGTGTGTTATGTCCTCAGTCGCTTGCAGATCACCGCAGAATCTGCAGATATCCGTATCTGAAAATTTTAATCTCCTTGCGCATTTCGGCAGAAGACAATGTGATGTCAGGATTTCTATTATTGTCCTAAGCTTATCTCGTTTAATTTTATTAACTCCTTAGATCTTTTACCGCCAAGATATGGCCATAGAACCTTGGATTCCCTACATGCCAGACCACCTTAGGTTGGCATTCTTTATGGTTTTTTCTTTGACAATGCGCCTAACTATGCAAAGGGGTGGCTTGATGCTAGCCTCACTATTATCTAGTAGCCCTCTTTTAGTAGCCCTCTTCTAACTGGTAGCAAGCTCATCGGCTTGTTTATTTCCCTCTATGTCCTGTCCTGGCACCCAGAACAGTCTCACCCGGTTCTGACTGCATAATGCTTTGAGCATTGTGCGACGGCCCCTGACTATATCAGAGTTGATATTGGTCGATTCCATTGCCTTAAGAGCAGCCTGGTTGTAGACGTAGATAGCGGTATATTTCCGGATACCGATCTCATCTGCATTAGCCGTCCGTGAAAATTGCAATTTCATTTGGCCTGCTTATAGCATTTTCTTGCCTGTCCTCCGGGTATATTATATAACACGGATTGTCGAAGTCGACCATGCCGTTCTTTGAATCGCCGCTTATTTTCTGTAAGCGGTTTCCTTGTTTGTTGCTTTCCACCATACTAGTAGTATGGGTCTTATTACCACCGTATAAAGCCAGTGCACCATAGCAGGTTTTAAGCCCAAAGCTTTTCCTACCGTCCTTTTGCGTAGAAAAATGTGCCTTTTTGATACTTTCCGATTCTAAGATTCCAATACAGTTTTTTTGTTCAGAATTACACCCAAATACCTTGCGGTGTCCGAGAGGGACAATTCCATTCCGTTGAATTTTGGGAGTATGAATTGCGGTATCTTGTACTTTCTGGTAAAAAGAACCAGTTCCGTTTTGGAAGGCTTGGCATCGAGACCACAGCTGTTTGCTCAAGTGATGATCGTTTTCAGGCAACCTCCATAATATCGCTTTATGTCGACCATAAATGGTATAGCAGACTCACTTAGCCCGCAAGAAATGTGGAACAGCATGCACGAGGAATGCATAACACTCGCAAAGTCCCATCTGAGGACTATATCGAAATACCATTACGTCGGCAAAGAAACATGGTGGTGGAATGACGAAACCAAACGAGCTGTGGCCGACAAGAAGAGTGCATTCCAAGCGTGGACAAAATGCGATCGGAGCGACGATATCGAAAAAGCTCGACTGGCTCTTGAATACGAGCGTCTTAAAAAGATCGCAAAGAAAGTCTTGGCTCGAACTCGAGCGGCAGAAGTGGAAAACCTGTACCAGGAGTTGGAACAAATATCCTCACGATCGGCGGATAGAAGACAAGCTATCCAAGAAGTTCAAACGTCGTACAGTACTAGAATGCCAAATATTTTTAAGCTCGCTGCACAGAGGAGAAAAAATTCAATGGAAATAACCTCGCCGAAATACATCAAAACGCAGACGGTCGCTTATTAACAAATGAAAAGGAAATTTGTGACCGGTGGCTTGAATACTGTAAGGAGTTGCTTAACAAACAGTTTCCACGTGATATCGTGCCGACAGCTGGTCTTTTCAAGGAGGAAGTTTCGGACTTTTCAATCGAAGAAATAAGTATAGCAATTGGAAAAATGAAGCGGGGGAAAGCGGCGGGACCAGACAGCATTCCATCAGAGTTTTGGTCGAAGATGGAGGAAATTAAAATGTGGACAACCTATGCCGAATCAATGGAGAAGTAGCTTCTTGGTTCCATTATACAAAGGAACTCGAGAATGCAACAACTACCGTTCAATCAAGCTTATGTCACACACAATGAAAATCGTCGAAAGAGTCTTAAACGAACGTCTTCGGCAAATAATAATAATAGCCAGTGTGGATTTGTTGAAGGAAGATCGACGGTGGACGCTATCCAAAGCCTACGAATAATAATGGAAAAGCACCGAGATTCGTCTAAGGATTTACACATGGTATTTATCGACCTCGAGAAAGCATTCGATCGAGTGCCTAGGGATCTCATATGGGCCGCGCTGAGGTCTCAAAACGTACCGGAAACGTATGTTAGAATAATACAAGACATGTACGGAAACGTGAAAACTGCGGTTAAAAGCTCTGCTGGACTAACGAGAGAATTTCCAGTTAATGTCGGAGTGCATCAAGGAAGCGTACTTAGCCTTTTCCTCTTTAACGTAGTATTCGACTATCTTTTAAAAGACTGCATGCGCGAAGCAAATGTAACACCAATTCTCTTCGCTGACGACGCAGTTATACTTAGCGATAACGTCGAAGATTTACAGAACGCCTTAGATTCATGGAGAAATGCGCTAGAGAGAAACGGGTTTAAAATAAGTCGTTCAAAGACGGAGCATTTGACGTGCCCATTTGCGCATCCGTTGCGACCTGTTCCGGATATAATGTTAGACGGAATAGTTCTTCCGAAAAGCACTATCTTTAAGTACTTAGGATCAATCGTTAACATGGAAGCGAAATGTGACGACGACGTAAACCACAGAGTGAGTGTGGGAAGGATGAAATGGCGGGGAAATTCGGGAATCTTTTGCGACCGAAAATTTCCACTTAAATTGAAGGGGAAACTCTACACCACGGTTGTTCGACCAGCTCTTATGTACGGCTCACAGTGCTGGACAATGTACGAAGCGTTTAAAAACAAAATGACGGCAGCGGAAATGAAAATATTAAGGATGTCTAGTGGAGGCACTAAACGCTATTGCATTAGATCTACGCGTATAAGAGGAAGTCTACATATAAAGAATTCGGTAAACGAACAGCTTGAGGCGAATAGAATAAGTTGGTATTGCCACGTTCAAAGAAGATCTGCGGAAAATCCGGTTAAAAAGGCACTATCAACTACGGTCACTCCAACTGTAAGAAAACGAGGTCGGAAAAAGAATTCCTGGATTTCTCAGATGGCAAATGCGCAACAATGTCTGGGGTTAACCACTGAAGCGATCCAGGACCGAGCATTATGTAGACGCGTTCTGCGGTCTGCGACATTAGCCAACCCCATAAGCGGAGCAGCAGCGATGCAGTAAAAATGGGAAACTCGTTACGCATAAGTTCGTATAACGAGGAAAGGGTTAATAAAAGGATAAGAAGAAGAAGAAGTCGACCATAATCTGTTCGAAATGTTCGTTACGTACTTATTATAGAGTCACTATCTTTGTAATAAGTTACTACAATTTTAACACGTTCAGCGATTGTTAACGATACATATTATAAAATGGCAACCCCTTAACTAAACATATGTAGTCTCAGATGAAAGTTGTGGTTGACGATTGTGATTGAAACAGGGATGCCAAATCTTGACCACGAATTGGATGACCCTATATTTGCCCACGCTGTAGCTTTAGTCACTTCAATGCAGGACTTTAACGTTATCTGTAAAACAGAACTTAATTTCCGCACCCACATTTATTTGAACATCAGGATAGAGTTTTCTGACCCCTACGTCACTAAATCACTTTAGTTAGGCTACTTTCTGAATATGCTAGCTCGGTATGGCCCCCTTACTGTGAAAACCATATTCTAAATATCAAAGCTGTCCAACACAGATTCCTACGAATCACTCTGTGCAAGTTCGCATGGCTGTGCTTGTTATTTTTGGAAAATCTTCGCGAATCCGCCGATATACACCAACTGTTAACCAGCACCACAGACTGTATTTCCCTTTTTCTTGTTTAAATAACCACCGAACGGCATATGAACTGCTGTCTTGTGTATTACGTGAAGAATAGAATTACACATTTTAGCAGAAGTACCCTCAAAACACCCTAAATTATCACCTCTCTCGATTTTGATCTATCCTGTTCATAAGTTTTAGTTTAAGAGCAGTTTGTACTAAACTCAACAGAGTAGTCCAGGGTTGACTAGGCCTGCTAGATTAAGAGGCAGTGACCCATTTAGAAAAGTAGGCGAAAAGTCATCTTAGATGAATTTGAACGATCTGGATCGAAGAAGATCTTATCTGTCTATGGAGGCATGAAGAAGTAAAGGTTGGGGCTTAGGTCCACTGCAGACTGTTGCGCCATTTAAGTAAGTAAGTAAAAATTACTGTAATGATAAACTTTGCGTTATGTAAATGATTCGATAAAAGTTGTTTGCCATTTTCCAATACTGCGCATGCTTTTTCCGCTTCCACACCTTACATTTCAGTCCTTCCCATTCGTTAAGAAGCAATGAATACAGAATCGTTCGAAATAGTTATAAATCTATTGGCAACACTTGCCGCACCAAGGTGACGAGCGGAATTGAGTGACTGTTCGCAAGATTCAATTAACGCGACACTGAATCGTGTTGGTAATAGCGTGGCAGGCTAAAAACGTTATTTAAATCAATTAGCAATTTGAAAACAAAACTATTTACTTCTTATGGTTTTATTAATTTTTTTTTAAACAAATTCTTCTACAAACTTTATTTACAAAATGTATCTTTAAAATCTAATCGTATGCTAGATATCTATTTTTTTCTTTCAATAAAAATTATTTTTGTTTTTTTTTTATTTTATATATATAATTTTATTTTTTTGTTAAAATTAAATATAAACTTAAAAAAAATAATAATAATTTCTGTTTTTTTTTTTTTAAAGAATTCTACACAAATTTTGAAGATCTTCTATCTTTCGGTTAAATAAAATAATAACACACAACTGCTAGCCGAATCATGCAGGAAAGTTACGAGTAGCTCAGTAGGCACCAAATGTCCTTCGAACGAGAATATGAATATCCTTGTGAATTGGCGCTGTCGAGTGATGCGATTTTAATGCGCCAAAAATTCTGTTTTGTGGCACGTGATGGCGCCATGTCATCATGTCGTCGTCGTGTATGTGTATGTACATTTGTTATGATATCGACAAATTTGAGAGCTCCTCCGAGTTAAGATGCATCAGCTGTTCGCTGTCCATATTGAAGAGGCTACTTATGCCGGGTGCTTCATTTTCAGAGGGTGCTGCCGCCGCAATTCCTGCTGCCTGGCCATCTCCATCGTCGTGATTGTGGTGCGGTTGCTGCTGGTGCTGAAGTTGATGCTGGTGATGTTGATTGTGTTGAGTATTAGCTATCAAATGATTTATATTGTAGTTGTTATTGGCCATACATCCTGATGGTAGATTCCATGGCTGGTTATTGTTCGAGTGAGAGGTGGAGGCTGCTGAGGACGGCGCTGCCGTCTGGGTTATAAGATTGTTCACATTGAAATTGGTGAGATTATTAATATTCGGCATGGTTTGCTTGATGTCGGGCCATTGTTGGCCTGGATGTGCGGATGGGCTTTGCATGTGATTGTAGCCATGCACTTGGCCGGCTTGCTGCTGCTGATGGTAAGTATCGTAATCCATGGGGGAGCCATTGACTGTTGGACCCCCTCCGCCAGGCATACCGTATTGATGACTTGGTGATATCAGATTACCATTACCACCGGTGGCCATATTGTATGGAGATGGAGTGCCACTTGCATTGTGATTGTACGGATTGGAAGGCGAAACTGGTTGTGGTGATGGAGTTTGGCCAGTCACTCTGTATGTGTTGTTATATGTTGGATACGGGAGTGGTGATGTGTCTAAGATAAATGAAAAGAAGTGAAAATTGGATTTTAATTAATTTACTGAATGGAACTGAGTTTGATTTGATTTGATTTTAAATGGATTGGTTTTGTTGGTGTGCAGACCAGGTGGTCTTTTTAAAGAGATATCCATTGAATAGAACGTATGTGTCGTCGCCGAGTGGTATGGTCTTGAACTAAGAAGAGTTCAGTTAGTAATTAATAGGTGTAATTACATTTCGTCACAGAAGTTCTAAGGAATGGGAATTGTTTTAGAGCCGAGTTTGTATTCGACAAGAAAACAATGGCTGTTAGGTGACAGATTTTCATATTCCGTGCACCACATGATGAATTCAGGATTTGCTGAAATGAAATAGGCTTGATTGCACCTAGTGGCGCCTTTGCAAGTATTGAGACAGACAGACAGACAGAACGTCGCCCTTGACAGGTATAACTAGGCTCCGCTATGAATTCAGACAACGAACAAACGCTGAGATCAAACGAAGAATAACTCTTGCCAATCACTGCTTCTTTGGGCTAATAAGGCAATTGACTAGTAAAGCCCTCTCTCAAACAACAAAAGTTACCCTATACAGGGTGAGTTTTTTGACTTGAGATATTAAAATTACTCGAAAAATACGCGATATCGCGAAAAATGTTTCAGACAAAAGACACAAGGTTCTGAAGGGGACATATAAGACCTAAATAATCCCAGTCCTCCTCTATGGGGCAGAGGCTGGACACTATCAAAAATGGATGAGGGTGCTCTAGGCTGCTTCGACAGGAAAATTCTTCGAGTGATTTTCGGTCCCGTCTGCATTGACGGTGACTGGAGGAGGAGATACAACGACGAACTTTATGGACTGTACAGCGACATGGACCTAGCCAGAAGAGTGAAGATCCTATTAAGATGGCTGGGTCATGTAGAGCAGATGGACACCAATGCTCTGGTTCGAAAAGTCTCCGAATCAGGCCCCGAGGGAAAGCGCAGTAGAGGAAGACCGTGACTCAGGTGGCGCCAACTTAGCGTGCGAAACTGGAGGCAAGCCACACCACATCAATTGAAAAGATACTGCCAACCGACGCTGAAGTAAAACTATCTTTGCTTACTAGTAGCGGATATATAACATAAATTCAAATAAAATTTTGTAAATAGGCTTAATGAAAGAAGGAGCAGTTCCCATTCAAGTTCCATTCCTGTGGATATTGTTTATTGTTCTATAGCGTTTAAGAAAATACGTTTTTTTAAGTCGAGCGACTCGTCTCAGTTATAGTGGAACAGTTAAGAAAGATTTAAATACACTTATGATGAGGAGAAATAGATGTGTCCTGATTGCATCAATATCCAGTGCTTTTTTTATGTATCAATTAAGAATTTTTGGAGGAAGTTGGAAGGTGTTTTTATAAAAGCTTGAGAACTTTAAATAATAATACAAGACGGAAATATTGTTGGAATACATAATAATCTGGTAGATTTCATTTATTTTTTAAATATGATTTCCGGCATATGCCCGATGCGGCTGCGAGTTACATGGTCCATTCGATCAGTCCAATTTTTTACTACTTTTTCCAATAAATCTGGCCGTATGGCGCCACTGGTGGCTTGAATATTGGCTTCTAATGCTTCAAGAGCTGCTGGTTTGTCGGCATAAACCAATGTCTTAACATAGCCCCATAAAGAGTAATCGAGAGGCGTTAAGTCGCACGAACGAGGGAGTCAGTTAACAGGACCACTTCTGGAAATAAAGTTGACACCAAATTGATTTTGCAATAAATTGATGGTTAAGCGCGCTGTATGGCAAGTTATGCCGTCTTGTTGGAACCAAATGTCGTCTATGCTTAGCTGATTAAGTTTTGGAAACAAAAAATCAGTCAGCATGGCTTGATAGCGCTCGCCATTCACCGTGACGGCACCGTGTAAACCGCAGCAAACAGTCAATTTTAATGGAAGCAATGGTGATTCGTTAACAGCTTGAATCGAGAAGAGTAAGGTAAGTGCGAAAACGATCAGTAACTGTACAAATTGATTTCGCACTAGGCCGATTATGTTGACCGTAAAATTGACAAAGTGCTTTATGAACTTCACGAACAGATTTATTCTTTTCAAAGTAAATTTTCACAATTTGGAAGCGTTGTTCTGGCGTTAAACGATTCATGGTGAATTTTCAAATAGAAATGTGAACACAATTTGACATTGACAGCTGTCAAACCATAGACAACAACCATCTAAACTTCTTATGCAGCTAAAAAAACATCTTTTACATAGGACCAGATATAATGATGCCCGCCTTTGCAGCCACTGCAGCCTTGAGATATCTGAGTTCTGTTTGTTCCATTCCACCATTGTGGCTTGGTCATCAACGTAGTTAACTGTATCATTGTCTACTAAGACGTCGATTATAAGTAATCACAGGATATTGGCAAAGCCAAATAATTATTGTACACGTTGAACTCTCGCTATTGAAGATAGAAGAAAACACGAATAATCATATTCAATGGCGAGGTATATTTTTGGTTAAAAAACAAAATTGACCCATTTGGTTAAGCGAACATCCGGAAGTTCCGACAACAGCTATTGTATCTATTTGAAAAAAATGGTTCTTTGGTGCGGTATTCATGTCGGAAGTAAAATTGGGCCGAGCTTTTTCCAAGATAATGTCGCTTTTGCTTTGGAATAAATTAATTGGAGGATATGTGGTTTGAATAGGACAGTATGAAACAATCAGTTGATTGAAGATTTACTTCAGTGATCATATCGGAAGAAATTGGCGTGTCAATTGGCCTTTATTCTAGGTTGTATTATGGCCCTGCTCTATTTCTATGAACATTCGATGAATAATTACTGGAATATCGGCTGAATTATGTAAAAATCACGTAAAATTAGTTCAGCGTGATGTCATATTTTAAATTAATGGTATCGATGATATTTCAATTCTAAATACGTAGTTCATTCCTACCTTCAACGAATGTCTTTTCATTAAAAAAAAAAAATGAGGCACGCCTAATAGGAACTCTGGCCTGAGTAAAAATCCATATTTATTGAAATATCTTTAGGAAAAAAATAGCCATTTAGGATGAGGGAATTATTGGGGTTCTTAAATTAAAAGCCAAAAATGCTTACCTCTCGGTTCTGTTTTGATTGCCGGATTGGGTAGGACATTCAAAAAGTTTATTCCTTGTTGCACTCCTGAAATTAAAATAATAATAGATTTAGTCAAAAATAAACAGAGAATAAAAATTGCATACAAAAAATAACTAAATGAAAGCATCATGCACAATGAAAAACAATGAAATGTAATACATATATAATAAAAAACATGCAAATTCCAAAAGCCTTAAGAACAAATAGAAATTATAGCCAATCGTAAACATAAACTCTAATAAAAACAATAATCATAAGCTCAGTGTAAAATAACTACAAAAAGGTACACGACAACACAAAACACTTAAAGCAAATCTCTAGACTTACATAAATATTCATAATCTTCAATACGAATCTGAAATACTCTCTTTCGTTTCACGACTTTAAAATAATTTTAATTTATTGTGTAAATAAAACAACTTCCCTTCAATTATATATGAAACAATCATTCTTATTTATTTAAGTTATTTTTTTTTTGTTTACCATTTATTTTTATTTTTTGTATAATAAAATTCTACTATTTTTATATTTAATTTATTTTTAATAACAATATTTTGAATACAACCATTTTTGATTCATATTCAAATGTGAATAGTTTCTTGTTTTTTTTTTTTATTAATATTCTTTCTGTTTTGTTTTTATAAAATATATATTCCAAAATTTAACAATATCCAAATTTTACTAAATTTTCTAAATTTATTTTGTATAAAATTTAATAAAATGATTTTTGTATGTTACTTTTATCGACACATACACAATGTAATCATTTGAATAATATCTTCAATGTCTTCTGACAAAATATATGCTGAGCATTTTTGTTTTGTTTAAATTTGAAGATGATAAATAAAAAATATTTCCTTTTATTTATTTAAAATTTTGTCTGCATTCAGAACAACAGAAGGAACAATATTTTACTCTTCTTAATTAATATTTAAATTCAATCATTGCACTTTCAGTTAAATTACTGTTATATTTTGTGTATGTACCTTGTTAAAATATTTAATATTTTGTATAAATTTGAACATATCTTCTTTTTTTTTTAAGTTGTTATTGTTAAATACGTGCTCAAGTTCAAGTGAAGGATAGATTAATTCGTAACTTGTATGTTAAGTGTACTTTATAGTCTTTTAGTTGATTACTTATACCTCTCCTGATTATAAGGTTTAACATAATTATATAATATATATTAATTTCAATAAATTTATTTTAAGGCATTTATTTGGTTAGATAAATTGGCTCTTGAGAGATTTGGAAAAAAATAAAAATTACGAAATCTACAAACTGTGTCAAGTAGATTGGTTTTCATTTGGAAACGATACTCTATGAGATTTATATATAAAAATAAGTTGACACTTTATTTATGTGTATGTCAACTGACAAAGTGCGTTGGTTTTCATTTTGAGTGCAGATTCTTATTTTTACAAATACCTTTAGGTTTGTTCTAAAATGTAGAACTTGCGGAACTAATGTTTCCGTCGAGGGTTTCTCTCAAAACTCATTTGAGAAATCCAAAAAATTTTTGTTTTTGTGATGTCAAAAGGAATCTAATGATATTGGACCATTTGACTTTCTTTTTCCAGTAAAAAATTAAGTTTTTTTTGTTTTGTTCCATTTTTTCCAATTTTACTTCGACGGTTTCGTTACTGTTCTCGAATACTGGCGCTGAATAATATCTCGGATTCTCGTGCGGAGTTTATCGTTTCAAACAAACTGTTAAATTCCACGAACATGGACAAACAAATTTTTCGGCTATCGACTACCAATAAATTATGGGGTGACAATACCGTTCTTGACTAAGAAAAACAACTACTCTCAAAAATTAATATATCTTTAGTTAACTTAGCACCTTCAATATGGTAGAGAATTTCGAAGCTGTTTCTGGGGCAAAATTATCTAGACAAAATGGCTTTCGAGAGTACTTTGAGATGCAATGGTGACGTTATTTTACATTAGACTCATTTTAAAGAAGGCTCTACAGCAGACAAATGTCACGCTTGTTCATGACTACGTGAGGGAAATTGAAACTTTTAGACGGAGTTCTGGACAACAAAAACCGTAACAATATCAAAGTATTTGGATGATAGCCTCCCTGTTGGCCTACGATATAAAAAGTTTCCAAGAAAAAACAACCAAGAGCACATCGTTATGATTTCTTTCGATAGCTATTATGCAAAGGTCGGATCTTAACTCTGCACCACCGATGTTGTGCAAGAGTAAGTTTCAACTTATAACTAGCATCCTTAGCTGAGCTTTTTGCACTTTAATTGAAACTAAAACTGAATGGTTTACATATATCAACATTGATTCATTGAACAGCTAGCAAATGCCAAACACTGGCACGCTCTCAAAATCAAATGAACTTTCCAACGAAACAATCACTCGACCATGTAGCCAGCTAAACAGGAATACAATAGGCGAGTTAGACCCCAAAAGATGCGGAATAGACATGGCTGGTATTCTGGCTTCAAACCGATCTTTCAATAAAGATTTCAAACGCGAAAGCTTAGCGGGTTATCACCGACTAAGGCATCAAGTTAAGTTCTCTGATAGATATGTTACTTGTAGACTTTGCGACGGAAACTAAAATAGATTTAACATGATGCATGAACAATTATTTCAATATAATAAATACATAAGGGAAGTAATTTGGAAGCATTTTCAAATTCTGCCGCTTTCTGGAACTGAAAAGAATGGGTTTGAATCTGCTACTTTGGTAGGAGTACACCTTTACGTCAGGCACCAACACGCCAACTCAGCACTTAAGCTTCGCTGCACAAGAGTTGGATTACTTGTAGGAGCGACTGATGAAGTTAAAAAATATTATCCCATCATTCATCATTATTCAATTAATTTTTTCAAAAAGCAAGCAGGAGCGAAAGACTACGGCCGTGGATAATTAAATCGCAAATCAATTTCAGAAGACCTCAGAAATTAAGGAATCAATCAGAAGATAAATCTTTTAAATAACAGTACGTAATGGGGATATCTATTAAGGTAAAAATCGAAAAAGACAGCAAATATTGATGTTTTGGAGTACCACTAGGTAAAATTTAATAAGACATAACTAAGAAATATTGGAATCGACCAAAGGGAGAGAAGAGGAGAAGGATTAAAAAACAACCGCTGAAGGTGCAATATATAAAAATAGTCCATAGTTGAAATCACTTGAAATAAAAAGTCCATTCTTGGCCGTTACGAATCGGTATACAACCACAAGTCCCTCTTACATAAATTAAAAAAAAATAAAAGGCTTTTCCTTCAAAATGTATTCATCTTCTAAAATGTTTTCCTTTCTTAAATGTATTTATCAAATCAAATACAAAAGAAAAGAAAAAAATGTTTCTGTATGTTTTTTTTGTTTATTAAAATTAAAATTATTAAATGTAATAACTAAATTAATTAAATGTGTAAATAATGCGAAAATAAAAAAAAAAATATGGAAAATGAATATTGAAGAGAAAAAATGAATTTAGCTGTATGAGTGAGAATCTTTAAAATCAAATGAAAGATGTGCGTTAGAAAATGATTTTTATATAAAGAAAGAAGAGTGCAAATGACCTATTAAAACAGTCTATTAACAATAACAAATTTTGTATACACTCTCATTAGATAGAGAGAATGATTTAAAAATAGAATTTGTTTAGCAAACTCAGCGGTTTGCTTAAAACAAAATGAATTGAACTATTATCTACTAGATGGCGTTAATAAAATGAAAGATTAGGCCGAAAGATTTTGAGAAAATTATTGAGTTTAACTTGATGTTTAGTTGAAAATTCTCTATTATGCTTACTATCGCATTGCTCTCCTGAAAGATTAACAACTGCCATTGCTTACATCAAGTTTTTAGATATCTCTGACATTTCAGATATCTTTTATGTAAAAATTTTTGACACATGTGTCAAATTGTATTTTCAAATTTTGACAATCATCTCGAAAATAAAGTCTTTGAACACGTTCATTCAATTTGGCGCTAGCACAAAATTACATAAAATCGCCTCACAGGGTGTGCAGATTTTCATCTTTTTGTCTAAATTTTAATTGGAAAGAACCGTGAAGGATCCGTCAAGCAGAAAAAGTCTATGAAAATGTCTTTGAGAAACAATTATGATACCACAGATGCTACTGAAAGTTGTTTAATCCTATTTACGATAAATCAGTTTAAAACTGAGACGATAAAGTGAAGAATCAAAAACTTCATTGACAGATTCATGGCTTCCATTCATCTGTTTGACTGCAAAGTACTTCAATTATTTCATCAAGTTGTGAGTTTACCTCCTTCAATCTTTGATTCCAACAGAGTAATCTATCAACATACTCTTAATATGATTTTCAAGCAAGAAATCGTTGTTGAAAAAAATTATTAACAAACCAAACCAGCCAAGGTCTCCTCTTCTTCCCTTGACTGACAGTTCCATATAGTTTCGACTAAAAATCATTCGAAAACAATTACCGACTCGTATCATTAAGATCTTCCAAACTATATTCTAAAAAAAACATCTCAAAAATGACGGGATGTTTTCTTAATATAGAACAATTGTAAAAAAATCAACTTCTCCTTTATTTCAAAAACCGTCACCATAGTTAAAAGAAACAATTACCATAACGAAAATTAACCATCACCAAAAATGTGAAATAGAAGCAATCTTGACCACCAACCCAAATATCAAATGTCAAACATATACAAATGCCAATGGTTTTTTTTTTTTTTGTTTTCTACATAACATGAGTCGAATATGGACAGAATATGATGTGAGACAGAGAAGTTTCGAAACTGACGTAGGAAGACAGAAAAAATAAGAAAAACCACTTACGACCGTCAGGATGATCACTTTGATGTTGTGGATGCTGTTGCTGTAATTCCTGAGCATGCCTAATAAAATGCATAGCATCACCGCCAGTTTTTTGTCTTTTTCGTCTAAGCGCAGCAGGGTCTAAAAAAATAAAAAGGACACCATTTTTTAACATCATTTGTTTTTATAATTTTTTTTTGTTGTTGTTTTGTTTCTTTTCGAAATTCTAATGTCAATTTTGAATTGGCTAAAATATTTTATACTCGTATATAACAGGAATAAGCTATAAATTTGCTTATAATCTAGACAAAATTATTATTGTTTTTTTTTGTTTTCTTTTTAAATGTTGTAACACTTCACTTGATATGATCTTGCAAGGTACAATAAATCTTATACAATACAAAACTTTGATCCCTACACAAAAGATTATTTTTTTTTTTCGTAGAGATTTACAAAGGAAATAAAAGGGGACAAAAAAATTATTTTTCAAATACAAATACAATTTTTTAGGGGGACGACAATATTTATAATATCAACGACAACGGCGATGGGAGTTTTTCGATTTTATAAAATTAAAAACAATAAGAAAAAAAAAATCTATTATAATATACTTGTGTTTCTTTTTTAAATACAAACAACAAACAATTATTTATAGTATGTAGGTAAGATTATCCCTAAGTTTTTGTATTACTGACAATGTTTTCCCGACCCGGGCTTGTTATGACAAAAGTGTCACACTATTGTTTTTTAAGACAGAAAAAAATAGATTTTTATTATTTTTTTTTTAATTTAAAATTGGCCACTTTTCAGTGAGGGTAGTGTATGCGCCTGACACTAGCAGCCAATAAAAAGTGTGTACACTGTTGGAGTGCAATAAAATCCATCTCCAAGTAGGTATGAAAAATACAATTAAGGTACGGCCTTCTTATGTGGCTCAGTTAATATTATTCGCTTGGGCTAGTCGTTTAGCTACCTCTTCGGGGGTGAGAATTTCTCCAGCGTCCACTGGAGTGTAGTAACAGGATGTATCATCAAACTCACTAGCTGTAGCTTGAGGTGGTATACTTGTGTATAAAGCAAAATGTTCAGCTTCAGTTAAATCAACACTTGGATGAAGTTCAACACCGAATTGGCCTTCGCAGAGATTTCGCAAACTTTGCCGATCGGCAATGGCGACTAATTCCATATTGCCATCGTTTATAGGAATGTCAACCAGTTGCATGGCACTGACAGTTTTCCGATCGAGCGGATGACTAATTGTGACCGTGCTTGCGTCAGAGTAAGCTTCATGCATTGGTAGACTATTCGAGGATTCACCCTTTAGAGGGATGTGAATGACATCGGCTGTTAGATGAGGTCTTTTGCCTGACACACTGCTGACACTTCTGCTAACCGGTTTACCTGTACCGGTTCGACCCGGTTTAGCTCCATTTGTAGGGCTATTCGAAGCCGATATACTGGTTGGCTGAAGTGATTTCAATGAACGTGTTGACATGCGATTTGTGTCGTTTAATGAAAAGTGTGCTATGCTAGGTTCACGAGACCCAACTGGACTGGCTGCCTTTGATCCCGATGATGGTGCTGTCTGACTTAAATCGGTTTTACTCTTTCTATGTGAAAATAATTTTGAAAAGAAACCAGCCTTTTTTTGTTTGCCTTGGCCATTCGGTGTTGGTGGTAGTTTTTTCGTTGGTGGCGACTGATCCGGCGTTTTCATAATAATAATTTGTGATGGAGGCCGAGCTGGTGATGTCGGACTGTTTCGAAGTTGGACGGTACCATCTTGTTTACGTACACGTTTCGGTGGAAGTGGTGGTACATTTTCATCACCCACAACACTACTGTTATTTGATTTTGGTGAGGGCATATTAACCACATCAATTATTGGTCCCGGTGGATTGACAATGATTTCAACTGAATCGTAATGATCTGCCCGTTCAGGAGGCAACTGGCCCAGTGATGACATTAATTCACCCATTGGATAGGGATTTTTAAATGCCATCTCAAGACTGGTATAGGTTGCTGCATCATCGAAACTTTCATCCACTTCCATACGATTCTTTGATACATTTGTTCCTAAAACTGCACTCAGCTCATTGGCCAGTGTATTTTTATAAGTTTCAATTTTCAACTTATTATCGGCGTAAATATCCTCCAATTCCTCGGATTGATCTAATAAATCATTCAAAGTCTTATCTTCTTCAGATGTTACAATTGTCGATGCTGTGCCAAGATCATTAGCCGGCGGTGAACCACTGTCAGTTCGTTCGAATTCTTCAGTGGACTTGAGCCATTCGGTGATTTTAACTTTCGTAGACAATTGTCTTGGTTCGGATGTGTCATCTTTAGCGGATTCATCTTCAGTTTGTGGTGATGAATCTTGAGTTTGAGTGTTTGCATGCTGATACTGTTCCGGTACACGTACCTCTAATTCCATTTCCTTAATTTTCTCATCGATAATACTATCAACTTCCTTTTCCATGCGTCGCTTAGCTGATTCCTCATCGTCGGTGCCAAATGATTTCGTTTGATCGTCCTCCGTTGGGGTATCCAAATTGATAATATCACTTTGGACACCCACCTCCGCGTATCTAGGAATTGCCTCTTGTGCGGCCAAAGTAGCTGCTTTGTCCTCGTTTAAGATTTGCTGAAATATACCCATGTCGGCCTTCCGTTTCAAATTTTTACGAATGGCCCAAAATGTACGCCTACCTGATTCAATTGGAAGATAGTCGAATGGTAAAGGTTCACTGGTCGCACCGTCTGATGGTCGTCGTAGTTGTATGAAGACCTACAATTACAATAATCATTTAACATCATCATTTATTGGTTTATTGTATAAATTTGATAAATGTTACCTTAGCAGGTTGATCAATTTCCATGGACCTATAACGTGGAGTTTTAAATGCAATGGCAGTTTGTTTATGGACATCGGTGTGTTGGAAATCACCAAAGGCCTCCCAAATTACATGACCATTATGCTCCTCAAAGAAACGCACCGATATATCCTCTTTCGCAACCTTCTCACAGAGAAGTATAATTTCTTTATTGCCATAGACCGTGCTCGAACAGCTGCATAGACGACAAATAACAAGATCGGACATAGCCTTTTTATCGAAAATTGGATCAGATACAACCGGTGGGAGTGGTACAGTAAAACGACCTCTAACATCACTCTCAAGAAATACTTGAAAGCAAAGGCGTACCGAATTCAAATCTATGCTAGACGGTTGAAGTTTATGCGAGAATCCAGCTGAAATTAAATAAAAAAGGCATGTGAAAAATATGTCGCTGATTACGGAAGATTACCTCACTTTTGAATGGATCCACTCGAATATCTTCACGGGCTCGCAGAGCTGATTCGATATCTTTCTTTTTAACACATTGTATTCCTAAATTACTAAATACTGCTCGCATCGTTTCGCTATTTATTTCTAATGTGCATACTCCTTTCTTACAGCCTTCTTTACCAACTAAATTATGAGGATGTGGTCTGAAATAATTAGAAACAAACATAAAACAAAAAACCTTTATTAATAATAGATAATAATTTATGGCACTTAGCAATAGAAAAGATAAATTTGGTCTATACTGTTAGTTGCAATGGATTCCGAACATCCATCTACTTTATAAAGAAGATGAAGAAAGTGGTAAGCATTGATCGCTAAGGACCAAACTACTTCTTTGCATCAAATATGAGTCTGAAGGTTTCTTTAACACTTTTGACTTGAAAAAGTGGACAATTTGCTGCAATTTATTCAGAACCACCCGCTGTAATTCATTTAATTTAGAACATTGGAGTGAATTATTAAGGAAACTCCTTGTTATAATTTTTCGAAGTAGGCTATGAGAGTTTCTGATTTTAAGGTCATTTAGGATAGCGTTTTTTTTTTAGCCGCATAAGAAGTTTCGATGGTTGTTGTCTATGGTTTGACAGCTGTCAATGTCAAACTGTGTTGACATTTCTATTCAGTAAGTTTTGACAATTCATCATGAATTGCTTAACGCCAGAAAAACGCTTCCAAATTGTGGAAATTTACTTTCAAAAAAATAAATCTGTTCGTGAAGTTCATAGAGCACATCGTTAATTTTAGGATCAACATTATCGGCTTGGTGAACAAGCAATTCATGCAGTTATTGGTCGTTTTCGAGAACACAATCCTCAAGCTGTCAACGAATCACCATTACATCCATTACAATTGACTCTTTGGTGCGGTTTACACGCTGGCGGCGTCATCGGTCCTTATTTGCTTCGAAATGAGGAAGGAGCTGCCGTTACGGGAATGGCGAGCGCTATCGAGCCATGCTGACTGATTTTTTTGTTTCCAAAAATAAATCAGCTAAACATCCACGATATTTGGTTCCAACAAGACGGCGCAACTTGTCATAAAGCGCGCTTAACCATCAATTTATTGCAAAATAAATTTGGTGTCAACTTTATATCCAGAAGTGGTACTGTTAACTGGCCCCCTCGTTTGTGCGACTTAACGCCTCTCGATTACTTTTTATGGGGCCATGTTAAGTCATTGTTTTATGCCGACAAACCAGCAACTCTTGAAGCATTGGAAGCCAATATTCAAGTCACCATTGATGCCATACGGCCAGATTTATTGGAAAAAGTAGTGAAAAATTGGTCTGATCGAATGGACCCATGTAACTCGTAACCGCGGCGGGCACATGCCGGAAATCATATTTAAAAAATAAATAAAATGAAATTATCTACCAGATTATAATAATAAAAAATTCATTCCAATAATATCTCTGTCCTGTATTATTATTTTAAGTTCTCAAGCTGAAAAACTGAGTTTTCTTAGCTCCGATTGCCCTCCAAAATTCGCCCGCATGTGCAAAATGAAAACCGAGTAAGCCTTCTGCCCCTATAAAAACAGCAGCAACTGCACAGACAAAGTGATGGGCTGTCAGGGGATCTTTCTCACAGCATCATGAAGAGTTACTGTCAATCGTTGTTTATTTGGGCTTATGAGGCAATTGAGTAACAAAGTCTGTCCATAGCGAACAAGCGGAATTTATATGTGCTTATCCCAGAGGCGGATACATAGATGTCCTTTATTAATTATGGTCCTATTTGCAGTGTCGAAGAAAACAAAAAGCCGATTAAATGAAGATCAACGACGCAGCAAAGTAGAAACGCACCTTAGGTGGGATGCATATTTATAAACTTTGGCCAACACGGGGCGTAAACGTAGTGCAGCTGTACAGAGATTAATCTAGCAAGAGACTTTCGTTCGTGAAATCACGGATTGTAACGCCAGTCAAATGCAAAGTTTAGTTTAAATCTAGCTAAAAATCTATCAAAATAACACCTACACTTTTGAACCAAAATGAATAGAAAGTTCTGTTTGTTTTTAAGTGCAGTTTAATCTGTCAAACCTTATCTATGTTCATATACATATATCAATCAGACGACGTTGACCACCTAGATAGGCTTTTGCTTAGCGTGTTTATTTGAACACTACCAAAGGAGATAAATCATGTAATACGAGTAAATTGAATTTAAAAAAATGTTCAACTTGAAAATTTTACAAGGTCTATCACTGAATAGATCTACCTCAAGGTCAAGGTCAAATAAAGGAAATCTCAAACATTTATTTCATCTGGGGTCTTGAAAGAGAGTATTTTTAGCAACACCTTCAAAAAAAAATTAAGATATTTTTGGAATCAAATGAGGTGCCGTCATTAGAAGGTTAGTACACAGAGATTTATTTTCTTAACTTTGACAGAATAGAACACTGTGTAGGTATGCCTAGCTGCATTATAGATTACTCTTGCACAGTTCTAACGTTGCGCTACTATATTCTAAAACAGAATATATTGCCCGAATACTGGAATCTAAACAAATTGTTTAAGTATTATAACATGTCAGGAAAATTAAGAATGGCAGACAGTAAACGCCTTAATAAAAGCCATAAGCATGATAAATGGTATTTTCGACGTTTGATTCAATAGCTGTTAATATTTTACTGAGCGATATCTTTAAGCAAGCCTTCTATAACTCTATCAAACTGTTTAAGAAATGTTATAAATTCATTTCAATTTCTCAGATGATGAGCTGACAGCTGATTGCTGTCAAATTAGAATTGAACATTAAGACAGGCAACTATAATTGCATCAAAAATGCAGACGAAGGTCTTTATAACATGAAGGATTTATTTCGGTTCTGCATCAGGTGATGAGACAGCACTGACCGTTTTGTTTGCAGTTGTGTATACTCGTACATACACAAGTAAGAGACAATGTACTAGAAGAAAATAAAAAAAAGCTGTCAAAACTATATTAAACTCACCTATAGGGTTGATCCTTGGTGACACATGACACTACAACGACTGCTCTTCCCCTGTATCCGACAATTTCAATTGTCGGGAACGTCTTATTTTCAGGTGTACTATTTACGCCGGGAATTGAGCCGGCTGATCGGCCCTCACATTCATAACGAAATCGAAGTGCCTTCCCGGCGGGTTGTTCCGTGATTTTTACATATCGCCGTACTCTTCGAGAATTTGACTGCTGCTGCTGTTGTTGCTGTTGAGGTTGCGCTTGTTGTTGCTGTTGTTGCTGTAAAAGTGGAGAACCATTATAGCTGGCCGTTGATTGTTGTGTAGGATCGATAGCTTGTGCTCCTGCGCCACCCATATCGCCACCGTTGCCAACGTTATTTTGAAACATGTCGTCACGGAGAACGTCAACTATAAATGAGAAATCAAATAAATACCGTTAAAAAAATGTGTTTACTTTAAGTGGATGATTAAATAGATACATTTTCCGTATGTACGTTTGTGTAGACAAGTCAAAAGAGAAAAGAGGAACGATTGGTTTAATTAATAGCTAACTTATGGGCTGTAATTCCTTTGGTGAAAGACTGCTAATCGACACCTGTCTAATATATTTCTGAGTAGTTTGGGCCAATAAAGAAAAGTTACGCGAATATATACGTCTGGAACTGATTGGAATTTGTGGACAAGAAACGCACCGTTCGGTGATTCAAGTGATCGTCGATGATCACCAACAGATACTGACGATGAGAAAAACTCTAACGAGGTGTTTGGGATTGTGGAAAATTCACTTGTTTTCTCTTTTTTTTTCAGAAAAAAAAAAATTTATAGAAAATTCTTTATGTGTCGCAAAGCAACGTAAATTTGTTTTTTTTGTTTTTCCAATTTTTGATTGTTAAAATTTGCTGATCATCTTTCCAAAAAGCATATTTCGACAAGGGGTTGTATGATAGTTTAGTTCACTCTCTCGAAAAAGAAATTTAGACAAAATTCGAGAGAGAGAGAGAGCGATACCAATGAAATGAGAGATAGAAATCAATCTGAAAAATATGTGTGGATTTGGTGTTTAAAAATATCATTTTGCGTAATATTTTTCAAAGACGACGTCGAAGACGAAGACGACGACTACGACGATGACAAGAGCAATGAAGAAAATGCGACCGGTGGGGGTGGTTTGGGGTGCAAATGTGTATCTTCGCAATGAAAAGGTGACGTTATGGTTTAAAATAAATTAAACGACTAAGGATGAGGTGAGGTTTTACTTACAAAGAGAGAAGCAGGTTGATTTTAAACAAGAACTGCTCGTTTGTTGAATTTTTGTTCTTTAACTAGACTGTTATTGTAGTTCCGAATCCACAGATGGATTCAAATTGCAGAAATTTCGCTAAGTTACGAGGAAGTAACTAAGTACCTAGATCCAAGTATATACATTCGTCTAGTAACGTTTTTGAGGTCATCTGTGGCAACAAGCTATTGTAATGTGGTACGTCATTCGGACCGATCGCATTGCTCTCACCGAACTTGAGTTTTATTTTTGACCTGAGGGTTATTTCTTACGTCAGCCAGATGTAAAATCAAATAATAAAAGAAAGATTATTCATTTTTGTAAACAATCGAGTATGGTCGCCAGACATTTAAGTTTGTAAAGCATAGGTTCACGTGCTTTATTATTTTATTTTTTATTTTAAAATTGATGCCTAGCTACTTGAGTTTAAAATCTGATTTTTCTTTTATGATTAAAAGTCGTTGAATATAAAACCAATTTTATTGAAGCACTCTTCATAATACATAATAGTCGAAGGAAAAATTACACAGGAGGTTGTTGTAGGAGGTTAGAACTATATTTGCTTCTTATATCATCTTCAACGCATTAGATTTCCGCAGATAAAAAAAAAAAAAAAAAAAAACACTGTGGCGCTGGCAGCCCGGTATGGGCCATGGCCTATCTTCTTGACACTCATTTGTGTTGCTCATGTTTTCATTTTTATCACATCTGAGCGGGGCCTACGGTTTATCGCCGAGTCCGAACGGCACTCCTTAGAAGCTTTTTCGTAGGCAATTTTACTTTCGGGAGTTTGCCATTGCCCGCCGAAAGGGTGATGGCGATTTGAAAAACTGTTGGTGACCCAGCCAGGAATCGAACCCAGACTGTCTGCGTGATAGTCCAATGAGCTAACTATCGCGCCATCGCCATCGCCTTTCCGCAGATACATTTGTATAAATCCAGCGTTGTTGGACGCGGAGACACTTCTTATCCACCAGTTGTTTCAGCTGCGCCCATTTATACATAGCGTTATCGCAATCTTAGATGATGCCAAAATTTCACAGTTAATTGACACCCTGAAATATATCATGGCCTTCAATGATCTTTTCGATCACATTTTTGTTTACTTATTTGCATACCTTCAACTGTATATAAATGCTCATTCTTGCGGAATGCCGAAGTCTTTATTTCCCATTCATTATTACCTGCAAACATTAAAAACCAACGTACATCGGTTTCATTATATTGTTCCCGCTGTGCGCAAGCATATTAGAAATGTATTAAAAACCTGTGAAGTCGTGTAAATTAAGAATGCGATCATGCTCGTATGTGAGAATTGCGAGCGCAATAGTTGTGTATCCCACTCGAAAGTTTCTTTTGGTCCGGTTAAAATTTATATATTGTAAGCTTAAGTTTGCCTGATTAACAGAAAATGAGTAACAAATTGCGCGAGGCATCTGCCTTCTCAGCAATTAATAATACCTTGTCATAACGAGTGTTGAGGATAAAATTAAATATATGCTGCCAGATACACAGAACGTAGATTTAATGCACAGAAATTCACAATATGTTGCTATAGCCCTGCCGTAGTAATCAAACTAATAGTTTCAGGCGCAACTTGGAAGGCCAACTACAATAAGCTTTTTTTTAAAAGAGTCATTAGTGTCTCTTCAAAAGACGCGATAGTCCCATGATGAAAAGCCATATGACGATATTTTTTTGTGATTTAGAGAGTTAGATTGTTAGTACGTCTACACCGACCCGAAATTCAACATTTTGGACAAAATGCTCCATACAATTTCGAGCAATTCGAAAAGCTGAATTTCAGTGAAATTTTTCTCTGCATTCCGAGGGTTGTCAAATCGAACAAACCTTTTTAATTATTCCGCACGTCAAAGCGGTTACAAAAAAAACTTTGAAAGAAGTTCCAATATTTAGAATCACTAACGACTATTTGCCTCAATCAAAAAAAGTATAAAAAAGAAGGAAGTGGGAAGACAGCAGTTGTCATATAAATGTTTTGGGTTCAATGTAAACGGTGAAATGAAATTCCGAAATTTCATTTCGAAATATTGTATTTCGGGTCGGTGTAAACATACTTTAAGGTTCCCTTTGTTTGATTAAAAGATTTAACATGAAAATCTGCCCGCTGTATAGCGATACAGTCGGGAAAGTGTATCCTAATTTGCTTATAACTAGGATATACCTACTCGTGTAAATGCAATGGATACCAGTGTTGCAGTAGGAAGGTGAGGCTATCATTTAGAATTCGGTAGGATGTGGTCGAAACTGAAATTGTCGACTCAACTACAAAAAGGACTCATACAATATAACTCGTTCTTTATGTGATATATCAACAAGAGGAAAGTTGGGCATTGTTTATAAAATATTTATGAAAACTGTCACCTACGATTGCACACAGAGAACAAAAACCCTGATTTTGATAGCCAGGTTATACCACAACGGGTGTAGCAATTGATAACGAGAGAGAAAGATTCTATGACCTGATATCAGGGGCTAGTTTGTTTATATGTAATTAAATTTAATTACCATGATAGGGGTGAACGGTTCACTGCTAATCACTTTAACGCTAATCGCTTTAATATGCATCTAAAGAACACTGTCTAAGCATAAGAACTGCAAGCAAATTGATTTTTTTGCAAATAATCGCCCATTTAGGAGCTGTCATATGAACATTCGATACAGACGTGGCGCAAATAAGCTTTCTATGAAAACTACTGTTTAGTTTTGTACTGATGTAGATTAGTAGATTATTCCACAGTCGAAACTTCGAGTGTGACACAAACATAACATAGCAAAATATTTCAGTAGTTAAGTGTAAGGCAGGCACAGGAAGTGTTTTTTTTTTTAAATACATGCTAAAAGGCCGATAAACGAAAAGTTCTATAAACAATAATTGAAGTAATTTCAGCAAGTTGCCTAGTTACACGTATGTACATGAGATCTAAAAGCTAAAATTATTGAAAAGTTGATTTTTAATAACTATACTCGTACATAGGTAACATTTAGTGGATGGCTTTTAGTTCAGAAAAACTTCTCTTTGTTAATGTATTTAGTGTCAAAAGACAATCAAACTGTATAAAAATAATGAAATTTAATTGTTCGAATAACTATACATAATAAACACTTCAATAAAAATAAACTGAATTCTTAAAATGAGAAAGCGAACAATTCTAGATTGTTTGACAAAAAGTCAATGGTGTGAAACATTTTGATTTCAAGCTGTCTAACTGTCAAAGTTTTAACAGTCAGCATACTTGAAATTTTGCTTAATAATCTGAACCGATGTTTGCGCCAATATCAAAATGTCAATTACTTTCTACACTCCTATTTCATAAATACTTGTATTGCCAATTAAATAACGTTCATTATGCTGTAATGCATTTTTACTTAGCCTTTCTATATTGTTTTAAGTTACAAAAGACCAATGTAATCCAAAAAACGTTGTGTTCAGTGGGAAAATGCTTCTAAAGTCCATTGACTGCTGTATGCAGTGTACCAAAACATTTATTTCCAATTCATCTCATTTTCGAGATATTCCATTTGGTAGACACAAAACAACAGCTGATTTTCTGAATTCTGGTAGCAAACCAAGTGCGAGTTGAGTGCAAACCCAATGCCCATAAAAAAGACAGCGCATAGTGAATAGACCACGTTTTTGGATCATTTCGCAACACTTCTGAATCACTAAGCTAGACTTATGTTGTGACACATTTGAGGCCCACGCCTATAGAATCCGATGCGTACGTTGCGTCATGTCAAAAAATTCACAACTTATAAGCCCTAATGAGAGGAAGAGAGACAGCAAATGCGGCCCACAAGTGAAATGCATCACTTCGGATGATGAGGTATTATACGATAGCTGGTGATACTCGGAAAATAAGCATGTTCTATGAATTTGATTGCAAGTGATTGAAACGAAGACAATCTGTCACTCGGATATATGGTAATTTTGATCGCTATAAAAATTTTGTCAAGAGGTTATGTAAAATATGGATAACGACTTGGTCTCTACTGAATGTCGTATTAGTGGTAATGACATTGTCAAATCGTGCCACTTTCATACAAAAGCTATGCTAGCTTAAGTTTGTAGGTAACATGTCTCTCCGTTTCCGTATGGTTTCGTTATGCTTCATCCCATATAAAACGGTCCAAGTAGGCCCATTGTCTTTTCTATTAGGGAAGCGTCAGTTCTGCTTGACATTCCTTTTTAATTGATATTTGATATTGACGTCGGTCCTTGTATGGAAAGATTAGTTAATGAAATAGCAATGAAATGCGAGATCATGGAAGAAAGACCTAAGCTATAGCCAAAGCACTAACAAAACTGGAGGTTAAAAATAGTTTTCGTATTCTGATCGAAATATTGTTTCACATCAGCGATAAGTATACATACTACAGAGGTATACTACACATATGACCATATACGTACATGATCTTCAGTCTGAAAAATGGCCTACGATGACAACTCTTTAAAAAGTTCACAGCCATTCAGGAATTTTCATAATTTACATACACCCCTATTTGAGGAAGTGAAATCAGATGGGTGGCAGGAAGTTCAATCCTTGACAGACGATATGTATTTAGTTTAATTTATTGGAAAGGCTAACAGCTTGAATATTTTATTTCGGCATCTACTTTGTTTGAATTTAAAAGCAATTGTTACTTGTTTTTGGAGAAATAAGTTTGAAAAAAAAGTGCTGTGGGTTTCTTTATTGGAGTGAGAACAACTTACTCTTACTTTCAAACATGTGTTAAAAAAATATTATCACGTAATCAACACACAACCGCATAGCACAGGGTTTTTTTTTGTCTGTTCCAAAATACAGCCCCTTCAGAAGTTCAGGAAGGACATCCGAGACTTTAGCTAATTAATTACTTTACAGACGTCAAGGTTTCGGATTTTATATTTAGATCTCTCGAATAGTAAACAGAGAAAAAGAATTGAAAACCAGCAGGTAACAGTTCTATTTTTACGAAATATTTTTTTTTTTCGTTTTCTTTTGCTGTCTGGTCAAAGTATCTACGTCATTGACTAGTTGATTCGTTCCTTTCAATGACACGCCATTACAAATTAAAATCTAAATCTTACAACACTTATTATCTTGTTTGATTAAAGATAAAAGAAACATTTTAAACATATAAAAATCAAAAAAATTTCTTTCATTAATTGGTTTTGTATCTTTCTTATTAACAACATTTACTAGAAGTTCATAGACTTAAGATTTGGTTTTAGTTTTTGCTACATATCGTATATATAGCACAAGGCTAATACTATCTAACGAGTGTTGGCTTTAGTCGCACAAACTGAAATAAAAATAAACGATTTCACAGTTTTGTTTTTGTGAAAAGAAGCAGGTGTATCACACTGTCTAGCTGGATCAAAGTGGCACGTTCACACGATTGCATGGCTTAGCATGGCTCGATGGAGGCTGACTAAGACGTCAGCGACAAAAAACAAAAGTAAATTAGATGTCAAACTAATAATTTTCCCCAATGCGTGGGGTTGCATGTGTTTCTATGATGAAACTTTGAGATAAAAACCAAGTAAATTTAATTTAGATATTGACGTACAATACGGATAGTCATCTTGACTCGTTCTTATGTTAAAATGATGAATGTTTACAGAATCTAAAAGAAAAACTCGAGATCCTCCAAAGAATGACCTAGAAAGCTTATTCGTATAAGCGACCGCCTACATAAGCCTTTAAAGACTTAGACTATGATTCATCTATTCATTTAGAAGCATGCGACACCAAACACATTAAGCTGAATGCAAAAAACAAGAGATAATCGTACAATAAATATTTATTACAAGTCCAATGATTCAGCAATTCAGTAGCAATTTAGCACAAAAGCATCTTTACCAGTAAACAATTTCGAAAATCATGTAGGAGCTCCTTTAGCTCGTGTACCTCATCAAAGGCGCATATCTATTATAAAAAAAACAATGATGATGGCATCGTCTGGGTTGACTGCCTGACACCAGTGCTTTTGCCTATAACTCATACTCCCCGCCTGCCATACGTACGCATAAAATTTTAGTTGTATTTTTAATGGTAACAAATTATTACGTGTGAAAATCTGAAAATCTGAAAATCCTAAGATCTCGACACACTGGTTTTTCGTTGTGTCTAGTGACTATAACACTGTATCGTTGTCCCGGAAAATTAATGTCTTCTTGAGGTCTACTATGCAAATAAGCTACGAGTACTCATCTTCGTCTACAGCAGACAACAGATTTCGTTGACGTCATTGTTTCCGGATAGATGCCAACACAAATTTTTATGAAAGATAAAATTATCTGCTCTAAATGAATTTGCAGAAAACGAAAAAAAAAAGAATTCTGTCTGTTAAGTATGGTACGAACTCGTATTGGCAACAGATGAGATGAAATGGGAAAAGTTTAAAGGATGACGCTCCGGATGGGGCTGAAGCGATGGGGATGATCATTTTAACGGAGTTATGTAATATGAATCGATACGGGTTTGTGTGTACTATTTGAGTACTAGATTAATTCTATTCAATTATGATGGGATGCTTACGAATACAATTAAGATTCGGCAGGAGATAATCATAGTTTTTCATTAACAATAACGAATGCTTTTGGCAGGTATGTTTGTATATTGAACTAGATTTGAGGGTGCAGCAATTGAAATTTGGGTTTTACTTTGATGTAGACAAGTTGAAAATGACCGACAGACAACTTGTTACTGTTGGCCATATAAATGCTAGAAAATAAATTAATATTTAGATAGAAAATACATCTGGAGATACAAATTTATTGGCAACGCTAAGTTTTTCTAAGTTCTATTGCAGTCGATAGTTTTTTTTTTTTAAATGATAAGCTTCTTCATAGCGGGTTACAAAGAAAATTTATTAAAAATAACCTCTAAGTACTCGTAAAAGCGAATTTATACTTAAAACAATATCAGCTCATTGCCATCATGTCAACACTGACTGCGTTCGTAAGGAATAACAAACAATTGATGATGAACCGTAGGGATCCACAATTGAACTTTAACTTTTAAAAATCGTGATACAAAACATTTTTTAGGCATAATACTTTGAGGAGGAGGTCTTTGATTAGAGATGCAATGTGGGTATCGTTGTCTCAACGCTATAATCAAAATAACCTGCAAGTGTCAGAAAATTTGAAGTTATAAGTGGGGTACCTAAAGGTTGAATGTTATAACAAAACTTTTCATATACGTAAGTGACAACTGTGTTCTTCGGTTAACACTTACTGAAGGCATACTTAGTGCTAGGCGCACTCTGATATCATACCAGCATAGCTTCTAAAACAGGATAATAGTAATTATCAAGTTTTATTTTAGATAATATTTTAAGGAAAAGAAGAAGATGAGGTGAACAAACTCCGACTAAAGGTATAAAAAATGGGGTAGAAAAAAGGTTATGATTACTTTTAAATAATTTAATCTTTTTAAACCAATTTCTTCCAAAGACTTGAAAGTTGAATTAGAGAAGATCCATTGAACTTCTAAAGCACTAATGAGAAATCCAATCCAAAATAAACTTATATATACAACGGACAGTGTACAAAAGGTAGGCATACCAAAAGATTGTGTACTTCCTACAATGATTGTCGAGATGTAGATACAGAGAAGATAATCCAGCAATTGCTCATAAATGTGAAGAAGGAATCACATTCCTCTTCTCGGTGGTCACACAATGGAGCTATTTAACGTGCATAACTTCACTGACTGAACAAGGGACCTATACTCGTACATGAAAGATCACTCGAAATTGTGGGTAAGTTTAGACACTTGTGCTTTAAATTGATAACAAAAACATAGATCTTTGTATAAGTGCGTAAGTGAATGACTTGTTTGTATCTATAGATTCAAAATATACGAGTACACTTATATAATACCAGTACTTCAATACTTATTTTTTAAAGGATCTTAGCTAAATAATTGTCCACAAAAATTTCATCTCATGTGTCATATATGGTATTCTTGGATTTTTCGAAATCATTCGACACGATGAATCATCATTTTTAATATGAGAAACTGTGTCCCTTTCTCTTAGTAAGCTTTTGTTTTTCTGTCTTGCGATCGTAACCGTCCTTTGATCGGATGGGTTTAGAAATGAAAAACTTTTTCAAGCAGGACTACCGCAACCTTCTTTGTACTTAGACTAATGTTGTTTATCTGCCTCCAGAAATAGGTATACTTATTCCTGATACTTTTATATTTATAATAGCATAGAAATGAAATATCTGAGAAATGTACGAATCTACAAGTTTTTTTCAGCTAGTGAACGACAAAATATATGTTTTTCTTCGCATTTTATAGCTTTTAAAAAAATGGCATAAACGCGGTTACCTTAATGTAGATTGTTTAGTTCACAAGTGCTAAACTGAAATCAGGAGGAGGTTTCCTATGGATTCTGAATTCATAAATGGACAAGGACATCAGTGTGGACTGCTTAACCATCGCTCATTTCCAAATCCTTCAAAACAACCAATCAAGCCCTTCTCGAAATACATTACCAAACATATGTCATTACATGTTGGATTAAATCATTAATTTTCATATTTTATGCTGACTACGTAATTACAATTCGAAAGAACAAAAATATGTGGAAAAACTTTCTGATAAAATTCTGACGACTCTCGGTAAAATTTGAAAAATCATTTTTGTTTCGATTGAAATTTCTTTGGTAAGGTCTTCACTAAAAGTTATCAGTGATTGCTGTTTTTCGAGCTCATATTTTTTGACAATTATGAAAATGATTTTTAAGCACTTTCAAACAGTCTTTTACATTAATTGTATCCTTTAGACATAATTTTAACACTTACACTTAAGACTAACACCATCTATCGACAGATAGAGATAATACAACTTTTTCGAACTAAAATATACGGCTAAACTCTCAATTTATGCAAAAAAAAAAAAAACTTGGCAAACACTTTGTATGATAAAATTAGGCAATAGACAAAGCCCACGTATTCCGGGTAAAAATTCCAAGATATAAAAATAAATTGAAATAAAACATATGTGTGTCCATTTCAAAAAAAATGTTCGAAATCCAAACTCACTAGTAAAATTGTTCATGCTCGATATACGAGTAGGTAGATTTCGATTTTTAAAGGGTATTTCAAAAGTCCTTTTCCATTTTTTTTTATTTTTCCAACAAAACGTTAAGGAAAACGATTACTTTTCCACTTTTGAGATACCAAAATGATTGTACTCACCCATGATTTATGTGGTATTCCAAAAAACGATTTGATTTAGAGACGAAGGATTTTCGAGTATTCACACTCTTTAACAAAAAATTAGAGTACGTATCTTACTGTATTTGTGGATGTTGTTGTATTTTTTTCAGCAGCATACAGTGTTTCTTCTCTTAAAGTTAATCAAAACTCTAGTTAGTTTTGTACCTCATAATCGACTTTTTTTTAAATATTTCACAAAACTTAAATTTATTTTTAAATTTCTTTCGTTAAACTTTATTAGTTTTGGAAGTTTGTTTTATTTTTTTACTACCTATATAAACAAATTTTCCAAAAACACAGTTTTTTATTGAAAGTTCCTGTTGAAATAAGTTTTTTTTTTTTATTTTTTTAAATAAAATTTTCTTTTCACAATTCTAGGACTATCTCTTGGGTATCCCGCAAATGATGCGCAACGCTGACGAACTGAGAAAAAAAGAAATTTCTTAAAGTAAACTAGGTCCGATGTATCTATCGAGACTTCTTCGCGTACTTCTTTGCGAAAAAGTGTGTGTGCCGCCGTTTTTTTTTTTTTAATTTTCTTTTAAAATAAATAAATTTAGCGACTAAAGTGGTTCTTGAACGCAGTCGCAGTTGTCACAATATTTTATTTGTTCGGTTTTGAAAAGATTTTTCAAAAAAAATGTATATTTTTAGGAATTGCTGTTAGTGGCTTTCATTTGAATTGAAGGCAATTTGTGATGGGTGGTGGAGCAAAAAAAAAAAAATAAATAAATAAAATGTCTGAATTTTTTTTACAATTTTACGAGTTTTTTTGATTAATGTAAGGTTGTGAATCCGTATTTGATGAGTTTACGCAAAAATAAAACCATCGGTCAAACAACTGATCCGAATTGATAGCACAGAGATGATAGTTTTAAGAAAAAAAAACTACAATGTATAAAACCGAATTAATATTACTTCCAATCCAATTAAATTGGCCAGACGCCAAAGTTTTTGAACAAAAACTCACTCAAAGGCATCGCGTCGGTCCAAAGTGTATCTTTATGCTCTCATTGGATGCTATGCTAACAGAAAATATTTGGCTTTTTTATTTTTGTTTGCAGGGGATACAATTCGCAGAGGTATTTCCGGCGTGCCGTTTGTTTCGTATTTTATGTTTACATTTTCTATATTCTATTAGTTTGCTTAAATAAATAAGATAAATCAAATTCGCATGGCAAAAGAGTATATGGGAATAGGTGTAGTTGCTCTAAGAAAAGTAGCATTCAATTACCGATAAAGGTGTTTTTTTTTTTCTTTAATATCTACTAAATGGTGTTCAGCAATGTTTTTATTTATATTTTTTGTTTATGAATTTCTGAAATGCTTTGAGTTCCTTCACATGTTCTGATTGCTTGTTTTCTTGAGTAGAAATTCTTTATTTTTTTTAGTATATAAAATTTGACTCATAGTTTAAAGATAAATAAGAAGTGATAGACAGTTCGTAGCTACTCGTATTTGAAAGAGTTTTGATTTTATCTAAAAGTGTTGCTTCGGTTAAGTCAATATTTCATCGAAATAACATTTGATGTGATATAAGATTAACTGTCAAAATTTGATGTATTTCACGACTGTTCTGTCAGATAAAATTTGGAAAACAAAGCAAATTTAAAAGGTTATATTGTGGTAGATGACAACTTCAAGTATTGAAAGTTATTTATTTTAAAGTAGTCTTCTGCTACTTAAGGAAGTTGATTTCACCTGATTATCTTGAAGAACATATTGGCAAAATAATTTGTATCTGCTGCCAATAATAATGGAAAAGCGAAGATAAAATGAAAGTTTCAAAAACTGCGAACAATAATGTGATGGTACTTTTTCTTATAAGAAATCCATACATATATGAATATCATCGTGATATATGAATGACATCTAGAATGAGTAATCCTATAGCAACAATCCCAATTTCGATCCAAATCTGTATTGAGGCTAAATTCGCCAACATTAGCCTAATAAGAGCTTACGCCCACATAGAATCAGTACTGCCCATCGATCAAGCTTATAAGAAGTGCTCTAAGCATGATATTAAAATAGTCCTTCCTAAGCTAGGGAAATAGAGCAAACAAACGTCAATAATATTGATCAGGATACAAGAAACAATTCCAATATTTTGAATGTCTGAATGTTTCGAGGAGCTAGCATCGACTCGGATTACTACCGTTATAGCCAAGGTGTGAATCCGGATAAACCGGATGACGTCTGTTCGGAATATTTAAAGCCACAGTTTCGAACTTACTACATAAGTGAATAATCAATGCATTTTCAGAACGAGATTAAGAAAAGGGAAAGAAGATAAACAAGCTATTAAGACCTCGGGCTCCATGAAAATATGTTTCATGTTCATATTTTAAGTATGGGATACTAATAACGTCTAATTTTCTGCTTAATAACCAGATAGAAGTTTTTATTAATGATATTTAGCCAAGTTACCCTTCATATGTACGAGAATGAATGTCATGGGATTTCTATTTGCCACATAATATCGAAACAACATATTTTGTGCTGAATAAACGCAAACGCGGTCTTATGCCGAAAACTTATTTTATTATACCAAAATCAATCTTATCATCTAAGCTTGAACAATTCTGTAACTAAGATCTGATAAGATAAGTTGCGCCAATTTATTTTACATCTGATTCTGTACTGCCATTGCTATAGCAGTGACCCTTGTCTATTGTTCAGGATTGGTTTTGGCAGAAATGTGGATAAGGAAAAGAATATAATTAAATCTTCAAGGATGACTCCAAAACCTACCACCGATGTCTTACAATTCTGTCGTTGTTCAACTGTTTTAATTCACCTCTCAACTAGACACAAACTATAATCTTTTGATTATCTAAGGCCTGTCCGGTCGTGGTTGATAATTAACTGCGTATTTTCTGGGTCACGAATCACCATCATAAAGTCACGGAAAATGAAATAGTGAATTTGTTCATCGAGGCTCAAAGAAAGTCTTTTCAGAACCTGAAGTTTAGAAAGATCCACCTTAGTTTAGCAGGCTTTCCAGTTACCACACTGTCATTTGCAGGAATCTTCAGGATGTAACAAATTTATATGAATGCTTTGCAACAAACCTCCAGGAGTTAATGCCAAACAGTTATAGAGTTTGCCATTTTTTATCTTTTTTTTTTAAACTTAAAATTAGCGAAGAAACCAATGGTGATTTCTTCGTAAAAAATTAATAACCCCACTCTCCATTTAAATTGATTTACTCCTACTCCAAATTGCAGCTAATTTCATTCAATGGAATTTCTATGTGAGAATTACTTTGTTAATTTTTATTCAAAACCGCTCCTTGATTGCATATGATTGCAGAATAATTAGCACATATTCGATCTAGCTTGAAATTTGAACTGCAAAAGCTTATGATAAATGTTCAAAAGGGAATTATGCAATTGCAAAATATTCGACCAGTGCCTAAATTGTTTTCATTTAGAGTAATAGGGAGAACTGAATATTAGGAATGAAATTCAATGAATTGTGTTTTAGAAAGTTTAACTTGAAATTCGGAAACATTTTCCAAGTTAGACTTCTAAGGATTGGTATAGCTTTGGTGCGACGTAAAACAAAATTGCTAGTATCCGCAGAATATTTGAAAAGAACTGATTATTTGTGGAACTTATAAGTATGTACGTACGTACTATATTTGTATGTACGGATACATGTCTTGTAAGCAATTTATTAAACCCATAGAACAAGTTTTATGCATTTTTAGTTTGAAATTATTTCCATACTCGTATGGCGTACGTCACGTGGTTGGCTAGAATTGCTTTTGTGCATTTTCAATGCGACTTAGCTCAAAGGTCATTTTGATAATCCATCAATAAACAGAGAACGTTTTTTTATACATTTCTTTTCGTAGAATGTTAGGTTTGTTGAATTCTAGGAAATTGTAGATATATAGTAATTAGCGAAGTTTAGGTATACTATGGACTATCCGTGAGGTTAGGCGTTCTATTGTGAACACGCTTAAGGGGACAAAGTGTTACAAACTATTAAAACTGCATTGGAAGAATGACTTGTAGGAATTGAATTTATTTATAAAGAAGTTCAAAACTGATACTATTCATTCGATTTTCTTGTTTGTTAAAGGTTAGATTCGGCAATAAAACTATTTCGTATGTGTTGAGCTAATCCCTTTTAACCAGGGTTACTCTGTGGCGCAATATTCTCACTTGAAGTGATTTTATTAAAATTTTATTCATTTCCAATAATGAGACTGTAATGAGACCCGCTCAGATAGAAATTTTATATTTCTGGCGGCTGACATGGCCATTCTTAAGTAATTGACTCTGTCTATTACGAGCGTACATAGAACAACTAACAAAAAGAATTAATTACATTGTATGATATTCTCAAAATATTAAGCAAGTGCCATCTCTGACTTAAGAAGTAAGAAATCTCAAGTGTCAATTTATCTTCACATGTTTTTGTGAGTGCCATCCCTGACTTAAGAATTTTTAAATGCCAATCAGTCTTTCGCTTGGCTTTATGTACTCGTATAATTCAATTTGTTCCGTGTGAACAGTTCCGGTGATGTCTTGTTTTCGTCAGTTTTTCGGATCGTTACGGTGTTGCCATGAAGAAACTCTGCTATTGTAAAACGTGTTTTTAGCTGCATGAGATGGTTGTTGTCTATGGTTTGACAGCTGTCAATGTCAAACTGTGTTGACATTTCTGTTCAGTAAGGTTTGACAATTCATCATGAATCGTTAACGCCAGAAGAACGCTTCCAAATTGTGGAAAATAACTTTGAAAAAAAAAAAATCTGTCGTGAAGTTAATGGAGCACTTTTTCAATTTTACGGTCAACATGATCGGCCTAGTGAGCAAGCAATTCGTGCAGTTATTGGTCGTTTTCGCGAAGACAATCCTCCTAAAATTGAGTGTTTGGTGCGGTTTACACGCTGGCGGAATCATCGGTTCTTATTTCTTTCGAAATGAGGAAGGAGCTGCCGTTGCGGTGAATAGTGAGCGCTATCGAGCCATGCTGACTGAGTTTTTGTTTCCAAAAGTTAATCAGCTAAACATCGACGACATTTGGTTCTAACAAGACGGCGCAACTTGCCATACAGCGCGCTTAACCAACAATTTATTGCAAAATCAATTTCGCAAAAGCCATTAGTTAGTGCCGACAAACCAGCAACTCTTAAAGCATTGGAAGTCAATATTCAAGCCACCATTGATGCCATACGGCCAGATTTATTGGAAAAAGTAGTGAAAAATTGGACTGATGGAATGGACCATGCAACTCGTAGCCGCGGCGATGAAATTATCTAAAAGATTATAATAATAAAAAATGCATTCCAACAAATTTTTTGTCTTGTGTTATTACTTAAAGTTCTCAAGCTCTTAAAAAACACCCTTTTTATGGGTGGGCTTCATATTTAACTTATTGGACTTGACTGGAGTAAGCCATAGAACAAGCTTTTTGATCTAGAGTTTTAGCTCCCGTTTGTGTTTGTCAACATGGCCTTTTTGGCACAGTTGAGCGGTGTTAAGTTTTTTTTGGGAATTTCCTCGGTCAAGTAGAAGAAGTTGTTAGATTTGCTGGTTTTTGGAAGTGCTGTCGTCGACCGCCCCGGAAAAAGTTCGTCGAAATCTGTTGTTCCTAACTTGGTCGCCCAAATACTGCGCGTTCTATTAAACCATCAGCCTCGGGCCAATATGGTGGAGATGGTTCCATATTGATGCTAAACTTTTTGTAGAAATCTTACATTGCGGTTGATGTAAAACTTGTTCGCGTTATCGCTGACAATGAGTTGTGGAGGCACATATACGAGTATACTGATGATTTAATTTTCTATGACTTATATGACATGGCTACTTACGTCAGATAATGTTTTTCCAATGAGAACCCTGCTAGTATGATTTATTATTAATAATACATGTTTCATACATCTTGTATCCTTCGGAAATGAGCAATAATCCATCGAATGGTCGACCAGGAAAGTATCTTGGCTTTGATAGTTTTAGTTCTGTTGTTGACATATGTGCCAAGATGAAACAAATTGCTTGCAGTCCTTGTAACTGCATGACCAATGATACCATCGTGATAGTTTTGCAAACTTTTGTCAAAATTCATATGTCCGCTATTGTTTTGGTAGAGTTCGAGAACCGAGGTTTTGAGGTTTTGTTAAACAACTATTAGATAGAAATTAATGTCTTTTTTGAATACCAAAATTCTGTTGTCTCTTGTGGAATTTCTGAAAAAGCTTCTAATCAGTGCCGTTCGAAATTGGCGATAAACCGTAGGCTCCGCTCAGATGTGACAAAACTGACAACATGAGCAACACAAATGAGTGTCAAGAAGCTTGGCCATGGCCCACACCGGGCTTCCAGCGCCACAATGTTTTTTTTTTTTTTTTTTTCATTGTTTTTGGAGCATTTCATAGACCGAAAGGTATTTTCAAAAATTCGTACATTACATCTGTAGTGATAAATGCCGTTTGTTGAATATTTGCTGAATTCACGCTCACCGTCATAAGCGCTGGTTTTATGTTACGACTTGGCTCGTGAGCAAGACATTCAACAAAGTCATTGATATTTGGTGGTGGCAAATTGTGTTTAGCTATTTTTTTGTTGAGCGCTGTGTAGTCCACTGTTTAGCGGGGGCATTATTTGGTCTGCCATGTATAAATTTTCATTGCACTGTTCGTTACCAAGAAGATTGAAGCATATATAGTACGTCAGAGTTTGAACAACGGTGCATCTGTGCTACTCAATTTGGAATTTCCAGAACATCGATTATGAGCGATGAAGCCCAATTTCATTTAAATGGTTATTTTTTTCGTAAATAAACAAACTGAATCGAATATTGAATGTTTCATCAGCGTCATGCATTGTTTGGTATGTATTATGTTGGAATGTATTATATCAGATCGGTACATCGGTCTTCGTGCGTTGACCGCATCTAATTCTTTTTTTTGGGCAATCCCAAAACAATTCGAAAACGTAAGCTTAATTTGCCCAAAAATATGAAATTTAAAGACAAAACCGTAATGTAAGCCACCATTTGTCAACAAGAAAGAAGAGATCATTTTTAATATCGTTTTGTTTTTCACATATAGACACAAAATTTTAAAAAATTACACTTTCATGTAGGTACATACATATATGCTAGGGTTTATTTGGCAAAGACCAAAGCGTCCATATTAATAACCTTAAAACTATGCGAATATATTTCAATTGTTATAGTACGTAGACGCATAATGTGGTGATACTTACTGACATCACTTAATTGTATTTCAGAATGCTCATTATTTTGTTGCAACTCTGGTAGATGTATATTATTATCACCTGAAAGAAGAAATAGTTATTTTTTAATTAAAAATAATAAAAACAGATATTAAGACATATTGTATAATTTTAAGTAAACGAATAAAATTAAAGAATATATTTGTAATACATTATCGTATTTTATACTAACAACAGATATTTAAATAAAAATACGAGTATGAAAGTGGCACTATGCAGCGGCACCAATATCGAAAGCGCAATTTGTAGAGAAAACAAATAGCAAATTCCGTAATTCTTGCAAAATTTTTATCAAAGGAGTACTCGAATAATTTGAATTTGATACCCAAAGGTGATTGTATCTGAGTGGTATCTTTCTATCTTTGTAGGTCAGGGAACATTGGAATTGTACTCGTATGAAGTACATATTCTAAGGATAACCATCATATAGGTAGATAAGATCTTTTGTCTCATTATAGGCTGCAGCATAATGTTTTCTAAATGTACTAATGGCCACTAACTCATTCAAATTCTTCGAGAAATCAGGACGACATATTGTATCATTTTTCCAGTATAAGCACTCATCAAGCATGGTCATAGTATGCATTGTCCGCTTAAATGCTTTTTTGTTAGAAATGCAGACCTATGAAGGCATTCCACACAACATAATGTCCCAGATTGAAATCATGTTTCGTTTGAAAATAAATCATCTCATAAATTCTTTCTAAAGTTGATAATCCACCACTGACTGATCTATTTATAAGCTAAGGATATCCACTTCATCAGATAAAGTTCCACTCTTACTCTTAAAAGATAAGAATTGAGGGAAACTTATCACTATTTTGGAGATATCACAAATGGGTATATAAGGGAAGAGCATCGAAAAGTTAAATAACTCGTCAGTGCGTGAATAAATTACCAATAGTTCAATAATATGCCACAGGCATTATCGAAAGATGGCAGAATTCGAGGATTTCTGAAACCTGCTTTGGGGGAAAATTAATCTAAAAACAGTTCCAGTACCCGGAAATAACATGCCCTCCTTACAACCTGATTAAAGTTGAGAGAAGAATATCGATGCCTATAAAGTGGAACTTATCAAAGAGTTGAATATACGAGTAGAAGAATCAGAATATTGCTGTAACAGACGAACCGTGAAATGCAACCACAGTCCAAAACAACATCTGGTGAATAATTTACACAGTTCTCTCCTCATCTTGAATGAGTACAAGGAAACAATTTTTCTTTTAGATTGGAAAAAAAATAGTTTTTCCACCCCTAAACGGATAAATCTCTATTTTGCTGGCAATGTTTGCCTTCAGTAATACATTATATGAAAATGGGACAAATATACAAAAGTAAACACCATATTTGTTTTGGCAATTCTGATCGGTTGATCTTTGAATTAGAAATTCTATCAACATATTGAATATTTTGATATAAGTGTGCGTTCCCTAATAAATGAACAATGTCCTTCATTGCGATGGATCTTTCTATGTTAAGACTATTTGTTTTTTTTTAAACAGAAGTTCATTAGCAAACTGACCATATTTCGATAGACATCACGATACAAAGGTCGAGAGAGAAGATTTTTGCACATATATTTCGAATTCCAATAACTTCATTACTTGTTATGCAACGTTTCTAGGATGTAAATCGATGGAGACAGAAATAAGATAAATCCGAAAAAAAAATATTGATGAAGACCTTTCAAATTCTTAAGAGAAGGGTAGAAATAAGGTGGCATAACTGTATTATAACATGTAAGGGTTAATCTTTCGTCTTACCCGAAATGCAGTTTTCTTATTTTTTTGGTTAATTGCTTGGGAAGTTTCCCTGTCTCCGTGCAGCACTTTAGATGAAGTGTTGTTTTTGGATTTCCCGCAACTCTGCTAACGTCAAAAGATAATTGTTCAACCAAGATCAAGCTGCATCATTTATTTTTTGTGTTACAAGCACTACAATAAACAATTGCGGTAAAATGGAAAAAATGTGAATTTTGTATACCAAATTCGAAGGTGTTCTGTAATTGCAATCCTGAAAAGTTTTTGCGCCGTGGACAAATCATGAATCTACCACGTACATTGCAGACCAAGAATCAGTCTCTGGCTTTTCGGGGCTGAAGAAAGCCGATAGGCTTTTTTGGATTATGCTCATGACATTATCCAAATCGATTTCCTTAAGACAAAAACAATCAGCGAATGTTATGTCAGGTTATTTGACCGGCTTAATGACAATATTTATTGGTTTTAGCTAGTATTGACTACTTTCTTGGTCAAAACCTTAAAAAATTGCACAGCGGAAGCAGATTTGGATGAGTGCGACAATGAAATCATCGCTCAAACGGACCTCTATTTCGAAGATCTGCCAAAGTCCTCAAATTATGTTGAGAAACAAACTTTTTTTTTCTGGCAAAAAACTACATTTCCTTTAAAAAATTAAGGACTACTACGATCTACTCTCTTATCAGATGAATGTTGTTATGTGACTGTCCACTTGAGTTTTTAAGATGTGACCACATATTTTTATCCTAAGTCGCAAATGATTGTTAAAGCATGAATGTATACGCGACAGTGATATTTAATATTAATATTTTAAAACAACTGAACAATATCTTCTTCTACCAACGCTGTGAACAAGAAATGCTTCAACTGGACTGTTTCGGTTTTGATTTTACCAGTCTGAAGTATATTTTATTTATAGAGAAACTATTTTGTCCAGCAAAAGGTCGATTGCTAAGAACTCAAGCAATAATTTATATCATTATATCGAAGGTGATCAAACAGACATTCTCGTGCAAATTTAAGTTGTATTTATTTAACTGATGAAGCCACATTTTGTAGTTGTAAATTTGTCCTGCGAACTCACAAAGTTTGACCTTAGTAATTTTTAGCCATTTGTTTCTTTATGTCAGAGATCACAAATGTTGAAAAGTGTTTAATCATTACACAGTTATTATATAACAGTTTCTTGCTTTGCGGATAACTCCTTCAACTTACGATACTAATACTCGTATATGTATGCATGAAATATTTGGTTATTTTATAGAATTTGAATTATCAGAGCACGACGATTGCATGGAGTCTTTCAAAATACCTAGTCAAGTCATAAATACTGGTGCACAACTGAACTCACTCATTACGAATGCAAAACTGGGCGCATCCATTTCGTATTGATTGCGATTTGACAGTTGATATTTATGCTTCATTGTGACCTAAAAAGTTGTTGACATCAATTGCTTACAATCATGGAATGGGGCGACATCGAAAATCGTATTGTTGTAGTTGGCCTACTTAAATGCAACATGGAAAAAGGCGATATCTCTATGACGTTGCGACCGCTTGGAATCACTCGCAATTTAGTGTATCGTGCTGCGAAGTTGTTTGAGGATACTGGTGGAGTACGAGACCGTCAAAGATCCGGCCGTCCGCGCACTGTGAGAACTTCGAAAGCGATCAAAGCCGTGAAGAATGCGAAAACAGAAAATCTTGTCGCGGGAAATGCAAGTTTCGCAAAAATCCATGTCTCGTATTGTCAAAGAAGATTTAGGACTCAGCGCGTACAAGCAACACACTGGACACCGGCTCACGGCCTCATTGGAGGAAAAACGCAAGCGAAGATCGAAAGCGTTACTCAGGCGGTACGGGAAGAACGCTTACAGACAAATTCTGTTTACTCAAAAACAACGTTCCGGACTTCATATCAACGGATGATTGGCCAGACCTCAACCTGTTGGATAACAAGTTTTGGTCCGTATTAGAGGGCATGGCTTGCTCTACACGACACTCAAATATTGAGTCGTTGAAGCGAGCCCTTGTCCGTGCAGTGGACAATTTCCTCATGCATGAAGTGCGTCTCGCAATCGATGAGTAGCCACATCGTCTTAAGTCGTGCAAGAAGGCAAATGGAAGTCATTTTGAATAAGTTGTTCTAAGATTTGTAGCCATTGAATAACACAATAAAATCAAAAATAAATTCATTCAAGATCCAAACCATTCAACTGAAAAAATTGTTCTTTTTGATTTTGTATCTAACAACAAATGTAGTTCTAGACCTTTGGTAAGAAAATATTTCAACAAATAAAATTATAATCAAATTCCTTACCGTTAAGTAAATATTTAAATCAAACAAAACCAAGCAAACAACCTCATATTTTCATTCCGAAAGGAATGTGCAAAGTCAAATTCCTCGGCAATGAGTCACAACTGATTTCATTCACAAAATCATCGTTACATAAATAATACAATCAAATCCAAGATAAATAAATGAAAAGAGTATAAATCTGCCAAGCCATGAAAAAAAAATTAAATAGAAAATTGGTGGAAAATTAAAATATTTTCTCTCTTAGTCTTAGCCACAGACATATGTATGTATAAAGATAAGCGGAGTCCTTAAAAAAAAAAGAAATCTTTCCGTCATAAACGTGTTTGTGAGATAAAAAAATCATCTTGCCTAGGTTTGTTTGGTGAAATATGGAAACTGGCCAAATTTATTAAAATTCAATTCTTTTCGAAAAAGAATTCCCAGAATTTTGTGAGTAATTTTTGATGGAAAATTGCAAATTTCCCAGAATTATCTTGGTACAGGTGCAGCTTTACGAGTAGCTGCATAAACCGAATTTTCTTTTCTTTGACATTGAAACGATGACCAATCGAATGAAATGATGTTGCAAAAAAATAAATGCACGAACATTCAATTTGTTGGGAAATTGTAAATTGTCGCCAAGCATCTGACGGATGCGTGACATACTCGTCAGTCGTACATACATATATAAGGAAACAAAGTAGATGCCAAATTCTTTGCTAATTCTCGGAATTAAGTATATCCGATGTGGGAAAGGCATTTATCATAGATTTATTTATTTTCAAAAATTATAAAACATTTAAATCTTTTATTTTTTCATTTAAAATTTCACTTTCGATGAGAAGCTTTCAAGTTCAATTACCTCGGGTAAGAGATTATTGGACAGAATCATCTACTAGGAACTCATGTGTAGGTACATGCTGTGAATATATTTTTTTTTAATTAGCAAAACGTCGCAGTATGGGAATTCCCATAGATTCTTTTCATTCATTTACTGAATGTCTTTTACCATTTTTAGAATGGATTTGGGGATTATGTAGCGGAGAATGTTTTAAAACATAATTGCAGTATTGAGTAATGTTTTTTCAGATTTTAAAATACTTATAAGGATTGAGAAGAATTAGATTAAATAGGGAATTGGAGTTTTTTGTTGTTCTACTGTAAGATCTTAAAATTAAATCTGGACATGAATATATAGTATGAGATTTGTCAATTACTTGGTTTGAAAGCAGACGTAGTCACTCACTAATAGCTTCTGCGGAGCTGCATACTTTATGTGTAGTGTTAGTGTTATGTTTGTGAGCAAAACTCCTCTGAAAATAAATCTTCTATTAAAGATACAACATGCGAAACAACATCAAATATCTAGCGAGATTACTGTTTACTATCTAGTGACCGAATTGATTCTGCTTTCGTCTAAATACAGTATACGTTCGTAATTTTTATCAACATTGACTTGCACAACACAACTTTTGGTGGCAAGTATTTTATATTTGTTCATCAATATTTGCCGACATAATACCTCGTGATTTACGTGAACACCTGTCGTGTAGACTTAATTTCACGGCATGCCAATATATCCACGAGAGCAAGAATACTCCTTGAGGGGACAGGTTACCATCTGGTATGAGTCGAGGCCCATCTAAAACCTCTCACTGATCTTAGGGTTTTAGCACCTAGTACTTGTAGTAACTCTACATCAGCAAAAACCAGCTGATGCACCCTTCCTGTGTTTTAGGCTTAAACTACAGCCACCGTGACGCTCCCACAAGGGGGCTTACCTCTTCAAGTCAGGCCTGGAGAAAAGTTTGGAGGGTAATTGACTCCAATGGTACCGTTTTTTAAGTCCTGGTATGTACTACAGATGATCTTGTCACCCTAAAAGACCTATGACCGCAGCTTGTAACTAGACAAGCCATAGTAACCTTCAGTGGCGTAAAAGTCTAGAGATGTTATTGACAAGTTAAATTTTTCGCTGCTTCCGCTTTTAATTAGAAAACGTCATTGATGGACGAAGCCTTGGCACTGATTCAGACTGCTAATGCTCTAGAATCTATGCGATATCGCAACAATTCGTCGGAGGATATTTTCGCACCATCAACTATGTGCAGATTGATTCAGCACACTGAATATGAAAACATTTAGAAAAATAGAAAAGAAAACGAAGAAGAACTTCAACTCTAGTGACATAAAGCTGCGTCAACTAAGGAAAAGGAAACCTTTGGTGCCTGAGCAAACAGAAAATAGTCAAAGACTAATAAATACTAGTATGTCATTTCCCACAACAACGAATTGAGGTTAAAATGCAGGAATATCATCCAGGGAGATGACGAAAAAATCTTGGGGTATCAGCTATTCCCGACAAGAGATTCATTTGGCAACCATAGTTTGCGAAACTATGGTCCGATGGTTAGCTTCCTGCCTTACAATTCGCTGCTTAATACTAGTTAATTCATAAGAAAGCAGAACAAAACCTGGGCTGCAGACGCATTAAGATGTGGAACTGGTCGGCCACACTGTACAAATATATGAAAATATAGCAGTTAAGACCGTGAGCATTTCCTTGGCTTAAATATATTACAATCGCGTTTTTAGCTCAGGCTCTGACTCTCCATCATCGTTTGTTGGACTTTTTTGGGCTAAACATGCCATGCTGGGAACTGAAAATGCATCATTCTCGGTGACGTAAGGTGACTCTATATGTCATCATTCTTTGCTATACATCGGTTGTTTCCTTTATGAGTTGTCAAACAATAATTTCTCTGATGTACGTAGGAGCTTTCTATAGCATGTCCCGGCTCTTTTCTAGACAATGAATCTTGTTCTCATACACAAAGTATGTACCCCAAACGGAAGCATACGATTATGCTATTTTTATAAAACTTAAACTACCTATAGTATATTGAATCTTGTTCTCTTTGTAAATGTACTCCAAACGAAGACTAATGCTACTCTTGTGGAACAAGTATGTATATTGTGAAAAACAAGTGAAATGGGTAAAGTATCTCCATTTGCTGTGAAATCAAAGCAATTCTAAAGGTCTTGCTGATTCCAACATCTGCTGCATATGATACACAAGTCCTTTACAAATTATCATTTCATCGTTCTGTTCTATTTGTGTCGTATCAAACAGTTTGTTTTGAAACAAATTGTTTAGCCTCTTTAAATGCATCAACGGAAACCAGATTACCCTTCAATGCCAAAAGATAATACAATGCTTACTGCACATAATTTTCTCTCTTCCCAAACGTGCTGCATAATTCATTCAAGCGCAAAATACTGTTCTCAAAAATAAACGTCGAATCCAAACAAAAAAACAAGATCCAAACCATAACCTGTTGCCAAATGCACTAAATGCAAATTCATCAAAATGTTGCCAAAAGTAAGAAGAAAAAAGAAAAATTTGTTCTCAATCAAAAGATACACATCAACATCCAACAACCTCACGTCGAACAACAGGAAAAATGGATTTTTCAATTTTCATTTTGCCATAAAAACTTTTTCGAAAACAAAAATTGTTCCACATACGCCCGCGTGTACAACACACATTAACCGGGCAATTAATAATTTTGCTCATTGCCCTCATCCCCCAACCCTTATCATTACGGAGTATATTCGGCAATCTATTCTCTGTGTGTGTTTTGTAAGAAGATTCTTTGGATTCTTGCCAAAATCCCGAGCTCATGAATGTACCAAGGCATTAACGTAGCTCCCAATTCCACAATCTGTTTAGATAATAATAATATACCTATAACTCTCCCCTCAAACTTCCTCTCATATCCACCCCATCAACCCACCTGATGTGGGTGGCTTGGGTGTTGAAAATTGTTTTTGGCTAAATATTTATCTTTTACGTGAATATAAACTTGTAGCGAATGAACTTACTCCCGTTGGCTTCTACGGGAAAGGAGGGAAAGAAGAGAAGTGCCGACAATTTTGGTGAAAACATTTACTGGAATGTGTTAAACATTTTGAATTTGTTAATTACCTGCAAGGTGAAAAGTGCCATTGAAGTAATTTATTTTGAATTTTTTTAAGTACAGATTTTGTTTTCTAATTATCATATCATTAAGTAGGAACGAGTATGATTCAAGGGAAAAATAACTTCTTGTTTTCAAAATTTTTAATTGCTAAAAGGAGTATAGGCTAGTGTTTCTTTGTTGGGCCTAACTCTGGCTTTAATTTGGAAGCAATAAAGTTTCGGAGGTTAAAGGTGTAATGAAACATGTGCTCGAGGACATTGAAAGAGTATCCTGTTTCTTTCTTCTCTACTTTGCTGGGAACGATCCAAAACAGTTGTGAATCGGCTCTAGAATCAATTATAGTATAGTGCTGTACGTAAATTTTACAGGTTACTAGTAGGCTTTTTCACGATCACAGGTTAAATTTTCCATTGGTCATCTTTGACACCACTTACGATATATTTTTTTTATTCGGCAAAATGGCAAAGAGATGGGATAACAAAACGTTCGAAATTGTAATTTACAGAGAAGGATCTAAAACAGCGGGACATCTTCTGCGCAAATGCGCACCTAAAAGTGTCTACACGACCTCCAGATACACGCAATGTCTTCCAAATTGAAGTTGAAACTGTTCTTGAAGTGGGAGAGTTCTTGCAAATGATATAAATATTTGTAAGAGATACTCACATCAGCGTCTTTAGCCATACTATTGGAATATAAAGGTACTTACATGAGTTGTGATATACATATTACGAGCTATCGTATAATTCTTAAGGCATTGTGTACCCAAAAGGGAGTGAATCTAATAGAAAATTGTGAGTTAGGTGAATAACCCTATAAGGTTAAGCTGTTGTCTCAGGGTTGTGCTTGCGTCTGAACTACATCATCCAGCATTGATAGTTAATAACAAGGTACGCCACAAAGAAGGTATAGATAACCTCAACTCTGAAAGAAATCTTGACTGGCATACACATCGAAAACAGGACTACACGTTTGACAAGAGCCTTAGGCTTATTAGGCTGACCTACTTCACATTGCTACTTCAACTGCTTTGTGAACGCATTCTCTGTCTAAGTTACAACATGTCCACCAACGCGAAAGATCCCCCGAGGATGCGTTTTAAAATCTGGTCAGCAGAAGGCTAGACAGCGATGGGTAGACGAATCACTATTTTTGTGTATAAGAGCAATGATTCTGACTGCGGTGCGTATTTTATGGCGAAGTTCAATTGGCGCTGCTCTCAAGATGGCGTCCTATTTCCTATACTATGGTGCATGCTGATCGATTCACTGCTTAACGTCTGCATCCTGTCGGAACAAAGTTTCCTAAGGAAACACAGCGGAAGGCTAAGGCTGGTAGTAATCGATAAACGCGCTTGAACAAGAAGCTATGTGAAGGAGTGTCGTCAATCGAAAGAGATCTCTCGGAAGATTCTTCTTGGAGTTTTCATTTTTTTGTAAATAGACTACATGAACTTAAGAGGACTACTCAGATTCAGAAGGGGACTTTAGTTGGGAGTTTAATTTCATTTAGTTCTTTGAAGATCTCTTTAGGCTTTATCTGATCTTTATCTATTTGCAACCAAGCGTTGTGTAGCCTAAACAGCAAACATCAACACAATTAATGTCTTCATTCAGATATGCCAATTCCAATTTTCAATTATTACGAATTTTGTCAAACTTTTTTCCGGAAGAAATTCCCATATGTCAATAAAAGGTATTTATTTCAATTCAAATTCATATCAGTGCCAGACAAGAATCAAAACTTATCAGCTAAGATCATATCGCTCCGACTTTAAGTGTTTTCTTGTCAGTTACACCAATCAGTCAGTCTCTGTCATAAAAATGTACGTAATCACTCGAATTATCAGTTATGCACTTTAGGGTTAACAAAAACAAAGTATCTACACAATAATGTGACAAAAAATATTAACAATAGTCAGGGCTTCCTTAATTATTACACCGACAATACTCGTATGTTATAATTTTCGAGTGGATTTATAAGTGCAGCAGCTGATTCAGAATTTCACAAATTGGAATTTCCGTAAAACGTCGATATTCGTATCATGACTACGGATGACGTTTGTGCTGTTTATGGTTTTATTTTTGACAGTAGTTCTATTGGGTTTCCCGCTCTCTGGTTTGATTGAGAAATATTAATATGAATGGATGTTATCAGCCAGTTAAATTTTGTTCCTGTTCGCCCCATTTTTAACGTAGTTTAACATGTATCAATCTCATTTTCACGGGCAAAAACAGAGTAAATCGGTTTTGTTACAAAAGTTGTTATTTACACGTTGTTCCAATATTCTTGGTGAACTCTAGGTGTGAGGGGTTGCAGAATCTGAGTATTACAAAATACACGATACGCAAGGGTGTCGGTTAGGTGGATTTTGATTGTTCACACGATGTTACATCATCGCTTGAGTTGTACCAACATCAATTGATTGACAGAGGTGTTGCTGTTAACGTGTGAAGGAACTATCAATAAACGTGCGAACAGTGTAACATTCGTTGGCCCATACATGGTGAGTATGATTTAGTATGGATACATCCGATGAACAACTCTGTTTAAATGGTGACCAACTACGAACATAAAAAGTTAAAGCCCTACAATGGCCCATTTACAACAAACACACGACGCAATACGTAACTTTGTCACAAAAATATGTAACTTTTTGTACTTTAAACAATAGTTGAACAAACACAACATAGAAGATTTGAGATCTTAATTACCTAGTTGATCCAACATAGAATGCATAATGTAATTCAAATCTTCGAGGAAAATATTTAAGAGGACCAGTACAATACAATTTCAACGTGACAACCATTGTAAGCACATCGTCTCTCCATTGTTCACACTTTTTTGCAGGCTAAATATTTTCAAGCTTTTCAGAGGGATTTAATATCTTTTTGCGGCGGTTAAGTTCCCCGCAGTGCCTGAACCTGAAATTTCTTTCAAAAATCACAAAATGAGGAGGATGAATGTCGAGATTCCTGTGACATAAAGTGGGAGGCGAGTAATAACCTTAAGCAACATACATTACATCCTAAGCACTGCATTGAAATCCTCGTTGATTGTATTGTCAATGTCATGTAACATGGGGAATGACAGGCATGATACATAGAAAGATGTATGAAAATACAACGTACATGAAACGACCTCTAAAAACGGATAGCTTAATCGACTTCTAACCAGGGTAATTTCTGATAAAAACCTCAGGTTTTATACCAGACGGTAGTACCCTGTTAAATGTCAATTGATTACATTTCAACCGGCGTAAACCAAATTTAAAATACAACAGATGTTCGAGTCTTTAGTACTCTTTAGTACGAGACTTTAGGACCAACATTGACCTGGTAGTTAAAATAATAAAGAGTTGCTATAAGAAATATTGACGTCAAACGTCTGCATTCAAAATGGGCAGATCAAATAAAACATTCATCGCGGACGGAATATAAATGTAAATCTTTTTAGAAACCGTGCTTGCCCAGTAAATTGGGAAGGCTATAGGAGTGATATTCAACACCTACCCCTACCTTATATGGGATATACATACAAATCAGTTCAGACCTAAGAAATGCACTCTTTAGCCTAGTCAACCAAAGTTAACATTCGATACCGCAGGTTCAACAGCAAGCGTACTATGCTCATGTGGAATCCAAATCAAGACATGGGAAACTTACTTGGGAAAACGCATCGGTAGCTCATATCAATAAGTTGCAAAAACTTCAATCAAGCATTCTAAAGAAGATTAACAGTAGAAAGGCATAAGTTGCCCGTGATGAAATACAGTTAAATGTATTGAGAACGTATCAAATCTACAGCATGAAATAAGCGCTGGAGTACTTCGAAAATTATGCTTCAAATACCAATAATGTATTTACAAAAACTACAGGAGAAGGCAACTAAAATACAGTGTTGCTACAATATTAAACTAAATTCCTCAGTTATATTTCACAACAGAAATTTTAAGACCAGAACAACTTTGAAAATAATTTTTCCTCTTCAAAACTAGACTTGTACTGTTCGCATATACTCGTACTTACAATTTCGCAGTTATTGGTTAATCATGTAAGAAAATTGAACTATGGTCACGTTATCATTGAAAAATTTATGCAGTCATGATGAGAAAACAGTCCTGAGGAAGTCCGTTTTTTTTGAACCTTCAGTGTGGCCTCTCTCATAACCTCTCATATCTCTCTCACTTTAATTCGGCGGTCGTCTTACACCATTTGGTAAACTTTAGCAATGTTATCGTCAGTGGTTGCAGTTCATATCCCAAGCTCTTACGGCCACGTTTAAATCCAGCTGCCCAAAATTTCACTGTGGTAAATGATGGTGCAGAGTCCCCATACACAGAGTCCAACTCATTTTTGAGTTGCGTAGGCGTATTGCCTTTAAAAAACAAGAATTTAATAACAGCTCGATACTCAATTTGTTCCGTTTTCACAAAAAACACTCACATCGCCTCACTCAAACGACTGTCAACTAAAAACTGCGCGTCCAAAATGACTGAAACTTCGGTAAGTAACTGTCAAAAGATGCACAACTAGCTTTTATTGACGAGTGCCGCTATCTTTACGTTGCGGTCGGAAACTTTTCAGACAACCCTCGTTTGTTCCCAACAACAAAATAGTTCTCGTAATATCTTACGATTAGGTTCGAAGTAGCAATGTTAAGAACGAAACGAAGTGACGAGAGGTTTCCCGAAATTTCTGTACGATTTCTCTGTCTAAGCTAAAGTAAAGTCCAATCAATGCAAGAGTATAAAACTTGCGTAATTATCAAATATCTTATCTGAAGTCGTTATAAATCAAAAGCGTTTTGAGCAAAGAACAACCGACAATCAGTTAAGAAATTTAGGAAGTACTTTATGACGCTTTCTTTATTAAACTATTGAAGCAATTTTAGACTACACAATCTCAAGACCAGATAGCAAATCACAGATTGCAGCTAAGTCATTGGTGGCACACGTGCCAACTTTTCCAAACAGCGACAAAAAACAAAACAAAACGGCATGGTGATTGCAAAAAACTGAATTTCAACGTTTTTTTTTTCCTAGACTTTTCGGCCTTCAGATTGGTTCACAGAATTATCAGAAAATAAACACTATAATAAATGCCGTGAAGGTGAATCCAGGCTTTGGCAAAACTGGAGTGACACAAATATGTATGCGTTGTTTCTAGTGATCAAAAATCACGCAAATAAGAGAACAACTCGAGTTAGCTTCTGTTGTCAAACAAGTTCGCCTTCGCTCAAAATACGTGTATTAGTTTAATGCTAGTTGTTTTCCTTAAAAACGTTATAAAGGGTGTTTTTTTTTTTCAGAGTCAGAGAACTTTAAATTGAAAATGGCAGTAAATTAAGGTGTATTTCGGTAATAAAGCAACGTATGTTGGCTTCCAGGTGTTCAAATGCGACCTTACATAGCGTCAGAGAAAATAATCTAATCGCACGAGCGAGGTGGCCAGTTAACAGGTCCATTTCATGAAATTAATTGTTCGTCAAATATATCCTTCAGTAATTTAATTGTTTCGCGCGCTGTGTGGTATGTGCCGCCGTCCTGCTAAAACTACATGTCTGCAACATTGTTGGGTTCCAACAGAGGCACAAAAAAGTTAATCATGTCTCCGTACCGCTCACCGTTGACTATAATGTTCTGAGCATAATCATGATTTTACCGGTTCATAAAGTGCATAAACAGTGACATTTTCTGGATGTAATGGTATTTCGACAATGTTGTAGATTATCATCACCCAAATACGGCAGTTCTGTTTCTGTTTATTGACAAAGCCATTTAACCAAAAGTGTGTTTCATCACTGAACAAAATTGTAGATCATTATCAATGCTTCCTTCGGCCCATTTACCAAATGTATGGCGCGAACGATGATGGCGTGGCTTCAACTCCTGTACAAGTTGAATCTTTGAAGCACGTAGATAAACTAAGATCTTAAGCAAAATTTTTCATAAAAATTTCATAAAATTTCATAAAAAAGATTATCGTTTAGAAGAAATTGATTGTGAAAAAGATCCATAGTTTCTAAAATAAATTGCTATGATGGACGACTATGAGGACAATAAAATGCACGCAATGCCCGATGAGTTTCTCAAATTGAATCATGTATTTTAAAATAAATACAAATAATTTGCAAACGTTATTCCGACGGGAATATATTCATGATGAATTGTCAAACCAAACTAACCTCAAAATAACCGAGAACTGCCAAATCACCTGTCAGAGGAAACAGTGTTGCCAATTTAAAGTTTTCCGCCTTAAAAAAAACCTTCAATTTAACATATAAGTCTCAATCAGTAACCCTCTCCAACTATTTCGGTCATTGGCTCAATGCATTATATAAATCCTTACGTCGTTAAATATAAAAGAGTAACATTTTTATGACTAAAAGACTAAGGCAGTGACACTTGAAAGATGATATGCCATTCAGTCATTATGCAATATATGACCGATGAAATCGAAATAAGAACGACGAAGTTCGGCGCTAGAACCCATTATAGACCGCCTCCAGAATAACTGTACGCGGAGATTCTAACACGATTGAAAGCAGATATATGTACAAGTATATCCTCCAATTTTTAAAAATTTAGAAACGTCAAATTGTATTCTGATTTTTGTTTTTAAAAAAAAAGGTTTGGGAAAATTGATTTTCGCATTTTAATTGATTTGTGAGTTAATTTAAATATTAATAAATGAAAATTAAAACAGGACAAATAAACATGTTATTGGAAACCTCAAATCTTAAAAATAGATTTTGACGTTCATTATGTGGCAAATAATATCCCGAACACGAACCATATCTCAGCAACCAAGAGCTTGATCTATTCATCCGAGCATGCTTTTTAAAGCGTGAATCTTTCTACTATCTGTCAAAATTTCATGACATTAAGTTGATATTTAAGAGTTATAAAAATTATTTTTCCAGAACCAATTTTGATTTAATGTTGAAATTAATTTCCATGTATAACTTGGTAAAAAGAACATTAACAACAAAAGTACCGTGATGATTGTTTGCGTAGAACAATTTTTTTCGAGTAGAAAAACGCTTGAGGATGAGAAACACACAGGAAGTCTAATATCAGTTTGAACGCCTGAAATGATCCAAAAAGTACGTGATTTTGTTATAGAATTTTTCCTCACTGGTGAAACAGTTACTGGCGCATATTGCATTAAAATTTTTAAGCATTTGATGTCCAGAATCCATCGTATTCGACCGGAATATCGAAATCCAGAAAGTTGATTTCTGTTGCGCGATAATGCACCGAGTCACACATCACTCATTGTTCGTCAATTTTTGGCTCAAAATCAAGTGTGTGCGCGTTAAATCATCTGCGACTTCTCTTTGTTCCCGAAATAGAAATAGAAGTTGAAAGGATGCTTCTTTGACACGGGCACTGGAGGTGATTCCGTAAAATGAGCTAGAACAGACATTTGAATCACTATTGAATCGCTGTAACAAGTGTATCTCGAATAAAAACAACGAAAAATAAACCGAAATCGCTCTTTAATTATGTTCTCTAGAGCCAATCCGATATATTATATGCCACACTGTGTAGAACAGATCGACTTAAGCAAACTGACCAACGCACATGAAAAAATGTAGATACAGAAGCGGTATAAAATTCCTTTATATTCGAAGGAGTGCTGGTTCCAGAATAAGAACAATGGAATACACCTTTAGTTCCATAGATATACTTTTTTTGGCCTTTTGGCCTGCTACGAGCAAAGTAACTTAACAACCACCGAGAGGACTTTTGACCGACGCCGCCAAAATCGTATCTTCTTAGGCATCGTTTCATTGGAGCAGAATCATAAAACTAAGTTAACCGGTCATACAATTGTTGTGATGACTTGTTCAACGCGCTGTACGGATTGGTACCTAATAGAATTCGTATACTTACTAGAAAACATTCGGGGGGCTTCCTTGTCTGGTACTTTTGGAAAGTACCACCTGCAAAAGCTAACCTCCGACAATGGATACAGACCAATAATGCGGACGAAAAATCCTAGTGGCAAGTATGCATTACTCAAATTGCAATATTTGGAAGGGGACATTAAAAATCGTAATTCGGATTTATTACATTCTGATCGTCGCAGATATTTCTCTCACATGAAAGGTACTCAAAACCTTCCGCTTGGCAAATATTTTCTTAGACTACAACCTTTTTGTTTCTAGTCGAAGGTTGTCTCGAAAATATCAAATACAGCAAAACACTGTAAGGAACTTTGACGTCGGTCAGCTACAATCACAAGGAAATCAAACAAAATCAAAAATCACCAAAGCCTTCCATAATAAAGACTTCCCATATCTGCGTCAAGTATTGAAAACTATTGCCTGTGTTTCCAAAAACCAACCAGAGATAACCCTTAGTCAACTTAAGAAAACATTTAGTTCAGATGGACTTTCGGAAGAATGAACGAGGCCGATCTAGATTGTTTTGAGATAAAAATTGGTGACTTACTGCATGCATAATGAATGGATGAAATGATATAATGATTAACTTTAGTAGCATCGGAATAATTGATAAGGCCACCTCAGGTTGGATTTAGATAGAAATTCTTTGGATAATCTTCATCATATACAGTGGATAGGGTAGAAATACAATTGCGAATTGTGAAGACTTTGGACTATTCAGAAGAAAATAAGGACTGCGATAGAGTAAATAAATACGAGTTTTTCGTCTCTGAAAATTCGAGCATTTAACCCGAGGGAGAAAGGATCTTAATCATTTCGACAAGGTTACTGGAAACAGATAGCTTACGACCGAGCTGAATGGAGAAGATTTTTGTTACAGTCACTGATCCCATCTAGTCTGTAACACCATCTGAATAAAAAAGTAAAGTAAGATTCTCCAATGTTGCCGTATCTTTCTACTGCAACAATAATGTTTTGCTTTGAAGAAACTTTATTCCTCAGCAGATATGCTCATAGGTCTTGAAATGGAACTCATATAGATCTGAGAAATGATGGGGATTTATTGGCTATATAAACAGTATTTTGGCCTTTAAACTACATCCAAACAAACACTATTATCCATTATAGTCACCGGCATCGTCACAATTGTATCTATCTTGCTTTCATTCGGCCAACTACGTGATATATTTTCGGAAAATATTCATAAATTATTCTTTCTATAATTGAAATATTGTTTCCATTATTATGGTTAGCCTTTCTGCTAATTCTTGTTTGACTAAAAACTAAATTTCTTAAGTAACCGACGATTTCAAGAATTTTTCCATTTTCTTTTAAAATTTTAAAATAATAAATAAAAAAAAAGCAGGTGCCTTAAAAACTAAAACATGCACAAAGAAAAAAAAAAACTAAGCATTAATCCATTAGATACACAACAATACACTGGCTCTACGGTAAATAATCATTCGGCAGTATATCTTTTCCTTTTTTTATACTATTTTCAAACTAAATGTTTATATTACGCAAATTCGTTTTATTTTATTTTTTTTGTATTTATAAATTCAAAGCCATAAGCCAACATAAACCAATAAAGCGGAAAACAAAAGATACACAGATACACAGATACAACAAACGAAACCAAAATCCCATGCAAAGAAACGAGTACTTGACTCGTTGAATTGTAGAAGCAAATTCGGTCGTATTCGACTAGGAGAGTACTAGCAGAACGTGGTCTGTCTAATTGTATTGAGGTTTTGCAATTTCCATTTAAACGCGTCAAGAATTTTGTATCTGTTCTATTCGAATCCGTTGGTGATTTACGATCGTCTATAACCAGATATACATTACGAGTATCATTTTGGTATATTCGTAGAGTCGTAGAGGAATATAGTAATACGCCTTGATAGAGTTTAAGAAGTTGAAGACAAATCAAACAAAATCCACTCTATAAATCTTTTCAAAGACTGTGCGTAGAGTAGACATTGATTGGCATGATGTTGGTTACTATGCAAAAAAAAAGAAGAGGGAAATTAAAATTTCTCTTTCATAGAGTAAAAAGATACAAAACGTAATCATGTCTAGGGCATTGCAGGTTAATCAGGAAGCGATGATGCAGTTCTATTTTCACACTAAACCCCGCTGATGGTCTAGATTTAAGGGGGAATCAGAGAATGTCCCTTGATACGTTAGCAAATCCTTTATGAAGTCCCAGTAATTACTTTTTAAAAGTTAAATTTTGTAAACAATTTTAACTGTCCCTCGAGTTATGAGCGCCCACCACTTCCATATTGATTTTCAATCAAGGTGTCCCAAAAAAAAGTATCTTAAAAGCTTTTGGGAGTAATTAAGCACATTAATGGCAACAAAACTGAAGGAACCGTTCATTGGATGCGATAGCTGTTATGACTTGCCTGGTCTGTTGGATGGTAAGGGGTGAGGGTGGTTGGATACCAATTTTCCAAACGATTGACCAATGTGTCGATATTTTGTTGTTGGTTTTCTGTTTTTGTTTTTTTGGTTTTGGGACTGTGTACGTTATTCCTTTTACTACCTCTCCTGAGAAGAGCACACCTAAGTAATTCGAAGTTAACCCAATTCATCCGAAAACATAATTTGTATCTATCTATTGGTTGGAGTGAAATATAGGATAGCCATTTGTGTGGGGTAGGCGAGGGTATTTTTAGCCATCTACTCGTACACCCATAAAGAAGGTCTACCCAAAAGGACGAAGGACAATAGTGACGGTGACGATGGGGATAAAGCTGACGTTTACAACAACCGACGACGACAACTGTAAGAGTTGGAGATGGTAGTGGAGTGGGGGAGGGGGGAAATCCAAAATTGGGATTGGGAAGGGTTTCTCTCGAAAGGATTGCTTAGATCTGTTGGTTTTGGTGTTTTGGCTATGTTTGCTGAGCTCTTGGGATGATACGTTCGTTGAAAGTAGCAAAACTCTTAGGGGGTGAAGATTAAATTAAAGTCTTTGGTTATCTCATCTGGTAATTAGGTTAGTGGCGTGCTTTGTGTCGATAAGCATGTGGCAGGGTGTTGTACAAATACTTTGAATTCCTGGATTCCTATCAAAGGTGCATTAGCTTTAACGGAAGGGATATCAGCCCAGAACTTGCGTCTTATATTAGTTGGAAAAGTTTTGTGTGAGTTTTTCCTTGTTGATGACAAGGACTACGGGTAACAGCTGCTGCTTTTGCTGTTGCTGGAACGATTATTTTATTCTTTATGGTAGATGGTGTGAGAAAATCATGCTGGTATGTGGCTTTGGTTTTGGGTTTGTTACAAGTAAAAGGTTTTCGCACAACTAAAATTGTTAAGTTGTGACGCTAATTGATGTATACGCATGAGAGAGTACGTGTTTTTAGTACTCGATAAGGTTTGAGTGTTTTTGATCCTGGCAATATGGATTTGGTATGAAAAGTAATTTAATTTACAGGCAACACAGAAGGGTTTAAGATGTGAGGTAGAGAAATTAAATTGGATTATTACGTGTTATTGATCAATCAATATTTGCATTAAGGTAGTTCGTAACCAACTGCAACTGATGCTTCCTGCTCCATTTCTATATCTAAAGCTCCATATATATGAATTGTTTCTCAACAAATTCATACGTCCTGGAGTTCTACTCTTGATGGTATGAGTTCGGGATTGTTTTACTTTCCAGTTTTGGTACTTGCAGTTATTAACGCACAGGTATTGATTCTGGTTTAAGGTCTTGTCTTCGTTTTTAACATTCGTCCTTAGATTGAGTTAAACATTTTTCGTTTCATCTTTTCACAAGCTATTAGGGCGAAAAAGGCACTGAAGAGAAATTAAATTTTGTTCTGAATTTTGCATCGGCAGAACCGTAAACTTGTTGACCATTGGATGTTATCGCCTCAGCATTTTCAAGATACGGCCAAGGTAGTTGTTAGTGTTAAATGATACAATATCAGCAATTTTCACTCTCTTTCACAATCCTAATATGGCCTCGATAAAGGGTTTTAATAAAGCATTTCTTTTTAATTTGATCATTTTTGAATCTCAGAGATGAGACCAATTTGAAGACAATCTTTGATAAAAGTACCTAGACCAAGGTTGGTTCTTTATAAGGATAAGAAATTATTAGATATTATGAATAAAAGAATAGAAATGGTACATATCCCCCACCAAAATCTAATCGCAGATTTAAGTTTAGGTAATTTCTGGTCTTAACTCTATCAAGCAAGTGAATGGATGACCTTATTTTATTCTATTTTATTATGACCTGGACTCAGGCAAGGCTCAATAATTTCAGCTCCTCAACTTAGCTGTGGGACTGCTTAGTACGGCAATAAATAAATATTGACTTTCGTTACACACGAAGAAGAGGTAAAGAGTTCATTATTTCCTGAAGCCAAAAATGGTAAAGTGGACTTCGTAATTTCGCATCATCCGGAATTCTGACGACATTGCGTCAGCCGTTCATAGGACGCGACTGTTAAAACAAGTAACACGAGTGCACATCCAAAACTTTTTCTTTTCTTCCCGAGCAGAGCATGAAATGATTATTATATCTAGGAGCAAGGCGCATTAAAAAACACGTCTTTGCAGACAAAATAAGGCATAAGGAACACAGACTAAAGCAGTAGTATATAGCCAATGAACCCCTGACGGAAAACCGAAACTCCTACTGCTATTTTCAAGACGACAAGTTCTTACCTTCTGCAGCCATGATATTCAGATACTCCTCAAACAAACAGAAAAAACAAACACTGTGGTGCTGGTGGCCCGGTGTGGGCCATGGCCTAGCTTCTTGACACTCATTTGTGTTGCTCATGTTGTCATTTTTGTCACATTTGAGCGGGACCCCTTAGAAGCTTTTTCATAGGCAATTTTACTTTCGGAAGTTTGCCATTGCCATTGGTGATGACGATTCGAAAAATTGTTGGTGATGCCGGGAATCGAACCACGGACCCTCTGCGTTATAGTCCAATGAGCTAATCATCGCGCCATCGCCACCACTCCAGATACTCATCAGCTTTGATAAAATAGGCAGCGTCTATGGCCTCTAGCCGCTTTCATTCCTTCAATAGCTACGTACACCTTGCTGTTAATTGTTGGGTCTTCTCTTCATTCTATTTCAGATTGAAGTTCCGATTTTATTTTGAAAACCGGCAAGTTCTCACAAAGGTATGTGACAATGGTGTGATATTGAAATACAAAGAATATCTATAATACATCGCAGTCGATTTTAGATCTGAATTCAAATTTGAAGAAGATGAATGCTTGTCGGCACCTTTGAGTACTACTTAGTCCTAGTTCGGCTGAAGTGAATGCAAATCTGCTATTATTATTTTTTTATAAAATTTCTTCCTATCTTTGAAAGTTACAATCACCAAACATCTATTTCAAGTGTTTTCTTCTGAAGTATTGTTTTTATTGGGTCTTCTTTCTTAAAGTAAAAAAATGAATCGAAGTGAAAAGTGAAGGGATTTCGCTAAGGGATATCAGACTGATTGTCAGGAAAATTGAATAAACCATCACCTTTCTCTGACCTATGATGTTTACTATTGTTCAAACGTCAGAGATCCGACTTGTGTGTTTTTTTTCTTTTTTTGACTGAACATCTCTGTAACCAAAATAATATTATTCGACAATACTTAAGGTTATTTCCCATAAAAAAGGCATCAAAGTAGCGAAACTATAAATTAAATGCTTTATATCTCATGCGTACAATTGACAGTGCTTCATCTGAAATGGTATTCATTTTATGTGTGTATTTAAAGGAAGTCGCTTGGAAGATATTTGTATCTAACCTCTTTAATTGAAATTAAAATTACTACCGGAAATGATCTCATTATTCATACAACCTGAGCATATCTTCCTACTCACCACCCTAGGTCACTTCTACTCCCGTACATCCCTTTATATGATATTTCTAAAACGAGTTCAGCGAACTCAACAAGGCGTATTTACTACAAAAAAGAAGAAAAAAATGGCGAACTGTAATTGAAATATCCTCTAAAGCCCGTATTTGGGATCTATCGGATGTGAGACGCACTTTCTAGGAAGCTAGAGTTTCTTTTTTCACGTGTTGTGTGATGGGTGTACTGGAACATCTAATATAAACCCCAATCCGACCCAAAACGTAAATGGTGCTGTACCATACTCCTATTCCACCAATTGAACTATGAATAAATCAATATCAAGTATGCAAATTTCTATGGCTGTATTTATAGACGTAGTCACTAAGGCGGATGGCAGATACTCAGATAGACGCACGCAGAGCACAGAAACACTGACAATGCAAAGTACTCGTACTGGTATTCGTACAAGTAAATATTTTTCCAAGCACATGTCATTGTAATCAGCCATGTGTGCCCTGATGTGGGCTGAAGTGCCTAGTGCTTGGTGCCTGGTTCCTGCTACCTATTGCCGACTGCCGATTACCATATGCCGCTTTAGGAACCTACGCCTCCCTTTGTCTACATTCTACGTTTCGACAAAAAAAAACATCCCTGAAATTGGACGATCACACTGAGGTAAGACGTTTTACAGTACGTCACTTGGTCGGTACGCATTTCGACTGATTTATTCAGCGCCGTGGATGAAAATTAAAATTAAAATTTTTCGCCCGTTTGTGCACTGAAGGGCTGGGGTTGGATTATGGATAGGTTGGTTGCTCAGTATTGCTGGATTGCTGAGTTGTGTGTGACTCAGCGATGTGTAAAGTTAGAGCTTACATACATCAATTTAGTACGCTATTATTAGGTTTTAGCGAAGCATCTGTTCGGGTGATAGTAACCCTAGAGGTTGTCTCATACGTTTACGTATGTCATTACGAGTAGATGTTTGTTTTCCTATTTTTTTTTTCTGGAATTCACCATCCAGCATGAGCTGTTTGCACTTAAATTAGAATAATTTGTGGCGACGATGGTTTTTATAACAATAAAAAAAATAAAAATAAATAAAAATCATGTTTATTCATCGTAGTCGTCGGCGACGTGGATGAACTTTGCACAGATGTGGATGGTTGAAGAAGTTTTGATTAGTTTATAGGAACTTGAGCGGAATTAATGGATGGAAGAAAGAGGATGAAGATTGAAGATGGTAATTTTGTCATCTGGATGAGCTTTGGCAACCTTGAGGTGTAAATATGAGGCAAAGGAACTTCAAAGTTCGGTTTTAAATTTGTCAATTTTCGGGAAAGTGAAAATGTACAAAGTGAAAAATTGATTCAATTTTTGTGAAGATTAAATTATGATGTTTTGTGTAACAGAAAGGGCATGAAATGTCTTAAATCTCAGTTTATTACCGCTAACCTATACCGATACAACTCACTTTTTAAATATTATAACACTGACTCGAAATATTTTGTGATTTTGCTTTTGCCTGTTTTTTTAGTATGATTTGCGGAGTGAATTATCAAAAGGCTTATCTCTTATGACTTAAAAAAGAAACAACCCAATTGGAAATGTTAAAAAGACATTAGATGTCATACTTAATATAATTAGTCTCATCTGGAGTGTGGCTACAACTTGAAAATAACATAACTTGAATAACATAAGTTATTCTAGAAAGGCACATCAAGCTTTTAGTATCGCTAAAGAAAATTTTAGAATTAGTAAGATAACCCACGAAATGAATAATATCGGAACGCTAGACTCCTTCGATTTGGCTATAATATTTGGTGATTGCTAGATATCTTAGGACTTATCCCACTTATGGCTGAGTGAGAGTTAAAGCACGCAAGCATGCCCTTTTCTATGCGCCAAAGCGATTAAAGGGATGGGATAGAAATCCTGTTAACACCAACATCAAGGTTGAAACCTGTCCTAAAAACCAAATATTGTAGCGTAATATCGGCTAGTTTTAGGGGAACCAGAGGGAATTTAGTTCCAAGGCAATACAGAAGGTTAATCGCTGTTTAAATCTTACAGATTCCTATAGACAATTGCACTGGTCTTAAAAACAAATATGCTCAGATAAGACTCGTTCACTGTGAAACAAGTTTATATAGAGATTATGATTGTTGGTTGTAATTGGTACCAAAGGGTTGCTTTCACGGAAAGCCTAAGAGAAATGGTGCCACTGAACTACATATGTATTCGTCGTTGGAAGGAAGCAGAATTGAGCATACTGAACTCATACTAGGCCCCGTATGTTGATTTGTATAAATAATTTGAGGTCATCCTTATCAACACGTATCACAAAGCTGATGGTCGGGTTCGTTATAATGAACTGGACCTGCAGTCATGTGCAGGACTTCGAATTTTGGTAGAAATTTTAGAGAAACACCGCGTTGCTTGAGAACAGAATATTTATCAATACTTCAAAAAACTGGCCGATTTTGTATTTTTTGCAGTTGTCTAAATTCTGTTCACAACCGAATAAATTGTATTTGCCTACCAATCTGTGGAAGGTAGAAAACTTAGCATGCTAGTGCCATCATACTTGAAACGTTTTCTGGTCTCTAAGAACATCAAGGTTGGAAATTGTGACATTCGTAGATTGCTGTTATATTAATTTAAATTTAAAAGACAGAAAATTTGAAATCCATGTAAATCAAAAATGGTGTAAATGCATCTACAGGTTATTAAAAATGAACACACAAAAACTCTAAGAAAATTTTATAAATAGAAAAGTTTTAATAAACTACTAATGTAATCACGGCTAGTATCTTTATTAGTTAAATCCATTTCGTACAAGAAAAAAAACGTAATAAAGACAATATCAAACCATATCCGTACTTTTAATGTATCACCTGATCAAAAACGATAATGAATTGATGTGCTACCGTCAAGCCACAACTATTGAACGTAAACCCCATCATCACCGCATGCGAAGGAATCTAACATAAAGAATGATTGTTCGTTCCATGAATAATCCGTCTCTCGATAACAGAATATAGAATAAACCTTTCACCACTTATACTCGTAGATACAGATAGTCGTCGTCCAGGTGCTGGTAATTAATCGATTATCATAATAAAAATTAATTTCGATTGATTTCAATGTATTGGTTTATTTACCGAGGCTCAGCAGCAACAATCCCCCTTATACACCACAACAACAAAACCAAAAGAGTATCTTAAGTACACTAATTCATAGATTGTTACCATAACGTAATACAACATATTCTACAGTAGCTTGTGATTAAGTTGATTGTGTTTTTATTCTACCAAGTCGTATCTGATTGACTTATTATTACTCTCAGATTTCCGATGAATTTTTCAATTTATACTCAAACAGATATAGGTTCATACTGTCATTAAGAATATACAGATATATTCACTATTTCAATAGCAACAAACAAAAAAAATAAAACACACAAACGTGCAATAACTACATGGAAATAAAAACAAATGCAAAAAAAGAAAATAGTATCGTGACAGTGATTGCATGCGAAATATGTATCCAAGTACCTATGTCGTTTGTCTCCATTTTTAGAATTATTTCTGTTGCTTGTTTTGTATTTTATTTATGTTATTTCAAAATTTGATCTTAGGTAAAAAATCCGTGCTGCTATTTAAAGATGATTAAAGTTGATGACATTCACTTGGACGTGGACAAGATACGTACAGTCCTTTGACAGTGATATACAGTTGAACTTTATTTTATTTTATAGCACAAACACATAGTATGGATAAAGATGTGGCTAATGAAATAGTCTTTCCATCACCAACATTTTATAATTTATTTTTAAAATTATTATTTCTCTTTAAAAATAATAATAATAAACACTTATAAGCTTTTTTTTTAAAATAACACTTGAATTTTGTAGTTTATTTATTTCTTTTTTCTACACAAAATTCAGCTGAAATTAGAAGAGAAGAACAGAGTAAACTTGTAATTAGATAAAATAGGGAAATGATTTTCAAAACACATTTTCCACACAAGCTATATAAAACGAACAAAAAAAAAATAAATACGAAGCACAGCATTAATTTGTAAAAAAACAAAAACTATAACACTTAAACATTAAATTAAATTTGTTTACACTTAAAAAAAAAAACTTTAACAGTAAACAGAAAACAGCAAGAAAAGCAATAGAAGATAAACTTTAAGATAGAAAATAAATCAGTACTTTTCTTTGCATCCCAAAGTGTTGAAAAAGTTTGTTTGTGCTCGATAAACTCAATTTTTATAAAAGTATTAGAATTAAATCCTGCCTGCTTGAATTTAGAAAGTAAGTGATAATATGTTATATCGCATATGTACATATATAGATTGAACCACAAGTTAAAAGATCTCTTAAACCCTTAAACTTCTTCTTCACAATCTGATTGGCCCCTATTGGCCGCATCAAATTCTTCGATGATTTCAAAAATTCGGTATGACAAAGAAATACACATATATGTCATTGGTTGCATTGAAGGAATAATGTTTTCAAAAACATGGGTTCTAATAGAAATTTAAACTACGTTGTCATCGACTTGATCGCAAAACTATGGTATTGCGTTGAAGATTTAAGATGTGGGGTTTACCTCAACTATCTGATCCTAAAGGTTTTAAATGCCAAGGTCGAGGCAACGCAGAAGAAAAAGAAGAATGATGCCATGCAAAAAAAAATGAAGAAGCTTGATCCAGATTGAAGTAATGTTAAAGTTAAAGTTTAGTCCAAGAAACTTCAAATTTCGTACGAACACCACACAACTTAAAAAAAAGTGGTAAAATGATAATATTCTATAGTTTGGCAATAAATACATGCAATCCTGCATAAATTGTTTTTTTTTTTCATATTTTTAGTTTAGGGATACAAAATGGACAGTCAAATCTTTCAATTTGATGGATCTCCAAGATAATTGTTACTACTATCACCGGCTTATAAAATATCTTAAATGCTATTAGGACTCGGAATAAAAAAATAAGGCAGACGATTTTTGCTTCTGATTATGCATGCCTTATACACCTTAAGAAAGTGACTAAGAAAGTTATATTTCGGCGCATGTTACAGCTGCCACATGAGCTGATTTTGTAACGGCTGGGATCAAAAGCAATTTCAAAATGATACACGTTAGCCCATCTGTAATCTGATCGAAGTCAAATTTTACAACATGAACTCAATTTGAGACGGAGAATATTGTTGAAATGTAATTTTATGATTTCTTTGATGCATCCTTTGTTTATTTATACTTCTTAAAGAAGTTGTACAACAAGAAATCATCTTGTCTAGAAAAACTTATTTCAATCGTTTGGAAAGGTGCGCATCAATTCTTACTCTATTGGTAATCATCTTGCATAGTTGGATGATTCCGAATTCTAACACATCGGCATACAGGGAATCTCTTATAAAACAACATAGTAAATGTTGTTTAATAAGTGGTGGATGTCGTTCGACTTCGCGTAATGGTTAATATATCTGTAGTTTAGACTTTGAAGGTCTAAAGGCTACCTGAGGTCTGTTGGAGATAGGATTATTGGCATTAATATAATATGATTGGAAGAACTTTGTACGAGTATGGGATATTCAGAAGATGTGTTTATTGTAGTTAGCGCTGTTTGCTAGCTTTCTTTTCTTCTCCCAAATTTTGTGTAGGGCGTACCTGTGTTGCTTACATCTCAACATAAAGAGTATCTTGTTTGTTGGCATCTAATCGCCATTAAACAAATTTGAAAGTGTTTTCTGCATATTGTCAGCATGGCATGGTTTTATATAATTCGATTTTCGGTTTTCAATTCTTCATGATAAGGTTTCGATTTTTAAACCACTGGTTAGGTATCAAATTCGTCTCGTTTCTATTTTTTCCTGCTTAATACGCTATAAAAACAAAAAAAAAATACTGTGGGGCTTAATACGCTATATATTCTCATAAAACATGTTTCTTCTTATTCTGAAAAGATTTTCTCTTATGGCGGTTGACCTTTGTTAACCTATTCTTTTCATCAGTCGAGACTTTTAACCATAAATCCATTTCGATTGTGCTCTAGAACTCTTAATATCCCAGTCATTACCACCTACAAACATTTAAAACCAACGTGAAACGGTATCTACTCTTTCAAATACTTTTTCATTCCACATTTTATGCAAACATTTAAATGGTGTTCATAATTCTTTAAAAAAAATAAAACAATGACAAGGAACAAGGAAAGATCAAGACTAAATTGATCCAAACGTCTGTGATTTAAATAAAAGATCAACGTCAAAATTAAGGCTAAAACCAATTGCAATATTAGGGCAAGACTCAATGCAGCGGAAACAGTGAGATCGTTGAAGGTTTTATAAAACCGGAATACAGATTTCCCAAGAATCGCTTTCAAAATGGTATAGAATTCTGCCTCGTAGGGACTGATCTATAATACACAATACATCCTTTTGCAATCGATAGGGATTAATTCGATTTTTGAACCACTTCCACTTGGTTTATAGACACGATATCTTTTGAAGAACCTATGATAGAATGGATCAACTGTTTTAGGGCGGGTTTGTATTGAAAAATTTTATGTGTTACAATCTATAATATGCTGATTAAATTCTTGAGTTGGTCGCCTTTTTACAATGGTACTGATTAACAATAAAAATTCTCTAACAATAATCTATCAAATAGCTTTTATCGCTTTAAAATTCTTCCGGATTCATAACTAAAATTAATTTTCTAAAATTACTCTTTTTTTTAAAAAAAAGGCAGAATCAAATGAATGATAAGCCCTTGTTGATAAATGGGAAATAATATAAAATGCGTCATTTGTATTACATTTAAGCTACACCACAATCTTAATTTACAATGTAGAAAGCACTACAAGATTTTCAACAAATGAAAATGGTAATCGTATTCGCAGAATTTGCTAATAATAAAAAAAACACATAATAGTGAGTCACGTGAAGCAACAAGAACATTTGCAACCAATTTTCATACGTTGTTTAATTTAATTTAACATAACCAAAATTAGTGCAAGAAAGAAACTACTCCAAATGAAATTGTTAAATAAATCAAAAATTATAATTCAAACCATCTCAGATACGCCATGTTCCGCTGATTTGCGCCGATTTTATTTATTTTAAATTTTAACACAAACTTCTTTGGATTTCAAAAAAAAAAAAAACGACAAAAATCAGCTGCCAATCTAAATGGGACTCAATAGACGAGTACAAAAACATCGAAGAATGAGTCATTCGCGATGAGCTCGTAACACGAGTAACATTACTCAAATAAAAGTCTAAATTAATTAGGAATCTAATAACTCAAACTGTCTCGAAAAAAAAAGACTACATGTAATGTCTGCCCAAGCCCAATTTAAAGGCAAGCTTCAACAGCCCTAATCAGCTTCTGTAATGCATTCTTCTCCTTCCAAAGCTCTGACAATTTACACTACCTGTGTCTAGTCTACTCCAAAGCAAGCAGTAACAAACTCTTCCGTAAACAAAAACTTGTTTGTTCATTTTGCTATGGAAGAGTCTTCGCAGTTCATACTGTGTCACACCTCTGTAAATGTAACCAGTTTTCTACTTTGCCTAGATATGTGGACTCTTTAATTAAATTCACAAAAAGACGTTAAAATATTAAACTGTTAAGAATTTCAAATGAATTTCGAGTTGGCGCTTTGTAGGTGGTTCAAGGTTGTTGAAAATGCATATATTATATACTTCAGAAATGTTTCTTTTGTAAAAAGGGCCAAACAAGCACGGTTCAAACAATAAAAATGAGTGAACATGAGCACCATGAGATTGAAATTGATATGTGTACGTCACAGAATATTGGGAAATGTCAACGAGGTCAAAAATTTCGTAATATGGCAAAGACGTCTGCCAAGTTCTTAAATTTCCAAAACTAGAAAAGCCTTTCCGAAAGGAGTCTGATACTTAAAACTGGGATGTCAAGGTATCTATGGATAATTTATAAAAACTAAAAGGCCAGTCGATTGAAAAAGCACCTTCACGTAGTATTCTCGTAGAGGACGTCGCAACATCTGGCGAAAAATGAAATATGTGCAGTAAGAATGTTTTGTTTTCAAAGGTGCCCCAACAAACAAAGCATTCGCATGAACATTATTGGATGTTATATTCAAAAACAGAAGAAAAAAAATCATCGTATCTACAGATAGCTTACACAATTAAGTGTCCTCGGACATCCTCAGAGATTCAAATTGTAAGCTAGGTTGTACAATGGTAGCAAGCTGTTACCATTTAAAAAAGCAAATTGAAAAATACGACTGCAGTCTACGTAAGAAAATCTATAGTTTGCATTCGCTACTCACAAGCCCCACTCAAATCTTGGACTATTATGTGTTCAGCGAAGTGTAGCGCTTTAACTCATGGATTACTACACCAGAAATCCAGTGTAAATTCGCGGTGCATGCGAAAAAACTCCGAAAGTCGAACGCTTTACCAATGAAAACGATTCTTTTTCTCTACGACCAAACAAGTCTGTGAGGATACTTAGACTTAGTCACACTGTAATTTATCAGGCACTCATAGAAATAAACTATTATGTAAATAACACAAAGAAAGTTAGATATGACATGCGTATAAACAATCAGATAATATATACGTTGAGATGCAGTGGAAGAGTACGCAATGAACAAAGTAATCAAAGAGTCCAGCAATCGAAAGTGCAACTACATAAAACAAAAACACTGTGGCGCTGGCAGCCCGGTATGGGCCATGGCCTAGCTTTTTGATACACATTTGTGTTGCTTATGTTGTCATTTTTGTCACATCTAAGCGGGGCCTACAGTTTATCGCTGAGTCCGAACGGCACTCCTTAGAAACTTTTTCGTAGGCAATTTTACTTTCGGGAGTTTGCCATTGCCCGCCGAAAGATTGATGGCGATTTGAAAAATTGTTGGTGACGCAGACAGGAATTGAACCCAGACTCTCTGCGTGATAGTCCAATAAGCTAACTATCACGCCATCGCCATTGCGAAACTGCAACTATTTGATATAATTTCAGACACGAGTAATGTTAAAGTAGGAAGAGAACTCATGTCCCTTTTTTAGCAACAAACTAGTTCCGCTATCCACAAGCCGTATGAATCAAAAGCTAAATCCCAGTATAACTAAACCAAACCGAACCCGACTGCAGTAGGTACATAATCATATTTATTTGACCCATCTTTAAAAATCTAAAAATGTTCGTGCCTTATTCCACTGTAACACCGTTTTAAACGAAATGTTGATACATTCCTTCCTCTGCATATAAACATCAAGGTTTCTGAAAAAGGATAGTGTACAAAAACCAATCTTTGAACAGTTTTATATATTATATAATAATTAGTCCCAAAATATATTCGAATAATATATAGCTAGCTGATGCTGATTTCAGTCTTTTTCTTTGATTTCATTACAGAGCATCTACATTCCCTCATTCTCTGACACCTTTTGAGAAATGTGCAAAACTTATCATATTTAATTTTAATAGTAATGGTCCTAATACACATACCTAAGGCTTGTCACACGAATACCAATTATTTTTTAGGAACACCAATATTGTTGCATAGAAATGTCAATATTTCTAGAAAAGTGACACCTTCTGAACTTGCTAGCATTATTACGTTCTTGAATAGGTTGACCGCTCAGATTCGGCCTTTAAAGCTGTATAAGGGTATAAACACCTTTTAGGTGTTTTGTGAGCGTACGGAAAATTCAATAAAAGTTAATCTGCTATCCAGAGTCCTGACATGTATGGCTCAAACCTTCTTCCAACAGAGTAATTGACATTCATCACTTTATCCACCCACCTTATATAGACAATCTGAACTCATTTCTTCGAGATTTATAACACAAATACTCGTACTAACGTTTACCTCTCCAGAGCTAGAAAGTTTAATTTCGTTTAGTGTTAATGCTAATTAATGGGACGAAGAGCGAGCAGAGGCTCATATGGAACGTTTTTTTCTTAAACTAATCTGTTAAGTCGGATGAAATTTATTAAGTTAAAAAAACTGGATACATGAGTAAAAAATATCAGTTTCAAAAAGGAAGATTGAGCTTAGGATACCCGAGGAGTTTTAATTCGATCAATGGCATTACTTGCCTAAGTTTGAGATGTTTAATGGTGGTTATATTGAATCATCTATCCCCATCATTTCGGCTTGCCCAGACAGCCATCTTTGTTGATTTTTATCATAAAAATTATTTTTAAATAATTTAAAATAAACTTAATATTATCTCTTTCATAAGATTCGTTTCTGATTAGTACACCGCAAATATTAACGATAATGACTTCTGATCACGCCTTAAACATGCGATATTTTAAGGTTTAAACAAATTATTTTTATCTATCGGTACGGCTGCAAATGATATCTTATTTAAAATTATATCAATTCAATAGGTTCGCTTGAAAACAAAACTATTTTTGTTCACTTCCAAATTGCGTATCTTTTCATCTTAAATAAAAATGGAAAAAAAAATATTATAAAATTAAAATTAAAATAAAAAAATGTATCTAATTGCCGTCATTTCCTTCGGCATTATAATAACCTAGTTTATATCTAGTCCATCAGTTTATGAGTATCTGATGTGCTTTTAAAAGAGACTGCCCATTCAAAGTACACTTGATATCAGCGAAATCAATCGAACTTACATATATACGAGTATTGTGGATATTAATTTCAAAACAATCGAAAACAAATTCAAGGAATAGATTCTAGTTATCGCAAATCGCTATTTTAATTAAACAATATGACGAGCATAAACAGTACAGTAGCAGGTACTTTATCGCGATTTATTCGTTTTGATATCCATTTCGAACCCTTTGAGGATTCTTCGGTTTTTAAACTTACGATGGTGATCGTGCAAAGAGTTACGTACATAGTTGTCTTTTGTCTGATCAGAAACGTCACAGACATTAAGGTTACCATGGATAGTCACCCAGTCGGGAAGATAAATCGCAATATTCGGCGCCAATACATGTTCTTTTTTTCATTATTTAATTAAATTTAATCTATTTGCTAAATATGAAATTAATTAATTTCGAAACACTTTTGGAGATATTTGTTTTTTTGTTTTTGTATTTAGTATTAAGCATGGGGCATTTAAATGTCATGACACGAGCGACAGATATCATTGACGTCCACAATATCTTTTAAGTGAAAATTATAGATGATAACTTGTCTATCAGATTAAATGTATGTACCTTTGATAGGTAGTAATGGAAATGGATATAAACATATTGATATTTAATTTTATTATTTGAGAAATTCAAAAATAGATTTGTGCAGGTGTCTATTCTTGATCGCAGATGGCGGCAGTACAAACCCAAAGTGCGATCGCCAGATTTTAAAACGCAACTTTTTATTCGCACTGTTTCAATCACACCATTCGAAAAGATTGTGGTGGATTCCCTTAACATGTGGTCTTGGGTTCATTATTTTGAAGATTGTTACCATTATTTAAATACGAGGGCGGGTCAATAAGTCCGTGACTTTTTGAATTTCTGACCTCTTTACTGAAACAGCAACACTGCTCCTGTCAACAGGCATCTGTCAGTTGACTCCTGTCAAAATTTAAACTTGCTGCGTCAGTTAGTTTGTGTTTGACAGCTATTTTTATCAGACTACTCACTAATTTGAGGAGAAAATGGAAAAAAGTGAATTTCGTGTGCTTATTAAGCATTATTTCTTGCGAAAAAAAACCATTACCGAGACCAAGGCTAAGCTTGAAAAATACTATGGGGAGTCTGCACCATCGATTTCAATGGTAAAAAAGTGGTTTACTGAATTTCGTTGTGGCCGTACAAGCACTGAAGATGCCGAACGTCCTGGACGCCCAGTTGAGGTCTCTACACCCGAAACAATCGAAAAAATTCACGATATGGTGTTGGCCGACCGAAGATTGAAAGTGCGAGAGATTGTGGAAGCCGTAGGGATCTCGCATGGCTCAGTGGTTTCAATTTTGAATGATCACTTGGGCATGAGAAAGCTTTCCGCAAGATGGGTGCCGCGTTTGCTCACAGTCGACCACAAACGCAATCGTGTAACAACTTCACAGGAAGGTTTGGCGTTGTTTAATCGCAATATGGAGGAGTTTTTGCGCCGTTTTGTAACCGTGGACGAAACATGGATCCATCACAACACACCAGAGAACAAGCAACAGTCAAAACAGTGGGTTTCTAAGGGTGAATCGGCGTCAAAGAAGGCCAAGGTGGGTTTGTCAGCCAATAAAGTTATGGCGACTGTTTTTTGGGATGCACGCGGGATAATCCACATTGACTACCTTCAAAAGGGAAGAACAATCAATGGGGAATATTATGCCAACTTATTGGACCGATTCAATGACGATTTGAAAAAAAAAACGACCTCATTTGGCCAAGAAAAAAGTTCTTTTCCACCAAGACAATGCAAGGGTGCACACATGTGCAGTTGCCATGGCAAAAATCCATGAATTGGGCTATGAATTGCTCCCTCATCCACCCTATTCTCCAGATTTGGCTCCGAGCGACTACTTCTTGTTCCCAAACCTGAAGAAATGGCTTGGTGAAAAAAGATTTGACTCCAATGATGAAGTCATCTCGCAAACAAAGGCCTTTTTTGAGGACCTCGACAAATCATTTTTTTTGGAAGGGATAAAAAAAATTGGAGAAGCGTTGGACAAAGTGTATAGAGCTCAAGGGAGACTACGTTGAAAAATAAAATAATTTTTTTATCAAAAAGTCTGTGTTTTAATCCAAAAGTCACGGACTTATTGACCTGCCCTCGTATCTTAAGCTACTACGGCAGCTGGCATATTTAAGATTAAGGCTAATTGGTCGATGAAGGGTCGGCTTTAAACACATTCTTGGTAGTTTTACACCAATGAGAAAGTGGGCAGAGCAGACGACGACCTAATTCTGAAAACAGACCGAAGCTTCACAGAAAAAAACCTAATGGGTTGCAAACAGCAGGATATGAAATGAAACACCTAGCTCACCAGGTTGAAGATTGATACTGTTTCCAAAACAATACACCTAATCGTTCTAAAGAAATTGTAATGGAATCGGGACTAAGTTGGGTGCGTCATTTCATGTAAACCTAACCTAAAACTGTTATAAATTGAATACCACCGACATCCAAGAAGTGCCAGAGAATGGGAGGTGAGAAACTCACACATTTTTGCATTACCATGATAGAAGCAGCGTCTAGTTGGGTCCTAAAATTTATTTGGATTCGTCAACATCAGTCTTATCTGCACGTTCATCACCAGAGAGGATAAAGATGATGCAAGCGTGTTTCCACGGAAACCTAATGCCAAAATAGGAAAACAAGATTAAAAAATTGCTACTACAATTGGATAGCATATCCTCCAATACCCCGTCTTAAAATGTAATCGATATCCTCGCTTCACTTTAAAGGAACATGGTAATCACATAAAATTGATCATGAATTCATCAATTAAATATACGTAAATGTCCAAAGATTCCAAGGAACAGATAAATGTAGATTCAAACCACTACACATTTGCAGTCAAAGTACGAATATATCGGACACAATAACAATAAAGAAATATTGCAAGGAGATTTAACGTTGAATTACTGGACTCAACACAAGCGATCGAGTAACCCTTTACCATTAAACAAGTCCATTCAAGTAGCATTAAGTGATGAAGACCAGTGACATCAACGCTGAGAAGCTATCAGAAACCATGGAAGCCATGCTGAATTTCACCCGACCATCACCACCACCGTAATGGGGAAAAAACGAGCATGCCAAGCGCGTCATCAAGTAAAAAGAAAGCCTAAGACCAGATTGGAACAAATTTGGCCAGTCTTTTAAATTCTATTTTACATATGAGCAATATTTAAAAGGCGATCGAAATACAGGTTTGCCTGTCTACAAGGCATTCGATCATTAGAAAGTTGGAGGGAAGTTCAGTGAAAAATGTTTGTTCTTAGCGAGTTACTTATACGGTATCAACTAAAAGACTTAAGTTAAGGTTTACTATCAAATTGAGCTGTAATTTGATGCACTTATTTTGACATATTTGAGCAGCAAAATCTAGCTTTGAGACATGAAAAGATGCGTCAGTGTATTGGTTTATTCTTAGTGATTCTGCGAATTGTTTTCAAAAAAATACTCGTATGTGTTTCATTCGCGCAACTTTTATACCAACTTCTGATATTTGTGACATACAAAGGAGTCAATCCGAGTACTTACTGATGATTCAAAAGGTAAAATGATTTGGTAGTGCATGCTTACTTAGTTATCATCTCTGAGTTCTTAAGAAAATATATCAATATAAAAATTATCTAATAATTCCTGCAGGGCATGACGAAATACTGATGAAAATCCAACAGTTGGTAAGCTTCGAGATAATACGAGTAATGCTTCCAAACATGTCTATACCGATTTTTTTCTTTATGTGTATAGAAGACAAAAGGTCATGACGTTAGTCAAACGATTCTGCTTTAGATGTTAACAATCTACGAATTCAAATATGTACAAGAGAATTGAATGAGCTGTGCACCATGCTGTGCAACGTCATTCATAAAAAAACAAAACAAAGCAACAGCATGCAAGTTTTTTATTTCTTTAGAACTCTCAATGTTGACAAAATAAATTTATCATTGGTATTAACAATGTACTCTTAACAGGAGGAAGATAAGTACATGCAGCAGTTTGTGTATTTATATTTGTGGACTGTTTTGGTACAGATTCATCGACCTTAGCATAGTTCGAATTATGGTGACGTTTTTTAGCTTATAGCGTTACCTTCAAAGTCAAAGTTACTTCCTTCCTTTCCTTTAAAATATATCAGAATGCCACCAAAGGATACTCGTACCTTCCATTCATTAGTTAAATAGCACATTATGGGACAACATCTCAATTATAGGCAAGAATGCTTGCGTATATCCAAGCAATGACACATACTACTCGTATAAGATGGTTTAACAATCGAAGTGTCATAGTAAGCGGTATTGCACAGAGCTAAGCTCTGACACGCAGAAAGCATTGTTTGAAGAAATTCTGAATCAGGATAGAAAATTGTCAAAAACAATCACATTTATCCTTAAAAGGAAGGTAGACGAATCTATTTTTTAAAAGATATGGCTATTTCAAATGAAATGGCTCCAAGCCCATAAATGAAACCAATTGTCCACAAAACAAAATGACAGCCCTGCGCGTTTCTATACCATCGAGTAACGCGGTGGTGCGTAAGCTCAGCAACCTTACAGGTCTGGAGGAGCGCTAACGTAGAAGACATAGTTCATATAATACAGTAAACCCAGTAACTAACTAAGTTCATTAGGATGAAAAGGTGTCCAATCCCCCCGAACTTCATATACGAGGGCGGGTCAATAAGTCCGTGACTTTTTGAATTTCTGACCTCTTTACTGAAACAGCAACACTGCTCCTGTCAACAGGCATCTGTCAGTTGACTCCTGTCAAAATTTAAACTTGCTGCGTCAGTTAGTTTGTGTTTGACAGCTATTTTTATCAGACTACTCACTAATTTGAGGAGAAAATGGAAAAAAGTGAATTTCGTGTGCTTATTAAGCATTATTTCTTGCGAAAAAAAACCATTACCGAGACCAAGGCTAAGCTTGATAAATACTATGGGGACTCTGCACCATCGATTTCAATGGTAAAAAAGTGGTTTACTGAATTTCGTTGTGGCCGTACAAGCACTGAAGATGCCGAACGTCCTGGACGCCCAGTTGAGGTCTCTACACCCGAAACAATCGAGAAAATTCACGATATGGTGTTGGCCGACCGAAGATTGAAAGTGCGAGAGATTGTGGAAGCCGTAGGGATCTCGCATGGCTCAGTGGTTTCAATTTTGAATGATCACCTGGGCATGAGAAAGCTTTCCGCAAGATGGGTGCCGCGTTTGCTCACTACGTTGAGAGACTACGTTGGAAAATAAAATTATTTTTTTATCAAAAAATCTGTGTTTTAATCCAAAAGTCACGGACTTATTGACCCGCCCTCGTACTTCATATTCATACTGCAGAGCTATGTCAGCTTTATTTCAACCTCACCATGAATTTTTCAAATTGTATTAAATGTTTAAAATATCCTCAAAACATATTTACTGCGAACAAATACTTTTAAATAAGAAAATTGTTGACTTCGGAATAAATATAGAATACTGAATATTGCAAGAAATATGTGTGTTTTGTTTATTTACTCGTACGAGTACAAGAAACTAAATTCAGAATATTTATTTATTTTCAAGTAACATAAATGCCTGTTCTGGAGCAAATTACCGCACACGTGATCGCACTACTCGTCACTGAGAAATACATATTTGGTATTCCCACAGGCGTTATCAAGCTTAGATTATCGTAACTTGACATTCCCTCAACAGTGATCGGGTGCCATTCACGTACCAAACTCACGTTTAAATGGTTTTGGGGTCTAAAGCTTAGTATTCACCTGAAGCGAAACAAAAAATCCCATACAAAAATGACACGACGAAATCGAAAACGAAAAATTTCGTTCTGCTATACATTTAACAGTAACCCAGTTTCCCATTCAAATAATGTAAATTGTCGCTTTGACATATGGATCGTACTAGATTAGCATATAAGAAGTCTTCACTCACTTTTTGCACAAACTTAATTGTCTGGGAAATTTTGACATTTCGTTTTTTTTTTTTGTGTTCAGCACCTAAAGTTTTTTTTTTATTAAAATGCATGCTTCACGTTATACGAGTATAATATTATCTCCCGTCACTTGGGTTTTTAACAGCCTCATTTGATTTAACTTCAGGTGGATACTTAGCTTTATTTTGAAATTGTCCCAGGAAGTTTGTTTTCCTTATGACTGCTATGATTACAGATGGAATCTAGTGACACATTCAAATTTGGAACAACTTAACCTCGGAGTCATCTTTGACACATTATAAGGCAAACGCTTAAGGTTTCTTTTTTTTTTTCTCAAAAATAGGATTGTAGTTAGAAACTCGTGCGTGCTATCATTTTAAGCTACTATAGTATTTGGCTTTAATTTAAGATAGAAAACCTTTCCCCACTATTGATGTTGAGATGATTCAAAAATTTTAAAAAATGGAATGAAAAAATCGTTTCTAATTAAAAATATCAACAAAATAGCCTTTTTGATAGGTGCTGCCAAAATTCTGGACGTTACGGTTCCATTGTTAGGATGTTTCTTAGACTTGTCGTTCCACGTCGACTGAATAAAAAGTGTAGTTCCCACTAATCCTTGTAAAATGGGGATGGAATACTAGTCCATCTATGTTGAAGAGTAAATTTGGAATGAATGAATAAGCTGGGGGTTTTGTTACTTATACTCTTTAGCGAACTGAAATATCTGGAATGCATTTCCGAAAAGTCAGAATAAGTTTTTAATTTTTATCTGAATATACACAAGAAACCTTTCAAGAGGAATAGATTCGTACACAAATCAATTTCAAGCATAGAGCCTTGAAAACAAGCAAGGTTCAATATACATAGTTCTAACTACGTGTATTTCGACTATTGTCTCTAGGTTACATTCAATTCGTGACTTTTACAAATCGATATTCAATTGAACAGATCACAAGTCAAAATAATTATTTTTTGAAAGGTTGGGAGGAAAGAAACTAACTGGTTTAGGAAGGATTAATAACATGAAGAACAACCATTGCACTGTCCTTCAAAAGTGAGAACTGTGAGAGTGACGTCTTAGGAGCTTATAAATCGAACATTCAAGTATCTCACTAGAGACACGCAGATATGCTGGCTTTTGTTAAAGTTGATGGTAGTTTAGAGTGCCGCGTGAAATGTAGGTCAAAATGGTCGTTGAACTTTTGACCTCTTGTATGTGAAAAATATGTTTTCGTGTAACTAGATAAAAGTAAGATGTGTCACGAACAAAAAAGGCTAACGAGGTTGTCCTTTTCGACGTAACAAAAGAAAAAATGGTTTGATAATGCGGATATACTGAAGGAAATTAGGGCAATTTGGTTTAAATTGATAGGAAAAGGGAAAATTGGAGGGTTTTCCCAAAGTATCATGTATAAATGGAAAACTTAGAGAATTCAAAGATGCATTTAATGAATAAATTAGAAAGCGGATATGCAGCAAATTATTGGAATGCATTGGTTAAAAAGTAAAATAAAATACAAAATGGAAATACGAGTATATATTGTTGAAAGGTCAACTCTTTGGTATCAGTTTCCGATCGTATCCAAAATCCACTCATCCACTACAACTCCTTTGTTGAGGTTTAGTAAAAAAAAATTAGCTGCACTTAGTTTAACAGATGTAAGTAGTTTTAGTTTAAAACTGATTCTAAGAGTAGTAAAATTTAAATTTCGAGGAAATTCCGAAAATGGTTAACAAACGAGCTAGAACTTGTGGTTCTGAACTGGAAGATCGGAGCCGTGAAGGAAATTTGTATAGATAGATTAGAGTGGGTTTATGAGGCCCTAAACTGTTGCTGAAATCATTAAGATAATCGAACTCCATAACCGTTTTCCAAGCAAAAACCCTGGCGATTCTCTGTAGCTCGAAAACCATCTTAATATACCACAAGAAAAAGGGACAGTCATTTACGAAATTGCTTCTGTCAGTAAATGTCTGCGTACAAGCCAAACAGTTGGTAACAAAACAACATGCATGCCCTATACTGTCAATAGTGAGGAGCAAAGGCGACAACTGCTCTTAATTATTAAATAAATATAAATAAATATTTTAAAAAAATATTCACCCAAATATATGATATTTTGCATGTTTAACATAATTTGTGAGAGTGCGTAATATGCCACTATACCTAAAGCCAGCTGTGTGGGTTCATTTAAAGGAATAGTCATTATATCTGCAGAAAAATTGTGAACACATTTATTTCATTTGCCCTTGTCTCTTGTTAAAACTTGGCATCGAAAACTAGACAATATTTTTCCAAACATCCTCATAGAATTTTTCGTGATTAATTCTTCTTGCACTAGTGTACTGGCTGTGCAAGATCACTAGTTTGTAAGTCATTGTAGTTCTTGAAATATCAGCAGTTTTGAATTTCCAGTGTGGAATACTTATCAGTTTTTTGTTTTCAAATTTGTTGACCTTTTCCCCTTTCACTGGCAAATTCATGAATCCGTGCTCAATCTAGTGTCCTTATTAGAACAAACCTGACTTCATGTCATCATCATTGGTGACAGTTTTGCTATTCAAAAAGCTTTGTAAACTTTGGAAAAAAAAGAAAATCTTTTGAATATAGATTGGATCTGTTGGATTTGACATCACTTTCAAACCAAGGTCTGGTCTTGCTTTGTCATTGTAGATATGATTGCCTTACGATTTGCCTATTCTGGAAACTCGAATATTATCACCCTTTGTTTATGGAACTGTTTGCTGGACAAGCCAGATCCCCAATTTCGGAAGTTCGAAAGAGAAATTCTGCTTCAAATAATTGGAGAAAGAATGAAGAATATACAAGAAAAAATCGATTGATCGTAATAGGTAGACTTTATGAACCGAATGCTCCAGCTAGGAGGATGTTTAAGTCGCAGCTATTAAGCTTACGAAGAATAAAGAGGCCGCAGCTAAAAACCATCATACTAGAAAACGTCAGTTTAAGATTTGATCGTCAAGGGCTGCAGGCTTGTTAAGTTAGTATGGATCGAAGAATGGTGGGTGATCCTAATGATCCCGCCTTTTAACTTAGTAAATATTTCCAACTTAAACTTCAAATTATTATTATTGTAGTTGAAGCAAATTCTCGAGAAAGCGCCTAACGAATTAATCTCTGTTGCTGGGCCATTACCAAGAAAGGCCGTTGACTTACTTTTGCATAGATCTAGTTTCACTCATTCAAATATTCCCTTTGACCTTGTTTTTATCAGCATCTACGAATGTTTGATGCAGGGATTTTCCCAATTCAGATGTTCTAAAACAAAAACTCACAATTACGATAGTACATAAATTACGAAAAACAAATCTTGAAACTTGTGCCAATTATTTTTTTTTTTGTAACAAAAATAACTCGTACAATGCTTTGGGATTTTTGATTCTACACTATATATTGTGTTGTTTGTTGTGTAATAATATATTCATGTTCCTGCCGAATGTACATGGCGGCAGTATCAAAATCCAAAGTCGTTTTGTGTCAAATTGATAAACATTTACTACATCTATTCTCAGAAAGAAGTGACGCTCGTTTAATGCACAATTAGCAAAACACACAGCATATCACCATTCCTGGGAAATTATTACTCTTATTTAAATAAAAAGAACAATTAACAAATTGAGCTTTCATATCTGAGTCAGCTTACAGATAACGACAGATTTAATGGCACTTATTCCCTCCGGCGGAGTTTAAAGGATAAGTAAATTCACCTACTCACAAATGAACTTTCATTTATTGCTGAATAACATCAAATAAGCGCCAACTGGAAAATGTATCCTTTTATTTTTAACATTTACTGAAGACTTTCTAATCTTAAAACATCAAGAGACATTTCCATTCATTTTGATTCTCTGAAGAACCATTTAAAACATTCGAGACAGAAGGTTTCGAAAGAATTAAAAAAAAAAATCGTAGTCAGATATATCGCTCCAACAGAGTTGTTACCTTAAAAAAAAAATTGAAAATAGAAACAAGTTTTATTTTGGGAATTTTTGGAATCGACTACCTGACATCATTGTTTAAAGTTCAAGTCGAAAGCAATTCAAGTGAAATAAGATACTCGTATATGTAATTGATTGCAAATAATGTCAAAGTATGAATAACGATTTCCATTGAAATATTGTTTTCGTGGTGTACGGGTATTTTGGTAAACAAATTTTCATTATCACTCTTTTTAATGACCCATAGCACATAACCTCGTAACGATTAGGATATTCTTTAATCTCAAAATAAAGAATTCTATCAAGAATAAGCTATATGGGACATTAGCCTCTCTCAGCTCTTGAAACACCGGTCGATGTACGGATTACAATTTTCCGTTGAAATGAGAAAGCCTTATCATCGAAGTGTCGAGGTTAATATTTGTTTATTTACCCATTGTAAGAAGCGTAAAAACCCGGCTGAATTTGGACAAATAGCAGTTTTTTTTTTTGCAAAAACCGGAAATCATGGGTAAAAGAATGATTTAAAAATCAAAGATCTTAAAAAGCACTTGGTAATTTACAGCTGAATTTACTAAAAAATTTGGAAACGAATTCATGTAATTCAGGTTCAGTTCAGGAGGAAAATATCGCGACTGTGGAAGCTAGTGTAGAAGAGGACACAAATTCATCAATTCGTCGTTGTTAGCAGCAACTTGGCCTTTGCCCATTTGCTATCTAAAATTTTTTTTAGTAAAAATCTTGGTCTTAAGGCTTACAGGATGCAACTGGTACAAGAGATTAAGACAAGTGAAAGTCAAGTATTCAGTGATTAGGCTTTAAATTAACTATAAGTTGACCTAGTCTTTTACCCTAAAATTATGTCTAATAATGAGTGTCATTTCTGGTAAAACGTCTACGTAGACCACCAAAATTCCCATATCCAGAGCGAGAAAAATAAACAAGAAGTTTACCAAGTTGTAAAGATAGTATTCCATCCCTATCAACACAGACATCGCTTAATTGAAAACATGATTTAGCAAATGGACCCGTTGGAAAGAAGATCGTACCATTATACTCCTTTGCATCATCTATTTTAGGGCTATGCCACTTATTAATGCAGAATAACCAGCAACTATTAACGCTTTGGAGCAAAACATTGACTAAAAATTGCTCAAAACAGCGATAAAAAGTTAGGGCTCTGAAATACGCTAAAATGGTTACAAATAACCCACAAATATTTATACTCTTTATGTATATAAATAAACAAGTATTACATTTCTCCATGATGTGGATTTCGGACCGATGAAGGTAACGATACAGTTCTTGCAAAAAAAAAAACACTTCAAACGACGGCCTTATTTAGGAATTCAGAATCAGTTGGTTGTTTACCTAAATTTGCTGGAAAAACGATATATCGAAGCAGTTATTTTTTGTGCTAGAATGAAAGCAATATAGACGGTAGAGGTGCAGGACTAGCTAGTATTCTTGATATGAATCGTTAAAGTCTTCGTTTTAGTGTTTTTTCCACCTCAGAAATGGACAGAAGGGTGAAGGGTATGCTAATTTTAAGCTGGTTGACGCCGCTTTGTCAACAATATTTTTCGAGAATCACTGGAGGTAGAAAAAAATAGATATCAGCATCATGGCTGTACTAGAGCTCTACTCACTGTGATGACTTAAAAATATAGAACAATTATCTTTGAAAGGAGCAGGCCATTACACTAGGTGCAACAAATTTTACACGAGTTCTAAGTATCTATGGGTTGCTGGTCGTCAATTCACAGTCACATAAGCTTCTATATCACCAGAACGTCGCAAGGTTAACATTTAAAGAGGCTCCTATGTCGACAAAAATTAATTGGCTACATTTCAGAAGTAATACATAATGAATGCAATAAAATAATGAAAAGAACAATTGAAAAAGATCACTTAAAAAATCACACAAAATTACTAAAAGAACCTTCAAAGGGACGATTATAATTTTTAGAAGTAAAGATCAATCATTTGAGAATTTAACATTAGATGGTTGGCTTTTGGTTCGACTAACAAAAATGTAATGCACGTCAAAGTATTTGAATATCCATGGAAATACTGTTCCGAACAAAATAAATTATCAGTAGGAAATGATTCCTTTATCTTATGGCAAATATATTGCAGATATGTAATTTTAATATTTTAATTAGCAATGATACATAACTTAAAGATACAAATTTCTTGTATTCATTAGGAAATAAATTCAGGAACATGTGATGCTTTCTTAGGTGTTGGTTTTTACATGGTTCACACATGGGATCGATCAAAAGCGCGTTAAATTAGCGCTCCCGAACCTTAGATGGAGGGAAAACTTTCATTTATCTATCGACCTTAAATTCTAACTTTTGGAAAGACACGATAAATTTTAATACGATGTCTGTGTATAAGCATGAACTTCATTCTAATGAATGATGACCCCTAGCATCAAGCACTGTATTTGAAGCAATTTCGGGTCAGCCAACAAGTGGGAAGAACATGACGCTGACTTAAGTTAACACTACAGACACTAAGACGCTTACAAAAAATCCTATAAACTCGGTTATAACCGAGCCGCTGATTAGACTCCCAGTAAGAAAACTAGCACGTCTCCAATCTGGTTACTAAAAGCTCTCAAAAATGTAGCTGCTTAAATGCGATGTAGATTAGCCATAAGACCAGCTAAAAAAAATCTCCGTTAATTTATCAAACTGCGCCATTGAAAGTACGTAGTTTGTATATTTTGGCGGGAGCCCTTTTCCCGAAATGTCAGTCATACGGTCTCGAATTAAGTCTTGCTTGAAGCATCACTGTGCCAAAATTTAAACATAATTCACTAGTCACGCCATTAATGTCAAGTCAACAAGTAAACCGGTATGTTCAAATAATTTCAATGAGAAGATCTGTAATTTTTATCAGAATAATTCGAACATAGGAGTACAACATTAATTTTTATTGATTTTTTTTTATTACTCTTTTAAAACAACTTGTTTGTCTAAAGCAAATTTTGAGTAGTCCTTTCGTGTCATTTGTACAGACATGCATTGAGAGAGAAACCAAAAAGGAATGTCAATGATTGTGGTGATTCCTTAACTGTTTTATTTTTTCAGTTATTTATAATACTTATGCCTTATTTGCAGGTGATTTACAAACAATTGAGACTCTTGTTATAGTCGAAAGCTATTTAAAATCATACTTAAACTTCAAGATACTCACTGTTGTCTTATAATGTATTGTAAATCACTACATCTTACTCACATTTAATGGGCTTTAGATGTACATATTGTATGTAGGTATTGTCACATTAAACCAAGGGGATTTTTCTCTACGATTTGTGATATAAAAAAAATAGCCAGACCTATCTCAATGCAAATTGTATATTTTCTTACTTTCTTCACAAGTAATTGTAATGAGGGTGCAATAAGAAATTTGTAAAAATTACCGACAGGGGAATCCCAGGTACCTTTCTTATTTCTATTATATATACAAATATTTTTCATTAAAATGTGTAAAATTTACTTGATGAAACCAGTAAAACGAGTACAACATTTATCAAAAGAAAGGAATTTTGAAAGACTTCTTTTTGTTAACAAATATGAAAAGGGCGCTTAAATCTTTTCAGATGCTTATTAAACCAAACCGAACTCCCTCCAACGAAGGTACACTCACTTGCGCTTTTTGTATTAATCACAAAAGCTATCTACTGTCATTTCCTGTTTTCTTTTCTTTTTGTTCAAAATTAATTTAAAAAAAAAAAATATAAAAATAAAATAACTCTCAAATAGTGTCCAATAAAAAAAGTAAAACAAAAACCGCATATACGACGTAGTTAAATTGTTTCATGGAACCAAACCTTTAACCCCAAGCTTGGCTCAACTATACTTTGTAGATACTTGACAACCCACACTTGCCATTAATTGCATCGTGTGTTTTTTTTTATTTTGCTTTTCAAAAATATATATGTACCTATATATATAAAAAAAGAAAAGAACCTTAAAAGATGAATAAACTGTTTCATTGCCTTTTGTGATACTATGGGGAGGAGAATTTCATTTTTATTCGAAATGATAGCACCAAATTATCAGTTTGGCTTGTTGTTTTCGCTTTGTTTTTATATTTTTTTTATTTTTGTGGTTTTTATAAACCAGCCATCTATACTCACAATCTCTTAGTCGCAGCTTCACATCAACCATCAACCTAACAAAAACTGGATTTTAAATCGAAAAGATTGTCGAGTACATACTACGATTTCAAAATACAATAAATAAAAAAAAAGCTTCAACTAACTAACTAATTATAGAACCAAGTTGAAAATAAATATGAAGAAAATAAAAACAAACTCTCAAATACTTTACAAACATGGGTAAATGCACAATATATCAATACGTATGGATACAATATGTATCTACCACGATTTTACGAGCTGTTTTCCATTTACTCTAACAGGTTATAATTTTTTTCCTCCGCTTTAGGTGGTTATTAGGATTTTTTTTTTTCAAAAAACATACTCGTAGTTGGTTATTATGAATTGTATTTTTTTTTTTTAATTAAAAAAATCTGCAAACAAAATAGCGCCAAATTTTTGTTGCGGATTTTATATTCATTAATTTTTTGAACCACTAGCTTGGAATAATTCACACATCATGCATCCATTTAGCTTTGCTCTTTGTTTAAACGAAATTATTTGCAACGCAACGCTGATAAACTTTTTGACCAAAAACAAAATTGTGAAAAAAAAAAAACAATAGGTATATAAAAAAGCATAGAACACTAATTATACTCGTAGATGCAGTAGCAGAAGTCATAAAAATAATTACAAAAATAAGCGATCGCGTATTTAAAAAGAAACAAAAAAGAAACAAAAAAGCAAGTAAAAAGCTTTCGCGCGATCACTCGCGATCGGTAAGCAGTATCAGTTTGGGTTAATTATTTCACAAATTAATGTATCTATTTGTGATGGCAACAAAATATCCTCCATTACCAATGATTGATGGATCAAAGATATAGATTTTTCGCACAATTTTTGTTTTATCGTTTAGACGATCACATTGATTGCGATTAGTAGTGAGCACTATTCATACGTTACGCGATCGATCGAGGTCTGTTTAGAGGAGCAGCAGCTGCTCCACGAAGATCTGGAACTAAAACTGAAAGTTAAAAACATTCCAACATCAGTTTGGAGCAGGGAAAAAGTTGTATTCAAACATATACACCCATACAGATCGGCAATATCTACAGATACGAATACAGATACATTTGCAGATATAACACCGAGAAACATGTACCTAAGTTTATTTCTTCTTTTTTTTTCTTTGCTTTGCTTTGCTGTTTTACTCAGCTCATTATTCCAGTATTTTTGTGACGTAATATCGGGTACTCGCAGTCATACTTTTGGAACGGCAAAACAACATTTTACAGAGAATAGACCCCATGGTGTACCCATGTGTTTGATTGTTAAGACTCACTGGCAGGTTAACAGGTAGGCCTGGCAAATGGCTTAAACGGTGCTACTATAGTATATGAATACATATGTTTATGGATACTGTTTGAAATTTAATACACGGTAGCGGACCAAGAGACAGAGAGATAGAAATCGAAAGCGAATTTATACGTTATATTTTGCAGACAGACGGCTTGTTTTCTTTGGAAGCAATGGCGTACTGGGGTGACCAGATTGCCTGAGGTTGTGTGCTGAGTTTAATTTCAATTTTTTCATGAAATGTGATGCGATTGGGAGGAGTTGTAGGAGGTAACAGACTTAATTGTAACTCAACTCTACCACAAAAGTGTTTTTTTTTTTTTCAGTTTTTTATAAGGTTTTATAAATTTGCATCATCTTTTACATTTTAATTTTTCGTAGAAAAATTATGCGGCGATTTTCATATCACCGGTATTCTGAGAGAAAAGGTGAGGGAAATAAAACATCTTGGAATTACAACAGTGATTCAAAGAAATTTTAAAACATCGATTAGTAAAGTAAGTGTGAATCTGAGTTTTTTAATGAAGAGTTGTATTGTGATGCTGGAAAAAACCCTTTGGATACCGCAAACATATTTCTATTGAAAAAAATTCAGCGTGTCAGGGGATCCCGAAAAGTATGAGTACTATCAGATTTAACGTGTATCTAATTAAAGCAATTTTCTAGCAATATTTTGCGGAGCTTCTATCAATCGTTTTCTGTTTAATATACACAAAAAGATGCAACATCTTTGTTGAGTTTCTTTACTCAATAAAGTAGAAATGAAGAAAAGAATGCGTGCTACTATAAGATTCGTTGCCATTTTACCACTCTTAGTTAAGCCAGATCCTAGAAAATAATACACAGATATTAACTATGCCAGAAGACAGATCTGCCAATTTTCAAGCTTGAATGTGATTGACGTCAGCAACGACTTCTTGGTGATTGTTCCTAAAGACTAAGCACCATCTACAAAGTTTGAGTGTTTTTTCTGATAACTTATAGGACAAGCACCATATCTATATCACTTTGCATCGAAAATATTTGGCAAGGGGTTGTGAGAACCATTAATATGATTCATCAAGATATTGAAAAGCATAGCAATTCTAAAAAAAGGAAGAATATACATCTAGAGACATCTGTTTATAGCTTTCGAAATCCTTTCGAATCATAAGGGTGTGATTTGCGAAGTGAAACTAAAGTCCGAAATAACCTAACGAAGTGTGGATTAGACATCAGGTCCTTTCCTCAACCGACTCATTCATCAAAAAACTAAAACTTGCAGAAGATATGCTTCGACGATTTCAAGTCTGAAATTTACAAATTCATTACTGGGGAACCTCAGGGTTCCATTTTAATTCCGACACTATTTAAAATTTTCACTGTTGATACCCATGCAAAATGAAACGAAGCAACGACAACGACCTGCACGTAGGCCGCCGGAACACTTTATAGGCCACTGACAGCTGACCGTGGGTTGGTATAAAACAGAAAATATTTCCGAGCAGAACCGAGCAACCCACTGTTACAACAAAAACAGAGAGGATTCGATATGAATTTGCTATTCGCGGTAGGATTGGTACATTAAATCTAAAGCTTCAAAAAGGTAAGCAAGCGTGCAATCTCAATCAGTACCTAAACTAAATGCACAGAAATAAGCTTTGTAGGTGTTCATGCCCTCAGTTTTCTAATGAAATTAACTGCAACGAAAACCTATACGAAACCGTGTCTTGAAACGTACTAAGACAAATCAAATTCGCAGTATTATCAGAATCCAGACACAAATGAATTTGTAAGATTTGGTCCGTTGAATTTGTATACCTGTATAGAAGCAACTTTTGCAACGTTAACCTGATCCACTAGAATAAGAAAGCTTCAATTTAAACTTTATCCATAGTATCGAACCCAAGAGCTCATATGAATAAAAAGTAGCAGAGCTAAGTTTACTACAATTTTTGTATAAGTAATAAATACTACATAAAGACGTCTCTACTACACTACAGTTGTCAATTTTTTTTCGAACATGCTAGTTTAGAGCCATTTCGTATGAATAAAAGTAGCATATACTACACTTTAGGTGTAGGAAAGTGAAAAGCAGACTACAAACAAGTTTACTACAAGAAAAATGTCTTATTTGCGTAAAGAATTTGCGGCAATCAGTTTGAGGTTTTAGAAATTGAAATGGTTTGCGTGGTTATGGCTATGTTTATGAATATTACTGAACGGCACCGTAAATATTATAAAAGAAGACGTGACGTTGACTTCAATGTATAGATTTACGGAAGAAAACGTCGGTTGGTTGGCACAACATTTTTTAGGCCCGGACAGTGGGGAAACAAGATCTGGCGCGCTTACGAATTCGCAGAAAATGTGAACGTTTTTGCGGTATCTTGTATTTGTGGTCCAGGTTTATAGGTAAAAAATCTGTGTATTTCGCATGACGTGATAGTAATTAATTTGGTCTAAAATTTCTTCAGTTTGGCGTGGGAGGATACATCAACCGACAGCCAACCAAATCATTTGGTGCTTGGCCCTTCTTCAGCAAAACAGCTCTACATTTTTGCACGACTATGCTTAACAAAAAGTAGTTTACGCGATTTATTTGTGTGTCCGGTTCATCATCATCAAGAAACTAGTGGGTTTCCATGTGAGACTCTTGCGATTCAATTTTATCCATTTCATTTCCCAATTTCGAAAGTACTACCTAATGCATGTTCGAAATTTTTTTTTTATTCATACCAAATGAAAAGTTTTGGGGCAGAGTTTACTTTTCAGTAGATGCTTTGTGTTTACTACTCTTTACTCACATGAGCTAAGGTCTTCCAACCAAATTCTTTTAATTACTAAAACCTTTTATCATTAACCTCATCTGCCTCTTTCTTTGATATTTTGACATGAACCAAAAGGTAAGTAGAGTTGGGATGTACGGATTAGTGGCAAGAACCAACCCTGTCCGACTAGCTAGCCGAGCAGCATCACGGATTTCTCCGTGGCCTACTAGGCTCCTTAAAATGGGTTACAATGAAGAAAGTCAAAAATATCGCTTTGGACAATAATATGTATCTAAAGATACAAGAGCAAGAGCTTCTACATATCAATTATGGGACATATAATTGCTGCAGGAGCTCGGTTTAACTCCTTTAAATAGGTCTTATATGCAAGGAAACTATAAGTATTTTACCATAAGCTCTAAATACATCGGAATCCATTTAAAAGTCAAATATCTGGAATAAAATGGTCTGGCCCAGACCGAGGAGTATTCCAGGTACCGAGCCAATTGAAATTTTCTTTGGTCAGGAAATATAAACATATACGCGTGGCCAGATATTCATAAGTCTCTCTTTATAAAATCACGTTGTTTCTCGACACAGCAAGTATGAGTCTTCATTGTGTGAATAATGATTTGAGCAAAACCACAAAGAAAAAACATGGCCCTTTCCAAAAGCAAATTGCATACGAAATAAGTTGTGGGAAACGAAAGGAATATATCTATTATGGCGTGACATGACATGCGACGTTTCATAAGCCGAGAAAGAAGAATATATACATATGACCTAAGTAGGCATAGTTTCTTTGCTTTAAGTACTCGGATTACAATGAAAACGGTTGGAGCAAATTTTTAAGCGAAATTCTTGGAATGCATAGCCAAATTAAGTTCGAGCATTCAATAAAACCCCCTGTACATTGTTCTTTTAGTTTTAAATCCAATTAAATTACCACAAGATCTGGTGACTCTTACCAACACTAGTCATGATTCAAATAAGCTAATCAACACCTATCTCTCGAACTATCTATCGTATTGCAAACGTGCGCGCATTTCCCTCAAATACCCGAATAAAGCGTTTAGCTTCTCAACACTATCTAACAATGATTGCATTAGGCTCTGGCTTATTTCCTCCATGTCATAAAGTATCTACACCAGTAAGTACATGTCTATCTCAAACTTTGCTAAAGCTTCGGGTGGCTATTAGTAAAGTATTAAAATTCAAAGTCAAAATTACTCAAACGTTTCAGTCTACCAATAGCTACATATTGCTTTCCAGTCAGATAGAGAAGAAATTTTTGAATTATTTCAACACACTTATCAACCCCACATACATCGACAACACCATAAAAATGGCTCATACATACTACATAGAATATGGCATGGTCAACATTGACGGGCGGTTTAGCTATGCTAATTTGCTGGAATGCTTACGCATACCAAGCTACTGGCTACTGATATAAGCTTGTAAGCCATAGTAAACACTGAGCAGCAAATTCTTGTGATTGTATGTGGTTTCAGTGGTGCGGCTATTATAAATGAACGTATCTATGTGGTTTTGATCTGTCAGAGTGCGACTTCCTCTGAGCAATAAATGGCTGTCGAGCGCAATGTTACCCATAGCTTGTTGAATATTTGCGGGGGGTTCATTGAATTTACTAGTACAGCTCCAGTTGTACAGATGGGATATGGTTAACAGAAAATATCGCAATAATTTACGTGGGGCTATTTATAGGTTGTTTAGATCGTGGATATTCGTATCTAGAAAATAAGTGAACAAAGAGAGGAACCAGGTTATATCCAAATAGTTTTCAGAACTATTTTCCCCGAATGAGACGAAATCCAGAGGATGGATGGAACTATCAGATTTCAGTTCTAACACTATAGAACTTCTGTTTTCCAGTTACTTAAAGTGTTATAAATTTCTCCTAACGTATTGTACATGTGCAAAATCAATAAAAATTTGGTTGGAATACTATACAAGAACACGTCAAGTTAGACATTAATGTGAAATCGGTGATAAATCTAAGCTCGTCCATAAAATTACAGTCATAAATATTTAGCGGTGGGCTTACCTTTATCAATAAAATAATGGCGCACGCCTTGGCTTCTCATCACGTGTTTGAGTTTAAAGAGACTAATTGTGTACTCTGTATGACTTATAAGATCGTTGAGGCCTTGATATTTCCTGCAAATCAAAAGCGGCTGGGCATACTTTGTGTATGTTAACAACCCTTCGATTCGCAGTAAATATGGTGAAAAATTTCTACAAAAGATAGTAAGTTGGAATTACCAACGAACGTCATTATCAGAATGGATAGGGGTAACTGAGAGTTTATATAACATCCTACACAAGGGATTCTCTTATTCTAGATACATAAGACCTTAACAAGGGAACTTACGAAAGAGTTTCTGTCTACCTTGCATTACACGTTCACATTAGCAGAATCCTGAGATTAACTTGTAACTCAGGTGTAACATAAGTTATCACATGCTACGACCAATGATTTTGGTATCTAAGATCTGCACCCAATCCTTGAGCACCTGACTCCACTATGTCTCTAAACTTGTACTGCTGGGAGGACTACTTTTGATTCATTTTCATATCAATGTGCACTTATGTGAGCAAAGTCAAGAGTTAAGACACATACATCGAACTTTTACTCTGTACGTGGGATGCAAGGTACTTAAACAGATCATAGACTTGTACCATCCAAACATAACAGCCATTCAAGAAAGGTGAGTGGACCTATGAAAAAACGACATACAGCTATTGCTACTGTAGTAGTTTTGATATGGGAGCGAGCCGCTCATGAGATGACGTTAGCAAAGCTAGAAAGGTAGGTCGTCTTTGTTGGTACTGTTGGAAAGCATAGCCCTAACTTGTAATAGATGTCTAAATGCTTTAATAGACGAACATTAACCCGGATAACATCCCAAAAGCCCAAAAATACGACGACTAAAATCGCAAGAGCTCTTCAGAGTCTTGCCAATCGAGTATGTCTTAAATTTTTATTTCCTTTGCCGCCATCTAATAAGACACAAATCCGTTCATCCTACCAAAAACAAGCAATGCCGCCGATATTTATTTACTTTCAGCAAGGTACCAAGGACCAAATGAGCTACCTGTGGTTCTTCATATGTTAGTCAGCATGAGATGACTACGTAAGGAGATATAATGGTCTGAATTGTTCTCGATAAATTGAACCTTGGCATTGTTAGCATGATTGATAACAAAGGACATCAAAACAAAGACAGTCAAGGCTTCCCATATCTGCTGAAAAGATCGATAGAGACCTCACCTAAACTTTCGTGATCAAAGTCAAGGTGTTGCCGTGTCACGCGATCTCTTAAGACTTGTTCTTGAAAAAATGTGCAAAACATACAAATATCCGAAGAAAACTCTTTTAAAAGTGTGCCGGCTCATTTACGCCGACGATGTTGACATAATCAAGAAACGTGGCATAATGATGTGATGAACGTCTGCGTGCGTCGACTTGGTAAGAAGACTGGTAAACCTATTAAGAGTGGATCAACAACAGCATTCTGGTTCAGAGAAGCTTAATCCACGCTTGAGATACCAGGCCTTACATCTCAATTCAGCTAGCGCTCGTAAACGGAATTCAAAGAATAAGGTGAACGTGACTGCAGGATTCTCGTTTACAATAGAGCTGAATAAAAGGTTTTTTGGCTGAGGTCGAAAACAATCAAGGAACTTATCACTAGCTAGGTGAAGTAAGTAAATATGCACTTATTTGAAGCGAAAAACAGGGATAAAAGGAAACAATCCTTCAAGATTGCACGGCCTGATGACCTATTTAGAGCTGACGCTATACCAACTCTTTTTGATACAATTTAAACAAAATAAAAATGATACAAAATAAATTATATGCAAGGCTGTGTAGTACTATTAAGCCAAAATAGATCATTCTAGTTAGTGACAAGAATATCCCAACGGTATGTTCATTAATGTGTTTACTTGTCTTAGGCCTTTACAACTCGAAGTAGCATTCAAAAGCTTTGGGGATGCTTATAGTATTGTGAAATGTGAGAAATGTGAACTGCCATCAAGATAGTGTTATTTGTCGCAATTGGACTTCTTTTTATGGGGCTATGCAAAGATCGTGCTTACGTACACAATCCGTAAACTCTTGAAGCTTTAAAAACGAATATTCGCCCAGCTATGGCTGTGTTACTGCTCGATATTTGTCAAAAAGTCATCGAAAATTACCTTCTCAGAATTAAGTCCTGCGGGAACTCCAGTGGAGGATATTTGAATGATTTTATATTCCGTTCATAATGGCAAGATCCAAACAATAAATTGTCATAGGCATTTGATCTAAATCTTCATCAGAAATATGTTTTACTTAAATTGTGTTTCATCGAAATATAAGAAAACGGCCGTCATGATTGATTAGAAAATCGTGGAAGAGTTCAGTGACATGATTCCTGCTAATCGTCAAACTAAAGTGCGCGAAATATCAGAATCACATAGAATGGAACGGCAATCAACATTCAACATCATTTTGAAATATGGGAAAAATGTTGGCCCGATGGTAAACGGAATTGGTCACAGTAAATAAGAAGCAGATAAGGCTGTCATTTTCGAGCAGTTGAAATCAAGTCGTCGCTGGAAATAAAGTCTGGATCCATTACGACACGCTAAAGACATAATATAAATGTTATATTTGTTATATTACAACACTGTACACTTTTGCAGCTCATGATTATTTTTTCAAAGCATAGTATACCATGGTGATGAAGCGGCGTTGTGGGTGAGTAAGGCAACTATTGCGTCAGTAAGTATACGTTTAAAACCAGAAAAGTTATCAAGTTTTCTGACGTCACTAGGTTTTCAGCGGACGATTATACACAGAATTTAGTCCGTTATGGCCTGTCGAGCAAAAAATTTAGTTTATAAATAGGATGCCAGAGGACACAGTTAAATTAGCATGGATTGCTGAAATAAACTAAAGCTCACTCTAATATTCTGGAATAAGTTCAGCATTTTTGAGAAAATTTTAAAACATATTAGACAACAAGCAAAAGCGTTTGGTCATTCAGAGAGATTCCCGAATTGTACAATAGTACAAGGTTCAACCTCTTTGACTTATACGTGACAATTTTGCCGGTTTAAAATTTAACTGTCTGGTGATACTTTTTTCCTGGTAAAAATTAGAATTCAGATAAAATTAAAATTCAGTTCTTTTCGCTGTAAGTCATTAAGATTTTTTTTTTTTATATAACACCATTTGCATTGATCAAAACAATAATAAGCGACAAAAATAGCATGGTACGACTCATTAGAAAAACCTCTAAACATCTTCGATCAAAATAACTTAAATAAACCTCATCCATCGATAATAAAACGATAACGAGTTATCCAAATTTAGTCCTAAAATCTCCAGCACATTTAGAATTTCCCAAAAAGCGAGTAGTTATCACGTGACTCTTAAGCGTGCTTAAATATTATACATTTTACACGTCAGTGCAATTTTTTCATCCAAAAAATAATAAATTCTCACTTGAAATAAACCAGATTTGGTTTTATTATTATAGTGAATCACAATAATTCTCCGATATCCAAATAAAAATTTAAATTACGAGTACCACGTAATACTCGTACTCGTATCTCACCTTCCAGTACCAATACGAGTTCATACTCGTATACCACCGTCATCAACCATCATTCAATCATTCCATTGTCCAGTTGTGAGGTTTGTTTGTTCGACTTTTACGTGTAAACACTTCCATTGCACGATCGATGATGCAAGAAGTTGTTTGTTATCTCATGGTGTGTCTGCCTCTTACTATAGGTAGAAACAAAAAAAACCAAAAGTGAAAAGCTCAAGAAGTGAAATAAGGTAAAAAAAAATTCAAAAAATCGCATATCTATGGTACAAAGTATGGTGTATCTTTTTTACCTTCAAGTGCGACAGATACGACCACTTTCGGTGATCGCTGCTCGTTTAACGACTAACAACTGATGATTCATCACTGATTCGGGGAATCCATCATTGGAAGTGATTGCGTGAAGGTTTGCATACAAATTGTTAAGTCGCGTTGGTTTCTTCGCCACCAACAATGACAAGGTCGTAAATTTCGCCCATTGTAGTAGCTATTTTGATGGGTGGAATGATCGACGAGCATGAGAAACAGACGACGTTTTTGCAGCAAAACTCATTGTCAAGCAATCGAAATGAGTTTTCTATATGGTATTAAAGCTCAGTTTTAGAGTACAGATATCTTGAAACACATTGGAGACACTCCAAACATTTGATCCGTCAAATGATCTACTTACTTTAAACTTCTCATGCGAAAAGCAGAAGCTTCTCATTTAACCAGCCAGCCAGCCAGCCATTATTCCCTCATACAAGCACATATATCCCTAATCCCACAGCACTTATAGATACCCCGGTTTGCCATTAAATCATAGATACACGATAGCCTCGTCATACATAGGCAAAATTTCGTTCTATATATAGAAACATGCGTGCGTAAGTATCTCTTATCATTGCGGTCATTAAGCAAATTTGTGTCATGTGTCGTCGTCGTCGTCAGTCGTATGGCGAGCCGAAAATAATTTTCTAGTTCATTCGCTGTTTTCAACTGGAAGCAAGGTCATGGGGAAATCTCTTTCATGACATTACCGCCGTAATCTTGGATTAGATTCGGGTCTATGACACACTCAATCTATGGCAATCATAATCTGACATAAGCTGACAGATGAAGTGGACACATTACACTTTGTCATCCCGCATGAGATAAAGGAGACACCATACTACACATACTCGTACCAGATGGATGGGTTGTAACTAGAATCAGACCATGGAATCATTTATAGTATGTCAACGTTACATGCAGATGGTAAAATGGTAATTTTGGGCTAGAAGCATCCATAAGTAATGTTTTGGGGCAAATACACTAAACCGGATTTTAGCAGATGGGAATCCCATTTGCTACTTTTGGAGTATCTTAGATTAAGTTGGTCTGACGTAGTTTTGGAGAAAAGGTGCTTCTAAATTCACAGTTTGTATTGATTTGTTTTCAATCAAAATGTAACAAGTGATATGTCAGTGATAGGATACCGTGAAACCGTGTGGAATCTGGTTTATCGAAGAGTTTTTAGTGGAATATTTTTAAGTGAAGATAATAAACAAACGCCAAGAGAAGGTTACGTTGCGCCAATGGGAATTCCGTTTGTTAATAAGATTTAATTTTGGGTTTATTTGACACGATGTGTGTCTGTTAAAAGATGCTGGTGGCGAATGTGTCGAAGAAAATATTTGTGAGATACATACAGTCACATAATCGGTAAGAAAACATGTTTTTCTTAATAATCTCGCACTTTTGGGAAACCAATCTTTTGTCTCTGATTTATGTTTGTTGTTGTGTTGTCTTTTTTGTGGCGCTATAACTCGGTAATATTTTAACCTATGCGCTCTGCCTTTTCTGTTTCAACCTGTGGAGTACGAGTATGTATTTACATTCTTTAACCGGAAAATAGTGCCCTAATAAGCTTAATGGGTCGAAGCAGTCTCCACAGGGTACGCGTATATCACACAGTTCTGTCCAGAATGTGCCAGTTTATTGATCTATCACAAGAATTAATATAGGAATTTAAGAAAACAAAAAATAAGAAGAACCATTTACGCGATGAGGTTCCAAATTACATACAAAGCTGTTTACAAAAAAAAAAAAAAAAAAACACAGTGGCGCTGGCAGCCCGGTATGGGCAATGGCGTAGCTTCTTGGCACTCATTTGTGTTGCTCATGTTGTCATGGCCGAGTCCGAACGACACTCCTTAGAAGCTTTTTCGTAAGCAATTTTACTTTCGGGGGTTTGCCATTGCCTACCGAAAGGGTGATGACGATTTGAAAAATTGTTGGTGACCCAGCCAGGAATCGAGCCCAGACTCTCTGCGTGATGGTTCAATGGGCTAACTATCGCGCCATCGCCATCACCAAAGCTGTTTATTAGGAGAAAAAAGAGAAAGAAGATCATAGATGGCCAGACCGCGGTGTACAAAACCGACAGACAGACTTCAACAGCTGGCTCAATCAATAGATTTGATTGTTCGACTTCAAATGATGAAATCTAAATTTCTGACGTAGATTACATTAATATGCACATACGAAGTCACCGACGAATGGTTCAAGGCAGTGACAAGATGGCAGGAAGCATATTTTAGGGGCCTGACTCTTCAGAGAGTTTTTTCTTGACCATATCATTGCCATCATTGGCGTTAAAGGGTTTGTAGAAAAAATATTTCCATATGTTTAGAACTGGGAACGGCTCCACTACTAAGTTCTCTAAATCGACTTTTCAGATTCCGATTCAGACTTTAGGGTTTTGAGATGTTTACTTTTTCTTTCAACTTCTTTCTGGGAAGGCGATGCTTAAAGAGCTCTTGTTTTTTCGACGCCACTCTACTCTATAAACTCTTTAGCTGCTTGAGCATGCATACATTCTTCATCATTTTTCAAATGTTTCGTGGTAGTGATCAAGTGAAAACTACGAGTAGCTTCGACACTTGAATTTAACTGAATAAAGGGCTACTGGAAGAAACACAGGATTTGCAAAGGCTCTGACTATCTCAGGAGATTGTAGCCGTAGTTTTAGTTATAAATTTGGCTTTGAAATGACGCGAATTGACTGAGTTATAAATTCTACTTCGCCGTACAGCCAGTAAACTCGAATTCTTATTTAAAGGTTTTGAGGCGCAGGCTTTGATAGCGCATAAGGTTTTAAGAATGGAAACCTTACCTATCTTTGCATTTAAATATTTCGGAAACGGTACTTCGTGGTATTGGATATTTCCACACGGTACAGCTATGTTTCTTTGCTTATTGCAACACTGAGGGGTTTTAAGTTGGTCTATGTAGTATTGTATTTGGCTATCCTTGTAATGATCTAGAGTATTGTTACTGAGCTTTATTGTGGTTTATGAGTGCCATTAGGTGAACGACAAGTGCCAAATTTTGTCTGCTCTGTGACTGTTTCAATTGTACAGCAGACAAATTCTTTAAACAATTCCTAAATACCACCTAATCGATCCGATTCTTTATTAACATATCAAGTGGCACGCAACTATCTTTGTTAAAGGTTTACTGCTTACAAATAGTTCCCTCAAGTCGTTCACAATTTTCATTCAACTCTGGTGGGTCTTGTATAACAATGAAGATGTATTTCATCTATAAGTAATAATACTAAATAATTTCAACTGGTTGCTAAAGTTGTCCTTCTCATCCTTAGTTTCTTTGTTTGTTAGGATACAGTATATAGGTACATCACTACAACTTTCCCTAGTTCAAAATAAATGACCAAGTACACGTGTTGCAAATCTACGGTGTATACGAGTAGTTTAAATTTTTGTTAAATTAGGGAGTGAAAATATACATTCGGTCTTGTGGTAATGGGACAAGATAAATTAAAAAAAACATTAGTTTAGTCTTAGAACTTATTGCTTGTGTTCAGCGAACCATTGTCTTAGTGTATGTACATCGCAATTTATGTCAGAAGTAAGATCTAAGGGATTATCTAGGCCATACTTTAACCCAACATTGTCAGCAAAAGCAGTAGGTAAGCATTTGAGATTAAAATGAAAGAGTGAGTTGATGTAAACTAAAAAAACAGATCGGGACCCAAGACTGAACTTTGGGGTACCCCAAGCCTGATTAATTGCACATCACTTCTTGTCTCATCCAACTTTACTCTCTGTGATCCATTTGTTAAATACGATTCAAACCATTTAAGCATGAAACCACGTACACTTGCATTTTCCAGTTTTTTTAAACAAAATTCTATGGTCAACCATGTCAAAGGCTTTGGTGATATCAATAAATAACGCAGCTGTACATTTTCTTTTGTCAGAATGCACATTATCTGAGAGCAAAACTCTGAAAGTGCATCCTCGGTTGATTTGCCCTTTTGAAATCCAAATTACGTGGGATGAAATAAGTTGTTCAAAAACTTTACGTATGCTTGGCAAAAAAGATATCGGCCTATATCAGTTGCAGAGCCTTTTTTAAACAAGGGAATAACATCTGCACATTTTAATCCGCTTGGAAAGATTCCAGAAAACACGGTTCGATTAAATGCTTCAGCTAACACATCCACAATGAAACATGCAATATTTTTAAGGACAACATTAGAAATACCATATATTATTGTGACGTTTAATTTGTGGTTGTAGGTATTAAATTCTTCACAATATGTATTAGTATTCAAGAAACCGATGTATGTAGGTCCGATTACAATAGCCCTTATCGTTTGATTAACTCATACACGAGACTGGTTACTTCCATTACAGTAGCGGCAGAGGCCCAATAACGAGCATTGTTAAGTCACGTTATCAATACTAGAGAACTCTATCTCCAGCCCATTGCGGCTTATAAATATAAGAATTTGTAGCCCTTGGGAATAACTTAAAGAAAATGATCCATTCATTTCAAGTTGTGAATGCTCGGCAGCTACCCGATCGCGTGCCATGGATATTCCCAAGTACATGGGTTGTCATAATCTCATGGTAGCTCCTTTTCGGATTTTAAGTTAGTAACAATTGCTCTCACTTAGTCTAGATAAAACATTTCTTCTTGCTTCAGGTAATGACTAATTAACTTGGGTTATTCTACTGGGTCTGAGTAATTGCAAAAACAGTAGCATTTTCATAATTATGATTGGATTAATAAAAGTTTGTTTTTTCCAAGAACTTTCGGCAAGAATTCCTAGAATACCCATAAGCTTCGATGGTGATTGGGGATATAGTTGTCGTTCTGGTAGTCGCAACAATTAACAAGTAATGTTGATTTTTTTTTTAATTTTTCTTCTGCGAATACGGCGTCAGTATTTGCTGGGATTAAGTTGTAAGGAAAATGCATATATAGATTGACAGACATTCTTATAATTTTTCTTGACATGATTCGCTAATACCATCGCAAAATACAGATAGAAGTTATAGCGAAAGCAATAAAATTCGAATCATTTATTTGTAGCTAGATAGCGATAACTGGTTATATCTATAATGCAAATAATATTGAACATTGAAAAAAAATCCATAAAAATCAAAAACATGGTTTTCGCAAATTTAAATAATATTTCTACTTACACAACATTTTATAAGATAAAATAGATGAAAACGAACCATAAAATATTGCCCCCCTCTTTAATCAGTATTAAAATGGATAGTTGTTAGGTACATATGAGTCGAAGGTGTATTTTGGTCTCTGCTTTAAAGAAATTTTCATAAAACTGCGAGTTCTATCCGAGCGATTTTTTTTAATTGACTGGCGACTACTGATAGGCTGTCCGTAGTTCTATCATATAAATTGTTGAAATGAAATGATTACCAATCGTATCAGAAAGCGCTTGCATGAAGCAATTATTTTACTAAACAACAAAGTATCTTATGTATGTACGTATGAAAACTTCAATATCAAATTCTCAGAAATGCTATCACTACAACATGGAATTAATAAGCGCGCTTTAGACCGGTTGGGAGACGGTCTTAGTAAAAGTGGAAAATAAAAACAAAATTGAAATTTATTCCAATACATTTGGCGCCACGGAAAAGATACGGATATTCAGTAAAAGAAAGTATTCCCCTCTAATGGCGAATAAATAAATGATTAGGGGATTTTCAAATTACTCGTATCTTCAATGTAAAACATTATTACTGGATGTAAATTATTTAAGCAATCCCTTCCAACAAAATGATATTTATCGCTTGAGTTGATTTGTATTGTACGTTGAATTTTTGTATCTATGGAACGAGATGTTATAATAAAAATGAAAAGAATACTGGTGGTATTGTACTTAATTTATTCATTAGCTTAATGGAGCTTTTTTTCGTGGTAAAGTTTAGTGATGTGGTGAAATTTGCACGATCTTGTCGTTGAAAGCTCGTCAGTTTTTGTCATTGCATATTTTGTTTGACCTTGAAGATTATTTTTGATCAATTAACACGCAAGAAGGGCAACAATTTTTTCCTTGTTATGTCTTTGCTTTTTGTTTTTATTTCTTCGAACAATATAAATATGGATGGCCTAAAAAACAAGAAAAAGAGATGACTCATGTAACACGATACGCAGCTTGCGTTACATTTTTGGCCAATTGACGTCAGTGATCACCTTCATTTGAAGTAACTGAAAGTGGAAGCTGTTATAAATTTTATTTTTATAGGTCAGCTTGAATTAATGTCAGCCAACTTCTTGAGCCAGTCCTGGTTTACTTAGCAATCTAACAACAAGTGAGTTATGCAATGTCCACTTGTGTTTCCAAGAAATGCAACAATCGATGAACTCATGTTCTGCATCAAAGAATCTATTTTTAAAGCCTTAATTACTTATTTTCTAAGACATTATGGCCTAAAAGATGGGAATGCACTTTCTCAGAAGTCCGAGAACGAAGCTCCCTTCAACTGTTGTTAACGATATCAATTGTATTGTAGATATTAGGATTATCTTTGATTGGAACATGAAATTTGTTTGCGTTGCTATAAGGAAATTGCAGTCTGATGTTAGCGCCATTCAGAAAGGTCTGCGTAATATTGAAAATGTATTTTTTCCGAATGTCAAGCTCCTTCTTTCTCTGGTCAGCTGAATTGAACGCGACCTATGTATATAAGAAGGATTATGTGCTAGGCATTTTCATCGACATTGAAGGTGCTATTGAGAACGCATTTTTTGACGGTACGAACAACTTGGCCAGACAACATGGCGTAGACAAATCACTTTTTCTGTATGTAAAAGCAAATCGGATGAATAGGAGACTAATTGCGTGTGCTGATTGTAACCAATTTATGATATCGAGGGTAAATACGGATTGGCTGCATTTAGGCGTTTAGTCTTAGATCGCTCTGCCATATGCAAATTATGTAGCTGTAGTGCTTATTGGATCAAGTCTGAGACTGATTCAACAAGTTTTTAAGGGCATCACCAATCAATCTTGGGGAACATATGTTGAAATTCTGCCAGGTCCTGTCGGCTTTCTGTCAATCTCAAAGAGATTTCGGCCAGACATGGAACTCATCACAGGAAATTACATTCTATGCGTTGGCTGTTTGGTGGAATAAATTTTCATTTAATTCGTAACTGTTGTTTCAAAGAACGGTTTGTCCTAACCTGGCTTGAAAGCTGCTTTCCGTTTAATGAAAGTGGACTGTCTTTTTACTCTAGTCTTTTCTAGCATGTCATCGGTGCAGATGCAATGGGTGCAGTAACTGTTCGCTCTTGATGACAAGTTTCGGATGTTTCGCCTTTCCGAACACCCCTACATATTTACGAGTATTACCCTAAATCCATGAATGCACGTTTTCAAATAGGTACTATATATCAATTAATCTAATTACCCTAATACAATTCGTATTTTTCTACGAAATATGCACATGGAAACTGGATATGAATCCTTTAAAGTTGCCCGTAATTCTGGTGTATTTTGGAACTTGATTAGGTATACACATATGTATCGAAGTATAGTTCTGAACCGATTTAAGGTCTTAAAGAAACAATCATTTAGGTGCGACCTAAAGAAAAGGTAAAACAAAACAGACATTTGACAGTAGCGACTACACTAGGAATATGAACAAATATTCAGAATACAAATAAGAATGAAAGATGCTATCAACTGCCTCAACAAAGCTGGTGCAAGGATATATCGACCAGGTACTACATATTCGAGTTCTTAGCTTTCTAGCCAACCAATGAGTTGCAAAGATGGATCGCAAACTACTAATTGCACACTCTGCGCTGGTTGTTGACACAGTTTTCACCTCAATCCGTTTGGAGTATGAGACGACAAATATAAAAAAGGTTTGGCTCTGAAAAGGGCCCAGGAAATCCCCATGAAGGCGACACCATGGCTTAGATGTCTCCCCCAAGGATAAATAACAGCTTTAGGCTTTTCTCGACGTGGTTGTTGACACGTTATGCACCTCGTCGCATTTATTTCGATGTCAGCGTCTATGTGTGGCTACCATATATAGTTTCTGGCAAGAGCTTTCATCTTTACCACACCAGGATGACCAGCATACAGCGTTTTCAGAAAGTATCCCCGAGCGGCATCTGGAATTATAAGACGGGAACCAAGAAGTAAGCAGTTCTTATTTACTGTGATCTCATTCTGGTGTTGTATACATGGCTTGAATTTTTCGTCTAACTGGCGCCCCGGTCGATCATATTCAGATGCGAAATGTCATTTGCCTCTGCTGAAATGGCGGGTAAACGACTGAGTACGTCAGCATTGCTGCTCCCTGAGTCGATGTTGCACTCTGAAGTTGTATCCATTTAAGAAAACACTCCACATAAGCATCCTTGGCAAAAGTATGACCAGAGTTGACTTTTCTGGGTTAAATAACTCAACACTCAGGATCCGTAATGATCAAAAACTGTCGACCGTACAGGAAACTGTGGAGCTTCTTCACACCCGCAATAATTGTCAAAGCCTCTTTATCAATCTGTGCGTAATTTCTTTCCGTAGTAGACAAGGTACGCGAGTAGAACGAGATTGAGCGCTCTTGACCATTGGGCATAACATGTATAAGTACTACACCAATCCCGTTTGGCGACGCGTCGCAGACCAATGCGATTGGCAATTTCTCACTGTAAGTAATCAGAACATTCTCAGCTGACAGTAAGGCCTTAAGTCGAGTGAATACCTTTTCATGTCGCGAGTTCCACTTCAACTCAGCCTTCTTGCCTAGCAGCTTGTGCAGTGGTTCAGCGACGGTGGCCTTATCCTTCAGGAACGCATGGTAAAAATTAATAAGCCCCAGAAAAGTTTGCAGCTGTTTCCTGTCCACAGGTCGGGGAGTTTCTTGAATTACCCGAACCTTATCATCTGACGGGCGGATCCCCCGGTAATCGATGTCATAGCCGAGAAAAGAGGTAGATGACAAATCAAACTTGCACTTGTCCTTTCGGAGGCGCAACCCCACATCGCTTAACCGTCGAAAAAGTTCCTCCAATGTTTCCACTAACTGTGATGAGTTTTGAGCGATGACCACTATGTCATTAAAATAAAGGGTTATTCCCTGTATTCCTCGCAGTAGCTGCTCAATTCGCATTTGAAAAAATCCCGGAGCAGTGGAGACTCCGAATGGTAGCCCTCTTACCTTGTACGCATCTTTGTGTGTAATAAGCGTGAGGACCTTTAAAAACCCTTCGTCCATCACCATTTGCTGGTACGCCTGTGCTACTATAAATCAATTTTAGCGAACGTAATGCCTGCCGGCATGGATGCCAAAATGACCGTAATCGACGGTGTTGGAAAACAATCGGGCGTTAGAGCCTCATTAACACTGCACCTGTAGTCCCCACAAATGCGGATTGGACCATCAGACTTAGCAACCGGAACAATAGGTGTCAGCCAGTCCCTATATTCATTCGACCCTAGAATCCCCTATTGAACTTGTTTGTTGATCTCAGCTTCGATTGCTTGTCGTTGAGCATAAGGAACCTTTCTGACTGGCAGCTTGACAGGACGCACGGTAGGGTTGAGCATAAGTTTAATCTCCTCCCCCACGTACGTGCCCAACTCCTCTGCGAAAACTGACGAATATTTCTCGAGCATTTCTTCTAGCGGCGAACGAATATTGTGCATAGACACAACAATAACCTATTCGGATCTACATATCTCGACGAAAATGCACGAAAGATAGCTTTTGCTGTAGCAATTTTACCCGAGTAGCCTTCGGCGGTTTCGTGCATTTGATCACTTATAAATTGGTGGAAGGAAATCTTGAAAAATTCTCTTACAGACGTTAGGGATATCTACAACATAAAATACAGCCTCTCTTGTCAAATATGACAAGAAAATACACCAAAGCACTGTTTTGATATCAAAGAAATGTTAAGAGGCGAGTTGATGCGATAAAAGACCCGTCTACAGCATTAGTAAAGAACGTCGGATCAAAACAAAATTTAGTAAAATAATAAAACTGAGTTTTTTGAATGTGGACAACATAGAAAAAAGAACGATATACGGAAGTATAATGTTCGACTTGCCGTGAAACGCAACCTGGAATTTGGATTCAAAAAAAGGGGGGTTTAGTTCTTTCTGACATAGTAAAAAAAATAGTTCAGGACTAACTTTCTATCTAGTATTCGGAAAATTAACTGTTTTATCCCAGAAAATAAACTTAGACTGTTCAAATTAACAGACATGAAAATTGGGAAAAGAGGCATTACAAACTCCAGAAACTACAAATCCATGATAGATGGGGTACAATAACTCATATGAGACCGACTCATACAGACTCATGAATTAGGTACTAGGACATCATCAATGTGATTTTCCACAAAATGTTTTTTTTTTACAAACCAAAACAATTAAGGAAGTTTTTTCGAAATCGAAATGCAATTAAACACGCTTCGATGAAAACTACAAATCTACCACAATTGAAAATAGAAAAGCAGCATCACCCACAAAAGCAAACAATACAAAGTTTATTGGGTTCCTATGATTCATTGAAAAGCATTCAGTGGCGCCACTTTTTACACCGACGACGTGACAAATTTCTATTGGAAGAAGACAATTGCCTCTCGTATCTTAAGGTTGAAGAAAGCAACTTGCAAGTCATCGGGCTGAATGAGAATATCAGTCACGGCTACGTGTATACTCGCATTATGAAAAAAAATTAAATCGATTATAGGTAGAAATACTATGAATACATGGAGAGTAGAAACAAGTTTCACTGACAAGCTACGAGAAATGTACCAAATGTTGTCGCACTGCATGACAGATATTGTATCCGTGTATTCAGTTGCAAAACAACGTCATTAGTTGACGCATTACATTGTGTATTTTCCAATGGTACATTCTAAATATGCTGTTTGACAGTACTGTTCTTGTACCCGCGATACGCACATTGAACATGTCTCCTTAATAATTAAATGTCAAAAGATTTAGCTACCCGTGCACATATAGAGTGTGCAAAAAAGTTACATTTTCGTTCATAGTGCAAAACATCGATTCACAGATACAACTTTATTTAGAATTGTTCGTTGGACCTTAATCGCATGGAATTATCACGCCTCAATTAATGTATCCAACAACTTCATCTTCGTGGTTTAAATAGGATATTCCAATGACACAACTTTGGTTAGTTAAATAATCTAAGAAAACAAGTTCCAAGCGTTAGTCAATAACAATGCTTAAGATTGATTTGAAAACAAATCTTAGATATTTGCCAACTAATTTCATCTAAGTATAATACTTAATTATGATGATGGCGAGTTTTTTGTTCATTTGAATTTGGTGGCAAAACTATTTTAAGATACAGATATTTTAAGTGGGGTTAACCCATTGATACATGTTGTTATTCGGATAGAGCATGATATATAAAACGCGATGATTTCTTAAACTCTTGGAGGAATTTGGCGGGTGTCAATTATTGAGGATATAAACAGTTCAAGTGAGATAAGGTTTCGAGTGAATCTAAGTTCTTAACTGTCACAGAAAATATGGATTCAGATATTACTGTTACGCTGAATGAATTCTTTCTTTGACAGTGTTGCAGTCATAAACGAATATCAAGAGGATGTATGTTCTTCAGCAAATTAAAGTTCTACTAAGCTTAGTCGTAGGAAAGATTATGGGTTGTTATTAGCTCCACAAGTGGTACAATAAATCCATGCTAAGCCCTTTTATCGTTATCTGCTAAATCCTTAACATATCAACAATCAAGTTTGAAATGCGGTTATTTTATTGATTTCCAAGCAGATATTGGTTTTAATTCAACTACTATCCTCTGGAGCGTCTACCTCATAACAAATCGACAAGCCTATTTCATATTTACATGCAAGTCAGTTTTGATTACACTATAGATCAACTGTAGTCGTTATTTTAATTTCATATAAAAAAACTCATGACTGCAGCAATGACTGAATAAAGAGATAGCCGATTAATCGCATGACATAGCAAATTTAAATAAGTCAACTCTCTGATTATTGAAGCAGCGAATTTAAATTCGATGACTGGACCATCTACAAAGTCATAAAGTATTTGAATGTGGTCAGTTAAGAACCCTAAAGAGCTCTACGCTTTTGGGGATAAGTGCAACCGATATGATGAGTATTTGTACCGACAAACAGGCACTCTAATATCTTGCCGTCTTTTGTAGCAAGACTCATAAAATAGGATTAAACGGATTAAGAATTCAACTGGTCATTATATGACGACAGAAAATTCAACCTTTGTTCCGAAACACAGGCATTGTCCAACTCATTTTCATGCAAATCGTTCAGTTTTAAAAGACTATCAGAGGTGTGGAAGTTCTTCTTGGAATACAAAGACTTCCACAACTCTTCTGAATGGAAACATATTCGATAATTAATGCTAAAAAAATCAGTCAATGCTAGATTACACTTAGAAACATGAGAATCTCTGAAACGACTTACGCTAAAAATGGACATAGATAGATGGATTATAGCTCATGGTACTAACTCCGCTCATCAATATTTTTAGTCAAATTTGTAATTGTAACTATGACACAAGGCTGGCTTAATAGCCTTATAAGCACTCAAGCTTCCGCAATATGACATTGTGTATACAAGAAACCTTCCATAAGAATATATTCTATTCCTTATAGAATTTGGCGAGCTGATCCGTTCATTCATTGCACTGCAGCGAAGGTAATATAGCTTCGTAATATCGGCAGGTGCCTCCAATGCGGTAAGGTAAAGAGTGTGGTCTCGCAGTACTCAGTTAGTTTGTTCACAATGGAGCTGATCCTGAACCAATAAACCTCTTCACCTAGCCTAGGTTTTGGTCAACTGCCTCCGTTGCGCAATCAACGTTTGACGTTCAGTCTACATATTCTAGCCAGTTCAGGTGATTGATCCGCACATTTTTGACCAGGTCGTTGTTGCCTTGCCGCTCGGACGAATCGGTTTTATTTCTCTTCCTCCAATCATATCAACAACCACATCAACTCGAATGGGAACGAAAATCCCTCGATGAGCAAGAGTAATCACTGTATCACACAGATCTTTGGAAAATTGTGGTTCTAGAGTTGGCTTGCGGTTTTAGTCCAATTTTCTCCAGTGCAGTGTAGAAAAAGTCAAATCCTTGTACAGCACTTTGCTATATTTCTTAACCAAGGGTGTTTCTAAAATTGCTTCCGACCTTTTAAGAAAGCGATCGTTTTCTATCGTCATTCTGCACAATGTGCAAGGTTGGCAGGTTTGCCAAAACTAGACATGGGTATGTATTGTTCGTATCATTGAAGTTGTCATATTTTTGAATTTCTTGTTTTTGAGGATTTGCTTAACATTAAATATTTGATAATATAATACTGCAGGCAGGATCTTGAAAACGATGTCCAGGAAATTGATGCCTACATATTTGACGTAGTTAACATGGTCTCCTATTCTGTAGGTCGAGAAAATAATGCTGAGGAATATGCTGCTTACCAAGTTCTGTTCTATTGGTTTAAGTAGCTTGGGAGATGCCAATATTGCTATCTCCACTTTTTTACACTGTTATTTACTTTTCGACACATTTTCTCGATTCCTCTATTGTCATTTTTCGTACATCCTAATACCCTTTCCTTATTCTTTGACCATGAGTCGCCCTTTATTTATACTATTCTGAAGAGCTTAATTTTCCATTATTTCGAGGTTTTCTTACACTGGAGAAAGATCCGTATGTATCCTGGTTCTTACTGGTTGTTTGGCATTCGAAAGCAGCTGTGTAGCATAACAATAAATATGTACACTTAAAAAATGAGTAATTGGATATTTATATTGCGCCAAATTTATTAAGTATTTAAACAGTTCGACTTCGTTTATCGACAGTTTAAAGTCCAATCTTATATTATTATCTATAGTATTTCTGATTTTGCATCAGGCTATTATGTGATATTTAATGTGATAAAGAGCACAAAGTTCATACGTTAAACAAATTTAAATCACATTTATTTAGCAATTTATTAATAAGTTATCAGAGTAATTAAAAAAAATACGTCAACAAATTTGGACTTTGTTTTATTCAAATAAGAGTTTGTTATTATAAACTCTATTCAAATTTCAAAAAATAGAATTCCTACTTCAAAAATGCAGAGCATAATTGTTGATGAAATCCTATCGGAATTCAGAAAAAAAAAAAAAAGTAATAGAAAACCTAACATTATCGGCTTTTTATTTTTATTTTTATTATTAAATTATATTAAAGGTAAAATTAAACTTAAAAAAATCTCCTTTGATTATCTACGTGGTGGCGCCTTGTACTTTTATCTGAAAATATTGTTCACAATTGCTTTGGTTATGTTGAAGCGTAATGATACGAAAAGGGAAGAAATGTGACTCATTGATATTCTAATTTTTTCACGGGCCGTGTGCTGCCTTTTGTAAACGCCTGAAGCCGTTCTTCAACAACATGATAGGTCCATATCAGTGTGGCTTCTGGAAAGGAAAGTCCATCATCGACATATTTTTCACACTACGGCAGATCTTGGAGAAAACGCAGGAGCTTCAGATCTATACACACCACCTATTTATCAATTTTAAAGCCGCGTATGACTGCAACTATAGAGACAAAGCTATACAGAGCAATGTCGAGTCACTGCCAAATTCGTCCATCTGTGCAGGATGACGATGGAGAATGCACGCTGCTCCATCAAGGTCGGTAAACATCTCACCGAGACCTTAGGATTTAGACAAGGCGATGAGCTATCATGCGATTTCTTCAACATCATACTTGAAAGAATAGTGCAAAACTCACGCGCAAACACAAGAGAGACAATCTTTCAAAAGTCCATCCATTTTCTCGCATACGCCGATAATATTGACTTAATCGGAAGAAAGCGGCGTGATGTCAGTGGCTATTTTGCGAGTATTAAGACGTAGGCAGCGAAAATGGGTTTAGTGGTCACCGAGGGCAAGATCAAGTATATGCTGTTTAGCAAAAAGTACAGTGAACACCGACGTCTCAGACAGAAAGTCAAATTCAACAGGTAAAGCTTAGAGGTAGTTAGAGACTTTGTCTACTTATGCTCCGCTATAAATTCAGACAACGACACCAGCGCTGAGATCAAATGCAGAATAACACTTGCCAATCACTGATTCTTTTAGCTAAGAGGTCACTTGAATAGGAAAGCCCTCTCTCGAACAACAAAATACTATCTAAAACCTTAAAAATCCCAGTCCTGCTCTACGACGCAGATGCATGAACATTTTCAAAAATGGATGGGGATGCTCTTGGCTATTTTGCGAGGAAAATTCTTCGAGTGTTTTACGGTCGGGAGGAGATTTAATTACGAATTGTATGGACTGTATAGGGACATCGACCTAGCCAGAAGAGTGAAGATCCAACGACTGAGATGGCTGGGTCAACCAACGCTCCGGTCCGAAAAGTCTTCAAATTCGCCCCTGAGGGACAGCGCAGTAGAGGAAGACCCAGACCCAGACCGAGACCGGCATACGCAAGTGGAAGGGAACCTCAGCCAACTTAGTGTGCGAAACTGGAGGCAGCTAGCAAAGGATCGAGCTGACTGGAGACGCTTGTTGACTGAGGCCCAGGTTTATTCCGGACTGTAGCGCCACCAAAAACAAACAAAATCCGAAACGTCTACTGAATTCTTTCAACCTGGGTTTGCTATCTATTCTGTGTTTTCAAATTAAACTCTTGTGACCTTCACACATTCGTAGACGGTCCGAATTATTAATATTGACTCCTAATTTGTCCGTAATAGTATCATAGCGTTTGTAAAATATTGACTGATCATTCTTCTGCCGTTGAAGGTTGTCGAGTCAAGAATAACCTTAAGTGGGTCATCACACCACTACAGAGTCGAAGTATCCTAGCGTAAAGTATAAACTGCCATAACTACTTTGGATTAAACGACTTGTGGCGTCAACTTTTTTCCGACATTCGAAAGGATTCCTTGAAATAGGACAATTCTTTCCGATATTTATCTCGTGTTTTGACTAAATGGTTTCTAAGTGTTGTAAAGACCACACCTAAAAAAATATACATATATAAAAAGTTTGTCTGAAAATAGCGTTTTTGATGACGCATAATACTGCAAATGTCTTGATATCTACTTATATAAGGATAAGTTGTCCTTTTATTAGTCTTTTAATTTCAATATTTTTAAGATCGATATGAGGCTTTTACTTCTGGGCGGTGAATATGATTAACACATGATTCCAGTCTGACGATTGCTATCGCAAAAGACCTTCAGATGTTTTTCAGAGATACCCAAGCCAGGTGTTAGATTTCCAATACTATCGATAGTTTGAATAAAAACGTAAGCGAGATCAAAATCAGGAACCAATTATACCGCAAAGACAAATCGAAGAAGTTCTTGGAGCAGAAAAGTGGGCAAAAATAAAAGGTTGACCATGTGAAGACCTCTGAAAACAATATCAAATAGAAGAGGCTCGAGGCTTTATCTCGCTTTGGATGTGGCAAGATAAATACAATACACGCATTATACCACACAGTGGATAGTACGAAAGTACTACTCGTATATGGTAACATTTGGTTCTTTCAAGGAATAAATTACGAACCGCAAGTACCTGACGTACCAGATTAGTAAATTGAGGGGCAAAAGTTTCAAACTACAAAACGTATTACAGCAAAGTAAAACGCTGCTTTTACGGAATCAAACAAAATTCATCTTGACACTGGATGCTCAAAATATATTTTAAGTAAATCAAAAGCTGGTAATATTGTTGGAGTGCACTCACCACAGGTAAACTGCGAACAATCGGAAGAATACATATTTTAATATGAAATCTAAATCGAATCACAGTGTTAAAAGTTTGTTTTTCTTTAATGACGTGCAAGAATTGTTATAAAAACAGAATAATCTGGAGGGAGCTATTGACAAAACATTTGGTTTGTCTTTATATTATGCCGAAGAACCCAACACCAGAGATCTATTCAGAAGGCCTCGCTGAATAAGATACCTAAGCGATTCGAAGACAAGTATCTCCAAAAAACAATATATTGCACAAAGGTACAAATAGAGTCACCCAGTTTTTAAGTGATTGTGAGTCAACCAAGCTGCGGTTGATGTGAGTGTGGCGTTACATCCGAAAACGTCGATTTAAGACCTATGTATCGAAACAATTAAGGGTTTGTCCATAAACTATGGGGGAAACAACTCAACTTTCATTCGTATAAATGTCAGCTGTTGCAAGAACTTAAGCCACAAAACTATGGCTTGCGACGGGGGTTCGTGGATTGGACTTAAAGCCAACTTTTATTTTTATCAAAAAATCACTTTAATTTCAATGTGTCCAGTCGATACCCATAAGACTCAATTACACCCACAAAAGTGCACTGTTTGGTATCTACTGTTAAACACTGCTGGCATCATCAGTTCTAGCTTTTCTAAAAATGAAGCACAAGCTTGTATTATATTATATAAATTTATTTAATAAATATTTTTTTTTAGAAAATATGGACGACATTGATCCGAATGATATGTGATTTATGTAGTTTACCGCTACATGGTATCGTTGGATTTTGCGACAATATTATATCGCAAACCTGACTACTGATTTGACTGACTGAATTGGAGACCGTAAAGTCTTTGGCGTATACTTAAAAATAAAAACAAACAAATACCTCAGGTCGTAGATTTATGGTAATATTTAACGCGTTATTAGTGCAATCGATTTTCAAATTCTCAAATGAGCGTCCCAACATTAAATTCAATTTCTTTTGTTATTGTTGGAAAAGAAAAGTTATATAGTTTGTTAGAACAACCATATATTTAGGCCTGCTTTACTTATTATAATTCTCTGCAATTCATTTCTAAATAACCACCCCAAATCATCATAAGCACAACTCAAATTAATCCACATAAAAACTTGTCAGCTATTTGCGGTTTGACAATTTCATTTTCAGAAGTATGTATCTAAATCAATTTGAACGAATTCAGTGACATTAAATATATTTAAGAATTATAATGTGAAGTCTGGCTATGTCTTCATCGAATTTTTTCCCTCATCGAACATCAACCAACGGAAGTACCTCATATATCTAATTATTTTGCAGACTATTTAAAAATATAGAAGAATCCCAAAATCACAATTTTATTTACACAATTAGATTATGACACAATCAGCTTGCAACAGACCAAATCCATTACGCTGCAAAACATAAGAAAAAAAAATAAAAATCTCACCTACTTAGACAATGTCTGCATATCTAAAATTAACAGCAAAGCATTTAGGAAAATCCCATCGATTTATTTTTATAGAACATTATTATCAAAATGGAAATCGAAACCAATAAACTGCACTAACAGATTTTAATTAAACTAATCAGTGAAAATCGCTCGATGAGTATTTAATGCTTATCCGTGTTAATTAATTATCCGATATCATTTAGCACTTAGTATGACGATAGTTAACTTAGAGACCTAGTATCCAATGGAATTCTTTTGTAAATCAAATTTTTAATCCACTTTTAGAAATCACTTCCGTAGGAAGTTCTTTCCTCCAAGTTAACACTGAGTGGAAAGTCCCACTATAAAGAAATTAATTTATTTTCCTTAGTATCTTAGGTAAACGATTAGTATATGCTGCGGCAAATGATCGCATGAGTAAAAAACATATTCAAAGTTGATATTAAAATCATAATAATAAAATTAAATATCTAAATGAATATAGTATTATGTTTCACAAGGAATTCGGAGGATAAATTCAAACAAATTGTGCCATGCAACTACAATATGATAATAACGCATGCAAAACTTGTTATTATTTAAGGAAACTCATTAAAGAACAGCCCATAATTATTTTCTTATCGTATAAAGCCAATCACTTGTTAGTTTGGAGCTTTAGGTGGGCATTCTATAAAGCCGATCTATGATGGTATCGCTAAATATGAGTTGAATACGTGCGTGCGAATTGTACTCTTAATCGTGTTATTATTCTTATCGATACTTACAGTCAGTGGCAAAAGTTTAAATCCAAAAAATGCAAGTCAAATTCGTAATTTTTCTAAAATATATGTGCATATATTTTTATCAAGTTTTATACACTCTTTCTCTACTGTGAACACTATTTTATAAAAATTTGATTTTTTTCAACACCAACAATTAAAAAAAAACACTTTTTTAAAAAGTTATTTTTCATATTTGTATTTTTTTAAATGTAGTCATTGTTAAATATGTTTTTTTTTTTTTTTAAAAAAAAAACTGTTCAACGAATTTATTTAGATTTACGTTATTTGAATTTTTTAGTAGGTTTGTTCGCGTAGGAAACCATGTGTCACTCAGTTTTGTGTAACGAACAGAAAAAGAACAAAAAACCGACCGATTGCCAGAAGAGTCAGGTTGACAATGAACTTCGATGGGAATTCTTTTAGACGTTTTCCTGTGTGCCTTGTGCCGGCAACGGTATTCGGTGAGGGCTTTTTGTTTGCTTCAATACGATAAAAGAAAGCTGCTACAAAATGTCTGTTGGTGGTGATGAAAATGAGAAACCACCCTCTTGTGGATACGTGGATACTAAAACCAATACAAATAAACCCAACTCGACAACCCCTTGAGCGATAATAAAGCGTAAAACAGCGATTGAAGGGGCGCACCAACACCACAAGTGCAATCTAACCAACAACATATGGCAGCGATGGCCATAGACATTTTCGACTTCTGTTTGTTTATAAGTTTTGAAGAGTTTTGTGCAGAAGGCTTTTCTCCACGTTTGCAGACATGGCCGAAAAGCTTTTTGTATGATAAAACTTGAAAAGCATTCAAGATACTATACTCGTATATGAGAGTATGAGTACTTTTAAAATGGATACATTCACCTTATCACTGACTGACCAGTAGTGCAATTGACATACTCGTATTTGGCGCCAAATGAAGCTAAGACAAGCCATTATCTATGAAGTGGTTTAGTTTTGTTTGCGGCTGACATAATTAGTTATTCGTACTGGCTCTTGGCAAGTCAAATTGTTTTGTTTTTTTTTTTTTTTGACTTTTCGAAACATCTGTTCGAGTTGGGATATTTTCATTTCATATGGCCTTGAGTTTTCATATTTTTTCCCATGGCACTTGAAAGGATAGATACGAGTTCTGTTGAAAGGAATACCCTTGCAACTAGGTCAATGTAAGCGATGGTGTGGTAATTCGAGTACATACAACTTTTGGTAGATGAAAGATATGTGTAAAGAACTAAGGTTTGAAGATTAGTGACATGTCCAGCCATTCTCAGAGGAATAGAGGATTTTTCGCATCGCTTGCTTCAGAGAAAATACAGCTTTTAATCACATCTTTCATGGAATTTTGACTTGGATGAACAATGGGAGATAGGGGACAGAGCTTGAATTACAATAGTATGTACCAGGATATTTAAATCTAAACCCAACAGGGCTGCTGGTACTGTCTGGTTTAAGGCACCAGCTGGTACAAGCTCTCATAATTTAACAGGCTTAGACCTCCGACGACTTTATTAAGTTTAATACAAACTGTTAAACTAAAACCAAAAACTAAGGACTAAATGACGGGAAGTTCAAAAAGGAGAGAGGTGATTGTTAAGAGCGTTGAGTGTACTTTTGCTACAACGAAAATCAAACACAGCTGTATTATATTCGCTTCGCGCAGCAGACTACCAATGGCTTGATAAAAACGCATGCCCTTAAATGGTTATTAAGACAAAAACGATGTAAGTGTTTAACAAAAGCTGATGCAGAAGCCTGAGGTAAACGATTATCCCAAATAGAAGCTGGTAGATAAAGAAAATATCATCAGACTCTCTCGAAGTAGCCCGAGCAGTTTCAGTAGGTCAGCATAAGGCGGAATGTATTGGTCAGACCATGAGAGCCCAAGCATAGCGAATCGGGGAATCTGCGTTGGACAACTTCGACACGTTTAGCTAGGATTCCTGAGAAGATCATGTTAAGGGATTTTGTGACGTAAGCATCAGGGAATTCTTTGAACCATTGTTTAAAAAAGTCGAGTGGCTCAATACGAGTGCAAAAATTGATCTCTGTGTCACAAATTTGCATGGCTATTGATCGGGAAACTGCTAAATGTCCTATGAACTGAATTGGCGCAGTGTGGTCCTGAATAAATCCTTAAACGAATGCACATTTCGTGAGCAAAACCATCATAGTGGCCTACACTGCGGTAGGCCTTACAAATCCATACGAGAGGGTTTACAAAATATCGGATAATAACGAATTAACTGTTGATAACCTGACGAACGATTAAAGAACAGCTATCTTCGAATCTGCACGTGGAATGTTCGAACCCTTATCAGACCGAGTGCCATCGATCAACTGGCTACAAAGCAGATACAACTAACCCACTAACTCATTTGCCTGTTTCTAAAGAAGGAAGGAATTCATCTGTTTCTTACTACGTAGTAGTCTAATACCTTTTGCAAACCAACAGATAAGGCGCCATCACTGTACTTTCAGATCTGGACACTACACCACCACACATTTTTAACATTTTGGCAGTTCTTGAGATATACCCTCAATTTCCCAGTCGACACCCTCCTCCTATTTTGTAATGTTTTAAAAAATAATACGAAGCTCTCTCAGTTGAAGACATCTCTACCAAACTTGTCCAGCTCTGCAGAATAACCATTGAGAAAGCTTGCTTCTCTATGAAGATCGGCAATAACCTTTCCGAGCCTTTGATTTCAAGAAAGACTTTCGACGAAGTGATCCACTGTTGCATTTTGTTCTACAAGTACGTGAAAGTATTGTACGAAGATCGGTGGAAAATCGTTGAGTCTTTTTCGTAGAAAAGGTATGTTGGTTGAGGTCCAGGTCCATCAGGTCTATGGTGCTTCAAACTGACTCAATATGATTTCTTATTCAGTAGAAAGTTTTACAGAGACACTTTCAGCACCCTAAACATGATGCACATTACAATTCCGGCCGCAATTCAGAGCCAAAATTACTGTGAGGCTACGTGAGGTATTGCTAAATCCACATTGTGTACAGTACCATTCTTTTCAAGAATATATAACATGATTCCAAGCATGCAATAACAAACTATACAAAATTAGACATCGGCATGGGAACTAAGGTCCTCTGCTCCTGCATAGTAGAGAATGGCTGCAAAGTTTTTTAAACTGGAGAAATTGTAACTATCAAGTCCGCAATATCCTCGGATAGTCGACAAGCTGATAGGGCTTTCGGTATATTTCAAGATATTCAAATCAAAGGTTGTAGGAACCTGCAGCAATATCTTAAATAAGATATGGAGCATCAATATTGCAACCCTGGGTTGGGTATCACGGCACATTGCTGTTGCTGAAGAACGGATTAAAAGAAATAAACAATTTGTTAGGTTTCCTTATCGTCAAAGTGATCGAGCAAATGTAAGATGAGTCAAACTTGACGCTTTGACAACTAAATACTAGGACACTTTGACTCTAGAAAAATTACAATCTTAATTGAATTTAGCTGCTGTTAATGTAGTGAGAACCACTACATAAACGAGTCCTAAAAATGTTTTCTTATCGCCGATGATGGCGTTATCATAAGCAATTATGTATGTGTAAGCCATAAAGACTGGAAAAAGTTCGGTGACAAATCAGTTGTTTCATGTCCTAATGTCAGGCATTGCAGCCTTTCTAAATACGTTCGAATTTAAATAATTTGATTGTGTTGTAACCCAAAACGGAAATTGCGGTTTTGATATCGTGCTCAAGGCTAGTTTGGGATGACTAATAAGGTGCGAAAATTCTGCTGACGCTACTTCAAATTTTGTCATTCGTCCAGCTGTAGGTAACACATGTATCGCAATGTTGAAGCATATACGAGAATTGTAAGGGACAATTAATAACGACGGCATAAATGAAAATGTTTCAAATGTCAGCGGTTGCCAATTATTACCTACTACGCGCGCCTAAGTAGTAATGTATGTATATGTGTAGGAGGAATTGTACCATAAGATATAAAATAATATTTCTAACAAGTACCCCATTTCCGATATTTTTTATCAAAAAATTGCTAAAAAATGACAAAGTGTCTGGATTAGCAACCATGAGATAAAGACTTGTTGCACTAATTACCGTATACAGGTATCTTAATTGATATAAATTGTTATTTCAATGCTTTACTCTGACGTATTAATAAATATGTACCAAAATCAATATAAATTTAATTTTCTTGAAATAATTTTAGAGACCGCAGACGAATTGTATTTTTATTTTATTCTTCATAATTACAGACATTATGGGTGGTTACTAGGAAATATTTCCTTTAGTTAACCTAAGTTCAGACGATTGTCAGATCTGACAATACTGTTAGATCTGTCATTTGTCAAACAATGTGTGTAAATCAGCTGACAATTGCAAAAAATCTTACAATGAAAAATTGTCAGCTCACACGATTGGTATAAAGTCTGACAATCTCATTGTCAGCTGGCTGTCAGACAATTTTCTGACAATGACGTTTATTTCTTAAAATATTGTCAGGTTGTAAATTGTCAGTTCACACGATTGGAAGAGGTTTGTTTTTTGAAAAATTGTTTGTTACATTCAAAGGCATTGTCAGAGAAGTTAAGCTGAAATTTTGTTCGTTGTGTGCAGAGAAAAGTGAAAGTGAAATATCTGAAATATTTTAAATAAATGGAACGTGATATCCATTTGAACTGCCTATGTGTTGGACTGACTTTTTTTCGATCCTTGTCTAAACTGCTGTTGAATGTAGTGCGCAACTTCTTGCCACAGATTAGCTTTGGGCAGTTTGTACTTTGCGCATCCAACATCCCACAAGCTGCGTCGCGTCTCAATCTCCTGGATTAATTTCAAACTGTTTTCGTGCGATCACACACTTTCACTTGTTTTTTGGAGATAGAGATTTTGGCGATTTTCTACATCGTCTTCAACTTTTTGTTCTTCACACAAATCCATTTTTTAGTTATAAATTTTGCACAAAAATCACACTCAAACTTAAAATGTACCGCTTTCGCCTCTATAATTGAGAAATTGTCAGAAATTCTTAGATGTTATTAACAACACCATCTTGCAATTTCCAATGAGTCTGACAATTTTCTAATCTCTGACAATTAATAAAAATTGTGTGTTCAGACTTGTTCAGACGGTTGTCAGATGCCTGACAAATTTATTGTCAGGTGGCCGCCTGACAATGACCTGACAATGACGTTTCTTACAATATTGTCAGAAAAAATTTTAAGCTCACACGGTTGTAAGGCATTTCAGACAATTTTTTTACTGACAGATCTGACAATATTGACAGACCTGACAATCGTTTGAACTTTTTTTTTATATAATAGTAGCCAATATTGTGTATACAAGAATTCTCGACTTCATTCACCTATATAGAACAGAAGAGACAATGACTTAAGATTTATTGCCTAAAACGGTGCCTATTCAGTGGCTTAACGAATATATGCCACTTCTGCCTGGAAGTAAATGCAGTAATTCGGGACTTAAAAAGTCAAAGTCAAGCTTAAAGTAACCAAAATGTTCCAAGTCCGATGAGATCTTATATACATAGATTTGTCCGTTTAGATATTCGGAAAATAATTCTCAATCATTGTACTCCTTTCCTTTCCCTCTCCGCTGAGAATATAAGGATCTTGGCGTGACGCGTTTAGAAACGTTTCCGTTGTGGGTCGCTTTAGCACTTTTAAATAATGAACCGGCGTCATATCCCACGATCTCAATGGCACATATCCTCCGGTTCTATATATGTTGTTCGTAGAAATAATTATTAATCATATTTTGGTAATGTTGACCATTAACGGTAAAACTAGTTCAAGCCTAAATAAGGGCCGATGCTGCAACCAGACATATTTTAACATACTAACGACAAAAAATTCAAAAATCTGAACATTGAATGCTCGATATTCGAAATGATTGCGTGCTGCCCAATAATTGGCGGAGGCCCTTATCAGCGGCATTCATGAAGTGCGGTGACAAATACGCAGGAATTTGGTGTGGATTTATTTTAAGTTACAGAATAAGGCGGGAACTCTTCATCTTTCATCATGTTAGTGAACGTCTTACAACAATATATACAAGGGTTCTATTTGTCAACATCAGCCTGATGTGATTTCACGCCCCCCACGGAGTAAAAGCCCAACATCCAATGAACCAAAGAAAGTTTCAACAAATATCAACAAATCTTATGAGAAATGTCCGAAATATGAAGTTAAAAAAGTCTAAGGAGATATAAATGTCGAAATAGGCGATAGGGAGGGTATAGTTGGCAGCGCAGTTGGGAAGCGAAGTCTGTATGACACGACGTCTGGAAAAGGACTAAAGCTATTTGACTTTGCTGTTGGACAGAACATCGCTATTGCTAGCAAACTTATTCGCCATCTCAAAAACACTTGGTAGTCATATCATCATCTAACCGTCAGTCAAATAGATCATGTTACGATCGGCGGAAAACACTCCTCTAATATTATAGATATCCGAAAGTTTCGACTACAGATCTCGACGTATCCTACACGATAATAAACAGCTCACCTACAAAGCGGCTTCAAAGTGAAAGAATAGGCAATAGGACTCTAACAGATGTTAACAAGAGAACTAAGTAGAAGAGTCATAGCTGAGACCAAAAACGAAAACATTTCTTCAGAAGTTAAACACCGAGCACTACTCAAACTGCTGTCAAGTTTCAATTTGGACAATGCAAGTCAAGGGATTCATTTACCCTCCACAAAGTAAGCTAATTAACAATAAAGCTGGTGGACCAGACTGCCTACCTGCTGAGATTTTTAAGGCAAAGGCGAGATGACTTAGTCAGGATCATAAACGGAAATCAGCTGGGCTATATGTAGTTTCATTCTGTGCCTACTAATCACCGGAATGGATGGAATCAAAACAATCATGCTCCAAAAGATGTGGCAGGCAAATTCTCCTATGCTTTGTAATGAGCTCAAAATGGATCAAACAGATCCACGTGGCATCACAACAGGCCAACAGGCCGAATTGCGTTGGTCCCTACCCAACAGCCATTCCAACCTTACCTAACCTAACCTTGTGACACCGTTCCTAAAAAGGCTTTTCAGCTGTAGAAAGATATGGACATGTGCCAAAATGATGGCCGGAACTTGGGCAGGTAAGCCTAGCCACATTCATCCAAAAGTATTTAGATCCATAAGACTAATATAATTTATTTTAGAATACTACTACTTTCACGATTTCCCAGAGGCATATATTTTTTAGATCCACGGCTACAACAGGATGGCTTGGACCTGCTCAAAAACCAAAAATCAAGCAAAGTAAGATAGAAAAAGAAAACCAGCAGCTGATCTCATTCTCTCCCAATTCTCCGCCTAGACATCATAATGGATCTGCACAGGCTTAAGTGCGATGAGCTATAGGGTGCCTTTGGCTCCAGATACAACATAAATGGTATAACTTAACATTTGCTCGGCAGAAATCAGGTTCAGGGAACGGAACCTCGATGCCGTTTACCTATCCACAAAAAATGAGACTCTCTAAGCTGGGTCAATTTTACAGGCCTCCTTCAAATCGATCTAATCTGCCGTCTTGTGTGAAGGCTTGAATCCATTATTAATCAACAATCTAATTGGCCCCTATTTATGGGGTTTTAGGCCTGGTAAGTCCATAATCGGCAAAATATTTACACTTCGGCAATATTGACGAATCGGATAGATAGATAGCTACATCTAACTGTGAGGTATTCAGGGACTTTGTATACTTCGTATCAGAGTGTTTGGGATAAGAAGATAAGAAAGTAATCAGACATTGTCGAGAAACCCCTCATCATCCCAGTCTTGCTTAATGGTACAGAAGCATGGACGTAAGCTAACGTGAACGAAGATATACTTAATTATTTAGAACACAAAATTCATCGAGCGATTTTTAATCCCTTTTTTGTTAACGGGTTTAAAAGAGGATGTTCAATGACGAATTCCACGAGCAGTACAGCGTCATTAACCCGATCAGAGAACTGGACATTAGTGCCCTGAAATGTTTAGGAAATGTATAACAAATTAACACCAGCCCTCCAAACCGAAGAAACTAAGATACTAACCCAGAGAAAAAGCAGTAGAGAGACTGTGGGCAGTTACATATGCAGAAATCAGAGATGCCGTAACTAGGAATGTCTACAAAAGTAGTCTTACATTGATTTCTTTAATTTTAGTGTTTAATATGCTATATGTACAAATGAAGTAAAATATTGGCGAATGTTGCCTTACAATTTCGTGTTGGTTTAGGATTTTGGAAAGTGCAAAATGTTATCAGTGTCCCTTCAAATATGTTGACTTTGAGTGCTTTTCTTCTTTTATGCAATAAAAAAAGAAAATTCTTAATTTCATGTTTGTGAAGTTAAATATATAGTTAAAACAATGAATAGAAAATTAGTATCCCATTGGTGATACTTTCGTTTACTATGTATCTACGAGTATGTAGATTTTTTTTTCTAAGGAGGAGTTAGATATATTACCCCAAGGGGGATTAAAAAGTAATTTGTCATGCTAATACTCCTGGTATTTCAGTATCTTTTTATTTAAAGTATTTTTTGTCACCATGTACCTCCTTATCAAGTATAGAACTTAGATTTGGTCTCTAATTTTGCATGTTTTTCCAACTCTTGTGACTTTTAGCAATTTAACATTTTTCTTAAAAACGAAACGAATACGAAGGTTGCATAACAACGACTAACTCAAATCAATCAGTTGGTTAGATATTGGTATACGAGGTCGCAAATACAAATATAATCTTGCATACATACATGAGCGTACGACAGAGAAAAGATACTTGAGAACATCTTAGAGCCCGGTGGCACTTAATTAACAATTAATTGATCTTGAACTTCGGACCAATGTAGATTTTGCGGTGAATCCCCCAGAGAATAGAAGATAATTATTATCATTATTATATTATTTTCTTCTCAACACGAGTATTCGATAATTTTTTTTAAAAACAAAAATCTTATGAAAGCCTGTTGTCATAACCGGTGTATGATTCATATCAAATGAAAACCTGTGACGAAACGATGTTTAGAGGGCATATGCGTGTTTCGAAGCGTATTCAGCCGTTTGTCAATGAGTTTTGGAAGGTTGGTGTAAGCAGCAACATTATTGTCAACGGATGATCGCATATTTCATTCATTCAAAACTTTCAACTAAAGCACCACAATCAGGATCATAAAAAAAAAAATTAATTTTTATTTTTTTAAGAAATACGAGTAGTTAATCTGACTGTAGTAGCAGCACATTGCTGCGAAGTTTGTGAAATATAACGAACAACAATCCAGTAAATCTAGTGGGTAACGTGTTTGATTATCTGTCCGGGTTGATTAGATTTTTTGTCGTAAGTAGAAAAGATATGTATCTGAGACATGCTAAAGTCTATTGTTTTATACTCAAAGCACTTGCTAACATCAAAAGGTCTTTCGATAAACGAAAGTAAACGATTTTGGAATCGTATGACACAAGAGCTCCCTAATCAGATGTGACAACATGGATTTTACGATGGAATGAGTCTATAATTTTCTGTTAGTAAATTGTTTGTATCTGTGGACAGAAGTGGACTTTGATCAGAATACTTGAACCAACCTACGGGTCGGGTAATTATGGTCATTCACAGTTGGTTTTCCCATCGATTCATAGATCTCTACTCTCCACGAATAAAACTAACAAATAATCACGAAGGCATTACAACCTATGTTATAGGCCATGTATTAAGAGTCACTTTTTTTGCTTCCGAGTACTCGTATGTTTGATCTTCCTATAAAGTTTTCTTCCGAGATTTAGAAATGAATTTGTGAAAGTGTTTTTCATTTCGGGAATAAATTTCCCTGAAGTGGATACACTTAAGGAGCATTCTAACCTAATCCTTAGCTGACTGGTGCTAACAAGTCCCTTGGGCCACGAGCTTATTTTTGGGCCGAATCACCCGATAGGAAAATGATTGAGCTGGGCAACAAGTTTGACAAAGATCTTCATCTAGAAAACAGATCTATGTAGCTTTCTTTCTTATGTGGGGTCAACGAAATCGTGGCCGGGATTTTACATCCCTCTTTGAATCATATACTTCAAATCGAACTGTCATCATTGTAAAAACTTAACACAAAAAATAGTGATTCAGCAGAAGATACGTTTCGATAAGAGCAGATTGTGGTCGACATAATCATCCAACTGAGCATACTAAAGGCAAAACTGTAAAAAAAAGTCGAAGAGACTGACTCTGTTACAGATCTCTTAAGGCCTAACCATCATCAAAATGCCAAAATATCCAAATCTATCGATTTAACGGCTACCACAGCATTTGGGCTTGTCTTACGGCCCATTTTGGAATATTTTGCATTCGGATTTGCATCTATACCCTTATGGAGTACTACTAAATTAAGAATTGAAGGCAGCCGATCATGGAACGCGTAGAACATACGCCGATTGGGTGCTTGAACATCAGCATTTGGATGACCAATTTTCACGCAACATTTTCTGCAGCGATTAGGCACATTTTTCACGTTAACAAACAACATTGTTGCATATAGGGAAGCAACAATCCGCAAGTTACTGCCAAAAGACCACTGCATCCACAAAAAGTCAATGTATTTCGTCTGGTGCTGCCATCGGTCCATACCATTATGATGAAGGTGTAATCGTCACTGTAAATTCTCATCGATATAGCCAAATGCTGACCGAATTTGGTTGGCCCTAAATCGATGTAGAAGATATGTGGTATCAACAAGGGGGTACAACATCTCACAAAACACCGTTTTGGCTTGGTTACAATTATTTCGCGTTTTGGTGATGTAAACTGGTCACCAAGATGATGCGATTTGTCGACGTAAAGGTGTAACTCTAAAGCTCGCTTATGGTAATTTCTTTAAAAATTAAAAAATACAACATCTCAAAGCAAGTTAAGAGTGAGCTGGTTTGTAACAAAAACATTCCATATCATATTCCCTATTTGTAAACAGTCTCGCCTTCCTGCCAATATAGCATAACAAGGACAACTTATACAACTAGTCTAGGTTTGCTATGACAACTTAGGGTTAAGACACTTAAGACACAAGGCTTTGACACTTTTTTTAAGCTAGAACTTGCCATACAATCGGTTGGGTGTATTCAGATCGATCATCTAGAGAATAGCCGTCGTTAAGAACTTGTCTCAGAGAGATCCGACCACTCTTAAGCTATAAACTTTCTCAATGAATTTATTTCACAATGATTAGACACAATCGGTAGCAAGGAGATACCAACCTTTTCAATGCTCTCTCATTGTTTTCACTTCTTGACTGGAAGAAGTTGTCAGAGGATCGTAAAGGAACATAAAGCTGTGACTTTTTCTAGGTTTACCTAGAGATTTGATTCAAGAATAAAAAATTAAAAGAGCTCTTCTTGCACCAACATGAGTAGCAAAGAGGAACGAATTTACATTAGTATAATGATTAATGACAAGAGATTTACAGCTTAGCATGCAATAAGACGAACACAATAATGCGATGGGTGTACTGGTCTAGAGATTCACTGGAGAGCTGACAGGTGGTCAGAACTCTAGACAATACCCAGTGAAAACTATGGATTCGCCTTGGAAAAGGATAAACACAAATGTTGAAAAGAATATTTTACCACAGTTGAAATAGGAGGACCTGCCTGGAAGAAGGGTTCCAAGTATTTGCAACTGAAGTTCCAGTAAACCCGAAATCGCTTTCTTAATAAAAGCACTGAAGAATAAAAAGGCGAAAGCACTTGATGATAATTTAGTTCTGCATTCGAGGAATTATCATCGAAATGAAATAGCTTAAATAAGCAGTGGGAGTATGTATATGTGTACAACACATATCCCCATTTTTCCTGCTATTTATTATGCCTCCGACTGCATTTACAGGAGGAGGATGCAACATTCTACTTAAAGGGAAAAAACTTGAAATAAGTCAACGGCTAAGCGGTGTACAGGGCGAAACTCTTTGGATGGGAAACAAATTACTTCAATTAATTCTGACATCCCTACAATATATATTGCTTTCTAAAATATACATCTACGATATGACAACTAGAAAAGGAGAGCAAACATCATTAGCTGGAGATGAACCCTGTTTAAACCAAAACTTGCGCTCATGACTCAACCACAACTCACAGGTTATAACTGCGAGAATACTGAACTCGATATAGCCAACCGAATAAAAAAGGCAAAATCTGCATTCAATGTTGCCTAAAACGTGGTCATACGTTGTGCAGGATCTTGAAAATGTCAACAACTACTACAATGACGCTTCAAGCATTTTGCTTACGAAACATCTTAAGCTTGGAGCCTTTACGCAGAACCAATCAGGGTCCTAAAGACAAAATGAATAGGAGTGTTTACCAGAGAAGAGAGAACGACATATCGGCTTGGCTTAGAAAGCAGTAGTAGCTGAGCGAAAAATATATCAATTAGGAAGTTGCAGCAAGTTTTCTGCACCTCGATGCAGAGGGCAAGAAACTTAACTGCATGTATCATATATACAATACAACACCTGTTAATGGATGATGTGATGATATGCGATTGCGTCACCCCCTTACTCTTAAGGGCATATTAATCAGAGCTCTTGATATATGCAAATACAAAACAAAATTATTGGCGCCAAGGTTGAGATATTCCAAAAACCTGTCAAAATTCTTCGGAACGTAGTCTTGTTGAAGAATCTCACTATACAACTAGTTCCGGTAACAAAAAAAAATTTACAGAAAATTAGTTACAAAATACAAAAACTCACCCAAACTATCCAGTAGTGTGTGACTACAGACTACAATGGAAACTTAATAAGGACACAACAAAGATGAAAATGTTATCAAAATTATTACTCCCTCGCCGCAATACAACAATCAATTAACAAATGACCGAACGATCGATTTAGACAAAATACTCAATAAGACCAACACAAACACAAAAACAAACACAACAATTCCAACGAATTTTGTATTTCGTATTTTTTTTTTTTTTTTTTTTTGATAATTTGATTTCTTTTACCTTTACCTTCTCATATATCCGTACACGATTAACATAAATTAAGTGCACAATCGAGAAGATACATATATCAAATTGATCATAAGCAAGATCACCACCGATATGTGTATGGGAATATGTACGCCGATATACCGATACGATACGATCATCAAAAGAACCACTTCAATTGCAAACAAAAATCGAAACGAGCAAAAATCAGAAGCAAACCAAAAACCAACTTGAGAACCGGTTCTAAGACTGCATCATCTCAAGGCTTGCATCACGATCACGACGACGACGTTGAGAAAGATTTTCACACAATCCAAGATGACCAGGCCACGGAAAGCCCCGAATTTCTCACTCAAGTTTCCCGGATTCCACGAAAATCCCGACGATTCGGCACACTGCAGATAGGCTTAAGCTGCTGCGGATATAGCTGTTGGGGATGGATCTGCTACAGATAGGGCTGCTAAAGGGTAGACGATTTAATTTGAAAATTTTAAACTTCCTGAAAGAGACACCTTTTATGAGACAACTTCTTTTTGACGCACGAGTATCGAGGTGGGTAGTTAGGCAAATGGAAAAGTTTATTTCAATTTCAAACAGCGACAAAACATTATATTTTTTTTTAATTATTTGTTGTTGTTTTTATAAATAACAAATATTTCAATGAACACAACGAAAACCTACTATATTGTGAGTTTATCTAATCAATCGAAGCTTTATTTTTAAAATGATAGTGATAGCAGTTGCCGTTAATAGTAACAACGCGGACTAACTGAAACGGTGACGAAGACTAAACGTCTAAACGTCTTTTCGACTAACCGAGTGAACAAAAAAAAAAAAAATTATCCAACAACAAAAACAGAAAAAAATCACACGTTTCGCATGGCTTTACTTTACGAAGTGTGTTTGTTTTATTTCGCTGAGATCGTATACAGTGGGTGCTATAAATTATGAAACACTGTAGCGTGCGTTTGGACTAGAGGTGAAGTACATTCTTTATCAATAAACGTATGAGTAAGAAAAGAAAAAAAAAACAATTAAAATAAATTATTAATAATGTGCAAGTTATTTATGAGCGGATTAGGACGAAGGCTATAAATATACGATAGATTATGAAGTCGTCTAGCTTGATTCCACATTTCTTTGCAGCAAATCGCCAGTGGTAAGATTTCAAAGCTTAGTAAGTCGATCGATATTCATAATTCATTCAAAATCGAATAGAAAAGAGGCAGGAACAAACTGGAGTTCAAGGGGGTCTTGTTCTTTAGAAGCACATACATTAGTCATGTTAATAAACATGGTTTGGCTTTATTGGAACTATAACTTTTTGCCGGCTTCAACAAAATGCAGTCCGAAAGTCCAGTTTTCGACTTTGTTTTCGAAGAGCGTCAGCCGTCTGTCGGTAATAACTCGTTGAATGTTGATTTTATCATATTCAATTGGGGAGCGAAATAATGGAAATTATGGATTTAAAGAGCTCTCAATTGATTGTAGCGTTTCCAAACAGTAAACCAAATATTAACTTCTTGGGAATATTATGGCGGCGTCTCAATAATAGCTTGTGCATTTATTTAGGGAAGCAACACGAAAAAAGGTTTCAAATGCGAGTTCTTGCTTTACTGCGTTGCCCCAATGCGATGGATACGAAGATCATTTGGCTGGAAAACAGACATGCAAGTAATCTAAATGACGAAAAGATCTTCAACTCTTTCAAGTTTGATAAAATTCATGTTGCTGTACTACCAGTAAAAGCCTTTGATTTTGATTTTGTGGCTCCTTTATATTTCATCCATTCGGACTTTCGTCAATTAAAGAGAATGACCATGACGCTAGAAAAGATAAGGGCTTTGCATGGCATCTTCTAGGCTTTTATCGGAGATTGTACAAGACACTTTGTCCCCTGCACTGATTATTACCCATATATTTTATTGGGTTTAATGAGCTGTGCATACATCTTGGATTGAAAGATTTTATCAAGAGTACTGTGTGAACGTTTTTTAAGCAATTTATATGGCTTTCGGTCCGGTAAACCAAAAAAACCACCAAATCATCGCAATAAGGCAAAGTTTGGAGAAAACCAAGTCGAGAAATACCACCTCTTGATCGACTTTAAGACATAACAACATTCATCTCCTGGAGAGGTAGAAGGCGATGGTTGGATTCGGGATGTCGAGAAAACTAATAACTTTAAAACGTCCGGTGTGATCTGTAATTTGGTATTGCTTTATCACTGCCACAGACATGCACCGGATTCCATCAAGGTGATGCACTTTTATACGATTTCCTTAACCTTGTGCTTGAAAACATAGTGGGAAGAGCTGGCGGTAGTATTTAAGCCACTTACTTTCATAATCAGGTATTGTGATATGCAGACGGTATTGCTCAATATTACAGATCCATCGCTCAGGGATTTGAAGCAATCGAAGAAAATTTCGAGAACAAAACGAAAGTATTCCGACGACAACATCACAGTCGGCAGCTACATTTCTGAGGGAGTTAAGAAGTTGGCCCACCTTGGAGTGAACATCAACTCTATAAATGACATCTTCGTAGAGATCCGACGTTAAACAACCTTAGATTCTGCAAGTTCTGCTGTACAATGTCGAGTGCTGAACGATAAACAGGGAAACAAAACTAATACTGAGTAGATTTAAAAAAAAAATTGTTCGTCGACTTTGCGAGAAGGACAAATGGAGACGAAGATAAAACCGCGAACTATACGTTGTATATGAATATGTTGATACAGTTCTTGCCTTGGCTATGTCGAGCGGTTGAGCAGGAACCTAAGACCTAATTAACTGTAGATTTATGGCGACTAGAGAAACCAAAGCCCCGTGATTGGCCTTATGAACTGACAGCAGGATGCGCAGGATAGAAGAGGATGAAGAGCTGCGGTGTATTAGGCTGGAACTCTTCACTTGCCAGATGGACGTTAAGAAAGAACTAAACAGAGGACTAGAAGAAGTAACCTTGACTCATTCACGTCAATAGTAAACTAAGTGCTTTTAACTATAATCTAATATTAACTTGAGGCATCTTCTTTTTATCAGATATGTACCTATATTAGTTTTAAAATTAAACTTTTTTATAAATAACAATATAACAATTTTATAAAACTATCCAACAATTTATCGCCTTCACTGTGACTTAGTCTCCCACAATAGTTGTGTACAGTGTATACTCGTACATATATACATATGTATGTACATGCATAAATTCCATTTCAATCCTCTCGTACAGTCATAAAGTGTTTGTCCAAGAGAATAATAAAACATGATGTCATTAAGTCGTACGTCGAGAGCATACCAATTGTTGAACTTGTCGTCGTTGTCGCGGTAGCTGTCGTTGTTGTTGTCGTCGTTCTTGCCGACGTTGTTAGGCGAAATCAGCCTAACTTACTAGTATCGACGTTCGCCGGTACAGTGTGAGTCTATCAAATGCCCGACCGATTGTGTTGTCTCTGAGCATTCGGGAACTGACAACCGCTTCGAATCACCTACCTACCCATCTTATAGGTATCTGGCTGGTTTATACCAATTTAAAGAAATCTTCTTTAATTCGGAATTTATTTGCATTTGATGGACGTTTTGTGAGAGCAATGGCGGACGCGTCAACGCAGTGATAATTTGAGCAAAATGTGTGCAAAAAGCTGACGTAAAATATGTTAAGACAAATAAAACTCCCGCGCCCCTCATCGTTCGCTTATCGCTCGGGCCGATGAGGTTTAACTATAAAAAAACCGAAAAGTAGGGGGCGACATCAGCTTGTATGATCAAGATAGGGTGACAATTAATTGGAGAACATGAGTGCCTATTCGAACTGTCAGCATGGCCCTCATTGATTTGAATATGCAAGCTTATCTTAAGTTGCAGTAATTTCGATAAAAAAAAGTTACCACGTCTGACGTCTACAGATATTTAATAAAGCCGAGATAAAATAAAGATTTCGATCGTTTGGTGGAAACAACAAAAACGCGAACAATTTCTTATTTTTACAACACCCGAGCGAAATGGACGATAATCTTGTCAAAATATGTACGAACTCACTTGAGTTGAGTACGCAATTTTGTTTTATGATGCTTTAGAAGTAGCTGATTGCAGTGCAAATATGATTGTATGTACATGGCTGCTGATATGGTCTTCGCATTATAAAAATGGTAATCACTGTTTTTTTTTTCAGAACTGACTCGTTTGATTTCAAATATTATCGACCGGACTAATCTAGAAAATCGCTCTTTTCACCATCGGATATCATATGATGACAAACCCTCCAATTTATTGATATAACTTCGAAGTGGCTGTGATTCCTATCATTTAAGACTTGTCGTAGGGCATGTGTTAATAGCTCCAAAGACATCAGCTTATTTTGGCGCATTTTTCAGACCAATACCTCATCAAAAAAATCAAATGCACTGAAACCATGAACTAGTTCCTTTGATCTTGAAGGCCTTGCTGTGATACGTGCCAAGAAGGGGAATTTTAAAAAATATATAGTAAACACGAGGAATGCTGGTTTTCTTTTAGTATATCGTTTATGAGTGTTTATAAACCCCTTGTTGCTAGCATCCTCAAACCCAGTGATTAACATTCACCCAAACTCCTTATATTCCGCTCCAAGATTTTCAAGGAAGCTGCTAACTGCCTCCAACGATTTGTTCTTCAAAGCTGTCTGCAGCTGCATTAAGTTTTCGTCATACAAATGAATGCAAAACGAAGTAAATTGGTAATTGGGTATAACAACAGGCCGTTTCTTCTGATCTGCCAAGGAACATAGGCAATTTCTTCCATACATTCTTTCTTCAATATTTCATATTTCAATTTTTCAATATTTGAATGTGTAACCCAGTCAGTGCGCTCCATATTACCTGCCAGATGGCAAACTTAGCTGGACTAAACATATTAAGTCGAAAGCCTTAAAGGCGCTTCTGGCAGTGCAAAGAAATTATCAACAAAACATGGGGTCCGTCCCCACGTAGCGATCAAAGGATCTGCACGGCTACGATAAGGCCAATGGTTGTCTGCTGCTTTTATCACATTTCAGCCCATGGGGGTTTCTTTAGCACGCCATGCTTTGCTCTAGAGGCAGTGATAAATCTCCCTCCTCTTGATATTTATATCATGAGTTCCACTCTCAAATTCACCTTACTTAAAGAAAAGTAGTCTTTAGTACAACACACACTGCAGCTGTTGACCTTTTGATCTTATTGTAGTTGGACTCTGATGTTAAGGACAAGCCCTCTGATGCAACGAAACAAGGACATCTGTTTCGAATAAAATACGCAACCGACTTCACCTATATTCTAACTACAATAGAACTGCATGCGTCTACGAATGCTTTCCGACATCTCTAAGAGGTCTCCTGGTGTACGTCAATAGGCTTAAGTTTACGAATGTGACTGAATTTGAATTTCTTTTGTGCTCCCAACTTCGCAACTCCTCATCACTCAGCTCTTTCGGCTGAAGGTGGATAAAAACAAGAGTCCTTTTCCATTTTGTATTCTCGTTCAAAAGGTTTAGTTCAATGGCATCCAGGTTTAGTCATCCATTTCGGTCTGATCCTGTAATTCTCTGATACGAAACATCACGTCTTGGGGTTCTTAGGTTCAGGTTGAGGAACCTGAACTTTGGCTTAGGAAAGTCGGGAGTCGATAAGTGCTACCAGGAGCTTTAACGGACACTGGGAACAGTTGTATTACTATCTGAGAGCCTAATATACATCACCCCCGCCATTATTTCCCCTTGACCCACCACATATACGAGCAATGTCACCAAAGCGAAAGAACGAGAAGCCTGCCTTATTCGATCAAACGAAAAGGATTTCGTGAAACTCCCACAGTTGGCCAAGATCAACACCATCTTGTTCAATGAAATACCTTGTGTTGAGACTAGTGCAAACCAAACTAATTGGTCACGACGAATGACGGCAGATACAAGAAATACCTCTTTTTTATTGTATTTCCTCAAGAAATCTGACAGCACCAAATTTGCCATTTGTTAAATCACAAGTTCGGATTCTTTGTAGAGTGAATGTGGGCCTCGCTGTCCAGGACAGAATTTGTTTCAATCTCCCTATCAGTACCATATGATATTTCTGAAAAATTTCTGGTCATTGTTTCAACGTTGATGGGCAAAACTGTCGTTTTTTTCACCTCCGAAATATTCGAAGGTCTGACGATGAAAGACTGTGATTTTCAGTTAAAAAATGATTTTATTTTTCTACATAATTTCCCTTGACTTCAACACACTAAGTTGTGCATTTCTCTAACATCAGTATTCCTTTCCGGAAGTGAAAGTTTGAAAGGTTGTAAAAATATTCATCTACGGCCCTCTTAACTTCTTTATTGGATTCGAAGCGCTTCCCAGAAACGAATTTCTGTTTGCCAACAGATGGAACTCTGAGGGTGCCAAATCAGGAGAATAGGGGGAATGATCGAGCAAATCGTACCCCAAATTCCGCAGTTTCCCACTCGAGATGACTTTTTTTTCTATCTCAAGGCAGACCTCTTCCCGTAACTTTTGGTGTCCAGCTGGTCAAGATGATTGGAGTAATATTTGCCTAAAATTGTTCTGCTTTTTTCTAGGTAATCAATTAACAGGATTCCTTTCGCATCGCAAAACACGATTAGAAATTACCTTTAATATAGATGAGATCGATTTCGTTTTCTTTGGCGGTGCATCACCATCTTCCACCCACTGCTTCGTCTGCTGTTTCATTTCTGGCCTGTAGTGGTGGACCCATCCATGGTGAGAAACCGGCGTACAAAATCGGTCAGATGCCTGTTGACTCGGTCCAAAGAGTGGTGCGAAAATCGTTTGTGCATTTGCTTGTGACAGGCATTCAGTTTTTGTGCAAGATGTTTAGCACCCTCTCTTCCGATATCCCGATAACCTCAGCTACCTCAGTCACCTCACGTCCAACACGATATTATGCACTTTTTCAATGGTTTCGGGTGTGGTTGCGGTTTTTGGCCGTTCTTCACATGAGTCACCTTCGAGGGACGTGCGACCAAGTTTAAATTCAGCTGCCCCCTTTTTAACGGTTGACATCTTAGGAGCACTGTTCCCGTAAATTTTTGTCAACATTGGATGAATTTTCTTGAATTGAAACTTGTCTTACGTACTAATAGCACGTGCACCCAGGCAGGAAACATAATTTTTTGCTGATTTTAACGCCAACTCTGCATCAGGTCGAAAACTTTTTACCTTTTACTTTTCAGCCCCAATGTCACATTCCTTTCTAGTATTGCACTTAGCTCACATAGAGGGCTTAAGGCAACAATCGCAAAGCGTCTTCTTTGCTAAAGTTTTACAGCAATCCCTAATTGAGCTTGTGGAAAGTATCGCAGTTTGTTCGCTCCAAATCTCAGTTTTATTTATGCCGTTGGCTCACCTAATCTCTTGAGTAACACTAGGCTATTTTGTGGCCAGATTTTTAATTGTATACGTAATGAAAGATGATTGTTTCTAAGCGCTCCAATTTTGGAGTTAGAAAAATTTCCATCTTCTTTATAAGCTATTCGTTGATATACTACCGCTGACGAAAGAGAATTTCAAAAATGTGTTTTATAACTGAAGTGCAGGAAGCATAACAGGGCGCTAGCTGCCTTAAACGCTTTGCGTTTCAAAGCAGTCCGCAGCTGTATGAAATTATATCGGGGTTCGATAATAAAAACAGGCTATTCTGCTGATTTACCAGAGAATGTAAGGAATTCCTTCTTGGGTATATCTAATATTGTACAGCACAACCTCGCTCATTCGAACACCTGATAATTCTAACGCTCCACTAGTTCCAATACCAATTTTTTTACATAACGATAATTCAAATGCTTGCCAAAATCCGAACTCTGTCCCTTCAGTTACTAAGTGTGAAGACACTTCTGAGAAAGTCAAATGTGTCGAATCGCGTTAAGTCTGCCGCCGGTTAAACGTTTTCATTACATCGCAAAGTGCATCAAGTAGTTCAGTTTAAGAGATGCTATGCACTTGCTGGCTTCTGCGTGGAGTCAAATAGCGTCGAAGAGTATAGAAGAATATTGGTCGAAAATATTGCCTCGAGAATTGGATTGGAATGAAGACGATGATTAAACCCTTTCAACTTTAATTCAACAGCTTCGTCAAGAAAGCGGCGAGGAATTTCCATTGGCTCGTATTCTAGTTCAAATAACGCCAGGAAATAAATTTGGAAATGCAGAAATTTGAGACTAGGTAGAAGATGGAGCAATTGAAAATTTGGTCTCAGAATATATGACTGACTCTGATAGCAAATTTCAAACCATACCCGAACCCAAAACAATTATCAGCAGTGGCAGTGCTCTTCAATTCGTGAATCAACTAGTGGATTATCTAGAAGAAAATAAATTTCCAGTATCGCAAATCGAACAATTGAATAATTTATATTAATTCGTTAAGAAAACCGTTGAAAAAAATGTTAAACAAACTAAAAGGTAAAATTTTTTTAGACAACTGTAACCATATTTTGTGTTTTGCTCAACAGATTTCATTTCGAATTAATTCTTTGCCCCAAAACTTTCTTTGAATAAACTTATTTATTTTACTGTTAAAAGCTGTTTAAAACAAATTTTTCATGAAAAATATTGTTTTTTCGCAATCCAAATCCAGTAATCCGAAAACCTCCGTAGTTCAAACTGAGGTAGCTTTCTATTAGTTCGAATTACCGAGGTTGTACTGTATAAGCTTTGCCCTCCTTAACTTAGACTATTATCTTCGAGTATGCGACCCAGTCTTAGCGCACTGAACAATAAATTCACGTTGGCATTGTTGACACTAATCCATAGCACCATCAGACAAAAATTGTACCTGCTAATCCTTATTCTGCTAGAATAAGGTCGTATTGCATCTCTGCAAACACGTCTCCTGGCTGGTACTAAGGGTCCGTGTGCTTGAAGATTTCAAGCTTCTTGTCATCGCCAAAGACTCTTCCGTGTTTGATTGACCTTTTTGGCTGAACAAAGGTCAATGCCTGAAAAGACCAAGGGTCACACTTTAATGGTTGGTGGATTGTTGCTAAATCTGGTACTACCTATAAAATCAGGTATTGCTTTTCTTTCCCAATTCGTTGACTACACGAAAAATAATACTTCTTACCATCAGAGTGTATTAACATAACAAAGAGCCTTCTCTGCGCCATCGAAATGAGCAATTTACCTATAAAGCTGAATACTAATTAACGTCCAGTATCACGGTTAGTTGGTACAGTTTACCACACAATTTGATTGACCTTTCCAAATGCCACCTTCTCACCTGTTTTAGTCTCTTTCCCTATGAATCATCTGTCTTTGGAATATATCTGAATAAATAAGCAGACACAATTTAAAGTCACGCCAGATTCGCAATTAATTGTAACTGTCTGCAGGACAAATATTTAGACGATTTTTTTTGCTTAGCTAAGCATTATCTAGACATCATAAGGTGAAACTTAACTCCATAGCCTCCCTTATGATGCTAGAGTGCGAATGTTCCTTTTAATCTGCATGAAATGGTTACAAGTACTCGTAAGATTTAACGTTTCGAATTCCTCCTAAGCGGATTGCGAGTAGGTTCACCTTCATCCGCAAAAACCGCATCTGGTTTCAATCATGCCGCTGATGTAGATTCGCGCCAAAACTTTATCAACAATCAACAAAACCTCAGCCAGTGAGTAATCCACAATCGGATGAGGTGACTAACCAATGCTTGCAGTGCGCGTGTCCTCTCGAAAGCTTCCCATACCAGAATCGCTTCTATCCTCCAACACACCGACAACACCTACATAAACAAAAAAACGGCTCTGCAAAGACACAACAAACCAAAATTTATGTCAAATGCCAATAGAGTTGCTTTTGTGAATGAAAATTCAACCACATCCACCATCCTACTATTGAAACAACCACCGCAAGGCAGTGCCACCTAGTGGGTGGTTGAGACTTAGTCAGCCCCATGATTGCCACAAATTCCTGGAAAAGGATCTCATTATTTATTATGAATGGATAACGCGAACGAGGCTGAAAAACGAAGGGGGGTTCGCATCCCATTGCCTTGGGCTGTCGCGGTGGTGACTCATGCGAGTACGAGTAAGCCTGCACGCGGCAAAGGAGTTCAGGCTACATACAGAAACATGTACCGTACACATGAACTGAAACTAAAAAGTTTCTGAACGTTCGAAACGTTTCTGGGAATTAACAAATCACTTTGGGTGTGAGTTGCATGAGAATTTCGTCCATGTTAACATAGTCAGCCGAAATCCGGCCGAGCTGCATATCATTAAAGATTTTCACTAGACGGGCTGTCAAAAACTGCAAGGGTTGTCAAAGGTAGCATAACGTTGTTTTGGTTGTGCTAGGCTGGCTGGCTGGCTGGCTGGTTTGACAGTTGGTTGGTTGGTTAGTCGTAGCAACGCCACCATATGCGTGATGGTCTTTTATTGGCAAGTTTTTTAGGAGCAGACTAGACGACCCCGTAGTCTGGTGGAATATGGTTAGTAGGTGCTCTTTGGTGACTCAACACAAAGTGGAGTGGTATGATAGAAAATGGTCGTCAACAATTGTAGAACTTGGGCATTTGTCATTGAGGCGGGATGATATTGTAACATTGACAGGTAAAAACATCTGCTATTGGAAGATGATGACTGAGCTTTGACACTTTGTATCGAATGAATCTTTTTTTGACATTCTATGATAGAGGTCTGAAATTTGTTTCTTTAAATTGATTGATTTGTCGATTTAACTAATTTAATGTCAAAATAAACCAAATTCGTTGACAGTCGGGGCAATAGCGAACAGAAAATTGATTTCGACATTTGTGAGAGTGATTCCACTTGACACGGGCATCCCCATATTATGTTATATCTCAGAACATGTAAGTTGTCAAATTGCATTTTAATGTCAGGCTTTGACAAATATAACTTCGTTGTAATACGTGATTCGGTATATAATAAAGTATGATTTTATTACTACATTATGATCAGACATGTCTCCTGCGTTCTGGACAACGTCATATTGCGAGCGGCTAGATAAATTCAGACTCTTAAGTTGCATTAAAAGTACGATCGATGATATTGATCACGTCGGTAATCTGAATAGACCAAACACTTTGAAAAGATGCGACGTAGATATGCGACTCCCAGAAACGTTAACCGTATTTCTCCCATTCTCCCGTCACCGCCAACGTCAAGCGTTTTCCAAAATCACAGTTTTAAGATACGTTTAGATTCTATAACCTCATAACTGGCAAGTGTCCAGGCAGGTTAAACTTGAAACGTTGTTCCTGAGAAAGACATTCTTTTCTGTCTTTCTAAGGAAAAAAAAAGTAGGAAAATTACTGTATAAAATACTCGTACATTGAGAGATACTGCTCCAGAAACTAAAGACAATTTTGCTAGGCAGAACAGACTAAATCGCCTCCACTAAACGGTGATGAAAATTAAGTCTGGGGTGAGGCAGTATGAATTATTCCACGTGGATAAAAGCAGGCAAATAGACAACCGTACGACTACTGTGTAGTGTCTTAGTGGAAGCATCTTTAAAATGTAGGTGAGTACGAGTACAAGAAGCAATATATTCAAAATAATGGGGCAGTCTTCTTGAGATTTATAATCTACGGTTGTTGTAAAAACTTAACCAAACGTCTACGAACGTTCCCGATACTATATGCTAGGTAAACACATTGTCAAAAAATTTAATTGCAGTAATCTTTTAATTTTCTTTAAATTATATTTTAAATTATATCAACTTTCCACTGATTTGTTGTAGTATGCTTAGAATATGTCCTTCGGTAACCTTCACAATTTTTTCACATAATGAACATAAGTTTTCTGAAATACAGTCGTGCCTTTGATCTTTGGAGCCGGTAGCTTTTCATTGGTATTTTCGATCGGTTTGGGTAATATTTTTTTTACAAACAAACTCTTACACTCCTATCGTAGAATACGCCGTACCTAAGATTCACTCCACTTACTCGATTCACTTTCACTTGGCATATGGATCGTAAAATATGGCAGGCGGACTACCTCACCGACGACTATTTCGAATTCGCAAAACAGCTGTGTTGTGATAAGTGACGGCAATTTAAAAAAAAAGAAAAAAAACACTGTGGCGCTGGCAGCTCGGTATGGGCCATGGCCTAGCTTCTTGACACTCATTTGTGTTGTTCAGACTCTCTGCGTGATAGTCCAATGAGCTATCGCCATCGCCATCGCCGGCAATTAATGCTGGACAAATTTTCAAATTTAAATTAAGCAAGCTAAATACATAAATGAAATAAAAAAATGGATAGTATAGAATGCATTTGATAATGAGGACGAAGTAACAGAAAACGGCGTGCATCTTAAAGAGGAACTGCAGAACATATTATGGAACTTCCAGTTTGGTGTGAGTTTTCTGAAATTAAAAATTTTATTCGTTCTATTAAGCGTTAATTAGTCTTTCAGATTTGTTGAAGCTTTTCGTCTGAATAACGCAACATTTTCATAAGAATTATCTGCGTTTGAGAAATGTCAAAGTTTGTATGGGGAGTTTTAATTCGAACGTTTTCTACGATGGCCTCAAAACGCATTCACCTTACCGATAAGTTAAACATTCACTTCGAACGTATTCAAGGATTAAAAGTTGTGAATTTGAGTGAAACGTTCCATCCGGCGTATTCTACGATAGGGGTGTTAGTATGCAAGAGTACGCACAGTGCGGGAAACAAGATCTTGAATACGGTGCTAAGAAAATAGATCAATCTTTTGTTGGAGAAGTTTAGACAGTCGATTGTTTTTGTGGATCAGACAATTGATGTTGGATTTTATTCGTCGGGCATTATCCATTTCCAACATTTCCCTGGACAGGCCCTCCTGTCTGGTCTCCTAGTCCTGTTATATCGAGATAAATCCTCATGAACACAAATAATGTTGTCGAATATTGTTGGATTGTCAGCGTAGACTCCGGATCACCAAAGAAGATAAACAGGAGGAGTAAATCAAAAAACATGGAAGCAAATTTACAGGTCCATTACGCGAAACTATGCGTTCATCGAATATGTTCTTCAATGAGTTATTGTTTCGTTTGGTGTGTGGCGTAGCTCAATCCTGCTGAAACCAAATCTTTCACATTCATGCCATTCAATCGGGTAACGAATAAATCTTTCATCATAGTAACACACTGATTAGCGTTCATAATTCATTTTTGAAAATGAATTATCTTCGGACTATCTTCGCTCCAAAGGCGACAATTTTGTTTATTGACATACCCATGAGTCAAAAATGAGCGTCATCCCTGAACATAATTTTTCGATATAACAGTGGTTCCAAGGCCAGTTAATTTTGGGCCCATTCATAGAGGTATTTAATTCTTAGGCGAGGTAAATTTTGCAAGCCTTCAAACTAAGATATTTGCGTACAGTTTTCCATAAAGTGGATGGACATGGACCAAGACCTTGAATCGTTAAATTTGGAATTTATTCAACACTCTACTGAATGGATGCAATATTCTCTGCGGTACGAACTCTTCTTATGCGTCTGCGGTGCCACTGCATCATTCAAAAGAAAATGCTGTGCGAAAACGCTTAACGATATGGCGAATAGCAGTCTTAGATGGTCGAATATCTCGGGTTCAATATGGTGCAATTGATCTCTTTAAATGTGGCGCACAGAACCATAACTTTGGAACCAAATTTCTTAAATTTGCTAACCTTGTTCAAGCCTGTATGTCATCCCGATATTAATTGACTACTGAATAACAATGACATTGTAATTTTGGAACCAAATAATTGGTTTGGCAGATACGAGATAAAAGTCTGAAATTGGTACTGTACTACTGAAATTGAACTCGCAAAAAGGCGAGATACGCCTGGACTGGCAGTTTATTTATACCGTTTCCAAGTTCCTGGATAAAGAAGGTAACAATATTTTACTTACTTTAAGTGGCACTATCAGTCTGGGGTGGATCTGGGCCTCAGTCAACAAGCGTCACCAGCTAGCTAGATCTTTTGCTAGCTACTGCCAGTTTCGCACGCTAAGTTGGCTGAGGTTCCCTTCCACTTGCGTACGCCAGCTCAGTCTCAGTCTTCCTCTACTGCGCTGTCCCTCGGGGGCAGATTCGAAGACGAAGAAGCCATACAGTCATAATAGATTTATAGAATAAGGGTCAACTCAGTAGCTTTGATAACATGGAAGAACACCTCTTAAGAAGAAAGGGATATATTGTACGAGAGTATTATCTAAATCAGCAGATTTATGTATGTCATGATAAGATACATAAGTGCGACAGAAGATTAGTTCCAAATAATGTTTATGAGAGGCTTCCTAGTCATTCATGACCCATTTTGACTTCTCAGTTGAGAACGAGCAACTCGTGATCAAAAAGAGTGTATTTGGCATTACCGCATACGTTAACGTATGGTCGATAACGTAGTTTGGTATTCAGTGTTACGTGAACGAGTACCTCAATCGTAATCTCATTCGATTGGTCTGCAACAAGGGCAGTGTACATCGGTCACAGAACATAAACAAAATGTGAGTGTAATTAATAATGAAAAATGAAATTTACTTCTTTTAGGACAAAAATAAACAAAATATACATAGGTAGTGTTATAAACGCCACGACGTTTTTACTCCGATAAGTTGTACTTACTATATAATCATCGCATTTAAGCTATGGTTTCTCTTGCGGTTTACGAACATATGCTCGTTTAGAATGGGTCGCTGGTGTTTAATGTGTGTACCATCGATACATCCATTAACTAAAATACAATTTCTTTTCATTCACGCTTTTACCAAAAAGATTCGTTATTACCTCCAGGTTTTTAATTTTTCCATAAACCATGATAGGAAAAATTGCTATTAGCTGATAGGTTATGACACAGTAGTCCGAAAAGCCTTCGACACATTATAAGGCCATTATGAGGACTAGAAGATAAGAAGAAGCGGAGGATTTTTGACATTCTTCTTATTTACAAGGTGAGTTAAGATCTCAATAACCGAACCCATTCGGAATTGTATACCATTAAAAGTTGATCCTGAGGCCTTTGTAAATAAAGCAGTAGTAGATACTTAGATACGTTACATTTCCATTGCTTATTGACATTGAGTTATTTCATTATCTCTATGCTTGGGTTTTACTAATGAAAGTAGCGATTTCTAGCCCTCACAGGACTTTCTCTCTTTTTATTGAAATTAATTTCTCCACACTCTGTACACAAAGTAGGTCAAATAGTTTTCCAGATACGAGTATATTGTACGAGGAGCGGATTCTTATATGCCATCAAAATAGATATTGGTCAGTTCTAACACATTTGAGTAAAATAGCGTGCTACAGCTGTACAAGTTCCGATTTCCGCTCTTTATCGAATTGAAACTGATTCTTTCTCATCACAAAGGTATTTTCAACCTTTTCTTGTTAGACCCCAATCTTTTAATAATCGACATAAACTTCGAACAGAGAAATGATTTTTAGGATCTACTGCTAGCCTCGTTGCGATTATCGATAGACAAAACGGAGTATTTTTCCTATTGCAGTCATCAGGACTTTGTTCCAAGGATAATACAAGAATCAACAGCATAGATTCTAATTTTGATGAGAGTTCTGAAATTTCCTATAGTAAATTGCTCAGGTGGATATCGAATGGTAGGTTCATTACATTAACTTATTTCTACATGAACCACGCCAACAACAGCTTACAATCCCATTCTACCTATAATGACTTTGCAAAGGTGTGGCATGCAAACTTTTGAATCGAAACCGCACAGAACCTTTAATTTTTCAATCTACAATAGAGCGAACTGTTTGAATGTTTTCAACTTAAAACATATACAAGTAGAACCAGTAGTTGAACAAGGAAATTAATCACTTTTTAATTAATGATTTCTATCAAAACAAATACAATCGACTCCTTTAACTGAAGTCCTTACGAACTTCATACAGACACTTTGCGAATTTTTCCACGTGCGAAGGACTATATTGGTTTTTTTATTCCCCGTCTCCCGCTCTCTCCCTCTCTCTTTGTTGCTTTTGACATGTTTTGGTCAAGGTTGCCGGCTGAACTTGCTGAAGGTAAAAAACTCACCAACAACAACCTCGAACAATGTCCTTCAATTCATTTGGCCAAGGACTAGTGAGAGTTTTACTCCTCTTGCACGTACATAAATCGATATACTCGTATATTGTAGTACACTAACACAAAGTGATATACCACCCTGTATAATTGGTAGGTACACTGCCAACCAACATACCAATTTCTCGACCGCGGATCCTATCGGAATGTGTACGGTGAAATGGGTTCTGCTTATTTCTGAGAAAGGAGTTTAGGTAGTTTGAGTGGCAGCTGAGGATTTCTAGGAAACAATCAGAACCAGGGCATTGTTAGATCGATTGGTATTGTGTAATGGAACAAGTTGTACGTTGAGTTGGATGGTATATTGTGGATTGGATTGTGATAACGCCATTCGGTTATAAACTTATGCTGGTGACTGTTAATGTACCTTCGACATGAACTCAGTGGATTACTACTCCTTCCGTTTGCTTGGGTGACTTTCGATTCTGGTGTGCTATATGGGGTTTTCGTTGAATAGAAATGGATTTGAATTTATTGCCAAAAGATAACCAGGCGAGGATATGAGGATATTTGTCTCTAGATTATCAACGCGAAACGTGCATGGAAGTTTCTTTTAACACTTTTAAAGGAAGGAGCTGTTGGAGAAATTGTATTCAAATGTAGATATAAGTGATAATCGATGCAACGAAACTGACCTAGTAATCAAATAAGATCGAAAAAGCGACACCGATGCCGTTGTGTGTCTGAAATGGACTTGACTCTATCCAATGAATGTAGGAACGTCGATGCCACTCCTTTTATCATTTTTCATAAGTCGGTCCTATAAATGGAATATGTTGACGCAAGTTGTCAGGATTTCTGTAACCATTTGTAGAGTGTAAAGATAATTTTAGCAAATAAGTTGGGAGTGTTAAATTTATTTACACCTTACGATGGCAATGATAGAATTTGTTTAATTGTTTCCCAGTAGGTGAATCAAACAGCTGGGAACACGTGTTGCGAATTTAAATTATTTTTCTTGTCCCGTAAACTAGCATTAGAAATCGTTTAACTTATTTAGGGGTAGTGACTGCGTTTTTAAAGTTAGATGCCCACAAATGATCCCTCTGACTAGGGTGGCGATGTTGTATACGTATATCCTGTACATGTCGTAGGAAACCGAAAGTTGCTGCAGACGTAAGCTGCATAAGGGTAAAATCATCCATGTCTCAGGGTTGAGATTCACTTCACAGGAAGCCTGATTAGATACTTTCAACAAAGCAGTAAAATTATACGTCATACTTGGTATGAACGGAGACGAATTGGGAGCTTCGATTGTTTGTGATTGATCTATTGATACACTCAGACCTTCCTTTATATCCGAAATAATAACTTCAGGGTCGGCAAAAGCTTCATACCAATAAGTCTGACTTTCTTCAAGTTGAGAAGAATTGTTGAGCTTCATGTACGCAAAATTGCTTTGGAATGCATCTTCTGTGCGATACTGCACTTCAAAATAGTTGGCAGGATTGGAGGTGCACTTGAAAGAGTACACGTTCGTTTGTAACTTAGCCAGAGAGCAACACATTGGGTACAATGATGGTATTGAATTATATTGTGAAAAATCGGTTTGGAGGGGAGTGTGTCCGCAGCCTTTTACCATTTTCAAGCTAGTTCGAGATTGTTTTAAAAAGCGAAACAATTAGAAAAAAAATGCAAGAACCGAACATGCATTAGGACTGTCTATTCCCTTTTTAGGACCTCCATTGAAAGTAGGGTTTCTTGAAAGCATTATTGCAGATGGCACGATAAGCTAGAACTGAAGAATGCTTTCAGACGTAAAAAAATATGCGAACTGCTTATTAGCGTTGCTTTTGCTTAAGTGAGCTCTGTATAACATGTTGTTGAATATTGATTGGTTGAGAGAATTCACAATGGGTTCCAAGACGGTCGATTGATATATAGTACTTTGGCCGATGTTTTCACTTCTTTCTCGCAAAAATGGAGCTTGGTAACGCCATCGTAGCACACTCCCCACCATACCATTACAGACGCGGGATGGTGGCCTCTTTGAACCCTGGGGATGAGTTGGGATGCTTCTCTGGATGACCGAGCATACACACGATCGTTCTGCTTATTGAACGATTCTTCTACGGGGAAGATTTTCTCGTCAGTAAACAGAATTTGTCTGTGAGCGTTCTTCGTGTACCGGCTGAGTAACGCTTTCGATCGTCGCTTTCATTTTTCCTCCAATGCGGCTGTGAGCAGGTGTCCAGTATGTCGCTTGTACGCGCTAAGTCCTAAATCTTCTTTGATAATGCGAGACATGGATTTATGCGAAATTTGCATTTTCCGCGACAAGATTTTCTGTTTTCGCAGCGGTTTTCGGTCGATTCGTTTTTTCGAGGCTTTGATCGCTTTCGGAGTTCTCACAGTGCGCGGACGGCCGGATCTTTGACGGTCTCGTACTCCACCAGTATCCTCAAACAGCTTCACAGCACGATACACAAAATTGCGATCGCAAGCGGTCGCAACGTCCTAAAGATATCGCCTTTTTCCATGTTGCATTTAAGTAGGCCAACAATTAATGTCAAAAACTTTTTACGTCACAATGTAGCATTAATATCAACTGTCGAATCGCAATCAATACGAAATGGATGGGCCCAGTGTTGCATTCGTTATGAGTGAGTTCAGTTGTGTGCCAGTATTTATGACTTGACTAGGTATAATCTCTGTGAGTTTTCTCCATACACTCGCAGCAGACTGCTTAGCGCAACATGTTGCAAACATCTATGTATCTTTCCACAAAGATACTCCACAGACACGGAAACCAAGTAAATCTATGTATGTTCTTTCGTTAAGACATCTAAACTGCGTAATCTAAACTGAGTAATATACTGCTTTATCTTGGCCAAGGGTGATGAGGTACTCGTACATTACGCCAGAGCCCAGAAGTAGTGGAAAATCCACTGACTCTCGATGGCAATCTACGCCCCACTACACGCTTTTGAAAAAATGTTCAACCGCAGCAGCTTGCGTCTACTATTTTAGTTCACTTCCAAACGAATTTCTTTTTTAATTTTCATTCAATCGCTTGCGCTTCTAAGCTATTCAAACAAAACCAAATTGTTTTTAATTTATTTATTTATACAAACATACTTTTAACTTAAAAGCATAATGCCCGAGATGGAGGACATCACCTCAACATCAACGCCAAGCAGCAGCAGTGGAGAATCTGAAAAACTTAAGGAAAGCGGTCAACGAAAAAAAAGAAAAACTCTCAAATCTAGGTGAGCTTAGTCAAAATATTATTGTTCGATCGAAATATGATTTTCCAACGATCTAAGGAGTTTTTGATTTTTCACTTTTTCGAAAAAATTCTATTACGACACGTTCACAAAGTCGGTTGTTTTTGTGATAAACTCAAATTACAGTCTTCCGCGATTTGTATTTCTATTTCAGTTTAACCAACTCGTCTTCACAAATTCCTCGAGCCAATTCTGCGCGAAATAGTGAAACTATCAAACAGCCCTCCAGTATCTACATTAAGGGAACTTCCAAATCTGTCTTGCCGTATCAGATAAGAAAATCTCTCTCCCAAATGGACATGAAACAATCAAAGAATACCTACAATCGCCTTCCCAGAAATGCTATTCACAATATCTACAATGTCGCGTTGCCGAAACCAATGCTAATGCCAAATCCCCAAAAAAATCATCAGGCATCGTACCTGGCAAAGGAAAATCTCTTTTATGTGGTCAATGAACCGGAAATCGGAGGCATGACTGCCAAGGTAGCTGGAATGAAAATATTTTCAACTATCATGTTGAATGCATGGCGCAAAAGAAGAGATGAAGTACGACGTCTCACTGACGAGGTGGATCAATTGCAAAGAAAGGTGCTGATATTATTCTATTCATCATATATTCTTCTCCTTAAAATATTCTTTTCTCATTTTAGTCCATAAAGGTTAAAAATCAAATCCATGTTCTTAATTCTGTCTTTCGAAATGAACAAAAAACTAACGAGAAACTCAGTCGCCAACTGCGGCACGCAAGCGAAAACTACCAAAAGATGCAGTCCTCGGTGGAAAACCTCACTACATCTTTGTTCAGTTCAAAAGCAGAGGCCTCACTGTATGAACAACAATTGCATTCCAAGGAACAAGAAAATGACACACTGAACAGCATGCTTTCGGAGACGAAAAGTCAGCTCTTTAAATCGATGACACAGATACGACACCTTCAGACCAGTTTGTCGTGCGAGCAACGCAAAATCCAGGAGCTGGAGAATCAAAAGAACGAGCTCCTGAATGAAGTAAGTATGCCAGTGAAGTGGTGAGTCGTTGATTGCTTGTTTACATTATTCGAATTGAATCATTGATGAAGGACGAGATCCTACCTATGTACATACATATATAGGGTTCACGAAATGTTCATTTTTCCTTTCGGGACGAAAGCAAAAAACAAAAACAAAAGTGGAAAAAAGGTCAAAGTTAACATCGTGTGGTTTCCCCAATTCGTTGTGCTGCGAGTATGTTGCCTTATCCTGGATGAGTCATAGAGGCAATTTGTGTTCCAGGAATTGGGTGGAAACTTTTCACCCATCTTGGCAGAGAGCTTTACGCTTCGGATTGATAGCCATTATCAGGATAATGTTAGTTGGCGTAGATGGTGTGATGGTGGTACTGTGATGATGATGATTTCTGTTTCGATTGAATGAGTGTTGCGTTAACATGAGTCATCCAAAAAGGCAAAGGAATTCTGAGAACACTTACTCGATATCAATTTATGTGCGAAAGTCTTTGATGTGGAGGATGTGAAACATACATGCATACCATATATGTATATGATGAGGTTTTCGTTGAGTGCTATTCTTTAGCGAGTAATCTAAGGCTGGATTTAGAAGTGGCTGTGTGTATCTACTCGTTAGTAGTTTAAGCGAGCCTACACAAGGGATTTCTAATAAATGGCAAATAGAAAACCTGAATTTGATCTATTAGCTGAAGGTTAAAGGTAGAAATTTTGCTCGAAAAGTGAATTTCGGTTGAGCAAAGATATCTTAAATAGGCTAGCAACGAATCGATACAAAACCTAAGGTATGAGCCTAAGTGCTGTTAAAAAATTGTATGAGATGTTTTCATTAGAACAAAGGTAGAATCCTGTTCCTTTTAAATTACATATATTCGTTTGAAATGTTTATTCCCAGCAGCAGATTGAAAACAAGCGTATTTATAGCTTAAAGTATGTCCTACACAGCCATATATTCCTGAAATTTAGGCAATTGGGTTGAGAATATAAAAATCTTAATGTCGGAATGGTAACTAATCGGAGTGCAAACTTATTAGTCTTTTAAAAAGAAAAATAAATCATTTTGTTATTCTATAAGAAATAAGAATAGTGAACGAAGCAAATTTGGCAGTCGTACTCTTTTTCTACGAGTTGAGGATTTTTTGGATTTCCGTTCTTAGTAATTGCCATTACTTCGGCGAACAGGGGCAATGTTATCTCAATTTGGCGTGGATTTGTACGTCGGACTGAAAACATCTCAGTTCATGAGAGGCCAAGGCTGAAATTTCTGTACTACTCCCACTTAGATAGCGTTACCTTCTATAGTGGACTAGGTTTTCAGCTTACATGCATCTCCAGTTGGCGGCGTCTTTTGTCACCTGTCTTCAGATCGCACACGAAGTAAGTGCGCGAGCACTTGTGTGTGCCATCTAACATGGGGTCGCCCTCTACTGATCCCTGGGTTAGAGTCGAAAAATTTACCGGCTGATACGCTGCTGCATATGCACTTAAGTTATGCAAGCTATAACTATAAACTCAGAATTTCATAGCCTTGCTTACGAGGTCGGCATTGCTGTGTACCGTGTAGCCTCCTCCATTTTGTATACTTTTCTCTAAGCACCCGGGAGAATTTTTATTCGTTTTCATCGGGTTCCACGCTTATGCGTCATAAAGCAGGGCTGGGATGATCAGTGTCTTTTATAATGTCATTTTTGTTGCTGCAGAGAGGGCCTTCTAAGCCTAAAGAACCAACAACAATTCACATGATTCTTGCGCTGGTGTCGGAGCTCTCGGTTTGTCCTAAGCGTCGATGTGAACTGTTGGGCTTGTGAGTACCCTTCACTTTGAAAAACCTCATCGCTTCAACCCATTGTGAAGGAAGAAGAGCTGCTTTCAGGCCCATTTAAGCAACTAAAAGTATTTTCTGCTGAGAATCAAATCAATGCTTCATAACATCGATCTCTAAGAGCACCCAAAAAAAAAATGAAAATATGATTTTTCGACCAAATTCGACGTCCAATTCGAGCTGCTGTAGGCCTGATAAGCGATAACGAAGCGGATGGTCGTTTGCCCTCAACTGCTAAGCGGATTGTCCGCCAATAATTCGAGTACGACAACAAGGACTAAAAGTGTTCTCCGCAAGCAAGCCATTATCATCCACTCTCTATACAAGCTTGCGTAGAGCAGGCGCAGTGGGTGTTTCATTTCGGGCAAAATATATTTTTCGGACAAAGTACCGAACATATCGCAGCCTAAAGTGCTTCAGTTCAGAGGAGCCAAATCAGTCGATTCCCTGTCGTATACAGGAATTAAAAATATCTCTCTCACTCTGTCGCGAATTTCGCGGAAAGGTCCTGGCCTACACCGTTCTAGATCAAATTAACTCAGAAAAACAGCAAACGTGCTCGCGGTGGTCATATCAACCAGATCACATCAAAAGCGAGATATCTTGTGGTCATACGTAATAAAGCTTGCAAACAAGAAGTATTAGAAAGATTTAAGAAGACGTCGTTATTAAAGCTCCGGGTGGTCCGGGTCCGGGTGTTTTGGATCTAGGTTGTGCTCCAATTAAGTATTTACAGAAACCCTGCTTTGATTGCATCAGGGGGCTGGTTTCCACTAAGACTTGTCAGTTGGCAATATTTTGATTTGTAAAATACACATCACGTGCTCATAACTAGCTTGCTAATTCGAATATTTCTTTCAAACAAAATATTATCCTCCCACTTGCACTTGTGTGGATAATGTCACTTCAATTTAAAAAGTCAATGAAAATCCCTTGTAGTATTTGCACAGGTTATGCCAAGTCCTTGACCTCATATTTTGCTTAGCTATCGATTTTTTTTTATTGCAAAAAGAAGCAATTCCGCTTGTGGAGATTACACTCGACAACAAATGGACTGCAAATTTGGCCAAAAATCAATATCGCACACTTGAACTACTGTTGAGGGAACTGTTGAAGGATTGGAGCAGGACGAGGCTCGTATTTGTTACAATTCACTAGGGAGAATTGGAATTTCCTTTTTTTTTATTATTACAAAGGAGTATGTAGTCTACTCGTACAGTGTAGGAGCACAATCGTATCTTGATTGATTGCCTCGATTTGAATATCTGAAAAGGAGCAGAGGAGGTGTAATAGTGTATACGCATGGCCTATTGGTAACTATGCAAACATAATAATGAGTGAAGTCATGGAATGTCTCTATAGCTCGAAGTGAGCTAGAGACTTATTCTTGCTTGGTGATGTAATTTCTTAGCACGGCATGTGCAACATGAAATAGTGGAAAATCTTTTTTTGTATATAAAATGAAATTATACTCGTATCTCGGAAATAAAAACTTTTGGAATTGAAGGGTTTAATGTTGATACTTCTGACGGAAAGTATTCGAATTAATTGCAATGGGCAAGGGCTGGAGGAAAATATGAATAAAAATGTTTTACTTTAAGTTTTCATTATTAATGTTAAGAAAAGTACGAGTATACAAATATCTATAAATGTTTTTTGAACTATAGAAAAACAAAAATTAATCTCATAAAATTATGTAAGGTTATCCTTCAAAACGATATCGAGGTCTCTAGTTTTCGACGAATGGCTTGTATCATTTTTAGGACACTAAAACTGTTGCTACAGTTGTAACCGGGAAACTTCAACATAATGATGATTTTTGCAGCAAATCTTTGCATCAGAAAAGCTAGGAGGCGCCGGGTTTATAGTAGAGATAACTGCCACGGTAGTCGTCGTTTTTGTTTTGAACCATGTTATCAACTCGTGGAATAGTATTTCCAGGCTCAGCTATACAAATTACAAAAAAAAATGCATCACCCATATACCCATTGTTTTCTTCGTGTTGTGACAGCCGCCCAAGAGCAAAATCAGTGCGTTTTAAAGGAGGTACCTAATGAGGGATAGCAGGAACTCACACAGACGTTGAAAAGCATTCGTTTAGTCTGCCAGCAAACTTAAGAGCCATGCCATCTGCAGTTATGCTTATATGAAACCCAACTACAATGGTGGGGTCCAGACAAGACTCAGTAAATTCAGCTTTTCGACTGACTTCATTTAAAGCGCCATATACAGTGGTCAAAAACTCTTCAAGCATGGGAGAGTGCATTATTGAAAATGAGACCCGTGTGTGTGTCTGCTTGAAGCAAAATCAAACTGTTTGGATTTTTGCAGCTAGACATGTTTAATATAGTGTATATGGATGATTGACTGATTGATCATGCATATGCTCATTTTTATTTGGGAATTTCTAAAAGTTTATCATTCTCTACCTGCGTTAAGGAACGTAAAAGAAAAACAACATAGCAAACCTAGTTGAACAAATGATCAGTACAAATCATTCCTTATTAAGTATAAAAAAACAAAAAAAAGATCCGGTAGCGTTGCAAAATTGGTTCATGTTACTTATATTTTCTTTCGGTTTTTTGTTTTCAAACTGATTTAAACTGAAATCGCAGACACCGCACTTGTTTTCACCTGAAAATTTAAGTAAAGATGAATGATTGAAGATTCATGTATGATGTGTTCATATGACCACCGCGGGCACGTTTGCAGCGGTCGATTCGTTGGACCCAATTTTCAACGACTCGGTCACACATTTCGGCCGAATCGGCCGCTATTTCGCGTTCAATGTTGGCTCTGAGCTCTTCCAACGTCGTCGGCTTGCTGGCATAAACCAATGACTTAACGTAGCCCCACAGAAAGTAGTCAAGCGGCGTTAAATCGCACGAGAGAGGCGGCAAATCGACTGGCCCATTTCTTGAGATAATACGCTCACCATACTTACTCTTCAATAAATCGATTGTAACGTGTGCTGTGTGGCTTGTGGCACCATCCTGTTGAAACCACATGTCTTCCAAGTCCATATCTTCTAATTCGGGCCAAAAATAATCGGTGATCATGGCGCGATAACGCTGACCATTCACAGTAACGTGACGATCGTTACTGTCGACAAAAAAATATGGCCCAATAACGCCGCCGGCATGCAAACCTCACCAAACGGCAGCGATATTTTCGACACTTCGACCAACGTTAATACGTGTCTCACTGACACGGCAACATCACACAACGAATATGTAGACTAAAATTTTTGCACTAAACTTGTTATTGCCTTGTTATTACGACCGAAAATTGGAATTAACGCTCTTAAAGTTGCAGTAACCGACTCCGAATTTCGGTAGAAAATTTTTATAATTTGCAGACGTTGCTCGTTCGTGTACTTCACCATGATGAAAATGTTGAGTTTACTGAATAAATTGACAGTGACAGTTTGATGATAAGTGAAAGAGTGCGGTCACAAATTAAATTCAAAGTTGTCAAGTCCCTATTGAAAAACCCGATATATGCCGCTTAAGTCCTTTTTCTCAAACTAAGGGAAATCATCATTCAGGTTACAGAACGTTCTTTGGAGCCTAGTACAGCATCTGTAATACATTTTCTTGAAAGCCTATTCTACCAGTTTGCCATAGGACTCTTCTTGGTGGCAAGCTCTTTTATACTGCCAGAAAGAAGATGCTCATCATTTCCACTCTACGACTTCTCCATTATTGTGGACAATATTTCCACGTAAGATTGCATCAGAAGATCATCTTGTCTTCATCATCATGAGAGCAAGGTGTGGCGAAAATGGAAAAAAGTGATTTTCGTGTGAGAACTTTGAGAAAAAGTTTGGTGTAGTAGACCCGCTTACCGGACGAGTTGTTGTGCTACCATTATATTACAACGCACCGGTGTTGCTTAGGGTAACCATTTCTTAAAACAATTATTGGCGCCGAAGAAGGCCTACGTAGGCAAACTAGATCATGGTTGCAGTTTTTAAACATCCACATCGATTATCTCTAAAAGAGAGAAACCGATTTATTGGAACGGTTCCACGACGATTTAAAGGAAAAATCACAGCATTCGCTTATGAAAGAACATCATCTTCACCATCAGAACAATGTACGGGTGTCCAATTGCATGATCGCTATTGCGAAGTTTCATGATTTATGTTCCGAGTTGCTCCCTGAACAGCCATACTCGTATTTTCACATATTTTTCACGAGTCGATTTAATGTTCCTAATTAAATCATTCCCATATCTGTTTTTCACAAATCGGTGGGTAAATTATCAGATTTGTTGAAAAAGATTTTATATATACATATATGTATTTCACTGTGTTTTCCTTATCCAGGTGGAATGAACGAAATTGTTGTTTATCACGGTCGAAATTCTCCTACTCTGCCTGTTGGCCAAATTTTGGTCACCATCGCCATTAAGCTATTACAATCATATCGACAGCAATTTCGCTTTAAGGCTCGGACGTTGAAGCCTTACTATTTTCTTTATAATTTTCGAAGCTTTTTCTGTAATACTTTTTTTTCCTTATAAGAAGCGGCAGTAGGTCTTGCGAGCATATCTGATTCTAATTTCTTCCATGTACATGACTGAATTTTCATCGATTCTGAGGTTTCCTTATGATGACTGAAAGAAACCCACAAAATTGGATGGAGATTGTGACAATATAACTGAGGTTGTATTAACTTGGCGTCAATCTCTCTCTTGTGTTGTTGATTCTTGACCAATATAAATGCTTGATAATATAATAATAATCGGATACTCTTGTATGGATCGGAATGGGGCGAATTCGGTTGACAGTATTTTGATTAATGGTCTTCCATGTAGTCTTTGGACGCTTGTCCCTAATGTTTTACAATTTTTACTTGCATCCATAATCAAAAATAGTGCAATGCAGGCTATGGTTTCCATCGTAATCACGAAAGGTTCTCTTCATAGAAAGCATCCTATCCTACATTTTACTCTGAGCTCTTAGAAACTGTCTTTTTTGTCGTCATCTGTGAAGGCATATCATGTCATAAGGGGATCGTTCACATGCCGTAAATTCAAGACATCGTGCCGAAGTTTGACTAAAATTACAAATCGATATCCAAACAAACGTTGTTCTCTTCTGTCTGTTGCAATCATCATAGTATTATATTTTCACCCCCTACTAGAACCTTCGCTTGTTGTTAAAATGTCACTCAAACAGATATCATAGGATCCTCTTGCTGCAAAATCTGGTGGCAAAACCTTTTTTGTTGACAGAATTAAGTCGCTTTCGAGCTTCTTTTTCTTCCTTTCGATGCACCTCAGTAAATCCCAGTTTGGATTTTATTGACGTACATATTATATTTTGTTACATCTTAAGATTCATACGAAATGTTGAGACCTGTTTTTCGAAAATATTTGACGCATTATAAAGGGAACTGAATGATACACATCTAAAAGATTTCGATTTTAGATTTTTTTTTTAATTGTGACATCAAGCATGGCAGTGGCTTCAGATTAAAAACCACAAATCGCCTCGCAATTCAAGATAAATACTTATTTAGTCATTATATCAAAGATCGTTCAATTGACGTAAGCATGTTAGTATCTGAGGCTTAAATTATAATAACTTATTATTCTTCCTGTGAAATGCGGATATAGATGCATATTCATTTAGATATATACATCGATTTTAGTAAAAACCTTGACGTTGATTTTATAAGTAATTTTAATTTTAAATCCTAGCTTGCATCTCAAGACGTCAAATCGAAAAAAGAAGCAGAAAACCATTTGCTAGAAGTCTATCGTAAAGATGAGGATCTATCGAAGGCCAACTCTGAAATCAAAATGCTTGAGACATTACTTCTGGATCTTAAACAGTATAACAAATGAAATATAATAATGTAAGAATAATATTTATTAAAGACTTACTTTTTACAGTAAAGAGTTTGAAGTTCAAGATTTAAAGAAGTTAGAAATCCAACTAAATACCGAAATCGAAACGTTAAAATGCGAAGTAGGTTCCCTCAAGGCGGACCTTAAGAAATGTATTGGTGCTCGAATGAAACACTTATGGCAACATTTTGTTCAAATACACTACAACACTTTGGCGCTGATTCATCTTGGGGCATTCTATCTGCTTCCAGCGATACCTTCCCCTGAAAGCTTGACGATTCCTAAAAATATAAACCTTGGAAAGGCGATGAGGATAATTAAAGATTAGGCGTTCATTTTTTTACATATTTTTTTATTTAATTTTATGAGTCATTTATTATTTTAAATATACATATCTACATCTTTGAGAATAAATAAAGATTTATTTACTAAACCTAATATGTTTCAGTAACACAAACCTTCCAGAGACATGTTAATGTCGTGAACATATGCTAATAGGCTTACTTATTTACTAAAGTGGACATGAGCCTCAACTAACATGACATACTCCTCCAGTCTGTTGTTTGCTTTCAGTTGGGAGTTTGACTTCGTTTTTTTTGGCGCCCATTCAATGTCAACAAAATCTATCTGTAAAAGCCAGCAACGTTTAATAAAGCATCTCAATACAACAGAATCAAGTGTAAGAAAAATTTAAGTTCAACTTCGCAGTTTATTAATTGCCCACGCTTAATATGCCTCCCTTTTCGTAAATTATAATATTTCACATCGTTTCGTAAAACATCTAACAGCCTGTGAGGACTATCACTTTAAACCCTGGGAATGGCAAGAGAAAGGGTGTGATCGAAAGTATCTCCTCGTAGAAGTTTTTATACAAACACTTTTGTCGCTTCCATTTGTTTCTGACAATAATGTGCATACTTAAAAAAATAAATAAATCAAAAATGGTCCTGGTGGGGTCAAAAGTGGACTTGCCATTTGCTCTTATGAACGTGACTCGAGTAGATCTACCTATTACCAATAAACTCGATGCGGACTCTAAGTAAGCCTGATATGATACCATCGGTTTTCAGGATGTGTGTGAAAATTTCATAAATTGCTTTGATATTTCCAATTTAGATGCGATGCATTAGAACAGTGCCATTCACTTTCGCGACTTAGTGTTGCACGGGTTAAGCCCCAAGAACAAGTTCGTGTGCATTGCGTGAATTCGTTATTGTCCTCGCAATCATCTGATCAATGTAAATGAAATCACATCTAACCGCAATGTAAACAATGTCGGTCATCGTTGCGTTGTCGTGTATGTAAATCTCGTCACCATTCATCATCCCTCGTCTGTTTCTTCGCCACTAAATAACCATTTGTCGCTCACTGTTAGCCGATGTAGACAAACAATTGTACTAACCACATTAGTAAAAGATTGATCTAATACATATACCCAAATGTTTAATGGGTTGCTGGATCATCACAACACCTAGGCGGCCCTTTTCGAAAACGTCAAATTTGATCGCATTGCATGCCGTAGACATAAAAATCGTCATTTATGCAGTCGTCCTTCTTGCACCGTCGTTCTTTGATCGCCGTCAATCTTTTTTTTTGCCAATACATTTGAAAACCTATGGCAATCATTTTTATATGGACGTTGCTCCACAATGTTTTTTTTATATTTTTTTTCTACTTTGAAAGGCATCCTCATGCTCCAACCGAACAGAAATGATATTTTGTCACGATCCCATCTTTCGGTATTATCCCAGTCAATTTCTCTTCAAACTTGGGTTGGAGTAGAAGAAGGAGTACTGTTTAAATAAACTTTGACAAATAAAATAAAAATGCATAAGTTATTAAAGGTTATTTACTTTTCCCGATCGATTTGGTTTCCGAATCGCTTGACATGTTTTTTTTATGACTAAAATCACATGGAATTTTAAACTGCACAGCTGCAATGCATATGACGTTTCCGAACATATGACTTGCGCAAACTGCGTTATCAAACAGAATGCTAATGTAGTGTGATTTTATGTTTGCGTTTAGTAACAAATGAGTTCTGCAGCTTGCGTTTAAGAACATTCTGTAATCGCATTTTTGACGCAGATGACGTTTTCGAAAACGGCCGGCCTTTCGTGCAAGCATGTCAGGATTCCCGTTCTAGCATCGTCATCCAAATATGCAAAACAAACATGGGGTGCATTTCTTTCGATGTGTTGAATAAAATTGCTCCCAATCTTACTTTACAAATCTTAATGCCTCCGGCACCATAGTCAAAATCGGGATCTTGCAGGTCCTTAATCTAATATACCTGTTCCTATTAACATGCTACTTAGGGCTTATAAGCTGTCGGGTATTGTCAGCGCAGACCAAGGTTATGACGGTTTAAACATCGTATGAATGGGTAGTAACTGGAGAGTTGGTGCACTCCAGCCCATCACAATAAACTTTGGTTTCAAAGCTGCATGCTGATTAATTATCTTTTGTAGACGAAGCTAGACTAGATTTTGCAAAATATTATCGTCCTCGTCTGTTGGAAGATATGACCAGATGCCATTATAAACACCATTTCCATTTAAGTAACTCACTTAAACCATTGTAATTTGCACAACATGAATATGTACCCGCTTCATAAAAGAATAGATCAACTCACCGACATGATTCGTTTATCCACAGATGAGATTGTAACTGCGTCATGTTGTTTGAAAGGCGGACAACAAAACTTCATATTGTATTTGATGTTTCGGCTGGTGATTCGATTAGAAAGTCACTTAACGATAAACTTCAGGTAGCTCTACACATTCACCGAGATTTATTTGAAGTTTGGTTACGTTTTCGGCAATATAAATAATTTTTAAATCCCGATGTAGTAAAAATGTTTCGTCAGATATTGGTTGATAACTTGCCAACGGATTTTATAAAGAACAGTCTCTTTGTAAGCGCAAAAGCACCTTTGGCTCTAGCCAGAGCAACATCTTTATGTTAATTAAAATATAGATATTGATCTAGCCAGTTCCCAAAGTATTTGACTACATTTCAACAAACAAGTGCCTGCCCGTAATGTCCCACGGCCAAAAACTTTCGCCAATTCTTTCTGGTATCCGCAGAGGCCCCAAACAAAGGCGTCCTTAAGAAAATGGTTTCCGACTTCTTTTACTTTCAGTCGTAGCAATTTCGTTTAGTTTTATCGAAGTCACGTTGCAAAAGAGTGTTTTTGACCTCAATCTTTAGACCTGAGTAAGTCGTATGCGTACGCATACCTATCAGATTACTCCCGTAAATGTTGAACAGGATCGGCGAATTAACCGGACTTTGTTGCAGACTATTTTTCACATCGCCATTCGTCGCGATGAACTGTCTATCTGTGAGCATATTCAAAAGAATATGTACACCAGTGGTTTGCTGATACCCAGGCTGTTCAAGTTGTAAGAGTCCCTCTAACCATACAAAATCGAAGGCTTTTTTTAAGTCAATTAGCCTTGTAAATTTTCATTTCAAAAACGAATTCAGACGCGTCATGCATTATATAACATCATGCCCCGCCTTGAAACCAAATTGATTATCCGGGACTACAATATATTTCTGTCCTCAATCCACTTAGTCGGGAGATTCGCCGTATACGCAGTGTCTATATTCCTTTTAGGTCAATATTTCATGTAGTTTGACCAATCCAAAAAGATATCTCCAAATTTCAAATTGACAGTTCTTCATTTTAATCTAATAAGAAAATAAACAAAAAAGTTACTCGCCCCCGGGTGGACTCGAACCACCAACCTTTCGGTTAACAGCCGAACGCGCTAACCGATTGCGCCACGGAGGCCATGAAACAGTTAGTGTCAATTTATAACTACTTCCTTAATGGTTTTGTTTTATAGTACATACGAGTGTGTATAAAATTAGGCGCCACGAAATCCAATAAGATTTCACTAAGTCAAACCCGGCAGTATTTTCCTATTTTTCTAATTATCCAGACCAAAGGCCTTAGTATGAGCGATAGTTTGATCATTTTCAGGCTTCTTTCTTGTGTTGAAATTCACCCACAACTTATAGAGCTGGCGGCTATTTATTTGATCTTCTTAAACACAACACAGCACTAACTTGTGTAATTTTCTACACTTTCCAGCACTTGTCGCTCTATAACGGAAGGGACGGAGTTACTGTTTGTGACTCAGCCATAGAGTCACCCATTGAAACCAAGCTATTGTACCTAGTCCAGCCATAAGCTTTGTTACATTTTAAAAGTACCATAAAATTTATTTTTTACATTAGTTAGCAATATATAAGTTTGAAGAAAAAACTGTTTTACCCAAAATGACCGCCTTTAGCTTTGACGCAGGCTTTAAACGTTGTGGCCGTTGTTCTATAGCGGCACGCAGTCTCCGCGGGAATTGACGACGTTGCTGCTATTAAAGCTGCCTTAAGGCTGTGCAAATTTCGATGGGGAAGTCTTACAGGCCATGCTCTCCAGCTCTGACCACAAATTGTAGTCCAGCGGATTTAGATCTGGATTTCCTAATGGCCAATCTGCAGCAGCGATAAAGTCCGGTATATTGCGTCTAAGCCACTCTTGCGTCGTTTTGGCTTTGTGTACCGGAGCAGAGTTTTGTTGGAAGACCCATCTTTCTCTCGTTGAAAAAGGAATTTGTTACGCCCTTGATAACTACTTCGAGAACATTCTCTTGGTACACCTTTACCCCTGTTTTCATACCTTTTCCGCAAAAATGCAGTGATGTGACACCTTGATGCACCAAACCATTGCAGCAGCGGGATGGTGTCCGCGCTGAACCCTCGGAACAACTTCTTTAGATGACGTTGCATAAACATTGTCATTCTGTTTGTTATACTCGTAAACTTCTTCTATGGTAACAATTTTTTCATCAGTAAATAAAATATTTGCATGTCCATTAACCGCGTGCCACTGTCACAATTTTTAGCTTCTTTAGAGTCTTATTTTTTCAGGTTGGGAGTTAATAGATGTCCCATTGCTCGACGATAAGCTTTCATATGGAGGTCATCTCGAATAAGCCTTGACATGGATCCAGCTGATATATCCAATTCTCTGGACATTATCTTTTGTTTCCGAAGAGGATTTTTGCGAATTTGTTCACACACAGCTTTAACTTTCGCACTCGTTCGAGCGACGCGTGGTCGATCATTTCTTGGTCTGTCCTCTACTTCTGAAAGTTCTTAAAAATGTTTTATAGCCCGATAAACAAACATTTTCGATATACCAAGCGGTTTGAGAAGTTCGAAAATTTGGTTCGAATTTTTTCCACACTTATGCAAAGCGATTACCGCGACACGATTTCCTTTGATGCCCTTATATTAACAATAAAACCAAATACGCAGGAAAGATCGCAACATCGTCGCTTTCGTACATCAAATAGTAACACTTGCGGTCATAAAAACCGCACCACCTAATGAGTTCTCAAAAAATGCCTAATTACATCAGATCGTAAGGGTTTTTCCAACACTAATGAAGGGTATTCCCCGTAGCGTATGCAGTGCAAAAAAGATCAGTTTGAATTGAGTTGTGACGGTGACAAGTAAAAAATAAGTGAAATGTCTGGTAAATATCATCAACTGACTTGGGACGAAAAAGTTCAAATATTGACTTTAGTCGAAGAATGGCTTGGCTATCGTGAGATTGCGATTAAAATAGGATGCTGTATTCAACTAGCGTACGACTGATGAAGAAAAAAGAAAATTTGGATCCACTGGAAAGGAAAAAAGGCTCGGGACGAAAACGTGAAACAACCCAGAAGACGGACAATGTATTACAATGAATTAGCATGAAAGATCGCTTTAAAAGTGATGTCCGTATGAGAGCAGAGCTGAGTGAATTTCATCAAGTTGATCTAAACGCCGAAACCATACGCTGACGGCTACGGGAGATAGGTTTATATGCAAGACGACCAGCGAAAAAACCTCTCCTAACCACAAAAATGAAAAAGGCTCGCTTGACATGGGCAAAAAAGTACGAAGATTGGACGCAGGATGATTGGCGATGTGTGATATGATCCGATGAAAGCAAATTTAATTTGTTGTGTGCCGACAATTTGCCATACGTACGACGGTCAGCAGGTGAAAGGTTAAAGGATGAGTGAATAGTCAAAACAGTGAAATTTCCTTAAGCCAGATGCTTTGGGGATGTTTATCTTTTTACGTTTTGGGCCCTTTGCACTTTGTTAATGGAACTATGAGCGCTTAAAAGTATGGAGAAGTAGTAAGGGAGTTTTTGGTACCAGCAATTGAACAGCATCATTCGAATACTGACAAGTGCATTTTTCAAGATGATTCTGCACCTTGCCACCGCGCCAAATCCGTAAGTAAAGTGTTATAAATCAACTTTTAGATCTCTACTTTATAAATAATAAACAGACAAGTAACTCGAGTCTTTCAATAATTTTCAACTCAAGACAATGTTTGATGACCTCGGAATTACCAGACTAGACTGGCCAGCTAATTCGCCCGATTTAAACCCAATCGAACACTTGTGGCATGTAATGAAACGTAAGGTGGCTGAACATAAACCAGAGAGTAAAAAAAAGCTAAATGAAGTTCTGGAACATGTATGATACTTTAATTTCAAGGGATATTACTGAACTTCTAGTAAACTCGATGCCTTTTAGAATAAAAGCGGTTATAACCGCCAAAGGAGGAGCAACTCGGTATTGATAATTTTTTGGTAAAAGTGGCATATCTAAACGTCTTATATACGCATACATAAAAAATGTATCGTTTGATTTTGTTAACCAATGACTGTATTAAAATATTTTAAGAAAATTAACTGGTTTTTCTTTCTTCAAACATTCAATAAACAGATGGAAATTAGATAGAAATACTTATAAACTACTGCGGTGTACTCAACAAAAATTTCATTTCAATATAAAAATTATTATCGTAGTTATTAACAATTTTTCAATCATTTTGATGACCGCATGTGTGTGTATTATCTTCATTTGTTGACTTTCTTCTTAAATAGGAAATCAGCACACAAACAAAATTTTTAAAAAAAATCAACATGACTCCTAAATAAGTATTCCCGGTAAACAGAACTGACCTTAAGCAATCACGTCGGCCAGAAAAGTTTAATTGTACTCATACTTATTTTGCAAAACTAGAGGTGATGATCTTACCCTTGTGCATGGTGCTTTTAGTAAAGCCAAGAAGTCTGCGGCCATATGTATTTCCAGAATCCATTTCAATTTTTTTAAAGTAGTCAACAAATGATTGGCTTCTCATTAATCAAAGTACTAGTTTATTTTAAGATATCATACCGTTGTCGTTGAATCAAGTCCTCAGTTGGATTTCATGGACATTATGACACGTAGCACCCTCCTGCTGTAAAAAAAAACTTTTCAATTAAAATAAGAGATCCGCAAACTCCTAGTTTTCGTGCTAGCATTATCTGGATCTTATTTGAATCTAGGCTACGTCTTTTAGCAAAACCTTTCAAACAGTTGACGGACGGAATGCACATGATTGCGATCGACGCCGATATCATAATTCTGTATCTTCAGGTTATTTTCCATACGTTGCGCAAATGATCATTTGTCAAACTTTATAAATTTCAAAGAGCCGTCAAAAGTTACAACATTGTTTAAACGATATTTTTAGCTGAGTTCATAAAAGCAAACAAATCTACAGTAAATATATGCCGCAACAGTTTTGGTAAACTTTTATGAACGCGAAACTGTTACAGCAACCATGCAGTGATGATATCCTCGTTCATAAATGTATGCAACGCATTAAACAGAGAAGTGACAAATGAGGTTAGAATGTGTTTAAGTTTTTTCTGGTTTTAAGACAATTGAGCGACAATGGCTGGTTGCCGGATGATTTTATGTGGCATGAACTTTCAAAATACGGACCTACGTGCACTATCCTCAACAAGAATTGCAAAAATGCGAAAACGGATAAGAGTATTGCTATCAATTAGTAATTGGAAAAAGGTAGAAAGAAGTATGTATAGTATTCCGAAAAGTATTAATTTTCTTCATACTATTAACGAATACCCTGACGATATTCTTAGAAGTCATTTTTGCATGAAAAGGCCAACTTTTCAGGTATACATTTAGTTCGGCACCTTTCTGCAACAAAATGAAATCTGTTAAAACTTCCAAAACATTGATTGCATGTTGTACTGACTGCCGACTGATTTTTATGAACGCAACTAGTGGCAAACTTTTACGAAGCTAATCCAGGTTTTGGATGAAGAAGAAAGGAGAAAAAGAGAAAGATACGAGTATCCCAATCGAGAAAATAAAAATAATAAATAAAGCCAGCTCAGTAATTTCAGATAAATGCTTTTATTGGCAAATCTATTTTAGCACTCGTACTATACAATGCATTACTGCTGCTTTCACCAAACTTTGAACAACGGTCTGTCTCGGCCACATGAGGGCTTTTTTTAAGCACGCGCTGGACTCTGATCAATCCCTCTTCCTTTGGTTTTAATATGAGAAGCTACATTGTTAAATTAATATCCCATATTAAACAAAAAAGAAAAGGAAAGACGGATTAGGGATTAAACTTTGTATTCAAATGAGCTCTCAACAAGGTCGAACAGGTCACAAGTCTTAATCGTACATTAAACGCTATTAGTCGTTTTTTTTTTTGCAGATCCGCTATCCGCTTGAAAAGAAATTTGCATGTTAATTACAATAACAATATCTGTTAAGCGGATATAAAAGAGTGCTTCCAAATCATATTTCTTCGTTTCTGATGAATTTTTCCGATAAATTAGCAAAAATGTCAGCCATTCGCCTACAATTTTTTTTCAAAAGTTTGTTCACCAACCGACAAATGAACCACCACTAAATGCCATATAGCTATGCTACCAAATAGCTGTGCTACCAAGTTTTTATGAAACGGGGATGGATCGTTTTATTGCGAACTTAGCTAACATGCGTGCAAAAAAACGCAGCTAATATCTGTTAAGCGGATATAAAACAGTGCTTCCTAATCATACGAGTATTTTCTTCGTTTGGGATTAATTTTTCCGATGAATTAGCAAAAATGTCAAACATTAGCCTACAAAATTTTTTCAAAACAATTTACCTATAAGTTTGTTCACCAACCGACAGATGAGCCACCACTTAACGCCATAGAGATGTCTGTGCTATCAAGTATTTATGATGAAAACATCCGCTTAATAGACAGCGAGGATAAATTGACTTGATCGCTATGTTATTGTTGTAATTAACATGCAAATTACTTTTTAAGCGGATAGCGGATTCGTACAAAAACACGACTATTATCAACCCCGGGAAGAATAGCGAGCAAAGTAAGTGTAGGGCCGAATGAGCAGGTTGGGTGATTGGCTAAAGATAGGATAGCAGTCTCAGTTATTCGCTCACCATAAACATTGTACAAAGGCTACCCAGAAAGCGTAATGTAGAGATGACGCGACTTTATCCACAAGTATTTAACAAAAAAACACATTTTGAGTAATACAAATGTAACAGGGTGAGTTCTATACAGCTACGTTATGCTATATCTATAGTTAATATGGAAAGAGATACACTGAAATGGGCAAAAACAAAAATTCAACTCGCCCCCGGGTGGACTCGAACCACCAACCTTTCGGTTAACAGCCGAACGCGCTAACCGATTGCGCCACGGAGGCGATGTCAAACGAATTTTAAAATCGCAATTCAAGCATATGAAACACATAATTGATGGTCGGCAGTTTTCTCAGGTCCAATCTCTCGTATAATGGCAAGTGAATCATCCATAAAAACTCATTTACATGACATAAATGTATTTTTCTTCGAAATTGCACATTTTTGGCATATTGGTAAACTTTTAATTTTACAAACCACTGTCTGAAAACAATTATGCATCGATAACATAATACTCGTACATCCTTCAAATACGAATATTTTAAAATTTTCATCCCAATCTTAAAAAATCGTCGGTGCAATAAACTTATTAATTGAAAAAAAAAAAATAAATAAATAAATGCAGTGCAAAATCCATCCTGCTATGAGAATAACAAAATTTTCATCGCAGAAGTGACAAGTCGCTAAAAAAAAAAATACAAAAGAAGATCTCAATGAGAAAGCAACACACAAAACGTCAATTTTCAATTGCAGTGTAACTCGCAAGCAAACTTTCTGTACCATTAATGCTACTAATTGCCTAAAAGTTGGCTCTCTCCTGTACAGATACTCAGTACATGTAGATTCTTCTAGTTTCAATCGCCTATGTTAACGTCATTTAACCCGGCTCTCTCATGTACAGACACAAGACACATGTAAACCCTACTAGTTTAAATCATATTCATCTAAGAGCTCGAGACACTTTTTCGATTTCTGAGACTGGAATTGGAGGAAAACTATTTCATTATCGGCGGACGCCAAACATAGAGAACCTACTATTCAATTGGTGAGGTCATCACAATGTGATGTACCGACTCGGCCTAAAGACGACAGATAGTCCGTTGTTTCCAAGACACGGTTCCATTTGGATCTCTTGTTGTTTGAAACACGGAAACAACTGACAGCTACGAACCAACAAACTGTCTACGCACTTTTGTGAATGACAGTGACCATTGCGGTTTTAGTACCGAAATAACATTTCCGAACGAAAATGCAGAATTGGATGAGTTTATTAAAGGCATTCCTACAACTATAGTAGAGTGCGTTGGATATGCTTTTCTTGACAAGAGCACTCTCCTCGAATTCACTCCACCCACCGTCCAACAGAAATCTGTCAAACGAGGAGATTGATTGGGATTACTGATATGCTCACGGCATTTATAAGTGCTACTGGTGGCAGTTGACTATTTAGCACATCTAACGCATATTTGAAGAATTCTTTATTAAGCCGAAATTGTTTTACAACCCTACAGAAAAATAAATGCTTAAGATTTAAATCACTGAGATTCGGGCTAAAGAAAATTGTCACTTGCCATAGCTCTCACTTTTCTTCGCGTTTCTCTGGAATCACTTTAATTTTCTTCTAAGGGCACAAAAAAAAATCCGACACCATGCATTTCACAAACTAGTGTACTTTTACAGTCTGTTGGATAACGCGTATACGACAAAAATTAAAGAAGAACTTAAACCAATTGTACTGGTTTATTTTCTTTATTTACTTGAATGCTTTTCAATTAATATGTTGTCCACTCTCCTCCATTATCAATAATTGCTTGGAGTCTTCGAGGCATGCTTTCTACTAATCGCATAATCTTGAGCCAAATTTCTCCATAAAACTCGTATTTTTCATGATAATTGTTTGACCGTTGGGATCTTCTTTCCTTGGAGCTTTAGATTCATGAGTACCCAAACATTTTCAATGGGATTTGCATCCGGCGACTATGATGGCCAATCTAAAACATCGACGTCATTTTCTTGTTTCCACGCTCTGCACAAACGACTACGATGTTTCGGGTCATTATCTTCTTGCAGTAACCAATTCTCAGTCCTTCTTTTAAACCACCTTTGGGCAGATGGTAATAAAGCCTTCTTATAAACTTTGACCATGTTGGGTGCGTTTAAGTTATTTGTAAACATGAACAAATTTCCAAATCCTTGTTTTGAAAAAATAACGTTCCAATCTCTGTCCAAATTCTCCTTGGCCCAACTGAGTCGTTTTTCTACGTGTTTTTTTTTGACAGTAGTGGTTTCTTTATTGTGCTTCGAAGTTTAACATTATTGGCTAGTAAACGTCTTCGTATCGTATCACAACACACATTTAGACCCCTTTTACGTAAAATCCCTTGTCCTCCACGTAACGATAGAGGATAGAGGATTTTTTTTCAAACACGCGTAGAATCATTTTGTCCTGCTTTTTTGTTCTATTTGACAGTAAAAAGCTGATTTCAAACACCTTGGGATCTAGTTAGATCAACATCTGTATTTTAACAAACATATAGATGTTGCTCTGGCTAGAACCAAAGGTGCTTTTGTCCTTATAAAGAGAATGTTTTATAGCAGGCGACTCGATGCTAGGGTATAGGTGATCTGCTACATGGTCCTTATTCGACTTATGCTTACAACTGGTTGTCAACGTGAGAGCAAGTCTTTTGGAAAAGTTTCGGGCATTTGGGTGGGCTTGCCTTAGGGCTCGTCTTCGCTTATACAGAACTCCAGAGTCTGAGTACATAAAATTCTATCTCAACGAGGTCTTGTACAATAGGGCGAACCTAAAAATAGTGGACAATTTTGTTATTAAGTTGACTAGAAGGCACATTGCAAGAGCAATGACCTCGTCGAACAACCTAATCTTCGGGGCTTACTAATCCAATAATATGGATCACGAGAGTTCGCTTAGACGGCTTTATTCCTTCAGAAGGGTTCTTCTACGTCAATATGAAAGGTCTGATCCAGGACGGAATAGCGGTGCAGTTAATCTTACACGTCGTTCGAACAACTGCGGACAGGCGACTCAACTACGATAGAGACGTCGCACACAGCAGTGCGGAGCGCCTCCGGCTCAGAAGGGCGGTATAGAGTCGCTACATGAAGGATTTTGGTCGGCAGCACAAACAATTTTGGTGATTTGTTCAAGGAGAGGAATCAACCTCGTCGAATTCCTCTAGTGCACGATAGCTCCGTTAGGAAACAGAGTTGGTCAGCCTAATTTTTTAGCCGTGGCTGGCTTACATAGCTTAACGTAGGTTTAAGGTAGAAATAAGAGGAAAAAAAAAAAACAAAAAAAAACTTTTTAGATGGGTAACAATTTATTTTTTAATTCACTTCAAAAAAAATTGTATTATATGTACAAAGTATAAGTAGTGAAGCAGATTAGGTTAAAAATTTATGTATAGCTAGTTTTGTAAACTATTTTTTCGGCTTAGGTTTACTTATCCTTCTGCACTCATTTCCAACTGCACTATACAAAAAAACACGCAAACTATTGCAAACATGTGCCCTGCTCGAACGCAATGTCAACTTATTTTTTGAAAAAGTCGTTTATGGAATGGCCGATATTGGAAAGTTTCCCATTTACTTAAATACTCTTTTCTTCGCAACGTCACCATCTTTAGAATATTAGCTTATCGGTTCGTACTCTGACCTTGTACTTCTGATCCCGATCTAGTGTTTATGATAAGTACCGCAAGTGATCCAGCTACCGCGTAAAGCTTTTTTTGCGACTTTTATAGTCTAACTCAAGGCGCACTTGAATTATTTCGATACTTCCACACTTAAAAAGCTCGCCTTTTGTACTTTACTATTATTTTCGTCTACACTGGAGCGGACATGACGTTTTTCTTTGTCCGACAAAAGGACGATTTTTGTTTTAACACACATTAACCGAGACAAATGTAACAAAATTAATCATTTCACTTTTCTGTCTCGTTTGGTGTGTGCTAGAAAAAACAAAGCATGAGTTCGCCACACATTCCAAACCTGAACTCTCAAATAAATAATCGCCACTGCAAAAAAAAACAAAAAAACAACGAAATGTTGTCTGTGAAAAACAACATTCCAGATATTGGCAACGACAACTGTCTTTCTGTTCTGTCCTGTCGTTTTGTTTTGTCGTATGCGGTGTGTGTTGCGTAATAAGCAATTGTGCAATAATCGACAACGACGCTGGTTCGCAGCATGTTTGTTACATTCGGTGTGTGTTGGTCGTATGCAAACCCATGTATTTTCGACAACCACTCATAAATATGTCCTTTGTCCCGTCCGCTTTGGTGTGTGTTGACTCATAAGAACCAATGGATTGAAGACGGATTGTCCGCTCCGGTTTCATTTTCTTCATTTCGATTTATGTTCCACTGGGCTAATGGAACAGAGCAGAATTTTTGCACTGCTCCTACACTTTTCTTTGAAGTTCTTCCAACTCCCTTTTTTTGTTCTTCTAAGTGGTTTAGATTCAATATTGCAAATTTAAATTTATTTATTTGAATTGGTTTCCTCGACTTATGAGGATTTTTATTACTTTTCCTCTCGTTTCTTCACGAATAATTTTATCAGCAAAAGTCGGTGCTTCGTTCATTATAACTTTACAACCGTTTACTGGTCGCTTTGCTTGGTACACCATAGATCGTAATTTACCTGGATTCAATGAGCTCTACTGAAGCATGTTATCAAGTGCTATTTCTGATAGTGATTGCCATATTATAGTAAGTAAACCTTCTTCCGCTGCATTCCTCTGGACCCGTTTTCTGATATAAGCTCATTAAAACCAGATCAAAAGAAGTGAAGGGTCACTGAGTAATAAGACTTCGTAAGCGATTACAATACTTCAAATTTCATGTTCAATATCAGTTTTGTTGCCATTAATGAGTCGCTTATTTTTAAAACGTTTACGATCTTATCTAGAAATTCAACTGTAAATATAATGACAATTCCGTCAAACGATGATACGAATTTTTCCTACCGCTGTGCAAAAGAAGCGAGCCGTACTGACATGGTTGTATATGAAAGTTATACTTCGTACTTTTCAGACTTCATGTGCTTCCGTGTGGCGTTAGTACGCGTGAATATGTAAATATATTCGTCGTTTCATTTTTTCTACCGGTAGCGTCCAGAGTTGACAGTTGATTGCATATACAGATCGATCTCGGCAGACTCGTTAGATGATAATGCGTAACTGGCTTTTCTCACCTGTTAAAGTGCCTGCATTTTTCCACATTTTATCCTCATAATAGGTACGAATCGTTGCAACACGGCAGTATTATTATTATTACTAGGCTCGCCCGTCGCCGAAATTAGACGATTCACAAAAGCAACAGTTGCCATGTACACAACAAAAGTGTCGTCACTCGTCACTGAGTTTCTCTTTTTTTCATTTTGTTTTGTCTCTATCCCACTTAGAGTAGGGAAACTCTTCTGCAGTCGTAGTAGTGGCTTTCACAGTCACAAAATTACATAAAAAAAACAAAACAGTACATTTCATAAGTTAAAGCAGTCAAGCAAATTCCTTATGTAGAACCACATGCACAAAAACGATGAGACTATACGCTTATCCCTAGCATCTTTCCTTTTCTTTACTATTGACTTTCAAAGACAGACTTGAAAATGTTTTTTTTTTCTCAGTAAAGCTGGCCATACACGACAAACATGTTCGTGCGATCTGTTCGTGTTCATGGTCTTGTTCGACGTTTGTGGTGCTCTTAACGAACCGATCCAGTGTTTATGAAAAATTTCAAAATTTGTTCGCGAGCATGTGTGCCGTTTCTGGCGTTGTTCGAAAACATTTTCTTATTTAACCCTAGAAAGCTAATCTACGTAAATTTTACTTCCATGGTGAACAAAAAAAAAACTTTTTTCCGGAAAAGCATAAAGCGCTATGACTGCACGTTCGGAAATAAAAATTTGCTACAACTGCTGTAAATTTACATTGAACTAATAAATTTTATTATCTTTGTAATAAACTATAGATGAATTCCAACAGAAATTCTTTGAAAGACCTTATTTTCTCTATTAATTACCAGGGAGTAAATTTTAGTCCTAGTTAGCTTTAACGGAATACAAAATAAGGTTACAAAAGGGTTAAATAAATTTTGTTGCGTGCACATCAGCGGAAAGTAAAAAATTGCAAGTTTTAGCAAAACGTTTCTTTTGGAATTAATCGAAATTCTTAGAAATATTAAAACTTAAGTTCCTCAAAACTTTGTCCAGTTGCGAGGAATCTTAAAGTTGCTGACAGTCTTTCGTTTGCTGTAATTGCTTCTCGCATTCCTGTGTTTTGTTTTCCAATAACTGGACCGACCAAACTCAGCAATTCAATATAAGTTTCTAAATCCATTCTAAGAAATTTTTAAAAATGTTCTGGTGCAGACATTTCTAATTTTCTCAACAATTTAGTTTGAGTGCGATCGTTTCTATCATAAAGCAGCACCATATGCCTTTTTTGTTTATTTTTTTTTTCTTGCTTTCGCTTTTTGCATATACATATACATTGTTAATAATGCAATTGCATTATCAGCGTGTACGTTCTCGATATTTTTTTGTTGAAAATTACAGCAAAAGTGATGTTGCGCAAATCGGTTCGTCGTGTGTGGTGAATTGTCAACGAACATATTCGTCGTGTATGGTCAGCTTAAGCTACGTAAAATTGTAAATATTTTAATATTTCGGCTAGATTTCAAAATAATAGAACGTTATTCTATTTCAAAACACTTAATTTATTTTTTTTTTTTTAAATAACTTTCAAGTAATTCACAGATTTTACCACTATCTCACAATTCAAATCTCTTATTTTTTACTATTAAGACTTAAGGGCTGAACGAATGTGAATCTGAAGCTTGAATCTGTATCTATCTGTATCTCGAAGTTGGGTGTTATTCAACTTGTATTAAACTTTTGAAAGTTTGATATCAGATACAGATTCAAGCTTCAGATTCACATTCTGTTCTAAGGGCTGAACAGAATGTGAATGTCTATCTCGAAGTTGGGTGTTATTCAACTTCGAGATACAGATTATCCATGTATTGAACCTTTGAAAGTTCGATATCAGATACAGATTCAAGTTTCAAATTCACATTCTGTTCAGCCCTTAAGCTCCTTTTCTGTCGCTTTCCAAAAATCAACTTAACTCACGCTGTTTCTCTTCCTGTATTTATACCACATTTATCGGGTTCTACTTCTTTCTCGTATCTTCTGGTTTGAAACTGGGGTAATAAATGAACTCTACAGAGAGAGAGAGTTTATTAATAATGTATGATCGTAAGGTTATGAAACACTGGATTCCTGAGTTAATCACATCTATATCTATATCTATATGTAAAATAACCTGCATTTTATTTACATGTTTTAGCAAGGTTTGGTAAAACCGTGCACATCTACGCGGAATTACCTTTCCAATGGTGTAAGTATCATGCCATTCGGTAAAAGCGTACGACAAAAATGGGCAGCACGTATTTATACGAGTATATAGATTTTTTTTCATGCATTTTTATTTAAATTCATTTGTTAATACTTAAATGCTAAACAGTATTATGTTAGAGCAGTATTATGATCTAAGTGCGATGCGATAAGTGCGATAAATTACAAGTGATAATTAATTATTCTGAAATTTAGAAGTAATTAGTCTATGAAATAATTTAGGGAAATCGTTACTTATATCCGTGGCCATTAATCTTACATCATTTTGAATAGGAACCGTATAAGAGCCTTTCCAAGGATTTTTTAATCTGAAAAAAGAAAATGGTGATTTAGTTTCATTAAAAAAAGCTGCAGGACATAACGAACTTATCTACTACTACTCTTTCAGCCATTTCATTTATAATAAACATAGCAGAAACGAGAAAGGAACTGCTCTTTAATATGTATTAACTGAGAGTATACTGAGAATAAGCGCGTACTTCGCACATCTCCTTTTATAGATAGGGATGACTTTGAAACCGACAGACAAGAGACTGCAGCAATATGATTAACACATCCTATTATCAGATCGGAAGACAAATCAACTTGAAATTTAATTACGTTCTCTAATACCAAAGATGTTGTTATGTTAAACAAACAACAATGCCATAAATAATCTAACAAGAGAAAAAAAATAAATGAAAAAAAAAGCAAAAATTATGGGCAATTTGCTCGGCAATGCCACTGTTATGGAAGTGTTCTGAACAGCAAATTTACGAAAATCCGAAGCTAAGCTACAAGTTACTTAACCAAGAAATTTTGAAAGTGGCAGACATTGGTGGTGTCGCTGACCTCATGCAGGACATCGAGTATGGGGAACCTCGACGCCTGCGACCGTGCGTTTGGCCCGCCGCCATGCAAACGGGAGTTCGGCGATACACCCCCAATTTAATCTGCCAGAGAATTACTGGGAAAACAGGAGTGTGACGGATGCCACTGAGCAGATCTGCAAACACTGAAAAACGGTTCTAGCGATCAATGTCCAGCTACGTGCCATCACAAACAGAAGACACACACTTCCAACAACCTAAGTTTCGGATGTTTTATTTATTGCACCGTAACAAAGAATAAAATGGTGTGAATCAGTTCGAACAAAAAAAAGCCTACCCGATGGTGTGCCGGTTATTTTATTTCTACTCCCGGTTGATGCATTGAGTTAAACATTTCTCGTATTTCACGTCGTCTTGGGCATAAATGCTTGCTCGGTGCGGGAATTTGATATCATCTAAAACTGTTTACCGACATTAGATGTCGTTAGTTGCCAACTTATTATTGTCACTTTCTTATTAGGTTCATACTTATTGTTAATTGAGTAAAGATTTATTTTGTGGATTGCGTAACATAGGGGTGAATTAGCTTTTTTTTTATTTCTTGGCTCTTTATATAAATGACATTCGAGTAAATTGAATGATGGAAATTCTGCTACCTTGTTTATCTGGTATTTGTTTCGATAAACATGAAGTTTGTGATACGTCAAGCAGCACAATGAACTTAAAACTAACTTTTATCGACATGCAAATGTAATGTAAGTGTATTCTTACTGCAAAAAGCAAAGGTAGCCTGTTCTTAATCTGTGCTAGATCTTAAAAAGGGTCAGTTATTCTATACAAATATCTTTTTTGGTGGGTAGGTGTGAAAATCTTCATAGACACTATGAACCCGTTGCTCATAGTAGTGTGAGATTCTTACTCACTAAAAACACGCCTCGCTTCTTATCAACTCGACTACTACTAAGTAACCTTATCAAGTAATCAAGTAGTTTCCGTTTCAAATAACGTTCGCGTGGGGCAGGTAGCTTTCCAGCAAAAGTACCTGTTAGTACCGCTATTATATTCGGATAGTCCTTATCGCGCCAGATCGAATGGTCTCTAAGTTTGTCTCGTCCAGAATTTGGAGTATTTTATTATTACAATGACCATGAAGACGAATATGGAGTTTGCGAGCAAAGTTAATTATTTCGTCCTCGGCGGTAACTATTCCTAAGTCTCTGTGGATATCACTGTTTCTGATATACCATGGGGCGTTCAAGATTTGTCTTAGAACTTTGTTTTGATAGCCTTGGAGAATATTTCGGTTGCTTGGTTTAGTACAACCCCAAAGTTGTATACCGTACGTCCCAACAGGTTTAAGCACTTGCTTAGATGAGCAGTTTGTTATGTATGCTGAACTTGGTATGCCTTCCTAGTAGCAATACAATTGTCTGAATTTATTCTCAAGTTTATCATGTTTCTTCTTAACATGCGGCTTCCATTTCAGTTTTACATCTAATGTCATTCCTAGATACTTTGCTTCATTTGCATATAGTATTTGTACCGAGTTAATGAAAATGGGAAGGTTGTTTATTTTCCGGTAAGTAAAATTAACATGAGTAGATTTGGTCTCGTTGAGAACAATTCGCCATATCTTTGTCCATCCATAAATTTTATCCAAAGCCGTTTATAGCTTTCCAGTAGCTAACTCGACTGAAGTATCTGTAGCTAGTATCGCCGTGTCGTCCGCGAACGTGGCTACTATGGTACCTGATTCTTCCGGTATGTCTCGAGTATAGAGTAAAAACAATACCGGACCAAGTACACTTCCTTGCGGAACTCCAGCAGCGATCTCTTTAAATTCCGAGTATTCGGTGCCATGTTTAACACGAAAAATTCTGTTTTCCAAGTACGATTTCAGAATCGTATGCAGCTCTCTCGGAAGAACCTGACTTAGCTTAAAATTTAAGCCTTCATGCCATACCTTATCGAAGGTTTGAGACACGTCAAGAAACACCCTAGAACATATCTTTTTCCCCTCTAGGGCTTTCTCAATTTCATTCGTAATTCTAAAGACCTGGTCAATTGTGGAGTGCTTAGTTCTAAAACCGAATTGATGATGAGGAATTAGACGCCTTTCTTCAATGATCGGTTGCAAGCGCTTCAATAGAAGTTTTTCAAATATTTTAGATATTATCGGCAGAAGATATATCGGTCTGTAGGACTTTTTTTCATTTAGAGATTTGCCTGGTTTCGGGACCATTATAACTTCGGCAACTTTCCACTGGCTTGGAACGTTTAATAATCTTAGCGCGGCATTTATAAGTTGGAGCAGTTTGATCAGGACTTTCTTTGGCATCTCCTTGAGAATTTGACCTGTTATCAAATCATAACCAGGGGCTTTGTTATTTTTCAATTTTTTAATTGCTTGGTTAAGTTCTCGTAGGGATACTGTTTTTATTCTAAAATTGTCCGGTGCCGTAATTATATAATTAGAACCTCCTGTTAATGCCTGTCCATCAAAAGGCTTACACGTTTATTCTAGGTGCTCGGCAAATAGATCCGCCTTCTCTTTTTCTCCTTTTGCCCATTCGCCATTATTTTTTCTTATGGGAGGAAATTGCATTTGAGGCTTTTTGATTCCCTTCATGGCTTTCTTAGAGCGATTAATTTGAACTTCTTTCGGCAGTCAGACCTTCGAGATATGTAGAGATATTCCGATTTTTGTAATCCCGTATTGCTTCCTTCAACTTGTTGCATAAGTAGTTTAAGTATGTTTTATGCTGGGGAGCACGGGATTGTTGCCATCTTTTGCGCGCTCTCCTCTTTTCTCTCACCAGATCTTTTATTTCTGGCGGATATTTTATTTCATTACTTTCTCTTTTCTTTTTGGAGTTGGAGTGTTGTTCCAGGCAGCGTTCTGCAGGACTTTGATGAATCTGTTGACTTCGTCTTCTATTTCGTTTTGTGTTTTTAGCGACACGTTTAGAACAATATGTTCAAAAAAAAAAAAAAAAAAAACACTGTGGCGCTGGCAGCCCAGTATGGGCCATGGCCTAGCTTCTTGACACTCATTTGTGTTGCTCATGTTGTCATTTTTGTCACATCTGAGCGGGGCCTACGGTTTATCGCCGAGTCCGAACGGCACTCCTTAGAAGCTTTTTCGTAGGCAATTTTACTTTCGGGAGTTTGCCATTGCCCGCCGAAAGGGTGATGGCGATTTGAAAAATTGTTGGTGACCCAGCCTGGAATCGAACCCAGACTGTCTGCGTGATAGTCCAATGAGCTAACTATCGCGCCATCGCCATCGAACAATATATTCATTGCAGTAATTTCTAAAACCGTCCAAGTTAGTTTTGTTGTTAGTTAATCTAGGCGCCAATTCTTTCTTAATTAGGAGTATGTTTAGTGTCAAAATGACTGGTGAGTGATCTGAGGAGAGATCATAACTTTCCTCGATGTTTGTAGAAAATTTGGCTGCTCCCTTTGTGACAAAGAAGTCTACAAGATCAGGGGTCCTTGTTATATCCGAAGGCCAATATGTTGGTTTTACGCAACGCGGTTCTTTTTGGCAGTACGTCTGCGTATGATTGAGGCCTTGGCAACGCTTGCATTGCGGGATCGATCTTGTGTTCCTTCGCACAGGTTCGATTTTGGCTACGATATTTAAAATAGTTTTGATACCATAGATATCTTCTTTATTTTCGGACTTATCGAAACTAAGCATAAACAGTGGAAGTCCCCGCTTAACCAGGATTTCCTCGTTTTCCTCTGTTTTTCTCTTTTCTTTTTTAATAATATTTACGACGTCTAGAACTTTAAAGCCCTTTGCATGGAGGTCGCTTACAATATCGTTTTTAGTACACGAAGGGTGAAGTCCTCTCGCTACTATATGTAATGGTCTTTCTGACTTATTTTCGAAAGTGTACCATTGGATCTTCTCGGTGTTTAATTTTTCGGACAATTCTCGGTAGTCATCGGAGTTGTCGACGTTAACTTTCCACACATTGTTGCGCAGTGATGTAACCTTATACTTACATTTAAGCGTATCTTTGAGAAAGCAATGCAACTTGCTTTAGTATGAGACCCCAACAACGTTGATTGGAGATGGAAAATGTAATTTTGTTGGGAGTTGCTTTTTTTGTGACTCCTGGCTCTTTTCTGGAACGACTTCAGGTGAGGAACCAGCTTAACGTTTCTTAGACGGTCTTTTCTTTAGGGTCCAATTTGTTTCGCGCGTAAGCTCTTCTTCGTCCGTATGGTATTCGCGACTAGTTGAGCGGAGTGGACTGCTTTCTTGGGCTTCGTTTTCTGCTTTGTTTTCAGAGCCTTGTTTTCCTCTCTGAGTATGTCTTCTTCTTTTTTAAGCTCTTGAAAAAGTAGCTCCATTTGCTTAAGCTTCGTACGGAGTGCGTTGTTTTCGTCCTCCAAGCTTTTATTTGTCACTGAGTCCGTTTTTTCGCGCGTAGGCGCTTCGGGCGGACTTCTTTACCCGGAGAAATTCGATCTTGGTGGTGGAGATCGTGATACCCTTGAACTTTTAGAGAAGGGATCAAGCGACTGCGGTAAATTCGTTGAATTTACTGCGTTATTTGCGTTGTTTGTAGTATTTGTTTTTGTCTAGGTTCATACGAGGGCGGGTCAATAAGTCCGTGACTTTTTGAATTTCTGACCTCTTTACTGAAACAGCAACACTGCTCCTGTCAACAGGCATCTGTCAGTTGACTCCTGTCAAAATTTAAACTTGCTGCGTCAGTTAGTTTGTGTTTGACAGCTATTTTTATCAGACTACTCACTAATTTGAGGAGAAAATAGAAAAAAGTGAATTTCGTGTGCTTATTAAGCATTATTTCTTGCGAAAAAAAACCATTACCGAGACCAAGGCTAAGCTTGATAAATACTATGGGGACTCTGCACCATCGATTTCAATGGTAAAAAAGTGGTTTACTGAATTTCGTTGTGGCCGTACAAGCACTGAAGATGCCGAACGTCCTGGACGCCCAGTTGAGGTCTCTACACCCGAAACAATCGAAAAAATTCACGATATGGTGTTGGCCAACCAAAGATTGAAAGTGCGAGAGATTGTGGAAGCCATCTTGATGGCTCAGTGGTTTCAATTTTGAATGATCACTTGGGCATGAGAAAACTTTCCGCAAGATGGGTGCCGCGTTTGCTCACAGTCGACCACAAACGCAATCGTGTAACAACTTCACAGGAAGGTTTGGCGTTGTTTAATCGCAATATGGAGCAGTTTTTGCGCCGTTTTGTAACCGTGGACGAAACATGGATCCATCACAACACACCAGAGAACAAACAACAGTCAAAACAGTGGGTTTCTAATCGGCGCCAAAGAAGGCCAAGGTGGGTTTGTCAGCCAATAAAGTTATGGCGACTGTTTTTTGGGATGCACGCGGGATAATCCACATTGACTACCTTCAAAAGGGAAGAACAATCAATGGGGAATATTATGCCAACTTATTGGACCGATTCAATGACGATTTGAAAAAAAAAACGACCTCATTTGGCCAAGAAAAAAGTTCTTTTCCACCAAGACAATGCAAGGGTGCACACATGTGCAGTTGCCATGGCAAAAATCCATGAATTGGGCTATGAATTGCTCCCTCATCCACCCTATTCTCCAGATTTGGCTCCGAGCGACTACTTCTTGTTCCCAAACCTGAAGAAATGGCTTGGTGGAAAAAGATTTGACTCCAATGATGAAGTCATCTCGCAAACAAAGGCCTATTTTGAGGACCTCGACAAATCATTTTTTTGGAAGGGATAAAAAAATTGGAGAAGCGTTGGACAAAGTGTATAGAGCTCAAGGGAGACTACGTTGAAAAATAAAATTATTTTTTTATCAAAAAATCTGTGTTTTAATCCAAAAGTCACGGACTTATTGACCCGCCCTCGTATTTAGATCCCACGAGTATGGGGGAAGGGATGTCCACCGCATCAGAGACCCCTGTAATGCGGTAAGGCCACGTTACAACCAGCGGTCGCCAGGTATCCGGAGGGCTCCGTTCGCGGTGCTCTATTGATTTTACATCCCGAGCACCATTCAGGCCTTAGCACGGGTCGCATTACACCTTGCCTTGAGGATGGGATACTTATTTGAGTGGCAGCGCCCCCTCACGGATCTGGGAATCCGGCCCAGATGGATTTTAGTCGCCTCTTACGAAAGGCATTGCTACGGCGGGTATATTTTAACCCCTACCCGCAGGGGTACAAATAACTCACGTCCTCAAAAAACAATCCAGACAACTAACATTTTAAAGTTATACCAAGGGATTTTGGGTGACTATTCCTGTAATTGACACATAAAAACCAACTCCTTAACATCTTTAACACTAATGGAAGAATAGTAAGAGAAATCGTAAAAAACTAAGGAGGTGTTCGTCTATTCAACGAGGGATAACCATCCAGAGTTAAGACAGAATATCACAGTAGATTACTCTTTATTTCTTCTCCTGCTTTGTAGCAAAGTTGCTTCATTATGGAAATATTATAAAGGCGACTTGAACATCTCCAGCCCCTTTTGGAAGTATCATACAAGTGACAAAACAGTCCAAAACATTTGCATGTTAGCTATCATATTCCTTTTATCATTTTATGTACAGCTACGAGTCTAACTCTTAAATTTATCAAAAGGACAGTTACTGCAGCCATTCTTCAAAGCCAAGACTTTGAAAATCCATTTATAAGTGGAAAAATGAAAATCAGTGATCTTCGAAAATTAAAAAAGCACCCGAGTAAAGAACCATCATTACCGTAGATCACTTATTTGCTACTATTTCCATGACAAAACATAGACAAACATCGTTTCCTATCAGAAAAATAGAACAGCATTTGAAAAGCTAAACTCCTTTCATGATTCCTGTACACTGATACGGTTGTAAAGGGATAGATATGTAGATATTTTATTTCGTACATAAATTACATTGATTTTGTTACCACACAGTTTTGTTACATACAGAGATATGATAGAATTGAATCTTTCTACTGGAACATTTTTTATTAAAATTACGTTTTAGTATTAAGAAAAAGAAAACAATTTCATTTTAAAAGAAAATACAATCATATTAAAATATGAGAAAACAAAATCGTCTTGACTAGAACTTAAAATTAATCATTTTATAAAGAAATGAGAGATACATGTAATAATAACAGTATACAATTGAACATATTTAAATAAATTAATTACAGTACAGCCTCGCTTGTCCAGACATTCGCTAGCTCGGATACTCCAGTACTCCGGACACTATTTCATTTCGGACACTTTCAAAATGTTACCTCTACTATCCGGACAGATTATTCAATTTGACTGTTCAATAGAAATACATTTGTTTACACACTTACGCGAACTCCCCTATTGTTCTTTTCGTTATTTAGTAGGCTACTTTTTACCGTTGCAATTTTTGCAATGCGAGTCCAAATTTGTTGATTTTTCTTTCGCATCAATTTGTGAGACGCAGTTCTCCTTTTGGATTCAGCTTGGAGAGGATTTCAAGAGAAAAATATTAAAAAGAATTGGTCAATATAATGGCCAGAATTGGAATCCCAATGGGATGATGAAGACCTTATACCAGTTGCACAGTTACAGCAAAAAATTGACTCATCGCTTGATGATTTAAATAGCTTAATTAAAATCATTGACCCAAATCGTATCACATCTATGGATGAAATAAGTAAATAGGCAAACTGGTTAAAATGAGTTCTTTTACGATTTGTCCGTAATATTGGTCAGGGGCATTCAGTGGGCTGGAGAAAATAATGCATCGCAAATGGATATTCTTTTCCTAAAGAGGTTACGTGAAGAAGCTGTAAAGAAGTTTTTAGACATAGTATTTCAGCCAAAAATAAACACGTTCTTTGGTACTCTTTAAAAACGTACTCTTTTCTCTGTATATTTAAACTATATGTACGAATAGTATGTACATACAAATATGAAATTTAATTTTTTTTAATAAAAGGTGTTTTTTTCCGGTTGCCCACTTTATTTTAGTTTTTCTCTATAGTCTGACTGGAAGTCAGTATGTATATATTTCAGAAAATAAGTAAACATATAAATATATAATTTTGTAAACATCTTTATTTTTTACTAGATATTTGTGTTTAGTTCGTTTCCGAGAGGATTATCAGCAAAACAACAACGCTCAAGAAATATCGCACTAGATTTTGCAATCTTATTAGAGATCAATTTAACATTCGTATTTTTATGTATATTGAATGATAACGGTGGAAAATTAGCATCGTTTTTAAGATTTTGTTTTGAGATGTTTGAAGTTTATTGATATGGCATTATGCACATTCTCGCCATACTTGGCACCCATAAAGTAAAATTGACTGAAATATTACTTCATGAATGAGTAGCGATCCACCCCGACTTGGCACGGGTGTAATTTAGAGAACCAATTGAAGAATGTGAAGTACTGCCTTTGATTATAGAATTTTTTTATACACAATGTTTGCGGCTGACTTTTGGTTACACAAGATGAACAAATTTTGTTTGGAAATGACTCGCGAAAGAGCTACTATCTATTGGAAAAGCACTCAACGTTTAGGTCTAGGCCCGCAAAGTAAAATGTCTGACCTTGTGATTTGTTAATAGTAATTAAAGATGACAATTTTATTGCAATTGAATGGCATGAATGTGAAAGTGATGTGGTGTCAGCAGGAATGCGCTAACAAATCAACAACAATAGTCCGATCAGAAGCCAACAGTATTCTTGTTATTGCAGACACAAGGCCACAAATGCTTGTAGAAGTGGTCGAAACCTTTGTCAAAACATCGGAGATATTCATCACATCCAGCCGAGGTGGGCATATACCCGAAGTTGTGTTTAAGAATTAAATTTGGCAAAAACATTTTGTAACTATAATATTTCACAACCAATAATGCTACACCGTAGTCAGCATTCCTAGCACAATCGAATTTCCTGCAATACTATGTACGAGGGCGGGTCAATAAGTCGGTGACTTTTGGATTAAAACACAGATTTTTTGATAAAAAAATAATTTTATTTTTCAACGTAGTCTCCCTTGAGCTCTATACACTTTGTCCAACGCTTCTCCAATTTTTTTATCCCTTCCAAAAAAAATGATTTGTCGAGGTCCTCAAAATAGGCCTTTGTTTGCGAGATGACTTCATCATTGGAGTCAAATCTTTTTCCACCAAGCCATTTCTTCAGGTTTGGGAACAAGAAGTAGTCGCTCGGAGCCAAATCTGGAGAATAGGGTGGATGAGGGAGCAATTCATAGCCCAATTCATGGATTTTTGCCATGGCAACTGCACATGTGTTTGTGGTCGACTGTGAGCAAACGCGGCACCCATCTTGCGGAAAGCTTTCTCATGCCCAAGTGATCATTCAAAATTGAAACCACTGAGCCATGCGAGATCCCTACGGCTTCCACAATCTCTCGCACTTTCAATCTTCGGTCGGCCAGCACCATATCGTGAATTTTTTCGATTGTTTCGGGTGTAGAGACCTCAACTGGGCGTCCAGGACGTTCGGCATCTTCAGTGCTTGTACGGCCACAATGAAATTCAGTAAACCACTTTTTTACCATTGAAATCGATGGTGCAGAGTCCCCATAGTATTTATCAAGTTTAGCCTTGGTCTCGGTAATGGTTTTTTTTCGCAAGAAATAATGCTTAATAAGCACACGAAATTCATTTTTTTCCATTTTCTCCTCAAATTAGTGAGTAGTCTGATAAAAATAGCTGTCAAACACAAACTAACTGACGCAGCAAGTTTAAATTTTGACAGAAGTCAACTGACAGATGCCTGTTGACAGGAGCAGTGTTGCTGTTTCAGTAAAGAGGTCAGATATTCAAAAAGTCACGGACTTATTGACCCGCCCTCGTACTAAATATTATATTGAAGTTTCTTGATATAAAATAAAAGAAACCCATTAATGAAAAATACTCCATTTAATTCTCAAACAATTTTAACAAGGGAGTCAAAAAATCAAAATCTAAGAAAACAGCCATCGAAGTCAATAGATTTCGTATATACCTATACAATACCTAGTCAAGTCATAAATACTGGTACACATCTGAACTCACTCATTACGAATGCAACACTGGACGCATCCATTTCGTATTGATTGCGATTTGACAGCTGATATTTATGCTTCAGGGTGACGTAAAAAGTTTTTGACATTAATTGCTTACATTCATGGAATGGGGCGACATCGAAAATCGTATTGTTGTAGTTGGCCTATTTAAATGCAACATGGAAAAAGGCGATATCTTTAGGACGTTGCGACCGCTTGGGATCACTCGCAATTTTGTCTATCGTGCTGTGAACTTGTTTGAGGATACTGGTGGAATACGAGACCGTCAAAGATCCGGCCGTCCACGCACTGTGGGAACTCCGAAAGCGATCAAAGCCTCGAAGAAACGAATCGACCGAAAACCGCTACGAAAACAGAAAATCTTGTCGCGGGTAATGCAAATTTCGCAAAAGTCCATGTCTCGCATTATCAAAGAAGATTTAGGACTCAGTGCGTACAACCGACACACTGTACACCTGCTCACGGCTGCATTGAAGGAAAAATGCAAGCGAAGATCGAAAGCGTTACTCAGCCGGTACGCGAATAACGCTCACTGACAAATTCTGTTCATTGACGAGAAAATCTTCACCGTAGAAGAATCGTTCAATAAGCAGAACGATCGTGGGTATGCTCGGTCATCCAGAGAAGCATCCCAACTCATACCGAGGGTTCAAAGAGGCCACCATCCCGCGTCTGTAATGGTATGGCGGGAAGTGTGCTACGATGGCGTTACCAATCTCCATTTTTGCGAGAAAGGAGTGAAAACATGGGCCAAAGTCTCTCAACCAATCAATATTCAACAGCAAACAAGACTCTGCTCCAGCTCACAAAGCAAAAACGACTCAACTGTGGCTCAAAAACAACGTTCCGGACTTCATATCAACAGATGATTGGCCAGCTGGTAGTCCAGACCTCAATCCGTTGGATTACAAGTTTTGGTCCGCATTAGAGGGCATGGCTTGCTCTACTCGATGTTACTCCTCAAATATTGAGTCGTTGAAGAGAGCCCTTGTAAGTTGTTCTAAGATTTGTAGCCATTGAATAATAGCATGTCCCCACCAAAACTAAATCAGAGATTTAGCAAGAATTTAGCTAAATCCACCTAAATCTTCACTTAATCTCAAAGATTTACTATACGATTTGACGTCTATAAATCCTGTCGAAATTTGAGATTTATAGTAAATCTCACTTAAATCGAGCGACACAAATCCTTTTTAAGGTCAGCACATGTCATTTTCGTGTGCTGACAAAAAAAGAATTGAAGTCTGTGTATTTTTTGGTAGGTATTTTTAAATTTTTACATAATTAAACTCATTTGCTTTGCTTGCAGACAATGGCAGGATCAAAACAAACAAAATACTCACCAACAATAGTTTTATGTAGGAATCCATTTCTCGAAATCTATAAAAAATATAAACAACTGTGACAAACTTTTTGAGAGTAAATGTCAATCTAAATCCTAAATTCCGGTGGGGACACCTCACGTAAATCTAAATCTTTTTTTTTGCTAAATCCGGATTTAGTTTTGGTGGGGACCTGCTATTACCCAATAAAAACAAAAAAAATTGTTTAAATATTAATTCGTTTTCATTTGGCGCTGCGTCGGATTCAAATAGAATTTACTATATGAACTAACGCAATCCTTACGCGATCCAGGAGATACGTTGTATAGTATTAGGTATTCAAAAACGATAACATTGCGACATTTATTACAGTTGCGACAAAATGATGGGCATGCTAGGATGAGAATGCGTAGTGGGAAATTGGCTACGATTAAAAGTAATTGACTCAAAGCTGATAAGCAATCCGCATTCGAGGCATATTGTAAAACATTACCCTAAAATGTGCGCACGTCACTACCGACGAAGCTGAAAATCCTATCAAGAAGCAGTTTTATGACCTCCTGAACGGAACCTCTCCGAAGTACGACGTCAAATAGTTTCCGGGGAGTTTTATACCAAAATCGGGAAGGAAAATGTTTTGGGGGATTGGTTGGTAAACACAGCCTTCGGTGATAAGCAGCATTAGGTCTCCAAGGCTAACGATCCACAAAGCAACCTGACGCTTTCCAGATGATCGAAGTGCCAACAAAATCGACGATGTGTTAATCGATGCGAGGCACGCATCTAGCATTCAAAACGTGCAGACGTTCGGAGAGGCAAACGTCGACTATTATCATTTTCTTTTTGCGGTTAAGTTCAAAGATCGGTGCTACTTCGGTTTGGCTAAACAAATGGATTCAAAACTCCTATCTCGCAGGACCAAGTGTCCCTGGTTTGCTTTACTGGTCCTATCTGCGAGTAGGGCGAATGGAGGACAAGATATAACCGCGAACTCTACAAGCTGCATCAAGGTGTGCATGTAGTCTAAAAGGCCAAGACTCGACTACATTGGCTCGGCCTCATCAAGAATATGGACAAAAATGCTCCACCCAATAGAATTTTCGATTCCCAGTCCTCGGGTTCGAGACAACAAGGAAGGCCAAACTTCCCTTTTAAAGGTCAAGCCAACCCAGATACCAAAGCGCTTGGTCTGGAAAACTAGAAGAAACAGCGTGCCTAGAATCGTAGAGGGTGAAAGGCTGCATTGTCTCAGGCAGAGACACTTCACGATTCGTAACTAACTCATTGTTTTACCAACGCTTCAGTAGCCATAAAATATTATGTATTTGCTGATGACTTCGCATTAACATACGAATATAATAAAAATATATTTTTGACTCAACAGTTCAACTACAAACTAGTTTGCTACACATTACTTACTCATCTAGGTAGGATAAATGATATAAAATTATTTAGCATTCTGAATTCCAATTTCCACCAATTGTGTGAAATTTTATACCGTGAAAAGCACAACTTAAACCTTTATATAAAAGCTATAAATATGCCAACAAGTAAAAAAAAAGCAAAAATTATGGGCAAATTGCTCGGCAATGCCACTGTTATGGAAGTGTTCTGAACAGCAAATTTACGAAAATCCGAAGCTAAGCTACAAGTTACTTAACCAAGAAATTTTGAAAGTGGCAGACATTGGTGGTGTCGCTGACCTCATGCAGGACATCGAGTATGGGGAACCTCGACGCCTGCGACCGTGCGTTTGGCCCGCCGCCATGCAAACGGGAGTTCGGCGATACACCCCCAATTTAATCTGCCAGAGAATTACTGGGAAAACAGGAGTGTGACGGATGCCACTGAGCAGATCTGCAAACACTGAAAAACGGTTCTAGCGATCAATGTCCAGCTACGTGCCATCACAAACAGAAGACACACACTTCCAACAACCTAAGTTTCGGATGTTTTATTTATTGCACCGTAACAAAGAATAAAATGGTGTGAATCAGTTCGAACAAAAAAAAGCCTACCCGATGGTGTGCCGGTTATTTTATTTCTACTCCCGGTTGATGCATTGAGTTAAACATTTCTCGTATTTCACGTCGTCTTGGGCATAAATGCTTGCTCGGTGCGGGAATTTGATATCATCTAAAACTGTTTACCGACATTAGATGTCGTTAGTTGCCAACTTATTATTGTCACTTTCTTATTAGGTTCATACTTATTGTTAATTGAGTAAAGATTTATTTTGTGGATTGCGTAACATAGGGGTGAATTAGCTTTTTTTTTATTTCTTGGCTCTTTATATAAATGACATTCGAGTAAATTGAATGATGGAAATTCTGCTACCTTGTTTATCTGGTATTTGTTTCGATAAACATGAAGTTTGTGATACGTCAAGCAGCACAATGAACTTAAAACTAACTTTTATCGACATGCAAATGTAATGTAAGTGTATTCTTACTGCAAAAAGCAAAGGTAGCCTGTTCTTAATCTGTGCTAGATCTTAAAAAGGGTCAGTTATTCTATACAAATATCTTTTTTGGTGGGTAGGTGTGAAAATCTTCATAGACACTATGAACCCGTTGCTCATAGTAGTGTGAGATTCTTACTCACTAAAAACACGCCTCGCTTCTTATCAACTCGACTACTACTAAGTAACCTTATCAAGTAATCAAGTAGTTTCCGTTTCAAATAACGTTCGCGTGGGGCAGGTAGCTTTCCAGCAAAAGTACCTGTTAGTACCGCTATTATATTCGGATAGTCCTTATCGCGCCAGATCGAATGGTCTCTAAGTTTGTCTCGTCCAGAATTTGGAGTATTTTATTATTACAATGACCATGAAGACGAATATGGAGTTTGCGAGCAAAGTTAATTATTTCGTCCTCGGCGGTAACTATTCCTAAGTCTCTGTGGATATCACTGTTTCTGATATACCATGGGGCGTTCAAGATTTGTCTTAGAACTTTGTTTTGATAGCCTTGGAGAATATTTCGGTTGCTTGGTTTAGTACAACCCCAAAGTTGTATACCGTACGTCCCAACAGGTTTAAGCACTTGCTTAGATGAGCAGTTTGTTATGTATGCTGAACTTGGTATGCCTTCCTAGTAGCAATACAATTGTCTGAATTTATTCTCAAGTTTATCATGTTTCTTCTTAACATGCGGCTTCCATTTCAGTTTTACATCTAATGTCATTCCTAGATACTTTGCTTCATTTGCATATAGTATTTGTACCGAGTTAATGAAAATGGGAAGGTTGTTTATTTTCCGGTAAGTAAAATTAACATGAGTAGATTTGGTCTCGTTGAGAACAATTCGCCATATCTTTGTCCATCCATAAATTTTATCCAAAGCCGTTTATAGCTTTCCAGTAGCTAACTCGACTGAAGTATCTGTAGCTAGTATCGCCGTGTCGTCCGCGAACGTGGCTACTATGGTACCTGATTCTTCCGGTATGTCTCGAGTATAGAGTAAAAACAATACCGGACCAAGTACACTTCCTTGCGGAACTCCAGCAGCGATCTCTTTAAATTCCGAGTATTCGGTGCCATGTTTAACACGAAAAATTCTGTTTTCCAAGTACGATTTCAGAATCGTATGCAGCTCTCTCGGAAGAACCTGACTTAGCTTAAAATTTAAGCCTTCATGCCATACCTTATCGAAGGTTTGAGACACGTCAAGAAACACCCTAGAACATATCTTTTTCCCCTCTAGGGCTTTCTCAATTTCATTCGTAATTCTAAAGACCTGGTCAATTGTGGAGTGCTTAGTTCTAAAACCGAATTGATGATGAGGAATTAGACGCCTTTCTTCAATGATCGGTTGCAAGCGCTTCAATAGAAGTTTTTCAAATATTTTAGATATTATCGGCAGAAGATATATCGGTCTGTAGGACTTTTTTTCATTTAGAGATTTGCCTGGTTTCGGGACCATTATAACTTCGGCAACTTTCCACTGGCTTGGAACGTTTAATAATCTTAGCGCGGCATTTATAAGTTGGAGCAGTTTGATCAGGACTTTCTTTGGCATCTCCTTGAGAATTTGACCTGTTATCAAATCATAACCAGGGGCTTTGTTATTTTTCAATTTTTTAATTGCTTGGTTAAGTTCTCGTAGGGATACTGTTTTTATTCTAAAATTGTCCGGTGCCGTAATTATATAATTAGAACCTCCTGTTAATGCCTGTCCATCAAAAGGCTTACACGTTTATTCTAGGTGCTCGGCAAATAGATCCGCCTTCTCTTTTTCTCCTTTTGCCCATTCGCCATTATTTTTTCTTATGGGAGGAAATTGCATTTGAGGCTTTTTGATTCCCTTCATGGCTTTCTTAGAGCGATTAATTTGAACTTCTTTCGGCAGTCAGACCTTCGAGATATGTAGAGATATTCCGATTTTTGTAATCCCGTATTGCTTCCTTCAACTTGTTGCATAAGTAGTTTAAGTATGTTTTATGCTGGGGAGCACGGGATTGTTGCCATCTTTTGCGCGCTCTCCTCTTTTCTCTCACCAGATCTTTTATTTCTGGCGGATATTTTATTTCATTACTTTCTCTTTTCTTTTTGGAGTTGGAGTGTTGTTCCAGGCAGCGTTCTGCAGGACTTTGATGAATCTGTTGACTTCGTCTTCTATTTCGTTTTGTGTTTTTAGCGACACGTTTAGAACAATATGTTCAAAAAAAAAAAAAAAAAAAACACTGTGGCGCTGGCAGCCCAGTATGGGCCATGGCCTAGCTTCTTGACACTCATTTGTGTTGCTCATGTTGTCATTTTTGTCACATCTGAGCGGGGCCTACGGTTTATCGCCGAGTCCGAACGGCACTCCTTAGAAGCTTTTTCGTAGGCAATTTTACTTTCGGGAGTTTGCCATTGCCCGCCGAAAGGGTGATGGCGATTTGAAAAATTGTTGGTGACCCAGCCTGGAATCGAACCCAGACTGTCTGCGTGATAGTCCAATGAGCTAACTATCGCGCCATCGCCATCGAACAATATATTCATTGCAGTAATTTCTAAAACCGTCCAAGTTAGTTTTGTTGTTAGTTAATCTAGGCGCCAATTCTTTCTTAATTAGGAGTATGTTTAGTGTCAAAATGACTGGTGAGTGATCTGAGGAGAGATCATAACTTTCCTCGATGTTTGTAGAAAATTTGGCTGCTCCCTTTGTGACAAAGAAGTCTACAAGATCAGGGGTCCTTGTTATATCCGAAGGCCAATATGTTGGTTTTACGCAACGCGGTTCTTTTTGGCAGTACGTCTGCGTATGATTGAGGCCTTGGCAACGCTTGCATTGCGGGATCGATCTTGTGTTCCTTCGCACAGGTTCGATTTTGGCTACGATATTTAAAATAGTTTTGATACCATAGATATCTTCTTTATTTTCGGACTTATCGAAACTAAGCATAAACAGTGGAAGTCCCCGCTTAACCAGGATTTCCTCGTTTTCCTCTGTTTTTCTCTTTTCTTTTTTAATAATATTTACGACGTCTAGAACTTTAAAGCCCTTTGCATGGAGGTCGCTTACAATATCGTTTTTAGTACACGAAGGGTGAAGTCCTCTCGCTACTATATGTAATGGTCTTTCTGACTTATTTTCGAAAGTGTACCATTGGATCTTCTCGGTGTTTAATTTTTCGGACAATTCTCGGTAGTCATCGGAGTTGTCGACGTTAACTTTCCACACATTGTTGCGCAGTGATGTAACCTTATACTTACATTTAAGCGTATCTTTGAGAAAGCAATGCAACTTGCTTTAGTATGAGACCCCAACAACGTTGATTGGAGATGGAAAATGTAATTTTGTTGGGAGTTGCTTTTTTTGTGACTCCTGGCTCTTTTCTGGAACGACTTCAGGTGAGGAACCAGCTTAACGTTTCTTAGACGGTCTTTTCTTTAGGGTCCAATTTGTTTCGCGCGTAAGCTCTTCTTCGTCCGTATGGTATTCGCGACTAGTTGAGCGGAGTGGACTGCTTTCTTGGGCTTCGTTTTCTGCTTTGTTTTCAGAGCCTTGTTTTCCTCTCTGAGTATGTCTTCTTCTTTTTTAAGCTCTTGAAAAAGTAGCTCCATTTGCTTAAGCTTCGTACGGAGTGCGTTGTTTTCGTCCTCCAAGCTTTTATTTGTCACTGAGTCCGTTTTTTCGCGCGTAGGCGCTTCGGGCGGACTTCTTTACCCGGAGAAATTCGATCTTGGTGGTGGAGATCGTGATACCCTTGAACTTTTAGAGAAGGGATCAAGCGACTGCGGTAAATTCGTTGAATTTACTGCGTTATTTGCGTTGTTTGTAGTATTTGTTTTTGTCTAGGTTCATACGAGGGCGGGTCAATAAGTCCGTGACTTTTTGAATTTCTGACCTCTTTACTGAAACAGCAACACTGCTCCTGTCAACAGGCATCTGTCAGTTGACTCCTGTCAAAATTTAAACTTGCTGCGTCAGTTAGTTTGTGTTTGACAGCTATTTTTATCAGACTACTCACTCATTTGAGGAGAAAATAGAAAAAAGTGAATTTCGTGTGCTTATTAAGCATTATTTCTTGCGAAAAAAAACCATTACCGAGACCAAGGCTAAGCTTGATAAATACTATGGGGACTCTGCACCATCGATTTCAATGGTAAAAAAGTGGTTTACTGAATTTCGTTGTGGCCGTACAAGCACTGAAGATGCCGAACGTCCTGGACGCCCAGTTGAGGTCTCTACACCCGAAACAATCGAAAAAATTCACGATATGGTGTTGGCCAACCAAAGATTGAAAGTGCGAGAGATTGTGGAAGCCATCTTGATGGCTCAGTGGTTTCAATTTTGAATGATCACTTGGGCATGAGAAAACTTTCCGCAAGATGGGTGCCGCGTTTGCTCACAGTCGACCACAAACGCAATCGTGTAACAACTTCACAGGAAGGTTTGGCGTTGTTTAATCGCAATATGGAGCAGTTTTTGCGCCGTTTTGTAACCGTGGACGAAACATGGATCCATCACAACACACCAGAGAACAAACAACAGTCAAAACAGTGGGTTTCTAATCGGCGCCAAAGAAGGCCAAGGTGGGTTTGTCAGCCAATAAAGTTATGGCGACTGTTTTTTGGGATGCACGCGGGATAATCCACATTGACTACCTTCAAAAGGGAAGAACAATCAATGGGGAATATTATGCCAACTTATTGGACCGATTCAATGACGATTTGAAAAAAAAAACGACCTCATTTGGCCAAGAAAAAAGTTCTTTTCCACCAAGACAATGCAAGGGTGCACACATGTGCAGTTGCCATGGCAAAAATCCATGAATTGGGCTATGAATTGCTCCCTCATCCACCCTATTCTCCAGATTTGGCTCCGAGCGACTACTTCTTGTTCCCAAACCTGAAGAAATGGCTTGGTGGAAAAAGATTTGACTCCAATGATGAAGTCATCTCGCAAACAAAGGCCTATTTTGAGGACCTCGACAAATCATTTTTTTGGAAGGGATAAAAAAATTGGAGAAGCGTTGGACAAAGTGTATAGAGCTCAAGGGAGACTACGTTGAAAAATAAAATTATTTTTTTATCAAAAAATCTGTGTTTTAATCCAAAAGTCACGGACTTATTGACCCGCCCTCGTATTTAGATCCCACGAGTATGGGGGAAGGGATGTCCACCGCATCAGAGACCCCTGTAATGCGGTAAGGCCACGTTACAACCAGCGGTCGCCAGGTATCCGGAGGGCTCCGTTCGCGGTGCTCTATTGATTTTACATCCCGAGCACCATTCAGGCCTTAGCACGGGTCGCATTACACCTTGCCTTGAGGATGGGATACTTATTTGAGTGGCAGCGCCCCCTCACGGATCTGGGAATCCGGCCCAGATGGATTTTAGTCGCCTCTTACGAAAGGCATTGCTACGGCGGGTATATTTTAACCCCTACCCGCAGGGGTACAAATAACTCACGTCCTCAAAAAACAATCCAGACAACTAACATTTTAAAGTTATACCAAGGGATTTTGGGTGACTATTCCTGTAATTGACACATAAAAACCAACTCCTTAACATCTTTAACACTAATGGAAGAATAGTAAGAGAAATCGTAAAAAACTAAGGAGGTGTTCGTCTATTCAACGAGGGATAACCATCCAGAGTTAAGACAGAATATCACAGTAGATTACTCTTTATTTCTTCTCCTGCTTTGTAGCAAAGTTGCTTCATTATGGAAATATTATAAAGGCGACTTGAACATCTCCAGCCCCTTTTGGAAGTATCATACAAGTGACAAAACAGTCCAAAACATTTGCATGTTAGCTATCATATTCCTTTTATCATTTTATGTACAGCTACGAGTCTAACTCTTAAATTTATCAAAAGGACAGTTACTGCAGCCATTCTTCAAAGCCAAGACTTTGAAAATCCATTTATAAGTGGAAAAATGAAAATCAGTGATCTTCGAAAATTAAAAAAGCACCCGAGTAAAGAACCATCATTACCGTAGATCACTTATTTGCTACTATTTCCATGACAAAACATAGACAAACATCGTTTCCTATCAGAAAAATAGAACAGCATTTGAAAAGCTAAACTCCTTTCATGATTCCTGTACACTGATACGGTTGTAAAGGGATAGATATGTAGATATTTTATTTCGTACATAAATTACATTGATTTTGTTACCACACAGTTTTGTTACATACAGAGATATGATAGAATTGAATCTTTCTACTGGAACATTTTTTATTAAAATTACGTTTTAGTATTAAGAAAAAGAAAACAATTTCATTTTAAAAGAAAATACAATCATATTAAAATATGAGAAAACAAAATCGTCTTGACTAGAACTTAAAATTAATCATTTTATAAAGAAATGAGAGATACATGTAATAATAACAGTATACAATTGAACATATTTAAATAAATTAATTACAGTACAGCCTCGCTTGTCCAGACATTCGCTAGCTCGGATACTCCAGTACTCCGGACACTATTTCATTTCGGACACTTTCAAAATGTTACCTCTACTATCCGGACAGATTATTCAATTTGACTGTTCAATAGAAATACATTTGTTTACACACTTACGCGAACTCCCCTATTGTTCTTTTCGTTATTTAGTAGGCTACTTTTTACCGTTGCAATTTTTGCAATGCGAGTCCAAATTTGTTGATTTTTCTTTCGCATCAATTTGTGAGACGCAGTTCTCCTTTTGGATTCAGCTTGGAGAGGATTTCAAGAGAAAAATATTAAAAAGAATTGGTCAATATAATGGCCAGAATTGGAATCCCAATGGGATGATGAAGACCTTATACCAGTTGCACAGTTACAGCAAAAAATTGACTCATCGCTTGATGATTTAAATAGCTTAATTAAAATCATTGACCCAAATCGTATCACATCTATGGATGAAATAAGTAAATAGGCAAACTGGTTAAAATGAGTTCTTTTACGATTTGTCCGTAATATTGGTCAGGGGCATTCAGTGGGCTGGAGAAAATAATGCATCGCAAATGGATATTCTTTTCCTAAAGAGGTTACGTGAAGAAGCTGTAAAGAAGTTTTTAGACATAGTATTTCAGCCAAAAATAAACACGTTCTTTGGTACTCTTTAAAAACGTACTCTTTTCTCTGTATATTTAAACTATATGTACGAATAGTATGTACATACAAATATGAAATTTAATTTTTTTTAATAAAAGGTGTTTTTTTCCGGTTGCCCACTTTATTTTAGTTTTTCTCTATAGTCTGACTGGAAGTCAGTATGTATATATTTCAGAAAATAAGTAAACATATAAATATATAATTTTGTAAACATCTTTATTTTTTACTAGATATTTGTGTTTAGTTCGTTTCCGAGAGGATTATCAGCAAAACAACAACGCTCAAGAAATATCGCACTAGATTTTGCAATCTTATTAGAGATCAATTTAACATTCGTATTTTTATGTATATTGAATGATAACGGTGGAAAATTAGCATCGTTTTTAAGATTTTGTTTTGAGATGTTTGAAGTTTATTGATATGGCATTATGCACATTCTCGCCATACTTGGCACCCATAAAGTAAAATTGACTGAAATATTACTTCATGAATGAGTAGCGATCCACCCCGACTTGGCACGGGTGTAATTTAGAGAACCAATTGAAGAATGTGAAGTACTGCCTTTGATTATAGAATTTTTTTATACACAATGTTTGCGGCTGACTTTTGGTTACACAAGATGAACAAATTTTGTTTGGAAATGACTCGCGAAAGAGCTACTATCTATTGGAAAAGCACTCAACGTTTAGGTCTAGGCCCGCAAAGTAAAATGTCTGACCTTGTGATTTGTTAATAGTAATTAAAGATGACAATTTTATTGCAATTGAATGGCATGAATGTGAAAGTGATGTGGTGTCAGCAGGAATGCGCTAACAAATCAACAACAATAGTCCGATCAGAAGCCAACAGTATTCTTGTTATTGCAGACACAAGGCCACAAATGCTTGTAGAAGTGGTCGAAACCTTTGTCAAAACATCGGAGATATTCATCACATCCAGCCGAGGTGGGCATATACCCGAAGTTGTGTTTAAGAATTAAATTTGGCAAAAACATTTTGTAACTATAATATTTCACAACCAATAATGCTACACCGTAGTCAGCATTCCTAGCACAATCGAATTTCCTGCAATACTATGTACGAGGGCGGGTCAATAAGTCGGTGACTTTTGGATTAAAACACAGATTTTTTGATAAAAAAATAATTTTATTTTTCAACGTAGTCTCCCTTGAGCTCTATACACTTTGTCCAACGCTTCTCCAATTTTTTTATCCCTTCCAAAAAAAATGATTTGTCGAGGTCCTCAAAATAGGCCTTTGTTTGCGAGATGACTTCATCATTGGAGTCAAATCTTTTTCCACCAAGCCATTTCTTCAGGTTTGGGAACAAGAAGTAGTCGCTCGGAGCCAAATCTGGAGAATAGGGTGGATGAGGGAGCAATTCATAGCCCAATTCATGGATTTTTGCCATGGCAACTGCACATGTGTTTGTGGTCGACTGTGAGCAAACGCGGCACCCATCTTGCGGAAAGCTTTCTCATGCCCAAGTGATCATTCAAAATTGAAACCACTGAGCCATGCGAGATCCCTACGGCTTCCACAATCTCTCGCACTTTCAATCTTCGGTCGGCCAGCACCATATCGTGAATTTTTTCGATTGTTTCGGGTGTAGAGACCTCAACTGGGCGTCCAGGACGTTCGGCATCTTCAGTGCTTGTACGGCCACAATGAAATTCAGTAAACCACTTTTTTACCATTGAAATCGATGGTGCAGAGTCCCCATAGTATTTATCAAGTTTAGCCTTGGTCTCGGTAATGGTTTTTTTTCGCAAGAAATAATGCTTAATAAGCACACGAAATTCATTTTTTTCCATTTTCTCCTCAAATTAGTGAGTAGTCTGATAAAAATAGCTGTCAAACACAAACTAACTGACGCAGCAAGTTTAAATTTTGACAGAAGTCAACTGACAGATGCCTGTTGACAGGAGCAGTGTTGCTGTTTCAGTAAAGAGGTCAGATATTCAAAAAGTCACGGACTTATTGACCCGCCCTCGTACTAAATATTATATTGAAGTTTCTTGATATAAAATAAAAGAAACCCATTAATGAAAAATACTCCATTTAATTCTCAAACAATTTTAACAAGGGAGTCAAAAAATCAAAATCTAAGAAAACAGCCATCGAAGTCAATAGATTTCGTATATACCTATACAATACCTAGTCAAGTCATAAATACTGGTACACATCTGAACTCACTCATTACGAATGCAACACTGGACGCATCCATTTCGTATTGATTGCGATTTGACAGCTGATATTTATGCTTCAGGGTGACGTAAAAAGTTTTTGACATTAATTGCTTACATTCATGGAATGGGGCGACATCGAAAATCGTATTGTTGTAGTTGGCCTATTTAAATGCAACATGGAAAAAGGCGATATCTTTAGGACGTTGCGACCGCTTGGGATCACTCGCAATTTTGTCTATCGTGCTGTGAACTTGTTTGAGGATACTGGTGGAATACGAGACCGTCAAAGATCCGGCCGTCCACGCACTGTGGGAACTCCGAAAGCGATCAAAGCCTCGAAGAAACGAATCGACCGAAAACCGCTACGAAAACAGAAAATCTTGTCGCGGGTAATGCAAATTTCGCAAAAGTCCATGTCTCGCATTATCAAAGAAGATTTAGGACTCAGTGCGTACAACCGACACACTGTACACCTGCTCACGGCTGCATTGAAGGAAAAATGCAAGCGAAGATCGAAAGCGTTACTCAGCCGGTACGCGAATAACGCTCACTGACAAATTCTGTTCATTGACGAGAAAATCTTCACCGTAGAAGAATCGTTCAATAAGCAGAACGATCGTGGGTATGCTCGGTCATCCAGAGAAGCATCCCAACTCATACCGAGGGTTCAAAGAGGCCACCATCCCGCGTCTGTAATGGTATGGCGGGAAGTGTGCTACGATGGCGTTACCAATCTCCATTTTTGCGAGAAAGGAGTGAAAACATGGGCCAAAGTCTCTCAACCAATCAATATTCAACAGCAAACAAGACTCTGCTCCAGCTCACAAAGCAAAAACGACTCAACTGTGGCTCAAAAACAACGTTCCGGACTTCATATCAACAGATGATTGGCCAGCTGGTAGTCCAGACCTCAATCCGTTGGATTACAAGTTTTGGTCCGCATTAGAGGGCATGGCTTGCTCTACTCGATGTTACTCCTCAAATATTGAGTCGTTGAAGAGAGCCCTTGTAAGTTGTTCTAAGATTTGTAGCCATTGAATAATAGCATGTCCCCACCAAAACTAAATCAGAGATTTAGCAAGAATTTAGCTAAATCCACCTAAATCTTCACTTAATCTCAAAGATTTACTATACGATTTGACGTCTATAAATCCTGTCGAAATTTGAGATTTATAGTAAATCTCACTTAAATCGAGCGACACAAATCCTTTTTAAGGTCAGCACATGTCATTTTCGTGTGCTGACAAAAAAAGAATTGAAGTCTGTGTATTTTTTGGTAGGTATTTTTAAATTTTTACATAATTAAACTCATTTGCTTTGCTTGCAGACAATGGCAGGATCAAAACAAACAAAATACTCACCAACAATAGTTTTATGTAGGAATCCATTTCTCGAAATCTATAAAAAATATAAACAACTGTGACAAACTTTTTGAGAGTAAATGTCAATCTAAATCCTAAATTCCGGTGGGGACACCTCACGTAAATCTAAATCTTTTTTTTTGCTAAATCCGGATTTAGTTTTGGTGGGGACCTGCTATTACCCAATAAAAACAAAAAAAATTGTTTAAATATTAATTCGTTTTCATTTGGCGCTGCGTCGGATTCAAATAGAATTTACTATATGAACTAACGCAATCCTTACGCGATCCAGGAGATACGTTGTATAGTATTAGGTATTCAAAAACGATAACATTGCGACATTTATTACAGTTGCGACAAAATGATGGGCATGCTAGGATGAGAATGCGTAGTGGGAAATTGGCTACGATTAAAAGTAATTGACTCAAAGCTGATAAGCAATCCGCATTCGAGGCATATTGTAAAACATTACCCTAAAATGTGCGCACGTCACTACCGACGAAGCTGAAAATCCTATCAAGAAGCAGTTTTATGACCTCCTGAACGGAACCTCTCCGAAGTACGACGTCAAATAGTTTCCGGGGAGTTTTATACCAAAATCGGGAAGGAAAATGTTTTGGGGGATTGGTTGGTAAACACAGCCTTCGGTGATAAGCAGCATTAGGTCTCCAAGGCTAACGATCCACAAAGCAACCTGACGCTTTCCAGATGATCGAAGTGCCAACAAAATCGACGATGTGTTAATCGATGCGAGGCACGCATCTAGCATTCAAAACGTGCAGACGTTCGGAGAGGCAAACGTCGACTATTATCATTTTCTTTTTGCGGTTAAGTTCAAAGATCGGTGCTACTTCGGTTTGGCTAAACAAATGGATTCAAAACTCCTATCTCGCAGGACCAAGTGTCCCTGGTTTGCTTTACTGGTCCTATCTGCGAGTAGGGCGAATGGAGGACAAGATATAACCGCGAACTCTACAAGCTGCATCAAGGTGTGCATGTAGTCTAAAAGGCCAAGACTCGACTACATTGGCTCGGCCTCATCAAGAATATGGACAAAAATGCTCCACCCAATAGAATTTTCGATTCCCAGTCCTCGGGTTCGAGACAACAAGGAAGGCCAAACTTCCCTTTTAAAGGTCAAGCCAACCCAGATACCAAAGCGCTTGGTCTGGAAAACTAGAAGAAACAGCGTGCCTAGAATCGTAGAGGGTGAAAGGCTGCATTGTCTCAGGCAGAGACACTTCACGATTCGTAACTAACTCATTGTTTTACCAACGCTTCAGTAGCCATAAAATATTATGTATTTGCTGATGACTTCGCATTAACATACGAATATAATAAAAATATATTTTTGACTCAACAGTTCAACTACAAACTAGTTTGCTACACATTACTTACTCATCTAGGTAGGATAAATGATATAAAATTATTTAGCATTCTGAATTCCAATTTCCACCAATTGTGTGAAATTTTATACCGTGAAAAGCACAACTTAAACCTTTATATAAAAGCTATAAATATGCCAACAAGTAAAAAAAAAGCAAAAATTATGGGCAAATTGCTCGGCAATGCCACTGTTATGGAAGTGTTCTGAACAGCAAATTTACGAAAATCCGAAGCTAAGCTACAAGTTACTTAACCAAGAAATTTTGAAAGTGGCAGACATTGGTGGTGTCGCTGACCTCATGCAGGACATCGAGTATGGGGAACCTCGACGCCTGCGACCGTGCGTTTGGCCCGCCGCCATGCAAACGGGAGTTCGGCGATACACCCCCAATTTAATCTGCCAGAGAATTACTGGGAAAACAGGAGTGTGACGGATGCCACTGAGCAGATCTGCAAACACTGAAAAACGGTTCTAGCGATCAATGTCCAGCTACGTGCCATCACAAACAGAAGACACACACTTCCAACAACCTACATTTCGGATGTTTTATTTATTGCACCGTAACAAAGAATAAAATGGTGTGAATCAGTTCGAACAAAAAAAGCCTACCTGATGGTGTGCCGGTTATTTTATTTCTACTCCCGGTTGATGCATTGAGTTAAACATTTCTCGTATTTCACGTCGTCTTGGGCATAAATGCTTGCTCGGTGCGGGAATTTGATATCATCTAAAACTGTTTACCGACATTAGATGTCGTTAGTTGCCAACTTATTATTGTCACTTTCTTATTAGGTTCATACTTATTGTTAATTGAGTAAAGATTTATTTTGTGGATTGCGTAACATAGGGGTGAATTAGCTTTTTTTTTATTTCTTGGCTCTTTATATAAATGACATTCGAGTAAATTGAATGATGGAAATTCTGCTACCTTGTTTATCTGGTATTTGTTTCGATAAACATGAAGTTTGTGATACGTCAAGCAGCACAATGAACTTAAAACTAACTTTTATCGACATGCAAATGTAATGTAAGTGTATTCTTACTGCAAAAAGCAAAGGTAGCCTGTTCTTAATCTGTGCTAGATCTTAAAAAGGGTCAGTTATTCTATACAAATATCTTTTTTGGTGGGTAGGTGTGAAAATCTTCATAGACACTATGAACCCGTTGCTCATAGTAGTGTGAGATTCTTACTCACTAAAAACACGCCTCGCTTCTTATCAACTCGACTACTACTAAGTAACCTTATCAAGTAATCAAGTAGTTTCCGTTTCAAATAACGTTCGCGTGGGGCAGGTAGCTTTCCAGCAAAAGTACCTGTTAGTACCGCTATTATATTCGGATAGTCCTTATCGCGCCAGATCGAATGGTCTCTAAGTTTGTCTCGTCCAGAATTTGGAGTATTTTATTATTACAATGACCATGAAGACGAATATGGAGTTTGCGAGCAAAGTTAATTATTTCGTCCTCGGCGGTAACTATTCCTAAGTCTCTGTGGATATCACTGTTTCTGATATACCATGGGGCGTTCAAGATTTGTCTTAGAACTTTGTTTTGATAGCCTTGGAGAATATTTCGGTTGCTTGGTTTAGTACAACCCCAAAGTTGTATACCGTACGTCCAAACGGGTTTAAGCACTTGCTTATAGATGAGCAGTTTGTTATGTATACTTAACTTGGAATGTCTTCCTAGTAGCCAGTACATTTGTCTGAATTTATTTTCAAATTCATCACGTTTCTTCTTAACATGCGGCTTCCATTTCAGTTTTACACCTAGTGTCATTCCTAGATACTTTGCTTCATTTGCATATAGTATTTGTACCGAGTTAATGAAAATGGGAAGGTTGTTTATTTTCCGGTAAGTAAAATTAACATGAGTAGATTTGGTCTCGTTGAGAACAATTCGCCATATCTTTGTCCATCCATAAATTTTATCCAAAGCCGTTTATAGCTTTCCAGTAGCTAACTCGACTGAAGTATCTGTAGCTAGTATCGCCGTGTCGTCCGCGAACGTGGCTACTATGGTACCTGATTCTTCCGGTATGTCTCGAGTATAGAGTAAAAACAATACCGGACCAAGTACACTTCCTTGCGGAACTCCAGCAGCGATCTCTTTAAATTCCGAGTATTCGGTGCCATGTTTAACACGAAAAATTCTGTTTTCCAAGTACGATTTCAGAATCGTATGCAGCTCTCTCGGAAGAACCTGACTTAGCTTAAAATTTAAGCCTTCATGCCATACCTTATCGAAGGTTTGAGACACGTCAAGAAACACGCTAGAACATATCTTTTTCCCCTCTAGGGCTTTCTCAATTTCATTCGTAATTCTAAAGACCTGGTCAATTGTGGAGTGCTTAGTTCTAAAACCGAATTGATGATGAGGAATTAGACGCCTTTCTTCAATGATCGGTTGCAAGCGCTTCAATAGAAGTTTTTCAAATATTTTAGATATTATCGGCAGAAGATATATCGGTCTGTAGGACTTTTTTTCATTTAGAGATTTGCCTGGTTTCGGGACCATTATAACTTCGGCAACTTTCCACTGGCTTGGAACGTTTAATAATCTTAGCGCGGCATTTATAAGTTGGAGCAGTTTGATCAGGACTTTCTTTGGCATCTCCTTGAGAATTTGACCTGTTATCAAATCATAACCAGGGGCTTTGTTATTTTTCAATTTTTTAATTGCTTGGTTAAGTTCTCGTAGGGATACTGTTTTTATTCTAAAATTGTCCGGTGCCGTAATTATATAATTAGAACCTCCTGTTAATGCCTGTCCATCAAAAGGCTTACACGTTTATTCTAGGTGCTCGGCAAATAGATCCGCCTTCTCTTTTTCTCCTTTTGCCCATTCGCCATTATTTTTTCTTATGGGAGGAAATTGCATTTGAGGCTTTTTGATTCCCTTCATGGCTTTCTTAGAGCGATTAATTTGAACTTCTTTCGGCAGTCAGACCTTCGAGATATGTAGAGATATTCCGATTTTTGTAATCCCGTATTGCTTCCTTCAACTTGTTGCATAAGTAGTTTAAGTATGTTTTATGCTGGGGAGCACGGGATTGTTGCCATCTTTTGCGCGCTCTCCTCTTTTCTCTCACCAGATCTTTTATTTCTGGCGGATATTTTATTTCATTACTTTCTCTTTTCTTTTTGGAGTTGGAGTGTTGTTCCAGGCAGCGTTCTGCAGGACTTTGATGAATCTGTTGACTTCGTCTTCTATTTCGTTTTGTGTTTTTAGCGACACGTTTAGAACAATATGTTCAAAAAAAAAAAAAAAAAAAACACTGTGGCGCTGGCAGCCCAGTATGGGCCATGGCCTAGCTTCTTGACACTCATTTGTGTTGCTCATGTTGTCATTTTTGTCACATCTGAGCGGGGCCTACGGTTTATCGCCGAGTCCGAACGGCACTCCTTAGAAGCTTTTTCGTAGGCAATTTTACTTTCGGGAGTTTGCCATTGCCCGCCGAAAGGGTGATGGCGATTTGAAAAATTGTTGGTGACCCAGCCTGGAATCGAACCCAGACTGTCTGCGTGATAGTCCAATGAGCTAACTATCGCGCCATCGCCATCGAACAATATATTCATTGCAGTAATTTCTAAAACCGTCCAAGTTAGTTTTGTTGTTAGTTAATCTAGGCGCCAATTCTTTCTTAATTAGGAGTATGTTTAGTGTCAAAATGACTGGTGAGTGATCTGAGGAGAGATCATAACTTTCCTCGATGTTTGTAGAAAATTTGGCTGCTCCCTTTGTGACAAAGAAGTCTACAAGATCAGGGGTCCTTGTTATATCCGAAGGCCAATATGTTGGTTTTACGCAACGCGGTTCTTTTTGGCAGTACGTCTGCGTATGATTGAGGCCTTGGCAACGCTTGCATTGCGGGATCGATCTTGTGTTCCTTCGCACAGGTTCGATTTTGGCTACGATATTTAAAATAGTTTTGATACCATAGATATCTTCTTTATTTTCGGACTTATCGAAACTAAGCATAAACAGTGGAAGTCCCCGCTTAACCAGGATTTCCTCGTTTTCCTCTGTTTTTCTCTTTTCTTTTTTAATAATATTTACGACGTCTAGAACTTTAAAGCCCTTTGCATGGAGGTCGCTTACAATATCGTTTTTAGTACACGAAGGGTGAAGTCCTCTCGCTACTATATGTAATGGTCTTTCTGACTTATTTTCGAAAGTGTACCATTGGATCTTCTCGGTGTTTAATTTTTCGGACAATTCTCGGTAGTCATCGGAGTTGTCGACGTTAACTTTCCACACATTGTTGCGCAGTGATGTAACCTTATACTTACATTTAAGCGTATCTTTGAGAAAGCAATGCAACTTGCTTTAGTATGAGACCCCAACAACGTTGATTGGAGATGGAAAATGTAATTTTGTTGGGAGTTGCTTTTTTTGTGACTCCTGGCTCTTTTCTGGAACGACTTCAGGTGAGGAACCAGCTTAACGTTTCTTAGACGGTCTTTTCTTTAGGGTCCAATTTGTTTCGCGCGTAAGCTCTTCTTCGTCCGTATGGTATTCGCGACTAGTTGAGCGGAGTGGACTGCTTTCTTGGGCTTCGTTTTCTGCTTTGTTTTCAGAGCCTTGTTTTCCTCTCTGAGTATGTCTTCTTCTTTTTTAAGCTCTTGAAAAAGTAGCTCCATTTGCTTAAGCTTCGTACGGAGTGCGTTGTTTTCGTCCTCCAAGCTTTTATTTGTCACTGAGTCCGTTTTTTCGCGCGTAGGCGCTTCGGGCGGACTTCTTTACCCGGAGAAATTCGATCTTGGTGGTGGAGATCGTGATACCCTTGAACTTTTAGAGAAGGGATCAAGCGACTGCGGTAAATTCGTTGAATTTACTGCGTTATTTGCGTTGTTTGTAGTATTTGTTTTTGTCTAGGTTCATACGAGGGCGGGTCAATAAGTCCGTGACTTTTTGAATTTCTGACCTCTTTACTGAAACAGCAACACTGCTCCTGTCAACAGGCATCTGTCAGTTGACTCCTGTCAAAATTTAAACTTGCTGCGTCAGTTAGTTTGTGTTTGACAGCTATTTTTATCAGACTACTCACTAATTTGAGGAGAAAATAGAAAAAAGTGAATTTCGTGTGCTTATTAAGCATTATTTCTTGCGAAAAAAAACCATTACCGAGACCAAGGCTAAGCTTGATAAATACTATGGGGACTCTGCACCATCGATTTCAATGGTAAAAAAGTGGTTTACTGAATTTCGTTGTGGCCGTACAAGCACTGAAGATGCCGAACGTCCTGGACGCCCAGTTGAGGTCTCTACACCCGAAACAATCGAAAAAATTCACGATATGGTGTTGGCCAACCAAAGATTGAAAGTGCGAGAGATTGTGGAAGCCATCTTGATGGCTCAGTGGTTTCAATTTTGAATGATCACTTGGGCATGAGAAAACTTTCCGCAAGATGGGTGCCGCGTTTGCTCACAGTCGACCACAAACGCAATCGTGTAACAACTTCACAGGAAGGTTTGGCGTTGTTTAATCGCAATATGGAGCAGTTTTTGCGCCGTTTTGTAACCGTGGACGAAACATGGATCCATCACAACACACCAGAGAACAAACAACAGTCAAAACAGTGGGTTTCTAATCGGCGCCAAAGAAGGCCAAGGTGGGTTTGTCAGCCAATAAAGTTATGGCGACTGTTTTTTGGGATGCACGCGGGATAATCCACATTGACTACCTTCAAAAGGGAAGAACAATCAATGGGGAATATTATGCCAACTTATTGGACCGATTCAATGACGATTTGAAAAAAAAAACGACCTCATTTGGCCAAGAAAAAAGTTCTTTTCCACCAAGACAATGCAAGGGTGCACACATGTGCAGTTGCCATGGCAAAAATCCATGAATTGGGCTATGAATTGCTCCCTCATCCACCCTATTCTCCAGATTTGGCTCCGAGCGACTACTTCTTGTTCCCAAACCTGAAGAAATGGCTTGGTGGAAAAAGATTTGACTCCAATGATGAAGTCATCTCGCAAACAAAGGCCTATTTTGAGGACCTCGACAAATCATTTTTTTGGAAGGGATAAAAAAATTGGAGAAGCGTTGGACAAAGTGTATAGAGCTCAAGGGAGACTACGTTGAAAAATAAAATTATTTTTTTATCAAAAAATCTGTGTTTTAATCCAAAAGTCACGGACTTATTGACCCGCCCTCGTATTTAGATCCCACGAGTATGGGGGAAGGGATGTCCACCGCATCAGAGACCCCTGTAATGCGGTAAGGCCACGTTACAACCAGCGGTCGCCAGGTATCCGGAGGGCTCCGTTCGCGGTGCTCTATTGATTTTACATCCCGAGCACCATTCAGGCCTTAGCACGGGTCGCATTACACCTTGCCTTGAGGATGGGATACTTATTTGAGTGGCAGCGCCCCCTCACGGATCTGGGAATCCGGCCCAGATGGATTTTAGTCGCCTCTTACGAAAGGCATTGCTACGGCGGGTATATTTTAACCCCTACCCGCAGGGGTACAAATAACTCACGTCCTCAAAAAACAATCCAGACAACTAACATTTTAAAGTTATACCAAGGGATTTTGGGTGACTATTCCTGTAATTGACACATAAAAACCAACTCCTTAACATCTTTAACACTAATGGAAGAATAGTAAGAGAAATCGTAAAAAACTAAGGAGGTGTTCGTCTATTCAACGAGGGATAACCATCCAGAGTTAAGACAGAATATCACAGTAGATTACTCTTTATTTCTTCTCCTGCTTTGTAGCAAAGTTGCTTCATTATGGAAATATTATAAAGGCGACTTGAACATCTCCAGCCCCTTTTGGAAGTATCATACAAGTGACAAAACAGTCCAAAACATTTGCATGTTAGCTATCATATTCCTTTTATCATTTTATGTACAGCTACGAGTCTAACTCTTAAATTTATCAAAAGGACAGTTACTGCAGCCATTCTTCAAAGCCAAGACTTTGAAAATCCATTTATAAGTGGAAAAATGAAAATCAGTGATCTTCGAAAATTAAAAAAGCACCCGAGTAAAGAACCATCATTACCGTAGATCACTTATTTGCTACTATTTCCATGACAAAACATAGACAAACATCGTTTCCTATCAGAAAAATAGAACAGCATTTGAAAAGCTAAACTCCTTTCATGATTCCTGTACACTGATACGGTTGTAAAGGGATAGATATGTAGATATTTTATTTCGTACATAAATTACATTGATTTTGTTACCACACAGTTTTGTTACATACAGAGATATGATAGAATTGAATCTTTCTACTGGAACATTTTTTATTAAAATTACGTTTTAGTATTAAGAAAAAGAAAACAATTTCATTTTAAAAGAAAATACAATCATATTAAAATATGAGAAAACAAAATCGTCTTGACTAGAACTTAAAATTAATCATTTTATAAAGAAATGAGAGATACATGTAATAATAACAGTATACAATTGAACATATTTAAATAAATTAATTACAGTACAGCCTCGCTTGTCCAGACATTCGCTAGCTCGGATACTCCAGTACTCCGGACACTATTTCATTTCGGACACTTTCAAAATGTTACCTCTACTATCCGGACAGATTATTCAATTTGACTGTTCAATAGAAATACATTTGTTTACACACTTACGCGAACTCCCCTATTGTTCTTTTCGTTATTTAGTAGGCTACTTTTTACCGTTGCAATTTTTGCAATGCGAGTCCAAATTTGTTGATTTTTCTTTCGCATCAATTTGTGAGACGCAGTTCTCCTTTTGGATTCAGCTTGGAGAGGATTTCAAGAGAAAAATATTAAAAAGAATTGGTCAATATAATGGCCAGAATTGGAATCCCAATGGGATGATGAAGACCTTATACCAGTTGCACAGTTACAGCAAAAAATTGACTCATCGCTTGATGATTTAAATAGCTTAATTAAAATCATTGACCCAAATCGTATCACATCTATGGATGAAATAAGTAAATAGGCAAACTGGTTAAAATGAGTTCTTTTACGATTTGTCCGTAATATTGGTCAGGGGCATTCAGTGGGCTGGAGAAAATAATGCATCGCAAATGGATATTCTTTTCCTAAAGAGGTTACGTGAAGAAGCTGTAAAGAAGTTTTTAGACATAGTATTTCAGCCAAAAATAAACACGTTCTTTGGTACTCTTTAAAAACGTACTCTTTTCTCTGTATATTTAAACTATATGTACGAATAGTATGTACATACAAATATGAAATTTAATTTTTTTTAATAAAAGGTGTTTTTTTCCGGTTGCCCACTTTATTTTAGTTTTTCTCTATAGTCTGACTGGAAGTCAGTATGTATATATTTCAGAAAATAAGTAAACATATAAATATATAATTTTGTAAACATCTTTATTTTTTACTAGATATTTGTGTTTAGTTCGTTTCCGAGAGGATTATCAGCAAAACAACAACGCTCAAGAAATATCGCACTAGATTTTGCAATCTTATTAGAGATCAATTTAACATTCGTATTTTTATGTATATTGAATGATAACGGTGGAAAATTAGCATCGTTTTTAAGATTTTGTTTTGAGATGTTTGAAGTTTATTGATATGGCATTATGCACATTCTCGCCATACTTGGCACCCATAAAGTAAAATTGACTGAAATATTACTTCATGAATGAGTAGCGATCCACCCCGACTTGGCACGGGTGTAATTTAGAGAACCAATTGAAGAATGTGAAGTACTGCCTTTGATTATAGAATTTTTTTATACACAATGTTTGCGGCTGACTTTTGGTTACACAAGATGAACAAATTTTGTTTGGAAATGACTCGCGAAAGAGCTACTATCTATTGGAAAAGCACTCAACGTTTAGGTCTAGGCCCGCAAAGTAAAATGTCTGACCTTGTGATTTGTTAATAGTAATTAAAGATGACAATTTTATTGCAATTGAATGGCATGAATGTGAAAGTGATGTGGTGTCAGCAGGAATGCGCTAACAAATCAACAACAATAGTCCGATCAGAAGCCAACAGTATTCTTGTTATTGCAGACACAAGGCCACAAATGCTTGTAGAAGTGGTCGAAACCTTTGTCAAAACATCGGAGATATTCATCACATCCAGCCGAGGTGGGCATATACCCGAAGTTGTGTTTAAGAATTAAATTTGGCAAAAACATTTTGTAACTATAATATTTCACAACCAATAATGCTACACCGTAGTCAGCATTCCTAGCACAATCGAATTTCCTGCAATACTATGTACGAGGGCGGGTCAATAAGTCGGTGACTTTTGGATTAAAACACAGATTTTTTGATAAAAAAATAATTTTATTTTTCAACGTTGTCTCCCTTGAGCTCTATACACTTTGTCCAACGCTTCTCCAATTTTTTTATCCCTTCCAAAAAAAATGATTTGTCGAGGTCCTCAAAATAGGCCTTTGTTTGCGAGATGACTTCATCATTGGAGTCAAATCTTTTTCCACCAAGCCATTTCTTCAGGTTTGGGAACAAGAAGTAGTCGCTCGGAGCCAAATCTGGAGAATAGGGTGGATGAGGGAGCAATTCATAGCCCAATTCATGGATTTTTGCCATGGCAACTGCACATGTGTTTGTGGTCGACTGTGAGCAAACGCGGCACCCATCTTGCGGAAAGCTTTCTCATGCCCAAGTGATCATTCAAAATTGAAACCACTGAGCCATGCGAGATCCCTACGGCTTCCACAATCTCTCGCACTTTCAATCTTCGGTCGGCCAGCACCATATCGTGAATTTTTTCGATTGTTTCGGGTGTAGAGACCTCAACTGGGCGTCCAGGACGTTCGGCATCTTCAGTGCTTGTACGGCCACAATGAAATTCAGTAAACCACTTTTTTACCATTGAAATCGATGGTGCAGAGTCCCCATAGTATTTATCAAGTTTAGCCTTGGTCTCGGTAATGGTTTTTTTTCGCAAGAAATAATGCTTAATAAGCACACGAAATTCATTTTTTTCCATTTTCTCCTCAAATTAGTGAGTAGTCTGATAAAAATAGCTGTCAAACACAAACTAACTGACGCAGCAAGTTTAAATTTTGACAGAAGTCAACTGACAGATGCCTGTTGACAGGAGCAGTGTTGCTGTTTCAGTAAAGAGGTCAGATATTCAAAAAGTCACGGACTTATTGACCCGCCCTCGTACTAAATATTATATTGAAGTTTCTTGATATAAAATAAAAGAAACCCATTAATGAAAAATACTCCATTTAATTCTCAAACAATTTTAACAAGGGAGTCAAAAAATCAAAATCTAAGAAAACAGCCATCGAAGTCAATAGATTTCGTATATACCTATACAATACCTAGTCAAGTCATAAATACTGGTACACATCTGAACTCACTCATTACGAATGCAACACTGGACGCATCCATTTCGTATTGATTGCGATTTGACAGCTGATATTTATGCTTCAGGGTGACGTAAAAAGTTTTTGACATTAATTGCTTACATTCATGGAATGGGGCGACATCGAAAATCGTATTGTTGTAGTTGGCCTATTTAAATGCAACATGGAAAAAGGCGATATCTTTAGGACGTTGCGACCGCTTGGGATCACTCGCAATTTTGTCTATCGTGCTGTGAACTTGTTTGAGGATACTGGTGGAATACGAGACCGTCAAAGATCCGGCCGTCCACGCACTGTGGGAACTCCGAAAGCGATCAAAGCCTCGAAGAAACGAATCGACCGAAAACCGCTACGAAAACAGAAAATCTTGTCGCGGGTAATGCAAATTTCGCAAAAGTCCATGTCTCGCATTATCAAAGAAGATTTAGGACTCAGTGCGTACAACCGACACACTGTACACCTGCTCACGGCTGCATTGAAGGAAAAATGCAAGCGAAGATCGAAAGCGTTACTCAGCCGGTACGCGAATAACGCTCACTGACAAATTCTGTTCATTGACGAGAAAATCTTCACCGTAGAAGAATCGTTCAATAAGCAGAACGATCGTGGGTATGCTCGGTCATCCAGAGAAGCATCCCAACTCATACCGAGGGTTCAAAGAGGCCACCATCCCGCGTCTGTAATGGTATGGCGGGAAGTGTGCTACGATGGCGTTACCAATCTCCATTTTTGCGAGAAAGGAGTGAAAACATGGGCCAAAGTCTCTCAACCAATCAATATTCAACAGCAAACAAGACTCTGCTCCAGCTCACAAAGCAAAAACGACTCAACTGTGGCTCAAAAACAACGTTCCGGACTTCATATCAACAGATGATTGGCCAGCTGGTAGTCCAGACCTCAATCCGTTGGATTACAAGTTTTGGTCCGCATTAGAGGGCATGGCTTGCTCTACTCGATGTTACTCCTCAAATATTGAGTCGTTGAAGAGAGCCCTTGTAAGTTGTTCTAAGATTTGTAGCCATTGAATAATAGCATGTCCCCACCAAAACTAAATCAGAGATTTAGCAAGAATTTAGCTAAATCCACCTAAATCTTCACTTAATCTCAAAGATTTACTATACGATTTGACGTCTATAAATCCTGTCGAAATTTGAGATTTATAGTAAATCTCACTTAAATCGAGCGACACAAATCCTTTTTAAGGTCAGCACATGTCATTTTCGTGTGCTGACAAAAAAAGAATTGAAGTCTGTGTATTTTTTGGTAGGTATTTTTAAATTTTTACATAATTAAACTCATTTGCTTTGCTTGCAGACAATGGCAGGATCAAAACAAACAAAATACTCACCAACAATAGTTTTATGTAGGAATCCATTTCTCGAAATCTATAAAAAATATAAACAACTGTGACAAACTTTTTGAGAGTAAATGTCAATCTAAATCCTAAATTCCGGTGGGGACACCTCACGTAAATCTAAATCTTTTTTTTTGCTAAATCCGGATTTAGTTTTGGTGGGGACCTGCTATTACCCAATAAAAACAAAAAAAATTGTTTAAATATTAATTCGTTTTCATTTGGCGCTGCGTCGGATTCAAATAGAATTTACTATATGAACTAACGCAATCCTTACGCGATCCAGGAGATACGTTGTATAGTATTAGGTATTCAAAAACGATAACATTGCGACATTTATTACAGTTGCGACAAAATGATGGGCATGCTAGGATGAGAATGCGTAGTGGGAAATTGGCTACGATTAAAAGTAATTGACTCAAAGCTGATAAGCAATCCGCATTCGAGGCATATTGTAAAACATTACCCTAAAATGTGCGCACGTCACTACCGACGAAGCTGAAAATCCTATCAAGAAGCAGTTTTATGACCTCCTGAACGGAACCTCTCCGAAGTACGACGTCAAATAGTTTCCGGGGAGTTTTATACCAAAATCGGGAAGGAAAATGTTTTGGGGGATTGGTTGGTAAACACAGCCTTCGGTGATAAGCAGCATTAGGTCTCCAAGGCTAACGATCCACAAAGCAACCTGACGCTTTCCAGATGATCGAAGTGCCAACAAAATCGACGATGTGTTAATCGATGCGAGGCACGCATCTAGCATTCAAAACGTGCAGACGTTCGGAGAGGCAAACGTCGACTATTATCATTTTCTTTTTGCGGTTAAGTTCAAAGATCGGTGCTACTTCGGTTTGGCTAAACAAATCGATTCAAAACTCCTATCTCGCAGGACCAAGTGTCCCTGGTTTGCTTTACTGGTCCTATCTAAGAGTAGGGCGAATGGAGGACAAGATATAACCGCGAACTCTACAAGCTGCATCAAGGTGTGCATGTAGTCTAAAAGGCCAAGACTCGACTACATTGGCTCGGCCTCATCAAGAATATGGACAAAAATGCTCCACCCAATAGAATTTTCGATTCCCAGTCCTCGGGTTCGAGACAACAAGGAAGGCCAAACTTCCCTTTTAAAGGTCAAGCCAACCCAGATACCAAAGCGCTTGGTCTGGAAAACTAGAAGAAACAGCGTGCCTAGAATCGTAGAGGGTGAAAGGCTGCATTGTCTCAGGCAGAGACACTTCACGATTCGTAACTAACTCATTGTTTTACCAACGCTTCAGTAGCCATAAAATATTATGTATTTGCTGATGACTTCGCATTAACATACGAATATAATAAAAATATATTTTTGACTCAACAGTTCAACTACAAACTAGTTTGCTACACATTACTTACTCATCTAGGTAGGATAAATGATATAAAATTATTTAGCATTCTGAATTCCAATTTCCACCAATTGTGTGAAATTTTATACCGTGAAAAGCACAACTTAAACCTTTATATAAAAGCTATAAATATGCCAACAAGTAAAAAAAAAGCAAAAATTATGGGCAAATTGCTCGGCAATGCCACTGTTATGGAAGTGTTCTGAACAGCAAATTTACGAAAATCCGAAGCTAAGCTACAAGTTACTTAACCAAGAAATTTTGAAAGTGGCAGACATTGGTGGTGTCGCTGACCTCATGCAGGACATCGAGTATGGGGAACCTCGACGCCTGCGACCGTGCGTTTGGCCCGCCGCCATGCAAACGGGAGTTCGGCGATACACCCCCAATTTAATCTGCCAGAGAATTACTGGGAAAACAGGAGTGTGACGGATGCCACTGAGCAGATCTGCAAACACTGAAAAACGGTTCTAGCGATCAATGTCCAGCTACGTGCCATCACAAACAGAAGACACACACTTCCAACAACCTACATTTCGGATGTTTTATTTATTGCACCGTAACAAAGAATAAAATGGTGTGAATCAGTTCGAACAAAAAAAGCCTACCTGATGGTGTGCCGGTTATTTTATTTCTACTCCCGGTTGATGCATTGAGTTAAACATTTCTCGTATTTCACGTCGTCTTGGGCATAAATGCTTGCTCGGTGCGGGAATTTGATATCATCTAAAACTGTTTACCGACATTAGATGTCGTTAGTTGCCAACTTATTATTGTCACTTTCTTATTAGGTTCATACTTATTGTTAATTGAGTAAAGATTTATTTTGTGGATTGCGTAACATAGGGGTGAATTAGCTTTTTTTTTATTTGTTGGCTCTTTATATAAATGACATTCGAGTAAATTGAATGATGGAAATTCTGCTACCTTGTTTATCTGGTATTTGTTTCGATAAACATGAAGTTTGTGATACGTCAAGCAGCACAATGAACTTAAAACTAACTTTTATCGACATGCAAATGTAATGTAAGTGTATTCTTACTGCAAAAAGCAAAGGTAGCCTGTTCTTAATCTGTGCTAGATCTTAAAAAGGGTCAGTTATTCTATACAAATATCTTTTTTGGTGGGTAGGTGTGAAAATCTTCATAGACACTATGAACCCGTTGCTCATAGTAGTGTGAGATTCTTACTCACTAAAAACACGCCTCGCTTCTTATCAACTCGACTACTACTAAGTAACCTTATCAAGTAATCAAGTAGTTTCCGTTTCAAATAACGTTCGCGTGGGGCAGGTAGCTTTCCAGCAAAAGTACCTGTTAGTACCGCTATTATATTCGGATAGTCCTTATCGCGCCAGATCGAATGGTCTCTAAGTTTGTCTCGTCCAGAATTTGGAGTATTTTATTATTACAATGACCATGAAGACGAATATGGAGTTTGCGAGCAAAGTTAATTATTTCGTCCTCGGCGGTAACTATTCCTAAGTCTCTGTGGATATCACTGTTTCTGATATACCATGGGGCGTTCAAGATTTGTCTTAGAACTTTGTTTTGATAGCCTTGGAGAATATTTCGGTTGCTTGGTTTAGTACAACCCCAAAGTTGTATACCGTACGTCCAAACGGGTTTAAGCACTTGCTTATAGATGAGCAGTTTGTTATGTATACTTAACTTGGAATGTCTTCCTAGTAGCCAGTACATTTGTCTGAATTTATTTTCAAATTCATCACGTTTCTTCTTAACATGCGGCTTCCATTTCAGTTTTACACCTAGTGTCATTCCTAGATACTTTGCTTCATTTGCATATAGTATTTGTACCGAGTTAATGAAAATGGGAAGGTTGTTTATTTTCCGGTAAGTAAAATTAACATGAGTAGATTTGGTCTCGTTGAGAACAATTCGCCATATCTTTGTCCATCCATAAATTTTATCCAAAGCCGTTTATAGCTTTCCAGTAGCTAACTCGACTGAAGTATCTGTAGCTAGTATCGCCGTGTCGTCCGCGAACGTGGCTACTATGGTACCTGATTCTTCCGGTATGTCTCGAGTATAGAGTAAAAACAATACCGGACCAAGTACACTTCCTTGCGGAACTCCAGCAGCGATCTCTTTAAATTCCGAGTATTCGGTGCCATGTTTAACACGAAAAATTCTGTTTTCCAAGTACGATTTCAGAATCGTATGCAGCTCTCTCGGAAGAACCTGACTTAGCTTAAAATTTAAGCCTTCATGCCATACCTTATCGAAGGTTTGAGACACGTCAAGAAACACGCTAGAACATATCTTTTTCCCCTCTAGGGCTTTCTCAATTTCATTCGTAATTCTAAAGACCTGGTCAATTGTGGAGTGCTTAGTTCTAAAACCGAATTGATGATGAGGAATTAGACGCCTTTCTTCAATGATCGGTTGCAAGCGCTTCAATAGAAGTTTTTCAAATATTTTAGATATTATCGGCAGAAGATATATCGGTCTGTAGGACTTTTTTTCATTTAGAGATTTGCCTGGTTTCGGGACCATTATAACTTCGGCAACTTTCCACTGGCTTGGAACGTTTAATAATCTTAGCGCGGCATTTATAAGTTGGAGCAGTTTGATCAGGACTTTCTTTGGCATCTCCTTGAGAATTTGACCTGTTATCAAATCATAACCAGGGGCTTTGTTATTTTTCAATTTTTTAATTGCTTGGTTAAGTTCTCGTAGGGATACTGTTTTTATTCTAAAATTGTCCGGTGCCGTAATTATATAATTAGAACCTCCTGTTAATGCCTGTCCATCAAAAGGCTTACACGTTTATTCTAGGTGCTCGGCAAATAGATCCGCCTTCTCTTTTTCTCCTTTTGCCCATTCGCCATTATTTTTTCTTATGGGAGGAAATTGCATTTGAGGCTTTTTGATTCCCTTCATGGCTTTCTTAGAGCGATTAATTTGAACTTCTTTCGGCAGTCAGACCTTCGAGATATGTAGAGATATTCCGATTTTTGTAATCCCGTATTGCTTCCTTCAACTTGTTGCATAAGTAGTTTAAGTATGTTTTATGCTGGGGAGCACGGGATTGTTGCCATCTTTTGCGCGCTCTCCTCTTTTCTCTCACCAGATCTTTTATTTCTGGCGGATATTTTATTTCATTACTTTCTCTTTTCTTTTTGGAGTTGGAGTGTTGTTCCAGGCAGCGTTCTGCAGGACTTTGATGAATCTGTTGACTTCGTCTTCTATTTCGTTTTGTGTTTTTAGCGACACGTTTAGAACAATATGTTCAAAAAAAAAAAAAAAAAAAACACTGTGGCGCTGGCAGCCCAGTATGGGCCATGGCCTAGCTTCTTGACACTCATTTGTGTTGCTCATGTTGTCATTTTTGTCACATCTGAGCGGGGCCTACGGTTTATCGCCGAGTCCGAACGGCACTCCTTAGAAGCTTTTTCGTAGGCAATTTTACTTTCGGGAGTTTGCCATTGCCCGCCGAAAGGGTGATGGCGATTTGAAAAATTGTTGGTGACCCAGCCTGGAATCGAACCCAGACTGTCTGCGTGATAGTCCAATGAGCTAACTATCGCGCCATCGCCATCGAACAATATATTCATTGCAGTAATTTCTAAAACCGTCCAAGTTAGTTTTGTTGTTAGTTAATCTAGGCGCCAATTCTTTCTTAATTAGGAGTATGTTTAGTGTCAAAATGACTGGTGAGTGATCTGAGGAGAGATCATAACTTTCCTCGATGTTTGTAGAAAATTTGGCTGCTCCCTTTGTGACAAAGAAGTCTACAAGATCAGGGGTCCTTGTTATATCCGAAGGCCAATATGTTGGTTTTACGCAACGCGGTTCTTTTTGGCAGTACGTCTGCGTATGATTGAGGCCTTGGCAACGCTTGCATTGCGGGATCGATCTTGTGTTCCTTCGCACAGGTTCGATTTTGGCTACGATATTTAAAATAGTTTTGATACCATAGATATCTTCTTTATTTTCGGACTTATCGAAACTAAGCATAAACAGTGGAAGTCCCCGCTTAACCAGGATTTCCTCGTTTTCCTCTGTTTTTCTCTTTTCTTTTTTAATAATATTTACGACGTCTAGAACTTTAAAGCCCTTTGCATGGAGGTCGCTTACAATATCGTTTTTAGTACACGAAGGGTGAAGTCCTCTCGCTACTATATGTAATGGTCTTTCTGACTTATTTTCGAAAGTGTACCATTGGATCTTCTCGGTGTTTAATTTTTCGGACAATTCTCGGTAGTCATCGGAGTTGTCGACGTTAACTTTCCACACATTGTTGCGCAGTGATGTAACCTTATACTTACATTTAAGCGTATCTTTGAGAAAGCAATGCAACTTGCTTTAGTATGAGACCCCAACAACGTTGATTGGAGATGGAAAATGTAATTTTGTTGGGAGTTGCTTTTTTTGTGACTCCTGGCTCTTTTCTGGAACGACTTCAGGTGAGGAACCAGCTTAACGTTTCTTAGACGGTCTTTTCTTTAGGGTCCAATTTGTTTCGCGCGTAAGCTCTTCTTCGTCCGTATGGTATTCGCGACTAGTTGAGCGGAGTGGACTGCTTTCTTGGGCTTCGTTTTCTGCTTTGTTTTCAGAGCCTTGTTTTCCTCTCTGAGTATGTCTTCTTCTTTTTTAAGCTCTTGAAAAAGTAGCTCCATTTGCTTAAGCTTCGTACGGAGTGCGTTGTTTTCGTCCTCCAAGCTTTTATTTGTCACTGAGTCCGTTTTTTCGCGCGTAGGCGCTTCGGGCGGACTTCTTTACCCGGAGAAATTCGATCTTGGTGGTGGAGATCGTGATACCCTTGAACTTTTAGAGAAGGGATCAAGCGACTGCGGTAAATTCGTTGAATTTACTGCGTTATTTGCGTTGTTTGTAGTATTTGTTTTTGTCTAGGTTCATACGAGGGCGGGTCAATAAGTCCGTGACTTTTTGAATTTCTGACCTCTTTACTGAAACAGCAACACTGCTCCTGTCAACAGGCATCTGTCAGTTGACTCCTGTCAAAATTTAAACTTGCTGCGTCAGTTAGTTTGTGTTTGACAGCTATTTTTATCAGACTACTCACTAATTTGAGGAGAAAATAGAAAAAAGTGAATTTCGTGTGCTTATTAAGCATTATTTCTTGCGAAAAAAAACCATTACCGAGACCAAGGCTAAGCTTGATAAATACTATGGGGACTCTGCACCATCGATTTCAATGGTAAAAAAGTGGTTTACTGAATTTCGTTGTGGCCGTACAAGCACTGAAGATGCCGAACGTCCTGGACGCCCAGTTGAGGTCTCTACACCCGAAACAATCGAAAAAATTCACGATATGGTGTTGGCCAACCAAAGATTGAAAGTGCGAGAGATTGTGGAAGCCATCTTGATGGCTCAGTGGTTTCAATTTTGAATGATCACTTGGGCATGAGAAAACTTTCCGCAAGATGGGTGCCGCGTTTGCTCACAGTCGACCACAAACGCAATCGTGTAACAACTTCACAGGAAGGTTTGGCGTTGTTTAATCGCAATATGGAGCAGTTTTTGCGCCGTTTTGTAACCGTGGACGAAACATGGATCCATCACAACACACCAGAGAACAAACAACAGTCAAAACAGTGGGTTTCTAATCGGCGCCAAAGAAGGCCAAGGTGGGTTTGTCAGCCAATAAAGTTATGGCGACTGTTTTTTGGGATGCACGCGGGATAATCCACATTGACTACCTTCAAAAGGGAAGAACAATCAATGGGGAATATTATGCCAACTTATTGGACCGATTCAATGACGATTTGAAAAAAAAAACGACCTCATTTGGCCAAGAAAAAAGTTCTTTTCCACCAAGACAATGCAAGGGTGCACACATGTGCAGTTGCCATGGCAAAAATCCATGAATTGGGCTATGAATTGCTCCCTCATCCACCCTATTCTCCAGATTTGGCTCCGAGCGACTACTTCTTGTTCCCAAACCTGAAGAAATGGCTTGGTGGAAAAAGATTTGACTCCAATGATGAAGTCATCTCGCAAACAAAGGCCTATTTTGAGGACCTCGACAAATCATTTTTTTGGAAGGGATAAAAAAATTGGAGAAGCGTTGGACAAAGTGTATAGAGCTCAAGGGAGACTACGTTGAAAAATAAAATTATTTTTTTATCAAAAAATCTGTGTTTTAATCCAAAAGTCACGGACTTATTGACCCGCCCTCGTATTTAGATCCCACGAGTATGGGGGAAGGGATGTCCACCGCATCAGAGACCCCTGTAATGCGGTAAGGCCACGTTACAACCAGCGGTCGCCAGGTATCCGGAGGGCTCCGTTCGCGGTGCTCTATTGATTTTACATCCCGAGCACCATTCAGGCCTTAGCACGGGTCGCATTACACCTTGCCTTGAGGATGGGATACTTATTTGAGTGGCAGCGCCCCCTCACGGATCTGGGAATCCGGCCCAGATGGATTTTAGTCGCCTCTTACGAAAGGCATTGCTACGGCGGGTATATTTTAACCCCTACCCGCAGGGGTACAAATAACTCACGTCCTCAAAAAACAATCCAGACAACTAACATTTTAAAGTTATACCAAGGGATTTTGGGTGACTATTCCTGTAATTGACACATAAAAACCAACTCCTTAACATCTTTAACACTAATGGAAGAATAGTAAGAGAAATCGTAAAAAACTAAGGAGGTGTTCGTCTATTCAACGAGGGATAACCATCCAGAGTTAAGACAGAATATCACAGTAGATTACTCTTTATTTCTTCTCCTGCTTTGTAGCAAAGTTGCTTCATTATGGAAATATTATAAAGGCGACTTGAACATCTCCAGCCCCTTTTGGAAGTATCATACAAGTGACAAAACAGTCCAAAACATTTGCATGTTAGCTATCATATTCCTTTTATCATTTTATGTACAGCTACGAGTCTAACTCTTAAATTTATCAAAAGGACAGTTACTGCAGCCATTCTTCAAAGCCAAGACTTTGAAAATCCATTTATAAGTGGAAAAATGAAAATCAGTGATCTTCGAAAATTAAAAAAGCACCCGAGTAAAGAACCATCATTACCGTAGATCACTTATTTGCTACTATTTCCATGACAAAACATAGACAAACATCGTTTCCTATCAGAAAAATAGAACAGCATTTGAAAAGCTAAACTCCTTTCATGATTCCTGTACACTGATACGGTTGTAAAGGGATAGATATGTAGATATTTTATTTCGTACATAAATTACATTGATTTTGTTACCACACAGTTTTGTTACATACAGAGATATGATAGAATTGAATCTTTCTACTGGAACATTTTTTATTAAAATTACGTTTTAGTATTAAGAAAAAGAAAACAATTTCATTTTAAAAGAAAATACAATCATATTAAAATATGAGAAAACAAAATCGTCTTGACTAGAACTTAAAATTAATCATTTTATAAAGAAATGAGAGATACATGTAATAATAACAGTATACAATTGAACATATTTAAATAAATTAATTACAGTACAGCCTCGCTTGTCCAGACATTCGCTAGCTCGGATACTCCAGTACTCCGGACACTATTTCATTTCGGACACTTTCAAAATGTTACCTCTACTATCCGGACAGATTATTCAATTTGACTGTTCAATAGAAATACATTTGTTTACACACTTACGCGAACTCCCCTATTGTTCTTTTCGTTATTTAGTAGGCTACTTTTTACCGTTGCAATTTTTGCAATGCGAGTCCAAATTTGTTGATTTTTCTTTCGCATCAATTTGTGAGACGCAGTTCTCCTTTTGGATTCAGCTTGGAGAGGATTTCAAGAGAAAAATATTAAAAAGAATTGGTCAATATAATGGCCAGAATTGGAATCCCAATGGGATGATGAAGACCTTATACCAGTTGCACAGTTACAGCAAAAAATTGACTCATCGCTTGATGATTTAAATAGCTTAATTAAAATCATTGACCCAAATCGTATCACATCTATGGATGAAATAAGTAAATAGGCAAACTGGTTAAAATGAGTTCTTTTACGATTTGTCCGTAATATTGGTCAGGGGCATTCAGTGGGCTGGAGAAAATAATGCATCGCAAATGGATATTCTTTTCCTAAAGAGGTTACGTGAAGAAGCTGTAAAGAAGTTTTTAGACATAGTATTTCAGCCAAAAATAAACACGTTCTTTGGTACTCTTTAAAAACGTACTCTTTTCTCTGTATATTTAAACTATATGTACGAATAGTATGTACATACAAATATGAAATTTAATTTTTTTTAATAAAAGGTGTTTTTTTCCGGTTGCCCACTTTATTTTAGTTTTTCTCTATAGTCTGACTGGAAGTCAGTATGTATATATTTCAGAAAATAAGTAAACATATAAATATATAATTTTGTAAACATCTTTATTTTTTACTAGATATTTGTGTTTAGTTCGTTTCCGAGAGGATTATCAGCAAAACAACAACGCTCAAGAAATATCGCACTAGATTTTGCAATCTTATTAGAGATCAATTTAACATTCGTATTTTTATGTATATTGAATGATAACGGTGGAAAATTAGCATCGTTTTTAAGATTTTGTTTTGAGATGTTTGAAGTTTATTGATATGGCATTATGCACATTCTCGCCATACTTGGCACCCATAAAGTAAAATTGACTGAAATATTACTTCATGAATGAGTAGCGATCCACCCCGACTTGGCACGGGTGTAATTTAGAGAACCAATTGAAGAATGTGAAGTACTGCCTTTGATTATAGAATTTTTTTATACACAATGTTTGCGGCTGACTTTTGGTTACACAAGATGAACAAATTTTGTTTGGAAATGACTCGCGAAAGAGCTACTATCTATTGGAAAAGCACTCAACGTTTAGGTCTAGGCCCGCAAAGTAAAATGTCTGACCTTGTGATTTGTTAATAGTAATTAAAGATGACAATTTTATTGCAATTGAATGGCATGAATGTGAAAGTGATGTGGTGTCAGCAGGAATGCGCTAACAAATCAACAACAATAGTCCGATCAGAAGCCAACAGTATTCTTGTTATTGCAGACACAAGGCCACAAATGCTTGTAGAAGTGGTCGAAACCTTTGTCAAAACATCGGAGATATTCATCACATCCAGCCGAGGTGGGCATATACCCGAAGTTGTGTTTAAGAATTAAATTTGGCAAAAACATTTTGTAACTATAATATTTCACAACCAATAATGCTACACCGTAGTCAGCATTCCTAGCACAATCGAATTTCCTGCAATACTATGTACGAGGGCGGGTCAATAAGTCGGTGACTTTTGGATTAAAACACAGATTTTTTGATAAAAAAATAATTTTATTTTTCAACGTAGTCTCCCTTGAGCTCTATACACTTTGTCCAACGCTTCTCCAATTTTTTTATCCCTTCCAAAAAAAATGATTTGTCGAGGTCCTCAAAATAGGCCTTTGTTTGCGAGATGACTTCATCATTGGAGTCAAATCTTTTTCCACCAAGCCATTTCTTCAGGTTTGGGAACAAGAAGTAGTCGCTCGGAGCCAAATCTGGAGAATAGGGTGGATGAGGGAGCAATTCATAGCCCAATTCATGGATTTTTGCCATGGCAACTGCACATGTGTTTGTGGTCGACTGTGAGCAAACGCGGCACCCATCTTGCGGAAAGCTTTCTCATGCCCAAGTGATCATTCAAAATTGAAACCACTGAGCCATGCGAGATCCCTACGGCTTCCACAATCTCTCGCACTTTCAATCTTCGGTCGGCCAGCACCATATCGTGAATTTTTTCGATTGTTTCGGGTGTAGAGACCTCAACTGGGCGTCCAGGACGTTCGGCATCTTCAGTGCTTGTACGGCCACAATGAAATTCAGTAAACCACTTTTTTACCATTGAAATCGATGGTGCAGAGTCCCCATAGTATTTATCAAGTTTAGCCTTGGTCTCGGTAATGGTTTTTTTTCGCAAGAAATAATGCTTAATAAGCACACGAAATTCATTTTTTTCCATTTTCTCCTCAAATTAGTGAGTAGTCTGATAAAAATAGCTGTCAAACACAAACTAACTGACGCAGCAAGTTTAAATTTTGACAGAAGTCAACTGACAGATGCCTGTTGACAGGAGCAGTGTTGCTGTTTCAGTAAAGAGGTCAGATATTCAAAAAGTCACGGACTTATTGACCCGCCCTCGTACTAAATATTATATTGAAGTTTCTTGATATAAAATAAAAGAAACCCATTAATGAAAAATACTCCATTTAATTCTCAAACAATTTTAACAAGGGAGTCAAAAAATCAAAATCTAAGAAAACAGCCATCGAAGTCAATAGATTTCGTATATACCTATACAATACCTAGTCAAGTCATAAATACTGGTACACATCTGAACTCACTCATTACGAATGCAACACTGGACGCATCCATTTCGTATTGATTGCGATTTGACAGCTGATATTTATGCTTCAGGGTGACGTAAAAAGTTTTTGACATTAATTGCTTACATTCATGGAATGGGGCGACATCGAAAATCGTATTGTTGTAGTTGGCCTATTTAAATGCAACATGGAAAAAGGCGATATCTTTAGGACGTTGCGACCGCTTGGGATCACTCGCAATTTTGTCTATCGTGCTGTGAACTTGTTTGAGGATACTGGTGGAATACGAGACCGTCAAAGATCCGGCCGTCCACGCACTGTGGGAACTCCGAAAGCGATCAAAGCCTCGAAGAAACGAATCGACCGAAAACCGCTACGAAAACAGAAAATCTTGTCGCGGGTAATGCAAATTTCGCAAAAGTCCATGTCTCGCATTATCAAAGAAGATTTAGGACTCAGTGCGTACAACCGACACACTGTACACCTGCTCACGGCTGCATTGAAGGAAAAATGCAAGCGAAGATCGAAAGCGTTACTCAGCCGGTACGCGAATAACGCTCACTGACAAATTCTGTTCATTGACGAGAAAATCTTCACCGTAGAAGAATCGTTCAATAAGCAGAACGATCGTGGGTATGCTCGGTCATCCAGAGAAGCATCCCAACTCATACCGAGGGTTCAAAGAGGCCACCATCCCGCGTCTGTAATGGTATGGCGGGAAGTGTGCTACGATGGCGTTACCAATCTCCATTTTTGCGAGAAAGGAGTGAAAACATGGGCCAAAGTCTCTCAACCAATCAATATTCAACAGCAAACAAGACTCTGCTCCAGCTCACAAAGCAAAAACGACTCAACTGTGGCTCAAAAACAACGTTCCGGACTTCATATCAACAGATGATTGGCCAGCTGGTAGTCCAGACCTCAATCCGTTGGATTACAAGTTTTGGTCCGCATTAGAGGGCATGGCTTGCTCTACTCGATGTTACTCCTCAAATATTGAGTCGTTGAAGAGAGCCCTTGTAAGTTGTTCTAAGATTTGTAGCCATTGAATAATAGCATGTCCCCACCAAAACTAAATCAGAGATTTAGCAAGAATTTAGCTAAATCCACCTAAATCTTCACTTAATCTCAAAGATTTACTATACGATTTGACGTCTATAAATCCTGTCGAAATTTGAGATTTATAGTAAATCTCACTTAAATCGAGCGACACAAATCCTTTTTAAGGTCAGCACATGTCATTTTCGTGTGCTGACAAAAAAAGAATTGAAGTCTGTGTATTTTTTGGTAGGTATTTTTAAATTTTTACATAATTAAACTCATTTGCTTTGCTTGCAGACAATGGCAGGATCAAAACAAACAAAATACTCACCAACAATAGTTTTATGTAGGAATCCATTTCTCGAAATCTATAAAAAATATAAACAACTGTGACAAACTTTTTGAGAGTAAATGTCAATCTAAATCCTAAATTCCGGTGGGGACACCTCACGTAAATCTAAATCTTTTTTTTTGCTAAATCCGGATTTAGTTTTGGTGGGGACCTGCTATTACCCAATAAAAACAAAAAAAATTGTTTAAATATTAATTCGTTTTCATTTGGCGCTGCGTCGGATTCAAATAGAATTTACTATATGAACTAACGCAATCCTTACGCGATCCAGGAGATACGTTGTATAGTATTAGGTATTCAAAAACGATAACATTGCGACATTTATTACAGTTGCGACAAAATGATGGGCATGCTAGGATGAGAATGCGTAGTGGGAAATTGGCTACGATTAAAAGTAATTGACTCAAAGCTGATAAGCAATCCGCATTCGAGGCATATTGTAAAACATTACCCTAAAATGTGCGCACGTCACTACCGACGAAGCTGAAAATCCTATCAAGAAGCAGTTTTATGACCTCCTGAACGGAACCTCTCCGAAGTACGACGTCAAATAGTTTCCGGGGAGTTTTATACCAAAATCGGGAAGGAAAATGTTTTGGGGGATTGGTTGGTAAACACAGCCTTCGGTGATAAGCAGCATTAGGTCTCCAAGGCTAACGATCCACAAAGCAACCTGACGCTTTCCAGATGATCGAAGTGCCAACAAAATCGACGATGTGTTAATCGATGCGAGGCACGCATCTAGCATTCAAAACGTGCAGACGTTCGGAGAGGCAAACGTCGACTATTATCATTTTCTTTTTGCGGTTAAGTTCAAAGATCGGTGCTACTTCGGTTTGGCTAAACAAATCGATTCAAAACTCCTATCTCGCAGGACCAAGTGTCCCTGGTTTGCTTTACTGGTCCTATCTAAGAGTAGGGCGAATGGAGGACAAGATATAACCGCGAACTCTACAAGCTGCATCAAGGTGTGCATGTAGTCTAAAAGGCCAAGACTCGACTACATTGGCTCGGCCTCATCAAGAATATGGACAAAAATGCTCCACCCAATAGAATTTTCGATTCCCAGTCCTCGGGTTCGAGACAACAAGGAAGGCCAAACTTCCCTTTTAAAGGTCAAGCCAACCCAGATACCAAAGCGCTTGGTCTGGAAAACTAGAAGAAACAGCGTGCCTAGAATCGTAGAGGGTGAAAGGCTGCATTGTCTCAGGCAGAGACACTTCACGATTCGTAACTAACTCATTGTTTTACCAACGCTTCAGTAGCCATAAAATATTATGTATTTGCTGATGACTTCGCATTAACATACGAATATAATAAAAATATATTTTTGACTCAACAGTTCAACTACAAACTAGTTTGCTACACATTACTTACTCATCTAGGTAGGATAAATGATATAAAATTATTTAGCATTCTGAATTCCAATTTCCACCAATTGTGTGAAATTTTATACCGTGAAAAGCACAACTTAAACCTTTATATAAAAGCTATAAATATGCCAACAAGTAAAAAAAAAGCAAAAATTATGGGCAAATTGCTCGGCAATGCCACTGTTATGGAAGTGTTCTGAACAGCAAATTTACGAAAATCCGAAGCTAAGCTACAAGTTACTTAACCAAGAAATTTTGAAAGTGGCAGACATTGGTGGTGTCGCTGACCTCATGCAGGACATCGAGTATGGGGAACCTCGACGCCTGCGACCGTGCGTTTGGCCCGCCGCCATGCAAACGGGAGTTCGGCGATACACCCCCAATTTAATCTGCCAGAGAATTACTGGGAAAACAGGAGTGTGACGGATGCCACTGAGCAGATCTGCAAACACTGAAAAACGGTTCTAGCGATCAATGTCCAGCTACGTGCCATCACAAACAGAAGACACACACTTCCAACAACCTACATTTCGGATGTTTTATTTATTGCACCGTAACAAAGAATAAAATGGTGTGAATCAGTTCGAACAAAAAAAGCCTACCTGATGGTGTGCCGGTTATTTTATTTCTACTCCCGGTTGATGCATTGAGTTAAACATTTCTCGTATTTCACGTCGTCTTGGGCATAAATGCTTGCTCGGTGCGGGAATTTGATATCATCTAAAACTGTTTACCGACATTAGATGTCGTTAGTTGCCAACTTATTATTGTCACTTTCTTATTAGGTTCATACTTATTGTTAATTGAGTAAAGATTTATTTTGTGGATTGCGTAACATAGGGGTGAATTAGCTTTTTTTTTATTTGTTGGCTCTTTATATAAATGACATTCGAGTAAATTGAATGATGGAAATTCTGCTACCTTGTTTATCTGGTATTTGTTTCGATAAACATGAAGTTTGTGATACGTCAAGCAGCACAATGAACTTAAAACTAACTTTTATCGACATGCAAATGTAATGTAAGTGTATTCTTACTGCAAAAAGCAAAGGTAGCCTGTTCTTAATCTGTGCTAGATCTTAAAAAGGGTCAGTTATTCTATACAAATATCTTTTTTGGTGGGTAGGTGTGAAAATCTTCATAGACACTATGAACCCGTTGCTCATAGTAGTGTGAGATTCTTACTCACTAAAAACACGCCTCGCTTCTTATCAACTCGACTACTACTAAGTAACCTTATCAAGTAATCAAGTAGTTTCCGTTTCAAATAACGTTCGCGTGGGGCAGGTAGCTTTCCAGCAAAAGTACCTGTTAGTACCGCTATTATATTCGGATAGTCCTTATCGCGCCAGATCGAATGGTCTCTAAGTTTGTCTCGTCCAGAATTTGGAGTATTTTATTATTACAATGACCATGAAGACGAATATGGAGTTTGCGAGCAAAGTTAATTATTTCGTCCTCGGCGGTAACTATTCCTAAGTCTCTGTGGATATCACTGTTTCTGATATACCATGGGGCGTTCAAGATTTGTCTTAGAACTTTGTTTTGATAGCCTTGGAGAATATTTCGGTTGCTTGGTTTAGTACAACCCCAAAGTTGTATACCGTACGTCCAAACGGGTTTAAGCACTTGCTTATAGATGAGCAGTTTGTTATGTATACTTAACTTGGAATGTCTTCCTAGTAGCCAGTACATTTGTCTGAATTTATTTTCAAATTCATCACGTTTCTTCTTAACATGCGGCTTCCATTTCAGTTTTACACCTAGTGTCATTCCTAGATACTTTGCTTCATTTGCATATAGTATTTGTACCGAGTTAATGAAAATGGGAAGGTTGTTTATTTTCCGGTAAGTAAAATTAACATGAGTAGATTTGGTCTCGTTGAGAACAATTCGCCATATCTTTGTCCATCCATAAATTTTATCCAAAGCCGTTTATAGCTTTCCAGTAGCTAACTCGACTGAAGTATCTGTAGCTAGTATCGCCGTGTCGTCCGCGAACGTGGCTACTATGGTACCTGATTCTTCCGGTATGTCTCGAGTATAGAGTAAAAACAATACCGGACCAAGTACACTTCCTTGCGGAACTCCAGCAGCGATCTCTTTAAATTCCGAGTATTCGGTGCCATGTTTAACACGAAAAATTCTGTTTTCCAAGTACGATTTCAGAATCGTATGCAGCTCTCTCGGAAGAACCTGACTTAGCTTAAAATTTAAGCCTTCATGCCATACCTTATCGAAGGTTTGAGACACGTCAAGAAACACGCTAGAACATATCTTTTTCCCCTCTAGGGCTTTCTCAATTTCATTCGTAATTCTAAAGACCTGGTCAATTGTGGAGTGCTTAGTTCTAAAACCGAATTGATGATGAGGAATTAGACGCCTTTCTTCAATGATCGGTTGCAAGCGCTTCAATAGAAGTTTTTCAAATATTTTAGATATTATCGGCAGAAGATATATCGGTCTGTAGGACTTTTTTTCATTTAGAGATTTGCCTGGTTTCGGGACCATTATAACTTCGGCAACTTTCCACTGGCTTGGAACGTTTAATAATCTTAGCGCGGCATTTATAAGTTGGAGCAGTTTGATCAGGACTTTCTTTGGCATCTCCTTGAGAATTTGACCTGTTATCAAATCATAACCAGGGGCTTTGTTATTTTTCAATTTTTTAATTGCTTGGTTAAGTTCTCGTAGGGATACTGTTTTTATTCTAAAATTGTCCGGTGCCGTAATTATATAATTAGAACCTCCTGTTAATGCCTGTCCATCAAAAGGCTTACACGTTTATTCTAGGTGCTCGGCAAATAGATCCGCCTTCTCTTTTTCTCCTTTTGCCCATTCGCCATTATTTTTTCTTATGGGAGGAAATTGCATTTGAGGCTTTTTGATTCCCTTCATGGCTTTCTTAGAGCGATTAATTTGAACTTCTTTCGGCAGTCAGACCTTCGAGATATGTAGAGATATTCCGATTTTTGTAATCCCGTATTGCTTCCTTCAACTTGTTGCATAAGTAGTTTAAGTATGTTTTATGCTGGGGAGCACGGGATTGTTGCCATCTTTTGCGCGCTCTCCTCTTTTCTCTCACCAGATCTTTTATTTCTGGCGGATATTTTATTTCATTACTTTCTCTTTTCTTTTTGGAGTTGGAGTGTTGTTCCAGGCAGCGTTCTGCAGGACTTTGATGAATCTGTTGACTTCGTCTTCTATTTCGTTTTGTGTTTTTAGCGACACGTTTAGAACAATATGTTCAAAAAAAAAAAAAAAAAAAACACTGTGGCGCTGGCAGCCCAGTATGGGCCATGGCCTAGCTTCTTGACACTCATTTGTGTTGCTCATGTTGTCATTTTTGTCACATCTGAGCGGGGCCTACGGTTTATCGCCGAGTCCGAACGGCACTCCTTAGAAGCTTTTTCGTAGGCAATTTTACTTTCGGGAGTTTGCCATTGCCCGCCGAAAGGGTGATGGCGATTTGAAAAATTGTTGGTGACCCAGCCTGGAATCGAACCCAGACTGTCTGCGTGATAGTCCAATGAGCTAACTATCGCGCCATCGCCATCGAACAATATATTCATTGCAGTAATTTCTAAAACCGTCCAAGTTAGTTTTGTTGTTAGTTAATCTAGGCGCCAATTCTTTCTTAATTAGGAGTATGTTTAGTGTCAAAATGACTGGTGAGTGATCTGAGGAGAGATCATAACTTTCCTCGATGTTTGTAGAAAATTTGGCTGCTCCCTTTGTGACAAAGAAGTCTACAAGATCAGGGGTCCTTGTTATATCCGAAGGCCAATATGTTGGTTTTACGCAACGCGGTTCTTTTTGGCAGTACGTCTGCGTATGATTGAGGCCTTGGCAACGCTTGCATTGCGGGATCGATCTTGTGTTCCTTCGCACAGGTTCGATTTTGGCTACGATATTTAAAATAGTTTTGATACCATAGATATCTTCTTTATTTTCGGACTTATCGAAACTAAGCATAAACAGTGGAAGTCCCCGCTTAACCAGGATTTCCTCGTTTTCCTCTGTTTTTCTCTTTTCTTTTTTAATAATATTTACGACGTCTAGAACTTTAAAGCCCTTTGCATGGAGGTCGCTTACAATATCGTTTTTAGTACACGAAGGGTGAAGTCCTCTCGCTACTATATGTAATGGTCTTTCTGACTTATTTTCGAAAGTGTACCATTGGATCTTCTCGGTGTTTAATTTTTCGGACAATTCTCGGTAGTCATCGGAGTTGTCGACGTTAACTTTCCACACATTGTTGCGCAGTGATGTAACCTTATACTTACATTTAAGCGTATCTTTGAGAAAGCAATGCAACTTGCTTTAGTATGAGACCCCAACAACGTTGATTGGAGATGGAAAATGTAATTTTGTTGGGAGTTGCTTTTTTTGTGACTCCTGGCTCTTTTCTGGAACGACTTCAGGTGAGGAACCAGCTTAACGTTTCTTAGACGGTCTTTTCTTTAGGGTCCAATTTGTTTCGCGCGTAAGCTCTTCTTCGTCCGTATGGTATTCGCGACTAGTTGAGCGGAGTGGACTGCTTTCTTGGGCTTCGTTTTCTGCTTTGTTTTCAGAGCCTTGTTTTCCTCTCTGAGTATGTCTTCTTCTTTTTTAAGCTCTTGAAAAAGTAGCTCCATTTGCTTAAGCTTCGTACGGAGTGCGTTGTTTTCGTCCTCCAAGCTTTTATTTGTCACTGAGTCCGTTTTTTCGCGCGTAGGCGCTTCGGGCGGACTTCTTTACCCGGAGAAATTCGATCTTGGTGGTGGAGATCGTGATACCCTTGAACTTTTAGAGAAGGGATCAAGCGACTGCGGTAAATTCGTTGAATTTACTGCGTTATTTGCGTTGTTTGTAGTATTTGTTTTTGTCTAGGTTCATACGAGGGCGGGTCAATAAGTCCGTGACTTTTTGAATTTCTGACCTCTTTACTGAAACAGCAACACTGCTCCTGTCAACAGGCATCTGTCAGTTGACTCCTGTCAAAATTTAAACTTGCTGCGTCAGTTAGTTTGTGTTTGACAGCTATTTTTATCAGACTACTCACTAATTTGAGGAGAAAATAGAAAAAAGTGAATTTCGTGTGCTTATTAAGCATTATTTCTTGCGAAAAAAAACCATTACCGAGACCAAGGCTAAGCTTGATAAATACTATGGGGACTCTGCACCATCGATTTCAATGGTAAAAAAGTGGTTTACTGAATTTCGTTGTGGCCGTACAAGCACTGAAGATGCCGAACGTCCTGGACGCCCAGTTGAGGTCTCTACACCCGAAACAATCGAAAAAATTCACGATATGGTGTTGGCCAACCAAAGATTGAAAGTGCGAGAGATTGTGGAAGCCATCTTGATGGCTCAGTGGTTTCAATTTTGAATGATCACTTGGGCATGAGAAAACTTTCCGCAAGATGGGTGCCGCGTTTGCTCACAGTCGACCACAAACGCAATCGTGTAACAACTTCACAGGAAGGTTTGGCGTTGTTTAATCGCAATATGGAGCAGTTTTTGCGCCGTTTTGTAACCGTGGACGAAACATGGATCCATCACAACACACCAGAGAACAAACAACAGTCAAAACAGTGGGTTTCTAATCGGCGCCAAAGAAGGCCAAGGTGGGTTTGTCAGCCAATAAAGTTATGGCGACTGTTTTTTGGGATGCACGCGGGATAATCCACATTGACTACCTTCAAAAGGGAAGAACAATCAATGGGGAATATTATGCCAACTTATTGGACCGATTCAATGACGATTTGAAAAAAAAAACGACCTCATTTGGCCAAGAAAAAAGTTCTTTTCCACCAAGACAATGCAAGGGTGCACACATGTGCAGTTGCCATGGCAAAAATCCATGAATTGGGCTATGAATTGCTCCCTCATCCACCCTATTCTCCAGATTTGGCTCCGAGCGACTACTTCTTGTTCCCAAACCTGAAGAAATGGCTTGGTGGAAAAAGATTTGACTCCAATGATGAAGTCATCTCGCAAACAAAGGCCTATTTTGAGGACCTCGACAAATCATTTTTTTGGAAGGGATAAAAAAATTGGAGAAGCGTTGGACAAAGTGTATAGAGCTCAAGGGAGACTACGTTGAAAAATAAAATTATTTTTTTATCAAAAAATCTGTGTTTTAATCCAAAAGTCACGGACTTATTGACCCGCCCTCGTATTTAGATCCCACGAGTATGGGGGAAGGGATGTCCACCGCATCAGAGACCCCTGTAATGCGGTAAGGCCACGTTACAACCAGCGGTCGCCAGGTATCCGGAGGGCTCCGTTCGCGGTGCTCTATTGATTTTACATCCCGAGCACCATTCAGGCCTTAGCACGGGTCGCATTACACCTTGCCTTGAGGATGGGATACTTATTTGAGTGGCAGCGCCCCCTCACGGATCTGGGAATCCGGCCCAGATGGATTTTAGTCGCCTCTTACGAAAGGCATTGCTACGGCGGGTATATTTTAACCCCTACCCGCAGGGGTACAAATAACTCACGTCCTCAAAAAACAATCCAGACAACTAACATTTTAAAGTTATACCAAGGGATTTTGGGTGACTATTCCTGTAATTGACACATAAAAACCAACTCCTTAACATCTTTAACACTAATGGAAGAATAGTAAGAGAAATCGTAAAAAACTAAGGAGGTGTTCGTCTATTCAACGAGGGATAACCATCCAGAGTTAAGACAGAATATCACAGTAGATTACTCTTTATTTCTTCTCCTGCTTTGTAGCAAAGTTGCTTCATTATGGAAATATTATAAAGGCGACTTGAACATCTCCAGCCCCTTTTGGAAGTATCATACAAGTGACAAAACAGTCCAAAACATTTGCATGTTAGCTATCATATTCCTTTTATCATTTTATGTACAGCTACGAGTCTAACTCTTAAATTTATCAAAAGGACAGTTACTGCAGCCATTCTTCAAAGCCAAGACTTTGAAAATCCATTTATAAGTGGAAAAATGAAAATCAGTGATCTTCGAAAATTAAAAAAGCACCCGAGTAAAGAACCATCATTACCGTAGATCACTTATTTGCTACTATTTCCATGACAAAACATAGACAAACATCGTTTCCTATCAGAAAAATAGAACAGCATTTGAAAAGCTAAACTCCTTTCATGATTCCTGTACACTGATACGGTTGTAAAGGGATAGATATGTAGATATTTTATTTCGTACATAAATTACATTGATTTTGTTACCACACAGTTTTGTTACATACAGAGATATGATAGAATTGAATCTTTCTACTGGAACATTTTTTATTAAAATTACGTTTTAGTATTAAGAAAAAGAAAACAATTTCATTTTAAAAGAAAATACAATCATATTAAAATATGAGAAAACAAAATCGTCTTGACTAGAACTTAAAATTAATCATTTTATAAAGAAATGAGAGATACATGTAATAATAACAGTATACAATTGAACATATTTAAATAAATTAATTACAGTACAGCCTCGCTTGTCCAGACATTCGCTAGCTCGGATACTCCAGTACTCCGGACACTATTTCATTTCGGACACTTTCAAAATGTTACCTCTACTATCCGGACAGATTATTCAATTTGACTGTTCAATAGAAATACATTTGTTTACACACTTACGCGAACTCCCCTATTGTTCTTTTCGTTATTTAGTAGGCTACTTTTTACCGTTGCAATTTTTGCAATGCGAGTCCAAATTTGTTGATTTTTCTTTCGCATCAATTTGTGAGACGCAGTTCTCCTTTTGGATTCAGCTTGGAGAGGATTTCAAGAGAAAAATATTAAAAAGAATTGGTCAATATAATGGCCAGAATTGGAATCCCAATGGGATGATGAAGACCTTATACCAGTTGCACAGTTACAGCAAAAAATTGACTCATCGCTTGATGATTTAAATAGCTTAATTAAAATCATTGACCCAAATCGTATCACATCTATGGATGAAATAAGTAAATAGGCAAACTGGTTAAAATGAGTTCTTTTACGATTTGTCCGTAATATTGGTCAGGGGCATTCAGTGGGCTGGAGAAAATAATGCATCGCAAATGGATATTCTTTTCCTAAAGAGGTTACGTGAAGAAGCTGTAAAGAAGTTTTTAGACATAGTATTTCAGCCAAAAATAAACACGTTCTTTGGTACTCTTTAAAAACGTACTCTTTTCTCTGTATATTTAAACTATATGTACGAATAGTATGTACATACAAATATGAAATTTAATTTTTTTTAATAAAAGGTGTTTTTTTCCGGTTGCCCACTTTATTTTAGTTTTTCTCTATAGTCTGACTGGAAGTCAGTATGTATATATTTCAGAAAATAAGTAAACATATAAATATATAATTTTGTAAACATCTTTATTTTTTACTAGATATTTGTGTTTAGTTCGTTTCCGAGAGGATTATCAGCAAAACAACAACGCTCAAGAAATATCGCACTAGATTTTGCAATCTTATTAGAGATCAATTTAACATTCGTATTTTTATGTATATTGAATGATAACGGTGGAAAATTAGCATCGTTTTTAAGATTTTGTTTTGAGATGTTTGAAGTTTATTGATATGGCATTATGCACATTCTCGCCATACTTGGCACCCATAAAGTAAAATTGACTGAAATATTACTTCATGAATGAGTAGCGATCCACCCCGACTTGGCACGGGTGTAATTTAGAGAACCAATTGAAGAATGTGAAGTACTGCCTTTGATTATAGAATTTTTTTATACACAATGTTTGCGGCTGACTTTTGGTTACACAAGATGAACAAATTTTGTTTGGAAATGACTCGCGAAAGAGCTACTATCTATTGGAAAAGCACTCAACGTTTAGGTCTAGGCCCGCAAAGTAAAATGTCTGACCTTGTGATTTGTTAATAGTAATTAAAGATGACAATTTTATTGCAATTGAATGGCATGAATGTGAAAGTGATGTGGTGTCAGCAGGAATGCGCTAACAAATCAACAACAATAGTCCGATCAGAAGCCAACAGTATTCTTGTTATTGCAGACACAAGGCCACAAATGCTTGTAGAAGTGGTCGAAACCTTTGTCAAAACATCGGAGATATTCATCACATCCAGCCGAGGTGGGCATATACCCGAAGTTGTGTTTAAGAATTAAATTTGGCAAAAACATTTTGTAACTATAATATTTCACAACCAATAATGCTACACCGTAGTCAGCATTCCTAGCACAATCGAATTTCCTGCAATACTATGTACGAGGGCGGGTCAATAAGTCGGTGACTTTTGGATTAAAACACAGATTTTTTGATAAAAAAATAATTTTATTTTTCAACGTAGTCTCCCTTGAGCTCTATACACTTTGTCCAACGCTTCTCCAATTTTTTTATCCCTTCCAAAAAAAATGATTTGTCGAGGTCCTCAAAATAGGCCTTTGTTTGCGAGATGACTTCATCATTGGAGTCAAATCTTTTTCCACCAAGCCATTTCTTCAGGTTTGGGAACAAGAAGTAGTCGCTCGGAGCCAAATCTGGAGAATAGGGTGGATGAGGGAGCAATTCATAGCCCAATTCATGGATTTTTGCCATGGCAACTGCACATGTGTTTGTGGTCGACTGTGAGCAAACGCGGCACCCATCTTGCGGAAAGCTTTCTCATGCCCAAGTGATCATTCAAAATTGAAACCACTGAGCCATGCGAGATCCCTACGGCTTCCACAATCTCTCGCACTTTCAATCTTCGGTCGGCCAGCACCATATCGTGAATTTTTTCGATTGTTTCGGGTGTAGAGACCTCAACTGGGCGTCCAGGACGTTCGGCATCTTCAGTGCTTGTACGGCCACAATGAAATTCAGTAAACCACTTTTTTACCATTGAAATCGATGGTGCAGAGTCCCCATAGTATTTATCAAGTTTAGCCTTGGTCTCGGTAATGGTTTTTTTTCGCAAGAAATAATGCTTAATAAGCACACGAAATTCATTTTTTTCCATTTTCTCCTCAAATTAGTGAGTAGTCTGATAAAAATAGCTGTCAAACACAAACTAACTGACGCAGCAAGTTTAAATTTTGACAGAAGTCAACTGACAGATGCCTGTTGACAGGAGCAGTGTTGCTGTTTCAGTAAAGAGGTCAGATATTCAAAAAGTCACGGACTTATTGACCCGCCCTCGTACTAAATATTATATTGAAGTTTCTTGATATAAAATAAAAGAAACCCATTAATGAAAAATACTCCATTTAATTCTCAAACAATTTTAACAAGGGAGTCAAAAAATCAAAATCTAAGAAAACAGCCATCGAAGTCAATAGATTTCGTATATACCTATACAATACCTAGTCAAGTCATAAATACTGGTACACATCTGAACTCACTCATTACGAATGCAACACTGGACGCATCCATTTCGTATTGATTGCGATTTGACAGCTGATATTTATGCTTCAGGGTGACGTAAAAAGTTTTTGACATTAATTGCTTACATTCATGGAATGGGGCGACATCGAAAATCGTATTGTTGTAGTTGGCCTATTTAAATGCAACATGGAAAAAGGCGATATCTTTAGGACGTTGCGACCGCTTGGGATCACTCGCAATTTTGTCTATCGTGCTGTGAACTTGTTTGAGGATACTGGTGGAATACGAGACCGTCAAAGATCCGGCCGTCCACGCACTGTGGGAACTCCGAAAGCGATCAAAGCCTCGAAGAAACGAATCGACCGAAAACCGCTACGAAAACAGAAAATCTTGTCGCGGGTAATGCAAATTTCGCAAAAGTCCATGTCTCGCATTATCAAAGAAGATTTAGGACTCAGTGCGTACAACCGACACACTGTACACCTGCTCACGGCTGCATTGAAGGAAAAATGCAAGCGAAGATCGAAAGCGTTACTCAGCCGGTACGCGAATAACGCTCACTGACAAATTCTGTTCATTGACGAGAAAATCTTCACCGTAGAAGAATCGTTCAATAAGCAGAACGATCGTGGGTATGCTCGGTCATCCAGAGAAGCATCCCAACTCATACCGAGGGTTCAAAGAGGCCACCATCCCGCGTCTGTAATGGTATGGCGGGAAGTGTGCTACGATGGCGTTACCAATCTCCATTTTTGCGAGAAAGGAGTGAAAACATGGGCCAAAGTCTCTCAACCAATCAATATTCAACAGCAAACAAGACTCTGCTCCAGCTCACAAAGCAAAAACGACTCAACTGTGGCTCAAAAACAACGTTCCGGACTTCATATCAACAGATGATTGGCCAGCTGGTAGTCCAGACCTCAATCCGTTGGATTACAAGTTTTGGTCCGCATTAGAGGGCATGGCTTGCTCTACTCGATGTTACTCCTCAAATATTGAGTCGTTGAAGAGAGCCCTTGTAAGTTGTTCTAAGATTTGTAGCCATTGAATAATAGCATGTCCCCACCAAAACTAAATCAGAGATTTAGCAAGAATTTAGCTAAATCCACCTAAATCTTCACTTAATCTCAAAGATTTACTATACGATTTGACGTCTATAAATCCTGTCGAAATTTGAGATTTATAGTAAATCTCACTTAAATCGAGCGACACAAATCCTTTTTAAGGTCAGCACATGTCATTTTCGTGTGCTGACAAAAAAAGAATTGAAGTCTGTGTATTTTTTGGTAGGTATTTTTAAATTTTTACATAATTAAACTCATTTGCTTTGCTTGCAGACAATGGCAGGATCAAAACAAACAAAATACTCACCAACAATAGTTTTATGTAGGAATCCATTTCTCGAAATCTATAAAAAATATAAACAACTGTGACAAACTTTTTGAGAGTAAATGTCAATCTAAATCCTAAATTCCGGTGGGGACACCTCACGTAAATCTAAATCTTTTTTTTTGCTAAATCCGGATTTAGTTTTGGTGGGGACCTGCTATTACCCAATAAAAACAAAAAAAATTGTTTAAATATTAATTCGTTTTCATTTGGCGCTGCGTCGGATTCAAATAGAATTTACTATATGAACTAACGCAATCCTTACGCGATCCAGGAGATACGTTGTATAGTATTAGGTATTCAAAAACGATAACATTGCGACATTTATTACAGTTGCGACAAAATGATGGGCATGCTAGGATGAGAATGCGTAGTGGGAAATTGGCTACGATTAAAAGTAATTGACTCAAAGCTGATAAGCAATCCGCATTCGAGGCATATTGTAAAACATTACCCTAAAATGTGCGCACGTCACTACCGACGAAGCTGAAAATCCTATCAAGAAGCAGTTTTATGACCTCCTGAACGGAACCTCTCCGAAGTACGACGTCAAATAGTTTCCGGGGAGTTTTATACCAAAATCGGGAAGGAAAATGTTTTGGGGGATTGGTTGGTAAACACAGCCTTCGGTGATAAGCAGCATTAGGTCTCCAAGGCTAACGATCCACAAAGCAACCTGACGCTTTCCAGATGATCGAAGTGCCAACAAAATCGACGATGTGTTAATCGATGCGAGGCACGCATCTAGCATTCAAAACGTGCAGACGTTCGGAGAGGCAAACGTCGACTATTATCATTTTCTTTTTGCGGTTAAGTTCAAAGATCGGTGCTACTTCGGTTTGGCTAAACAAATGGATTCAAAACTCCTATCTCGCAGGACCAAGTGTCCCTGGTTTGCTTTACTGGTCCTATCTGCGAGTAGGGCGAATGGAGGACAAGATATAACCGCGAACTCTACAAGCTGCATCAAGGTGTGCATGTAGTCTAAAAGGCCAAGACTCGACTACATTGGCTCGGCCTCATCAAGAATATGGACAAAAATGCTCCACCCAATAGAATTTTCGATTCCCAGTCCTCGGGTTCGAGACAACAAGGAAGGCCAAACTTCCCTTTTAAAGGTCAAGCCAACCCAGATACCAAAGCGCTTGGTCTGGAAAACTAGAAGAAACAGCGTGCCTAGAATCGTAGAGGGTGAAAGGCTGCATTGTCTCAGGCAGAGACACTTCACGATTCGTAACTAACTCATTGTTTTACCAACGCTTCAGTAGCCATAAAATATTATGTATTTGCTGATGACTTCGCATTAACATACGAATATAATAAAAATATATTTTTGACTCAACAGTTCAACTACAAACTAGTTTGCTACACATTACTTACTCATCTAGGTAGGATAAATGATATAAAATTATTTAGCATTCTGAATTCCAATTTCCACCAATTGTGTGAAATTTTATACCGTGAAAAGCACAACTTAAACCTTTATATAAAAGCTATAAATATGCCAACAAGTAAAAAAAAAGCAAAAATTATGGGCAAATTGCTCGGCAATGCCACTGTTATGGAAGTGTTCTGAACAGCAAATTTACGAAAATCCGAAGCTAAGCTACAAGTTACTTAACCAAGAAATTTTGAAAGTGGCAGACATTGGTGGTGTCGCTGACCCATGCAGGACATCGAGTATGGGGAACCTCGACGCCTGCGACCGTGCGTTTGGCCCGCCGCCATGCAAACGGGAGTTCGGCGATACACCCCCCAATTTAATCTGCCAGAGAATTACTGGGAAAACAGGAGTGTGACGGATGCCACTGAGCAGATCTGCAAACACTGAAAAACGGTTCTAGCGATCAATGTCCAGCTACGTGCCATCACAAACAGAAGACACACACTTCCAACAACCTACATTTCGGATGTTTTATTTATTGCACCGTAACAAAGAATAAAATGGTGTGAATCAGTTCGAACAAAAAAAGCCCACCCGTTGGTGTGCCGGTTATTTTATTTCTACTCCCGGTTGATGCGTTGAGTTAAAAATTCCTCGTATTTCACGTCGTCTTGGGCATAAATGCTTGCTCGGTGCGGGAATTTGATATCATCTAAAACTGTTTACCGACATTAGATGTCACTAGTTTTTGTTGCTATCATTTTGTTGTTCGTTTAGAGCACTCAATTTTGATAAGGTTTAACCTTTAGTCTAATTGTGTGTTTGAGTAAAAGATTATTCATTTGAGAATGACCACTTGAGTTATATTTTAATTTATATTGTCTTAGAGGCCATCCAAAATCTCAACCCAGGAGAAACGTATGAATACAGACATTTTCCGCATCGAGTTTGTTTTGCTAAGATAACGACGAAGTTATTTAATTGTTTAATAACTTTTTTGTTTCTATTTTTCTTTCGAAACAAACTTGGAACTAGGATTGGATAATTTTTACATACCTCGCAGTCTTGTTCTGACTTTTGTAGACGTCATATGCACTATTCAATTGCCTTTTTAATAGATATTCGCAAAACTTATGCTACACTTAATATTTACGCAGCTGCTTACTTTACCATGAAATTAATCAAAATCTGTGAGAGAAGTAATGTGGAAAAAGACGAATAAAATTTTATTTTGTTGATAAATGCAAACATGTTAAAAATAATTATCCGAACTAGTTGTTCCATTAAATTGACGACCAAGTAAACATGAAAGAACTAGAACATAAATGATTTTCCAATAAGAAATTTCATTTCAGTTATTAGAAAGAACACGTTTTACGAAATAACATTTAAATTAATAGAATGATGAGCTATTCAAAATTAAAAAACAAAAATAGCCAAATGTGTTTGATAAGTAAAAGACATCATAAGAAATAAAGTCCAGTAATGTCTTCCGCTCAAACACTGCACCAAACCGTAACACGTAACATAATCTGCTTATTAAAAAAGCCTTGTACCTGAAAATATGCCTTTATTTCATGACAACGTTGATGTCTCTTGTCTCCCTTGGCTCTACTATAAAATCTGCCCACAACACCTCAGAAGAAATAAAACGAAGTGTTGTTAGCCAAGAAGGCAATAATTGAGTAATAACGCCCTATCATAAAAACTAAGGAGACTCTATATGAGACTTTGATCTTCCCAATCCTAAATTGGGGTGCTGAAGCATGGACTCTTTTCAAAAGCGGATGGAGATATATTCAATAGTTTCGAGAAAAATCCTTCGAAATATATTGCATTTGGAGAAAAAGATTCAGCGACGAACTCTACGAGCTATAAGGCAACTTCGTCATAAAAGGGGACTCAAATCTATTTGTAGTGTGCAACTGGAGGCAGATAGCTAAAGATGGTTAGACGAGGCCCATTTCACCCTGAACTGTAGCGTAACCAAAGTTAAATTAAGTTAAGCTAATGTTTCGGCACACGAAATGAACACACTCATTCGCAAACATTAATGAATTCAATTCCTCTTTAAATGTAGAACTCTGATATAAGAGTAGCACGTGCCGGGAAACCTATAAGGCATCACCCAACGTAGGTATTTGGTAGTTTCTCCGAAAGGACCACAAACGATTATTCGAGACATAGAAAACATCTCCAATTTTGACCGTACTTAAGCGCCCAGTCAACATGCCTGCCATCTCTCATTGTCATTCAACGGTGGCGCTTTTTGATATTAAAGCAGTTTTCAATAACGTTGACATCTAATTGGTCATCAACTTTCATCAAGAAATTGACATAAATAACTGCCCGCTGCTTGATATACACGCTTGCAGCGTGTCAACTTTCTAGGCCTCATCTTAGAAAGAAAACTTATGTGGAAACAAAATGTTGCAGAGCGATATGAACAAACTCTATTTACTCTCTACTCATGCAAGGATGTTGTGGAATCAAGGTGGAATCTACAACTTAAAACTTTTCTACTCTCCATTTTCTGCTATTGAATCTAATACACATGGACAATCGGGAACCAAATCCTTAAATTCGTATACCACAAGTGCGAGGTTGATAAGAGACTGCCGGTCATCTTTCAATAAGATGCCTAAACAGCACGATTTCACATTCTGTTGGGTTCCAGCTAAATGCGCCACTGATGAATAGGCCAGACTCAGATCCGTAGACAACACCTAGAGACCAGCGTTATGCAATAAACTAGATGACAAATTTTCAAGCGCGCTCTAAGGTCAGTCATCGAAACAGCTGTGAGACATTTAGACTAACCCAATCCAGACACTCTGTCATTAGTAGACTTGCATAGCAGGGGCTTTAGACATATAGAGAAAAGAAATAAGTGACCAACAAATATCCTATTACCACTTCCGAGGTCCAAATAATATTGCTCAAAAAAAATATCATTTTCTTACAAATTTATCAAGAAATCTTTTTGATTTCAAGATTAGCTAAGTCGTCCTAAGCACCCCCCTAGGTATAACAATGCATCTACAGCTGATCTATGTGTACGTCAAAAATGATGAATCCATAAGCACCATTAGCCAAAATTCTGCTTAATCACTCGCATATGCCTATGATATTGACCGAATCGGAAGAAAGCATCGTGACGTCAGCATCGCGTCCGTGAGTATCACTTCGCAAACGGGCAAAGATGGATAGAATAGTCAATGAGCCTATGTGACAAAAACAACTTCAAACTTTGACATAACGAACAGAGACGATAAAGAACCTTGTTTGCAGGATATTCTGACACAACTTTCAGCTCTTAGATCAAACGAAAAACAACACTGCGATTGCTGTTCCTTTTGAATAAAAAGCAAAGAAGCAAAGCTTAATCACTTAAGTACATATCTACGGCATCATAAACTGTTTTGATAACAATATTCTTTGGTCTCCTCTTGATGGATCATGAAAGGAAAAAAAATGTAAACAAGAAACTTACGCCATCGACTTAGTCAAGGGAGTCCGTTTGCAATGACTGCAGTGATTTCAATATTCAAACCGGATGAACATCAGCGATTTGACCCAGAATATTTTAAAACCTGCTCGGATAAGCAGTACAGTTAACTTACGATCGAACTTTGGTTTAGGTTTAGTCGCATACGATTAGAGAAACTTCAATTACGATGTCAAAAAAAGAAAAAGTGCTAGCAGTGGATAAAAGGACTCAAGCACTCTAGGCGGAAAAGGGCGACTTAAACTCAACGGTTTGCTTTACATGACACACGTATGTGCGCCTGATTCTAACGCATGAATCGCAATATATTCTGACCAACGAGAATAATAAAGTTACAACGATAGAGATGAAAAACATGACTTCAGTTCCCGTTTTAATTGCAGTATTGTGAAAAAACTCCAGATTGGGCTTAAGAACTTTAATCGCTAAGCGCCAGAAGCACATCGGAAAATACAATCCGAAAACTAACTGCAACTTAGGTTCCAGTTGTACCAGCCATATATCTTCCAGTTCCTGACACGAAAACAACTTAACAGTGCGTAACGTTGATTACTGAATTATTCATAACCCACATATTGATATTATAACACTCATTATCACCTTTCCCGATTGCAGATGCTGCACTTGTTACCTAGGGTAAACAAATGAATTCAAATTTTTAGCTCAAAGGACATCTGAAAATCGAACAAAAAAAAAATACGTAATCCATTACTTACGAGTTACGACCTATGGATCCCAGCATTTTCAATTGCGTATTCAGTTGGCAGATCACACATTTATTAAGCGTTCAAAACGGTTTGTTACAACAGTGTTGCATTTTACAAATTGATGAAAAAACAAATCATAGTCACGTCTCAAAATGAATTACGAATAAATGCAAGTTAAACCTTAAATTTTATTAGAACAATTAGAAACAACCAAATAAATCACAAATCCACATTTGTTCACTCCAAAATTCAACAAAACGACGAAGAATTTTAGGATTACGGTTATTGAAAGGATTATTGACAGTTTTGGAAAATTTCAAATCTTGTTCCAATTCCTCTTCACTTCTATGGAGAACTGAACGGTTTCAAGATGGAAGGATTCAGATGGTGAAACTGAATAGTAAAAACGCCATTTATTATTTTCTTTAAATTTAATAAATTTGATATTCTACTTTTATATGAACTAATAAAAAATAAGTATATTAGATATTGTATAAAAGTGAGGTAACGTGTGTATTAAAAATACAAATAGATGTACTATTGTAACGCTCTGTTCAACTACCTAAGTCACGAAAAAAATCAAAATTGTGACATTTGATATGTTTCGGACTTTCGGTTTACTATTTGCAAGAAATATTTAATAAATCTGATTAAAGTAAGGAAAAGGAAAAAAAGTAATTCGTATATCCGTTATCGTGTTGGATTCCTGAATTTCAAATATTATAAACTCAATTTGGGAGTTGGCCTACATGTAAATTGTGGCGAGTATTTTAAGCTAAACAGCCAAACGCAAGATACGAGTAAATAAATTGTAAATTGTGACATATTTTTGTTATTTTCAGTTTCAGAAAAGACAAAAAACTTATTTCTTACAAAAGTTTATTGAATACTCAACTTTCATAGCTGCCAATAAAAAAACCCATTGCTTTGTTGGGTTAAGAATGCAGTCAAGTAGCGAAGCTCTATGGAGAGTCACCTAGGGGATTTTTATAAACTCTCTTATTATCTCAGTGCTGCTTTACGGTATAGAAGCATAGAATCTTATTCAAAATGAGAAAATTGCCCTTAAAAATATAGGGTTATCCAATTTATTTTCAGGATTTGATATCCCTGTTTCAATAACATAGGTCAAATCGAACTGTCATCTGTATATGTTTAGTTTAAAGTTTGATATTCCAAAAAATTTATCGTTTAGCAATGGCTGAATATGATAAAATTGTGAAAATTTACTACAAAAATAGTGTACGAGAAGACTAGGTTAACATAATTGTTCATCTCAGCGTACATAGGCTAAACTGTAAAAAAATGTAACAGACGGTCCTCAAAAAAGATGGCCGCCGTTAGTGAAAGCGTTAAAGAATATCTTAGTTTATCTATTAAACGATGAATACAACACTTGGTCTTATCTTACGGCACATTATGGCGTAATTTGCATTAATAGAGTACAAGTCACTCAAGAATTGAAGTCAGCCGTTAGCTGACCACGAAACGTGTAGAACAAACGCCGATTGGGTGCTTGAAAATCAGCATTTCGATGACCACTTTTCATAAAACATTTTCTTCCGCGATGAAACTCATTTATCGCTCGATTGATAGGTTAACACATAAAATTGATGCATATGGGGAAGTAAAAATCCACATGTTACTTTTGAAAAGTCACTGTAGCGTGTTTGGTTTTGTCATTATAATCGAAAATTACTTTGTCAGAATTAAGTCCTACAATAACTCTCGTCGTGGACATTAGAATAATGTTATTCCATTTATAATGGCAAAATCCAAAAAATAAAAATAAAAATAAAATAATAAAAATTGGATCTAAACCTAAATAGCAAACGTGTTTTATTTAAATTTACTTTCAGAACAACGAAATGGACGACCCTGTATTATATTCTATATGATCCCTTTTCATTAGGGGAGAAGATTAGAGCGGCTGTAGAGTGACAATAACTTCCATAGTGATTTTTATTACTTCAGTACTTACGAATCATATGGCTAAGAGTATAAGTATATTCTTTCAACAACTCTAGCTCTGTAGTTGTATTTTTTTTTTTTTTTTCAAACCATGGTACACTATCTTATGCATACATTTTATCAAACTGAATTGCACTACTACCTTTTTCTGGTTAGAAGGTCATAGTAAAATTGTAAGACTTTTCTTTCAACACATACTGTCAGGTAGCAATTTCTCCTCTACTTTGCATAACACATGTGCCTAATATTCTCACTCAATTAAATCTTTGCCAATTTGAGTATATTCATCATTAATTATTGTCGAACCAAATAAACAATTAACAACAATTAAGCTTTATCGCTGTTGTTGTGCATATCATTACCAGATCCAGAGACGTTGTAGTAAAATTTTGCCAACTATTTAAATCAATTTGAAAATTTCTAAATTGCCTATTCACTGTACAATCTTCACTAGGAATGCGCGAGTTGATGCATCATATTTGCATATATAGGTATATACATGCGTATGAATATCGGGATGTGAAGCTTCACAAAACGAGGTTCACCTTTATGCCTCTAAGAATAACAATCACTTTCAGGGTCAGCTGCTATAATACCAAAATACAAAAAACTTCACTGGAAAGCCTTATTTCATAATCAAATCACGCCTATCTAACTATTTAGTATGCGTCGAATGATAATTGTCACTTTATCTTATGTGATGCGCGCATTTCAATCGAGATTGACGCGACAGTTTCTGTTTTGTACTGTACTCGTATCTATACTTGTAGTTGCAAAAGCCTTGTCGACAGATGTCTTCTACGCAATACTTAGTAAAGGTTAAGACCTCTACGAATTCAAATTTTTTTATAAAGCGAAATCTAAAGTTAATGGGTTTTTAAATTAATTGAGTTATGTGCCAATATAAAATAGGAGTTACTGCGTTGTAAATTGACACTTAGCAGGGATGACACTTTTTTATCCTTTGATGACCGGTGCTTGATGTTTTGAATCATTTGCAAGTTAATCGATACAAATTTGCCTTTCTACGTGAATTTCACCAAAAAAATGTTTATAATCGTCTTGATTGGTACTGAGCATATTTCAAAAAATTATCACGAATTTGATGTGCAAAGATAATAACCCAGATACATATTTAGTCAAATGCGCGTATGTACTGTATGTGCAGTGTGTAATGAATAACAGAGGCTAAGACACAATGGCAATTAAAGAACATGAAAGCATTAGCAACGATCGGCAGTAAAAGGATTTGCTGACGGTGACTGGGCTTTAAGCTTGAGTACAACAAAGCTACTGGAGCGGATGTCCAGACTGCCGAGCTTTTCAAAGCGGCAAGCGAGGACTTGGTAACGAGTATACATGCCCGATGAATGGAACCTTATGGATGGACTTCAGGCCAGGATCAAATATTTATAATACGGCAGATCTTGGAGAAACTCCATTAGCTTCAGATAGGTACACGTCTGTGGACGATGGCAGTGGAGAATGCACTCTGCGCTGTCATGTGATTTCTTTAACACTGTTCTTGAAAGAATAGTGCAAAGCTCAACGAAAAATACAGAGGCACAATCTTTCAAAAGTCTGTCCAATTACACGCATACGTCAACGATATTGGTATTATCGAAAGAAAGCAGCGTGATGTTAGTGGTGCTTTTGCAAGTATTTAAATGGACAATGGGTTTAGCAAAAATGACACTCAACAGCGACGTCTCGGAAGGAGCTTCACCTTCGGTAGATATAAGTTTGGGGTGGTTAAGGACTTTGTCGACATACGCTCCGCTATAAATTCAGATAACGAGATCAAATGCTGAGATCCGATTCTTGCCAACCGCTATTTCTTTGGGCTAACAAGGCAATTGACTAGCAAACTCGTCTCTCATACAACAAGATAAGATCTTAATAATCCCTGTCCCGCCCTACGCAGAGGCATGAACATTATCAAAAATGGATGAGGGTGCTCCACTCCGAGTGACTTTCTGTCCCGTCTGCATGGACGATGAGTAAAAGAGAAGGAACAACGATGAACTGTACGGGCTGTAGAACAAATCGACTTAACCACAAGTGTAAAGGTTCAACGACTGAGATGGCTGGGGCATGAAGAGTGCATAGATTCCGAAGCTCTATTCTCGGATATTTTATCAGTAATATTATAAAACCTCAGCTGTAATGTCTGCCGTAATTCAAACGTTGAGCCTACATGCCATGGCTCATCGAACGCTTGCAATACATTTATGCATAAGCTTGAGCAAATCTTTTTTCTTTCAAAGCTAACTTAATGCATCTGAACAATGGTTGAATGCTAACTACTGAACCCAAACTGGTGATAAGGGAAATGATTTTTCCCGTCAATAACTGCCAGCATGGATGGTGATGTCGCGATAGCTCATTGGACTATCACGCAGATGGTGCGTGGTTCAATCCCCGACATCACAAACCCCCGAAAGTAAAATTACCTATGAAAAAGCTTCTAAGGAGTGCCGTTCGGATTCGGCGATAAACCGAAGGCCCCGCTCAGATGTAACTAAAATGACAACATGAGCAACACAAATGAGTGTCAAGGCCATGGCCCATACCGGGCTGCCAGCGCCAGAGTGTTTTTATTTTTTTTTTTAAACTGGCAGCATGCATCTAAGGATGACCCTCTCAAAGATTTTTGATAAAATTAAGAGAATTTAAATAGGTCTGTAAGACTTCTTCTCATTCAGATGTTTTCCTGGTTCTAGGAACAATTTGACTTCCACTACTTTTTAGTGACTCCCACCAATGTATTCTTGTGTCAGCGCGGCGTTAATAATGTTAATAAGCTTAGTTAATGCTTTTCTAGGTAGCATTTAAAGGACTTCGTTGGTTATTAAGTCGTAACCCGAAGCCTTCTTTAGTTGAATTTTTTTTTATTTCAGTGCGAAATCCCTTTGTTGTAGTTGTCATAGTAATCTTATTATCTGACGGTATTTTCGATTTGCTGATATTGTTGTGGAGCGCCTGACCGCCAAAAGGCATAAAGGTCTCTTTTAGACGGGAAGTTAAGATTTCCTCTTTCTCCTGTTTTCCTTATCTCTTTTCGCCCATTCGTTATTTTTTTTTCCAATTGGTGGAGTGAAGGCTCGAGTCTTTTAGTGCCTTATAGTACTTTTAAGCGCATTCCAAAGCGAATAATTGGATTTCCCTTTTGCTTTTTGCTTAGAGGCTTTCTAGATACGTGTCTACTGCACGTACGCGCGTCTGAAGGGGATTATGATACCCTTTTATTGGGCGGAAAGATAGAAGAAGGAGAAAGGAAAATATTGTTATGATGTAGTGGTTTGAAACTCAGGTATATTTTGGTTTCGATATTGACTCTCCAGGGGTGGGAGTCCGAATAGGACGGAGAGCTTTTCTTCATTCGGAATGATTCAGGTTATAAATTTTAACGGTTAGTTTGTGCTTGAAATTCTACAACAGCCAAATCTACATGTCAGTGTTATGCCTTCACAAGCAGATTTTTCTGACTGAGTTCCAATTAAACAAATGAAAAACTGGCCATGAATAGGATACGAACCTTGACCCTCCGAGTGGTTTTTCTTAGCTGGTTACAAAGGTTATTCAAACACGTTTTATGGTATAGAGCACGACTTTTTTGCCATGCTTCTTGAGAAGCAGGGTCCGCCGAGTTTTCGGCCCTTTCGGCATATCTTAATTTGCCCGGTAACCACCGTCTAAGCCTTAGTGGTTCTTATTCTATCACGGTTTTTTTTTTTAAATTTTGTGACCAAAACCGGATAGCTTTTCTTAGACTTTTCATTACTTGCCACTTTTAAGTGCTAAATTTGGGGCATATAGCAATTTATCTCGCTTTATTTGCAACTTCCTGGCTGTTAACAACCTCAATAATAAGCTGGGTGTTTTTTATTGCAAATAATACACTCTGCAGAAGTTTGTTTGCTTATTTCAAAGTCATTGGAGAGACGATTTCCTGTGCATTACACAAGACGTACCCTTATGGCACAACGCTTGAATATGATTGATGATTTCGCAAACGTTAGATTTTCATAATTATGTTGAGAATAGCTTATTCCATAATTTTTTTCAAGACAGCTCTTTGACATTTAATTTATACTCAAAAGTTTGACTCTGAAAAACAAAACAAGCTTTACTTAGGTGATATATGGCCAAGGCGATAATGATTTGTATACCTTTGACCATTCTTTTCCAATCGAAGCCGGCTTAATTTTATACAGTTATACACAAAATAAGTCGTTAAGTTTCCGGTGAACCAGGTTTTGCCTTGAGCTAGCAAATAGAAAAATTATTACATCTAATATAAAATTTAAATCTTCTTTCCTTTTGAAATGCCTTGTTAACACAGACAATATGATCTATTAGTCAAATACGCAATATGGTATCTATGAAGCTAAAATAACACGCCCATGTAAAATAGAACGAAAACGGGTCGCAGCCCAAACAAACAGTGTAGCCCATCAAATTTACAACTTTCCCTTTCAACAAAGTTACAAATTAGGTAAGCCTTACAACCACGATCATGACTCAAGACTCTTCCATTAGCATAAGTATATAGTTTAGTCCAATCCCACGGTTGATGTTAACAATGCTCGTCTTAGTTGACCCGAAAAGATCGGCGCGAAATTCGAAATGTACGTTATCAAACTATAGTCCGAATAGATTGTGGTTTGGTTCCACCATTTGCAGATAATTTATCAACATTTTGCATATAACATTTTGGGAATTCGTTACACAACTAATTTACATACTTTTACACTCTTCAAATATGTACATACTCGTATATGTATCTATAACCGGTCATAGTACAATTTGTATCTATTTAAATTTTTGAGACGAAACATTACAAATTTGACTAATGACTTGACTGTGTCCCCTCTGATTAATTTCGCAAAATTTCGAATCTTTGTGTCTCTGTGTTTGATCCTCACCCTAAGGGCACTCTCAAATCTTCATTTATTCGAAGCTATTAAATGTTGAACAAAACATCTCATTGTCGCACTTTTTGTTTTTTCAACAAGTCAAGTCACAAGAAGTCAAGAGTGCGACATTTAAAGTGGTTTTATGTCCACTCCATTGATGTTGATCACTTCTGTGGCTTTTGTTATTTTAGGTGAACACTATAAATACACTCGGAATTCGATTTAGGTCTTTGAATTAGTCTCCACGCCTGGGCTAGGCATCTTGCTCTATTCAAACGTGACAAAAAAGTTACTAACCAGTCTGGTGCCATCAGGGAGTTTTCATAGAGCACACGAGCAAGCACACCTTTAGTTGTGAACGCATGGTGATAGTGTGAGGCAAGTTGGTTGCTTGTTGAATGTTGAATGTTAGTCTCGCGTGAGACGCCGTTGTTAGTACGTCGACACTGTAAGCTATACAGCGGCTCGTTTGTTAAGACTCGAAGCATATGTATAGATCTATTGAGGAGGTTAACTTTAGTGTAGGCGCGTTGCCAAGAATTCTTGCCCCGTGCGGTGGTAAAAAATATAACTTTCTTCCTATGCGCGTTCTCGTTTCTGGTTGATGACTTAGCGCGTTTTATTTTCTTTTGTTTTATATAAATTACGTGTGAAAAATAATAAATTGATTTCTATTTTAAACCAATTTTGTGTAAGAAAGCGAGCTTGGATATTATGGCTGAATTGCTGGATGGGCACCCTATTTGGGGACTGTTCTTTGTTTTTATGGACTTGCTAGTGTTTATGTGCAAATCAGTGTTTTATATTGCGGAAGCCATTTACTTTACGATTATTCCGGATAAATGGAGAAACTTAAAGGTGAGTCTTTGGTTAATAGATAAAGATCTGTTGTATTTAGGAATACTTACAAAATAATTAAAGGTTACCTCCCATCAGAATTTTAGTCTACTGTAGACTATCCATAATGATCCTTAAAAAGAGAGTTGTACAAGGCTCGGCTATAAGTCAATTTATACCAATTTTGACAAATTTCAAAGTACGAGTATCTTACATATTTCATTATATGTCAATGGAAACTTTTTACTTAAATCGGCAATTTTTGCTCTTAAATTTATTGGAGCATGAAGAGCAAAGTATACTTTTTCAAATTGCATTTTACGAGTACTATTCGTCATAATACTGAGCTGATTAAACTTGAGCCATTCACGAAACCCTATCCCTTGATATGTTAAGTTTGCATTTTTTTTACAAAATAAGTAGTGCCTCAGCTGTTTACTGTAAGGCAAGCAACCTTCACTTATAAAATAAGATAACAAAGTAAAATCTAACCTGGAGAAGCTCAACACCTATAACCATTTCACCGTCCTTAGGGAACGTCAGATCTAAGCCCAAGTATGAGAATTTGATGATTTTTAAGTAATTGAAGATCGTGAAAAGATCTGTGCTTCAGCTTCAAGTAGCCGACCGATGTAGATCTTTCTGTACAGAAGATAAAGTTTTTTTTTTTTCATTCAACATCCAGTATCCTTTACCGATGGAGAATTAACTTTCTCCTTAAAGCAAACAATATTAATTCAAGCCGTAAGCCGATTTTTCGCGAGCAGTAAACTTCTTGCATTTCGGATGATGTTTTTATTGTGAGAAGGTCCTATCGAACCAATGTGATCACTCTCACAGCGACCAGGTGGTGCCACTAATGTTTAAAGGAAGATGTTTGAAAAAACAACGTTTTCACGATAGAGGTAGAAAAAAACTGTCTTTAGTTCTGACTGTTGAACGACAGATGGATTGCCGTTGGATCCTTTCGGACATCTGGTAGCATTCGTTTAGTCAATCTCCATCCTAAAAAGTCATGCTTTCTTCCATCGTGGTCAAAATAAAGGCCTAACTGAGAAGAGGCAGTGGTAAATCGAGTTCAGTTTCCGAGAAATTACCTTCTGAGCAGTGCCAATCAAGTTCTTCAGAATCTAGTTTATCTCCTTTAGGATTGCGTTCTTTCAGCTTCGAAGTCAGCTGCAAAAGAACCTGGAAAACAATTAGGTTTATTGACCTCGGCAGAAACTCCAGGGCCAGTCCTTAGATCGAGGTTATAGTCATCCAGGACCAGCTTCTTTCCTAATTCAAATTCTGGTCGAAATTATTCCTCAGTACAAACAAATTCCGGCATCTTCGCGTCAAATAGCATGTCTATTAGACCGGACAAGGTCTAGTGTCAGTGCCAGTGCAAATGCCGCATCTGTTTGGACAGAAAAGAAACTTGAAAGTGTAGCCTTAAGGCGGAGATCAGTCCAAATAAGTCAAAGTGGAGAGTGCTTGTGGATGCCCACGCAGCTTCAAGTAAAAAATCCATGGATATAATTGGTATAATCCTGACTACATGACGACATGTCTTGTCAAAAATCTTCTTTACCCTGCCGAAAAGCCGACTGCCATGACTCAAATCAGTAAGCGTTTTCCTTTTTGATAAGGTGGACTACTCGCACTCCAGAGAAAGCAAAGTATGACCATACCATCGCTTTTTGACTCACCAGACGTTAAATCAGGAATTCAACCAGCAGGCATTATACGAGTGGAGACAGGACAGCAAAAAGACAACTCCTGCTCACCTCCAATGTGGCGAATTGACCGCAATCGTGGTTCTACAATATTTATATTGCTTTTTCTTTTTGGAATGCTAGTGCTGCTTGGCGACTTAAAGGAGATTTGATATCTTCGATCAACACTTCTATGGGTAGAATTGCTCTGTTTTTTCAGCAATTCCAGTGATGGGAACAGACTGCAAACATTATTTTCATCGATCTGTAAAAATTCTAATACAGTCTTCCAAAATCATCTCAGGATCTGCAATCCCTAGTGGAAAAATGTTTTCATATCCGTATTAGGGTAAACTGGTTCGAAATACTTGAGAAGGCATCATTCAGGTTTCGGAAAACTTCCTTTACCCTTTGTCTTATTTGAAGTTAAGGCGGAGTTTTAGAGCTTCTTCTTGAAGCATAGCCTTTATCCTTAAATCCTCCACTTCATCCCACTAGAAATTCGGATGTCCTTTAAAATTGTGTCTACGTGCATACTTTAAACGTTACGGAACTAAACGGAGCTAAAAAATCACCTTTTTTAATTCGGAGCTTGCTGTTTCTAGTTGTCCGAACCTCGAACTCTGGTACCTGTGATAACTTGATTCTCAAAACGAAGGTTTGATGTTTCTTGTCGCCTCAAACTTGGAGGTTTTAATTGATAGATCCTCTTTACTGGGACGTTATTGTCTATTCACTCTATGTGGCCGAGCCAGTGTAGTCGAAGTCATAATGTATCTCCATCATCGCTCAGTTCTTGTCTTCATAATAGACTGCATTCGTCTTCAGAGTTAATAGTTTTACGCCTATTTGTTGCGCAAAACAGAATTACCAACGACTTCCTAGAGTAAGTTTTTTGTAGAATGTCAACAATGGAGTTGATATTTACTCCGAGATGGGTAAACTCCATAATCACTTCGATATTACTATGTACATATTATCAAAATTGATGTTTCGTCCTAGGCGGTGAACAGATGCCTAGGTTTTTGTTGATCTGGACCTCAAATACTTGCGCCAACTCGTTTGCAGAACAAACCTTTATGATGGTGCCCTGGCAGCGAAAAATGATGTCATTGTCATCTGCATATACGAGTAGTTGTCGTAGCTGAAAGGTTTGTTGAAGATAGTACCTATAGTTTTAGCATATGAAGTGCGTACTATCTGTTTCAAAACTAGATTGAAGAGATCAGACTGCTGAGAACTAGTTAAGGGGAACTATTTTCAAATTGCAGATTGCACCGGGTGTTTTTAAGCGTCACGCAGCGCAGCTGAAACAGCGACCTTATTGTTCTTCGATAGCAAAGTCAACCCCTTTGATAATGTGTTGGCTTAGTGTTGGCTGGCAGTTCCCGTGCATGATGCCGCGCTACTGATTTCACAGATTGTAGGCGCTCCATATAACATAATAATCAACCTTGAAAACGCTTCATCTAGGCAACCTAAAACTACCTACATGTCATTGTATGTACCTTAAACGCAATGCCTGTTATATAAGATACCATTTATATTATTCTTCTTGTGTCAAATCAAAAATGTCTTACACTGCCTTTATTAAGTTCACGGGACCAATTTACATTGTTATAACCAAAAAGAAAGTATCTCTCACGCTTAGCTGATCTTCACCCATCACAAGATGGGAAGAAGGAAAAAAAAACAACTTGCTAATGGGAAAACCGTGCCGTCATTATTATTCGGCCACAGAAAAATATCTTTTCTAACTTGAACTTCTATATCTATAGATATTTGAGTATACGAGTATAGATGTACATTCAGTAACAATCCAACTATAAACTTGTAATCAAATACAAACAACATGTATAAGTTTCTAGTGGATGCAAAAAAGCCATTAGATACTCGTACAGCTTGAGGTGGTATTATAGTATATCAGCAAAAATTGAAATGCAGTGAAAGCATCTAAATGCAGCAGTAACAATAGACTACTCGAACCAATTTTATGGGCACTTACTACAAAAGGCGATATACCTACATATGTAGGCAGGAAAGGAAGCACAGAAACTTAAGAAGACGGATGAATCATGTGAAGTAGTATGTCCAAAGCGCGCCAACTATCACAAACTGTTGAAGATTTTCTATTGTCTGTCTTTGGCTCATATTGTAGCCAGGTGGCATGGCTCCGATGCGAGTATGTATCTAATGCCATATAACATATATTTGAGAATGCCGGTTGTGAATTTCCCTCTTGTAAATGTTAAACCAGTGAAAGGAGCTCTATCAGTTGCTTTAAGATTACGATTTAAAAGGAAAAAGTACTTCTGACTTTAACACTAAAGTTAAGTAGCACACAACTTAAAGACTATTATATCTCATGCTTTATGTAGTTTTACTGTTCAAAGACCGACAACGATCAAATGTTGCTTCAGATAAGTTACTCTTAAACAGAGTTACTTACAACTTGAGCAATGCTTTCTTTGGATACCAACGTATCATTCTGTTGTAGAAATTTTTTCAGTCTCATATTGAGGCTCTGTCCAGTTGCCGTAGCAGGATTTTGTGTAGACATCAACCAGTGCCTATTGAAATAGAGAAAATATAACGAAAAGGTACTATTGAAGAATCCAGATTCAAACCACATTGGTAGTACCATACGAGTATTTCCTAATTGTGATCATACTCGTATACTAGTTTACGTATCATATGTGTATACAATAGTAGATGGTAAATCTGATACCGGTTTATGTTTAAGCTATGCTGTCGTGGAAGTTTGTTGGACTGATCAGCAATAGAACCTCGTTAGTCATTTAGCTAGTATGGATGGTTTCCTGGTACAGCTTGGATTAAGCAAGGAATTAACATAACCTGATTCTTTAATAGTTTTGTATATTTATTTCGGGGATGTCTTTTGGCTCTCGTCTGGAGATTTTTGTTTGAGATACCATGTAATCTGTCCAGAAAACGCTTTCTTTAATCCATGGCTTTAAGAGGATATTACTTTGTCCAGTGTAAAAAGTAGCAGATCAGCTATACTATTTTCTGAATTGGGGATAATATTGGTTTCATGATTTTGCGATTGAGATCGCGACTAGTCGAAACGATACTGCCTTGATATAAAAAGAACTCGTAAAAACTCGTAAGAGCATAATGTGCAGAATTGCATGCGGAACAATGTGAGAAGCTTTGTTTTGTGCGCATTCGACCTAACCGAAAACGCCTGCAATTGGAATCGATGTATCTTTTCTGTATAAGATTCAAATACACCTTCCGGAATATTGGATGATGGAAAAGCTGGTATGCCTCAGGACTCCGTTGTTGCTCTTGCTTTATTTTTTATTTTTAGTAATGATTTCCTGTGTGCTACTTCTAATCTAGAATATTCCTTGATTGGCGATAGTACTCTCCTCTACAGCAACTACAGCATATGTTTGGCTCATTGTGTTACAATTTTAACACCAACACATTGGAACCTACCGCTGTTGGTTGACCCTTAATCCAAATTTTTTATTGGATGGGAACTCCCTTTAAAACCGCAGTATAAGGGGTGAGCCAGCTTACTCGAGGGGTTTCTCTGCTTTCTTCTCTAATACCCGAAATCGACGTGGTTTATGTATAGTAGGGCTGATAGGATCAAGGATTTATATAGCATTTGCCTTCTAAGTAAAGGACTTTGTATCCATTTGTATTGCCACACCGAAGTAGCAGCGATACAGTAAATATTCGTCACATCGCCACTAAAATATTAATTGTGAAATTGATGCTTATCCTGAAGTAAAGATCTCTTAAACTACTGTTACTGTTATGCTTTTTGCTTGTGTACAACATACTTTTTTTTCCCTCATTTACTTTAAGGCCCGCTCATCTCGCCTGCTCTTCATTTGCGGTACATTTTCTATGACGGTCATGGACGTCAGGGACGACAATGACATCGTCATAACCTCTGTAAGTGCCTTTTGCTTGGCGAGATTGCGGCCGATGGTTAAGCAAGGGGAATTCTCTAAATATACATATATACCACGAACCGCCGTAGGTAATGGTAAGATTTATTGCACAAAGCAAAGCAATAGATAGGAGATTCTTCAGGATCGTATCAGATCAGATGGCGCAGGGCGAAGTGTTGAAATTAGCCCAATGCTAATAAGAGATGTTAATCTTGTCATATATATATATATGCAGGCCGGATATAGCAGTCTTAATGAATTCTACCGTGTTCTGCTTTTGCCAACATGAACCACTTATGCGTGAAGAATGGTGCCTCACGGCCGGGCTGACACCAACCTGGCTAAGACAGCGGTAGTGCCATTCACAAAGAAAAGAAAACTTAAAAGACTCAAAGAAATCCGATTGTCAGGCACGACACTGATACCGGTCAATGAGGTAAAGTATCTGGACCTACATCTAGACAGCAAATTACTCTGGAAAAACCACACTGAGGAAGCTGCTAGAAAAGCAACCCTTGCTCTTATGATATATAAGAGCCTAGCAGGAAAGTCGTGGAGCTTTGTGAGACCAATGATCTCATATGGTGCAGTAGCATGGGCAAAACGAACCAGTCTTGTCAAAACAAGAGAATCTCTCAACAAGGTGCAAAGACTGGCGTGCATATGCATCACCGGCGCAATGCGTACATGCCCAACTGCTGCAATGGAGGTGCTATTGGAATTAACTCCCCTACACCTTATTGTCTCAAAGGCGGCGAATAAAACCATTCTCAGAATAGCAAAAGAATATAATGGACTACTCGGAAAACTTCCACTCTTGGTTATTCCAAGAGATGACAACATTAAGAAATACATACAATTTTGAAAAAAGTTTCTTAACGAAGCTAAGCAACAAGAAAGAATGGAGCGATGAACCAACTATCTATGGACTGAGCAACCATACGATAAAGTGGTATACAGGCGGCTCGAGCACTGACTAAGGAACTGGTGCAGGAGTATTTGGGCCAAGAACGAAACACCATGAATCCATGGACAAAAGTACCAGCATTTTTCAAGCAGAAGTATGCGCCATAAAAAGATAAGTTCGAATCAATTTCGAAAAGAATTAAAGCAACTGTAACATAGCAATAATGTCAGATAGTCAAGCAGCTATCAAAGCACTGGACTCCTTTGTCATTAAATCCAAACATGTATGGGAAAAGTATCTGTCTGCTGGATACCATGCCATGTGGGCATCACTGGTAATGAGGCGGCGGACCAGAAAAAAATAACTTACGCATCCTAATTGGTTTCCTAACGGGGCATTGCAAACTCAGGGAACACTTAAGGAAAATAGGAATATTAGATGAAAGTCTCTGCAAATTCTGCAATGATTCCACAGAAACTCAAGAACATAAACCGGAATCTTACGAGGCACTGACCCAACAACGGTTTAAATATCTGGGAAAGGATTTACCAACCACGGATCCACTGCTCATTCTCAAAATCATAAAAGAAACTGGTCTGGATGACGTGCTCTGAGTAGGTTTTCCTTTCCAATTCCAAAGCCAGAGCATAAACACTCTAACATAATTCCTGGTGAATTAAACTATGAGGGGCTCTGGAAGAGAGAACAAACCTCTCTAAGGTATAAGTAGGGGGCATAATAGACCACAAGGTCGCAGTGCACTACACCCTATATATTATTATTATTATGCGTAAAGAAGTCCTTCAGGTTTGTAAGGTAATATGAAGCATGTCGTATTTGTAGGGTCAGTATGCAGAATTTGATTTCTTGAATGTGTTACGAGACTATTCTAACAGCCTCAGAAAACGCTTTGAGGATTTTTTAGTCGTCGAAAATTTCATCGATGGACCTGCGCCTTTTTGAGCTGTAGCAAGCTACAGCCGCTGATATACGAGTATTCTTCCATCACTTTTAATGACCAGAGTCAAAGTATTAGTTTTCACAGTTTGCAGCTTTACACGGCATGTTTGGATGGAACCTTTTATGATTTTAGAGCAGTGTTGGCGGGCTGAGAGATTTATATATTTAAGACAACTAAGGGGGTGAGAATTGATAAGCAGATAAAAGAAAGATGTGGAAGAAATTGAGGTGATCATCTCTTAGTTTTTGGTGACAAGAGTTTTTTAATACATTTTTTATAAAGGGTCTTTTAATAAGGACTTGGCAACTTTTTTTTTTTTTTAAATAAAACGCAAACCATTTGAGATATTTCAAAAACATTATTATCGGCTTGAAGTACAATCAAAAATGTATGAATAGAACTCGACTTCGTTCATATGGCCACTGCGGGCACGTTTTCAGCGGTCGATTCGTTGGACCCAATTTTCAACGACTTGGCCACACATTTCGGCCGAAACGGCCGCTATTTCGCGTTCAATGTTGGCTCTGAGCTCTTCCAACGTCGTCGGCATGTTGGCATAAGCCAATGACTTAACGTAGCCCAACAAAAAATAGTCAAGCGGCGTTAAATCGCACGAACGAGGCGGCCAATCGACTGGCCCATTTCTTGAGATAACACGCTCACCATACTTACTCTTCAATAAATCTATTGTAACGTGTGCTGTGTGGCTGTGGCACCATCCTGTTGAAACCACATGTCGCCCAAGTCTATATCTTCCAATTCCAATTCGATAACGCTGTCCATTCACAGTAACACCGTGGAATTGACTGATTTGGATCGTTTGCTACGGACCCCTGAACGGCAGCGATATTTTCGACACTCCGACCAACCCATTGTCTCACTGACACGGCAACATCACACAACGAATATGTAGATTCAAATTATTAGACTAAACTTGTTATTGCCTTGTTATTACGACCGAAAATTGGAATTAACGCTCTTAAAGTTGCAGTAACCGACTCCGAATTTCGGTAGAAAAATTTTATAATTTGCAGACGTTGCTCGTTCATGTAATGAAATGTTGAGTTTACTGAATAAATTGACAGTGACAGTTTGATGATTAGTGAAGGAGTGCGTTCACAAATTAAATTCAAAGTTGTTAAGTCCCTATTGGAAAACCCGATATAAAAAAGAATTTATGTAGACTACTAGAAGCAGTATTAATACCCCAAAACTGTATCATAAGAATATTTGATCAACATTTTGACTTCGTTCTCTAGAACTGCATTAGTATGAACTTAGCTGACTAATGAGAAGTTGTTGTGTTCCTAAATTTCTACGAAATCGTAAATTAAAGACATGTTTAAGTGGTAACAAAGCTGTTCATCCAGCAAATTTCCTCTCTTGTTTTTGAGGAAAAAATTAATTCATTCCATCTATAAGTACTGACGGATTACCAGGTTATCTCGTCTTAAGGAACGATTTTAGATTGATTGTTACGCATGATAGTTTGATTGTTTCGACGTGCATACAAGTTTGTGGTTAAATCCAATAGCAAAGCACGTTCAATTAAACACGAAACATGCTGAACGTCTACAACCAATTAAATCAGCACACTATGAAATTGAGCAAATATTGCAACAACCTAGACGTACTGCACATTTGTTGATGGCAAGTCTGCTTTTGGTCAGGAAATAGCCACTGGAATGCTCACGATATGCTGCAACATTTTATATTGCAAAATTTGGCACACGATACTTGTACACATGCTAGCTTGCCAAAGTGAAATAGAAAAAACGACAACAAATCAACATCAATCTAATCTTGACTGTAACAAAATTATATTATATTATATACATTACAGTCAATAATTAAAAAATTAAATATATGTCGTGGTTTGATGGTAGTATAAGTACTCGTTGATTGAATCTGATTTGTAATTTCTGAATATTTTGCACTTGCGAATAAATTCTTTCAAAATCGCACAATCGTTTGGTAATCAAGTTAACTATTGAAGAAGTTCTCTGTTAAATTTTACATGTCAGCCTCTGACTTAATCAAGGAAAACCTATATTCCTTCTGCAAACGGAAGTTATCCAACTCAAAGCTAGTTCCTCAGAAGCAAATAAAAGTTTCAAAGCAATTAAATCAAGGTAGAAAAATGTTATAACTTTTGATGATTCAATTTAAGTTTGGAGAAACTTGTGGCGACTTATTGCATATAAATCGTTTAATTATACATTTTCAAATGACGAGCTTTGCGTATGATAGTTTTTTATTTCGTTAGAAATACTCTTCGTTTTTTAAACCGAATTGAGATGCGTGCTCTTCATCATTTTAATTTAAATTTGAATTGGATAATATTTTCTTAGTTTTTATTTTGGCTTTACTATACCTACATCGCTTGTGCTTCTAAGCAATTTTTATTTGAGAGCTACAATAATGAAGTCTTTCATTTCCTGTTTACTCTTGTGACGAATATTTTTACTTGAGTCCTTATCAAAACTATGCGATTTATTTCGCAGTAATATGAAGGCAATAAAAATAAAATATGACAGATGGCCATATTGTCACATATACTACGCCCATTTCATCTCAAGCAAAGGGACAATGTCGTACCATTGCGATGGCGATGGCGTGAGAGTTGGACTATCACGCAGAGAATCTGGGTTCAATTCCAGGCTTGGTCACCAACAATTTTTCAAATCGCCATCATCCTTTCGGCGGGCAATAGCAAACTCCCGAAAGTAAAATTGCCTACGAAAGAGCTTCTAAGGAGTGCTGTTCGGACTCGGCGATAAACCGTAGGCCCCGCTCAGATGTGAAAAAATTACAACATGAACAACACAAAAGAGTGTCAAGAAGCTAGGCCATGGCCCGTACCGGGCTGCCAGCGCCACAGTGTTTTTGTTTTTTTGTTTTTTGATTTTGGCTTGGAAGACGATGAACGTCCTGGGCAGGCAAAAAAGTTTGAAGATGAAGAATTGGAAGCATTACTCTATGAAGATTGTTGCCAAACACAAGAAGAGCTCGCAAAATCTTTGGGTGTCACTCAAGCAGCCATTTCAAAACGTTTAAAAGCAGCTGGATATAATCAAAAGCAAGGAAATTGGGTTCCACATGAACTCAAGCTGAGATACGTCGAAAAGAAAAAGTTTTGCATGTCCGAAATGCTGCTGGAACGCCACAAAAGGAAGTCATTTTTGCATCGGATTGTTACTGGTGATGAAAAATGGATCCATTACGACAACCCCAAACACAAAAAATCATATGTGAAACCTGGTCAACCAGCCAAATCAACGGCAAAGCCGAATATCCATGGCGCGAAGTAATGCTCTGTATTTGGTGGGATCAGATGGGTGTGCTGTATTATGAGCTGCTAAAACCGGGTGAAACCATTGATGGACAACGCTACCAAACACAATTAATCCGTTTGAAGAGATCAGTAGCCGAAAAACGCCCGGAATATGCGACCAGACACGAGGCAATAATTTTCCATCATTGCAACGCTCGGCCCCACGTTGCTATTCCGGTTTAGAACTATTTGGAAAACAGTGGATGGGGAGTCTTACCCCACCCACCTTATAGCCCAGACCTTGCCATTTCTGACTACCATTTGTTCCGGTCGATGCAGAACGCCCTCGCTGAAATACGGTTCACATCAGAGCAGAATATCAAAAATTGGTTTGATTCATTCTTGGCTACCAAGCCGGCGCAGTTCTTCTGGGATGGGATCCACGAATTGCCAGAAAGATGGGGAAAAGGTCATAGCTTCAGATGGGCAATACTTTGAGTAATACTATTGTACATGTTTTTCTTAAATAAAAGTTCGAATTTTGAAAAAAAAACCGCACGAATTAAGTTATATACCCAAAATTTCAAATTAATTTTGTGTTTTTGGTAAGACAGAAATCCGCTCACAACCGCCATATCCGGCAAAAATTGAGTAACAGCTTTGTTATTCGAAGGAGTAATGTCTGGTTTTTTACGAATGGAACATTGGAGACAGGAATCGAGTGGGTTAATGCAGTGATGAGAGAAGCACGTTTTGTCGATAGCATCCTGATATCTCGAGACCCCCAAAGACCGTTCTCATGCACATTTGTTACCATTTCGCATCTCTTCAGCTGAGTATATACCACCTGTTTAGCACAGAATTTACGTTCGATCGAAGCATTTAAACGGCGTCAATTTTCTGGTCAAGCATGGAGCGTTGCAATTCGAAGCTCATAAAAAAAACTGTCAAAAAGGGGGTGCGACCCTCTCCTTTTGAGAGCTCAGAATAAAGGTTTTATTATGTCTCTCTGAAACTATATCTCCTGCCACTATAAAGCTATTGTGAACAAAATAAAAAAAATTGGAGTTGGAAATAATTGGTTGACATTATTTTTTGAGAAAATAATTTTCAACATCACTATTTTTTTAATTTTTTATTTCATTTATTATACTAATGTTCACCTTAAACTGAAACCACTTATACGAATAATCAAGCTTGGTAACAACACACAAAATGACACTAGTCACAAGGAAATTATTGTCGTACGTTTTCGTGGCCTAAAGGAATAACTTTTAATTTAAGAGCCATGTCTTACGAAAACGTAGTAAGACCGTTTTCCACAGCGTTCTAAAGGGACCGAGACAGATGAAAATCTAAATAGCAAAGCCTGGGGAATGTGATGGGTGCTGTGGGATTGCTCATATTAACCCCTTCAGTTTCTACATTGTTTGTCGGGCGACGGCCGCCTGGCGTTATCATATTGGAAGATGATGCCTTTTCAATTAACCAAAACCGGAAGATTTTCTTGAAGTCTCTTATTAAGTTTAGAGAGTTGCTCACAGTACTTATTTATACTCCTGGAATTGGATGCAAGCCAGCTTTTGCCACCGGTTTTGGACCTTCATCTGCTTGTTTCCAGTTACTTTTTCGTTGCAAGTTGTTGTACAGAATCAACTTCGTTTTAGTGGCTTCTGAGCAGATATATGACCACGGAGATGCGGTCCAGCTTATTTTTTTTCCGCCAAACAAGGCTCCCACGTGTCGAGCTTGGAAGTGAATTTAGTTTAGTTTCGTTTTTCTCGCAAATTTTCTCAATTGAAATCTTCAAGTTATTTTTCACTAAGACTCGCACAATCTTGAAACGGGGTTAATTCACCCAAACTACTTTTTAACGATTGCCACGATCTATCGACTGGTAAAGTCCATAAAAAAGACAATAATTGCGCCATACAGCAAACGTTCTGCCACGTATGAAGATTGGGCACGAAATTTTGCAATGATCCAATATTTTGGGGTTGAATTTCTTTAAAGTTGCATTGAGATTTATAATTCTCGAACAATATCTCATTTTTAAGAAATCTGTGAGTGATATCTTTACAGAATTTATTTATTTTGATTTCTAATGAAAGCGTGCAAATTCGCAGAATTGCTCATTTTTGCAAAAATAAAAACAACAAATTTTCGCAATCTTATATCCATATATTTCATCACAATCTTATCACAGCTAATATTAATTAATTTATTATTTTTTTACATCGCTTTCCATTTGAAAATCGTAAACTTAATGATTCAGACGACCTGCAGCGAATTCGAACGTGTACATAATTAATTAACAAGGCACTTCCACTTTCGTTTTCTAAATTATTAGAGCAGCGGCAATTTAATGACATCTGCTATCAAATTGACTAAAAGCATTATTTTGACATGGCACACCTTGTAATTTAAAAAAATTAAATACGTGGGCATTTAAATTAAAAAAAAAAACTACATTTATTAATACTCTATCGTGTACTATAGTCTCGTTAAAAAATAGTGGAAATAAGATATTTAGATACAAAATCCAAAATCGATTTCAAGGGCACTTTCACTTAACCACCGAAATTTGTTACGCGTCAAATACATAATCTTTTATTTTGAAAGCATATTTTATAGATACATTTCTATTTCTTTTCATTTTATAGGACGTGTCTGGCAAGGTAGTATTAATCACTGGAGGAGGCGGAGGTGTCGGACGTTTGTTAGCATTAAATTTCGCAAAACTTAACGCTAGAGTCGTTATATGGGATATCAATCAAGAAGGTAAGTCTTACAAACGGAATAACACATGCACAACTCATGTTCGATGTAAATTATCTTGATGATCTAAAATTTCAAATGCGTTCTGAGGTCAATAAACTCGATTAACCGTTAAGCAAATAGAAAATATTTATCACAAGCAAACTAATTTAATTTATTTGCTGGGTAATTATCACATTACAGTCGTTACAGTCAGTTGTAGGAATAAGTCGCTGATCAAGCAGATTGTTAACATTTGTGATTATTCATGATGGCAAGTGGCGTCATGTGGGAAATTGTGGATCTTTTTTAATGTAGATACGATTGTTGGAAATCAGTCCGTTTGATAAGAGCGTATACGGCAAAACTCGTTTATAAAAACCGGTTTGGAAGTGGCATTTGCATTAGCAGATAAAAATATACTTCTGCTAAGATGCTTTGAATAAAAAAATTTAAAGAGTGTTCAATTTTTGTCAGATACGGAAGTATTTTAAAATGAGTGTCGCGTTTGCATCACGTTATGAAACAGTATTCTTGTGCACGCATCCAAAAGGACCGAAAATGTCATACGGAGCAGCTGCTAAATACATGAAAAAGTCAAAAGCATTTGTTATCAAGTGGGTGCACCGTTATTCCCGAGTTAAAAATGTGGATGATTTGCCGGATCGTGGGTCTACGCCAAAAACAACAAAAAAGCAGGTCAAAAAAAAAAAAACACTGTGGCGCTGGCAGCACGGTATGGGCCATGGCCTAGCTTCTTGACACTCATTTGTGTTGCTCATGTTGTCATTTTTGTCACATCTTAGCGGCGCCTACGGTTTATCGCCGAGTCCGACCGGCACTCTTTAGAAGCTTTTTCGAAAGCAAAATGATTCTACGCGTGTCTAAATGTGTGTTGCGATAAGATACGACGACGTTTACTAGCCAAAAATGTAAAATTTCGAAGTACAATAAAGAAACCACTACTGTCAAAAAAACACGTAGAAAAACGACTTAGTTCGGCCAAGGAGAATTTGGACAGAGATTGGAACAACATTATTTTTTCGGATGAAGCTTATTTTTGGGCATGGTCTCCTATCACTCATACCTGGTGTACACAATTCAATAAATTAATCCAGCGGACCGTCAAACCCCCGGCAAAGGTGCACGTTTGGGGATGCTTCTCAAAACAAGGATTTGGCAATTTGTTCATGTTTACAAATAACTTAAACGCACCCAACATGGTCAAAATTTATAAGAAGGCTTTATTACCATCTGCCCAAAGGTGGCTTAAAAGAAGAAATGAGAATTGGTTACTGCAAAAAGATAATGACCCGAAACATCGCAGTCGTTTGTGCAGTGCATGGAAACAAGAAAATGACGTCGATGTTTTAGATTGGCCATCACAGTCGCCGGATGCAAATCCCATTGAAAATGTTTGGGCATTTATGAAGCTAAATCTCCAAGGAAAGAAGATCTCGACGGTCAAACAATTATTTGTTTCAAGATAATGCTATAAGACTAGTAGAAAGCATGCCTCGAAGACTCCAAGCAATTATTGATAATGGAGGAGAGTGGACAACATATTAATTAAAAGCATTCAAGTAAATAAACAAAATAAACCCGTACAATTGATTGTTTTTATTATTAAAAGTTCTCCTCTAATTTCTGCCGTATACGATCTTATCAAATGGACTGTAAGATACACTATAGTATAGTATGTAATTCACCTCAGCTCCTTGAAATAAATATATACGGTAATGGTGTTAATGTTTTGAGGCATCCACCAATTGCAAGGCAGATAGGAAAAATGTAAGCAATGTGGTAAATAACATTCCGAACTACCATATCTCTAGAAAACATACGAGTAATTAAAACACGATTTCTGCTTATTTCTGGTATTTCTATTTGTAATGTTCTCCTCCCGATTCAATACACTATTTACAGCGATTTAATATTGATTCAAATGCCTGCTCTTGCTCATTTTGCGAAATTGTCTCCAGTGCGCGTATCGAAGCTGCTTGAATGGCCGAAATGTCATCAAAAACGCATCTCTTCAACTTAAATTTCAATTACGGGAACAAAGAAAAGTCGCACAGTACCAAATCAGGTGGATACGGCAAATGATTTAACACATACGCTTGATTTCGGGCTAAAAATTGTCGAACAATAAGTGCTGTGTGACTCGGTGCATTTTCGTACAGTAAAGCCCAACTTTGTTCTGCCCAAATCCTCGTGACGAATGGTTCTAATAGTCTGTTTGTTAATGTTTCAATTCTCTTCCATCATTCTTAGTGAAGTATTATGGTCTTCTGCAACAAAATCACATACTTTTTAGATCACTTCAGACGTCCGATCTGAAATTGGCCTTCCAGTCTGTTTGTCACCCTCCAGCGTTTTTCTGCCGCCCGAAAAAAGTTTATGCTACTCGAAAAGAACTGTTCTGATGCACTTGTTGCATCAATCGGAATGTTTCTGATGCATTTTCACCCCGTTTTGCATGGGATTTAATGACCGTTCTTTGTTCCATGTTTAAATTTTAACGTCAAATGACGTTGTTTTATAATTCTCAAATGTCTGACAGTTCGACAGTAGAGAAAGATTCAAGCTTTAAAACATGACACGAAAAATAACAAAAACTGTGTCCGGAATATGATTATTTAGTTAGCGGTGGGCAAAACTTCAAATTTAATAATTTTTATTATTTTTATATAATAAATATTTTACAATATTTTCTATACAAAAATGTAATCACCGCGCATTCGGGCAATAAAGAAAAATGTCAGCAACAGAGATGAGAATGTTGTTATTGTCATCGGGTGTAGCACAATGCATGCACATTCGCCGAAATATGCACGTTAACAAACAGAACATCTGGAAAAACTTCAGACATACGCGTACATTTGAGTAGCTTGCTGCTTGCCAAACTAAGTGAACATGAGCGAATGTCAGGCGGACACAACATTTCGAGACGTATTAAAGACTAAGCTGACAAACTTAAGCCAATATGCCTTAGATGCTATAAAATCTTAAAGTGTCGTTTATGTTTATTGTTCTTTTTTAATTTGTTTGGTTTAACAATAAGGATTTTGATTTTTCTTTATAGCTCTAAAAACAACCATAGATCTTCTCTTAAATAACGGTTACACCTGCAAGAGCTACGTTGTAGATATATCAGACAGGGAACAGGTCTATGTCAAAGCTCAACAAGTCAAAGACGAAGTCGGTGAAGTTGAAGTTCTGATCAACAATGCAGGAGTTGTCTGCTGCAAACCATTCTGGGATCTTCCCGATAAGGTCATCCAGAATACATACAACATCAACATTATATCACATTACTGGACAGTTAAGGCTTTTTTACCAGAAATGATGAAAAACAATCGTGGTCATATAGTGACAGTTGGTTCGGTGACAGGACTACTGGGTACCTACGGTTGCTCCGACTACAGTGCAACAAAGTTCGCTTGTAATGGATTCCATGAGAGTCTTTACACTGATCTACGTACTCATGGATACGACAATATTGGAATGACACTTGTTTGCCCGTACTACATAAATACGGGAATGTTTGCAGGAGTTAAGCCAAGAGCATTCCCAATGCTGGAACCACAGTTCGTGGCAGATGAAATCACCAAGGCGATGCGAAGGAATGAAAACTGGTGTGTGCTCCCAAATCATGTCAGATCATTAATCCCTCTAAAATGGTAATTAGTCATTTTTATTAAATTTTACTGAAAGTTAAAAAAAATCCCTATTTTCAATGTTATAGTATTTTTCCGGCAAAAATGTGTTGGGAACTGATGTCACGTGTAATTCGAGGACCTGAGTCCATGATGATGTTCCGGGGAAGGGGAAAAGTCGCAGCTGGCTAGGCTTTCCCAACGACTATTGGATTTGATTTAAGTTTAATTTAGTTTGCCATTAAAAAATATTTTGGTTTTTTTTTATTGTAGTCAAATGTAAGTGTTAAGTTTAGAGGAGTAAAGAAAGTTTAACTTTAAAGGATGGTCCATTTTTAAATAATCTGTATAGTTATTCCAAAGTTCACATACCTACGTTTACACAGAAAAATATATATTTTTTCCGGTTCTGCAAGGCGAATGATCGAGAAGCTCACAATTCTATACAGAAGAATTAAAATGTGACAAAACAACAAATAGCCTCGGATCGTTACGTTTTTAGGACACCGAACTTCGGCTCTGCACGTGCACGTGCGGAGATCCCTGTCTTCTACAAAACAAAAATAATTGCTATCCAAGAAGTACAATGAGATTAACCCGACAAATCTATGATATCCACTATGGAGAATGTTGCATAGAACTGGCGTGAACAGTAAGGGCAGCAGTTGTAGTGCTTATTCGGATACAGATTTGCCTTAAGTGAAAGATTTTATAAACAAATTTTGAGCTTCAGGCATATACACAACATTCAAGTAAGCGAACGCCTGACGACGATTCCCATGAAGGGTAAATGCTTCAACACAAGCCAAGCAAGAAACCGCCATAGCCTTTTCCAATCAAGTTTCCATTAGCCTCTCCAGAATTCCAATGCCGACAATATTAAACGATGTAGACCAGTGACATCACTGCCAAAGAGCAATAAGAAGGCCATCGCTAATGCACTTAGTTTAAACCCGCCCCAACAAATAAGCCCCTGGTTCGAATACCTACGGAGGAACACAGAGTTCGGAAGTTTGCCAACAAAAAGAACGAACATGCCAAAGTGAGTGCCTAGAATTTCGAATTCGAAAAATTAAATATACTGATCGTGTGACAATTTGGTGTGGTTTTTTTGTGTGGCAGCATTATTAGCCCATTTTCTTCCAAGGCGACAATAGTTAAAACGTTAGAATCAATGGAAAGCGCTACTAAGACATGATTACCGATTTTTTTATAACCCAACAATTGAGGATTTGGACTTGGGCGAGCTATGGTTTCAGCAAGATCGGTGCTATGCGAACAATCCAGAGATGATTCAAGGTCGCAAGATCAATATTATTTGTAAAATAGCGGCAGAAACCATTGAAAAGCCAGCAGAGGTAGTCATTTAAACTTAAAATAGCTGTCCTCTAAAGAAATAATTTGCGTGTAGATAACAACAACAACGGGGACTTGCACTAAGTGAATTTTAACTCGTATGTGCTTTCTAATAGTACTTTCTTTGTTTGCAATGAATTTTTCGAATGAATTTTCAGAAACGGTGTGCATTCAAATACTAGTCTTTTTTCAAAAAAAATTAAATTTCCGCATCAACCGACAGATGACCTTCTATTAAACGACATAGCTGATACCTTAAGGATATCAGATGGTAATATGTTTAAAATTTTACCCGAAAATTTTCTTTCGGAGTGAGTGCTGCTTTTGTTCATAGCATACCAAAAACAACAACGACTCTACTCTGCTTGGAGCTATTAAAGCGAAATAAAATGGATTTCTTACATAGAAAAGTGACAATGGATCCACTGCTATACACATAAATCAAAAAGATCGTCAGCTTAGTGGACTGCAGGCGGTGGAAGCCATCCAATGATACCAGTAATGGCAATTTTGGGACGCGCGGGTATTTTGTTCATCGACTATTTTGAGAAAGGTTAAACTTTCATTAGTGAATATTATAATATTGTACATGTAGAAATCAAGAAAAACCACAAGACAATACACCACGTCCGCAAGCCGATGATAACGATGGTTTTCAAATTTTTGTTTCACACCAACCGTACTCCTCAGATCTAGCCCCCCAGTGCCTACTGGCTTTTTGCAGACCTCAAAAAGATGATCCAGGGAAAGAATTTTGGCTTGGTTGAAGAAGTGATTGCGAAACTAGGGCCTAATTTGCCGTGCGAAGACAAATCGTCTTGACATCAGTCTACTTTAAATGTTGCGTTGCGAAATTTGTCTTCCATATTAAAGTGTTGATACTTAATATTAACATATGTTTGTACATGCACTGCCCATTAGTTTTGAGTACTTTTATACAATATATCGTTTTTCTATCGTAGAATTGAAGAAGACCACTCTCTGTCAATGTTCTGAAGTGTACCAAACTTTCCCTCCTATTAGAATATACCTTTGAAGAAACCCCTCATATTCCACAATTTCAGTCTATGAACGTGTGTGGACTGTTTGAAGTTTTCAGGTTCGTGTCTAAGTTATATTCGGGTGTCGAATAACAAGAGGTCGAAAGACAGGTATTTCTTAGAAACATCCCCACTGTCATCACACGTGCACAACGGTAAAGATTTTTATTTAATTTAATATAAAGTTTCAAAAAGCTATCATTAATATAATGAAGCAGCTTTCTTATCGCCTCCGTGGCGCAATCGGTTAGCGCGTTCGGCTGTTAACCGAAAGGTTGGTGGTTCGAGTCCACCCGGGGGCGAAATGCTTTTTTTATTCAAATTTTTAATAAAAAGTACCTTACGATGCCAATTCTTCTTAATTAATTACGAATAATTTTTGTTCTTTTGCCTTAATCGATTTTTTTGAATAAATTTAGCTAAAACTGAGAAGTTAAGTGTTTAGAAGTCTGTTGAATCTAAAGTCCCTGTTAAGCTGCTGTTTCCTGATAGGATTCATTTAAAGATATTGGTTGAATTTTATGATGCTTTGATCACTTTAAAGAAATCTGGGAAAGACAGATCGTTCCACTTTAATACCTACGGACAGCGACATACTCAATTTGAGCTGCGAGCTAGAAAACACTAGTGAAATAGCCAAACTTAACAATGCCCGAAAAAGATATGTTGTTCACTTAGTTTAGGGCACTATTAATAAAATAGGGACAAGCAAGTGAAGCTTTTCGTTTTATTTCTAACAATGTGTCATTATCAGTCATGTTAATGTGATAGCTGTAACAGTGGTGAATCAGTCACCTACCAGTTTGCAGAAGGATTATATCACCTTGGCGCTTGGAACAATCGTAAAAACTAAAACAAACTTTGGCGCAGCTATTACAAATATAAACTAATTTCAACAAATATTCTAGTAATTTTATGAGATATGAGCCATCTAGTAGGAACCTCTTTTAACAATCCTTGCTGCCGATGGAATACTTATTTTCTCTGTAAAGCGTCGTCTGAAAAACAAAAAAAAAATTATTTCTTATTTAAAAAGGTTATAGCTAAGATATAGCATAGAAAATTTTATTTTGTATAAATAACAGCCGTTTGAAAAAAAAACTCTGATTTTTATCAAAATTTTGAGCTAAAAAAATTATATTGTAATTTATGAACAGGGTATTAAATCAAAGATACCCTATGCTACATCTTAGATAATATTAAAAAGAATATGTGCAGTTAATTTTCACAAAGGTCTCCACTTTAGCCTTCCCCTCCAATGCTCTCCAATTTTTTCGGACATGGGGTCGGAATATACCCGAGGTATTAGTATGCATGCCTGTCGTAAGAGACGACCAAAATCAACCCTCCGTATACCGGATGTAGAGTATACAAAAAATGGAATGAACAATACAAAAAGATACACTAGCCCAAGTAGCAGTCCAGGTTTACTGGAAAATCCACTCTATACTGAGGTCGGCTCTACGGATTCTGGGAGAGCCATTTATTGCACTCCCTTGACCCTTTCACAAAAATTTCAAGATTATCTCGAACGCCAACACAAAGATCGAATGTATCCGGTAAAAAAATCGTTGTTTATGCCGATGTGCGAAACACGAGACTCAGTGAAACTCAAAATTCTCGAAAAGAAAATCAATGAATTTTTTCTAAATCTTAATAAGGTGGAGCTACTCTACCATGAGCTTAAGAAAGAGGTAGATTTACTCCGAGAAGAAAATAAGGCTGTAAAGAACTCTTATTCCCAAAAAGAATGTGAAGATAGCACACCCCGCTCAACTGAATATCACATGAATATCACACCGACGAAGATGAGCTAACACGCAAAACGGATTCGAAGAAAAGACCAAATAAAAAACGAAGAGACGGTTCTTCACCCGAAGACAAGTCAAAGAGAAGACAAGCGCAAGGAGTCGCAAGCGAAACAAGCAATAAAATTACTACATGCCCCATTTAACGTAATCCGAATTTCGGATAATACCTAGTAAATTGCAATGCCTCTTCAGAGGAACATTTGGAAAATTAACGCCCATTGTTTCGACAGTTATCGAGCAGTGTCCCAAAAATAAAATACTAAGAAGATTCAATAGTACACCTATGAAAACAAGCTAGAAAGACCATTGCGTGTAGTACCAAGAGGTCTTCACCCTTCGTGTACCAAAGAAGACATCATGAAAGGCTTTAAATTCCTGACGCTGTAAATATCATCAAAAAGGAAAATCAGTAGACGAAACAATAGAAAGAAATCGTGGTTGAGCGTGGACTTTCGCTGTTCATGCCTAGTTTTGAAAAGGACGAGAAAAATGACGGTCTCTACAATATTAAAAATATACTAAATATCATAAGCAAAATCGAGCCATTGCTTAAGAGCACAAGATCAATATCGCAGTGTAAGCGTTTCCAAGGTTTCGGCCATACACAGACTTATCTACTGTCAAAAGGAACCACGATGCGTAAAATGTGCCGGTAAACATCTTTCGGAAACGTGCAGCTTAGATAAACAAGCTCTAGCGACTTGTATGAAGTGCAAAGGGAATCACACAGCGAACTATAAAACTTGTCAAGGAAAAGACGAAAGTTGGGCCAGAAAAAGTTCAAAAACAAAAAACCGTCATCGCCTGGGGGGCAAACTTATGCACAAGTCGTGTAGCAATAAAATAAACAAAGTGTTATTGCCCCTGATCCAATCTTACAAGTTTTTTCTGTAATTCTCGCGAAACTGGAAGACCAAAGCAAAACAAATAAACTCTCATTTGAAAAACTGAGCAATCAGCATAAAATGCGCAAAATGAGAACTCAAACATGAATATAAAACAGTTGCTCAAAATATTTACATGGAACGCAAACGGACTATTGGAAAAGATAGACGAACTAGAACTATACCCGCATAATAGCAATATTGACATGTTTAGACTTTCGTTGTTATTCTTAGTGTATCCTTTCAAATGCACTTACAAATCCTTATCAGTTAATCTTCATTACTTTTGGGACAACTACAGTAACACTTCCATGTGATTTTTTAGAGGCCTTCGCTTTCTGATACGAACGCCAGGTATCTTCGCTAATAGCGACTTGTCATGTTGTAGCGTTTCGCCCACAAATAGAAGGCTACCTAAACTGATTGGTAGTGCGGGACCGGAGGCAGTTAGCTTAGGACTGATCTTACTGGAAAGGCCTGATAGTTAAAGCACATGTTCACCACGAACTGTAGCATCTAAGCTAAGTAAGTAAGTTGTCCATATCGCGTTTTTCATTGCATTTATAATCCTTATAATTCCAAAACCGTAATAAACTGTCACCAATAATCTGTGATGGCACCTTCCTTCTGCTGCCAATGCCAGGATTATTTGTTTTTATTTTGCGTAATTGCGCTTTTTCACAACAAAATTTTTATATAGATTTGAGTCACCAATTCCCTTACAAGTCTTACTGCCTCCACCGCCTACACAATGTTTACAGTATACATTTTTTACTATAAGAAAAACAATGTTTTAGTAAAATAGTTGCATATAAGAGCAGAAACGCCTACACGGAATGAGAAACCACGTTTCATCTAAGTTCCATTCCCTATAATGGTAAGTTCTTCAATTCGATTCCCTTTGGTATGCATAGGTAAGACCAAGATTCCGCGAACTCCTCTATTCTTATTAAGCCAATACGAAAAATTCTAAATGCAAAAACTAATCGTCTATTCACATCACATCATATGCTCTACAACTGATAAGAGATCACATTCAACATATATAGTTCACTTTTAGTTGAAAACCAAGAACACGTAGAGAAGTTTCAGTAGATTTTATATCACCTTCGCACTCTTTACACTTAACCACTTCACTTATAGCAGGAATTAAAGATACAAAATTTGTTAATCGGTACCCGAAAGATGCACCCATAACAAAATCAACGGTTTCATTGCTCTTTAATATTTTAGCTGATTACTGCTTCCATCGCAGTAAATACGCCGCAAAAGTTTTGGCAAATTTTTATGAACGCGAAACGAACTGCATTGTTGCAGCAGCCATGCAGTGGTGGTGGTCGTTCATAAATGTATGCAACGCATTTGATAGAGAAGTGATGAATGAGGTTATCTCTAAGTTTTTTCTGATTTCAAAACAATTGAGCGACAATGGCTGGAATTCGGATAATTTTAAGTGGCATGCACTTTAAAAATACGGACTTGGGTGCATTATCCGTAACTAGAATTGCAAAAAGGGAGAAGAGTATTGCTAGCAATTAATAATTGGTAAAAGATGCAAAGAAGTATGTATTCCGAAAAGCATTCATTTTCTTCATACTATTAACGAATACCCTGACGCCTGAAAAGGTCATCTTTTCATGTATACATTTAGTTCGGCAACTTTCTGCAACAAAATGAAATTCGTTGCAAAACATTGATTGCATACTAACTGTCATTTGACTTTTGTGAACCCAACTGGTGGCAAACTTTTGTTTAGATAATACAGGTTTTATGCAATTATGAACGCAGCGTTTGCAAAGTGCCTATAGTATTGTATATCGTGATGTCTTTTCCTTCTGTTCCGACAAGGACGTCCATCCTTGAAGCTACCTAACTATTTTTTATCAACATACATTTGTTCCGACAAACTTGCAGGCGCAAGTGTTGAGCAGGAGAAAAGAAAAAAAACACTATAAGTCACTATCAGAAATGGCTGAACCTTACAAGAAGAATATTCTACGATGAATTATTATTATTTAATCAACGTCGGCTCAGTATGGCAAATTCCTTTTATGGGCTACTATAACGTACATGGGGCTAAGGTCCGTAAGGATTTTCGGTATTTATCAAGGTGTTAAAATCAAGACGGTGCGTGGGGGAAAACCCTAAAACGAAATAACGTCTAAATCTACAAATGGAATGGTCCAAATTTGAACATACCGCGATAAGTGGCAACGTTCCGGCCCAAAGAATTTTTTATGATTCACCCAGAAGAACCTGAAGTGGAAGATAGGCGTTTAAGTAGAGGGGGGCCTCAACCAATTTGGCATGCGCAACTGGGGGCAGTTAGCACGTAACCGCTTTAGCTGGAGATCCCTATTTATTTGTTGAGGTCCAGGTCTACACCAGCTTGTGGAGGAATCGAATTATATGCGTTACACACTTCAACGGGTAATATATAAAATAGGGATTTATTTGTACTCGTTCACTCGTAAGCAGTTTATTGTGTTTATTTAGTAAAACTACAACGTCAATACGCACAACGCACTTATAACCACATAGAGTTAAGACCTCCGTGTAGAAAATAATAAATATCTTGTACCTATAGCTGAAGGTTAGAACCAGTAATATTTACTTATTTAATGATGTCAGGTAATGATGATATAACAGTTGTTTTCTTGGTTCTTATTCTTCTTAAAACGCAAAATATTATCTCGCCCCCGGGTGGACTCGAACCACCAACCTTTCGGTTAACAGCCGAACGCGCTAACCGATTGCGCCACGGAGGCGACGTTTTCAATTATCTAACGTCAGAATTAAAAAAAAAATGTTTTGATTAAAATATTCATAGCTAAATTTTCTTTAATGAGATGTTTATACACCTCCGTCAAAATCTTCACTCGTAGCCTGTCAGTCACTGAACCACAAGATTTTTGCCATCGGCTATTATGTTTAGAACCGTACTTGCCGTTTATCCGGCTTAAATCGGATGCTGGAATTGAAAAAAACTTTTAAGCTTCAACATCCATTGTTTTGACTTGCCCAAGTGTATTCTTTGTGTGTTTGGAACGCAAGTAAGTCGATCCAAATATGAGCATAATATATCAGATGTTGAGGCTAGATGAAGGTATGATAGTGAGCGAATTATCTGATTTGGAATTTAATTGAAACGATAGAATGTTCTCTTTACTGTAATCCATTGCATATCTGAACTAGCTTCGAAGAGGAATAGACAAGCCAGCTGTAAGGCTAGTAAGCTTCTAGCCATTTCCAAATCCCAAGATCATTCATTGCCTGGTTGAGCTCCAAAGAGTCTTAAAGTAGATAGAAATCCATCAGTCTTTACAGGATTTGTCTAATAATTCTCTAACCATCCAATGACCAATATGTTTTGTGTATGGTCAATTTGCATTTTTGTTCCAGTGGTTATAGTAGTTGCCAAAAGTATCCTTTTCTCAGGGTTTTTTATGCTAATTATCAGTAAGATTCAAAACTTGAAATCTTGAATTAATACATAATACGACTTGAGTACTTAAACAGAAAAATCTGGATTTCTTTTCATATTAATTCAAACTTTTTATAAGTAGTTTATTACTCTTAACCTATATGTACAAACTACATTACAAATTTATAAAAAAAAAATATATTGTTCTAACAGTCAAAATCGGGTTCCTCCTTTTCAACTACAAATGGAGAAGGTGATGACTCGTTAGTCATTTGCTGACCAACATGATTTATCACAACAGATTGTCGATGTAATGCCCCTAATTGACCCTCAAAAATAATTTCAGCAATAGCTCTCTTCGCGAATATTTGCTGATCCGAAGTCATCTTCTGCAACTCTGATGCCCAGGCTTTTCCGATTTTGTCATATTCGTTTTCTTGGGCAGATATACATGGACACGAGGAACAAATGTGCGCTTCGCGTTCCTGATAGGCGGACTGATTTTGAATTGGAGGTGGTGTATTTTGATGTGGGGTTGAATGTATCTCGGAGTATGGTTTTATATAAGATTTGACTTTCTTGACTGGAGGTAGTTGAGGCGACGGTGACCTGGGTGTGAGCTCTCGAGGTGTAAACTGTCGAACCATAGGTTGCCGGACTGGAGGTTGCCGAACTACAGGTTGCCGGATTGCAAGTTGTCGAGGTTGAACTTGTGGAATTGAAATGTTTTCAACCGGAACAGGAGTAAAAGATGATGTCTGAAAGTATACAAATATAAGTGTGTGTATTTATTTGGAAGTTAAAGACTTTTCAAAAAAAATGTCTTAAACATCATTAAATATTAACATAAAACAAAAAAACATGAGTAGGACTTTAAAAGTTAACCTGCCACAGATTAAAGAGACTACGAAGTACTAGGAGTACTCAAGAAATACTTGAAAGCAGTTTTTACTTGGAGGGGCGCAGTCATTCTCTGGAAAAACACCGAACACATGTACAATTCGAAGGTGCTATATTAATAAATCAATCGAACTCGATGGCATAATTTTAGCGGAGATCCTACAAGATCAGAATATTACGAATTAATTGCTTATTTAAAAAAATTTATAAAATCTGTTTCGAATTGGTTATGAATGTCTGTTTATGGAGGATTAAGGTTGCTTATACTCAATAGTCCGAAAAACCTCCGGCACTAAGTCTATCATCTATGTGTTTGAGAGACTAATATAAAATGATATCAGATACTTAGTACGTGTTTTGTAAAGGAAAATCAATATGGAAATTCTTATTAAGTAGGAACTACGAGTAAGCATAAAAAAAATCTCATCACAACAGAGAGAGAAGCAACCAAAAACCCTCTCATCGATCTGAAGAAAAACGGAAGTTTTAGCTTTGGATTGCGAAAATGCTGAGAAATATCATCCCAGATGGCAGATAGAAGACAATTATCTGAATAAATTTGGAAGACCCATGACGACATATGTATCTCTAAAACTAGAAAGGATAACAACACCAAACCCTTCAAGGAAACTCCAGCCAACTCGACGCACTATCTAGACTAAGTTGCTAGAAATTAGTCGAAAAAGAACAATGACACCACCAATCAGTAGAAGGAACATAGGCTGCATAATTGGACCTTAAACTTAGCGATATCTAATAGGAAGGCCAGCTCTAATAATGATTTCTGCAGCTCAAGCTGTTAAAAAAAAGAACTGCAGGCACTAGCAACCAAAGAAAAGAAATCGTTGGATTGAACCTCAATTATCCGCCGCACTTTCCGGAAATCAACATTTTTTTATCAAACATAATTTTATATTGTTTTATTAAATAATTATACAAATAAATTATTGTAGACATGGTTTGAATAAAAACGCATTAAAAGTATGTAACTTCTTCTCAAATGTATGCTCAAAACCTGTCTCAATTGACCTTTGAACATAAGTACACAATAGTGTACGAGCATTTAACATTTAACCAAACCACAAAGTAAGCCCGAGGTATAACTGAATAATTTATTTGGAAACATGCACGTCAAAACTAGGAGATCAAATCACCACTGTCGAAAGAAAATAATCAGGACAGTGCAACCAACTATTTATTTATTGGTAACTGACGATAAAATCACAGGAGATTGCTTTAAGTAGTGAGCTTATTTTCACTCAGGAACCAGTTACGTTGGCCTAGCCAACTATTCTCTAGGAATATATAAACATGAGCTAGAAGATGACGTCAGAAGTTTTCCAGAAGATATGAAAATGTACTGAACCCGAAAATGGAAGAAGCAAGAGGTAGATACGATATCAGAACCGTGTAGAACATCACTAAAGACTTATTGGCTATATCTTAAGTAAAGCATCAATGACATTGCTGCTGAGTTTTAACAAGCATACAAAGCTTGCCTTTCATTTCGCGAGGCAAAAAGCTCTGTCGAGAGCAGTGAAGTATGAATCCAGGACATTGAACATCAATCGGTCAGAATTGAAAAGCATTGAGGATTAAAAACATGGGTTGATTAAGTTATATGTAATTCATAATGTATCTGTAAACGTTTTGAAAGGTATACGAAGGTTCTGCACGACGTGCGAAGTGAAAGAAAATTAGAAAAATGGGTTCGCGGTGGCATGGAATCTGGAGAATATTAGATGTTCGGCGGTACCTATAGAAAAAAAAATATGAAAAGAGGTTGAGGACCCCTTTTTAATAAGGTAACAGCCATTTTCGTTAACAATATTCCTTCATCGACGAGACCTTGTTCAAATTACCAATTATGAAAACTTGAGAAATCGGCTACTGCTATTTCAATAATTGGAAAAAAAAACTCTAAGAAATTGTTTTGGGAAAAACGCGTTTAAAGTTTTTCATCGTTTTAAAACGACTAAATTTTAAAATTTTAACTGAGAACAGAAATGATATTACAATGAAAAATGTTCTAATTTTCTATCTATTGTGAGAATGCTAGCAACGGTCTACTACGAATCACAGCGAGTCGCGCTACCTGACCGCACTACCTAAGCACGTTACCTGTTCCTACTTAATTGGCTGTAAATCAGTTATTATAGTTTTTTGAATATGTAAAATGCAAAAAACAAAATTCGATTTTTTGACTCGTCACAGTGGTGTTTCCCCTCAAGAAGCAAAATCTAGTTTCAGCCGTCTTCTCGGTATCGATGAAGATGCCCTATAAGTATAAAGTGTAATGATTTGGGAATGTTTTTCTGAAGAAAGAAGAGTCCGAATATGCTTTCCTAACAACTGAAGCCCAATAGGTTTTTAAAAAAGGGTTAAAGTATTATTTTATCAGCTGTCATGCACTAAGAGAAAACGGCAGATTATACCGTATACTCGTATAGTCTTTATTAAATTTGAAAAAAAGCTTCGATAAAGTATCCAATGATGCTTTAGATTCTTAAGATTTCACAATGTTCCCGAGACATAGTAGTTTATAGGAATAAACGAAAAATTCAACGTTAAATTTGAAATACATCAAATCGGTTCCTTTGTAACGTCATACAAGATTTTCTATAAATGCTATATATTGACGAGTGCGCTATTATCACCAAAACATGTATCAGGCCCTAAGGCAACTTATAACAATTTAATAGAGTCATTAGGCGATACCGAGATATAAATCAATCGTACACGAAACGTCCACATTGCTGTTTTCACAAACCCGCAGTATTTTGTGAAAAAAAATATGGCACTTAGAGTTTTTGTACACGAAAATACTTTAAAAGTTAAACAATGTACGAAGTGTAACATATAAAATAAGTATTACAGAAACACTTGTAACAAGACATAATATAATTTGAAATACATGGATTCGTGAAAGTCTCCACTTAAAAAAGCAACCGAAAACGAAAAGATTTCAGGTTCGAGAAAACCAACTGTTTTTACCACGCATATATTAGTCTAATATAATTCAGAAATATGGTAGAAATATGAAGCATTAGATGTAACATATTTTAACGAATAATAAAGGAAGACAAAAATATTGCTGAGAATAATATCAACATTTTTTTAGGATTAAAAAAAAAATCAAAAAAGTTGCTTTACCATTTCACTTCGATCACTTTCGATAAATCGGTCCTTCATTTGACTTTCATGTTCTTCTAAAAATCCCAACAAATTAAAATACCACAGAGACGTTTTATATAAATTATTTTTATCAACTTTCTGACACTCTTTCATTTTATTTAACTCCCGACGATAGCTGCACCTCAAACTATTGATTTTTCGTCGAGCAATTTCACGGTTTGCATTTGGTTCGATTTCTTGCAACTTCACAATTAACTGATCGTAAGCTTTATTTTTCAAAAATCGATTTTTATAACTATCACTTTTGACATTCCAGAGCGCGGGCAAAGACTCATACATTTCAATGAACTCTGTCCAAAACAGTTTCGAACCACCAACAACTGGTGACATCTTGCACCAGACCACCACATTCAGCCAGAGCGTCTCCGATTAACTGAGGTATTTCTTCGATTCTGCATGAAGCTCTCGAGCCCATTAATAGTTTGAAGTAGTATGCATATTTTGCTAGCCAAATTGATACAAGTACTTCTAAATTGCGTGAGACAATGCATGCGCATACGTACAAATAAGAAAAAAAAAACTACATACAAAAATATCTGCAAATTTTGTTGGCTACAATTCTTTTCTTTTACATATCTCTACTATACTATAATGTTGTTTTCGTTTTTCAATTTAAATTCTATAAATAAATTAGCTAAACCTAGGTTGTCCCTAAATACTTAATCAAAGTATCCGTATGCACTCAGTGCACGAAAAAAATGTAGACATGATAGAAACGGATAGAGCAGTAAAATATATCTACTCGTAAAATCATTTGTAATTTATACGATCTCAACTCGATCAAATTTGATTCGACCAGGTACGGATACTAATGCAATGTTTGGTCGATTGTTGCTTAAAAATCGTCGCAATTTTGCTTTTGTTGTTATACTTGTTCTGTTGCATGGCTTTTTAAGTTTTGCTTTTATTTCTGCACTTGAAGATTAAATTATTTTTAATTTCGTCATAGATAAGGTTTAAGTATTATGCCGACTTTAAGACAACAACTTGAATTCGATAAGATTTCTGCTATCTTTTAAATTTATGCATCATTCATTATTTTCAACAATTTTTATTAACTAAGTAAAATGCTAAAGGGTTCTTTAGTAGAGATATACTTACTTGCACAACATAAGATAAAAGTATGATTTTAATCAGTCACAGGCTTTGCCGTGTGGTATTGTACATATCACTCTTTATGGAAAGAAATATTCAATTTATTTTCCTTTTTTGGTTTTAATTATCTTGTCGTGCCGAGCAGAGTTAAAAGTCCAACACCTGAAAGGTATGACGCATTGAACTACTCGCCAAAGACATCTTAACTTGAAAACTTGTTAGATCAATTCTAACACTACAAAATATATATTGATATAGTCCCCACAAGAATTTGAAATCACCACCGACTTAGCTGCTGATCATGAGTTACAAGATTGTTGGATCCAGTTGATTGAGCTAAAACGATGGAATGTATGTCAAAAATGCTGAGGCTGGAAATTCGAAACAAAGGGGTGACTGATTCGAGGCTTCCTCTTGATAACTTCTAGTCTTCGTCAAAAAGTCAATTCAAAATTAAAATTACCGAAAGACACACTGCTTCAGCGCGAATGATAAAGAGAAAAACGCAGTTAGAATCTGCCACTAATGAAATGATCAATCTTACATGTCTCATTTGCTTCTATCTCGTACAGGCTCGAACCCATAGGAAAAAACATCTCTAGTAGTGACCTTTTTCGCAAGATAAACAAGTGACAATCTATTGTGTTGTTATGGCGTTTAAGATGCCCCGCTGAATCTCAGGACCACTTCAGAACCATGACACGAGAACTTGTATTATTATATCAGAATCACTCTTGGAATTTGATCTAAAATAATTTTTTTCTAATTTTTGGGTTCCTGCAGTTAGGTCTAACGAAAGAAACTGGAATCATCTACCATATTTCTTCAATTTATATCCGAAACTGCTCCAGAATGCGTCGATATACGATGCGTACAGGCTTCAGCACTTCGTAACTAACATTTCAAAATCCATTTCTCTCTTGGAGGCCAATACAATAAACAGCACTATGCAACTTAATATAAACGAAACTGCAACGTTCTGAAAAATCTTGTTGCAACCGGAGCATAGTGATATGTTGGTAAGAAGTCAAAACCCAACAGGACAAGGGTATCGGTCGACACCTGTAGCGCGATCCCAAAACCTATTGCAATTCAATTACAATTTCCAGCAGCATTAGAAAAGATACACAAATTTGAAACCCAGCGTATCATAAAAAGGAAAGGATTTCAGGCATATCCACGTAGATGTTGGCAGGTGTTATCAATTATATTCAACTCTCTAAGTGAAAGAGGCACTCTTAAGTACCTTTCGAATCATTACAGATCAATGTGTCGAGTATAAATCTATATTTGCTTTTAATGGACTTCGGGAAAGCCCTTAAAGGCATAAATCGAGCCTAAAACAGAAAGAGTAGCGTAATACACAAAACTAATGCGAATTCAAATTTCAGACAGCGCTGTACACTTTCACAACAGACCTTTATAAATCAGGATTGCGCGTATAATCCTGCGACTAAGATAAATAACCTTAATCTAAGAAGTATGGTCCCTACCGATAGCGATGTGAAACTTTGAATTAAAATAATCGTGGACGAAACATGGATCCATCACAGTGCATAGAAGAATATGCAGCCGTCGAAACAACATGTTTTTCCGGGGCCAACAGGCACAACAGAAATTAACATGAGTCTTTTGCCCAAAAAGATTCTGGAGACAATTTTTTGCGATTTCTGCGGCATAATCCACATCGATTATCTTACAAAAGGAAAAACAAGATGTCACTCATCGTGTATAATGACTTTTTAGTTGAATTCTTGTTTAATTTTATTCATTTCCAACCAATTGACAAGTTACGACCCTCCTGTTACTTAGCAGGATTAAGTTCTAGGTTTACTAATTGAAGTCTTATCCAAAATTCGGATGTTGTTTGTGATACTCGTATTTCTAGTTCCTGAGATCGAAGTGGAATCAGCAAATTTGGCTTTTCGGCCACAGTTCGTGATACAGAATCAATACTTTGTGATAGCACGGTTGCTTTTCTTTACATAACTAACTTTTTCCAATAATTCAGACAAATTTAATAATTGTTGGGCTGGAAAGAAGAGAACCTTAAAACAGTTCTACAGGTTTCTCTGTATTGGATCACGTCGTTAAAAAAGCCAAGTTTTCTTTGGTGCGCTTTTTCGAAAACTTTTATTGCTTTTCCAACTTCTTATTAGATCTCAACACTCCTATGCATACGCAAATTCTGCACATACGACTACCATAAGAAATCTTTGTTTAAATAGTATTTTTTGTCACAAAGTACTCGTAGATGTCAGATTTTGAGTTTGCGGATTCCAATATTAAGTCTAGCGCTAAGCTAGCGCTTTCGAGTGCAAAACGAAAAGAAAGCATTCCGGATTCGTTGATGTGTTTGTTTAATAGGGAATTTTAGCTTTTGAATTCTCTGGTTACTCGCTTCGTGCATTTAAATTTTAACGTCGTCGTTAATAACGCGTATTGTTCTTATTGTATATCATATGTACATTTTAAAATCTTAACGCCATCCAAATAAGATCTCTGGGAACTCTATCTAATGCACACCAAATGTAGATCTTTCGAAGTCCCGACAAATAATGTTTTACACATATCAACACGGCTCTGATAAACCGCATTGACCGCCTCGTATATATGCGACATTAGCTTTATTGATGGATAGCTGCTGGTTCAATTTCTTGCAGAATAAGAAAGTTCTAACTGAGTAAGCAAACGATCGCCTCTTATCTTTTAATTTAAGAAAACTCGACTCTTGAATTTCTTCTCTGTCAACTCATTTTCAGCTCGTATTACGATATTTGGCTTATGCAATGGGTATCACTTCCAAGGCTATACAATGGCTCAATGGGAGTTAAGGTTAAATATTTATCATATATGCATTCATTTACTAAAATTTGTTACTGTGGATTGATAAAAAAAAAATAATAATAATAAATATGTATACCTACACAATATATTATATACATAACCATGTACCACCCCAAACAAATGGTACACTTTCAACCGCTCTCTAAGACTTTTGCTAGATTTATCGAGATAACTATGAGCAAAGGAGCTGCCCAACCTAAGAAGAAGGTATACTTCAAAACTCTTAAACATAATCACGAAGACATCACAAAAACAAATTCTTATCGGTCTCAGAACAGCCTTCCCACGCTAGCCTTGTGGTATTACAATAAACCTCGTTGAGTTGCACCCCAACGATGCCCTCTCTAACCTAACATAACATTTAAGAAATTTTAATTAGCAAAGAAATCATCCACTGTCTCCAGAAAAATTATAAAAACTGAAAAGAAGTACAAAAAAAATGGAACATAATCAATTTTTATCAATTTAAACGAACTTATGGAAAGTTTTTCCAAAACACGATAGAAAATTTGTAACATCTTTAAACTCACAATCAAAACGGAAATATTTCATTCGGTTGTTTTTCCTAACAATTAACAGAATTAACTAAGCAAACGATTTTGTACACCTGCTATTGATGTAGTACGGATACGAATATAATAAATCTATCAAAGTTAGCGCTGTTTCTTTGAGATGGGGCTGCCCATATCTACCTTTCCTCAAATCGCAACGGGTTCTGTGAACTGTTCCAGAATACTTATTTTTAATCAAACAACAAAAGCTCGGTCAAAGCTCATACTCCCTCCACATCCATAAATTACTCATTTATTCATGCTCTTCTCTTAGACTTTTTGTTTTTCTTTAGATTCATGTGCTTATATACGAGTATCTATCAAAAGCAAAACCATTTATTGCCGCTGAATTGCTTACAAAATGCCACAATCTATAAGCAAGATGATTGTGTGCTTGAGAAATAATTTCCTTCAATTGAAAAGACTTGGTAACAATATGTACTTTGAACTTTTACCTCTCCGTTCCTAACTTATTTATACTATATAATATAACTTTACAATATATTTAAATTAACAATTACAAGTTCATTCATACTTATGCATACATACATATCATATTCAATATTTAAATTACCTTTCTTTTATCTTTGGCAGTGTGTTTTTTTGCCCCTTGATTTATTATATAAGACATTCCCTTAAAAGCAAACCATTTGCTTTCTTTCGGCCCTCCGCCTGTCCTTCTTTGCTTGGCTTGTAATTTTTTCTCCTCATATTTGTAATATGTCCGAAGACTTTTGTATTTCTTTTGCGTTTCATCAAAGCTTATATCGAACTCACGTGCAAGATCTTCCCATGCCTTTTTTCTTGCATTTGAATTTTTACCCAAATCAAAATTGGCGTCCCATAGAATCGGTCTCGCTTGTATTGACCTGATAAAATTTAAACTTTTCTCATTTGGCCACGAATTCATTCTCATTGCTACAACGCACGCAAATATCTATACACTTTCAAAACCAAATGCTTACTAATGGCGACAATACCTATCGCAGAGCAAGAAGCAACACAAAACACAACACAACTGGCAAGAGGCAATATTATTATTGCTGCGCATATACATGCTCGCATCTACTCGTTCCACACAAACTTAATGTGACACGAAGTAGATAAGAGACAATATATAGATACATGCTACATTTTGAGAGCAATGTGTGTGCATACATAGATACGAATACGAACTTAGTGTTTGGACTGAAAAAGAGAATCCACATACGAGTATAGCAACAGCAATATTTTGGCTTGACATCAGCAATCAGCATATGGTGATTGGTGTTCTCAGAGTAAAAACATGGTTATTCAGCCAGCTGAATGTGAATTATTTACCGTGTGTATTGTATTGAATGTTCAATTGGCGTCTTGATTTGTTTGATTGCAAGATTTGTGGTTTTGTGAATAATCAGAGTTTTTTTTTTATTTTTTTTTTGTTTTTTTCCTAAAGGGTTGGAAAATGAACAATTTGGAAATATTTCCTATTGAGAATGTAGTGGTGAGAAAAATGTTCTCTTTTTTTACTATCATACTCGTACATACGTAAGGAATCTAAAATATAGGTATGAGTTTTTTGAGTTTATTTTTGAAAAAATTGTGAGAGACTTCATAACGAAAATAAAAGTCGCAACCTTTTAAAAGATTTTCCAACAACGAATATTGACAAAGTATGGACACTCTCTACATTGCATTTGCTGACATTGTAGAAGAAGTTTAAAAAATGGGTCTAATACTGGAGAAGAGAAAAAAATTTTAGTCATGAAAAAAATGGGATGGAAGACCGACGACAGGGAAAACCTGTTAATTAGTGGTAGTTACAGGTTCTGTCCACTTTGACTCTCTGTCTATATGATTTGAGAGCTGAATAAATGAATACTCTACATAATCTCAATCTTGCTCTACAATGATTGATTAGTAACAAAAGTGAATAACCACGTTGGTTAATTGATTTTCGGTGTATCTGACTACATTTATATTCAAAATGTTTAAATTCAATGGCAAAATTCAATGCTTGATACTCGCGAAAGCATATATACAAACTGTCGGGTCATGTCAATGTACGAACTTATTTGTAATAAACCTTAACTGTACCAAAAACGGGCTTTCAGTTAATTAATATTGCAAAAATATCAACAAGTTGAGTTGACGATTCGGAGCGATGTTTGAAGCTTTTTAAGCAGAATAAATGGGAATTTTTGAAACATGGATTCACTTCTGTACTTCAGAATAAAATCAACAACCAGCTGAGTGTGAGAAGCGGGTAAAAGCCGCTCATTGCGTTCGAAGACCTAGAAGTCTGCCGGAAAGTTTATGGCCTTCTTTGACTATCTTGAAAAACGAAGAACCATTAATAGCGAATATTATACAGCACCACTGGACGATTCAATAGGAGACGGCCTTAAATGGCGAAGAAAAAATGCTCTTCATCATATTTTATTGTTTGCAAATATGGTCAGTACTAGCAGATTCAAACGTCATTCAATATAAACGCAGGGTTCTCAAGACGTCTAAGCACGTCGTTTCCCAATCGAACTTTGGAAGAGGCAACTACTTCCTGACAACAGGGAAGCTCATGTCACAAATTGTAGCTTGGATCCCTTTTTCAATCAATGCTTCACCGAACGCAGCCAATTTACCAAGACTATTCTGTATTCCAAAACATATTGCTTTAGTGAACTAGTACTACTAAAACTAGAACTTTTCATCCAATCCGAATATCTCTACATATTCTTTTTTGTTGCAATGATGAATTGCATATTCTGTGATCATTATTGTCAATTTACGAACAGTTATTGTGTCATATAATTTTTTCAGTCAAGTGTCGAAACCCAAGATTTTTGATATCTATAGAAAGTTAAATTTTGCTTACTTTAGCGACCACCTGGAATATTTTCTAGAGCAACCGCACACGTAAGGTTATCCAGTGATATGCAGGACACTTTGTTGATATTATTGCTAAATCTAATACTCGTAGTTAGCTGATCACATGCATTTTTCGTGCTAATGGCTTTGTATTTTTGGAGTAAAAGATTGCCATTATTGCATTGTACAATAGCTAGATTCTAGATAAAATTAAGCATAATCAATTGACAAAACCAAGAGTATACAATACAATGTATGGAAATAAGGTTAAGATAATCATATGATTTCTTCCATGGTAATTGCGGGTAATCTAAAAATACACAATATTGGTTTGAGATTCTGGACAGACATTACGCAAAGAACGGTGTGTTAAAATTCTTCGTTCCGTACAGAGATGTCAGGAGTAGATAAGTGTTTTGTCAATCTAACAAGACCAACCCGACTGAGGAAAACCGGAAAAAGTTCAAACAAGCATTTCCTAAGCATATGGAATTCCAATATGCCCAATATGTCATTCGCCAAAAGCATTAAAAAAAGTACTTTTCCTCCATCCCAAGACAGATCTCCCTGGTGCACACTTTTCAAATAGCTCAACGTGCGTCGATGGGATGAATCCACTTGTTTCCCTCAGGTAGTAACAAAAGCACGTAAAGCGAAGAACACAATGTGAATCTGCGTCTGCGTCTGCTGTCGCTGTCATCAATTTTGAAGCGACTCATGCGGTTCAAGCAAACACAATACGATTGATTGTCAAACATCAGCTGGGGAATAAATTTGCGAATTTACTTCACTAACATGGTTACTGAAAAAATTGTATTTCTGCTTAATGTTTTTTTTTGAAAACAGACACATGTGGCTGATACGATTCTTATATCAAAAAACATATCAATGTGGTTATTTCGAAACCACTTTTTCCTTATATTTTTGTAGTGCGAATTTGCCAAATTACACATTATGTATTTCCTTTTCTCACACTGCCTCAGTGAATTTTTCCGTATTCATTGCGTACTTTCTTCGGGCTCCACAAAACAATTGTGATAAAACATTCAATAAAGTATGTTAACATCATAACCACACGACTTATTTTTGTTTTTTTTTTTTTTAATTAAACTTTCAAAATTTCTTTATGCTAAATTGTAAAGTTCCGCAAACACGTAAAAAAACAATAAACGTCAAAATTGATTTAACTTGAGCAGCAGACGCAGACGTAGATGCACATTGTGGGCACTCTTATGGGTTTCCATATAAGTTAACAGTATGACAGTTCTCCGATTGGGCAGCAGACGCAGACGCAGATTCACATTGTGTTCTTGGCTTAACGATCAACTGGTCATTCTTTTGAAGAGGTTGCAGAACTGCTGCTTAAACTTTCGAATAGACAAAAAAACAACATATTTTCAGTCCATTGGGTTTATATAATCACCTCTCATAACGTCGAATTCAAGTTGTCATAAACGGTTTCAAGACTGACATCCTCGTATGCATCAAGGCTCTATCTCCGACACTTTTTTTAATCTTTGATATTTGATCTGCTTCTTCTAATCAAATTTATTTCTCTGGCGATAACAGTCCTTTCTGCCCCTTATATCTGTTTCCGAATCGCCATAAATGCTGTGAAACCTAATACCATCGAGAGATGTAAGAAATACTTTATACAGAATATAGCCTCAGTATCACCCAGCCAATTGACACTCTCCAACATGTCATGTCTTCCTTTAAAGCATACTCCATTGAAGTTGCATTTAAAAGAAACAAATAAATCTCTAACATTTGCGGTTTTTTTTTTCACTAATATACAGTAAAACGAGCTTATTCTATTTGGAACTGTGCAAAACATATGCAATTTTCGTTAGTGATCAATGTGGTCCAAAAACCATTTTGGCATTGAAGCAGTAAGGGAGTTTGTTAACTCACAGGGAATTTTTAGCCACTTATTCCTTAAAAACCTCATAAAGGACATATTTGCGAGGTAAGCCGTTGTCCCTTAACACGCTGTTTAAAGGTACTCCACACATCCTCTATCGGCTTTAAATCGGGGGACTGTGAGCGCCAGTCCAACCCGAACCGTTAAATGGTCTCTCAACAACTTCGAAGTTTGCCTTGGGTAGTTGTCTTGTTAAAATCTCCACCACAACTCATCTCTTCCCCAAAATATGGGAGTATGATAATATCTTATATGTCCCTATATACAAAGCAGTCCATAATTACAGTTATTTGGTGTAAGAGACCACCCGCTCGACCCAAAAAGCACTCCTTAACCATAACTAAACCTCCTCAATGCTTCAGAATAGCCCGTATGTTTCTGCGACTGAAGCGAGTACCGGGCTCTCTACGAATTTAGGCAATACCAACTGAAGACAAAATATTAAACTTGCTCTTATCACTAAATAAAAGTGTTCTTCAAGTTCAATATTTATTAGATAATGCGAATCCAAATATTATGAAATTGGAAGCAGTTTATCTTTCTTGACGGTATTTTCAAGTTAAAAAAGGCTTTAACTGTTCGGTATGCCCCCAAATTGCTTTCTTTTGCACGCCTACGAACTATGCTACCATCAATTGACAAGTTGAGGTGCTTAACAAAAACCAAAAAGGTTATCGGCGTAATGATTTTCTTTTCAGTTGGTCTGTTTCTTTTTCGAGGACGACCACCAGAATGCATCGTGGAAAGGGTATATTTCGTCGAAACTTAGCTGGTATCATATTTTGTTCAGGTATGATACTTATTGCGAGCTTTTATAAAAGCCGAATGACAAAAACTGCCTATCAATATAATTTTTTTTATCAAAAATATTATTTTCCTAACCCGATGATAATATCTCACAGATCAAAATAAAAATGGGGGGGAAACAATGCATGTTTTGCACACGTTTGTATAGTCGACAGGGTAACATCTTGTAATGAATTAGCCTTTGCAACTGAGAATCAAAGGTTATTTTTGTATCAATGAAGACACGGAGATCTTTAATCTGAATTTGAATGCAATCACCTAGGAATTTGATGCTGCTCAATATTTTGAGATCATCCGCATACATTAGACATATTGGCAAAATATTAAATGTTGAACAATTTCATAAATAAATATAATAAAAAGAAGTGGCCTGATATGAGTCCCTTGTGGAACTGGAGAAATTCATGAGAATAATGAATAATTTTTATCGGCGCAGACCATCTACAACCTAATAATTTATAATGAACATTGTTGATTGAAATCCGAATCTTTCTAGCTTCCTTATAAGTAACACACGCTTTATAGAATCAAAGGCTTTGCAGAAGTCTGTATAAACAGCGTCGACCTGATGAACTTATAAGATTTAATGTTGTGGAACGAAGCAAAAAAAAATGTTAAAGTTCTGATAAATAGGCACACATTTATATAAAAATCTATTTTATTTTGTATAATGCTCTTAAAAAATGTTATGGTATGGTGGAAAGTTTGCAAATACCTCCGTAGATTTTGATGTCAATTTTAGATGTAGACTTATAGAAAGACACCGAATATAAAATCTTCCAGTTATAGAGGAACAAGCCCGATTTTTGAAAATATAATTGCAAGAAAAAAGCTTCTAAGGAGTGCCGTTCGGACTCGGCGATAAACCGTAGGCCCCGCTCAGATGTGACAATAACGAAAACATGAGCAACACAAATGAGTTTTTTTTTTTTTTTAATTGCAAGGACACCATTGATGTAGGTTTGGGATTTGAGTTAAAATTAATTTGTAATGTTGGCAATGAATTCAGGGAAAGTAGGTATAACAACAGGGGAAACAACAGATTCAAAGAAAAATTCAACAGAATTAACGTTATCATTAGACACTGAATTTTTGTAAATCAGTTGCCTAGCCCTTCTTTGGAGCACCTTTTATGACATATAAAAGCGCAAAACGACTTCAATTTATGCTTAAGTTTGTTTTCATTACTGATTTTAAAAAAATTCTTTCGCATATAAACTCATACATTTATAAATCTACTCAAAATAAATATGAAAATTACCTGATCTCCGGGTACTGCCTTGTTGTCATTCTCATCAGCCTTAAGCATAAGAGCCATTGCATTGTAAGCGAACCATGTACTTTCTGTAGGCACTTTGCTTGCACGTAATTTTCTCTCCTCATATCTGAAGTATGTTCGCAGACTTCTATATTTCTTTTGAGCTTCGCCTAAGGAAATGTTATATTTTCGAGTGATATCTGCCCATGCGTCTTTTCTTGCTTCTTCCCGTACAGCAATATCAGCATAGGTATTTAAAGTTCCATCCCATAAAATTGGCACTTTGTAAATAGATTTGATAAAACGCAAACTCTTTCCGTTTGACCACCGGGCTAGTTTTTCAGAAATACGACCTTTAGGCTTAAAGAAAAAAAAACATTGAAAGGTTTATTAGTACATTAAAAGCAAGAATTAATAGGAATGTTTGTGGAAAGAACTAGCATTTTTTAGTCACCGTATCACTGTCAACTATATCAGATGTTATTGTCTACCTTAACAATATCCTAAAGAAGTTCAACAAAAATATTTAGTTTGATAATTGATAGCAAGTCTCTAACCATATCAGTAACAACAAATTTGAAATCATTCAAATGTCCTCCCAATGAACCTCTTGTATTATATGCTAGACACAATATTCAATGGCTTTTCGCATAGTTAGGCCGATATTCCACATATTTCACGACGAATATTCGCCTTCGAGTAATCTGAAGTTTCTCACTTGTTGAAATGGGTTAAATTAGCTCCAACGGAAAGTGCCTTAAGGGGTTTAGCGCACGAGATCGATTACAAATTAAATGACTCATTTCTGTCGACAATTTGATTACCAATCTTTTCTATTCAAAGAGTTGAATGCCGAACGCGCTGCGTGGCACCGTTCAAAACTTTAGCTATCCGATTCCAATTTATCTTTAAAATTAGTTGACTAACATGGAGCACTTTTTCAAATTCACAACACCTAGGCAAGGAAACCCAACAAGTTCTAAACAAGTCACCTATGTACATAAGTCTAATTTGAAGGAAGACTAGAACCTTTGAAGATCGAAACAAGAAGTGAACGCAACAGGCTGGCCAATTTCCTGCAAACGGACAAATCAGCCCGACAAGGGGGAAACACTCAGAAGATCTGATGTCAGGAACACTACTCGTATATTGAAACCAGTGCATTTTTGTCTCATGATTTGAGACTTACTTGCCAGGTACCTGATGAGAGACAACTCATTATAGCTCTTACCAACAAAACTGCATACCGTAGCTGGTATCTGTCATGGGTTTTTGTGATAGAGAAGACCATCGAATAGGCAGTGATGTTGATAGCTTTAAGTCGCCTGAAATCTTTGGCATATACCTATTCATGATACAAATGATATAGGCCAACTGTTGGCAACTCTGAAGAGAACGTTACCTGCTGTCATGGCACTGATGTACATACAGAGTCACTGACGAACAGCAAAAGTAGCCTTGGTACCGACAAATAGAAGAATGACCACACGCTTGCTAAGAGTTTCCAACCTATATATGTAACTTTTTTTCATATTGAAAAACACAGGGAATTTTCGAGGTTCAAAACTTTGAAACTGCTTTGCGAACTCAAGGCGGCATTCTGCGTATATTGCAGATTGGCGCAGATAGATTCACTCAGTGCTTAGTGCTTTTAATGCGCTGTATTAGGAGAATAAATCTCACGACATCCCGTAACGCTTGTTGCGAGAGTGATAACGACATTTATATGGACTCATATTGTACATATAATATATACAATACTCGTGTGTATTCCATACATGTACATCGGACTATTTATTGTTTTTGTAAAAAATATGCAGGAAGAACATAGGTGTCCAGTGAAAAATTCAAGTTTAAATTATAATTTCTCGTAAAGTTACAATTGGGTATCCATTCATGTGTTCAAAAGCTTAGACAATAAGAGACAAGGGTTAACCAAAATCCTCCAGGATCATCAACGTCGGTTGATCATCGGATACTGCAACATTGGATTACAACCTAAGTATTCCAACTTCTACAAAAATATTTCGATGATCTCATTACTTCGACGTAGACGGGATTAAATATTTCTAATACATTTTGAGTTTGGTCAGCAAAATACCACAAAAGCTTCTGAAAAACTTTATGAACAAAATTAAAATTTGCGATATGTTGTAATGCAAAGAACTCGAGCGATTTCTGAAACAAGTTTTGACCGGTAATGAAAATAATGGTAAATTGTCGCAAGCGTTTTTGAAGGACAGATTTTAAGCGCAGACAGTGATGCCGTGTGCGTATGCGTACTATGGGACTAGGAACGAGTCGTTCACTATGTGGTACTTCCAATTAGACAATCGGTTAATTCTCAACTATGGAAATAATAATAACTCCAGAAATTACACCAGGCAATTAACAAAAATGTCCTGAATCGACCAATAAGAATGGGGGTCTTGTCTTCCATCACGACAATGTGTCAGAAATTGCGAGATATTGGTTGGGAAGTTTAAATGCACCCTCTGTATAGTCCAGACTCTGACTATTACTTTTTCCGATTTTTGCATAGCTTTCTCCTATTGGTGGTGGCGATGACGCGATGGTTAGCTCATTGCACTATCACTGAGAGGGTGCGTGGTTCGATCCCTAGCATCAACAACAATTTTTCGACTTTTCGGCGGCGACGGGCAAACTCCCGGAAGTAAAATTGCCTATAAAAAAGCTTCTAAGGAGTGCCTTTCGGATTCGGCGATAAACCGTAGGTCCCGCTCAGATGTGACAAAATTGACAACATGAGCAACACAAATGAGTGTCAAGACGCTAGGCCACGGTCCATAGCGGGCTGCCAGCCCCAAATTTATTTATTTTTTTTCTCCTATTAAGCCTTTAAAAACCACAAAAGTGAAAGTGGAGTAGCCGACGAAGTGCGCCTTGAGTTAGGCTGTTAACGTGAAAAAGATGGAAAGAAGCGGAAGTAAGGCTCTAAAACATAAAGGGTAAAGAATCTGTCAGACTAACACCGACAATTTGCATTGCTTATTTTCTGGAACGGCAAACCCCACCCCGGACATAATAAATAAGAACCCATCGTACGAAAGTTGTTATTGAAGCAGACACATCAATCTCCAGGAGGAGATGGGTGGTTTAAATGGCGCGAAAAATCCTCTATATTTGGTAACATAAAAATGTCCCTTAAACTTAGGCTATTGTTATATCGTCCAGCTTTAACATACGCATCACAATGTTAAGCTATTTAAGTAAAGTATGATATTAACGAAATAGAAAATGTTACAAATGTCAGCGAGAGTATTCACGTAAGGAAATCCATAATACACTTTCAACGAAGGACGTCGAGAAATCCGGGCGAAAATTAATTAGAATTCAACTTCTAACCGAAGTCAAATAACAGGTCGGGTAAATGGTTCAAAGGTCCAGAAATTAGGCCAATTCCCCAACCGGCAAATGATTATATCAATTCAGATACTTGGGAGAAATATCGTCGGTGAAACCAGAAAAGTGTAAAACTCCAAATTTTCTGAAAATTGCCATCTGTTAGCCAAACCTGATATCTACGGCTTCTTAAACCGGGAATCCCTTTGAAATTTATAGTTATTATTCTAACGGCAAATTAGAAAATGGTGTAACTCAGAGATATTATGCCAACAACTTCAAAACTGTGGGGTTTAAATGCTGTAAAAGCTTGCAAAATTTGCTAATATGGAGTTAAACACTTTCTGGTTTCACCGACGAAATGTACAATAACATTAGATGGGATTATATGCGTTACTTAGTCGTATTTCAACAGTTAATAAAAAAAAACATAAAGATTGTGGTTCGAACTCTGATTTCCTAACCTAGTAGCCGACTCATGTATAAGTAAATAAGTAGGAAATTGGGTAAATGCAGATACTTCTTTTAAATCAACATGCTGGATGCGTTGGTATAATATGGAACAGAGCTGTGCATAGAGATCTGCGACGCAATCAAGCAAAACACCACGTTAAGCAAAACATTTAGGGACGTTGCAGGATACCTCAGTCAAATTCAAGAGGACACCTGGAGATGATTAACTAAGGACCGAGCTAATAACTGTCGGGTATCAATGAGGAACCAAGATCACCGCAACCTACATAGCCAGCTTAAAACCTTCCACCAAAATGTGACGCTTAGCCTTGCCGATTTTTGAAGAATTTTCCAACCAGAATGTGACTGAACCGAATTGAATTTACGTATTAAACGATTAAAAAAATTTCTACTCATACATACTATTTTAAAGAGAAAAAATATTAAAATGCGCCACCATATTCCGTCAAGAAGCAATACCATTATTTCCATAAAGAAAAAATGCCATCGTACATAGCAACTACTCATCGAGAGTAAAGAATTCGTGTGTACATACCTCGTATTTACTCGTTGTTAGAAAGAGCAACTCGCATACACCAACAGCAATACGAACTACGGCAATATTTCAATTCAGCGCTCATAAGGAAAATATCACAAAATGTATCTGCTGAAACGCAATCCAGTGCGAAGAATGGGGGCAATTTAATCATTTGAGTTCAATGTTCACCAGTGCCACGGAAATATTTTTTTTTTTCTTTTTTTTTTTTCAACAAAAAAAACTTGTAAATAAGTTTGCATACATTTAGCTTTGATTTGACGGATTCAATACTTGAACCAATTGGCTGAACTGAGTGTGAGGTTTTATCAATCAAATCACCACTAATGCCGCTCATTTTGTACACAGTCGAAAGAGTCAGAGTGCACCTATTTGAGTGCATCATACTGATTTACTTCAGAGTTTTAAATAAAACATTTCCAGCAAAAATCCCAAAAAGAAGAATCTTGCCAATGGAAATTGATTTCATTCCCTCATCTTTTCAAAATTAAAAATGAATACAAAATAATCACAAAGAAAACAAAATATAACAGATATACTCGTATATTGTAAAATAACTTACCCGCACATTTGGAGCGTAGTCTTTCATTTTCCTCTCGGTAACCTCGCGCAAAAAAGCATCGGCTTCCCTAAACCAAAATATGCGGGGAGCATAAACATCACTACTCTTAAAAGCAGTTTTTTCAGATTTCTTGATTTGTGTCAACTCTTTGCAGTAACGCGTGCGAATTGTTTTGATTTTCGCCTTTATATGGCTGACAGTCAATTCTGGCATATCGAGGTAATCTAATATTGCCTCGTAGGCATTTTCACGAACGTGATATTTATGATAGTCTCTGGACTTTGTGTCCCAAAGGCAGGCGTGTTTCTGGTATGCCCTTAAAAATATTGGCATATGTTCATCTTTCCAAGCAAAAGACATTTTTTAGCACAAATCACAAAGAAAAATGAAAATAAAATAAATAAAAGCAAAACTGCAGAGTCAAAGAAGCACACTCCTTTCAGTGAAACTGCAAAGCTGTCACTGGCAACGTGGTTTCGCCTCCAACACTGGCTTTCAATATGGATGAATCATCATTTCGTTTCATCGAAAATATGTACATACATACTCGTACGTACCTAACTGGTTGTGGTTCTTTCTATATCTACTTTGTTGGCTGTTTACTTTGGTCGCTTTTGTTTTGTTCTCTTTGTCGTTGGCGCGCATAAATAATGATCGGCTTGGCTTTCAATGGAGTTCAAAGCAGAAACTATCTAAATTGTTTCGTTTTTGGTTTTTTTTTTATTTTCTTTTTCTGTGTTTTGCTTTCGTGTTATCGCTGCTGTGGAAAGAAGAAATGAATTCGATTTCATTGAACAATTGAAAATATTCGCGCATACCTTGTACGAATATCAGCTAATGTTTTGATGGTGATGCGTTTATACACATGTTCGTAGGTACATACACACATAAAATGTGTCGTTCATATGTATGTTTTTGGCCAGATAAGTTTGCACGTTTTTGGAATTGTTATAAATATTTTTATAATTTTTTTTTGTATTAATTGCATAGGACCAGCCTCATGGTGGGTTGGTTCTCAAATGATGACAATGGTTATGACAGATTTTTTGTATAAAAATTGCCAGCAGGTGGCCAGGTTTATTGACGTCATGTACAAATTGAGCAAACCGTTTTACAGACAATAGTTTTAAGGGACTTTGTGTGTATTTTAAGTATTGAGGTCATTTACTTAACCAGACGGTAGGGCTAGCTCAAAGAGAAACAGTGCGACGATCTCATTTTGGTAGGAGTTGAGACATTCATCATTGCTAGAGCCAAGAGGGAGAGATGGATATCTTAAGGTGCATTAAATACCTGAACCTGAGCATTTTTGAATGCGTTCGTAGTCCAAGGTTCGGACACGCCGCGTCAAACTACAAGATCCAGCTACGACGATTGAAGGGTGGAAGGAGTGGGCCGCATACTACATATCAGAGGAATGAATTCTAGATAAAATGAAGTTACAAAGTAGTATGGGCCATATGCGACATATCAGAGGAATAAATTTGATAAAAAAATGAAGTAACCAAGAAACAGCTTTCGTGTGCTTTATGCAAGTACAAGTTACACACAGCAAACTATCGGAGTTGTCCTAAGTTACAATACTCTAAGACATAAAATCACTCCTTAGTCAAACAGCAGTCATGACTCTCCAAATAACGTACACTTTAATGGTTGCAGGTGTCATAGGGTTGTCAATCTTAAACGGAAGAGATTAAAAGATGTGTCGCACAAAAGAATGGATATAAATGGAATCACCCTTGTAAACGTTTGATGGACAACGGCCTTCGGATCTGCATGTGGAATGATCAAATCCTTAACAAGCGACATGTAGCCGAGCAATTAGCAGGGGCCTTTGACTGCTTTCACGCAGGTATCACTGCCTGATAAAACGAGGATGAAAAATTTTGGGGTATACTATGATGATTGATATATGAAAAGAACATAGCGCTTATTCGGATGCGGATTTGGCATAAGCGGCTGACTTGAGCGAAAAGTACTAAGCTTCCGACACGTGAGCAAGCATCTTTTTGCAGTCCGCATCAATGCTAAATTTACTAACAAAAACCTAATATGTTCCTATGCCCCTAAGGAGATAAGGACGACTCCGCAAAAGAATTTGTGTGTTTTTTGGCATCCGTATCGGCGCTTGTTATGTTAATGCAAGATATTTATCGGCGTTAACGCGGAGAGCGACAATGCTGCCAGAACTATTTTTTGTTTATAATAGCGATGACTTGTATGGAAACGTTACAACATATGTCACTTATTGGACAAATTAAATGTTAGTACTGTCAAATTATCCGAATCCAAAAACACTGATAGGCGATTTTTGGGTTCTGAAATTAAGCGCTGATACCGATGCCAAAAAAAACACAACTAATGTTTCCAAGAGCTCCTCGATTAGACATACGAGTACATATGAGCGATGCCCGAAGTTTAATGTTAAAATCGCCAAGTACACATCTTTGGCAGCACACCTTACAACCCACCAGGTTTGGCAACAAAGTTGGGCTTATTAGCAACCTTCAGGCGCAAGCGCTTTACCACAAGATTGGAGCGAACGCTCCGGAGTGGTAAAGAATGAGTAAAATACAGTGCGCCAAGAGCGTGGTACCAAAATTTGGGAACAAAGTCTTTCATTCGCGAAGTTACGCGTTCTTGGAGCGTATACTCCAGGAGTTTGTGTCTAATGGGTAATCGCACGTAAAATATCGCGTGAAACTTGAACATGCTGGAGCGTACCACAGTTCAACAGTTTTCACTGGAACGTGCGATAGAATTTGTTAGAGCCAGCAAATAATTTGTCGCTTTTAAATAAATTATATAAGTGCACATATGGACAAAAGAAGAAAAACAATCACCCAAACCGTAGTTTGTGCGGGGTTAAGTGTAATTTTTAGTGAAAATGAAAAAAAAAGGACGAACAATTTGGGTAAAAGATTACCGACAACGTTATGGTAACATGTCGTTAGTTAGCGAATTACGTGTTTAATTTCCTGATGATTTCAAGAACTAGTTGCGATTGGACAGTAATTCCTTCGATATATAACGGGTCAAAATAAGAAGAAGGATAACAAAACAAGACACGATAATGAGAAGGAACATCAGTCCAGAAAAACGTCTTACAGCAACACTCCGATTTTTGGCTAATTGGTCATAATACCATAATGATGGTACATAAACATCCTCTTGTCCTCTACCACTTCGTCGGCTTTCTTCAGGCTTCTTCAGTTCTTTTCTAAAAGATCCCCTCAAACTCTGAATTTTTTTTAACCACGAAGTCTTGATTTGCTTCCGGAAATCCAAGTGATTTGCAAAAAGTGATAATTTTGTTATACGCATCATCACGTAAGTTTCTTTTTTTGTAGCTTTCCGATTTAATTTTCCACAGATACGTACATGATTTATAAATTTTGATAAAATCCGTAATTAACTCGCAAGACCAATGTCGGACGTCTATGATGATTTCACTCTTACTCCCGCGCTCAATCACGTGAAAAAGAATGTACTACTCAAAACGGGAAGCGCGCACAATTCACTCGGTACTGAGCACACGGGCTTTCCGTTGCACAACTCATGCCATTATACGTGCACTCTTTCGCGCGCGAAATCTAGCATCGCACGCTTTCGCGCATTAAAGAACGTATGTGTGGGGGAGGCTATTGACTTTGTGGCGTGGCTGGACAAAATATCACTATAGCAAGCACACGGTTTCCTCACCTCAATATACACAAGGGACATGGCAGTTTCTGGAGCATGGAAAGGTTAGTCAAATTGATCACATTGCGATACACGTAAGGCATATCTCCAATATTTTGGACGTCCGAACATTCCGGGCGGCTAACATTGACGCAGAACACCACCAGCCAAAGTGCAAATGGGGCCACATCAAAGGAAAACAACTAAGAAAATTTGCAATCACGAGAGGGCAACAGAATCTTCGTCGAACCCGTATCTTTTAATTTCTCAAAAACACTTATGCCTCGGAGCCTACGCAACTGGTGTGCTGTGTTTCGCCCCACTACCCCCAGAAGGAGAAAAATGAGCTCGAGAAGATTGTACATTAGGAATAACGGACGGAAACTTTACCAACACGTTAAAAGAACATGTTAAAGCAAGAAGACCTATACAGAAGCTTGTAGACATGAAGAATAAAACCATGTAAAGGAATCGCATTCATATAAAAAACCTTATTCTGTAGATAATATTACGACGAAAACGCTCAACATTCCGAGGTCAGGCAGAATACAGCATTCAACCTAGACAATGGGTAAAACTTTCGTCCACCTGACCAAAATGAAGTAAGTAAAGCAATAAGTGTGGAAAATAATGTCATAGAACTCCAAACAATCATCAATTCACTGACAAATAAGAAATCAGTATAAACCGATCTACAAATACGAATATTGTATAGAACGTCTCTAACCTGTTCAGTAAGGCTTTAAATAATGTCCATAATCTATCCCATTGGAAGGAGCGATGGTTCAAGCAATATTGAAAAGATATAAAAGGTCTGCCTGTCAAATCTGCGGTTGATAAGTCTCCTTCCAACATCAGTGAAGTATTCGAAAAGGCTATCAATATGGTGCTGACTAAGTGTGTTCAGTACAAAAATATATTCCTTTATAATTAATTCGGTTTCAAGGCGGGATATATAAAGTAAGATATCTGCATCTAAAACATGCTTGATTGGTCTGTAAAAGACCTTCGACAGCGTATGGTCGGAGGGATTATCATTTGAGGTGCATAGATTGTACATACCCGTAAGTAAACAACTGTTGTACATTTTTTTTAAATGCTCAACATTAGATATCGTAAATATTTGTCATTAAAACAGTCTAAAACAAGTTGAGGTTTACTCGCTGATTCTATTCAACACCTACATAAACGATATTGTAAGCTTACTTCACCACGACGTACGGTTACGACTTGATTGCATAGAAATCCGCTCCAAAGATCGGTCATTAATAAGCTCTTTCATAATGCCTTCGATAAGGTGTTGCGATGTTGCGACGATTGGAAGTTGAAGATCAATTTTTAGAAGTCGGGAACCATTCTGCAGGGAGTAAATTTTACTCCTAGTTAGCTTTAACGGAATACAAAATAAGGCTAGCTTTCTAGGGTTAAATACAGTCACTTGATTGTCGACTTAGATACCTTTGTATAAGGGATGATCTTCGTCAATACCAACAAGTTTGCTGGTTTGTTGAAGCTTTTTTTGCACCTTACAATTTAATTCTACAATATTTTTTCCATGTGCTTCAACCAACTTGGAGTGTGCAAGTGCAGGTACCTCGCTAACTGAAGAGGCATATTTATTGGTTGAGCCCCAGGTCTATCTCAGACTGTAGTCCCATATAAACTATAAATATTTGTAAGGCTTCAGTAACCACTTAGCGTAAGGACCATCGTTTAGGAAACAAAAAATATCTTTCATTTGAAGCTGAATGTATCAAAAAGGCATTTCGAGGGGCAAGAATTAGTAATTCTTTTTACTCGTATATATACTCGTATCTATATAGCAATGTAATAGTTGTTTACTATTGATTTGTCCCTTTATAAATGTGTCATAAATGTTTTAGCGTGTATTTTCTTAAAACACTAAAATACTGACTCGCCCCCGGGTGGACTCGAACCACCAACCTTTCGGTTAACAGCCGAACGCGCTAACCGATTGCGCCACGGAGGCGATGCTAACGGATATTTAACGTCAGAATTAGAAAAAAAATATTTTTTTATTAAAATATTCATAGCTAATTTATAAATAATTATTGCGCCACCTCTATTGATTGGCATAAGAATAAGCTTCATAACGAAATGGGTTTATATTTTATAATTCAAAAATGCCACTAACGACCTCTTGACCGTTGATATTAGATTGTACCATTTGAAATGTTCGCATAAAGAGCTCTTAAGTAAACATCATAGCAGAAAGTGCTAATTTTTTTTAGAATTTAAAGTAGTACGAGGTCGGGTCAATAAGTCCGTGACTTTTTGAATTTCTGACCTCTTTACTGAAACAGCAACACTGCTCCTGTCAACAGGCATCTGTCAGTTGACTCCTGTCAAAATTTAAACTTGCTGCGTCAGTTAGTTTGTGTTTGACAGCTATTTTTATCAGACTACTCACTAATTTGAGGAGAAAATGAAAAAAAGTGAATTTCGTGTGCTTATTAAGCATTATTTCTTGCGAAAAAAAACCATTACCGAGACCAAGGCTAAGCTTGATAAATACTATGGGACTCTGCACCATCGATTTCAATGCTAAAAAAGTGGTTTACTGAATTTCGTTGTGGCCGTACAAGCACTGAAGATGCCGAACGTCCTGGACGCCCAGTTGAGGTCTCTACACCCGAAACAATCGAAAAAATTCACGATATGGTGTTGGCCGGCCGAAGATTGAAAGTGCGAGAGATTGTGGAAGCCGTAGGGATCTCGCATGGCTCAGTGGTTTCAATTTTGAATGATCACTTGGGCATGAGAAAGCTTTCCGCAAGATGGGTGCCGCGTTTGCTCACAGTCGACCACAAACACATGTGCAGTTGCCATGGCAAAAATCCATGAATTGGGCTATGAATTGCTCCCTCATCCACCCTATTCTCCAGATTTGGCTCCGAGCGACTACTTCTTGTTCCCAAACCTGAAGAAATGGCTTGGTGGAAAAAGATTTGACTCCAATGATGAAGTCATCTCGCAAACAAAGGCCTATTTTGAGGACCTCGACAGATCATTTTTTTTTTGAAGGGATAAAAAAATTGGAGAAGCGTTGGGCAAAGTGTATAGAGCTCAAGGGAGACTACGTCAAAAAATCTGTGTTTTAATCCAAAAGTCACGGACTTATTGACCCGCCCTCGTACATTGCTTTTTACGTGTGATCCTTTTAGAATTCGTCGCAACTACAGTCATTTTTTTCTAGGAATCCACGACTCACAGTCGAACTCTTTTCCCATATAATTTTGAACTATGACATAGGAGTACTCGTCATGCGTCTCCTGCAGCAAAAAAACATGACGCATGTAAGCATGTAGCGGTAAACGAAACGATCTTAGCTTCGAAAACAAACCACATAGAAACCAGAAACGGTAGTGTTTGAAGAACAATGGTAAATGCAGACCCAACAAAAACGATGCGGCACATTGTACACAACATGGGAGTGTATTTCTCATGACAATAAGTCGACACCTATACCTATTATAGGAAAAGTAAAATAAACCCGAAAGCTGGGTGTCCAGATCTGCATAACAAAAACTTGGTCTTCACCCAGAAAAGGTTATGCTGACAATCTTGTGGACATCGAAAGGATCAATTCACATTTTATAACTTTAATCAAGGGAAACGATAAATGGAGTCAAATATTGTGAGAAAATCGACATAGTGCATACAAAATGGGCTGAAAAGAAACCTGCGTTGGCAAATGGACATGGTCCGATCCTATTGCATGACAATGCCGGATCCCATATACCTACCCATTAGGCGTAACGGTGTAAAAACTGCTGCCGTCGGGGTTTGCAATTCTTTCGCATTTACCGTACCCTTCAGACGTTGTAGTCATTTCGTCGGCAGAAAGTTTCCGAATCCGAGCAAAGGTAACAAAAGCCTTTGAAGTCTTGAATCATAAAAAAAATTTGGCTGTTTAATTTGTCCCTAAAACTTTGACAATTTATGTGATACAACCTAATGCATACAAGGTAGGTATATGTGAATTCCCAGCTCTTTTGACCTCGGCTATGAACTGGACTGCCAGTATAACTTATAAGATGGGCAGTTTACCGCTTTAGCACATATTTTATGCATTATCTGATTAAGCATTTAATTAAAAATTGTATTACTCGTACTTACTTACTTTAGGTGGGCTACAGTCCAGGGTGGACCCCTACCTCAATCAACAAGTGTCTCCAGCTAGCTCGATCTTGTGCTAGCTGCCTCCAGTTTCGCACGCTAAGTTGGCTGAGGTCCACTTCCACTTGCGTGCGCCACCTGGATCTCGGTCTTCCTCTACTCACCGTCAATGCAGACAGGACCGAAAATCACTCGAAAAATTTTCCTCTCGAAGCAGCCAGGAGCACCCTCATCCATTTTTGATAATGTCCATGCCTCTGAGCCAAAGAGCAGGTCTGGGATTATTAAGGTCTTGGTAACTTTTGTTGTTCGAGAGAGGGCTTTAGTAATCAATTGCCTTCTAGGCCCAAAGAAGCAGCGATTGGCAAGAGTTATTCTTTGTTTGATCTCAGCGCTGGTGTCGTTGTCTGAATTCATAGGGGAGCCTAGGTAGACAAAGTCTGTAACTACCTCAAAGTAATACCTATCAAAGGTGACGTTCTGTCCGAGACGTCGGTATTCAGTGTCCTTTTTGCTTGACAGCATATACTTAGTCTTGCCCTCATTGACCGCTAAACCCATTTTCGCTGCTTCCGTCTCAATACTTGAAAAGGCGCCACTGACATCACGCTGCTTTCTTTCAATTATGTCAACATCGTCGGCGTATGCGAGTAATTGGATGGACTTATGAAAGATTGTGCCTCTTGTGAAAATTGTATTAAAGAATGTTTAATGATTCTCCACTGAAAGCCTTATTTTTAAGGAATGTCGAAGAAGATAAGTCGAAGAGAGGTAAGACATCGCTTACTTTCATTGGTAAAAACTCTTCGCAATTTATTCGGTGAAGATTAAGACGAAACAAAGACCAGTAGGAGTAAAAAGTGGCTATCAATGTTGCTAACTAATATCTAATAAGCAAATACCTTATATCTGATGACGTGAACTTTTCGACATACAGAGAGAGGCTGTCAGTCTAAAAAATTTTAGTCGATCAATGTATGGTGGTAAGATCATGTTCAGAGTCAGAGAAACCTACGTTGAACATCTTTTACCCTGAGAATGCGTGTTTTGTAATAAGGAGATCAGAAGTGACTTAGGAACATAAGAGATTTAGTGACATAAGGGTTTCTAAAATTCCTTAGAACATGTTTTGATTAAGCCAAGAGTGGTATTGACTTTTTTTTTTAAATATTATCTATATTGGAACGAAAATGGAGAACTCTATCACAGACTACAACTCGATTACACATTTCAGTTACTAAGAGGACGGATTAATTTAAGTGTGTATGTAAGGCACTTTTTGACATTGAGCTCATCAAATAGATATTTCCGCACAGGAAAACAATCAGCGGATGATAATGTATGTCAAAAGTCTTTCGTGCCATCCGCGTAGACGGCCAGTATTGGCTTTGATTATGGGCAATACAAATAAAATTTCATCAAATGTAAGAAAATAGATTTTTCAATTCGAGAATGTGTGTTCCACGGCTGGATCTGATGACTGTCATCCGTAGTTTTCGACTACTTTTTCAATAATATGAATAATTTTAGCTTCCAACGCATCTATTTTGTTGGTTTGTTAGCGTAGACAAGCGATCTCAAAAAAAAAATCAACAGACTTCAAATCACAAGATCTTGAAGGTCAATTTGCAGGTGCATTACGCGAAACTATGCGTTCTCGAATGTTTCCCTCAAAAAGTTGATTGTTTCGATTGGAATCACATCTCTTCCACAATCCTGCCATTAAAACAGGAAATAAAAAAATCATTTATCATTTTATAGCTTCATTCTCGAAAAAATATGGTCTGATGACCCCACCAAACTGTAAATTTGTAGGAATGTAACGGCGTTCCGTTAATCTCGTGTGGGTTATCTCCGCTCCAAATGCGACAATTTATCTTATTGACATACCCGTTGAGCCCAAAATTAGCCTCATCGCTTAACGCAATATTTCGATAAAACAGCGGATCCAATGCAAGTTAATCTTGCAAACGATAGTCATTCGTATTCAATACTTGTACAAACTAAACCTTGTAAGCCGAAATCTTTTCGTAAAATTTTCCATAAAGTTTACGAGCAAAGACCAGGCTGTTGTGAACGACGTCGAATCGATTAGACAATGCTCTCCTGAACTGATGCAGTATTCTCTTGAGAAGGTACGCACTCTTCTTATGCGTCTCGGGGCCAGCTTCCAACGAAAATATTGTGCGAAAATGGTCAAAAATACCGCGAATACGGTTTCATATGGTCGATTATATTGGGTGTTAAATGGTGCAAGTGCTCTTTAAGTTCCAATTCCAATTCTTCTAAGGCAGTTGACAGAGTTTGGCATCAGGCTTTTTTGTCGAAAATGAGTGATCTAATCTGGCTTCAATATATAAGGCTTTCATCCGCCCAACATTGGAGTACAATGCTCACATCTGGTCAAGTGCTCCCAAGACTTCTTAACACTTGCTAGATACAATTCAAAACCGTGCGATAAAACTTATAGGTGATGCCAATATTACACCGTCGATTGACACCCTCGACCACCGACGTAATATCTCCTGTTTCACCATGTTCTTTCGCTATTTTCACCACCAGTGCTCCTCAAAAATTGCCAGTAGCATTCCGCCCCAACCGTAACACCCGTCTTGCTATGAATGCTCATTAGTACACGCTCAAACCCAAATTCGGACGCACCCTGAAATATCGTGATTCTTTTCTGAGCCGAACAACTCTCTCATGGAATGCCCTGCCGAGCTCTATATTTCCTAGTCATTATAATCTCCAAACATTCAAGACCAACGTACATCGGTATTTCTCTTTCTTTCCTCCATAACTTTCCATCGCCCACGCTGTGTGCAATCATTTTAAGGGTACTAATAACCGCTTGAGCGTGCACTAATTATAAAAGAAAAAAAGGAACAAAAAGGACTCTGGGATATAAAAAGCTGAAAGAGAGTTGTAAGGGGTTGAGTTCAATAATTTGTGGGTACATTTTTAAATAGTGTTAGAGGCGACCCATGAGATCCATCAGAGTAAACTCTCTATTTTCTACTTGCTTCTTTTAACGTTATATTAATCGGTTCAAACGTTGTTGGCGAACAGTTATTTAAGCATGAAAAGTAATGATGGTAAGCTTCTTGGATATGATTGCAAACAGCCGGCTGAAGAAGTTAGCAAAAAGATTAATTGAAGATCGGCAGAGGTTGTGTCAGAAAGCTTTAGAGAAGATGGTAGTTGTCAAACTTTCTGTGATATTGTTAAATTGACAGTGGAGTGGTGGAAAGGAAATTGAAGTGTGATCTTAGATAAGTGGACCATAGCTCATTTATTTTACTGCAAAGAAGATGCTATCTGGTGTAGCTGCAAACCTTGACTTAATATATTTAGATTTTTGTTCAATTTAATTTTAATACTTACTTTACTTTATTACTCTAAATCTATATGTACACACTTCATTACTAATTTATAAAAAAAAAGAGAAAATACAAACAATTGTTGTTCTTACAATCAAAATCTGGTTTCATCTGGTTCCTGCTTTTCAAAAACAATAGGAAAGACGACTGAATTATCATTTGCTGGCCAAAATGATTCATTACAACAGGTTGTCGATGTAATGCCCCTATTTCACCTTCGAGAATAATTTCAGCAATCGCTCTCTTCAGGATTATCTTCTAATCTGAAGTCATTTTTTTCAACTCTGATGCCCAGCGTTTTCCAACACGGGCTCGTTTAGACTTTAAGTGTCACCAAACTGAAAACACAATTTACAATTCACTCTTTAAATACAAATTTGCAATTGTATAATAACAAAAGAATAACTAAATTACTAAGGTTTTCCTTAAATCACACTTTTATTTTGCACTAAAACGTTCTCCTCTGGAATTGCTTCAAAGTATTGTTTCTTGAGGACTAAAAGCAAAAGAATCGCTGACTAAAACAAATCGTAAAAATAGTCCAAGCCCTGTCCTAGCTCCCAAATTGATATTCCAACACCTAGTTCCTCTGCCAATTTAATACGTTCGTTGATTGAAAACAAAGTTGGGTAAAAAACGAAGTGGCGGCCATTAGAAGTCCTAAAACAATTACCATCGTCATGCTAGGCGTTTTCACGTGTATTTGTGAGTGAACTTACTTGATCTCAAAGAAATTCTCTACATCATGCTCGTCGTAAGTTAGACGCTTCTTTACATGCTTTACCAAGTCCAGATATTGCCCAGCAACAATAGCACCACCGCCATCTGGAGTATAATCATTGCCATACATGTTTAAGCCCATTAGAATCTTCTTTCGTTTGACTTGATAATGCTCCGCTGTCGCGGGTACAATGTTCTCAATAGATGTCTTCATCCAATGAAGGGGGGCATTGGCACCTTAAACAGAGCAAAATACGTACATAGATAAGCCATTTAGAAAAAACTGTTCACGTTATACCTGGCCGCTGAACGTTAGAAAAATCGTACGTCATCAGTGAAAAAGCGTACACGTACGGATACAAATGTTCGAAATGTTTCTCACTAAACAAATTGTGCATCTCTTCTCGCAGCGGTGGAATAACCAAAATTAACTTAAGACCCATTTGTTGGAGTTCCTTAGCTGAAAGCCAAGGAAATCTTTACTTTTTGCGATGTATGACTTACAAATTTGACTTACACAAATCAATGACAAGATCATATAGATATTGATCATCAACACGTGCTGCTAGTTGCGACCAAATCTCCAAAACAACTCCGTCAAACTGGTTAACAACGCAATTGTTCACAATCAACTCGTTCACAGCTCGCCTCTCATGTGCAAGCGACAACAATTTGGAATAATCTTTTTCGTTGAATTTATCAAAAATAACTCGTGGATACACTACAAGTCAAATCAAATTAAATTCGGCTCCAAGGATTAGTGTTATTAAAGCCTACTCACCCTTAAGATTCTTCTTACCCAAGCGGCCTGATTTCCGGATATCTCGCACCCAACCCGAATCGATGTCGTGCTTACCAACCAGTTCATACCTATTAGGGGCTTTGATTATTTGAAACCACACAGGTGATATAACATCAAACTTCTTGGCAAAGATTTTAGCCACATCGTACCCATGGGAATTCCACTAAAATCGCTTTAAGGTAAAAATAAGTTTCCAAATTAAAAGTTTACTCTAGTTACCGCGGTTACATAGCCCAAAACTGTGCCATTAAACCTTCTCAAAGAGGTATCTTTGTAGTAGCCACCACTCTCGACGATTATATCCTTGGCTACGGGTTCTTCATCGATAAGTTCTCGGTCGAAAACACTGTCCTCCTGCGGACCTTGCTTCACTTTCAATTGTTTTGCTTGCTTCACCTTATCGCCAGGTGAAATTGTTGATAATACGGGCGCTGCAAATATTGCAGCTATAAAGATAAGACGAATCATAAGCCAGTGAAGTCTCATGTTTTATCACAGATCTTTATTTAAAAATCGAATATGATTCAATCAATTATCAGACCGGCATACACGTAACTTTCTTGCCCAAACAAACGCAAATGTCAACTATTTTCAGATAAACAAATGAACAGCTGCGCTTTGTAGCGATATCAGCGCTATTGGTGGTCGAAAATAAAACGACGTTATACAGGGTTGGCTGGCAACAAAAATATAAAAAAAATAACTAGCATTGTTCAATGATAAAAAAGCAGAAGAGAATTGTAAAATATATCAGATCAAGTAAGAACAGAAAATTACAATTTTTCAATCTGTTCCATTTTAAGTTTCACAAAAAATTAAAATCACAGGTCGTTCGAATCAAATCGAATTCAATAACAATACTATTGAATTCCTGCTACATCTAACAAATCTGTTTTATTTCAAGGACAGGTTCAAAAAATCCCATTCCAAACTATCCGGAAAACATTAATTGAACACAAAGTAGATCGTTTCAAACCGAAAAATTTCTCATTAACCACAAAAATCTGGGCTTTGCTGTTCTCAACTACTTGAAGAAATCCCATTGAACAATGCTATTATGAAAGTACTCGTAAATGAAAATTGTTGTCAGTGCAATCGACGCAAGCACCCCTCTAGTACCATGGATATTATGGTCTTAAAGTTTCGTAGGGTCAACATGAGGAAGTTTGGCGTTGAACGCCAATACCAGTGGCAACATTGCATAAAATCCTAGCCGCTTTCTGCCGAGTTTCACTCCTCCACCACAACGAAACCCCTGGTTTGGTGACGAGTGCCGACAATGGCATGCATAGAAGGACAAGAGTTGTTCACAGTTCTTTACACACAATATGAGATACGAACACCGGCTTCTAAAGAGAAAACTAACCGAAACGACTGCGACCGATGAGTCTCGCCAAGAAATTCCTGAGAAACAAAATTGGTTACGCTATCTTCCAATGGTTTTTCATATACGATATTCTGCTTGAATTTTGGGCAAATTAATCTGGAATTTTTCATATAACAGATTGAACCTGATTAATCTGATAAAAATTAGAAAAATGAAGTTGGCGGTTTTATTTCCCTCCCTGTAGATAGAGAAAGAATTGAATGCAAACTTGAAGTGATTTGGAATAAAATTTCACGGTTCTAAAATTGTTGGTATTCTTTGAATAACTCAAAAAAATACTGGTCCCATTTGATTTCAATTTTCCTTAAATATGTGATATATTAAAAGATTTCGATTAGCACTGAAATATTCGTCTATCTTGAAGAAAAAATTGATTGTATTCTGTACACGTTTTTTTTTTTAATAAATTTAAGAGCCATCGACGGATTCAAGTCAAAATTTTAAAGCCGCGATTCTGCATGAAGACCCATTCAAGTCCTTAGGATCATTTGTTCGCGAGTTATCGTGGACCAAAAACAAAATATCACCAAATTTTAATTTTCGGTTTGCGAGGTGAATGCAAGATATACCCTATCAGGAAGTCAGAAAAAGAGAAAAAGGAGCTGAAAAGTGCGCGGTGGAGGAAATTAAGAAAATAGAGAGATGCTGCTCTAGTATGAGATTCAGAAGTTTTACCAAAAGATAAAAAATCATGCATTACGACGATGTCGCACCAAATATCGTTTAAAGGTAGAATCAACCTGGACTTAATCATATCTAATCCTAAGTTCAACAAGCTTCGCTCTTCGAAGCGGCAGTATTGAGCTTTAAATCGAAACGCACCACCTGTTCACCAATTTTAAGGTCCCGTATAACAGCTTCTATAGAGACAAGCTATACACAGTATTATCTAACTTTGGCAGTCTTTACCAAACACGTCTGTTTTGAAGGATGACGAAAGAATATGCATGCTGCTCCATCAAATTCGGAATAAAAGCTGACCTTCGTCGTCAAGGAATGTGAAAAACTGATAATTCAACACAAGAGGAACAATTTTACAGAAGTCCGTCCAATTTCTAGCATACGACAAAGACATTGACGTAATCGGAGGAAAGAGGTATGATGTCAGGGGCACTTTCGCGAATACTGAGAGAGAGGCGAAGAAGATGGGCTTAACGATAAATGAGGGCAAGACCTAATATTTGTATGTATGCTATCAACAAGAAAGCACACCCAAAACTAACATCCCAGATAAAACATCACCTTCGACAGATGATAAGTGATCTTTATGGAATTTAAGCAATTTGTCCAATGACACTGAGATCAAACGCTGCTTCTCTGGGCAGAGAAAACTATAAAACCCAATTCTCAAACAATAAAAGTAATAAATATAAGAAGACTTTAAAAAGTCCATTTCTTCTCTATGGCTCAGAGCCAAGAACTTTATCAAAACTGGATGACTGCTTGGAGAGATATATTCTTTGGGTGAATTTCTGTCCCTACTGCATTGACGGAGGGGAAGATACAACGACGAACTGTATTGACTGTACATTGACAATCGTACAGCGACGATTGAGATGGCTAGTTCATGTATGGATGGACACTAATGCTCCAGTCCTAAAAGTCTTCGAATCCGCCCCCAAAGGACACCGCAGAAAATGAATACCTCTAAACGTGCGCACCTGGAGGCAGCCGGCAAAAGATCGTGCTGGCTGGCTGGTGACGCCTGTTAGTTGAGGCCCAAGTCCAACCGGACTGTGGCGCCACCTTAAGTAAGTAAGTAAAGTAAATTTGTAAATATTGAGATGAGGTATTTGTACACTAGCCACGGAAATATTTTATACCGCAGCAAAATCAATTAGCCCTCTTCCATTTTATTTAAATAGCTGAGCGCTATACCCTAGGCTTGTCGAATAGTTTCCTTGGTGTTATCGATTCAAAGACTGATGTTAGAAAACAAATTTTTGATATGGATCATCAAGAAGCACCTCCAAAATTTTGAAAATTCAAAATTTCTTGCCTAATTTCGTCTACAATGATATGATGATTTCGCCAGCAATTTCTCAAGTGCATGTACATCGCAGTTTTTCATTCGTTCCGTTCTATTGCACTTGTTGAGTAGTGGTTTTATCTCTTCTGCAGCGGTCTAAGGCCTACCCTATTTTTCGGCTACACACAATCGACAATATTAGTGGACCTAAAATGACATGTACAGATCTAATTAAACTATTATAGTTTGTTTTTTTTAACGTTCCTCTTGTTATCCTCGTTTTTGTTATATTGCTTTGCAACAGCGTGGAATTTTTGCACCACCTTAAATTTCGAGGGCTGGTTCTTTCTATGCCCCCTCTGACTTTCTTCTTTAATGATTTAAAGTACATACTGGCAAAGACCCGATATTAAATTTCGGTCTCATTATTTGCCATTGAAAGATCAACATTTTCAATTAGAATAATTGGCCTTATATTACAAATGTCTTAATGTACATATTGAGTCAAGAATGCGATAATACGACAAACTCAAAAAGCGTCGGTCACATAACTTATAAATAGTGAAAGAAAATTGTTTTCAATTATGAATCATTCTTAAGGTATAATTAAAACTACGGTGCGTATGTGTACTATTTATTTCACTCTACCATAAGAGGTTTACTAACATAGATAGTGGCACTTTACTGCATGCCCTCCATTACAAAGTAGAACCATGCACATGCTTAGAATATCCCACTACACACCGCACTCGTATTCGTATCTAGCACTTGTAGTAGCTTTAGGATTGCATGTTAAGTCTACAATCTAAACAAGGAATCCCGCTTAAGAGTCATGGACTTAGTATTTAACTACTATTTCGCCATATCGAATTCCATACACATTAAAGTTGGTTACTCCACAAGAGCACCCAGTATCCATTCGCTTGAAGAACTCTTAAGATCTTTCCAAAGAAAGTCACTCTTTTCTGAAATAAGAGTTTCATCTATTGGGCTTCATCTATTGGGCATATTTCATCCATCTATATCCGAGGTATCTCCAAGTCAACCTAGAAATTTATAAAAGATTTGCTATTCCAAGTGAAAAGTTTCAGTCGCCAACTTTATCTCATCGGACTCGGTTCGTGCTCTTCAAAATAAAGTCGCCGCCGCCGGTTATAAAGCGCAGCACAAGAAAAAAAATGTAATTGTTAGTTACAAAGGAAAAAAAAAAAAACAAAACGACGATAAAAAGATACAAAACCACTTCTTGGTGAAAAGTTGTCCACCAGTGGCAGTGCAGTGATTATCAGTGTGTTCAAGTGCTCGTACTCACGGGGGAAATTGTCGAAAGTTTTTCCCACCCAAGGTCAATTTTTGTTAACCATAGTGTCCCCCAAAGGTGATTAAGTTTTTGAAAAAAAAAAAAAGAACGATCTCGGTGTCTCATTGGATCATGTTAATGTGGACCTTGCCTGTGGTACTTTTGCTGATCTTCAGCATCGCTCCAGATGGTAATTTCTCATGTTATTTTGAAAATTGATGGCCAAGCAGTCAGTGGAGTCTCTGGCATGGTTTCTAATATACATATTTTCATGCGTGAAAGTTGGTTGGTCTGTGTCTTTTCTGGTCGATTATTGTTGTTGTTTTGGTTAATAATTTTGCTGTCTAGCGATTAAGTAAACAAATAACGTCTTAACGTTTTGTTGTGTAAATGTTATTACATAATTTCGGTTCCCATTTGGAATATTATGAGCTCAAGCTAATTGGTTGAATGGTCAACGAAGACACTGTCCAAATTCGAATTGAGGTAGATAGTCTTTGGAGATAACTTGTTGTTGGATGGATGTACAAAATACATCGATAAATGACTATAAAAGGAAGTGCTTCAGGATTAGAAGTTATATCAAGACTTTCCAGTGACTAAGTTGATAAGCAGCTGCTAAATTGATCAATTAGGGGCTAATGTGCGGTTGCAATACCTTTCCTGTCTACTGGATGAACTGGGCTAATTGGCATTCAGAAAATGCAATCTGATGTGTATTAATGAATTCTGTTTTGAGCAAATTCGCAAGCAAAAGAAAATAGAGAGTTGGCCATATGACGAAAGTTGTGATGGCAGCTAACAACTCGTATCAATTTGAAGCAACACGGTTACTGTTTTGTGCATGACTTCTGCGCTGACTTCTTTTAAGTTGTTAAGCAGCTAAGCTGGGTATGTTATTTAGAAATAAAAAAAACTGACTTTTATCGGTGATTAGACAAATTAAAGTGAAAAGAAGAGCATCACATTTTATTTCAATGGAGTATACCATTTGAGTACGCAGGTAGTTGTATTCCGGGATGGGACTTATCTTCTTATAACGAAATCTATCACAATTTGGTAAATTGCTAGCGTTACAAGATGAAGCAGTAATATCTATTCATTTTACATCTAGGTCATACTCACGATGGCCAGTATCAATGATTTTTATAGTTCATAGATTTTGCTTTTATATCTCTTCTTCCAAGATCCGTAATGAGACAAGGGCATTCTCCTGCGACATAGAAAAGGATTGTCAGAATGTAGTCTATATGGAGTCCTATATTGGCCTTTTGCAACAAAAACAAACAGCTCTTCACTAATATGACTCTTCGTCTGCTTTTTTATTGAAACGTCACATTGCGAATTAATAACAAAATCTAGGTAGTTCTGTCAAACTTGTCGATGTTTTGCTTGCATTTTTATCGACAGCAAATGTTTATACCAATCATTTTTGCCATTTCTGTTTCAATACTTGTAACCACATCAGCATCAAAGCTAGCTGTGTTATGTTAATGATATCAAGGTTATAAGAGTATGGCAGTTGTTACGCAGCCTCTCAAAAATGTATGACCCTAGCGGAAAGTGCCATCTATTTGATAGATGACGTTGAATGTCGATTCGATTTTGACATTTGTGAAGCAAACAGAATTAGAATTTGTGTAAATAAGCAATGGAACAGTATATATTCCTAAAGAACGAGGAATATTCGTCACGTTGTTTTTGTCAGTAATTTTAGGCCAACGTGCATTTCGTGTGCGATCTTCTGGCCGCCCAGCTCCCACTGGTCGTTTAATGCACACAGAGACTGGAACAAAACGGGACATAGCAAACTTTGGAAGCCCTCGTACCTATTTTTCGGTCGAGAATATCTTTGCTGTGGTTGAAGATGTCGTAGGGGTTCCGTTAACATCGACCCGACGACGTGCAGCGCAATTGGCCATTTAAAACATGCGGTGCATTTTGGTGATTTGAAGATATTTCCCTACAAATCGCAGAACGATAACGGTGCAAACCAAACGGTTACTGTGAATGGTGCCATGGAGCCATGATCAATTAATTTTTTAATTGGATGAATTGGGACTGGAGGGCATGTCATTTCAGCAGGACAAAGCAATAAGAAGTACTCCAAAAAACAAACACCATTCTATAGCAGACGATTCCGATTCGTCTGATCGGGTCGTTTAAGCGGCATCATTCTCAAAACGGAGCGGATCAACTCTATAAGTATTTTAGTTATAAGTAACCCCGAAGCATCTTTACACCCCTCCATTTTTTATATTCAGCTCCTTCTATATATTCACCCTGTGTCCGTTCACATCAATAATCACAACTTGTGCACACCTCTCCAGCACACTATCTGGTATGCGAGACCACATAAAAGCGAGGGTCTTTGCCTAAACTCGATCAATTTTTACGGATATTAGAAAAAATGCGGTTTTGAACTAAATCTTATTCCTCTATCTAAATCTAATAGTTCCAAGTTTGGCCTTTCTTTAAACGATAAATTCCCTCAGATAATCGGTCTTAACTTTAAACCAAAAAGTTTGAATAAACCACGTACATACTTTTCCTTAATAGGTTTCTCTTACACATCGAGTTCTGTGAGTCTGAGGTAGTTATGTCAGTCTGAGAATAATTCACTTCCAACGTTGGGTATTATATTTTTATGTATTATTATTACTAATATGATAAGAAAGTTATTTCGATGCTATAACCAACAGACTAGAGTGCAGCTTAAATGAATTGCCATCATTACCCCTGAGTAGCTTAGTCGACTAGTCGGCTAGGTATAGCTACAATCCGGGTAAGCCCGACCCTCAGCTAACAAGCCTCTCCAGTCAGCTTGTTCTTTAGCTAAATTTGATCCAGTTGAGCACTCCAAGTCAGTTTGGGTCTCCTTCTACTTCTGTGAGCCACCTAAGGAGAGTTCTTCCTCAACTGCATTGTTCCTTTTTCATATTTCCGAAAATACTACCAGCTACCAATTGGTGTCTGTTCACTTTACATGTCCTAGCAATCTCAGGTGACTGATGGGTAGTTTTCGAACTAGTTCAGTGTCGCTGTGCGGCTCGTACAGTTTTGTCGTTTAATCTTCTCCTCCGGAGCGCGTCAACGCCACCGTGATCGAAAATTATTTCGAAGAATTTTTCTCTTAAAACGTATGAAGGTATCTTTATCCGCGTTTTTTCGAAATAAAGTCTTACTACTCAATTGATTTTTAGCCCAAAGTCTGTAACTACCTTGGCATTTTAGCATTCGACTGTGCGTTCTGTCCGATTCGTTGTTGTAGTATGTTGACAGCATAGACTTAGTTTTATCGTCACTTACTGTTAAACCCACTTTGGCAGCTTCTTCTTCAATACTAGCGGACAATCCCCAGTGCCATCGGTATTTGAAAGATTATATCTCCGGTGTTCGCTTATAAGTTCCGCACAATTCTCGCAAGTATGATGTTAAACAAGTCACCTAACAGCGCATCAAGCATAACCTAGCCTGCGTTTATGACGCAAATTGACTAAAATAACAAATAATTTATGTAAGATATAGTTCGAATAGTGGAAAATAAATTAACACCGCTCAATATAGATACATACTCGTACACTACATAACAACCAAACCCCAGAATAAACTATTTAACAAAACGGTTAAATCAACATTTCGCAGTGATGCCATCTATCAATTTATCGCGATCGTCTACAAGCTCGCACTTTCAAAAATCCATTCAATTCAAGCTCAACAGCTATTTCAACGCCAATTCATCTTTCCAAATACTTTCTTTGGGTACAATCGCCAATTCAACTTTTCTCACTTGGGGAGAACGTGTTTCAATTTATCGAAGAGTATTAGAAATTCCTCACACAGCAATTGATCGCCAGTTTTACAATTTTATCCCATCCGATCTTAATCGTTTGTTTTTTACTTTGGTTCAATCTTTTTAACCGCTCGCAGTATCTGGCGATCATTGGTAAGTGGTGAGTTTTTTATTTGCAGTGTGTGCCTCGAGTTTGTTTTAATTTTGTGCGAAATGTGTGCATCAGTTGGTAGAAGCGAAATGACAAACAAGTTATGAGTACACGAGTCCACGATAGCACCCAGTAGCAACTATTACACGCTCGATCACTTATGGTGGCAAGATCGGTTACGGAGGCCAAAGTACTTTGCCAACCTATCTTGCTGCTGGACATACGAGTACTTGTGCAGTACGCAACCGGCTTGCTGCGCTCCTCTAGATTTTATTGATTTTGTTTTACCTTGCTTTAAATAAATGAAGATCTTGCTTCGAGTGGATCTTCAGGTAAACATTGTTGACTTGTCTGTAGAATGCTCCAGACTGGTGGAAAGCCACCATCAGTAACTATTCAAAATTAATGAGGTGGTTGATTATTCTATTGTGTGATCTCGAAAAAGTTTCGAGATTGATTATGATGAAATTTTACATATTTAAAGTGACTACTAATCGTTTGCATTTCCATTTTTAGTGGAATGCGCCAAAAACGTGACCAAGCGCAGTATACGCAACACAGTGGAGTGCCATGAAGATGGAAGATTCTACAGAGATCCAGATAGGCCAGTTCACAAAATTTGGACGAATTCGGAGTGCTCCAAGTATTACTTGTGCTTAGACGAAGAGGTGTTTGAATTTAAATGCTCTGAAGGTCTGCTCTTCGATGTTGTGAGACAGATTTGTGATTTCAAACAGAATGTAGACAACTGTGACGTCACTGCCGGTGAGTTGGACATACATATATGAGTTAATGTATACATACTCGTATATGGACATGTATATGTTTGTAATTTTTTTTTTTTTATAGAGGCGCGTGTACCGAAGCCACTTCTAACCGACGCTGACTGTGAAGATGAAAGCCAATTGGGATGCGCTGATGGAACATGTCTTCCAAATGAGTACTTCTGTGATGGATCTGTTGATTGTCCTGACGGATCCGATGAGGTATTGTTCAGTCAAATATAAACTCAAAAAGTATATTTCTTATGATTTTTCTCAGGGTTGGTGTGATGTTGAAAATGATCCAAACGCTGCAGATGCTTGTGATCCTATTGCTTGTAGACTGCCTGAATGTCATTGTTCGAAAGATGGAACAATTATTCCCGGCAGATTGGACCCAATTCAAATTCCTCAAATGATCCTGCTTACTTTTGATGATGCCATCAATTTTGACAACTGGGAACTCTATTCTAAGGTTATATTCACGCAGAATAGAAAAAATCCAAATGGCTGTCCGATCAAAGGAACATTTTACGTATCCCATCAGTATACGAATTATCAATTTGTGCAGAAGTTATGGAACGATGGTCATGAGATTTCAGTGCATTCAGTAACGTAAGTTAAAATTGAATAACTGTTATATCTGTTGTACCATCCCTCTGATCAACGAAATTATTGTGTCGTTGATGACGAATCAAAGAGTAGATCAAAAATGCATCATTGCACATCGTTACGTTCTGACATCAAAACAATCTGACGCATTCTTGTTAGTAATTGAATACAGTTTTGGAGCTAGATTACAGAATCTGGAGACTAAAAGGTGGCGTCTACCCAAAGACTTTGTTAGACTAACTTACTACAATATAATTCCTGATTTTGAGTATAATTTTTTACCTTTGACCTTCGCATTGAACTTAAAACAGGGTAGTAGACGATGTGAAAAATTAAGCACTTAGAACTTTGTGACATTTTTACTCTATTAAGTGAGATATAGATCTAGATAAAAGAGATAGGAACTTTAGGTTTATTGCACGCCAAATAGAGCCTGGTTCTTCAAGTTATGAACCATTCCTATCCAAAAAGTGTAGCGGCCGCAGGAATTACCTGTTAACACTGCTTCGTCGTTCCACTGAGGTGCCTGATAAATCTCAAAATTAATTCAAGTCATTCGGCTGGGTTCGGAAGCAGTCCCCTTCCGTCTTTGCGACGACAAATTTTTTCACCAAACCAGAGACTTTATTGTGATGGTCAATTGAAAGCTAGCTCATTAGATACGGCGTCTCCAATATCAATGCTGTTTAACTTCCCTTGATTTCGGGAAGATAAGGTAGGACTTCTCGAAAAGTTTAAGGGGACTCGATAAGAAAAGATTTGGCAGTATCTTGCGATTGTAGCCTATCACCGTCACTCTTTCAAAGTAGTTTTTGGTGTTTTGTCGTCAGACATATTCGTAATTCACAACAAATTAGTTGTCTGAGTCGATGTTAGTTTTTCGAAATCTATTTGACGTTTTTTTTTAATCAGGTGACTGTCAAGTCCCTTTTAGGATTCTGAAGTTTTAAAGCGTAGATAGATTCTAGTCCCGAATCAATTACCCCGCAACAAATCTTGTGTGGTACGGATAACGATTTCCAATTGTGCTGCCGAAGATGGTCTCCTTTCATAACTTTGCGGATAAGATTTCTCAATTCTCCAAACGAACTTACCTCTTTAGAAGTCTCAGTGCTGCTTTTGAGGGTTCATCTTGTGTTGGCAGCACAACCAAACATCTCCTCTCTAGTCTATTATGAGTGGAAATGTTACATCATACCAAGAAAACCGGGGATGTACTTAAGAGAAGTTTGTTTCCTTACAAAGTCAATTGAAGGCAAACGATTATACGGGTTGTTATAGATGACCAGTTTGGACTAACATGAAATATGTATTTGGACCACCCTGTAAATACGAGTACTAGCCTACCCAAGTAAACTAAGTAGTTTGTCTGCAGCACAGCACATACAAAGTGCTTTATATTTATTTGAACTATTTTATGCTGTTCAAGCAATGTATCTTTTTTGATCTTTATTCCTTTTCCTACGTGTTCTTTGTTTTCGTCCAAAGTATGTGATGAACTAAAAGTCGAAGAATCTAAGTTTATCATGCTTTATCCCTAGTCCCATCCATCTCCTAATGGATTCGGTTATGAGGATTGAGTCTTTGAGATGTCAAAGTCTCTTTCTTAAGATTTTGTTTGATAACAACGCAGCCCGTGAACTAGGAAAATTGTCGGATTTAATCATTAATTACCGTGATGATCGTCAAAATCGAACAAGATCACTGATAAGTCAATAAATGGTCAATACACTTGAACAATTTTTTCCAACCGTGTTTCTCGTGTTTATTGATGTTTCGCGACTAACTGGACTCTAAGATATCCCTTTATACAAGACCATATTGCGTGAAGTGCAAGAATTCACCCTTTCTTCAAACCAATGTTACAGGATTATGTGATTCCTCTCTTCTTAATAGCAATACGGAACGATATGTGATCTGATACAGTTCATGATATTTACTAAGCCGAGATTCAGTCTACATGACTTCGGTATTGCTTAAAAGTTTGACCTGCGTCTTGACTTTTCAAACCTTTATTTTACAGTCATCGTGGTCCAGAAACGTGGTGGTCGAAAAATGCCACAATCGAAGACTGGTTTGACGAGATGGTCGGTCAAGCGAACATAATTAATAAATTCGCAGGAGTGCGTATGGAGGAGATTCGTGGAATGCGTGTACCTTATTTACGTGTTGGTTGGAATCGTCAATTCCTGATGATGAAAGAATTTGGATTTGTGTTCGATTCAACAATGGTAGCGCCATTTACAAATCCCCCACTATGGCCATACACTTTAGACTACAAGATGCCACATAGTTGCACTGGAATGAATCAAAATTGTCCCACGAGAAGCTACCCTGGTATCTGGGAAATGGTAATGAATCAACTAGAAGCTGGTGAATATACATGTGGAATGGTAGACAGTTGTCCACCTCACTTAAGTGGAGAAGATGTTTACCGAATGCTAACACACAATTTTAAAAGACACTACCTAAGCAATCGAGCGCCATTTGGCCTTTTCTTTCATTCCACTTGGTTCAAGAAAATCGACTACTTGAATGCATTTTTGGTAAGTATACATCATCAGAATTGTCGGACTTAAAATCTCATTTGCTTTTCTTTCAGAAATTTATGGATGATCTGCAGAAACTGCCTGATGTTTACTTTGTAACAAACTATCAAGCAATTCAGTGGATGCGCCATCCAACCCCTATCAATCAAATGCATCAATTCGAAGCATGGCACTGTAAACCGAAACCATTGGAGCCGCAAGAATTCGTATGTAACATTCCCAACACATGCAAGTTACGCAGTCGAGTTCTACAGCAAGATCGTTACTTCTACACTTGCAAAGAGTGTCCTCCGCAGTATCCCTGGTTAAGAAATGAATTTGGATTGGATTAGAAATGAACACAAACTATATTTAGATTGTACACTATTTATTTGCACATCCTTAAACTAAGTGAATTACATTTTATGCAGCTTTCTATGTTTCCAATGTTTTGTTTTTTTACACAATAAAAAAAAAAATAATAATAATAGAGCTTTTGTGACTGTCTTTCTATGCATCTTGTGAGATGAAAGGATTTGGTATTGATTCCAAGCCGTCCTGCGGACAAATGAGAACAAGCGCTGTCCCTCTGCAGACCACTAGACCCAAGCTGCGTGTCTCTTCGGCGAGTTTGAATGGTTCGTCTGCATCGCGAAGGTACTCTACTGTATTGTCGAGTACCAAATTAAGGAGGGCATCATATCCTTTAAGAATTCCAGCTGCTTCTCTTCCACCAGTGAACTTAACACGGATCATTTTCTCTAGGTATTTCGATAGATCAAGGATGGACTCCTTTCGGCGTTTCTCTTTGTTATCATTACCTCCAGATTGCTATAAAAACAAAATAAATCACTGAAGGTTAACATATGAAGTTTAAACTTCTTACTGGCTTTCCTTTGTCTGCCATCGATGTGAATTTATTTTGAAAATTAGGGAATAAATAAATAAACAAATTGAAACGTTTCGATTCTTTCAGCGCTCAAAACGTTGAGGTTATTTGTGAATGTTTTGACAGCTGACAGCGATTTGACTTTTATAGGGTTCAAAGAAGATTTTTGAATGGACATTTTACTAGGTCACAATAGTAATAAAAAATTTTTATATTTTAAAAAAATGTAAGATTTGAGTATACGAGTACATACAAATATTTGAAAATAGAGGATTAAGATGCAACTAGAAGCCCAACTCATAAAAATACACCATAATAACTTTGCACTTTGCTAAATGGTGTCAGTTTCCATAAAATCGTCGTTGTGCCAGCAAAAAGTTATAAAAAGGGTAGTTCTTATTAAATCACGTTTTGTTACTTGCGCTTACAATCGACACATTTTATTTTGCCGTTGCTGTCAGTTTACCGTTATATTTTCAGTACCTAATCCAACATTACGATTCGGAAAAATTACACAATTGGTATTACGGGCTTTGCGAACTTCAGTAAATGTATATTTTAATCGATTTATGAATTTTTATATGCTAAAAAAAAAAACGCTTAAAAATGAACTAAAATAACTAAAAATTACCTTATTCTAACTCACTGTCCCCGGAAACTTGGTATATGGACTTTTACTATTATATTACAAAACTAAAGACTAAAACTTAAGATCTCCCTTAAAATAAATCTCTATCTACTCAAATTACTTTATTATATGTTTTGCACAATTACTATTTTTTTTCTTCTATATATTATTGCCTCTTTGAGAAGAGATTGTTTCCCGCTCTTTTGTTGTTTTATATATTTTTTTAGCATTATTAATTTTTTTAGTTTTCATGTTTTTTTCATAAATCTTCCCTAAATCTATGTAAGCCGGCTAAATCTGTACGCTATCTAACAATACGGTGTCGAAGGCCTTCTCCAGGCCAATCATGCAGGCACTGGATACCATATACTAGTTTAGACGCGGGATGTTAAATATCATAAAAAGATATTAAAGCCGAATTGATTATCCGGAATATATTTCTACCCTCAACTCACTTAGTCAGGAACCTATTGATCACCTTTTGAAATATTTTGCTTATATTCGGGAGAAGACTTATCGACCGAAGTTTCGCCGGATCGGACGTGTCTTTTCCCCTTTTGGACAACCGCTGGCTTTCAATGCTCTGGGTAATGTGCATTATTCATTGCATTATAGAACAGTGCAGTGTACATTTGGACGGCTTCTATTGGGAGATGTCGACTGTGTTCGATGGTATCAGTATCCTTCCTCGTGTGATTTTGAACGCAATCACTGTACAAACATATCTTAATTAAATACGTCAGTGGAAAAGAAGTAATATATAATCAGTCAAATCTTAGATTTGCTTTTGACAAAATAATGACTTCAAGTCACAAAACTATTCCACAATAAAGTCCTTTTGTTCTTGTAAGTATGACGATGTGCTAACGTTTATGAACAAGAGTAATACATACAATTTGACAAAGTTAGTATGAAGATTTTTCTCATCTATGATGGAGTGCAATTAAAGTGTAGGCCCCTGCCCATAGAATCCGTCGATCCGTTGCTCAGTCGATGGTGACATATTGCCGGAAAGAACAGCCTCAAAAAATTCGTCACATACGCACATTGACAGAATACAGCCGCTGACGTTTTGTTATTGCTGAAAGTGTTTTCTTTTCAAACTATGAAATTGTCTTCATTCTCTCAATGCCTCCACCAATGAAAGTCCTTACTTTCAATTTGTGAATTCGTAAATATGTGAATGTGTGGTCTTCAATGTGTCAACTGCCAACGGATCAACGGATTGAATAAGTAGAAAAAAAACCTACTCTATCCGTCTCTATCAAATTTGTTTCTCCCATAACAAAGTGTATATTCTATCTAGCTCTCAGTCGAATACATCGACGCAACGGATGTTATGAATTCTATGGGCCGGGGTCTTATGAAAGTCATTAAGCCTGAGTTCATAAAGGTCAAAAAAGTGCGCATCGCGTAAGCATCACTGCTTTTGTGATGCGATGTAATGATTTTTGATGTTGCAATGCATCACGATGCCTTAATTTTGTTGACGTTCTTGAACGACTCGTTGTTTTGTGTGCCGATTGTTTTGTTTTTTAAAAAAAAAATGTCAAAGAAATTAGCAACGACGATTTTTCTAAATACTCTTCTTAATAATATTGGCAATTACAAGGACAACATATTTAAATATATTTAAAACATAAAAAAGAAGCAATTGAAGTCGAAAAGTATTGCTAGTTTATTTGTCGTAAATGAAAGAAGGTGTATACCCAAGCGCAGACTTTTTTTTCGCATGAAAAGAAAAACATTTTTGATGAACAGATAATACTTTAAACAAATTAGAAAAAATATTAAGCTTTCTTTGTCTAGGCCCTCCAGAAATTTAAAATTTCATCGCACCACGATAATCTATGATGCGCTGTTTGCTTTTTTTTTGCGCAGCGGTTGCTTTCATGTTACATTTTAGAACGGGATGGATCGCATCATTGGCACATGTTTGCAATTAAGAACGCTTGACGATGCAGTACTGCGCTAATACTGCGATTATGAAGTCACCCTAAGTTTCCTTAGGAATGGATTTGGAGTACAAGGACGGAACATATGGTTGTAACTATTTAACTGTTTTCTAGTGTCATAAGTATAATTTTAAGTTTCCATTCCAGTATCTGCTTAAAAGCGGAATCATCACAACTGCAAAAATAACAGCGACGAAAGTATAAATATGTATAACGAATGTCAGCGGGTATGATTTAATATATATAAACTTCCAGTTGAACAGGTCACCTGGTTTCAACACCAACCTGAATTCGAAGAAGGCTGACAAATTATTCTTGTCCCCCCTGCGGAGAATCATTGTAGCTTTTTTATTTTTTTTGCTTTGACTTTACTGCGACTGCGAAAAGTTTCAAAGCCGGTAGCAAAGCGAAAGTTAAAACAGAAAAACCAACGAATGACTGTTGCTTTGCTGCGAAGATAGTAGCAGCGCGACAGCAAAGCGGCAGCTTAGCGAAAATAAAATTAACTTAACTGTTGCTGTGCTGTGAAGATCTCCGCAGCAAAGGGCCTCGAATTTCAACTGTTGCTTTTGTTTTTCGCATTGTTTTCGCTTAATTCAGCTTCTAAAAAAAAGGAGTGATCAATATGAATTTGATATTGTGTTGCGTAGCGCCATTGTTAAATCACTTAGAGCAATAAAATAAACGAGACAAACCGAACACGACCAAACAATAGAAGAAAGAATATGAAACTGTGCTGTGCTGCCCTGGAAATCAAAGCAACAGAACAGCAAACTGAAACGAGCATTACAGAAGTGCTGTGGCTTAGCTGTAGACATGTGCACAGCAAAGCAAAGCAATAAAAGTTTAAAAACAAAAATTGTTTTCGCAGCACAGTAACAGCATTTTTTTTTAGTATGCTATCATCACGGATGAATTCGACCCCCTTGATAACGAGTTCGGTAATTTGGCGCAATCCTGTTTTTAAACCTCGGCCTTATTTCCCCACTCATTACACCATTCGCTGGCTGATGACACCAGATTGTATTTTATATTATTATTATGAGTGCAAGCAAGCTTCCGGCTTTTGACAAAAGATGGCCCAACCAGAAAGTTATTGTTGAAATTTTCAGATGTAAACTCGCAATCGTAAAATGTAAACATAATGTATCGTTCTTTCACAATAAGCCCAATTTTTGATTAAAAAAAAAAAAGGCCAAAAATTTATTTGTACTCCTAATATTGTATTTTAAACTACGAGTAAATCCCAGAAGTAATGAAAAATGCATTTTTATTCTACAAAATCTTTTCTCTTTAATGAAACATAAAAATTAACAAGAAAAAAAAACGATGAAGGCGTGATCACTTACAAAATGAAATCAGAAAACTAAAACTTAAATTAATACAACTTAAGGCACAGTATTTGTTGCTATCGCGATGGGCCATGTCGTTGGCCCCTTCAATACAATATCCTCCAACATTTGTTTAATTTTGATGAATCGTCTTTTAAACTCCAAGCCACAACCCTTTGACAAACGAAAATCCAATAGAATTTTTCCATCCATTTCGATAATGTGCGCCTTAAATACTAAGCGTAATTTTCTTCTATCGATTGTCGATATTGTTACCACGCTGTCGTCGTTAGTTTTTCGCGCATAACCCAACTTATCCAGCGTTGTAAAGAGTCGTCTTATTGTGTCGTCCCATTGTGTAGTAACGAAGAACCTTGTCATGCGTCGCACCAGTCTTTGGAATACATTTTGGCTTGCCGATTGTGTTTGATTCATTTGTGTACATAGGATTAAATCATCCAGCAATGCTGGTTGAGAGAAACAGAATCCATTGCGGGCCTCAAAGGCAGAGTTGTTATTTGTACTGCGGTTAACACCCCCTCGGCCAGCCACCATATCGGTATCTACATCTACATCGTGTCTCATCGATGGCATTGGTTGAGAGCAGTAAACTCTTGATATGGAATCATCGAAGGGGTTTGAGAAATCTGCACTGGAACGCTGTCGTTTAGCCTTTGGTGAGCGAACATCACCGTCCGTAACGTCGTGAGATTTCAAATCTGTGAAGCAAATCGAATAGTTCTACATCAGTTACATAATTAAGCAGAAATCATTTATAAAATGTAATAGTCGGACTAAGAAATAAATATATATATATAAAAAAAAAAAACAAAACAAAAAAAACGTAATGAAAATTAACGTAAGGAAACGAAAAATCACAATCATTTGGTTTTTGGTGATAAAGCTCTATGGAATCAAGAAACCAACCATACAGCTAAAATCACCAAAGACCAAATAAAGGCGAAACAAAATTAAAATAAACTATAATAATAACAATAACAACAAAAAAAAAAGGACGAAAACTGTAAATCAAGATCTAATCAATTGATGCAAATCCAAAATGCAAAACACAGAGGAAGAGGAAAAATAAAATCAAAATCATTGAGGGCCATAGGGAGAAACTGCAAATACAAGGAATAATGATGCATTTTTAGAGGAGGGAAGACAGGCGGGAACAGGCAAGAATAGCTGTAGCGGCATGGGAATGCAGAATGTATACTTTGTGATTAGCAGATTTTAATTTTGTTGGAAATGCGAAACCTTCAATGCTTTGGTAATCTAGCTTTATGAAGTAAACAATCTATCATACAGCTAAAGCGCCAAAGCGATGAAAATCTGCGTGTCAATCAATTACTTTAGTTAAGAATAATCGCAACTAAAGAGACTTCTATAATGGCAACCGATTATTAATATTATCAGAGAAGAGAAGCGCATGCTGTTCATTATCATAATCATCCCTCTTTAACGAAAATCTATCGTTTGACGATTGATAGGTGATGGTAGGTCACTTGGTTACCTTTTCACATAAAAAAAAAAAAAAACTTTGTATACTTGACCTCGTCAAGTCGCGTAATTAACTCATTGTCGAGGGTAGCAGCTTTCACTTAGGCACAAAGTGTCTCTCAGAATTTCTTATATACACTGAGAGTCACTAAGTACCTGAACAAAAGTTACCGAATCCATAATTTGTCACTGTTTTTCATTTATACAAATAACAAACGAACATAAGTTGAATAAAGCAGAAAAAAACAAACATAAAACAAAACAACTTACCACAATCGACAAATTGTAGGTTGCACCATTTGTGATCCAAAATCTTTTCAAGGCTTATTCGATGGGTGGAATTAACAGCTAGTACTTTGCGTAGCAGCGAGATTGCTAGTGTGTCCAGTTTACTCCAAGGTGTGTTTGTCGTCCATCGGTCATTCTCTTTCCAATTCACATATTCCTGACAGTTGGAAGACGGCTGATCCCAGGGAAGTTCTGAGAATGGATCAATTAAATTTGTATTAGATAGATAACTACAAGTTTAAGAATTGATTTGTAATAAAATATATTTAAAATGCGAGAAGTCATTCATAACCAACCAAAAAAGAACACATGACTCACAATCAAGATGTGGAGTAATAAACAATGGTCAAAAGCCATAACATCAATGGTAGATAAGGACCCTATGAAAACGGTGCGTGACATTGCAGAAAACATTGAGAGACTCCCACGACAATTAGTTAACAATTTCATCTTATAAAAAAGGTGAAGAAACTCAACAAGTGCATATCCCATACAGTGAACGACTCCGAAAAAACAACGACGGGTAGAAATATGTGCAACGTTTAGTTGAAGACTCCAAAATAGGCCGTTTTTGCACAGGAGTATCACCTTTTATGAAAGGTGGATTCTGTATGATAACCATTAAAGACTTGGACATTAGTTGGATATCAGACCAAGCCCTGACTTCACCGAAATGAGCTGCAAAAAAAAAAACGTTGTTGGTCAATAGACATGGTCCAATCCTATTATATGACAATGCTAGAGACCCCATACCATACATTTCACGGTGCAAAGACATCGTATTTCTTTCCAAATCAAGTACTCTGCTGATCAACGACAAACACCTTTTTTCCAGTTTGGAGTAATTTTCCGACAGGAAAACTTCAAAAATGAGCAGAGGTCACAAAAGCTTTTGATAATTTATTTTGCCAAAAACCCAGGTCTTTTACAAAAAAGAAATATTTGACCATAAATAACGTTGGGAGAATTATAGATGCCAACGAATCATACAAATGAACAAGCAAATTATACAAACGATTATTTTTAAAAATACACCATAGAAAGTGCTATCCTGCCGTCATTAGGAAAAAGGGGTTAACATTTTAGTTAGAGACAAATTTATTACCACGACTCAAAAGCTCTGTATTTCTGTTTACTTAAAACAAATCTTTTTCCAACAAACGGTTGGCCTTATATGCATGCATCTTCAAGAACAGCTCATTATGATGACATTTTATGGTCACCTGAATAGCTGCATAAGCACGGTCATTAACTTCTTCTTCTTCTTATCCTTTTATTAACCCTTTCCTCGTTATACGGTCATTAACTAAGGGGCAGAAATATGATGCATGCACCTCTTTACTTGTAGTTTCACCGTAAATTCAGATGATTGAACACCAGTTGGTACAAGCTATTGAGAATCCATGCAGAAAGACTATAACTAACTAGGTACGTACGGAAGAAACTAGTCATACTTTTCAGTTCATACCCCCTGAAATTTTCAATTTGTTACTTTTCAAGACAGTATTTACAGAAAGAACATACTCTTACATCATCGTTTTGTTATAAGACATAAATGTTTGGGAGATCACTAACACTGTATTCCATTAGGATATCAGATGCTTATAAAAATGTTCAAAAACATTATATCCAGTATTTCGTTCATATTTGGTCTACAATTAAAGACGTCCGATGAACTACAAAAATAAAAAAGGAAACACAATTGTTGAATCTTTCGGTATTATGACACCTGTGAGCCTTAGGCATTATTGGCCATTTAATATGCTTATACAACTGACTACTAATAACACGCTTGTTTGTAAATAAATAACACAAATTAAACACCATTAGTGTCATTGCGTTTTGAGTAAATTATCTAAAAAAAAAAAAAAATCACTATGACCCATCAAACGAAGCGTTGTACAGGTAATTTAATGAGGAAATAGACGTATCGATTGATATCAACAATCGATATATGGATAAATTAAAAGGATAAGGAAATGCGACAAGTTTTCAACCTCTATTTTAATACTCATGTTACGAAATGTTTCAGGGACGCGCCTATGCTCATAATCTCCAATTGTCCATCTTTTGATTGTCTTAGAGTCATAGACTTTCATTCCACAGCCACAACAATGCTCCCACAAGGGGGCCGACTTTTTTTAAAACCAGGCTGGAACCGAAATTACAGAGCTTCTGGTTCCCATGGTACAGAATTAAGCCCATGTGGAGCTCCTACAAATATCAGATATCGACTGGCCGCTGAAAAGCCTTCAATTATGTCTCTTAGTAAATAATTTTTACTGCACATCAGTTCCAACTCTAAAAAGACCAGTTTTGCTTCATCCACGACATTGGAAAGACAAAAACAATAATCGCCAAATGCCCACATAATGCGGTATGAATATTCGTTTTGAGGTCTTCAATTGAATGGGAAATATTAGCTTCTCAGAGCATGGTAATTTAAACGACCAATTGTGATCACGGAATGACTCAGAAAGTGAACTTTTCTGACAAAATAGGATGATGATGTAGCCTCGTCTGGTTGGAAATGAATATGCAACGAATATTTGTGTAGAGCTATCCATTTACGGTAATAGCTTTAAATTTTCGAAGGCATAAAGTTCAATGAAGTCTTCTATCCAAAAATCGAACTTTACTCATTGTGGATAGACGTTTCTCGACAATTATTTTTTAATATTCTGCATTCCGGCTTAAAATGATTTTTCGATTAAATTCTTGATTTTTACGTCAAATGAAGGCTTTGAAGGCTTTATGGCTGAAGTCTTTGGAGAAAATTCGGCGAAGTGATGTTTGTAATATGCCGAATTCGTAGATCGACGTAGAATCAACAAGTTATGTCTTCGGCCACACTTCGAGCTCAGTGACAATAATTTGACACTCGATAAGTGGGTACCCCATGAACTGAACGAATCTCAAAAACTACCGCGCCTAGAAATCTGCGCATTGCTTACAATTAAAAACCGAACTGAACCGTTTTTGCACCGGATAGTTACCTCTGATGAAAAGTGAATACTGTATGATAATCGCAAAAGATCTGGGCAGCGGTTGTACTCGTATATAGATGAAAAACCAAAACACACTCCCAAGCCCGATCCTGACTCAAAAAAGGTTATGGTGGCAATTTGGTGGACATCTAAAGGACCAATACACTTTTCATTTCTTTAACCAGAAGAAACGATAGACTCTATCAAATATTTTGAGGAAATCGACATATTGCATGCCAAATTGGCTGAAAATCAACCTGCGTTGGTCAAAATCCTTTTGCATGATAATGCTAGACCCCATACCTCACAATTAACGGTGCAAAAACTGTTGTGGAGTTTGAAATTCTTCTGCATCTACCGTACTCTCCTGATATTTCCCCAACGGAATACCACATTTTCCGCAATCTGAATTCATTTTGCCGGCGGAATGTCTTCCGGAACCGAGCAGAGGTCGTAAAAGCCTTTGAAGATTTCATTGTCGCAAAAAGTCAGCACTCCATAACAAACGTTATAAAATAGCAAACGAATCTATGGCGCGCAGATGTCAGCGATCGTCTGGTCATTCGGACATCAAGTATTGATAACAACATCAAACTCAACGCGAACGGTTTGCGTGTCAGTCTGTGCATGAGAGGGCGGCTGCTCCAGGACTCAAAATATTTTGAACGAAATATTGAAATGTTATCGCTTCAAAATTCAAAGATTTTGCGATATAATGTTATAATGATTTCGAAAAGAAAACATAATCTTTTGGAGAGAACATTTTCATTGTTGAAAAAACCAGTTTTTAGAATTTATTTAAATTTTCAATATGTCCGCCTTTAGCGAAGACGTCGTAAGGAATGTAAATATAAGAAATTCATATACATATGTACAATAATATCATTAATATTTTGTCAGAAGATAAAATTGAATTACGTCAAAGGAAATCTAGCAATTTTTATTGTCCAACCACCACACTCTCTGCTTTGCAAGATCCCCCGTGTCAATAATGACCAAGGCGTTTTGGAACACTGCCGGTATTGTTGTAAGATCGTTTAATTCGAGACTACGAAAGATTTATTGACATCGAGATTTCGGCAGGCCCTAACGATATCCAACTATGACTTTCCACATCATTATTACACGTTTGGAATTCAATAACGAATAAGAAAATTCGACGAACCTGAAGCGTGAAAATAATGGAACCAACTGCCATTAAACGAAACATTGACGGAGTTTTACCAACTGTTTTGGATGTTACAGCCCTTTGAACTTGCTTTCCTTGCATTATTTCCGGCTTATTTTATTAAAATTTCAGCGCTATTGTCTTATTCTTAAAATCAGAGATTAATAAGGTACAAATAACAATCACAAGTTGCATTTGAGGTCGACAGTTGATTTTTTACAGTTCATTGCAACAACCATTTCTCTCGTAGAAACATTATTGTTACCCGATCTGCTAGTAATAAGTAATGTAGTTTTTAATGTTTATTATATTGCTAAGCGGCATTCGAATTTCATAGATATTTTTTGACTTCGGGTCGGCCAGCACAATGAGAACAATTGCGTTTCAAAGCACAACTACTAAACTTTGTGATTGTCAAATAGATTAGATAATTGATTTAGAAACAGAACTTTATGTTAATGAAATTCGAATTTCGTTAGAACATCACCCCAGGAGAAATGAAAGGATTAAAGTTATAATCCTTCGGTCATATTGTAAGCATTTATTATACTTCTAAACAAAATAACAAAAACTTTGTCAACTGGTTTAACTTGAGATATGAAGATAAACGTTTTTCTATTGTAACCATGACAAAAAGAAAAAAACAAGGCACAATCATACGAGACCAAACATAAAGTATTATTCTCTAAACAGTCTGACGACAAACATTAAAATCCATTCCGTGCAGAAGTTTTGCAAATAAATCTGTATGCAGCAGGCGAGCGTTGCAGAGCGAAAAAAAAATTAAAAAAAACAGTAATTCTCAACCAAAAACAATCAAAAAAGAAAGAAAACAAGGGATAAGGGAAAATAATAGTAATAATGTGCAGCAAGCAATTTAAGCTGGAGCTTTGGTACAAAAGCTTTAGATGATTGCAAATATTAAATCTACAGCTAGAATACCAAAGACTCAGCAAAAATGTTCAATGACAAAACTAAAAAAGGAAAACAAAAAAAAAATAATAAAACATACGCAAGACACACATAACAACAAACAAAGCAAATCATATGTAATGCAAAGGAAAAAAAATAAAAAATAAACTTAACAAAATGCAAATTAAAAAAAAAATAAAACTAAATAAATTTAAAACAATAATGTGCCAAGATAAAAAAAAAATTTCAAAATGATTATACATGTGATGAATGATAGAGACTCACTTGATGAGGCAATTAGATTGAAGTGCATACACAAGGTGCAAAAGAGATTGTCAGAACAAAACGCTTTCATTTTTTATCTATTTTACTTACCACCAGCTAACATTGTGACAAGGATCACACCACATGACCAAATATCTGCAGGCTGCGCGTGATATGGTTTGACTAGCACCTCTGGAGCAACATACGGCAAAGTACCACAACGTTTGTCCAGTAGTCGCTCTTTGCCTTTCATTCTGCACAAAAAAAAAAAAAAAATAGAAAAGAAAGAAAAAAGAGAAAAAAAAACAAAACTCATTTAGTACAATTTAACTAGCTCGGTGGGGTGCATTTATTGTGTGGTGTACCTAATACCTAAACATGGTCGCCATTCCAAAGTCTGAGATCTTGATGTTGTCATGTTCGTCCAGGAGCAAATTTTCTGGCTTCAAGTCTCGATGGGCAACGCCTCTTGAATGCAAATACTGTACTCCCGAAAGTAGTTGTGTAAAATACCTTTGTGCTTCATGTTGCGGCATACCGACGTCAGGTTCTGTTTTAATGAAAAACACAAGACAAAACGAACATTTAATGCTTAATCACAAGTATGTTTTCCTGCTTAATCACAAGTATGTGTATACATGGACAGGTTATTTATATGAAACATATGTGGATACATATGTACAAAATTCAATCACAACGTGCTTATAAAACGCATTTGGATTCCTATTGTTAGCTGAAACCAAATTGAAAATCAATACTTGAGAAATGTGAACAATTTATTCCGGATTGTAAGACAGTTGTGTGCTGTGCAACGTTTCAGTACTTAAAAAGAAATAAATCGAAAAACGTGCTGATTGTTAACCTTGAACTGACTTCCTCCTTCCACTTACTTCCCTTTCGAGAAAAAAAAAAAATAAAAAATTGGGCTACGACTACAAAGAAGAAAAGAAAAGAGATTCATTCAACCAACCAACAACAAGTCAAATCACTTCTCTGTCAAGGCATCCTAAAGTAAAATGCAACAGTAGATGCAGTTTTGCTGCTCCTGTTGAACATCATGTAAAGAGGCAGAAGCTATCGTCTCAAAACACCACCCGAACATGTAGAGCACAGTGAATGCACAATTAAGTGGCTGTACGTGTTTCAATGACTCATCAACGGCATCGCCATCATCATACCCATAATCATCATCACCGTCATCATCATCCTTAAGCCAATCGTCGCCAATTTTGTTTCATTTTTCACCCCACCGCTACTTGTTCATAACTTTCATTCGGCTAATAAAATACACTTAGATATGTGTATACTTGTTCTTCTACTTGTGCTCGTTTCAAAAAGGGCAAATGGCAGACAAGTATTCCACACCCCATCAACAAGTTTATTTTACAATTTTATAGTAGATATGTGCAACATGCACTGACCGAACATGGCTGTTTGGGGGAACATTTAAATGTGCACTATTTGTATAAGGATAAGAATTCGAGCATTCAGTCGATAAGCAATGTGGTTTACAAATCCAATTAGCATAGCTTTAATGTGCCACCAATTTATAAGATAAGATGTACCCTTAACGGCTCCAAACCTATTGGGAGAAATTTTACAGTTTACAAATCCAATTTTGGCCTCGAAATTATCATCACTCCAGTCCAATCTACCTTATACAAGGTAGATATTACGTGGAACATTTTAATGGGAGATTCCTTGACATGGAATGTGTCTGCATTTGTCACAGCCGGAACACCCTGAATATTTACACGTATAAGTGTTTTAACGAAAGTTCAAACCACTCTAACTGCCTTTTTTTTTAATATTTGCTCCAGCAAGCAAGCAAGTTGCCAAATTGATTTCGGATGAAATTGAAAAAAAAAAAAAAAAAAACCAAATTCAATTGATCGGACTTTTAAATAAAATAATTTGAATTAAATATCCTTAACTCAACTGCATTGCATGTTGGTGGCAGACGAACATTTGCTTTTTAAGTAGGCTGTCCTATTTTCTGGTTGGGACTTAATCCACTGTCTTTCCCAAGTTCGCCAATCTGCTTTGACACATAGACGAAATTAGCATCATTTCACGTTCTTGACGAAGCGAATTGATTTAAGTCAATAGGACACCTCATACAATAATTAGATTCATTCAGCTTTTTTTTTTGAAGGTATCATAACTCATAAAGCCTATAATCAAGTAAAAGAAGTTTAGAAGTTAATCTTGTGTTTACTTCTCTTGGTTTGTTTAAGTAACTGGCCCAAAACTCGAAACATCAAAATGAACTTGCCCAAACACAAAATGTGTCTAACTTTCTTCATCCGAGTGACAGATGTACAGGCTGATTCAAAGTATCACCAACGCAGAAGAGCACAAGTAAATGTCGACTCTATAAACTATAGATGAGGAGTCAATCGACTTAACACGGTGGATTTATGCACATGAATACCTACACTCCAGCTAAGAAAATCATAAAGTTAGGAGTAGAGCTCATTTCATCAAGGTACATATAGTACATACATATGTACATATGAATATGCTGTCTTTATCTGGTGCTTGATCAGGTTATATAGATTTGAATTTGCCTCACTTTTTTAGGCTTTATATTAAGGAACTGAAGTACAATCCATTTTTATTTAAAGGGTTTCAACTCGCTCAATACTAGAAGAAGATGATCGGCAAAAATCGTATGATAAATAGACTGAACTTGGTGTTCAATTATAGTGAGAGGTTTGGGAAGCAAGTCTTCTATTCGTATCGTTTGTTGTGTGGATTTTAAAAGCATACATCAGCCCTAAAACAATTATGAGAATGCATTTAAGCGACCGCAGTGCAATTTTAAACTTATTTCTATTTCAGTGGAACAAGTTTTAGAGTTTGAACATTTTAAAAATGTCCGATCTGCGGGAGCCGTAGTACACCAGAAAAACAAAAAAACACTGTGGCGCTGGCAGCCCGGTATGGGCCATGGCCTAGCTTCTTGACACTCATTTTTGTTGCTCATGTTGTCATTTTAGTCACATCTGAGTGGGGCCTACGGTTTATCGCCCAGTCCGAACGGAACTCCTTAGAAGCTTTTTCGTAGGCAATTTTACTCTCGGGAGTTTGCCATTACCCAGAGACTCTCTGCGTGATAGTCCAATGAGCTTACTATCGTGCCATCGCCATCGCAGAAATTCTACGAGAAAAGTGTGAAAATTGATTGAATTGGTTGGGTTTTCAATTTAAACATGCACTATCATTATCTATTTATAAATTTTTCTTTTAATTTTTATTTTCTTAGACAAGTTTTGTAAATGTTTAAACTAGGCACACCTTCCTGGTAGAGAAACTCTTCAAAAACAGGGAAATTTGCAATGAATACCTGAATCAACCATTGTAAGATGAAGAATGGGATCAATTAAATGACTTAATAGTTTGAGCCCTCTTCATGCATCGTGAGCAGCTGGCTATTATAAGCGACTCTTACAAAGCTTGGTTTGAGCTGAAGGTCATCATCATCATCATCACGGAGTCACCATCTACTGTCTTAAATTGTATAAGGATGAGAGAGCCACTATTGCTTAACGTCCGCCGACGTCCTTAACGCTGCAATATTTTTGGATCCACGCTTTCGACGTTTGCTTCCACCAAATAAAAAGGAATAAGCGAGAGTTCCCCTAAAGAAGTTGGTAACATAAGTAAATGCATTGAAACAGGTTTGTGGGCGCCGACAATAAACTTTGCTGTATACCTTTAACCTAAATGATACTTTTGTTCTATTTCAGATCAATAGACATCTTCCTCAAGCAACGCATTTCCCTTCAGAAAGTAATGTGTTCGTAGACGAAACGTCAAATACTATCACTTCCTCTTTAGTTCGTCAGACTTTACGATGATTGGAAGTTGACTCGTCGTCAGAGGATGAAACTTCAAGTCCAAGTGTATATTCAAAATCACTATTAGAAACCTTTGCCGAAATCGACACTTACCGGGAGGGAAGAGTTGATGTTGACGCCAACCTTCTGCAATACTAGGACGAGAAAAAATATACATTCCCATTCCTCAAACAACTGGCACACATTGATCATGCCGCTCCAGCAACTCAAGTTAGCGTCGAGCGAGCGTTCTCTGCATTGAGACTGGTACTAAGTGATCTTAGATGTAACCTCTCAGACGAATCATTGCGGTCGCTTATGTTTGTAAAATTAAATATATGTTACGATAATGGTTTATTATAACCATTATTTGAATTCATCAATGTTAATGTTAGATAAGACCTTTTCGTCATTTCTATTATAATTGTTACGTCCCTGATTTTAACACATTCAAGGAACCAACTGTGAAGCTTGTTCAATTTCCAGAGTCGAAATTGAATCATCTACAAACTTTTTTTTGGATGTGAAGCTGCGTATATCAGCATAGAAAATTTCATAAACTTTTCGAACCTCAACTAACTTATGGTCACATCGTATACGTTGTCTAAAAAAAAATTTGTTTCTACCATGCTACGGCTTGTGTAATCTGTATATTCACACTCGCAGCTTCTTACAGCTTCAACAGTTCACAATGGGGTAAGTAATAACAAAAGATATATTTTATTTTATTTCGCAGAGAACTTTTTTGCTGTAAACTACTAACAGTTGCAACTGCATTGCAGCGATACATACATACACATATATGTATGTACATATTTATAACAATCGCACTATACACAAACACATAAACACATAAACCACACAAATCTCTATCATCTATCTAGGATAAGTACGAATATAATCGTCTCCATGTGATACATGGTACACCTTTTTCTTTACACATAGATACACAAAACGTGCTGAATTATTTGTGCTCCTCTTGAAGGAATGAATAGATCAAATTCAAATGGCAAATAATAACAACCAAAATGACAAGACCAACACAGAATAAAAAAAAAAATGTATCTACCAACGAAACAGTGTATAAAGTGGCCATAAAGACTGCGCGTTGCGCGTTATACCTGGTACCTGTGATTTGTGCGATGTAAATATTCTTTTGAAAACCTAATTAGCCGTGAAAAATAAGATACGAGTATTAATTCTCCTTCAGAAAGTATCTCTCAGAAAGATTCAAGGAATATTTGTATTTTGAGGAACTTTTACTTTGCATGTATATCTCGTATTTCTTGCATGTACCCAAATAGAGAAGAAATTTAACAGTTGCTCGTTGATTCAATTTGTTTTTTTTTTTCTTTTACATTCCATTAGCGCCCAACAAACAGCCACAATGAGCGTAAGTAGAGAATGTGTATACCACCTTTTACCTCACGACCAATTTATCTCCGATTCTCTCGATGAATTATCCCCCACATATTCATCCCCAAATGCATTTGCTAAATTTATGCTCGAAGTTACAGACAGACTATGATGACTATGACACTACAATAAGATGACAAGCGACCCACCACGACAGAGACTAAACAATGAAATCTCGAGCTGAAACCGTTTGAAATGTATAAAATGCATGAAATGTATGAAATGTACATAAATCACAATATTAATTGCAAATCGCTAGACAAAACAATCGAAGCAAGGGGAAAAAAAATCTATGTATTCAAAAAACAAGCACACGCATACAAGTATCCCCGTACTCACGAGGATCTTAATTCAAAAGGCGGAGCAAGGCGAAAGTATAAAAAAAAAAATATCCCAAATACAATATATGTAGGCAGTCATAGTCGGTCGTAGTAGTCTCCATTAACACCGCCGTCGTCGTGGTTGTCGTGGTAGTATGATAGAAAGCCGAGTGAGTTCAAATTTTTTCGGCACACTGCTGTGGGAGTAAAAATCGATATTAAAATAAACAGAGAGGGCGCACGTCAACAGCAACAACACAGATAAAAAAAAAAACCACAAAAAAATAAGGAGTAAAACCAATTCAAATGGAAGTATTCGTATCCAAATCAAACGTGCTGCTAATGAATACTCTTCAAAATTGAATGATAGGAACAAGCGCGCTAAAGGGGTGGTTTTGTTTGATGCATTATTAAATATATAAAATTGAATTCTAATTGTAAAGAAGCAAACGAAAATTATATAAATCACAATACCACTACCACCCACTATTCACTTATGGGGTCGGTCGGTTTTTCTTTTTGTGCATAACTTACCAATTCGATCAAAGAGTTCACCACCAGCGGCATACTCCAAGAATATATACTCGATATCACCTTGTGAACGTTTGCCAAAATAACGTAAAATATGCGGATCTTGCAGAATTTTCTGTATGCAAACTTCTTTTCGTACGGATAGCACAGCATCCGGGTGCTTCTTTAAATCGACCATTTTCATAGCAACAGCTTCACCGGTTTGCCGATTAATCAACAATTTTACTCTGGAAAAAAGAGAAGAGAGAGAAAACATGAGATTATGATGCGCGCAAAGGGGAAATAATCTTACGTATATTATACAGAGAAAGAGACTATGTTGTTGGTTTTTTTTTTATATCCCCTTTTCGACTAGGTAGAACACGCAAACAATAAAGCAAGGGTATGGTGCTTAAACAAAGGATAAACGATATCAGAGTTTTTCAAACTTTGCTCTGCGGAGGACTGCGACAAATTAAAGATGTTTCAGGTTTTTAGTTGCATTGAATTAAAGACTTTATAGTCGTTGTTTTGCGAATGCTAGCCCTGAGCTGTCAACTTTTCACAGGACGTTTTTCAATTGCAAAATTGACTTGAATAACCGAAGCAATCGATCCTGAGCCAAAGACAACCATGGCAATTGTTAAATGAGCTTTTACTTTCCTAAAAAAAATTGTATCCGAGTAATTCCAACCGAACAAGGACTTCCGAACCTAGTCTTTTTGCTTTGCTAAGTCTAAGGAAACCTGCTAGACTCTCAAGTGATTAATTCAACATCACACTTGAAGGAATTGTGCGAAACTCACAAGCGAACACTGAAGCCACAATTTTTCAAAAGTGTGTACAGCAGGCCACTGAGTGGTACTTAAAATATCACTAACTATAACACGTGTATCAATTAGTTTTTAAATCGGATTATCACCCAAATGAGAATTGGATTCTTATCACTGCAGAGGTTAAAAAAAACCGCAAGTCCAAGTAACATAAAGCGCAACAACGTTATTTAAAATAAGCTTTGGTATTTGTTCGCACTAACGGCCAACACAGGAACTATTAACACATGAGTACTCTCCTTATATGCAGTCTAGACAAACTTGGAGTCAGAATTCTGGTTCAAATGGTTGGATTCTGATATATAGTATGGTGAACCTCTAACATCTGCACAGCACCACTAAGCATAAGGAACCCTAATTTAAATTTAGCAACCTGTGACCACCCTCATAAGTTCTTACTACTACATTAAATGCGTTGCCGAAATATGGGACCTATGACCTATATGATAGCTATCGAGTTACTTAAATTCGCTTTGGAGGGAGAGTGGAGTAAAATTGGATTCATACGAAAACTGCAAGCTAATGCGTTCAATGACAAGGCCAACAGCCAAATATTAATTTCAATAAAGAAAAATGATTTTAATACCCATGAAATTGGCTTTATTTGACAGATGAATTGTATGGCATTAATGCTCGAAAAATGATTTCGGGATTGTGGCCACAACGGCTGGCTCGTACATTTGTAATAAGGAGGTTCCATTTTCACACACTCTTCACAGTAAATCAGGTTGTATTTCAGCAATACAGTTTATTTCAGTTGCTCAATTATTTCTGGTTTATGGGCGTAAACATGCGACTTTACATATCCATAGAAAAAATAATCTAATGGCCTCAAACCTTCAGTTAACTGGTCCATTTTATGAAATTAATCAGCCTTCCTGCTGAAACCACATGTCTGCGCCTTCCAATTGAGATACGACAAAGTTAATAATAATGTCTCTGTACCGCTCATCGTTGACTGTAACGTTCCGACCATGAACATTTTTGACGACATGATCTAATGATTCCACCGGTCATAAACCGTACCAAAGGCTCAGTTTTTTGGAATTACAGGTTTTCAACAATGGCTTATAGATTATCATCGCTCCAAATGTGCCAATTCTGTATATTGACATAGGCATCTAACCAAAAATTTGCTTCATCACTGAACAACACTTTCAAATAAACTTATGGATCAATAGCAATGTTTCCTTCGGCTCATTGACCACATATACGGCGCGAACCATGATCGTGTGGCTTCAATTCCTGTACCAGTGGCACATTTGGATTATCATCATGAATACACTGCACATTATCAAACGCCTGTTGTGTCCGGACTATGTACGGCGTTTTACTGAATGCGTATTATCGGACTACACGTATTGCGAAAACGATCCATAGGTCTCGAATTGAACCATGTTTTTCAAACTAAGTTTGAAAAATTTACAAATGTTTCTACGGTGTGACCCTATTTACGATTAACTGCCAAACCAAACTAACCTAAAAACAACCGGGAACACCCTTTATAAGAAACCCATATAAAAGCAGCATAACTAACTGCATCACCTAGCGTTTTTCCTTTTTTCTATTTTAAGTATTTTTGAAGAAATGTTGCATAATACTTTAGACAGAAATTTTTAGTCAGGATATTCATTACTGTGCGCGCTAAGACTCTATCAAACACTTGGGAAACTAATGCAAACTCATTTTCTTGTGCGATCTTTTCAACATTGACTCTGTGCAGAATGTTAACAAGTTAATTCCCATCTGTGCTTTTGAATGAAAAGTTTTTCCTTTATTAAAGAGTGTCATTACACCAATCACTTAAACAACATTTTGAACTGATAGGACTGTGATACATGTACAGACGAAATTTTTTCTATTACTACTTATTGCGAGTTGCGGGATTATAATACGAAATACTTTTACTCTAGAACATATTGCAGCGCACAAGAACAGTCCAAAAAAAGAAAAGCATTAGTTACAAATCAGCAAGTAAATCTAAGTGGCTAGTACTACAGTATCAAAATATTTATATGTAAAATCGAAATATTTATATTATATATATATTTTATGTTTTATATTTTGCACTCAGTCTTTTTTCCCTTACTTTGTAGAACTCCACTGAAGCCACTGAAAGCGTATGAAGGGAGTTCTCCTATACATTTCTTTATTTTAAAATTTCCCATCCTTATTACGATTATTGCAATATTTGCATTCAATATATATGAGCGCATTTTTTAATGGAGAACACAATATGTTTTGAGAAGTTTTTTTAATCAGTTAAGTGTTTATCCACTGAGGTTGTATGGTAGTTTTTGTCTTGTTTTATTTAGAGCTTGTTTTTTGTTTTTCATAGACAAGTTAGAGGTTGATACCGCAAGCAAATCGTTTCGTTTAATTGTTAGAAAATACTGCAAACGCAAGAACCTATTAGTATCTTATAGACCATGCAATCATTCAACACTGCGCTAATGAGCTATGGATATCTATAGTGATACCAATACCCAATATTGCAGAAGTTTCTTTAACCGATTTTTCTTTTATGTCTAAACGTTTATGTGCATTCCATAAACACTTCTGAACACGGAATAAGGCGAATATTTACTGATAGTCTTATATATGAAGGCAAAAGATAAAGCACCCCTTTGATTCACTTAACATTGCGGTTTCTGGTCTAATGCTGACTGCAATAAAAGTGAATTATTCCCGTAGATTCCCACCGCATATACAGTAAAATATTGATTTGGGAATATTCATCCCTTAATCATTCTTGAAGACGTTAAATATTATTGTGAGGAATTCATTTTTTATTTTTGGTGAAGATCCAATTAAAAAACGACTTTTGGTAGCGCAGTGCAAGTATCGAATTTACCCACCTAAATGACCTTCCAGTATTGTTTTGATAAGTAATCAAATAGGTTTCAAATGTTAGCTCATGTCCACCCAGCTATGTCCGTTTGTATTGCACTCTTGTTTCAACTCGTTTCAAAAATGTCAACCATTCAGTACCATTTTGTGGATCTCAAATCGTTGAATTCAAATATCAACTGTATGTTCTTTTCATAGCAATTAGTGGATAATATAAATTAGCCACAAAACCCTGACTCTTTATTCTCTTGAACATACACTTCTTTTAGTAGCGATTGAATTATGTAACGACTATACGCGTTACATCTAATATTTAAAATTTCTCCCACATATATATCCGCTTTGTTACCGCACCAATTGTGTGTGAGGTTGGATAAACTGGCGGACATTAGAACCTGTTTTGGATCACATCACTAATTTCGTAAGGCTTTGGTATCTTCGCAATTCAGTGATTTAATTGTTTTTCATTCTGTCTCATTTTTGGACCTCAGCTGGAATTTAAGACTCTTTTGCTCTTTGAATCGGACTTTCCGACGACCTTCGTGGAATATGGTAATAGAAGCTGTTTACACAACCTGGAGTTCCTATCGGTTTTTTTATGTGATCTCATCTTAGGTCTGTCTTGATCTTATCATAGCTGTCATTTTCGTTTCATCTTTTTTTGTACATCGTCTAACATTGTCATACGCCTGTTGAAGATCGAATGACTATAACACAAACCATCGCTTTTTAAGCCACCCCAAACATAGTCCTATGGCTGTGTAGCATTATGCGATTCAAACACATTCCGCAGAATAGCACACTTCTTACTGAATGTCTACATCAGTGGTGCACCCTCGAAATTGGGTTCGCTCATTGCAAGACGCAAACCCCATATTCAGTTGGATTTCCATCAATTTGGTGTAGCAACCCAAATAAAATCACGAAATTATCTAACTGCGAACAATGATTGTCTTTTAAATAACATAATAACATATGTTGTAGAGCTGTTTTTTTTTTTTGCGGACTAACAAGACCTTATTGCGGTGGATTCAAGCCCGAATTCAGTCGCTCCAACAAGATACATTTAGAAATCATTGCCCCACACTTAAAAAAAAAAGAGGTGTACGAGTGAGACATTTTCAATTTCTATGGCTATGATTACCGCAATTGAAATAAACTATGCAGATTTAAATGACAGGCAACCCCAAAAAGCCTTATTTGTGACAAGAAGTTTTGACAATGTCCTAGAAAAACTCATTACTTGAAAACAAACGGTATAGCATCTTTTGTGAAACACTCAGAAACAGTGTTTCTCGATTTCAAAGCATTGGAGACAATTGATCGGAGAATATTACCAAATAAACATTCCAGATCTTGAACTCAAATAATTTGAGTGGTATTGTATTTTCTACTGTATGAGGACAAAAAATCTAAATTGCTAACCACAGGGATCAATACTTGAAACACTCATTTTTCTAGTTTCCATAAATGATATCAAGTCTAAAGATATATATAGCCAGTCAGACAATTATGTTTGTTGATGATACATTGATACGAGGGCGGGTCAATAAGTCCGTGACTTTTGGGTTAAAACACAGATTTTTTGATAAAAAAATAATTTTATTTTTCAACGTAGTCTCCCTTGAGCTCTATACACTTTGTCCAACGCTTCTCCAATTTTTTTATCCCTTCCAAAAAAAATGATTTGTCGAGGTCCTCAAAATAGGCCTTTGTTTGAGAGATGACTTCATCATTGGAGTCAAATCTTTTTCCACCAAGCCATTTCTTCAGGTTTGGGAACAAGAAGTAGTCGCTCGGAGCCAAATCTGGAGAATAGGGTGGATGAGGGAGCAATTCATAGCCCAATTCATGGATTTTTGCCATGGCAACTGCACATGCGTTTGTGGTCGACTGTGAGCAAACGCGGCACCCATCTTGCGGAAAGCTTTCTCATGCCCAAGTGATCATTCAAAATTGAAACCACTGAGCCATGCGAGATCCCTACGGCTTCCACAATCTCTCGCACTTTCAATCTTCGGTCGGCCAACACCATATCGTGAATTTTTTCGATTGTTTCGGGTGTAGAGACCTCAACTGGGCGTCCAGGACGTTCGGCATCTTCATTGCTTGTACGGCCACAACGAAATTCAGTAAACCACTTTTTTACCATTGAAATCGGTGGTGCAGAGTCCCCATAGTATTTATTAAGCTTAGCCTTGGCCTCGGTAATGGTTTTTTTTCGCAAGAAATAATGCTTAATAAGCACACGAAATTCACTTTTTTCCATTTTCTCCTCAAATTAGTGAGTAGTCTGATAAAAATAGCTGTCAAACACAAACTAACTGACGCAGCAAGTTTAAATTTTGACAGGAGTCAACTGACAGATGCCTGTTGACAGGAGCAGTGTTGCTGTTTCAGTAAAGTGGTCAGAAATTCACAAAGTCACGGACTTATTGACCCGCCCTCGTATATCGAATGTCACTGGAGATGGCAATTAATGTACACAATAGCCCACAGGAAGATTTGAACGCTATAGAAAGTCAGCCAATCAAAACAAAAACAAAAAAACAAATAAACTTAAGATGCAAAGAAAATAAAAACAAAACACAAATCGGTCAGAACGTTGCCAATTTTATGTTACATATTGTGCCTGACCTCCTATAACTTTGTTGGCTAATCCCTAAAAAGAAATCTATCGGTGTTAAATAGGACAAGCGAGGCGGCCCTTGAACATGATCATTTATCGGCACTTCCCCTTCAATTGACCAATTATTTGATCAGCTGTGTGGCATATGGCACCATCTTGTTTGTACTAAGTATCACTAATGTCAAGTTCAAATAATTCTGGCCAAAAATTGTCCATCATGACATGATAGCGAACTTCATTGAGCATAACATGGCGATAATTTTCATTAACGCAAAAATATGGTCCAAACCACATAGTCACTTTTTTGGATGTAATGAAGTCTCTTGAAGCACATGTGGGTTTGTTGCTGTTCAATATTGCATATTTTGCTTATTAACAAAGCCATGGAGCAAAAACATGCTTCTTCGCTAAAGATGATTTTTCTTTAAACTTTTACAGAGTCCAATCGGCGAAATTTTGACGCTTCAAATTATCAAGAGGCCTAATTTTTTGTGTTAATTTTATCTTGCATGCTTGAAGCTCAAGATCTTTAGGAAATATTCGCCGCTATAAGGACCGAGAGATTCCCAATTTCTGTGAACGGCGTGGAATCGACTGATTTGGATTATTTCGAACTGAAGAACTTACGATACTTTCGGTATTTGGACCGGTGCGTTGTCTCACTGGCACAAGAATTTTCAGTAGCGTTGACTCCAATTTATCCACTATAGTATGCAGAGCTTGTTCGGTGGGACGCTTATAAAAAAACAAAAAAAAAACCCGTCCTTTAGTCGCATCAATGGACTCAGAATATTGGTATTAATTTTTCATAATTTCCAAACGTTGCTCGTTTGTGAACTTTGCCATGATAAAAATGTAAACCTCGACTGACGATGAAAGATGTGTGGGGGCTCAGTGATTATTTTGCTCCATGGGATGGCATCTAACATTTAATGGGAGGACTAAATTCTTAGTGAGAGCTGGCTTGTTGTTGTATTCTAATCAACTACAGATCTTACTTGATTTTTGTTGCCTGAAAAAATGCAAGTCTTCCGATTTGGAAGCCAGTTCACTACCACTTGGGCCACGGCCACCCCACATTATTTAATGCGATTCCTTGATTGAAGTTTCAATTTTGTCAAATATTATAATTTTAAATAATAGATGTAGATATTAATTATAAACTAAAAAATAAACCATTCCACTATTGATATAACCAACAAATCAATTAATGAAAACTTAAAACTAGACAGCTCCATGAAACTTATAACAATTATCAAGTGTTAAGGTGATTCGATGATCAACATTCAAATCATTTTTTTTTCGAGTTACCGAATTCAGTCTGAATATTGAACAAGGCACAGTAGAATTGAAGCAACACATTTGCGTAACAAACCACAGACTTTTCGGATGTCACGTCTTAAAAATTCTCTCTTAACTCAAACCATCGTCTACATTACCAGGAATTCATTTGAATGCAAATTTTTAAAAGATTAATCAAAACCCAATTTAAATAGAATAGGAACAGACTGCACCTACTAGTATTCGTACATTTTCAAACAGACCCTTAATGACCCTTGTTACATGTGTTAAAACTTTGTGTTTTTCGAAAGCTTTCTTAAGAGGAGAGATACATATCATTTTCCTGTTTTAAACTGCGTTAGTCTTGAGCGTTATAACATCATCCAACGTTTTTCTAGGAATCTTTATACCGAGATATTAGTCAGTCACATTTTTTTATTTTTTTTTTTATTAATCACAATTTCCCATTTAGTAAACATTTACATTTTTTTTTTAAACAAAACTAAAACAACGATTAGCGGTTACATTCGGATGTCTTATTTTAATTTTTCACAGCACAAATATATGTATTTGCAGACTATTTAAGAAACACTGAAATTTAGTGAAACACAAAGAATTCAATGAAGGGGGAGGGCGAACAAAATATGGAGAAGAAAAAAAATGAAAAAAAGGGGAAAATTTCACGAGTGGACTGTATTTTATAAGTGAGAGCAAATCATCGAATACGAGTAACAAATAAAGAGTAAAATGTGTTGTACTGCGCAAGGGTGGTGGATGATGTACGAATAAAAAAAAAATGTATATTCTTCACACGATGTGGGATGATTTATAGCTTTTATAAGAGGATGATTAAACTCTTGTAGAATGCGAATGCAACAAGAAAAAAAGGGAGATTTGTAATATCAAACAAAAAAATAAAAACTAATAATTATCTATAAAATTTCAGATTTTTGTGTACTTACTCGCCGTAGGCACCTTCGCCGAGAGTTTGCGCAAGTGTCCAGCCTTCGACAAATTCGCGATTACTGCCATTTTGTGTGCAGGACATGATTTTCTTTTTCTTTTCTTTTTTTTCTTCTGTCTCTTTGAAATTATTCTCCTATTATCGATGAATGTTTGCCGGATGATTCTTAGGATTACCTCTTGCTGCTGCTCCCTTCGTAATCATTTATAAAAACAAAAAAAAATACACCAAAAGGAACCACTTAACACCGACAGTGTGTAGCGGATTGAAACTGAGACTAAGCGCACTTTTATAAGTTCCTAGTACACGATGTACTACTCCTCTCACGGCAGCATTGATACAGATGAACTTTTTCGTATGTTGTACCAGGATATCTAAAATAGATACAGATAGTGTATAGATTAGTATTCTTTCCGTTATGCGCGTTAAATTCTGATCAAAATTTTAGAAAAAAAAACAAGAAATTTATATACATATTATTTTTTTTTTGAGAGAGAACATGATTGTAGAGAGAAAATTGTGTTTGTGGAGAGTAAAATTGAAGGACTTAAGAAGCATGGGGTTATGATTTGAAAAGAACATAAAAATTTGTGTAAGGATATGTAGACAAAACATGTATGAATACCTCATTTACACTAATACATTACACACAATTCACAAAACCATCAGCAAGCACCACCGCTCGGCTCCAGCTCTAGTCGAATTGTTCAACAGGCCACTTAAGAAGTATAGTAAAATGTGTTGTGGGAGTTTTTGGGGCCACCATTCGCAGACTGATGTGTAAGATTGAGATTCTTGCAATACTTGAACGTTGTCGGCGCGAACATTACGATATCGATGGCCGCCCTCTTCCGATGCGTTAAATTTTTTCTTTTTCCTGCTTTGATTCACTTTTTCGTGCATATACGAGTATACGTTTTGTATGAAGATTTTCACCATTTTTCAACCTTAAAACTCGAAACAAGTATTCCACGCGAATAGAGAGGGGGAGAAAAAAAGAAACAAAAATCCCCTTAGCAACTGCAAAAAATTTCTCTACTGAGACACACACAGTTTTCCAAGGAGGCTTTCTGCTCTGGAAGCTGTTTTCTTAGCCTTTTTTTTCCACATTTTTCGCACAACTTGCTTCAACACATTGTGTCCGTGTTTGTGTCCTCGTCGTCAGTCTACTATGGAACTAACTAACCAACCGGCCGATTGTCAAGAGTGCATCCACATTGCACTGAAGGAAATCATCATCACACACATATAACACATTGCCGTTCGGGAGAATTAAATAAAATATAAACTCAAAACTTCAGATCAAGATTGATTTTCGCGAGACGAAGATCCACCGGTTCCAATGCTATACTGATGCTGGGTTGCTCCTTCAACTCCACTACTACTACTAATACTACTACTACTATTCTTACTTCCACAGATTTCGCTGCTCTTGTTGGAGAGCTAAATGTACCTCTGAACCAAATTGAACGCCGCCGCCAACTACACCATCACCTTCAAACGTGTATAAAGATACGAACATACTCTCTTCTCTTCTCTTCCATATATTCCTGCATTTCAAGTTTTGCACACGGGGAGAACCAACAAGAAAAAATAAAAAAAAAAGAAATTAAAGCGAGCAAAATCCACAACGACGACCAAGAAGACGACAACGGCGATGCCGAAGACGAGTATAACGCAAAGCAGGAAGGGACATTGAAATGGGAAGAAAAAAATCCAATCCAATGTCACTTTTTTGCCGCTCTCGGTTATTTCGAATGCACAAGCGTACTATAGCGTATAGCTCCCCATTGTAGAAGTGGAGGTAACATATACTTTTCTCTCCAACGGATTTAACCTTTTTTTTTTTGTCTTTTTTGGTTGCTTTAGGAGAGATCGACTTTTTTTTGCCTTCTCCTACTTCTTTTTCTGGATGAAAATTATCGAATTTTTCGAGGATGCTGTTGCTGTTGGCATTGATGCCGCCGCTCGCTACCGCCACACTTTGTAAGCTTTGTTTGCTGTAACGATTCTGAGTGCTTACAAGTTCTATGAGCTAAAAGTCATCACTGAATCCTGAATCCGGCCAAACTCGAAGAATATGAGAGAAAGGCAAGGATGCCAATGCCAAAGTTAAAGCCAGAGCTAAAGATAGCGTCCTCCTACTCCTTCGTCGAAACGAAACACACCATAAAGAAACAGAAAACGGTTGTAGTTTATGATAGCACAGGTAACAGAGATGGTGGTGGGGTGCTTAGTTAGATGGTGGTAACTTAGTTAGATAAAAGAATAAACCAAAAAAAACAAACATTTTTTTGTTCGTTACATTGCCTCAATGGCGACGCCACTTTGCTCTCTTTGCCTAGCATAGTACCAACCAAAAGTCTGTTAGAGGATATACCTATAGAAAAGGTATTCTCTTTATGTTTTGTGCCGTTTGCCGTGTATCATGCTATAGATACATTTTTATAGATATAGAATTTTTTTTAACTTAAATGACATAAAGCATGTATCCAGATAATCAATCATAAAAATCCAATAACAAAAATCAGTATGTAAGGAGGTATTCCTTCCTTACTATGGATTGATGGTATATTTGCACGAAATGAAAACTGTTAAGTGATTCCAATTTTTTTTCGGAAAGAGTGACGAAAATTCAAAAGACGAGCAACTTAAGGAAATCGCAGAAAATGAATTTATTAATTGTATTTTGACTTCTAAGGGGGGTCACTCTAAGATAATCATCAAAAGGTTGATGAAGAAGTGAACGAATATTTTTTGGAAACAGTCTTGCCATACGTATATAACACCTTCGATAATTATCTAAGGTCGACCTAACATTAAGTTTCCATTTGTCAATTTCAAGACTAAACACACAAATAATTAACGAAACATCTAGGCGTAGGTGTCACTCGTTTGTCGAAAGCAACCAAGACGAAAGACTTAAAGCATATGGGCATTAAGCTTCCCAATGACAATAATATCATTAGGATAAACAGCGGGGGGATAGAACCAAGAAATATCAATTTTTTAAACAAGCATATACAGGAAAAGTTTGTCAATATTTCCCGCAATGCTTTCCAGATAATAATTACTGTTGGCTCAATAATAATCATAATTCAAAATCAGTCCAGAGCAAAGTATGTCTTAATAGGCAGTGGTTAGGTTCGTCTATTATTAGATAAGAGGAATATATATAAAACCCAATACTCTCTTGGTGGAAAATAGTAAACATCCTAAAGTGAAATGTTCTATGTTACTGTGCACAAAATGGTAAGACGAACATCATAGTGAGTGCTGCAGCGACTAACCTTTACTCCAAACAGGAATATCGGAACTTCAATTTATTATTTTTTTTATTTAAAAAAAAAGAATGCCTGGCTGATGAATGAATGGAACTTCATTATCGTTTCCCGATCCACAAGAAAGGAGACATTGCGGTTCAATGCGAGCAGAAATTGTGGAAAATTAGCAAACCAAAAAAAAAGTATAGTTTTGCAAGTTTGTTGTTGTTTAACTTAACTACCCACAAGAGCTGATTGAGATCATTGGCTTAAAACAGCGAGTATCACTGTTGTGTTTTCAGATTTAAAAATAATATTAGCGAAAATGACCTTGGTTGCGAATGAGAGCAAAACTAAAGATATACTTTCAACAAAAGTCACTCTACAGCGAGGAGTTGGACAGAATCTCACTACAACTTTTAAGTAGCTAGAAATTTTGTACCTCTGATCAAAAATCAAATGCAGAGTTACACTTTCTAATCGCTGTTTCTTTGGAATAAACAATGGACAATTGAGTTATAAGGCCTTAACATGAATCATAAATAGAAGATCCTATATAAGAAAACTCAGTTCTGATCAATGATGCACGAGGGTGGACACAAATCATGGCCGCGTTAACAGACTAAGAGAGAAGAGATGTAGTAGGGAATTCTAGGAAATGAACAGCGGTATTGACAAAGTATGTATCAGTTGGCTGAAAATGAATTAGTAGATCAGAATGTCCAATTAAGAGGACAGATATGAAGTTAGGAATAAATAAGACTTAAGAATAATATTCATCAAACGAATGATTAAATTTACAAGTGTGCAGGCTGAGACATATGCAGCAAGTGAACACAAATGCTCTAACTCCAGCACTCTTCGATTCCTAAAAAAGCAGAATACCACGCCTTAACAAAATGTCAAGCTAATGGGTACAAGATCAACTTTTGAGTGGGGTTCACGTGGAATAAAACTTCCATAGTTCCCGTCCGTTTGTGTTGTGCAGAAATGTCCATTTTACCAATCTGACGAATGATCTGATGATTGCCTATAACGAATTGAATAAGCCAAAAACCACCCCACGACTGCACTAGAATAATATTGTTTCTGAAAACTCTTTGCACAGTCTAATTTCAAGATTATTTCGACCTGAATCGAATGGTTAATTGTCGATAGTCTATAATTCCCTCTTATTGATTGGCCTGCTCAAAGCAATGCTGATGCGAAATAATTTTACTTATTGTTTACAAAGTCAAGAGTTGATAAGATCTACGGTATAACATTTAGAAAGGACATTTTTCAGTACAGTAAAAACTCTTTTATTCGGAATGCTCGGGACCAAAGGCCTTCCGGATAATTGATTTTTCCGGTTATTAGAGGTTTAAACAAAATTGAGCAAGAAATCATTTTTGTGCTCGAAAGAATCAACCTTTTGTTTTTAACAAAAAACAAATTTTCGTGAAGTCTGAATAGGTTTGCATATGCTCCTGATATGAGGTTTCTCCGGATAATAGAGGGAATATTAACAAAGTACTTACTCAACAGAATGCCGGATATTAGAGGTTGGGGGTATATATTAAGTTGCGGATAAAAGGTATAACCACATGTCAAATGAATGAAATAAGCATCATCACGACGGATCCGTAAAGTGTAACTGTAGGTAATGTCAATTTCAGTTGGTCAACGGTGAGCAACAAGCTTTCCTCGCGTTGCTGCATAGAATCTCTTTAGCGATGTTCATACGAATGTGGATTAATTCGACTGTGACCTGAATGAGAGATATTTTTTTCGACAAAAAAAAAACATTTGTTTCATTTGAGCTCAACACACCTTGACCTTGTTGTCCATCAAACCCACTTAAGCCTTCGTCAGCGATTCCATTCTCCCAAAAATACACGCTGTTTTTTCTTTCAACTCAGATTCCTCAATATTTGACAAATAGTAGTTGACAGAAGCGGTGTTGCTTTTCAACTTAAAGAACTGAATCACCTCCTGTACGTACCTATTATCTCGGAACTGAAGGAAACCCCGATTTTAGGTCTAAAACCGGTCTCATAGTAAAATATAGCCACAGCGTAAAACTTAATCAAGAAAAGGGTCTTGTTGCAAAATTACAATTACGATAACCATTACCTTTCAACATGACAGCTGTAGGTCTATCCATAGGTCACAGCAATTTTCAATATTGTCCAAACTGACAAACTTATGTCTGCCTTACAACTGGCAAGGGAGAAAACCACAAATGGAGTCCAGAGATAAGCCAGAATTACACCAAACATACCCCAATTTTTGGAAAAGGTTTCAAAGTCAGAACTCGCATATAAGGAGATCTAAGCATAAGAGAGATCCATAAAAAAAGGTCCTCCATCCTAACGGATTATCCACTTCCATACCTCCACGAAGACCGGGTTGTGTCAATTTTTCTAATCTGAGTTTTACCTCGGAACCAATAGAGCAACTACAGCTGGTGTAAATTTAAGGAGGTTCTAATGAATTTAAACTTCACTCAGGATGGTGTGCACGATTCCAATGAGGTCATCGATCTGAACTCTCAATGATGCTTTATTTCGGTAATTAAGTGAAAACCGATGTATTCAGAGTGACGTGGCCGTTAGCGTATCCCAAATCAAAGCACCAAGGCGTGCTGGCAGTTGATGTTAAGGCTCTTCCAATTTAAGAATAGTTTCGCGCATTCAACTTTGCCGGACTTACAGAATACCAATACAAATAATTAGGTTTGTCACGTCTATTCAAAACTAAGTAAGAAAAGGCGGTAAGTTACGGGCACCACGTCTTTTAGGAATAACTTTCACCAAAATCAAAATACCCAGTGAAAGAAGGCAAGACAAATATTCGAACTTAACAAATAGTATAAGCAACACAATCATGTGCCAACTATTCGTAGTTCAGCTTAGTTACTGAAGTTCTTCGAATTACAGGGGAATGCACATTTTCCGATAAGTCCACATCACAACAGGTTAACACTAAGGTGGCTTTCCAAGCCAAAAAACCTGAAAGTTAATCCCGAGCAAGTGGGAGAAAAAAAAAAAAAAACCATTCCACCAACTTCAAGTTCATTCGCGAATGCATTTCACCCAGACCTGCACAAGTATCATCAAAGCAATAAAACTCTAACATGAGGCACTTTTATGAGGGCTGACTGCATAGCTGGATTTCTTGGTGGGTTTAGTGCATTCCTCATTTTTCTTCATTTTGTGGATATTTCTTCTGCTTGCACATTTTTCGGCGAATGCAGAGTAAGAGCAAGTTGATGACGACAATCAAAAGTGCTTGTTACTCTTCCAATGCTTTCGGCTTTTTCGCCGTCGTAATTCTTTGGGCAAAATTTCACAACTTTCAGTTTTGGTGAAAAAGAACAAACTCACCAACGAACAAGAACCTGATTGCGACGCAGCACCACGAGAAAAGCAAAGATCAGAATACGAGTATATTGATGATGATGATAATGATATTGTTCATCGTAGGTCGTGGCAATGAAAAACCTCAGCAGCAGCAGAAGCACCATAGCCAGGCGATAGCGACAGACGTCGACAGCAATCGCGAACACTAGACAAAATGCAAAGAAACTACTGCGACGGCCGGCAACAGACAGCGCAACAACGACCATGATGATGATAATCATCGTCGCGCTGCTGATGACGACGTCGACGACGACAAAGTCGACCATGGTACACACGGCAAAACCTTGTGTTGCGCGCATTGTCCACAAAAGGCATTGACACCGCATTGGCGAAGAATTATAAAAATCACGCAGAGCCACTGAGAAAAGAGAAAAGAAAAAAAAACCCTCGAACCATGGAACCTCCATCTCTGGATAGATGTGGTCTGCCTCCAGCTAGCTATACCTACACCGGCTACACGTTAATCAAATTCTATTTCCTCTCACTTTATCACATCGCAGCAACACCGTTACTCGATAAGTAACACAAATAATTCGCAAACTTAATTTTTTTTTGGAAATTTCACTCAACTTTGCAAAATCTAAAACCAAAAATCGAACACAAAAGAAACGAAAAGAACAAAACGAAAAAATATGGAAAAATCTCGCAATCTTTCACTCCTTTGTTGACTAATGGCAGACATCTTATGCGCCATCCCGCTTGCTCTGCCGTGCAGTATATGCAACAATTGCGCCAAAAAGAAAAAAAATAAAAATAAAAAACTCGTCGTCGGCGACCGATGATTCCAGTTTCTTGCTCCATAGATTTAAAGCGCGAGAAAATTTTTTCTTCCGTTTTTTTCAAAGCTAATTCAACGAATTTTCTTTTATCAAAATTTAAGGGGCCAAAACTTACCTAAACCTGGCGAGCGTAAAACACCTAGGCACCTCTTTTTCACTTTAAAAGAATTTTCCCAACTTCCTTCCTTTTTTTTCGCGCAGATATCACCAGCAGATTGGGAGTAGCAAAGAAAAACTGATTGAAGGGAAAAATTGCAAATGACAAGAGACGTCGCCGAATTCGGTTCTGTGAAAGTTAAGGAGAGAATGGAAAAACATCGAATATGATGGCATAGTGTTGTTATTCTTTGTCGCAGGGCTCCGGAGGTGCTGAGCAAAAGAGAAAGACATATGATGAATGGAATTTTCAAATTTAACAGGTTTTTATGCAAAAGCCGGTTCCACATTTGCTCGCTGTCAACTGATTTTTTTTCTACGTTTTTTGACATTTGGCTGGGCTCACAAGAAAATCGAAGTTCGAGTGAGTTCGCAGAGTAGCTTTACATTAACTTTTTTTTATAAAAATTGATTTTATTTAAATTAAAAGTAAAATAGTCACAATGAAGGAAATTAAATTGACATGATCTTATTCAATGCTCACTGAAAATGCTTCAATGGACATTAAGAAGAAAGAAGAAGAAACAGAAGAAAGGCAAATGAACGATTTTTTTTCGAATGGCAATAAAGAATTAATTCTTAAAAAGTGTTTACTGATATACAAGACTGGGAACCAATTCCCGCAAACATAATCAAGAAATATTCATTTAGCTTAAGCCTACGTTGTGATATTTTTACTATTATTTTGTGTGCACTACCTGAATCTCGTTCTTCTTTTACTGTCCTCCGTGAGCGGATTCGAAAACTTTTCAAACCAGAGCGTTGGTGTATGACCCAGGCATCTAAGTCGTTGGATATTGACTCTTCTGGCTAGGTCGATTTCGCTGTACAGTCTACACAGTTCAACGTTGTATCTGCTCCTCTACTTGCCGCCAATGCAACGAGATCAAAGAATTTTCTTGTTAAAACAGCAAAGAGCACCCTCATCCATTTTTGATAATCTCCATGCCTCTGCGCTATAGAGCAGGACTGGAATTATTAAGAAGATAGTGCTTTTCTACTCTTTTTAGCCCAAAGAAGCAGCGATTGGCAAGTGTTATTCTTCGTTTGATCTCAGCGCTGGTGTCGTTGGCTGAATTGATAGCTGAGCCTAGGTAGACAAAGTCCTTAATAACCTCAAAGTTATATCTACCAAAGGTGACGCATATGTACATATATGCTTGACAACATATACTTAGTCCTGCCCTCGTTGACCACCAAACCCATTTTTGCCGTTTCTGTCTCAAAACTCGCGAAATCGCCACAGTTATCATGGTGCTTCCTTCCGATTATGTTAGTTTCATTGGTGTATGCGAGTAATTGGACGGAGATTTGAAAGATGTGCTTCTTGAGTCTGCACGTGAGTTTTGCGCTATTATTTTTATTGATGTATAATATTGAAGAAATCTCATGTCAATGCATCGTCTTGTCTAAATCCGTTTTGACATCAAAGGTTTCGGTAAGATCTTTACCGACCTTGACGGGGTAACGCGAGAAACTCGGAAGACAGACTGTTGAAAACTTCCAATGGGCTTAAGCTTAGTTATTGTTATCTTTACTTCATCCAGGTCGGCTGGATGGAATTGTTGGTCTGCATCGTCGAGGTTGAAAGGTTCATTCTGCCTGTCTTTGTATGCGACTTGCTTCGGTACATGTGCTTACCGGCATTCGTCATCAAACCAAGGTATTTGTTGTGGTGGTCGAGCTAAACCCAGGACATCAGAAGAGGCATTTCTCCTCTTAAGAGAGGGACCCGAACGAAAAAGGATTTGGCGATCTCTTGCGATTCTACCCATCTCACGTCGAAATTCGTTAGACCGAAACCGTATCTTGGTTTCAAAAAGGTAATGGTCCGGCCCGATGTTCACTCCACGGTACGTTCGGATATCCATAATACTGGAGAAGTGTCTTGCGTCGATCGCAATATATTCAATCTGGTTAACGGTTGATTGATCAGGAGTTCTCCGCCTTGTGAATGTCGAGATGTGGGAACCACGTGCTAGCTACGACAATGATTTGATAATTGAACTGTGGCGCAAAAACTGAAGGATACCCTACTGTGGGCCTATGTCAACAAAGCCCTTGCAGCTTTATTTCATGCGCCCGTTGAAGAAAATAATCTGTGAGCATTCCAATAATTGTAGGCAATCCAACTTTATTTTTCAAGAGGATCTTACTTTTTTCGGTTTGTTGAGTTCCGGCCATAATTGCTTTGAGGTCACACAGGTTGGAAAGTTTTTCAGTTTTCATTGACTTTTATTTGTATCGTTAGCTCCAACTGCATTCTTAGAATGGAGACTATAGGTTGAAAACTTTAATGTACCAGTTCCCTTACATGGGAAGATCGTTTTCGGGCTAGCTCGTCTGTATGCTCATTGCCTGCCACTCCTTTGTTTGAACGCAAAGAGCCTTATGCTCTCAAAACAGCGCTTCACCAGCCTCGATTTGATTCCGACTGGTGCGATGGCCTTAATGTCAATAAATGTAGTAATATCGTCGTGGGATCTATCTTAAAGCTGAAGATTCTTGCATATATAGACCTAGGAGAAAACGGCCAAGTATATTTTCTAGTTCTACCATTGGTGCTGTTCTCCTGGTTTGGGTTGTACCTATACATGCAATTTTCTGTACTTTTGTCATTGACATTCATACAATAGTGGTAGGGTTAAATCCCCATTTTCTCCAAAATATTGGACTACAGGCATTGAGCTCCCAACTCACTTTAATGCATAGTACGATCTCTAGGTATTTAGCACTGTTAAATAATCAGAGAGTTGTTCCACGCGGAAGGAATGTAAAATTGTGGTATTACCGTTTTATGTTTAAATAGAAGAAGTTTTGTTTTATGCAGGTTGGTTTTTAGCTCACAGCGCTTGGTTCATTCTACAGGGATTTTAAGGGCATAGTTTAGAATCACACTGATCGTGGGGAGAAACTCGCAGGTGGCCATAAGAACCACATAAACCGCGGAAGCAGTGGGTTTTATTCCCTTTCTTTTTATATTTAAAAGTATTATTTTTCATCAAGATTCAGGTGATATTGCTCTTTCCAGGGCATAACCTACCAGGTGGGGTGAGAAGTAACCTCCTTGGGAATGAAAACAAAATTTTTTTTAAATGTTTTTTTTTTATTTTATTCAATATCCATAAAGGCCGAAATCATGCACAGTAATACTCGCTGTTGATGGTTTTTCCTTTTTCAAAGTAGTCCACGAAGAGTTTGCTATGACAATCCCAGAATACCGACGCCATAACCTTTCCGACCCATTGAGCCTCCCTCGGCCGCTTCGGAGCACTCGTGCCGGCTTCAGTCCATTGCCGGGCACTCATTCTGTTCTCTGGTATGTAATAGGTTTCATTAACAGTTACAAATCGACGCCAAAAGTCCGCCCGATTCCGCATCAGCAAGTCCAAACACTCTTTCGAAGTGCTCTCGCGTTCGTGTTTTTGGTCAGGAGTGAGCATGCGCGGCACCCATCGGCAGGATAACTATTTCATTGCCCAAAATATGGCGTGTGCGCTCAGTACTAATCCTTGTGGTATCTGCTAGCTCGCGCGCCTTCACTTTCCGGTCAGCCGACACCATTTCATGTATTTATTTGGCATTGTCCTCTGTAACCGTATCGGAGGACCTGCCGCTGCGGACTTGATCGGTAGTGGAGTTGCGGCCACCACGAAACTCTCAAAACCAATATTTGACGGTGTAATCTGACGAAGCATGAGCCCGATAATGTTTATCCAACTTTTCTTTTGTTTTCTTCGCCGTTTTGCCTCTCAAAAAATAATGTTTTATGAGAGAACGAAAATCGGTTTTTGTCCATACTCAACATGATGCCAAACACGTCAACAACAATCAGCTGTCAAAACAAAACTAAAGACGGACTTCAAGGCACCATAACCTTTTTGCAGTAGCAGCGCATTTTGGCGGTCAAGGAGGTTACTTTTCACCCCACCTAGTAATGTTGCATTGATGTTCCTGTATCAGGTTCGTGAATGTAAGGTTTACTCAGACATTTACTTAATTTTACTTGTAGCGAAAACGTTGAATAGTCAGTTTCAGTATTGTATTTTGTGTAACTATACGATATGATAGTTTTGATCTCCAACTTTTGTAGGTTCCTTAGATATGACATTTCTTAGCCTGCCTCACTCTGCTGTGCTTTTAATGTTGAAGAAAAGCGTTTTTCTTTTAGCGCTGCGGATTTCAAGTTTTTAGCTGCATTGGAAGGTTTTCTTGCGCCTTTTCTAATGCATTGTAGTTCTATAGTCCACCAGTATGGGGAGTTTTGGGTTTTCCTGATCTTCGTAGGGCATGCTTGGTAAAAAGCCTCAGTAAAGACCATTTTCAGTTTTTCAGCTGCATAGTCTCTTTCAGCGAAGGTATTCATTTTGGGTGTGTTAAGGATATAGATGGTGGTGGCGATGGCGCGATGTATAGCTCATTGGTCTATCACGCAGAGAGTCCGTGGTTCGATCCCCGGCATCGCCAACAATTTTTCGAATCGTCATCACCTTTTCGGCGGGCAATGGCAAACTCCCGCAAGTAAAATTGCATATGAAAAAGCTACTAAGGAGTGCCGTTCGGATTCGGCGATAAACCGTAGTGACAATCGATGCCGATGTGACAAAAATAATAACATAAGCAACACAAATGAGTGTCAAGAAGCTAGGCCGTGACCCATACCGGGCTGCAAGCGCCACAGTGTTTTTTTTATGGATATAAAGCATTTTATTATTTCAGTCGCCGACACTGTTATCCCTGATAATATAGGCTGCTATCTATTATGTTGTGTAATTGAGCATCTCTTTCTATATGCTACTGATATTTTATCCTTTTGGTTTCAATATTGGTTCCATCTTAGCTCGATGATTTTGACAATTATGTTCCCGGTGATCACTATTTGTATATAAGTTGGGGACTTGATATTTTTAAATCATCACCTTAGCCTCGATGGCGAGGTTTAGGCCGAAGATGAAGCATTGGTTAAGTATTAAGTATGAAATATTTGGTTAAGTAATCTTAGACCAAGGCAATTGCTTTTGCCCATGTAGCTGCTTCTCGTACTGTACACTTCAGAATTAAAATTAAAGGTTTTATATTGTTCACATCTAAGGACTACGTCAGCGTTTTCTTCCCCTGGTTTAGAGAAAGGGGTGTATGCATGTTGTCTGGATTGCCATATAGAACATAGGTGCTTATCAAGTATATATACTTGTCCCATTTGAAAGTTGCTCTTCCTAGTACATTTCAAAAAATATATTTTTGTATGTAATACTCTTCTATAATTAAACAATTTGTCGTCTAAGACAAATCTTTGTTTTCTATTCAATCCGAGAACCATACAAACTAGACTCTCTGTAGAAACAAAAAACATGAAAAGGCAATCTCCTAAGGCCTTGAACTTAGTTAAAATCTTAAAATCTTTTAATTCCAAATCAATAATTTATAGTTCATAAATTATTGGTTTTTCCAATTACATTGCCTATTCCACTACGCTGACTAATATTGTAAAAAACTCAAATTCCAAGCAACAATGATGAGTACATACATGTATACACATATGCTCTACTTAAAAGATCCATTTTAAAAGAAACAATTCTCACAATTAACAATGCAAATGAAAGTGTAAAAATTTTCATTAGAAATAAAAGAAAGAAGACTCATGTACGAGTACGTGATGAGGTGCACGTACTTGCGCGTGAATGTTCCAAAATTCAACTTCATGTGGTTAAGATTCCATCAGAAGCCCCAAACTGGATAGCAAATTTTGACTCTTAATTTCAATATACACAATATACACGAAGTGGCTTCGACATACTGGATAGACATTACGCGAACGATAGTGATTTGAGAGCGTTAATAGTCATATCGCCAACACCCTGATAAATACATCTACGATATATTCTCCCATATATACAACAGAAATAAAAAGCTCCTTTCGTGGTAAGGAAATTGCACTCTGCGAGTTTCTGAACGTAGAGGGTGCCTTTGATAACGCTGGATATGACTCCATATCTAAAGTTTTGCTCCATAGAAGAATCGAACAACCGACCATAAACTGGATCAAGGCGATGCTAGAGAGCCGGGTAGTAACTACTTCATTAGGACCGACCTCGGCATCTGTACCAGCCGTTAGAGGCTGCCCACAGGGAGGTGTACTTTCACCACTCCTGAGGTCCCTGGTCATAGATGACCTGCTCAATAAATTAAGCAACCATGGTTACAGTATAATTGGTTATGCCGATGACCTGGTCATCATTATTAGAGGCAGATAAGCAAACATACTCACTGCACGCATGCAAAATGCCCTTAAGATAGTCCTAGACTTGTGCACCGGAGAGAATCTCTCCATTAATCCAAACAAGGCTATCATAGTCCCCTTCACAAAGAGGAGAAACTTAAACCTAGATTCAATTTCATTTAACATCACAACTGTAGTATGGGGACTAAAATCACGCAAAAGGATGCCATTTCTAAGCTTAAAAAAGTGCATGCCTGATCATCTCCGGAGCCATTCGGACTTGTCCAAGAGCGGTTATAACAGGACTATACTTATAAATCAGCAAAGTGGCTCTACACAGATGGTCAAAGAGCTGGATATTTACGAACACCCGGACCTAAAGATCCTACTTTCTAACATACCAAAACTAGACATGATCTGCGCGGTTACAGACCGGCTTTAAAAGACTTTATTCTTCGACAATGGATTCTCCATAGAGATCCCCAGCAAAGAAGCATGAGGCAGTATATACCCACCAAATAACAAAAACGGCATTAAGTGATATACGGATGGTTCTAAAATGGAAAAGGCAGCTGGAGCTGGAATACACGGAGTCCTAGTGTATTCCAAGCCGAAATACATGCCATTCAAGAATGCGCAAATCTCTGATATCATAGATGCGAACACCCATATGGACAGTTGTCACTTGGATTTAACGTGAATACCTGTCGTGGAGACTTAAACTCACGGGATGCCCATACATCCATGGGAGCAAGGGTACGCCTTGCCATCGCTTATTTGCTATATTAACAAATAATACCAATGCGGAAATGTGTTGAGGGCACAAATCCACTCTTGGTATGAGTCGAGGCCCACATAAAACCTCTTACTGATCTTAGGGTCTCAGCACCCAGCACTTATAGCCACTCCACTCCGGGTATTGAGCCATATCAGGGCCACCCTCCCTGCGATTTAGGTTTAAACCACAGCCACCGTGACGCTCCCACAAGGGGGCCAACCTCAACAAGTTAGGCCCGAACCGAAGTCCGGGGGGCTCCTAACTCCCACGGTACCGTGCTTTAAGTCCTGGTATGGACTACCGGTGGTCTTGCCACTCAACAAGACCTATGACCGGCAGCTTGTTACTGGGCAAATCATAGCAACCATCAGAGGGGAAGGGTCTGATAATGTTTATGATAACTCCAGTATTTACTCTGCCCCCGCTTTATATTAGACAACGTCATTGATGGGCGAAGCCTTGATAATGGGGCGGGGACCCACACCCATATGGACAGTCAAGCACCTATATATTCCCTTAGTTCGAACATCATTGACTCCAAATCAGTCATGTACTGCAAGACCAAGCTATCGTGGTTTCCTGGGCATGAGGGCATTGACGGAAACGATAAGGCAGACGAACTGGCTAGAAAAGGTTCAGAATACCCCTTCAACGGACCTGACCCCTTCTGCTGCACCTTCAAAACAGGAGTAAATCTAGCCATTAAGTCAAACAAGTCATCCTACCCTTCCACAAAAATGCCAACAGATGTTTGAATCTAAATCGGCATGATATCAAAAACCTAGTAGGGTACCTTACAGGATATCACGGTTTAAGATATCACGTCAGCAAAATAGCACTTGTCGACTCTGTATTGAAGATGAAGAAATAACTTAACACAATTTATGTGACTGCCAAGCTCTCAACGGAATCAAACGGATTACATTTTCAGGGAACCACTCGACATCTCTAAACTAAGGGATTCCTCTGCTGGTAGAGTTGTTTACTTCATTCAGAAGGTAGAAATCCTACTAACCTAAACTCATATAGCGATATATGGCATCTTTCAGATGCGAAAAGTTTTTCCGTTTTGCTGTCAAAATTAGTGTTTGAAATGCATGAAAAAAGCCGAATGGCCTAAAATAATTCAGAAAAAGTAAAAAGGGGTTTTAATCAATATTTTATTCAATTTAGAAGTCATCTAGAATTTCGAAAGAGCAAAAAACAAATAGTAAGGTATAAAGCAGCAAATTTATTTATCGAGGTTAAATTTCGGCACAAGCATCCAAAGTTGAAAAGAAATTAAGATGAAAAGAGTTATGTTTTCATTTGAACTCCTTAAATGGGGATTTGAAGCATCAATTCCTACCATATCGACTCTGCTAACCATCATCTTTGAATACTCATCATATTTCGTGACATTTACTTATTTTATTTCATAACGACATATTGATATATTAAATATCATATCTCTGTTTGTAAATTGTGTGGTGGAAAACCTTGTACAAATTTTACAAACGAAATAATCATATCTATTTACCTATAATGATAAACGGTTTACAGCGATTTTTCCAAGAGAATGCGAAACAATTTTTTAAAGTTTTCGACCTAAGTTTATCGCATAAGTTACGGAACATGACTACAGAATGCTGTCGGACACTCGCAAAATATGATGCATCACTGTTTGGAAGGACAAAACATGCTATTGAACAAGCAGAGAACAAAAGTCAAAGACAAACTTCTTCTGGGAAAAAAACGAAAGTTCGAAAATGTGAAAAAGAAGCCATCGCAATAAAGAAATGAGATGTGGTAATTTATCTGAAGATGGATAAGACTCGTACATATCAGGGCAACAAAACTGGAGTCGAAACATGACAGAGGAAACTTCATTGCAGAGACGTAATCTCTATTCAGAAAAATCATTTCTGCAGACGAAGACAGCTACTTTAACTACCTTACATCCAAACAAACGAAACAAGAAAAGCTTTATCCAAAATTAAATCTAATAAATCTACAGAAGGGCTTATCCAAGGAGCTTTCAAAAGATGATCAAATCATCTAATGAGGAGCATGAAACCTCTCATTTGTGATATTTTGTGCGAGAAACGCATGCTCAATGGAAAAAATCTCAGCCTCGTCCTTACGTGTTTAGCGTAAGCGTGTTATCGTATACTAGATCCTTGTGTAATACTAGGTGGGGTGAAAAGTAACATCCTTGACCGCCAGAATGCGCTGCTACTGAAAAAAGGTTATGGTGCCTTGGAGTTCGTTCATATTTAGGCAGACATGCCAAATTTCAGTGCGATACTGTCTTTAGTTTTGTTTTGACAGCTGATTGTTGTTGACGTGTTTGGCATCATGTTGAGTATGGACAAAAACCGATTTTCGTTCTTTCATAAAATATTATATTTTGAGAGGCAAAGCGGCGAAGAAAACAAAAGAAAAGTTGGATAAATATTATGGGACTAATGCTCTGTCAGATTACATCGTCAAATATTGGTTTCGAGAGTTTCGTGGTGGCCGCAACTCCACTATCGATCAAGTCCACAGCGGCAGGCCCTCCGATGCGGTTACAGAGGACAATGTCAAAAAAATACATGAAATGGTGTTGGCTGACCGGAAAGTGAAGGTGCGCGAGCTAGCAGATACCACAAAGATTAGTACTGAGCCATATTTTAGGCAATATTCTGCATATGAAAAAGTTATTCTGCCGCTGGGTACCGCGCATGCTCAATCCTGACCAAAAACACGAGCGAACGAACGCGAGAGCACTTCGAAAGAGTGTTTGGACTTGCTGATGCGGAATCGGGCGGACTTTTGGCGTCCATTGGTAACTGTTGATGATGAAACCTGGATCCACTGGATCCACACATCAGAGAACAGAATGAGTGCCCGGCAATGGACTGAAGCCGGCACGCGTGCTCCGAAGCGGCCGAGGGGGGCTCAATGGGTCAGAAAGGTTATTGCGTCGGTTTTCTGGGATTGTCATGGCATACTCTTCGTGGACTACCTCGAAAAAGGAAAAACCATCAACAGCGAGTATTACTATGCATTATTGTAGCGATTGAAGGCCGAAATCGCTGCAAAACGGCCTCACATGAAGCGAAAAAAAATTTTGTTTTTGCAAGACAATGCGCCGGCGCATAAGAGCATCGCAATCACGGCTAAAATCAATGACTTACGGCTCCAATTGCTGGGGCATCCACCGTATTCGCCCGATTTGGGTCTCTGGGACTATCTCTTATTATCTATTCCAAAACCTCAAAAGATGGCTCATCAATACAAAATTCAGTTCACGCGAGGAAATCATCGACGCCACGGAGGAGTATTTTGCAGACCTTCCAGAAAATTACTTTTCGGGCGGGATCAAGAAGTTGGAAAATCGCTGGAATAAGTGTATCAAGCTAAATGAGGACTATATTGAATTAAATAAAAAAAACTTTACTTTTCACCCCACCTAGTAGATAATCGACGGCTAACAATTTGATAGCAGTGCAGTTTTAGATCTGGTAAGATATCGACCACAAAACAAAATCTTCGCCTCTGAGGCATATCCTGGGAAATGTCCGCGAATTGATACGAGTACCAACCAAGTCGATTTTGATTTGAAAATTTGTCGGTTCTACAGTACGCAGATGCTGAACTCTCGGTGTTCTGTTTAAGTTGAAGGAAATATCACTCAATATTAAGGAAATTAAGGGAATTCCTTAATAGTGTGCTTAAAAGTAATATGCTCAACTCACAAGCCAACAAAGGAATCATAATATTTCCCAAGTAAAACTTGTAAATCAGCTCACTATTACTAGGACATATATAAGTATTAAAGGAAACTGCGTCTGAATAGGACAATCAGCAATCTCAAAACAGAACGAAAACTATAATTTTGAGATGATAAGGAAATATACTCGTATCTACCTATGCTGTGCAATAAACTCCAGTAACAACATCGGCGAGGAGATCAAGCGAAGATTAACTTTTTATAAGCACAAATGAGTGTCGATACTACTTTCTCGAGTAATGAAAACTACGTTACACAAGACCTTCATCAATTTTGCTCTGATATATGAGCATAACAATTTCCTGGGCTCCTTTGAGTGTTGAATTCTTTTGTCCCATAGCTCCGGCCAAAAGGATCTTCGAATCCAACCCAGTAACACAGGAAAGAAAAAAGACCTTATCTAGGTTAGCGCATACAGTTGTAAGAAGATCTCAATCAACAAAGCATACTTAACTGGAGGCAAACAGCTAAGGGGCGAATTCACTGGGGAGAGATATTACTCAAAGTCTAGGACTGCCAGGCTCTTCAAGCTGTTATCCAAAGTAAAAAAGGACTATGCTTCTATTTCACCTACTGAAGACGCCAAAAAAGAGTATAACGAAACAAAGTTGGCCTTGTTATTTTATTGTGAATGAATTAAAAAAAAGATTTCTTATACTTGTATTCAAAAACTTAGCCCACATATTATCTTTCTAGTAAGAATCAGAAATTATTTACTTATAAACGAAATACAAAAAAAAATTTCCAACACTTGCGATTTAGGAGAAAAAAAATCAAATGCATTTAGTTTTGTGCGTTTCGTTACACTCATGATGGTGTGCTATTTCTAGACTTTGCGCTGCCATTTCCATCAATGGGCTTCAAATAGGAACGAACAAATAAAAACCAACGAAACCATTAGATTCCGACCGTCTTCCTATCCACATGAGATGATAAATACGAGTATATCGGATAAAAATTGGAAATAAAACCCTCTACTCATTATTCAGCTTATGGGCAGTAATTTGTAGCTTGCGCAACATTATTTAGCAATTAATTCCCAGCATGTTAGTATCGGCGTGGTGTACTTGCTCTTATTTCATTTCAAAAATATCAGAAAGACTTCTACGCGGGAGATAGCAAGAACTACTTATGGGAAAAATAAGAAGAATACGACTTAAGAGAGTGAGAGAAAGAAGTGGATATTCAGGAGCGGATTTCTAATAATCTGACTTTAAATACGAATAATGTTGGTCCTGGAGATGAGTGGGCGCCAATCACAGGACGAAAAAGTAGCTCTTAAAAGCTCCTTATATCAGGAAAATTAAATGTGCCATACACCAATACGTGTCGATTTTTGATAACTCGACTAGGGCCCAAAGACATCCAAGCTAGACTAGCCACGAATATACTTCAGGTGGTATTCGCAATAGTTATAAACTAATCGTGGTCTTCTCGATTGCGGACAGTAGCCATGTTCTCTAAATAATGAGACAACTTTTCGCATTGAGAACACACGAAACAAAACATTCCACTGCTTCTCGACTCTGGAAAAGAAGTGTTTCTGTAACTTCGAAAACTTTAAAAAATTGTTTCGTACGAGTCAATTCAAACTTCATTCGTTATTTGTGTAAGAAGATGTAACATAGACCTTCTGATTTTTATGACTCACTCGACACGCTCAGTAAATTGAGGTATAATTGTCAAACTCAAATAGAACAGAAGACACACAATCAAAACAACCACCATTTAACGGGCAGTCGATTAGGGGAAGTCGAGCTGAGGCAAACGAGCGTCGCAAGGGCACCTTAAGTCCTGTCGCATACGCAGGTTATGAAAGTCTCACTCTTTAAAGGCGGCCAAAAACGGTAATCAGATCTACGAAAGTGATATCCAACCAACTAAGCTGACGGAACTGAAACTATTATAATACTTCTTCCTCTTCTTCTATCTCGAGCAGGGCCGAGAGGCTGAAAGTTTCTGGGACTCCCTCTTTCATATTGGCTGTCGTGTTATACATTGGATTTCATATTCTTAATTTCAAGCCTTGAAGACCATTTGAAACACTGCCAAAACGCCATCAGAGATGCCGCTTCTGATGTGATGCGTTTCACTCGACCACCACAACGAAACCCCTGGTTCGATGATGAATACCGGCAAGCACACGCAGCTAAGCAAGATGCATATAAAGCGGCGCTGCATAGAAGGACCAGAGCTGCTCACGACCTCTATGAGCAGAAGAGGAGAGACGAACACCGAGGAAACAACCTCCAGGAATGAGGTTGTTCGGAAGTTTTACCAAAAGGTAAAATAACACGCCATGGAAACAAACCCCGAACCGAAGCCTATTGAGATGAACAAGGGAACATCGTAGTAGAATCGCAGTCGATGCTGAGGATTTGGAAAGACCATTTCTGTGGACTTTATAACGGCAATGACGAACCAAATGCCGCTGTCAGGCAGAATCAACCTTTCCACCTGGACGATGATGATCAACAATTCCGTCCACCCGACCTGGATGAAGTGAAGATAGCTATATCTAAGCGTAAGTCCCATACAGAGCAATGTCTAGTTTCGGCATCCCTGCCAAACTCGTCCGTCTGTGCAGGATGACGATGGAGAATGCACGCTGCTCCATCAAGGCCGGTAAAGATCTCACCGAGACCTTTGATGTCCGGAAAGGATTTAAACAAGGCGATGCGCTGTCATGCGATTTTTGCAACATCGTACTTGAAAGAAGAGTGCAAAACTCAGGTGCAAACATAAGAGGCACTATCTTTCAGAAGTCCAACTACTCGCATACGCCGTCGATATTGACATAATCGGAAAAAAGCAGCATGATGTCAGTGGCGCTTTGGCGAGTATTGAGACGGAAGCAGCGAAAATGGGTTTAGCGGTCTATGAGGGCAAGACCAAGTATATGCTGTCAAGCAAAAAGGACAACCAACACCGACGTCTCGGGCAGAACGTCACCCTCGAACGATATAACTTTGAGGTAGTTAAGGACTTTGTCTACCTAGGCTTCTCTATAAATACAGGCAACGACACCAGCGCTGAGATCAAGCGAAGAATAACTCTTTCCAACCGCTGTTTCTTTGGGTTAAGAAGGCAATTGAGTAGCAAAGCCCTCTCTCGGACAATAAAAGTCACCCTTTATAAGACCTTAATAGTCCCGGTCCTGCTTTATGGCGCAGAGGCATAGACATTATCAAAAATGGTTCTTGATTGCTTCGAGAGAAAAATTCTTCGGGCAATCTTCGTTCCCGTCTGCATTGAAGGTGAATGGAGTAGGAGATACTACAATGAACTCTACGTACTGTACAGCGACATCGACCTAACCAGAAGAGTGACGATCCAAACACTGAGATGGCTGGGTCATGTAGAGCCTATGGACACCAATGCTCCGGTCCGAAAAGTCTTCGAATCCGCCCCCGAGGGACAGCGCAGTAAAGGAAGGCCAAGACTCAGGTGGCGCACGCAAGTGGAAGGCTGCCAACTTAGCGTGCGAAACTGGAGCAGCTAGCCAGGGATCGGGCTGGCTGGAGACGCTTGTTGACTGAGGCCCAGGTCCACCTCGGACTAAAGAAGAACGAAGGTGACGCTGTCTGTCTAGACCTTAATCAACAAATCTCCCGACTCTATTGCGCACTCTCTTTAAATTTTAAATTGTGTGCGCTCGCACTGTATTGTTCCTCCGGGCTTAAGTCTAAGACCATTCGGGTCGAAGTCTTTCATTAGCCATCTAAGGGTGCGGTGAAATAACGCCGAGCGAAATAATGCCGAATTTCCAAGTTCGGTCTTATTTCACTTTGCTAAAGTGAAGCCGAGTCGGCCTTATTTCACTTTTAATTTATAAAGACATTCAGATAAGATGACGTGAAATGAGGCAAATTTAGTAAGGCGTTAGTAAGGAGTGAAACGAGACGTAGTTCAAATGCCGGAAACTCAAGACTTCTTGCCTAAGTCTGACTCCAATAACAAATATGCATACGGTTGGACCGAAGACAGAAGCCCATTTGGGAATGTGAGCTTAATTCCATTAGGGGTCATCCGCCATCATCTCTATTCCAAGTCTTTGACTTATTCTTGGATATTCTTACCTGCTTGTACTCATTTGGCAAGTCAAGACAGTATAAACATCGATCAATACGCGAACCTTACCACTTCAAGGTTAAATAAGCACAATTATTGTGCAACACAGGGTATCACCATGTAGCCAACTCTCAGTGCCTACCATATTTCTACAGCACCCAAACAACAAGGCTGATTATGCATCTTATAATCGGGAAGAAGAATAATAAAGGAATAAAAATACCGTTGTATACCAAACATTGAACCATAAATCAAAAAACGCAAACCTCATCGAAAATTCTTCACGCTCACAGTGGGCCATTAAAACAAATCCTTTTCAAAAAGTCCTGACCTCTATTCATAAATTTTCCCAAGAAACAACCAAAATAGCCCAAAATTGTTATACCCTCACTTGCAGGACGCACCAAAAGTCAACAATGTTTGACAGTTTCGTGCACCACTTGTGGTTCACGAACTCGTTAATGGTGTTTTTATAGGTCGGATTATTTCAGTTAGTTTTTTTTTTCTGTCCCCCTTTTTTTGGTTGCATTACAAGACTCTATTCTTCCGTTCACGAAATCATTTTCTTCAATAAACCTGCACACAATGTAATGCTAATCACTTCCTTTTGAAATAATCTCAAGACATAACAACAAAAACTATAAAACCATTATATCCTTACATCAAACCATCCTAGAGCCTGCAACCGAAACCGACCCTGTGCATCATGCTCCAATGCAAGCAAGGACTAAGAGCATGTTGAAGAGAAATTTTTCGCAACACTCGTAAACTGCACAAACATTATGACGATGACGACGCCAACGATTACATGCATACGATGGATGCATCGAAAGCTAACACAAATTCCGCCATCAAAATTTCTCCGGGAAGTAAATGTTCGTTTCAGCTCCTGCTACCCATTCAGTTGTAGTCTCTCTTTTACCCCGAACGGTCGAATCTTTTGGATATTAGAGCGCGCTATAGTGGATACCTAATAAAAAAAAATTATAAAAAAAATCTAGTGTTCCCAGTGCCGCCCCGAAAATGTGTATTAGTGTTGTAGTGGCTCCCCTCCTTTAGTTAACTGGTGCAGAAATCTAAATCGCGCCGTGTTTTCTGTTAAATGAACTAATCGTCGTAGTTATATTTGTCGTCTGAGGGTTGATCTAACTATTTTCAGCCCTTAACAAATAGCACCCTTAACCAGCACATTACCGTAACCCATAAGCACTCAAACCAACCACCTCAACTACCATCACAAGGAGTAGGAGTGAGACCAAGTGGTGGCACTTGGTGGGCAATAAACTTTAATTGCCTGCAGTTTTGTAGTACAGAGTATTCATTGTGGGTCACATTTGCAACTTCCGCTAAATTTTAAACTGCCTGAAGGAGTTGAAGGAGTTGAAGGAGCACTGCCATCGTCACCACCACAAACAACTAAGCCATCGGTGGTCCGTTGGTCCATTGCACTGGAGGTGCTTCGCCAGCAATCTAGATCGATAGCAGCTCTTCGGAGGAAATCCCATTGCAAGGTAAGCACACTTTTGTATCCGCTTCACTCTCTTCTCCGTTTTTGTTGTTGTTGGTGGTGTAATTCCATTTTGTGGCTACCACGGAGGAGTACGAGGAGTCAAGGTAAACTTAAGCCGATGCCGCCATCATCAGCAGGTGAACAGACTTTATGAATGATATTTGGGTGAGGCGGTGTTACAGTGACATGATGACGCGGTGACACGGTGATGGTGACAGTGTATTCGCACGAGTAAGTGCATTTTTGCTAAGGGATACATATTCCGCTCTACAGGGTGGATACTTGCAATTACTGGTACTGGAAGTTGCTGTTGATATGTTTAGAAAGATGTCTGTGTAATGTGCACTCGGTTATGTACTATAGATACATGAGCGCAATGAATAAAAAGCACTGGTACTTGTAGAGGGTTTGTTTTGCATTGCAGAGTACAAGGCCATTAGAAGAGGCGCCTTGGTCCAGTCAAGGACGTTCACTCCTAACACAGGTGAATAGTTTCTTTTCCTTCTTGCCGCAATGTAATTGGGGTGTTTTCTCTTGCGGTAATGTCAGAGTTTTGAAAAAAGTAAAAAAATAAAATCAATTTCCTATGAAACGACAGGTGAACTGTGGGTGAGGAGGGCGTACAAAATGAAATAGAGTCTTGAGTAAATTATTAATGAGCTGAGGTTTTATCTAGAGACTGGGGGAATATTTGTTTAAAAAAAAAAAGAATATCATGTACATGTCTGTATTTTAATTGCTGTTAGGTAGCTGCTTATAAAATTTTAAAATTCCAAGTCTTTTGTTTAGAAAGAGCAAGACGGTAATCTATTTAACTTCAATCGAATAAAATGAACTGTGTTTACTCGTATGCACAGCCCGATAGTCCTAAGAAAAAGCGTTGTCTGAAAACAACATTACAGACTTTTGTGTTTAGAATTAATAGAAGATTTCCTCTAAAGTGATAAACGATACATTTATTTGAAAAAAGATAATTTTTCTTATATTAACGTTTAGAGATGATTTCAGACATATAAGCCCCTCGACTGGTAATTGCAACTCGTATTTTGTCGGTCCAGTTATTGACCACTTTTTTGAGTATCTGAGATCGTCAACATTGACAGTTACACCAGTTTTAGACTCATTAGATAAAATGCTGGATGCTTTTAAGAGTTTTTGAGGAGAGGTTTTTTGAGTTTTATAGCTGCTGTCATTCTAAAAGTGAAGTGAAGCTCAATATTTAAAAAAATTTACCTGTCTACTGATACTCGTACGTTATTGGTCCTAATGCTGTGCCAATATTATTTGACGTATTGTTTTGTGGATCCTTGTTTGTATTCGTTAAGGTGTTCCAATATGAAAAGCTTTTCCGTAGTCTTATATTGAAATTCCACAAATCCAAAGTGAATAAGTTACGTAGGTAAATCCGTGGGAATATTTATACTTTGATACGTGTTCTATTATAGTTTTGCATGTATCGTCTGCATAAAAGTAAAAGTGAATGTTTTAATTTAATTTTATTTTCTGTCAAAATATAACAGGGACTGAGTTATAATATCGCCTGGGTTAATGGTTTCTTGGAAAAATTGATCCAATGTTGGTACAACACATCTATTTTGATGTTAACTTTGAGTGTCACTTGTCTACCAGTTTGTTATCAGTCGCCAAAATCATTAGATAACCTCAGGTGCTATTGGTGGTGTTTACTTTATTGAGAAAACAGTTTGGGACTGTGCAATATCGAGCACAAGAGGATTTGAGTGATGCAGAGCGTTCCAAGCAGGCCGCGAAGTTGTTGTAAACTTACCTCATTCGAAACGGCCGGAAATTTTGCGTTTGAGATAGTTTCCACAAGAACCATCCATCTCTCACGAATCAGTTTGCCACATTTTAGTTGAAGTTTCCAAAATGTGATGCATCGCAGCATTGCTTGTTCCAAAAGAGGTAAATTGCTGCAGACATTTCAGAACGAGTCAATTCGAACTCCACATCCATGAGACGCATCATTACAGGTGACGAGACTTGGGTTTACGAGTATTACATGGTAATCCACCCAGCATCGAAATGGTGACACTCAAATGAACCAACACAAAAAAAAAACACTTTAAAGCCGCTCTAAAATAAAAGTTTGGCTTATGGCTTTTTATCTAAATTTTTGTTGTTATTTTTTACTCTTAATTTTATTTAGAGGTTTAAGGAAGGGTATCCGCCATAAAAGACCAGAATTGTGGCAGAACAACTTTTGGATTATGTGGCAAAACCGTAATCGCGTAAACCCGTCCTTGTAAGCGACTTTTTGACCAAAAACGCTACTAATATGATCGAGGGAGTATCGAATCCTCAGGATATGGCAACCTCCAACTTTTTTCTATTTTTGAAACTAAAAATAAATTTTTGATGATAAATTTATTTCTGTTATTGACTCCATTCCAGTTATGTGTTGATAGAATGTATTTTACACCGCTATTTTTGTATATTTGGCAGACGAATATGCAAAACTTTGGTATTCCGGCCATTTATGATGAGCGTTTGTTGAACTTTTTATTTATCTTAACTAAAAAGCTTTGGTTTTCCGGGCAGCTTTCAAACAATGCAAGATTGAATATTCGTATGCCAATTTTTCCCAGTTGGCGCAGTATATGTTGGTGTTTAAACCAATGAATAGTGCGATAATATTGTAATTCTAATTCAAACTCTCATTTATATGATTAGCAAAGTCTCCTAACTATTGGTTGACGCTTATATTTTTCCGGAAACCATATTGATTATTTTCTAGTATCGAGTTTTCCAATAGGAACTTGACAACTTTGAATTTAATTTTTGCACGCACTCTTTCACTATTCATCAAACTGTCACTGTCAATTTATTCAGTAGACTCAACATTTTCATCATGGTAAAGTACACGAGCGAGCAACGTCTGCAAATTATAAAATTTTTCTACCGAAATTCGGAGTCGGTGACTGCAACTTTAAGAGCGTTAATTCCAATTTTCGGTCGTAATTCTCGCCCCAGTAGACAGGCAATAACAAGTTTAGTGCAAAAATTTGAGTCTTCATATTCGTTGTGTGATGTTGCCGTGTCAGTGAGACAACGGGTTGGTCGAAGTGTCGAAAACATCGCTGCCATGGCGTTCTCAAGAATTGGGCATCGCTCAGACCACATTATGGTGTATTTTGCGTAAGGATCTTGGTTTACACCCATACAAGATCAAGCTGACTCAAGAATTGAAGCCGATGGACCATTTGAAGCGACGTACGTTCTCTGATTGGGTTCTGGAGAAGATGCGCCAAGATGGTGAATTTCATCGCAAGTGGATTGGCCGCCTCGTTCGTGCGTGCGATTTAACGCCGCTTGACTATTTTCTGTGGGGCTACGTTAAGTCATTAGTTTATGCCAACAAGCCGACGACGTTGGAAGAGCTCAGAGCCAATATTGAACGCGAAATAGCGGCCGTTTCGGTCGAAATGTGTGGCCGAGTTGTTGAAAATTGGGTTCAACGAATCGACCGCTGCAAACGTGCCCGCGGTGGCCATATGAACGAAGTCGAGTTCCATTCATAAATGTTTTGATTGTACTTCAAGTCGATAATGAAGTTTTTGAAATATCTCAAATGGTTTGCGTTTTATTTAAAAAAAAAAGTTGTCAAGTCCTTATTGGAAAATCCTGTATATCGAGTCTTTCATAGGTATTGACATAGCCTTTTGGATAGAACTTTTTCTAGTACTTAATCTACCGCTGAAAAAATGAAAATGACCTTAAAGTTCAATATATCGTTGTTCTTTTATACTCGTATAATGTCCTAACTACAGAGATTTTGAGCATTTCAAGAACTATAAATTGTGATAAGCTTTTATTGATAAGTTTCGGACTTTAAAATTCAATACGATGTGAAGCATTATATCAAAAACTGTACAAATACAACACCGGAATATTTAGAAAAGGCATTCAGAATATCAAGACATTATATGACAACTATACAGCATACGTCTCTGTTTGTGAATTTATCACAAGGTTACGTACTGGATGAGCTTCTATTTATCCTGTACCAAATAAAAATACCAGCGCTAGTGTATGCAGATTACATCGTTTTCTTTTCCAATTTAATCAGTGAGATGTAGGTAATAATAAACAAGCTGGCTGAATACTGCAAGCTAGAAAATCTGCTTGTTAATTTGAAGCTAATGATACTCAGAAGTGAAAACGTTAGATATCAGATCGTCAAACTGTCCTTGGCTTTTTAATCCTTACTCGTATGTAATCAAAAAGCCTTGGTTGAGCAAAATGCCTAGAAGCTCCAAAGCATCAAGTTTTCTGTTTACTTTGCTTACAAAATCCGCTTAATTTAAAGATTAAAATATCAGATTTATTTCTTTTTCTTTTAATTAAGTTCGTAATGCTAGAATGAATAAGAAAATATCGCAGTCTCGAATGACTTTAATGATTTAGATGAATTGAACCCAAGATTCACAAATTCGTTAACATGTACTAGCACAAAATGACAGAAACTGTAGAAAGCGCTGACCTCTGTATAAAATAAAAATTTTTAAATTGCATTCATCATACCTTAATATTCTTGAATTTGTTTGGCTGTCCTTGAAATTCTATTATATATACATACTTGTATTGAAACCTATTTTGATGGGATCTACTTACCCTCTGCCTAGAAAAAACGTAAACTAATCTCGAATCACAAAATAAAAATATGAATAAATATGCAGATATTCTTTCATTTTTTTTCAAAAACATTTATATCAATTATAAATAGTCAAGCTAGAGAGTGCGGTCTAGTTTTTGTCTATTGAACAACGGCTTAACTACAACTGTGAAAGTGCCATTTGATGTTAACCACAATATTCTCTGTAATAAGCTAGTGACATTTTTGAATTTCTCTGATTCATTTGAACAAACTTATTTATTCATATACTCGTATGTATGACTAATCTCATGCAACCTGCTTTATGTATTGTAGAAGTAGTGGTGTTCCTCATGGATCTACCCTCGGCCTATTATTGTTACCTTTCTCCAGTCAAGATGGACCTGGTCTTCAACGAAGAGGCCGTTTCAATTAGCGGGATCCACACATAGCTAACTACTCCTAGTGGGGCATTTTCAGTTTATTTAAGTTATCGCGCGCCACCTAAGGAAAGGGTCTTGCTCTACCACGTGGTCGCTCCAGTTAAAACCTAAGTAGCTTTGGTTTAAAGCGTTGATGTACATTCGCTCCATATATCCTGACCATCTTAGGTAACCAATACACAAATTAGGTCAATGCCACTAGATAGATAGAATTAGTTAAATCTCCTCCTCCAAGCCATGTCAACGCTTACGGGGCCAAAATCACAGCAGCATATTGCGTCGCATCCAAACGAATTAGGATATCTCCATCAACATTAGTTAATGGTACTCTGCAGCAATAAGCAGGACTAAATTAGAATATAACATGGATTCTCCTTATTGTTTCTTGACAAGGCCCAAATAATATCTTCATCACGTTGAGGAACGCTATTCTGCACCATAAAACAGGACTGAGATGGTAAGAGTATTACACAGATCTTCCTTAGTGTTTCTTGACAAGGCCCTATTACTTATATACATCTTCAGGTCGACGAAACAGCGATTGGCATGAGTAACTCTTCGTTTGATCTCCGATTAGATATCTATGACTACCTCACAGTTATAGCTGTTTGTCGGGACGTTCTGTCCGGTTTGTCGATGTTGTGTGTCTCTTTTTATTAACAGCATATACTTACTTTTGCCTTTATTTAAGGCTTAAGGTATTTTTGCCGCTATTCATTCTATTGGTTTCATCCCGTGTCTCTTTGCAGCACCACAATGTCTCTTTGGTGAGTTTTTTCCATGCGTGTGCCGGCATTCTTCATCATACCGTATTTACCACATACTTCAACCAAAGAGATTACGGCTAGCGATTACAAATCCATGCATTTTTTTATCAAAAGGACTGAAAGAAATTACTCGACCCAAGCCAAGGACTAAATTTCCAAAACAAACTAAGACCCGCAAACCGATTACTTATTAAAATAAAAATACTATATATCCTATAGAATTATGGCGAAGGTCCTGTAACATTTTTCAAATCCCTTCAAGTACTCGTATGTATTTAGTTCTGTCTTGCTTGGCGGAAAGGGGAGATAAGCCACCTGCAATACTATTTTTAGATTTACTAAAACCTTTCAAACCCAACCATTCAGTCTTAATCGGAAGTAGATTTACCATCACTTTGTTAAACCTCTTGTCGAATCATAAAGTTTTTGGTATGCGGACGTTTATCGGACAGACCATGTCGAGTTTATAAATTTTTAAGATGCAGCTTGCGAGATCCAATTTTTCTGCGAGATTTGCTTCTTTTATTTGTAATATAATAACCTGATTTTACTGCGAGTTGCCACTTTTTGCACATATACTCGTATTTAAAGTGGTGGGGAAAATAAAAGCTTCAATGGCAGCTGTGGTATAGGTGACCATCGACACCGTGTGGCAAATAATATCCCGGGCACGAGCAATATCTCAGCAACCAAGAACACCATCTATTTGCCCGAACAAGCGTTTAAAAGCTTAAGTTTAAGACTTAAATCTTCTCTTTCTCTTTTATCTTTCAAAATTTCATAACGTTTGGTTGACATTTAACAATTATAAAAATTATTATTCACTTGACGTTGAAATTTTAAAATGTAACAAAGAACGGTCATTGAATTCCACGCAAATTTTGGTCAAAATGCATCAGAAATATTTCAATTGATGCAACAAGTTGTGATGATTGTTTGAGTAGAACAGTTGTTTTGAATGGCATAAACGTTTTTTGGGCGACAAATAGACGCTGGAGGATGACAAATATACAGAATTCCAAATTTAGTTTAGACGCCTGGAAGGGATGTGCAGAAGACTGCAATGTTCTCACTCTGTTGCATGGAAATGCATTGAGTGTCGCAGTACTCATTGTTCGTCAATTTTCGTTCAACTTGAAATCAAGTGTGCGTCTTAAACCATCCGCCGTTTGTACCTGATTGGGCACCATACGACTTATCTTTGTTCCCCATTTTTGATGACATTTCGATCATTCAAGCAGCTTTGACATGGGCACTGGAGGCAATTCCGCAAAATGAGCTAGAGTAAGAATTTAAATCACTATTGAATCGCTGTAACGAATGTATTCAATTGGGTGAAGGGTATTTCCAATACAAAATACTGAAAAATAAACAGAAGTCGTGGCTTATATACGAGGTGTGATCAAAAAATAAGGTGACTTTTCATTTTCAAAAAAATATATTTATTAAATCATCCAAATTTATTTTATCCCCTTCAAAATAATCCCACTCTGATACAATGCACTTGTGCCAGCGCTTTTTCCAGTCGTCAAAGCATTTCTGAAACGCACTTTTTGGTATTGCCTTGAGCTCCTCCAGCGATGCAGCCTTGATCTCCTCAATCGTTGCAAATCTTCATCCATTGGGATGATTGGGCTTTAGTTTCGATGTCATAACCATATACCCATGATTCGTCACCAGTTATAACCCTTTTGAGTAGATCAGGATCATCATTGACGTCGTTTAACATGTCTTGGGCAATGTTCATGCGATGCTGCTTTTGATCAAAATTAAGCAATTTTGGAACGAATTTCGATGACACACGTTTCATACCCAAAACATCCGTTAAAATTGATTGGCTTGAGCCAAACGATAAGCCAAGATCATCCGCTATTTCCCTAATCGTGATTTGACGATTTTTCAACACAATTTCTTTAACTTTTTTAACATTTTCGTCTGTGTTTGACGTGCTAGGTCGTCCGGAGCGAGGTTCATCATTAACATTTTCTCGGCCCTCTTGGAATAAACATATGATCGTGACAAGTGAACCAACACAACAACAAAAAATTTTTGAGTTAGAGTGTACTGAGCGCGCGAAATTTAAAAAGTCACCTTACTTTTTGATCACACCTCGTATGTTTTATAGAGCAAGTCCAGGATGTTATTTGCCACATTACGTATATGAATCTGTTGCAAATCGATCAAAACTGACTATAGAAGAAGTGAAAAAACATCTTCCGGACAGCTTTTATCTTCGGAGACATCAATTGATAACTCATCAGAAAAGTATTACAGTTTTTTTCTATGATTCAAGCATCGCTCTAATTCACCTGCGGGTAGGGTAGTCAATATGACTAAGTACAATAAAATTTGAGATTGGATCGTATCCGATATTGCCAACAGCACATTCAATATCGTGCAGAAGTTTAATAATAATAATTTAATGTAAACATATTGCAGTTTTTATATTGTTTTAATAAAAAGATGCGTCAATACGGTAATTCACAGGTTTGTCAGCTGATTTAGGCATAAAATTTATCTTTTACTCCCTCCATTGGGAACCTAAGATTTTTAAATTGGAGCTAGAAAGTTTCCGTCTGTTCCCGGTGCAATGAAAAGTTTATTTCTCATTTAACTTCGACTTGACTGAACATTCTTCCAAAAACGCTGTCGAAGTGCTGATCATTATTACGATCAGAACAAGCCCAGTAACCAGCTGGAAAATACTGGACATGCGCTCGCAACATAGAGAAAAGTAAAAAAAATCGACATTTCTAAAATCTGGTTTTATTAAATTGTTTTAGTTTTTTTTGTCATGTAAACTTATTTTTAAAATAATTGCACCTTCCGATCTTTTGCACCATCGAATCGTCGTAATATAGTCATTTTATCCACGCTTCGTACTTCATTAGACTAAAACGCTGGAAATGTTAGATCTCGCAATCCCTGACTGGATATTGACATTCGGTTGATAGTTCCAACTCGTGATAAAGACGAAAACGAAGCTTCGTTCACGGCTGTGCTGCAGTCAATAGTTTCAACGGCCTCAAACATTTGGTACACGAGAGGAAAAGCGATTTTAACTGAATTGAAAATTTCAGGTTCCTACTTTTGTCTGTCGAGATATGATTTCGCAGAAGAAACTTCACATTCTCCCGGTAACTTAATTATTTTGGAAAGAGGTTGCAAGTACTTACTTAAAATCTATATCCTGAACACATGATGCGGCGATTAAGATATCGCTGTTTTCTGTGAAGCGCGCCGTCAACTCATTTACAACAACGTCAAAACATTTGTAGAATACAGATCTCCGTAAATATTGCTGACTGCCTATAAGTGGCCGTTCTCTACGCACAGGCTTTTAAGAAATATTTTTCGTAATGATTCTTTGGAGTGGATAAGCTTTAAACTATAAAATTATGCATAATACAGTCAAATCGGGATATGCAAGAATATTTTTTCCTGGACATGCGCAATCGATCTTTGGGCACGCGCAGCTGTACCACGTCATACTGTGGATACGGGGCTGATCGGAACTAATACTTGGTGTAAATTGTATTAGAATAGAGTTATCGGGGTTACCCAGGGTTACTAGATGTAAAAGCACGATTTGATTTGGGTAAAAATCCCATGCTGTCCTTGATTTTCTCTTATCAATATTGAGTTTGGGACAATGTGGACCTGAAGCATCCCATAAACCGGTGCACGATGACTCGTGCGCTCTGTTTTATTAAAAAGTTTTTCTGACCTTCTTGCTTGAGTGCGTGTTTTCCGATATATAGTAGATGCTTTTCTAGACACTTACCCGTTTTCAACTAGATTATAATTGGAAGGGGACGAGAAACGTTTTGTACCTTTTCTTTGATTAAGTATTTTTTCGAGATACTTAGTGAGCTATTTAGCTACGTCCTCTTGGTCAATATGTTGGTCGGATGACCCACTGGATGTATAGTGACATCGACGAGAAGAGTCCGAATACATATAGCATACGATTGCTGAATCATGTAGATCGGACGAACTTTAGTGCTCGTGCTAGGAAAATCTTCGAATCATCCAGGAAACATAGCCAAATAACGCACACATTTTTAAAGTGACTCGTTAGACGCAGTATCAAAGGGAATTGACCTTTTAACTATCATCGTAAAATTATAATAAACAGAGTAACCTTTTAAATCAATTCTAATCAATTACAAAAATGTATGTTCATACGAGTATAATATGATATTTTTCGTAGAAAACCGTTATCTAATTGCAATATGCCGCACATGACTTACTCGCATTATGATCGAATATATTAGTCTAGCATTTGTATATCAATTTTATACTTACATATGTGTATGCATATATTAAAATACAGTTCAATTTATCGCTGTTTGTTCCGCGTATCACGCAAAAGTGCCATAATTTATATTCATAAAAAGGGGGATAAGTTTAGTTACCCAGCGACTCTACATAATTTAATTAGGGAGCGAAGAAATCCTTTAACAGGAGGGTGTCAAGTTGGGACTTATGCGAACAGATATCACGAAAATAGTTATTCAAACATGTTGAGGCTTAAAGGTATTCATCGACTACAATCCAGTGGGGTGCACATTTCATGTTCCAAACGAAACAAAAACAAAAAAAATGTGTTAAATACATGCAAAGAATTTTTGGGGATTTTCTCCCCAAAACCTTTTTTCTGATAAGGAACCGACAATAAATTGACGGCGTATTGACGTCGTATTGACGGCTAAAAACAATTTTCCAAAGATAGACTACTCTTTATGGGTATTATCTCAGCATTTACTTTTGGATATTGACGCAAATAATGCAGTGCAAAAATATAATGATCAATCAATTTAATACTTATAGTTATTTATTACCAGCGTTGACAGGATTCACTAATGATGTCCAATTTGCAAAGCAAGAGAGGACATTGAACAGAAGATATGACGTCCGATATACATGTATAAGTACTTGGTAATCGAATTGGATAAGTACTTTATCATCCACTTGACTGAATTAATGTGGAAATGCATTTCATAGAAATTCTGTGAGATCATCAACCTTTGTTTAGATTAATTATAGTAAATGCATACACCCTCTTATTTACGCCGATGTCTGGTATACATGTATGCAAATTTAAGGTAAATACTGTAAAAATCTAGTGAGACCATTCTCTTCCAGAAAAACTTAAGGAGGTCGTGATTCTGAAAGGATACAGCTTCCATTATTGATGAATGGATATGGATACGAAACGTGGAACAAAAGTCTCCACAAATCCGCAGAAAATATGATAGTTGAATTTGATATTTCAAAGATATTTCACAGAGTTTGGCATCAAGTTCTTTTGTCGAATATGAAATCGATAAGTCTATTCTTCGAAAGATTAGATATCACCTGCTATGAAATTCAATTTGAGTGGTTTTGGGTATGCACAAAATAAATATTGATATGCTTCAGGTTTCTTCTGTGTACGATACTTTTAACTTCTTGTTAATGGTCTGATCTGCTGACAACCTAACTAACTAAGGAACCAGCCGAATGAACGTTTCTAAAACACAATGTTGTCTGGTATAGTTTAAGCAAAATTGAAACATCTCACAATTATCCATGAATAGCACTTGCATCGTTGAAACTGAAAGACTTTTCATTGCCAGTAACTGTTTGAATGACAATTTACTTTAGGATATCCAGATATGCGATGTCGCCGTAAATAGTGCAAAATGTCTAGATTTCCAGTAATAAAAACTTTACCCTGTCAGACTTCCGCTCAATACACATGGCATTAATCTGCTCAAAATGTTTGTACAATGCTCACATTTGATCATTTGCCCTCAAAACGTATCTGCAATTGATAGATAAGCTACAAAACTATGTGTTAAGACTCATAGATAACCCTAATACTGCTCAGTCAATTGGAAACCTCCACCACCGAGGTAATGTCGCTTGACCTTGTCACTATCTCGCCATCATCTGCGTCAACAGTGCCCAAATCAGATCACTTAATCCTGAAGCTCACCTTTGGACGTACTCTGAATTATCATAATTCTTTCCCAAGCTATACAACTCGCATATAAAATGCGCTATCCCTACATATATTTCGCTATTTATTCCAAGCTCTAGTTGTTGAAAGGGATCTTGAATTTTTGATATCTAAAGCTTTTCACAATGTTCTCAGGATCAGAGGGCTCATAAACTTGAAGCTTAGCAGCTGACCATATCTTATTTATTTCCCGTGTGGCAGCCATCGTCCTTAAAGTTAAAAATTGGTCGAGAGCTTGTAAATGTTTTTTAATTAACAGCCTTCTACATTGTGTACATTTAATATTGTTTCCCGTCAATATACCATACATGTTTCTGGGAGCGCGTCCATAAGACCGCCTTAAAAATTATTTCAAGTCGTTCTCTTTAAGAGAATTGCCAATTTTTTGTAGCTCAGCTGCCTGCATTCATTGACATATCCCTGTCTGTGTCTTCAGTTGCGCATGTAAAGGTTTGGTATTCTCCTGGATAGGAGAATATAGAATATTTGGGCACAATTTCGCGAAGTTATGTTATTAGTTCTAGTGGTTATACCAGACTGAGTTTACTTAGTTTGGACTTTCACTATTTTTAAAAGCGTCTGGCCCAGATAAACGAGCTTCTCAATTTAGATTCTGGTATAGTAGCCTCAAGGGTCTGGCCCTGATTTAAATTCTATGCTATGGCAAGTCGCCAACATCGTAAAAGCATAATTCCTACCCTTAGTCGGCATTCTGTTAGAGCTAAATCTTAAGAAGCAACTCTCTGACCAACCATCTCTGTGTTTAGATAAAGATTAATTGTGCCGGGCCTTGCAGCTCAATCAATAGGAAAGAAGGCATTGGAATCATTGGGGTCCTTTTGTTTAGAGCCTGTTATGGTTGGAGTGGGAAACTTTTATAATTTATGATGATGAATTCTTAGTAAAAATACTAGTAGCTTCCTAGACGTGTTTTGTTTTACGAGGCAATTTGCCGCTTTCAAGGTTTCATGCAGTCGCCTTCTGATCCTGTCATATGAAATATAAGGTGTTTTCGCAGATTTATTCTCCATGTTTTGTGATGTGTCTGGAGTTAAACACCGCATGCTTCGCATTCTCCTGCTCGTATTTTTTTTTAACGAACTTAATATTACCAAGAAAATTACAACTATTCCTTAAATCTCTGAGCGCGTGTTAAGTATTTTTTTTGAAAATAGGACAGAAAGACAAGGAAAGATGTTCGCGCGATTTTGCTACGTGTGGCATTCAATATTTAGTGAGAAGAGTAAATTATTACCGCAATTGGACTTGTTGTGTTCCAAGCAACCACACATCTTATGTGATTTTAGTTGCCTGACTATCAGTTGACCCATGTCTACTATCGCATTTGAACATTCCGAACATAAGGGTTAATTATCGTGGCAAAATGTAAGAAGATATCTTTTATATCCGTTTATTACAGTCCTGCCATAGTTGGCCACGATTTGATGATGAGGATTAATTCGTAGGTTATTTTTGTGAAACTATTCTATCTGACTTGTTAATTCGTCGATGAAGCTCCTCTTTCACTGTTTTGGCCTTCTCATTAATGTCATACTGAAAGCTTACGGAAGCCTATGGTATGCCCTCTGCATCCCATCCAGGTGAATGTCGACGGAAATCGTTCTGTCTCACCATAGCCTGCTACGTCAAAGAGTATACGAAAGTCGTTTATAACCCTGAATACAGAGCCTGCACGTAATATTGTTAGCTCCCTTACCGCAAGTGTACTCAACCATATTTGAGCAGAATATAGGAAGCTCAAATTGACCCCTTTTGGATACTGCGGACGTATCCAGAACGAAACATTTTCAGAACCTTCAGAAAGATTGCGTGCAACGGCCCTGCCACCTTGCTATCGTACTTGGCTTGGCCTTGAAGAGTAGCTTGCTATCGTGTATCTGATGTATATTAGGGCTTTTTTGATGTACTAATACTCCAAGGTCTTGCGTCTGATGATTTAGATGGTCTTAGTCTTGTTTACGAAATCCAACCATTTCCTTATTCATCCATTGCTGGATGGATGGCCTTGGATACGATGACGTTTTCGGCGGTTTTGTTAGCGATTCTAATTATTGTCACTCCTTTGGGCAAGCACACGCCTCCTTGACCTTAGTATTTATAAATGAATCGAATAAATGCCGCTAGAAGCAACGGATATGTATGCCCCCATTAAAGGGAAAGAATACCAGGTTGATCAAAAAGTTCCCGGAAATTAAAAATACAAGTTTATTCATCTAAATCTATATTGTCCCCCTCAAAGTTATCCCCATCGACTGCAACACACTTATGCCAGCGCTTGATCCAATCCTCGAAACATTTTTTATATTCGGTTTTCGGTATGTCCATCAGTGCTTCCTGCGATTTTTCCATTACTTCCTCTCGGCTGCTGAAACGCGTTCCCCGTAATGGTTTTTTTCACTCGATTGAACAGATAGAAGTCACAGGGAGCCAAATCAGGTGAATTCGGTGGCTGTTGGATGGTATTTGTTGCATTTTACGTCAAAAAACTACGAATAATGATGGCACTGTGCGGTTGTGCGTTATCATGGTGCAAAATCCACGAGTTTTCTGCCCACAATTCTGGTCTCTTTCGGCGAATTGCTTCACGCCAACGTCTCATAACGCCCAAATAATACTCTTTGTTTACTGTCTGTTGGTTATTGACCAATATTTCTTTTGCTTCACCAATGTTTTCGTTGGTTTTCGATGTCGATGTCGATGTGTTCAAAATCTTCGATTGACTCACGATCACTTTTGAACCGCTCGTGCCACTGGTAAACGACCTTTTTGTTTAGAAAATCGTTGCCGAAAGACTTTTCAAACATTTCCAACGTTCGCGCACCATTAAATCCGTTTTTTACGCAAAATTTAATACAAGTTCGTTGTTGTAAATTTAAATTCTTTTCTGAAATTATGAAAAATCGCCAACACAAAAAGGGATAGATGTACTCTTGGCTACGTAACTTTTGCAAATGTCAAGCTATGATGCTAAGATTTAGAGGGAATATCAACAACAGATGTACAAACTTAACAATGATGTTTCAAATGATGGATTCGATTTTCGAACCATGAAGAACACAGAAAGAGGGGGGATATTGCGCTTAACTAAGTTTTATGTTCGTAGCAAATAGAACAATTCCACATTGTTCAGAAAAGCAGTTAGACAGGTCTAAGGTTTGATCACGAGTATTTCATTAAAGTCGCACTCGGAAATAGAATCAGAATCCAGACCAAAGTTATGTGAACAAAAAAATAAAAATAAATAAAAGATACCTGTGTGTAGTAGTTTATTATCACCTACACGACAGCAGTATGGTTACGGACCTTTTTCTAACCTACATATGAAAATATTGACAAATAAAATTCTAGCAAACTAGTTCAAAATTTGTATTTTTTTTTGTCTTTTCAGTTGACGAAATGGAGCGACACCAAAGCAACCGAAGCAGGAGGTGAGTACAAGTATATCTACTCCTACAAATAAAACCTCACAATTTTTCATACTATGGGGGCAGAAGAAAAAGAACAAACAATATCTTCTTCTTTTTCTTCTTTTTCTTCTTTTTCCTACACAAATCCAAATGCCACTTTATTTAAATCGCTTTCCTTGATACTACTATTCAAAAACTCTAGTTACTTATAAAAGACAAAGGAAAAATACAATGCACAACCACAAATAGACACGAAAAGGCATGGAAAACAGCTTAAGCCTAAGGCAAAACAAACTTAAATCCTAGTCTACCATCGGGCCTCAAGGACGACTAGCAAAAAATATTCACCTGACTGAAGAACTAGTTCAAAACCCTTTTACCACCTGCTCTCGAGTATAGGTACCCTTGCCCTAATGCAGCAGTAAAAAGAAGAAAGCGCTAATGTACATCTTCGTGGTTTTCCAGCTCTTCCACTTTTACTCTAAAGTGATATTCAAAGCTAGATGCAAATATTTTATGGAACGTCTCTGAATCTTACCTTGTTCCTTTGTGCTCTGGCTACCAACTGACTAATGCGAATCTCTACATACGTGGTTAATTCATTTGAAGTGTTGAACTACTCACTTCCTCCTGTCGGGTGGACGAGAAGGTTCTTCTGATTTCTCATGAGCCATTTTTCCTCCCCTTTATAGAAAATAAATTTTCCATTTTTAGGAAAAGCGGTAGCAAAGCTGTAGGCTGGCCTAAATATTCGCACACGTGATATGGTCCCTTTGCCTTTTGGTTTCAACATTACGAGTTTTAATGTGGTTTCTGTGTTCCTTTGAGAAATGTTCGCTGCAGACTTCATACAAGTTTGGTGGTGTATGTTCGAGTATTCAGAAGGAACCGCCTACTCGGAACAAAGTAATTACCCCATCGAAACCTTAGAGTGTAGAAATAATAAATGAGACTACGTCTAACCGCCTTTACATCAAACTCAGGGCCGGTAGCCATTGACCCAGATTAAAGTAGAGCCAGCTGCGCCCTGTATGTCAACATCCATATGCAGCTCCGAATGCATTCCATACATCATCGTACATCTACGGATAGTTTCAGTTGCAGTCACTGCCAACGAAGGTCGCTCACCTTCTCTTAACCGAGGTCGTGCATCCCTCTTGAAAGGCTCGTCATCGCTTGTCAGATTGCTTTACATAAAGATGTATCCATGGTCAATTGACAACGTAAATAATCCAATTGGGGTGATAGTGGTGATGAGGTGATATTTGCCTTAATGAATCGGCCATAAGTCAAGTGTCATCGAAACGATGAAAATTGCTTCAGATACTTCCTTTGACAAATTAAAATGACCGCTGCAAGTGATTTCGAAATATTTTGTAGTCATACCACTGTGTAACATCGATGATGGGAGTGATGGTCGATCTGTCACCTCACACAGGGCAGACGCGCAAACTTATAGTATAGCTTTAGTTCAAGTTTCATTTTCCAGTTAGCCCATTAGATGGTTTTTTTTTTTAAAGTTTTGATTTTCAGTTTATTCTATACTTCACTGCAATCGACTTTTAGAGTAATGTTACCTGACAGTGATTCTATTATTCTTTTGAACTCATAGCATGGCATCGAAAGACAGTCAGCGAAATTACCATAAGTACACATCGAAATTAAGTGAGTATTAACACAATTTTGGTTTTATCGTTATTGACTTTTATTGTAGCCAAAAAGGTATTTCACTATTGTATCTGAACAGCAAGGGTCTGACGCTAATTTTTTAATGACAGTTGTTTTGTGTGCCCGTCTCGTGACCTGCATGCTGTCATAAAGTTTTCTTTGTTACTCATAAAAACTGACACAGAAAACATTGAACAATTAAAAAATGCTTCCAAAGATGATGCTCTTGGACAAACTCAAATGTTTAAAAAAAAATTTTAAAAATAGTAAAATGTCAATTGGTGACAAATCCCGCTCTGGTCGTTCTTCCCCACACTAAATTGATAAAGATGTTGAAAAAAATCATCCTGGAAGATTGAGGACCGATGGACATTGATGATGTTTGTTGAGTCTGGAGTGACTTAAATTCAATACAGCAATTCGAGGATGAAAATGGAGGCTTCCAAAATAATATCTCGACTGCTGGTGCTGAAAAAAAACAAAGCATGCTTTAATATGCGGTGTCTGAAAGAAGAGCTCAGTACAGATGACAAATCATGGTGCAACGGCTACGATCCTAAATCGAAGCAACAATCAAACCAGTGGAAAACTTCAAGTTGGCTACACCCCGAAAGCTCTTCATATGAACTCAGTCAGCAAAATAATGCTAATTTCTATGTTCGATACTAGAGGAGTCGTTCATTTTTATATTCCCCTGATCTTTCTCCCCGAAGAAACATGGAAAAAAGCGTTTTACACAGCGCAGCCTTGAAGACTTACACAATGTTCAATGTAATAAAAGATTCAAAGTTTTTTATTTGATAGTGGCGTTAAAAGTAATGTCATAATGTGAATGAGATTTTTGCAAATGGCGTCAAATGTCATTGTGCCTTGACTTTACCTTGTAGACAGGTAGCCAACTTTGGAGAAAATTTATTGAACGCTCACTTCTAGTGGCAGTGGAGACATAACAATTTGGGATAAAGTGATTTTGTACTCGTGTACCCTTGAAGAGATTACATGCAGCGCAGACGATGTGAAGAGGTGTACGTTGGTTTTGAATGTTTGAAGGTTATAATGTGTAGAAAATAAAGAGCTCCTTAAGCGAGTTGTATAGCTTAGAAATACGAGTAATCAAATTGTTCCAAACAACAGCCAAAAGTAGGCTTGATGTTGAACTGATGAGTATTCATAGCGTAACAGGTATTAGCGATGAAGCTCTGAAGGAACGGAATGCTACTGTTAATGCTTTCAATATCTGAATATTGATATCCTATTTTGTAGGTGAAAAGCTAGGATATATGCCTGAGATCGATTTTCGTAAGCAATGGATTAGAAGTGGGAGAAAAGAGATCTTTAATCATTTATCAAACTCGAACCCGTACAAGACAACTTGAACCAAATGTTCCGAAAGGTTATTTCTAACCCAGTGAAGAGGAGATTCATCAACAAGCCTGGTATTAATCTCTGTCGAATGCCTCGGTTTCGTCAGATTAGTGTAGACTATAGTTCGACTCTCAATGTGACACGCCATAAAATCACGAGTGGAGCTGTTGCTATGAAAACCATTCTGTCAGTCGTTCGGGTTTTATCAGGGTTTATCAGCAAATTTGTAAAGAAGGGACGTAGGTACAATGGGTTCGTAAAGGAAACAAGAACAATTTTCGTCTTCCGTCTTAAAGAGGATTGATAAAAGATAGGAAGATGAAGGTACTTTTTGCATCAGCAGATTTGGTACTTGCTCCTTGATGAGTGCGAAAAATGATTCATTCTTTAAAATGTTTTATTGTAGATGAAACCATTCCATAATCTAAAAGCATTAAGCTGACTGTGAAGTGGGCAGTAAGCAAGCCCTTCTCCAAACGCTGCGCAAATGCAAAGTAAACATTTGCGTTGTGCACGCTTTAATGCTGACCAAATTATATAGATGGCTGCAATTGAAAATAATGCACTCTGAAAAACCAGGCAAATAGTCATAAAAATATAAGACGTATCGAAATCAAGTGTAGGAAATCAATTTCAAAACTGCAATACGTTAATCGGTACGATATTTAACTGCCGCGCAATTTGAGTGGAAACATTTATCCGAGCGTGTCTCCATCAGCGATTCACTGCAAAAACGCAACGAAAGTGAATCATTTTTAAAACGGGTGTAAACGGGCGATAAAAAGTGGGTACTCTACAAGAACGTGAAAGAGAAAACATCAAGGAGCAAAAGAGGTGAACCACCTTTAGTCAATTCAAAGCTGGTCTTCAACCTAAGACGGTTATGCTCTGTATTTGATGGGATTGGAGATGATTCGGTTCCTCAACTGACTAGATTTACCAATTAGCGAATAACTCCCGGGACAGGGTAATCGGACGAGCGCTGTGTTTCAGCAAAACAACGCCAGACCACATATTTCTTTGCACACTCGCCAGAAATTGGCGCAGTTTTGGTGGGATATTCTATCTTACCCACTGTATTCAACTGACCTTGTATCTTCTGATTACCATTTATTCTTATCCTTGCAGAATTCACTTTATGGACAATTTTTCATTACAAAAATAAAAGGTTCAAGTTCGCAGACTGTGTATATACAACTGAATTAAGTTTTTCTCAACAGTGAATATTTAATCTCTAATTGCAACTACAAAAACTTATTTTTGGTTGGGTGGAAGTTTTGATGGATTTGTCCAGTCACTTCTTTAAACAAGACCAATTAGTTTCTTAAGTTTTCTCTTCTTGAGAAAAATAAAGACTTTGCGATCGATTCTTAGTTCGATGTGCTTCCTTAAATTTTCAGTACCTGGATTTCCACGATAGTTCAAGCTAATTCGCTTCACTCAAAAAGCGTTCTGACATGCCAATCTTTATCCGGCTACAACAGACTTATTACTTGCGAATCATAGTATCGGTTTCATAAGCAAATGAGTATCAATAACGAAGAATGCTTACTTACAATATAATACGAAGATAAGAACATTAGACCATTTTCACAATTTCACAATTATTCAGCTGAAAGGTGTTGACTTAATGTTGCAGGGGGCTGCTGCAGGGAAATAAGGCAAGCACTCAATTCAAGTATTAAACGGTCAGTAGTTACCCGTTTTCTAACAAATAAAATATGCCTTTGGCTTGTCTGACTTTCAATTGCAGCATAAGTTGAATAAATAAATGCAAATCAGCGCGTCGAACTTTTTAAAGCGTTCCATCTTTCAGGAACGTACTACCTACAAATATAGTAGTCCTCATCTTGATATCCAACCGATATTACTCCAAAAATCCGCCTAGTAATTTTAAGGCTTATACTTTAAATAATTACTAATAAATTTTGCAAAGACATCTTTTGTACTGGCTACTTGTGAACTGATTGTATCCTCCCACGAAAACCTTTACACCACCTTTGGAACCAGGTGATTATATAGATATGCATTATATTTTTTAAATAAATAAATATACGTATATAGAAACGTTCTTTACTGTAGGAAATAAACTCACTAAACCAAAATGAATTCACCACTTTGGTTCTACTCGGTTGGTTGCACTTTGTAATGTATTCGGTTCAAGCAAGCAAATACGATTCAGCAGACAATGGTATAAAGGGTCTGGTAGGTGGGATGGAATTGCTTAGGTGTGGACTTTTAACTCGGGCGATATCCATGCAAAAGGATGCCAGCACTAAAGTATTTACCAGTACCACCCGACCCCTTACCACAAACACAGAAACTCATTATAGTTTACTCACTCTGCGAGGGCATTGAACCTTCCTATTCATTGTGGGAAAAAAAAGAAATATTATAACCCTTCAGTCACGGATATGCAATTGTATTGATTGACCTGGAAACATGGTTCTCTGTAGTCGAGGCACTTTCACGTTCGCTGATTTTGACATACTTTTCCGAGTGCTTCTTTTTTATTCACATTGTACCCATATTTTCCACTTTTGTTTTGGGATTTTTGTTTTGTACTTTTGATATATAGTATGTATGTAGGTACTCGTATTCGTATTGGTTTTTTGTATTGGATCTCTTTTGCAATAATGGTGACAAAGGTGGCGAAGGACTTTTACTTGGTGTCTACTATTTTACTATTAAAGAGCAAGTGCCAATTCACATATAGGTGCAGTTTTCTATTTATTTTTTATTTAATTTACTAAACTTGTACCTCCCTATATATACGAAATAAATAAATCGTTACGATTTTAGGTAAACAAGCTAAAAGCATCTAATATAAATGGGTTTGCAGGAAGACGTTTTAGTTTTTGATTTTTCAATAAAATAATTTAATCGATGACAGCACGTTAATAATTGGCTTTGAGTGCTTTAATCGACCGGAAAGCGTTTATTTAAATTTTCTCTTTCACACAGCCCAAAGAAAGAAATCGTACTATGTTAAATAAATGATTTCGGCTTTTCTCGTAAAAGTTTACTTCTATTTGGAAAGTAACATGGTCCACATAATAACTTGTCTAATTGGTACGATTTGAGGTAAACATGGGCCTCAACTATCAACTAACAAGTTTTCCCAGCTAGTTCGGTCCTTAGCCATCCGCTTCCAGTTTCGCAATCTAAGTGATAGACCGAATATCTTTTCAATAGAGTCCATGCTTCAGCACTCCGACTACGATAATTAAGGGCGTACATACTTACAGTCCCAATTGCCTTCTAAAAAAAACGAAACAGCGTTTAGCAAGAGTAATTCTTTGTTTTGTTTCTACCGAGGAGTTGTTGATGGAATTAAACCCCGAGTTAAGGTAGGAATAGGTGTCAACTGCGACATTTTGTTAAAAGTTAGTAGGAAAACAGTTGCTACTGCTATTAAGAATTATAATGAGAACCTGTCAGTTGAAAGAAAAGTGGGGTCTGGTTGAAAAGCCGGCTTAATGAACCCAAAAAAGGTCACTAAGATTTGAGCCTACTTGAAAAAATTCCGAAGATTTCTGAACGTAATTTGCAGAATGTTCAAATTTTTTAGGTCATAGAGTGAAGAGAAATACGGGCTTGAAAACATACAAAGTCCAAAAGGTTCCAGATCGGAACGCCAAAAAAAATTTGAATGCGAAAACTGGCAAAACTTTTCCAAACAAATTTTTTGACCAACCTAAAGCGAAATCTCCAAAAAAAATTCCTTCTTCTTGCGGGCTCAGAAGCCAAACTTTCATCACGACTCGCTCAATAAATGACGAAATTTATGTAAATAGTGCCTGCAAAACCGCTTAAGGCCTTTTTTCAATAATCATCGAGAACTCCCCTTATTTTAGCCTGATATTGCGTCATGTCACTATGGAAAGAGAGCGATGGATTGGTATGAGCCAAACAACGTTTCGGTGGTGCCTAGAGACGCCAATCCTTCGAATTCGCCAGACCTTATGCCAATTAAAAGATATTAGGCCCTGGTCAAAAAAGAGTTAAGGGCCATTAAAAAAGCGGTCAACACCCTGGAGAACTAAAAAAATGTTGGAAAAATAGCTCTAAAAAGATGACAGATGGAACCGTAAAAACAATGATGGAAGATGTGCCTGAAAAACTTTAAAAAATTGTTAAAAATAAGGACTAGTTTTTTTTTGTTAATTTTTACAGATTTGGAGACATGCAATGAAGCTTCGAAGGCGAACTTTCATGTTTTTTTTTTTCTTCTTCTTCCCTTCTTCCGATGAAGCCAGTGTTCTTCTCCCTCTTTTGCCTGTTAGGCTCTCGGCCAGCTCCCACTTCATTGCAATGCCTATTTGTGTGCGCATTATAAAACGGAATGTGCATGCCGGCATAATTTATCAAACTAGACATTTCTTGGTGGTAGTCGGTTTAAATCTCACAGATCAGTTACAATGTTTCAAATGGTACTTCAGCAGCGTAGCCACTGGTCCTCGGTGCATGGTGCTGGGGGCATAGAATTTGTGAAGAGACAGGTGTTTTTTGGACTCAAGTGTTTTTCAATACTAGAGATCACGACTAACTCTGGTCCATATTTCAACAGTTCAAACCGCCACAGTGTTCAGTCGACCTCTTACTTTACTCCATAACTGTTTCCTATTTAGCTTATTCCAGTTCAATCAATCCAATAACCTAGTTTCTCACGCAACAATTTTTAACGCTGACGCGCATTTTTTTTTGTTGACCTACTAGTCTGTTCATTTCGCGACAGTGCGTTTAGTGCATTTATTTTTTATGTTTACTCCAATTTGCTTTTTGTTTTCCTGGCCTTCGTCATGTCTTCTTGTGGATTAACCAACTGTTCTATTTACGACAAAAATACTGACTTTGTTGCCTGTAAGGGGATCTGCGGCAAAATATTCCATGCTATTTGTGTCGGCCTAAATATAAGAAACACGGTCTCTGTTAAACAGTTCTCGGAAAATCTGCTGTTTTTCTGTGATGAGTGTATCAGTATCTCTCTCTCACATGTGCTTTATGGAATCAAGTCCCTCAGTGACTCCAACGAATCTAATCAAAACTCTCTCGTCAGACTGATAACGGACAAACTATCAGTCTTTGAACAAAGTGTAAGATGTGCAGAAGATTTTGGTCATAGCAATGAAAAACAAATTGCACGTTTAATTGAATTCCAAAGTAGAAGATCCAGAAATGAAGAAACATCCAAGCACCACCTTGATACAGTGTTAAGTGAATTTATATCAATCGTCTACTCTTTACGCGAAGTCATAGATATTCATCTTCAATAATTCACATCCAATCTCCATCCTGAACCTGCAGCAAACAATCATCAACCCTCAAAGCATTTCCATTTCTCTTAACGTCCCCTTTTCTCGGAATAAAACATCATCTATTTCCCCTCCTTGGTATAACAGAAGAATTCACTCTTAACGAAACAAAAGAAATAAATTGTATGCAGTTTTTCTTCCTACCAATTCATTCTATGACTCTAACTATCTTGGAACTTACCTTCAACTCACGCAGCTCTATAACTGCCTCTATCAGCGCTTTCTCGACACATTGTAAACCAACCTTATCAATGATCCTTAGTAATCCCCATCGACTGCATGCCAGCGGTTGATCCAATACTCGAAACATTTTTTTATATTCGGTTTTTGGGTATGTCCATCAGTGCTTCCTGCGATTTTTCCATTACTTCCTCTCGGCTGCTGAAACGCGTTCCCCGTAGTGGTTTTTTAACTCGATTGAACGGAAAGAAGTCATAGGGAGCCAAATCAGGTGAATTCGGTGACTGTTGGATGGTATTTGTTGCATTTTTCGTCAAAAAATTACGAATAATGATGACACTGTGTGACGATGCGTTATCATGGTGCAAAATCCACGAGATTTCTGCCCACAGTTCTGGTCTCTTTCGGCAAATTGCTTCACGCAAACGTCTCATAACGCCCAAATAATACTCTTTGTTTACTGTTTGCTGGTTATTGACCAACATTTCTTTTACTTCATCAATGTTTTCGTCGGTTTTCGATGTCCATGGTCTGCCACTGCTTCATCTTCGATTGACTCACGACCACTTTTGAACCGCTCGTGCCACTGGTAAACGACAGTTTTCTTTAGAGAATCGTTGCCGAAACACTTTTCAAAAATTTCCAACGTTCGCGCACAATTAAATCCATTTTTTACGCAAAATTTAATCCAAGTTCGTTGTTGCAAACTAAAATTCATTTCTAAAATTGTAAAAAATCGCCAACACACAGAGATAGATGTACTCTTGGCTACGTAACTTTTGCAAATGTCAAGCTATGACGCTATGACAACAATGGGAGCCCCACACGGTGGTTATTCCGGGAACTTTTTGATCAAGGTGGTATCATCGACCCACATACTATTGCCAACCATTTTGCAAACTTATTCAAACAATCATTTGCTGACAACTTCTTCATACCCGACCTCAAATATTTCAAGTACCTTCCCAATCTTTTGATCAGCCCCATTCCAAATTTGGAAGATCTCTTTTATAATCCCGGTTCACAAAAAGGGATCAAAGATGCAAGTAACCAACTACCGTCTGCCTCACTGCAAAGCTTTCTCACATCCTAAAATGTTCGAATGTTTTCATAGGAAGTTCTAAGCTTTCAGTGCAGGTCACTTATATCACCCAGTAAGCATGAATCTTTGAAAGGTAGATCAACTACTACAAATTTAGTTAAATTCGTATCCTTTGCGCCGTAAACCCTAAAAAATGGCAACGAAACCGATGTTATTGTTACAGATTTCGCTAAGGCCTTCGATAAATTATCACATCAAATGGTTTTCCCTCGGTTTTTGAACCCGTATTTTTAAAATGGATATCTTCTTATCTGGAGTGTTATTACAGCGCTCGCTGTAGGTCGGTCTTCTCAACCCCGTTTTTAGCCACTTATGGTATCCCACAAGCCAGCCATCTAGGTCCCTCCTAAGTTTTCCAAGACTATTTCTCAGCCCAAAACTCTATGCTCTTTCAAGAAGACATCTATAGGGACTACCCTGGGGTGACCCCTTTATCTTACCTTCCTATCGTGACCGCCTCAAACTTCTTAACCTGAATACCCTCGAAAAACGCAGAGATGTAGCTGACATTCTCTCTCTGCATACTCAAACAAAATCAGCAGAATGGCTCGGGCAATCTCACAATTTCTGTTCTCCTTCCTAAAAATTGTGCCGTGTGTAGGCAAATTCCCACAATTTCACTCTCAGAATTCATTGAATAAAGATTTGTTGCAGGTAGAATTACAACATGTTTGAAAATAAAAAGAAAATTTGGATGCAGGTAATTCATATTTTTTTGTTTTTCGATAACAGCGACATGATGAAAGCTCATATGAAATCGTAGATTGGACTGGCAAATTGTGGCGTGTGTGGAGTCACACACAATTTATCCCCACTCAAACGTCCTAGAAATTGTGTGTTCAAATTTCCTTGTGTTTAGGGGCTTTAAACTTGATCTCCTCCACCATTCCCCTACTTACTAACCTTTAACCGTTGTTAGCTTTTAAGTCCTAGTTTTTTTTAAGTTAGTTTAAGCGTGTATTAAGCCAAATAAATGGGGGAGTAAGTCCCCACTAAATTACGAGTATTAACATCAATCTCCTTGCTTCAACAGAGTTTTGTTGTGGAAGGTAAGAAAAATCCAGGAACTCAGACGCAATCCGCACTTAACGTAACAATCCATTTGGCAAAGGATAGTTGCCTCTTGCCAGGTATACTTATGTTAGTCACCGTCTTTCGAATCCTACTTCAAGCCCCACTAAAAATCATTTTGACTGAGTTATAGTTTAGGGTCGAACACTACCTCAAATATCAAACAGTTTTAACCAGTTCTTTCTTAGCTGTTTTGAGTTTTACTCAAAAAGCTGATTTAGGTTCCTTGGTGTGTGCGGAGTTTCTTTCGATTACCCTGTCTTTACGCACGGCAAATTTAAATATTTGCCAGACCGTTCTGTTGGATTTAAATTGAATGCGATTTTCTTCGCATAATTTGATGGCCCGTCAAATTCGTTATTAATTTTTTACCTTAAGACAGCCTCAATACAAAGTTTACGCATTTGTACCTTTTAGCAAAATATGAAGGTTTTACTTTATTATCTTTACATCTTTCAGGAAAGTTCTAGGCTTCCAAAGCCACACAACAGGGGCAACATTTTTAATAACTTGTTGGCAGTGTTACTATGTATTACATTTTAGACCTTATAATTGCTACGTCGTACTCGCTATCTTTTTTTTTAGGTTTTGGCTAGAATCTACTATTCAAGCTCAATGTTATCGAACTGGTTTAAGGCTTGATGATCGGGTCATTCCAGGTTGAGTGGCAATTATAAGGTTACGACTGTCCCTAAAGTCAATTAGTTTGTATCTCGGGATATTGTAGTAATATATATTTTTTCAGACCGTTTACCAAAATTGAACTCGTTTTCTACATTGTTCTTGAATTTTTTTTTTCTCGCGACAAGCTCACGGCTTCTTTCCTTAACAAATTCTCTACAAAATGGAGATGGAAATCGGTCCCATGGTCACATAATATTCAAATATCCACATATTTTCAAAGATTAATCGTAGATCAAACTAAAGCGCAAAAAATATAACTACTAAGCTGGATTTGAAAAAAAATATAGATACATACGAGAATATCCAAGTAGCTGAATTAAATTAATTTTTATCTATTCTTGTTTTATTGGCAGACGAAGGAAAAAAACTTCATTTCGTCAGTCCAGCTAGACGAAAGTCTGTTCTTGCACCTATCCTAAGCAAGATCAAGAACAATGGCATGGACTCTGATAGCGAGAAAAAAAGCGATGGACATGTTTCTATTCAGATCGAAGCCGCCAAGAGAGTTAAGGTAACATGTGTACTTCTTCTTTACTTCCCGATATATTTATTCACGTACATATTCCTTTAGAGGCACAGCATACACGGAATGATGGAAGAGGAGAACATCATTCGTCCTCATCAAGAGATTCGTCAACTAACTCTGGAGGAGAAAAAGTTCCTTTTGGCTGTCGAGCGTGGTGACATGGCTGGAACTAGGCGGTTAGTTTACTTCAAAATCTCACAAACGTCTATTTGGTTAAAATTATTTGTTCTATTTAGGATGCTTCAAAAAGCCCAGGACACAGAGTATATAAATATCAATTGTGTAGACCCATTAGGACGTACAGCTCTCCTTATGGCGATCGATAATGAAAATTTAGAAATGGTGGAACTTCTGATCAATTTCAATGTCGATACTAAAGATGCTCTGCTTCATTCGATCTCAGAGGAGTTTGTCGAAGCTGTCGAGGTTCTACTCGATCATGAAGATATCAACTTTCAAAATGAAGGCAGCCATGTGAATATTACTTTAAATGATCCATCCACGGTATTTATTTTTATATAAGAATTTTAACAGAGTTGGGAGTCTAGCCCAGAAGATACTTCAACTTTTACACCAGACATTACGCCACTCATCCTTGCAGCTCATCGTGATAATTATGAGATCATAAAGATTTTACTTGATCGTGGTTCTGTATTACCAATGCCACATGATGTACGCTGTGGTTGTGATGAATGTGTTCAATCGCGTCAAGAGGACTCATTGCGTCACTCGAGATCGCGCATCAATGCCTATCGAGCTTTAGCCAGCCCAAGCCTTATTGCCTTGTCCTCGAAGGACCCAATTTTAACTGCTTTTGAACTATCTTGGGAGCTTAGAAGACTTAGCTTTTTGGAACATGAATTTAAGGTAAGATCTAGTTAAAAGGTTCACTTCATCAGTCTAAATAATGAATTTGTCTTTTAGAACGAATATCAGGAACTGCGAAAGCAGTGTCAGGATTTTGCAACTGCTCTATTAGATCACACAAGGACATCACATGAGTTGGAGATTCTCCTCAATCATGATCCCACCGGCCCGGTCTACGAGCATGGAGAACGTATGCACTTGAATCGATTAAAACTGGCCATCAAGCTTAGGCAAAAGAAGGTAATTTAATCGTCACGAAAATATGAAACTAAATCAGGGCTTACTTGTACTTTTCTTTTAGTTTGTGGCTCACTCGAATGTTCAGCAACTTTTGGCTAGTATTTGGTACGAAGGTCTGCCGGGATTTCGTCGGAAGAATATGGCCCTTCAAGCTGTGGAAATAATTCGAATTGGTTGAACACCTTCTTTTACAATTGCCTTTATAAAAGTTTTTGACGTTTCATCTCAATTCCAGGAATTCTCTTTCCGATATTCTCGCTCGCTTACATACTAGCACCATACTCTAGCGTTGGACAGACCATGAGGAAACCTTTCATCAAATTCATCTGCCACAGTGCATCTTATTTCACATTTTTATGTAAGTAATACTTTTGAGATACTCGTATACTCGTATTTAGAGGGTTCAAGTTTTTGTTTTGTAGTTTTGCTTATGTTAGCATCACAACGCATTGAAACGTTTATCGGTGGCTGGTTTTGGCAGGAAACAGCAACGATTATCTCCGAGGAAGAAGTACCCACAAAAAGAGGTGCCAAGCCAACATTTATTGAATGGCTTATCCTAGCTTGGGTTAGTGGTAAGTAAGACTGGAATACGATGTTTGTTAGATTGTAACGTCACTTTCATTTAATTTAAGGTCTCATTTGGAGCGAAGTGAAACAACTTTGGGACGTTGGCCTTCAGGAATATCTAAATGATATGTGGAATGTCATTGATTTTGTTACAAATTCGTTATATGTGGCAACTGTTGCATTGCGAGTGGTATCATTCTTTCAGGTAACAATCGGTTTCAATCAATCTGTGCATTTACACCAATTTTTTCTCCTCTTAGGTGCAAAAGGAAATGACTGTGGATAAATCTGCTGCCGATCTACCTCGAGAGAAATGGGACACCTGGGATCCGATGTTAATATCGGAAGGTCTCTTTAGTGCAGCTAATATCTTTAGTTCACTGAAATTAGTTTACATATTTTCGGTGAATCCACATTTGGGACCATTGCAAGTATCGCTATCAAGGATGGTCATGGATATTATGAAATTCTTCTTTTTGTACGTGTTAGTGCTGTTTGCTTTTGGAAGCGGTCTTAACCAGTTATTATGGTAAGTAATTATCTCTTTGGTATGCCTATCAGGTTTCTAATACAGTGTTAGTATTAATTTTTAATATATGACTCGGAAATGTAAGTTGCTGCTTAAGGCAATTAACGCCCAAGGAAAGATTGAACCTTAGAGGTCCTAAACCTCAGCGGGGGCTATTTCGGTACATCTAACTATACCCAGCACACGATTTCAGACCTCGATATCCATAAAGGAACCTGCGGCAGATTCCGCAAGGCTGAATTTTACTGTGTACTCAAAAAATGTGTACGTCAAAACTCACCCTTGCGTAATCGGTTATCGGCGCCTGGTTAACTCCCGCTCAACGAATCGTCAACCAGACTAATCATATCTCGATCGACTCCAGGCACCTTTCCACGGTCTTAGATATCCGAACGTTCTGATGAGCTAAAATCTACTCGGATAATTATTTGTGGGTGGCCGTGGTGTAGTGGTACTAGCCATCGCTTCTCACTCGGAGGGTCAAGGTTCGAATCCTACTCATGACAAGTTTTTCATTTCTGTGATTGGAGCTCTGTCAGAAAAATCTGCGTGTGAAGGCATAACACTGACATGTAAGATTTGGCTGTTGTAGAGTTTCAAGCACAAATACAACCGTTAAAATTTATAACCTGAATCACTCTGAGTGAAGAAAAACTCTCACCCCTGGAGGGTCAATATCGAAACCGAATATATCTGAGTTTCAAACCACTACATCACAACCATGCTTTCCTTTCTCCTCCTTCTATCTTTCCGACCGCAGTAAAGTAAAAAAACAGTAAGAGGGTATCATAACCCCTTTGAGGCGCGCGTAATTTATAAAAAAAAAAATCTTGTTTTAGCCAAGATTCAGACATGAGTATTCATAATTCATAATAGCCCAAAGCCAACGCAGAGTTATGAGGAAGTTCAATATCGAACTGCTACAAATCAAAAATGACCTCCAGAACCTTTTTAGGGCATCAAACTTTGAAAACCAGTAGAATCCATGTCAAAAATCAATCAAAGACGCTGCTTACGGTTTCCTGTGATTGAACCTACCCGAACAACGAAACCCCTAATTCAATGCCGAATGAAGACAGGCATGTTTAGAAAAACAACGGATTTACAAGGCCCGGACTGCTGAAAAAACAAAGCGGGCTCTACGAGTATCAAATAATCTAAGGAAAAAAAATTCATCTGTAAAACCCGAGCAAACAGGATGGAAAGAAATTTTATAATAGAACCACAGGTAGTACTGCTATTTTGGGAAGACTATTTCTGCAGACTAATAAACGGTGATGACGAACAACATCCCATCGTCAGACAAACAAAATAAACGATTCAACTTAGACGTTGACCGACCACATTTCCGTCCCCCCCAAATAAAGTCAGGGCAGCATTTTCCAAGCTTAAGCCTACTAAGACTGTTTAAAGCAGCCGGCGATGATTGGATATGAATGAGATCACAATATTTTTTGTTGATCATAAACAAATCAGATCACTGAACTCTGCCAAATACATGGAAATAAGCCTCCTCAACATCGAACATGAAATTCTGATTCCGTATTTTAAGACCCTTTCCATCGCAGTTCTGCTTTGGAGCGCACAAACTTGAATACTAATTGAAGCAGGTAAAAATGCTCTGAGGCATTTCGAAAGTAAAATTCTTTGCTTATTTTTGCTCCCATTAACACCAATGGAGTATGCAGGGGACGTTTTTACAGCGATGCTTACCTCGTCAGATAAGTTTAGATAGCCTGGCTTAGTTGGCTGAGTCACCTTGAATGCACCAGCGCTCTGGTTGTTCGAAATATTTTCAACGTCGAGCCCAGAGGAATAACGCAGTAAAGACCACTTCATCTTAGCTATATAAGAGCGCCATATTAGCTTAAGCCCAAGTCCATCCCGAACTATAGCCCTACCTTAGTAAGTAAGTAAGTACATGCATCGAGTTTATTTATTTGGAAATTTTGAATACATAGGAAAGTATTAAGAAACTTCTTTTAAATTCAATTTTACATTTCTTTTTTTAGGTACTACGCAGATTTAGAAAAGAAACGTTGTCCGGAAGTATCATCGAATGCAATCCTTAATGCCAATGGCACCGCCGATCCAAATGCGTGCATTGTTTGGCGAAGATTTTCGAAGTAAGCTCTTTAGTATCTTAATTTTTACAAAATTAAAATATGTCCTTCTTTCTGCAGTCTTTTTGAAACTACTCAAACCCTGTTCTGGGCAGTATTTGGCCTTATTGATCTTGACAGCTTCGAATTGGATGGCATTAAGATTTTCACTAGATTTTGGGGCATGCTGATGTTTGGAACGTATTCCGTTATCAACATCGTTGTACTTCTGAATTTATTGATTGCTATGATGAACCACTCTTATCAACTTATCTCGGTATAAAGAATATTTTTTTTTTGACAAGTAAATATATATTTTATCCATTGCAACCTTTCATAAAGGAACGCGCCGACGTTGAGTGGAAATTTGCTCGCTCAAAACTTTGGATTAGCTACTTTGAGGAAGGTGGTACTTGTCCGCCTCCGTTTAACATTATTCCAACACCTAAATCAATCTGGTATGCATTCAAGTGGGCACGAAGGATATTCTGCAGTGGATCATCAGCAGCAAGAAGAGAACATTTGAAGACTATTAGGGTAAGTTAAAGAAAATACACTTAACTCATCATCCTTAAAACTATCAAATTTCATATACAGAGAAAGGCACAACGGGCTAACGACAGGGACTTTAAGTATCAGGTAAGATTTTAGTTCAAAAATATCCTTTTTCTTTTCTTTTTCGTATACTCATCTCATTCATATGCTTACCAGCAAATTATGAGGAATCTTGTAAGACGCTACGTTACCGTTGAACAAAGAAAAGCAGAATCACAGGGTGTGACCGAGGACGATGTCAACGAGATTAAGCAAGACATTTCGGCATTCCGTTGTGAATTGGTTGAGATTTTAAAAAACAGTGGCATGGACACAAATGTTACCGCTGGTCAAGCAGGAGGTGGCTTTTACTCTTTTTTACATTCAAGAGATTTTATTTACAATTTAATTTTGCCTAGGAGGCGGGGGAAAGAAAAATCGCCAGAAAGAACGTCGTCTTATGAAAGGCTTCAATATAGCACCACCTGGATCAACGGGATCTTTAGCTCCTGTTGCCGAGTTCTCAACATCCCTAGATCAATACGAAAGTCAACATGAGATGCTTAGTTCGACTTTGACAAACATCTTCACCCCGAACTTTATGCAAAAGAAACTCAATCCATGTTGTCCAAATGGAGTTTGTGCAACTAATTTGGTTAAGGATCCCACAATAAATGTGCAAGCAATGAACAAGTATAATAAAAGCACTGTGAAGCCCTATAATAAACGCATTGCTGGGCACAAGAAACGATGGGGTAAGGTTCTGATTCAAGTATCAAACTATAAATTTCATATAATCCATCGTTTAGGAACCCTTATTGAAGCAGCCAAAGTTGGTAATGTATCAAAAATGCTAGGACGATCTAAGTCAGAAGATTCAGTTTATAATTCGACACCACCAACCCCCGTGCACGGAGTACACGTCACATATGCACAAAATTGTGGAACATACCGTAGTGATTCAACTCCAAGTGAGGCAAGTCCTTGCCACAGCAATAGCAGTAGTGGTACTACATTCTTTCATGCTTCAACTGGTAAGTACTACTAAGCAAAATTTAAATCATATAAATATGATTTAAAACCGAAACAATGTTCATTTCTAGGAATAACTGCCATTGCTGCCTTGAAAAAGAAGCGAAAGAAGTTCTCATCGAGCAAGAATACCAGCCCAGTTACGGAGTCCATATCTACAACCACTTCTGAGTCACTCAATGACAAGGTTTTGTATATTATGTAAAAAAAAAAAAACATTTTTCTATGTGTTGCTACCGATGCACTTCATCCTGTACCACCATCCTGTATTATTAGGACTACGAATTTTTGTTTACCGTGCCTCAGTACGGCGACAGAATCAGGTATCCATGTGTGCTATCAAATCCAAAAACAGATTCATCCTCATCAAGACTTCATTTTATTCTCAAAAATGTCTCTGATATACTCGTACATATCTCGAAGTTAAGGCTTAATCTAATTCTCACTCTTTATAATAGAAACTAGGCAACAATAACAGTTGCTTACAATAGCTGGTAAGAGAGCATATACATATATGTAGAATAGACAATGAAGCTCATTTGGTGCTATTCTTATAAAAACATTCTAAACATTTGCTGCTTATTTCTACTGAGCTGTACTTCACTCTTTGTTCAAGGGTTTTTCCTCAACAAACAACTCCTGAAAATATAGAATACCAAATAACCAAATGAACGACATCGCCAAGTTTTCTCGGATATACAGTTGACATCCTGTTATATGCATTGAATAAGTTGATTTCCTGTTTCATATGTACATGTATGTGTATGTTACGTTAGGGATTCAGTCTTCATCCCTAAACATTAAAGGAAATGTAAGAAATGCCATCGTTGCCTTGCTGGAAAGAGTGCAATGGAAAGGGACACCTAATGAGTCCCGCACCTCAATTTAATTGGTAGGAAGATAGGTTTTCTTATAGGTAAATGACGGTACGTGTGACGTCTAGCCGTCCGACTTTTGCTCCACCGGATATAAGATCACACTTTGACGCATACCATCTACAGGTGCATGAAAAAAGAATTGAAAAAAAATAATGCGTGGAGAGAGAAATATGTACTCGTATTATGCTGAAGTTCTAATGTGCTTTGAAAGGTAGAACGTTGACACAATGACTGGAAAGCGCGGTTTCTTGAGCTAAGGAAAACCCAGAAATCACACGGTGCTAAACCAGGCAAATAAAAAATAGTTTTAGAACGATATGAGTTGAATTCTTGGCATAAATTTACGTTTTTTTATAAAAAAAATTTAGAGTTTTTAAAACCAAACGAGTTTTGACATTTTTCAGGCTTAACATCTTTTCTGGACTGATCAAAATGAAACGTTAACAGTATCAGGGAGGTCTCTAATTGTTAATCGACAATTTTTAACCAATAAACGTTCAAAATATACGTGCGTAATAGGTTGATGTTGATATATTTTACGGTTATGACAGTCCCATAGAATCCATCGCATACATAAGCTGACAGAACACAGTCGATAAAAGTTTGTTATTACTGAGAATGTTACCTCTTCAAGCTACTCGTATGACAGCTTCTTTTTATTTTCTCAATGCCTCCCACCAATGAAACTACTTGCTCTCAATTTGTAAATAGTTGACCTGAATATGTAAATGTATGGCCTTCAATGTGTGAACGTGTGTCCTGCCAATGGATCAATGAATTGAAAAAGTAGAAAGTAAACCTACTTTATCCGTCCTTTCCGCCATATCCGTTGCTTATGGACCTGCTTCCATAACAAAGTGTAGCTGGATAGAATAGCTGTCAGTCGAATACGTCGACGCAACAAACGCAATGTATTCTATTGGCCGGGGCGTTAACAATTGACCAAATTAGAGATATCAGTGAGTACTACTACTCTAAAAAAAAGTCGAAGAACCCGCGTATTTTAAAATTGAAATTTCATTTTACTTTTTTGATTACAATAATCCTTATGGCCAAAACACATGAGCAGAACTTTATGTTCAGTTAAATTAGAATACACATGTGCTGCACGCAGCGCTGTTCTGCAACACATCTCCATAAAATAACAGCAACCGATGCGATTGACGTCAAAAAATATCTGCAAATCTGTTTTACGGGCAGAACTGCCAGCAGTACTGCAAGTAGATCTTCTGCACATGTGATTTGGGCATTAGTCGTGTTTTTTTGCGAATCCGCTATCCGCTTAAAAAGCAATTGCATGTTAATTGCAACAATAACATAGCGATCAACGTTAAGTCAATTCATCTCCGCTATCTATTAAGCGGATATAAAACAGTGCTCCCAAATCATATTATCTTCGTTTCGGATGAATTTTTCCGATAAATTAGCAAAAATGTCAACCATTCGCCTACAAATTTTTTTCATAACAATTTAAGTTTGCTCACCAACCGACAAATAAGCCACCAATAAGTGCCATATATGTAGATGTCTGTGCTACCAAGTTTTTATGATGAACCCTTAAGCAGCTATTATCATTCCGGAAGATAAAGAAAAAATTTAAGAATGTTGTTTGTTTCATCTTGACAGCTTAAGGTTACATGATGTTTTAAATGACCAGTTTCACATAAATAAATAAACGTGCTGGTGAAATGATAAAACAAAAATGACGGTTAAGAACAAAAGGCAATCCTGTCAAGAATGAAATGCTCTTTTACGAGAGACATAGCAGAGGCACAATCACAACCTATGTACAGGCGACAAGTACTAAATCAAGTGGAACGTCGAAGCACGAATAACCTAGCAAACATTTTTATAATTGCTTTATTTTAAAAAAAATTCAATGCGAGCTAATTTAACGTTTAAACATCTAAAATGCAAGAACCTCTAATCGGTGGGACATTATGAAAATCTGTAAGATGCTTGCAGACAGTCGACAACGTAAAATTACTCATTGGCAGTCAACGCGGCTTGGGATTCACTTCAAGTGGCAGCATTACTGGCCCATTTTACTTCCAAGACAAAAATGGAAGTCAATGGTAACCGACTTTGTATGGCCAGAAATTGAGGATTTGGACTTGGTTCCAACAAAAAGGAGCTCGGTGCCACACATCCAACAATCAATTCAAAACACAATGCGTTTAATAATCGTGTAATCAGTCATTTTTGGTGATGTTGCTTGGCCGCCACGGAGTTGCGATTCTATACGAACTTGACTTTTGTGGTGGACCATTAAGGATTGATACTCTGCAAACAATCCCGAGACGATTCAGGCACTCAAGAACAAATTGGTCAAGCTATTCATAAAATAGAGACCGAAACCATCGAAAAAATATTGAAAATTTCGGTTAACGGAATGCCCCTCTGCCAGCTAATGTAGTGATTTGAATGAAATGATATTCCATAGTTAGTTGGAAGGTTAACTCTGTTCAATAAAGCTCCAATCGTGAAAAATAAAGTGTTTGAGGTGTTTTTTTTAATACCCCTTTTAAATATAAACCAACAAATGGTCCGTTTATTATTTAGTTACTTATGCCGAAACTATTTAGTGGCTTTAAACAAAACGAAAGTCTGAATAAACCGACCCCGAGACGTAACTAATGTGTGCATATCAAATGAAAAAAAATTTAACCAGATGACACAACCTGGAGATGTAGTGTAGTTTCAAAATACCCCCTAGTAGAAGAATATGTGTAGCACCATTGGATCATGTACACCTTATCCGTCACATTTTTTTTATTATTCAAAACCTTTTCTTGGTCTTGAATATCCTAAGCTACTTCAACTTTTAGGTGAAATGAGCAGAATTTATATTTATTCAAACAACATTGAATAAATATATTGTAATATATGTGTAGATAAATTGTGTCCGCTCCATTTTTGTTATACTGTTTATCCACCCCATCGTTTCCTTGCGACCCACTCATTATATCCTCGACGCCTTAAGCCCCATATACAATATATCGTATATTCGACGAATTACTTTCAAAATTTGCTAATTACATAATCTTTTGTTTTAATTTCTTTTAAGGCCTTAAAACGTGTTTCAAGCTACCCTGCCACCACAAGTGAAGCACCCCGTGAAGCAGCTAAACCACGACGTCATGAACAAACTCAAAGTCAACACGATTCCGTCGAAACATCTTCAGAGTTCATTCTCTCTAATGAGATACCATTGGATCCATCCAATACGTCCGTCAATTCTCGAGAGCCCTTGATCAGTGCATCAAGTGTTGCTACTAATTAGACAATTTTAAAGACAGCAACCACAACACTGCCCAAGGAAGCCTTAAAAAGGCTTAGAAACCAGAATTTATACACGAAAGGCACTTACGAGTACATATAATTCGCACAACGAAACAAAACATTAATTAATCGCTCAAAATCAACACTGACAGATATTGTTCAAATTTTTTTAGAAAATCAAAAAATCACTGTCAGTGGTATACATAAAATATTCATTGCAACATATCTTACCTAAACTCATATCGATGTAAACGTTGCCTTAGATGATCAAAAAAAAAATTAAACAACATACACACAAAATCTATTAACATAGTCACAGAGCATATTTAAAAAACAATAAAAAATATTTTTTAGGAAAACCGTATTTTATACACACACTCAATAATTTTATATAATTTTTTCAATTAACACGGAATTTCGAATCTTACAAGAAATGGAACAGGAAAATTTAGAATATTGTTAACAAAGATTTGACTTAGCTTGGTCATATTTTCAAAAAATTGTGTTCATGCATGCGAGTGGAGCCCAAAAATTTATAAAAATATTTCAAACTTTATCCAGAAATACCATTTTTTTGCGAAATACCTTTTCGAAAAAGGCCTCTGAAGAAAGCCATTTCGTTCAGATTCTGCAATATTTTGTCGCATGAAATATAGACAAATGCGGATCTTTGTTCTATAAAATATTTTGGACTCCGTAATGGGCCAAATCAATGCAAAATCTACCTATTTACAAGTGATTTCTTCAGATACAAAACCGTACCAAAGACCTATAAAAGAATTACTCGAAGTAGGACCCGCTCATAAATAAGACATCTATTGTAGGTTACTTAATATAACACAGAGTATCTTTTAAACATAAGGAAAAGCATTGCTGAAAATATGCATTAATTACGATACGTAGGACCTTAATTTGACCATACTTACCGCTTTTAAACCCATAGTCGACACTTAGTTACATATAAACTACGAGTATGTAGTTCATAACAAAAATAGTTTAGTGAATTGGTAGTCAAACGAATGTTGTTACTGTTTATGGCACTAAGGATATTGCTGTTTGCACATGGTATTACTAGTAGGTCAATTTTATGTTAAACAAAAAACTATTCGATACTATATAAAACAATGATGGCAACTACAATATTATATTATAAAATATTATATACTTGCAAATCAAAAACCAAATAAAAATACAAACAAACTTGTTGGTAAAATTTTAATAAATTTCGGATACAATACTCATACAGTATATTAGAATTTTCAGTGAATCACTAAAGTAAGTATGTAGGTATAGGAAAATCAGCCATATTGGTACATATAGAAAACCTCAGCCAGAAGCAAAGACTTTCGCTATGATGTTCGAAACTAGCTTTTCGGATATTCACATATAATCAGCGATTCGATTCACAATCAGCTCCGATCCTGGAACTACAAGTGAGTTGAGTAGTTTAACTCACCACATCGGTTATGGCGAAAGATGAAGACATAATAGACACTTCTGCGTTCAGTTGTCACCATCATTACGAATCTGCCACAGCCTACATACCGAACCCTGACAACCAGTAAAGGTAGTTGGTATACAGAAAATCGGTTAATATAACTACAATGCTGGTAAGAACTTTAATCAATCTGACTTCCTTCCTCCTGAAAACCATGAAATAGATGGTTGATGCGCAAAACTCCTTTTCCAATGCATGCTTTCTCTAAAATGCAACATGTTTACCAAGTTAGAATTATTATTGTGTTTCCTCGATTATGACATGGATGCCGCGGCAACAAACACTATTTAAATTGGAAAATGATCATTTCCCCTTCATCGAGTAAAGAGGAATAAAACAAAATAAAAGGCTTAGTACGGTGTAAGCTCAAAACAAGCTATGAATGTTATACTCGTACATAGGATTGTTATTTTTGGTCGTACAAGACCAACCCGGCGGAGGAAAACCGAAAGAATAAGTTATGAAATTCATCTTCGACCAAAAACCGTTGCAAATATTTCAAAAGAAGTAAAAATGTTGGCCTTTCGTTTAAAGCATCAAAAATGCTGCCACCCCAACGCTGAATTATAATGACATTTCAACTGTCAGCTCTTTTAACAAGGCAAATTTGCTTGCACTTTAGAGCCCAAGTGTCCGCCAATGGGACGAATCCACTTTCGCACTCTACTAATAGCAAGAGTACTCTATAAGTACGATCTCTATGAAAACGATCTCCTTAAACACAATTACTCTTGTCCACCAACACAATGCTGTCTACTGCCGTTAAATTAAACATCCGGCTATTATCCATGGATGGCACTTTCATCGCAGAAACCGAAAAACTTCCCATTCTCATATGTGTGTCAATGACAACCTTCTTTGGGATGAACACATACTCGTCGCCAAAAATCCTGCCAAATGGCTAGGTTTCCTTAAACGAAATAAAACATGTCACCGCCTCTGATCTGGCCTAAGAATATAAGGCATTTATCCGCCCAAAATTGGAGTGCAAAGCTCATTGCACTTGCAGATACGATTCAAGCCCAAGCGACTAAACTTATAAGTGATGCCAATATTACGCAGTCAATTGACACCCTAAAACATCGTCGTAATGTCTCCTGTGTCGCCAAATCCAGATAGATTATACCATCTATATTGAAGTACCACAAGAAAATTTGACTGAAACCGGCATTAATCGCGAAGATGAACTAGCTCAATTTAAAGAAGAGAGGTCAGCTCTGAGCTTAAAATTTCCGTAAATGTCTCCAAATTCACCAACTTTTTAGATGAATTTAACTCATATAAGTCGCCTTGAGGTTTGATTTATTGAGAGATGTATCGGCGAGATTCGTATCGTATCCACTTGCTAAAGAATAACACCAAATCACTCTTTTATGATCCTGAAGTAATGCACGAAATTTAAGTATTATACCACATTTATCAAAAAGTTCCCGGAATAACCGTGTGGCGCTCCCATTGTTCCGATTTGAGTTCTATTGTTTTTTTTTTGTTAAGTTGGTACGAGTACATCTGTTGTTGATATTCCCTCTAAATCTTAGCGTCATAGCTTGACATTTGCAAAAGTTACGTAGCCAAGAGTACATCTATCTCTGTGTGTGTTGGCGATTTTTTACAATTTTAGAAATGAATTTAAATTTGCAAAAACGAACTTGTATTAAATTGTGCGTAAAAAAAGGATTTAATGGTGCGCGAACGTTGGAAATGTTGGTTAATAACCGCAAATTAACCATCAGAGAGATAGCGGATGACTTGAACATCGCCTATAGATCCGTCCAAGACGTTTTGGTTATGATTTGCGTTTCCGTCGTGTAGCAGAAAAGTTGGTGCCAAAAGACCTCAATTTCATGCAGACAGGGCAGACAGTAAACAAAGAGTATTATTTAGGCGTTATGGGACGTTTGCGTGAAGCATTTCGCCGAAAGAGACCAGAACTGTGGGCAGAAAATTCGTGGATTTTGCACCATGATAACGCACCGTCGCACAGTGCCATCATTATTCGTAATTCTTTGACGAAAAATGCAACAAATCCAACAGCCACCGAATTCACCTGATTCACGGGAACTTTTTTGATCAAGGTGGTATTTGATTTAACTATTTAATATGAAAGCATACTTTGTGTCTGACAAATTAAAGAGATTTGACTTAGTACGCAGCGTTTTCCTACTAACATATTGTAATATTTCGGCTAGGGTTCGAAATGATAAAACGTTATTCTGTTTCAAAACACTCTATTTATTATTATTTAAATACAACTTTCAATCAATTCACAAACAATTTCACTTCTATTTCACAATTCAAATCTCTTATCTTTCACTTAGTAAGACTTAGGTCCTTTTCCATCGCTTTCCAAAAATCAACTTATCGTCCGCAGTTTCTCATCCTGTATTTATACTACATTTGTCGGGTTCTAGTTCTTTCTGGCAACTTCTGGTTTGAAACTGGGGTAATAACTGAACTCTCCAACGTGGAGAGTTTGTATGATCCTAAAACTATGCAACACTGGATAATTGATTTAATCACATATATACCACAATATGAAAAAGATTCTACGAGTATTTTCATTTCATTTCTCTTCTTCAATACTGCTATTAACATTTTTTTTATTTATTTCACCTTCGAAAAAAAAATGACGGTAAAAAAATAGAAATGAGCTGTCAAAAACGAAAACATGTAAATGGACTGACGGAAAAAATCCAGTACAAGTCGGTGACTAAATTATGAAATCTAGATTTTTCATCCATCCGACCCGACAGACGACTCCCGACAAAGATGGTTGGGGTGATTGTTTGTCAATAAGCGTCAAAGTATGCAGTCGCGATAGTATCAATTAGATGAAACTATTCCTCAACAGCTCAACAGTAGAGATAGCCATATCTAAGCTGAAATCCAACAAAACTGCTGGAGCGATTGGCCTGAATGCCGAGGAGACCTTCTGAACTGCACCAGTTTCAGAGGCATTAGTTTTCTTACATCTTAAAATATCTTATCTGACGTATAGTGTGCATACCTGAAGCCGTGCGTCAACAATGTGATTGCTCCATATCAGTGTTTACTCAGTCCAGGAAAGTCCACAATCGACCAAATATTCACGTTACGGCAGATCTTGGAGAAACCCCTTTAGTTCCAAATCGATTAACACAACCTGCACAGTGTGGCAAATAACATGCCAGACTGCCTCTAGAAAAAATAATTAAAACACGATTCTTTTTCGATGTTCTCATTCGAAACATTCTCCTCCCGATTCAATACACTTGGTAGCTCATTTCGCGGAAAAACCTCTAATGCCCGTGTCAAAGCTGCTGGAATGGTAGAAATGTCGCAAAAAAACGTCCTTTCAATTGCAATTTGTTGAAAAATGAGGTGAAAACGGCGGATGATTTAAAACACACGCTTGATTTCGATCGAAAAATTGACGAACAATGAATGCTGTGTGACATGCTGTGCAACACGTGAAGAATGGTTCAAATAGTTTCTTTGTTGATGTTTAAGGCCTGTTCCACCTTTCTTAGTGAAGCATTGCGGTCTTCTATAACAAAATCTTTGGATCAGGAGTCCGAATAGAAATTGGCCTTCTTGTGTGTTTCTCTTCCTCCAGCGCCTCTCTGCGGCCCAAATAACGTTTTTGCGGAAACAACTATTGTATTCAAACAATCATAACCGTTGGAAAAATAATTTTGATAATCGTTAAATGTCAACCAAATGTCATGACAAATATTTGAGAAAGATTTAAGCTTTAAAACGCATCTGCGGACAATTAGATGGCGTTCTTGCTTTCTGTGATATGGCTCGTGTCCGGACTGTGTATTCATCGATTGTATGGCCGCGTTTGAAAGCATTTACAGCTATACAGAGTAATGTCTAGTGTTGGCACCCCTGCCAAACTTCTCTGTCGCTGCAAGATGAGGATGGACAATGCACGCTGCTCCATCGAAGTCAGTAAAGATTTTACCGAGACCTTAAATACCAAAAAAAAATTAAACATCATCAAGAATAGCCCAAAATTCACCCGCCAACATTAGAGGCATAATCTTTCAAAAATCCATCCAACTACTCACCTACACCCATGATATTGACATAATCGGAAGAAAGCAGCGTGATGTCAGTGACACTTTTGCAAATATTAAGACGGGAGCGACGAAAATGGACTTAACGGTCAACGAGGCCAAGATAAAGTATGAGTATATACTGTCAACCAGAAGGGCGTCCTTTCTTAGAAGATTCTTTAACCCTCCGATCAGCGACAGCTTCGATAGCGTTATAAGCAACAAGGGCCAAAGGGAACTTGTATGTACGGTATTATTATTATGCACTTGTGCCTGATTGTTTTGATTATTAACTTATAGTTGTTTTCAGTCCGAAAATGTATATTGTAGAAACAAATAACAAAAAATAAACAAGAAATTTATAGGTAAAGTAATTTATATATTAATTAAATATTTATTTTGCCTGTATAGTTAGTTAGTGTCTAAGGAGTGCCGTTCGGACTCGGCGATAAACCGTAGGCCCCGCTAAGATGTGACAAAAACGACAACATGAGCAACACAAATGAGTGTCAAGAAGCTAGGCCATGGCCCATATCGGGCTGCCTGCGCCACAGTGTTGTTTTTGTTATATAGTTAGTGCAGCAGTGACGGTTTGGCACCGATATAAAAGAGTTGAGTGTTCAGCATAAACCGCATCATTGCAGCAACAGCAATACGCTGGCTTTTGTACTCCGCACGACATAAGAGGCATGACGGCCGGTTTGCAGTATAAACGAAGGAACAGGTCCTGGTGTTGGTGTCGTTACTTAATTTTTTTTTACGTGGCTTTCAGTTCAATTTACCACAACATCAAATGTGCTTCCATAGCATTTCGAATTTTGGGATAGAACGTTATTCGTAGATTGGTGGCTCGTTCTTCAATGTTTGAAATTGCCAATTATCTCGTCAATAATTTCAAAAATAATAGTTCGTTTGTCCGATTTGTCCTCGATAAGGAAAAAGTTGTACGTCCACGGTCATCGAATCATGCAGATTGTAAGCTGGATTAGCCTGTAACATAAGCCAAAAATCATCAATAACAGCAGTTTTGCTTATATTTTGCTCTCCGGCCTTGTTGTCGCATTACCAAAGAGAATAAACTTGTTGATAGATATGAATCGATTATATGATAAAGCGGCTTCATATTTTGTAGCATGTGTTGGGCCCCATAGTTCCTTAGCATTAAACGCTTTTAGAGTCAACACTTTATTTTTTCTCCGATTCGTTTCTTGAATGATGTGAGTCATATCTTCGGTGATTAGAGATCGAAAGATGGTCAATGGATCATGAACCAAGTTTTTCAATGGCTTGTAGTGCAATCAACAATATTATGAGGACGACTGCGACTACTCGTTGGTGGATCTTTGTACCATTTTGTGTCATTTTTGGAAATAAAATGGGCAGCATCAGTCTCAGCCTGATGACGGGCAGCAGTGGCAGTAGCAGAGTCTATACGAAGCTTTTCTATGTCATCATCGCGGTCTTTATCGAACTCATCATCCATTTCCACATTCACTTGGCTTTCGATATCGGACACATAAATAGCTCCTTCTGGATAATTTGGCATATGGCATCAAAACCAGGCAGGGGAAAATTCGAGATGCATGACCAGGCCAAAACAAATCCCGTATTTTTTGACAAAATACTAAAAATGAAAACAATAAATAATTTTCGTAGAATAACCATCAACGGATTAACTAATGCTGCTTGCGGTTCAACTGTTCGACTAATTTCCTCCTAATCATTTTATTGGTTATAAGACATAGATAAGGATGGTACATGAAGGACCATTATTGCCTAATTCCTATGTTAACCCTTAAGGTAAGCCCTCGCTTGAACAACAAAAGTGACCCTATATTAGACCTTAAAAATCCCAGTCCTGTTTTATGGCGCAGGACATGGGGTTTATCAAAAATGGATGGGGGTGCTCTTGTCTGCTTTGAGAGGTCCTATCTGCATAAACGGTTAGTGGAGAAGATACAGCGAGAAGATAAGGCGACATCGACTTAGCCAGAAGAATGAAGGTCAAACGACTGCGATGACTCGGTCAGCGGATGATCATCAACTCTTGTCTGAAAAGAAAAGAATTCGTATCCCCTCTCGAGGGCCAGAGCAGTAAGGTGACCTCCCCAACTTAGCTGGATATACTCATTAGCTGAAGCCCAGGTTCACCCCGGAATTCAGCAACATCTTAAGTAAGTAAGATGGTGTAAATTACTTACTTACTTTAGGTGGCGCTACAATCCGGGGTGGACCTGGGCCTCAGTCAACAAGCTTCTCCAGCCAGCTCGATCCCTGGCTAGCTACCTCCAGTTTCGCACGCTAAGTTGGCTGAGGTCCTCTTCCACTTGCGTGCGCCACCTGAGTCTTGGCCTTCCTCTACTGCGCTGTCCCTCGGGGGCGGATTCGAAGACTTTTCGGACCGGAGCATTGGTGTCCATGCGCTCTACATGACCCAGCCATCTCAGTCTTTGGATCTGCACTCTTCTGGCTAGGTCCATGTCGCTGTACAGTCCATACAGTTCGTCGTTGTATCTCCTCCTCCACTCACCGTCAATGCAGACGGGACCGAAGATCGCCCGAAGAATTTTTCTCTCGAAGCAACCAAGAACACCCTCATCCGTTTTTGATAATGTCCATGCCTCTGCGCCATAGAGCAGGACCGGGATTACTAAGGTCTTATAAAGTGTGACTTCTGTTGTCCGAGATAGGGCTTTGCTACTCAATTGCCTTCTTAACCCAAAGAAACAGCGGTTGGCAAGAGTTATTCTTCACTTGATCTCAGCGCTGGTGTCGTTGTCTGTATTTATAGCGGAGCCTAGGTAGACAAAGTCCTTAACTACCTCAAAGTTATATCTGTCGAGGGTGACGTTCTGACCGAGACGTCGGTGTTGGTTGTCCTTTTTGCTTGACAGCATATACTTGGTCTTGCCCTCATTGACCGCTAAACCCATTTTCGCCGCTTCCGTCTCAATACTCGCGAAAGCGCCACTGACATCACGCTGTTTTCTCCCGATTATGTCAATATCGTCGGCGTATGCGAGTAGTTGGACGGACTTTTGAAAGATGGTGCCTCTTGTGTTTGCTCGTGAGTTTTGCACTATTCTTTCAAGTACGATGTTGAAAAAATCGCATGACAGCGCATCGCCTTGTCTAAATCCTTTCTGGACATCAAAGGTCTCGGTGAGATCTTTACCGACCTTGATGGAGCAGCGTGCATTCTCCATCGTCATCCTGCACAGACGGACGAGTTTGGCAGGGATGCCAAAACTAGACATTGCTCTATATAGCTCGTCTCTATAGATGCTGTCATACGCGGCCTTAAAATCGATGAATAGGTGATGGGTATCGATCTGAAGCTCATGGGTCTTCTCCAAGATCTGCCGTAGTGTGAATATCTGGTCGATGGTGGAAGCCACACTGATATGGACCTTTCAGGTTGTTGACGAACGGCTTCAGGCGTTCACACAATACGGCAGATATTGTGATTATATGCGATGTTAAGGAGACTGATGCCTCTGTAGTTGGCGCAGTTCAGAGGGTCTCCTTTCTTGAGAATTGGACAAACAAACAATGCTGAGGTTCCATTCATCGGGCATACTTTCGTCCGACCATATTTTACAGATGAGTTGGTGTATGCTCCTTACCAAGTCATCGCCTGCCGCTTTGAAGAGCTCGGCAGTCAGGCCATCCGCTCCAGCACCTTTGTTTGACTTAAGCTTCGATATGGCTATCTTCACTTCATCCAGGTCGGGTGGACGGAATTGTTGGTCATCATCGTCCAAGTTGAAAGGTTGATTCTGCCCGACAGCGGTATTTGGTTCGTCGTCGCTGTTATAGTCTGCAGAAATGGTTTTTCTAAATCCTCAGCATTGACTGCGATTCTACTACGATGTTCCCTTGTTCATCTCTACAGGCTTCGGTTCGGGGTTTGTTTCCGCGGCATGTTATTTTTACCTTTTGGTAAAACTTCCGAACCTCATTCCTGGAGTAGCATCCTCGATCGCGCGCTTCTCATGCTCTTTCTTCTTCCTCCTGAGAAGCCGGTGCTCGTCTCTCCTCTTCCGTTCATAGAGCTCATGAGCAGCTCTGGTCTTTCTGAGCAGCGCCGCGTTATATGCATCTTGCTTAGCTGCATGTGCTTGCCGGCATTCATCATCGAACCAGGGGTTTCGTTGTGGTGGACGAGTGAAACCCAGCACATCAGAAGCGGCATCTCTGATGGCGTTTTGGCAGTGTTTCCAATGGTCTTCGATGCTTGATGCTGGCGGCATTGGACCTCTTAAGAGATTAAGAGACACTCGATCGGAAAAAGACTTGGCGATCTCTTGCGATTGTAGCCGTTTGACGTCGAATTTTCTCACAGCATTAGTTTGTCTTGGCGTAGTTTGGGATATCCGCAACCGTACCTTGGCTACAAGGTAATGGTCCGAGTCGATGTTGGCTCCTCGAAACGTACGGACATCCCTAATGCTGGAGGAGTGTCTTGCGTCGATCGCAATGTGATCAATCTGGTTGACTGTTGATTGATCGGGAGTTCTCCAAGTCCCTTTGTGTATGTCGAGATGTGGGAACCGCGTGCTAGCCACGACAATGTTTCGCCCCGCCGCAAAGTCGATTAGCCTGAATCCGTTATCGGAGGTGGTGTTGTGCAGGCTATATTTTCCGATTGTTTCACCAAAGATACCCTCTCGTCCTATCTTTGCATTAAAATCACCGAGGACAATTTTAATGTCATAGCTAGGGCATTGCTCGTAGGTCATGTTAAGGAGCTCGTAGAAGGCATCCTTGGTGTCGTCATCTTTCTCCTCTATAGGGGCATGGGCGTATATATGAGGCTAATGTTGGCGAATTTAGCCTTGATGCGGATTGCTACGAGGCGCTCGCTCACATGCCGGAAGCTGAGGACTTCTTGTCTGAGTCTGCCTCCGACAACAAATCCGCATCCAAATAAGCGATGCTTTTGCCGTCGATAGCAATTGCCGTAGTAGATGTCGCAGTTTTTCATTTTCTTTTTGTCCGGCCCAGATGGTGTAAATAAACAACTAAATAGTAGATTAGATTAGATTAGTTGTGACCTCGAAAATATCGGGAAACGGGTATCCTTTCATTAGTCGGGTACTTGGGTAGTTGTTGAGATGGGAATCCACTTGCCAGATTAAGGCCAACAGATTCTTAAGCCGATCCCACGGTACATCATTTCAATTTATTTACATGATGTGTTCACATGAATAATTATAAGGAAAGTCTTGAAACTGTTTTTTGTTGTTTTTTTTGAGAAACAAATATATTTTTCTTAAAAATTTGTATTGAATTTAAATCGTTTTTTTTATCCTAGTTTTTTTTTACTTTTGTTTTAATTTATAATTGTTATTGTATTGACTTAAAAACAAAGTTAATATTCTTTTATCATTATCCTAATTAGGTTCCATCTTGTTTTTGTTGTAATTTTTAATAATTTATCCTCGATCTTGAGGATTTAGAAAATCCATACTGCTTATCCCGTTCAAACTTTTCATGCGATCTTTCTCTAGTATCGCGGACATGAGGTGACTTATCCTGAACATATACGTAAGCTGAATGTTAATACCTTGTTGAATGAAGTTTGTATGTGTTGTGCCTTACCCTGAGATGATATTTGTCTCTTACATCGTCGTCTCCATTTTGTACTGAATATTCAAAGAAAAAAACATGTTTAATACATATTTGAGAATTTGTATAAATTTGAATACCAACCTTCTCGTCGTCGCTTGTGATCGGTGGATGAGTTCTCTTCTAGACGTTCCCGCTTTCGACCAAGCTTACGTTCTTTTCGGGCATCTTTTTCCTCATCCGTTAACTTGTCCTTACGATCTTTTGCTTTAGAACTGCGCTCCTTTTTAGAGTTCTCGATTAAATCATCTTGTTTCTGAAATATGAAATGAAAAAGAAAATAACTCAAAACAACCGATGAAATAATTCGAAGGTTCTCACAAGCCTCATCCTGTTTTTTTTGAGAGTAATAAAAGAAAGCCTAGTATTTTGTTATTTATTTTTTGTAAGAATAAAAGTTGTTATTCATTTTTATTGAGGACGGTGTCTCTTTTTTTTTAGTTTTCAAGAACTTACCCCTACCCAGGACATCTTTCATCACACACGCACAAATAGTTTAATCTGTATGTTTTCACTTACTGATGCGCTTCAATTGGCTTGATTGAACTTCACTTCACAATTTTGAATGTTGTATAACTCCATGTTTGGTTAGTTCTGGTTATTCCAGTGAGATGACATTATAGCAGAAAAATAATTTCTCGTTTGCTCGTCCATTTAGATCCAGGTCCTAGTCTTGGTTATGATGACGATTGTTTTATAGTCCACCGAAGTATGTCAAAGTGATATATAGTGCTTGTCTTCTCCATATCCGCATCCATGTATTTGTTTTTTTAATAATCCAGTTCAGAGATTGTTCTTTAAGATGTTTTCTTTCGATTTAAACTAGACTCCGAGTTCCTTTCTGATTGCTTGGCTAGTTTTTATTAGGCACTTGTTGACAGAAAATTATTTCCTTTATTGAGTTGCTTTCGAAAGATGCTCAACTTCCAGGGGTCCCTTCTCTTATTTCCTCTGAAGAACGGCGTCCTCTACCGACCACTTTGCTGCTTTTGTATGGCGCCAGGTTTTCATGTTTACATGTATACTGATTGAGTGGTAAAGTTTAAAGGGCAGAACGAAGTCAACAGTGAAATTATTTTTGTTTCGTATGATGTTTTTCCAAAACTGTATCTCTTTAATGACTGTGTGGGCTTCTTCATTGTACTTTATCAATCTTTTTTTAATAGGTGACATCTATTTTATGAACTATTTAAGATTTGTATCCACAGGAACTTATGATAGGCTTAGCAATGTGACTTTTTTTGATATTTGTTTTCTTTGAAAATGCTGCTTGCATCAGGTCCTTCCATTACGTTGATTCGGCTCCAAATAATCCAATGTGGCAAATTAGTGAACTGTTTCCAATATCATGCAGTCGCCCTATGCCCACACGAACTCTTAGTATCAGAAACTGATTCGAACATATGTACATATGTATACTCGTTACCATTTACTCCATTCACTTGGCTGATTTATCTTTATATCCTTAGTCTCCTTATAGCACTGTTTATTTTTTGATTTATCTTTACTGTAGCTTTTCCTCCATTGTTTAAAGGTCTGCTCTATTCAACCGACTTCTAATTCGCTGAACACAATGTGAAGCTTGTAGAATATGTTATCACGGGGGTTTTGCAATCTAAAACCATACAATCACCAGAGATCCAACGATTTGATTGAAGGCTTGTGTTTTCGTGCATTGTTGAGTCAAATATATTGTTTTGTCCAAGAGCTCCAGTAGCTGCATTCTTGATGATTGTTCCTTTGCGCACATCTCCGATAACTATGATAATCTCGGAAAACTTAAATAAATATACCTCGAACAATTTAACTAAAATGCACTAAACTAAAAACATTCTTTCTGAAGGTAACTATGTTTCTTCTTTGCTTATAAACCTTTCTATATTTGTATAGTATACAAAACACCATATTTTTTAAATTATTTTATTTAATAAATTTCCTATTACATGAGTTATCTAAAAAATTATCCATCTACTCTTATCAGCTTTAGCTCACGTAGTTAATGATAAACCTACATCACAAGCAACACAAAATACCTTCTGATCAAAAAGTACCCAAAATTTTTGTGAGGTTGGTACATCTATTATCTGCCGGTCAAACATCTGTTTGAGATTACAAATGATCATGGTGTTTCGATCGGATCGGTACAGAGCGTTATACACGATGTTTTGGGTATGAGACGAATTGAAGCGGGACCCCAGGCCGAGGGTTGAATTTGTTGCAGAAACAGCATAGCAGTGATGTCGCTTAAGAAATGCTTTCTTTAGGCCAAAATGTTATTGATGGCATCATTACCGGTGGCGAGACATAGGTCTATGAATATGACATCGAACCTAACCAGCAATCATCGGAATGACGCTTCTCAAAAGAGCCAAAACCCAAAAAAACACGACAGAGACGATCCAAAATCAAGGTTTTGTTGACCGTTTTCTTTGATTGCCGATATGTGGTTCAATCCGAATTTCTTCACCACGACAACGATCCGGTTCACATATCTCATCATCTTGTACGCGGCTATTTGATCAAAGAGAGCATTCACGCCATTCCGCAAGCTCCGTATTCACCTGGCATGGCTCCTTGTGAGCTTTTCCTATTCCCATGACTCAAGTTACCACTTCGCGGGACGAATGTTTGGTAACGCCAATCAAATCACTAATATACCTACGTAAGTCACCACTAAGCGCGAAATACCATATCCAGATGTTTAATGCCATTAGAACTCTGAGACAAGGCAATGCACTGGCTTGAAGTGTTTTTAGTCTCAATCTTCTGCCTTGTCTCTATCACTTAGTCTGCCTTCCATATCGAAGCTGATCTTCAATAGCAGACCTTGAATGTAGAATCATACTGACTAATCACTGTTCGTAGGTTTTAGGAGATAGATTTTCGAAAAGCATTACCGAAACAATTATACGCTATCCAATTAATTAGTTTAGATTTTCAAAAACATCCTATTAACACCTTGAAAATGACAGAATTAGCCAGGGGACATGCAGTTCAACCAATGACATAATGAAAGTAGTATAGAAATGTGGCAAATTAAGCAAAGGGAATTGTTCCCATCATAAGAGAATCTTTTATTGCTGTTGTGTGATCAAGATCTGAGGTTGGGCCTAGGCTTAAGGGAGAGCAGTTTGACTTTCCTCCTGAGAGAAACAAAATAAATCGCTTGTGGAGAGTTTATATAGAGGTTGTGTATGTAGCACGCTAAACTTACTTATCAATTTGCAAAAAGTGTACTCGTATGATATCCTTGAGTACTTTGCAGGGTTACCCTTTTGTTCGTTAAATAAATAGGACTAAGTTCTTTATCAGAGAAAAATAAGTACAGTTCACAAACGACGTCCTGAGTCTTTGTGAAACATCAGTAACTCAGCAGATTCAACGGCTTGCGGGTCTGTTCGTTACAGGGCTATGAAAGTATAAAAACGACCCCAGTATGGAGGTGTTTTTAGATCTACCTACGCTCCATGTACCAATTCATGAAGAAGCAGTAATGCAATCACTCAAGGTACATCGCGAAAAGTACTTCAAACGAGGTGATCTTATTAGTCACTTTAAAATACTAAAAAAGATAGAAGGCACGTTTGCGAAATCTCGAATTTCGGAACAGGAGTTATAAACCCTTCTTTCATACGAACTAAGTTAGAATGCCTCAACCTTTCAGGCCGAACTTACTGCCATATTGAAAGCTGTATGCATTCTAATTCATAAACGACATGAAAGATTTAAAACAACTGAATTATCAGATAGCCAGTCGCTTATCAAAGCACTAAATAGATACTCGCTAAATTATAATGACCAAAGAACCGGATATGACCTTCTCTTTGATAGCAAACAAATAAGACAGTGCGAAGAACTTCACAGTTCACTTTTCTTTCTGTTCACATCTTACCAGATTGGAATTCATCTCCACTAGAGCACATAGATTTTGCTCTGGAACCTTGAAACCTAATCACCAACTGTCCAGTACTAGCACGTAGATGAACATTTCTCCATGAATAAGATTGTAAGGCGATCTCCCAAAAAGGCGGATCCAATTCATGGAAATATTAAACAACCTAAGCCTAAGGAGTGGCTCAATAGATCATTCTGTTCGTAATACCCTCGAATGGCAATACCTACATCATCAATCCTCTAGTTCGATGAAAAATTAGACTCCAACAACTGAAACAAATAACTAACCAAAGTAGTACAGAAAAGCAAAAACAACTGAGAGCCGCTTTCCGAACTTTATGAGAAAAAACCGGAGGAAAGAACATAAGCTTTACCGAAAGAAGAGGGAAGTATTTCAGATATATTACTCCACTAATAATACAGAACATTATAAGATTTTTTATTTTGGGCAATCTTAACAAACGTCTACAAGAAAAGATATCCCCTCTGAGACGACATCTTAATGGGTTTTTTGCCGATGTGACAGTTTTAAATACGAGTAAAGTAAGACAAAAGCCACGAACAATAAAAAAGGAGCAGTACAGAATTAGGAAGCGAGTTCTCTAGCATAAAGAGCACAAAATAGTTTGTATGATGGAGATACATAATACATTGAAGCCGTCACCGCCCCTACATTAGTGAAATTGCTGTGTTTTTTTTTTGTTAAGATGAGGGTCACAAGACCCAAAAGGCACTTTGTGATAAGCTTAAAGAAATAAACGATATATATATACCACATGAACAGTAAGCAATAACAAAAACTCATGTAAAGAGAAGAAAACCCCCAAAACCAAAATATTCTTCTGTAAATATACAACTGGCGTTTTATATACTATTTGTCATACCTACATTATATTGAATTGTTAGACGTATAAAAAAATAAATTATAAATAGCAAAGCAAAGCATAAAATACCTGCGCAAATCACTAATAACTTTGCCAAACAAGTAAAACAAAAAAAGGCATAGATTTTGCATAAAAAATAAACTCTTTCTATTTTCTTATTTATAATGAAAATAACTTTAAAGAAAACTATAAAAAAAAGAATAAAAAAAAATCATCACATTAGAGCATTTAGAAGTACTCACCCTAAGTGCACAATTAATAATGTTTAAGGCATGAAGTGTTTGTTTTTTATTTGCGGATTAGTTAATCTCTTCCTTGATTGAATCATTAGCCACGTCTTATTCTCAATCTCAGTCTGGTATTTGCATAACTAAATGAATACGCCAAAGCTTACACCAACACTGGCAACCGGTGTTAGTTGCACTAGCACGTACTTGCACAAAATGCCATCCGTTTGCTTGATTATTCGTTGTTCTATTCGTTCACACTTACAAAAGTCTCAGCAATTTTAAGTCTCTTTCATTGGAAAGTTGTTTATGAATACACTTTTCCCGGTCTCGAAACAACATAGATGTCTTTCACATAACAGAGCACTGCTTAACACTAATACACTCATGCGCTTAACTGATTATAGCAATAAGGATAATTAATGATTTGAGAAGAATAAGAGTATCCCCTAGTAATAGTAGATTTTTTTTTCTTATCCTGAGCTACACCATGATACTAACCTTAGTGTTGGTTGATTCCATTTTGCGACGTTTAGAGTCTAAATTCAATACAAAATAAAAAAAATAAAAAAGTACTCACATTAAGCTAATCTTTAACTATAAGAAAGGGAACGACTAACCTTTTTCATATTCAATGATATCCTGACTACGGCGGTGCAGCGATCCATTACTTGAATTCGACACTGAACTAAGATCACGATCCCGATCTCGTTCACGTTCTCGTTCATGTTCCTTTACATCATACTCGTAGTATTCTTGTGCTGTTCCATGTTTGTCAATTACCTCCACTACACTGGGTGACTCTATGCGATAGTCTCTTCGTTTCTCCTTATCGCGTTTCCGGGGTTCATCTTCTCGATCACGTTCCTTCTCACGAGAGCGCTCCTCCTTCTTCATCTCCTTCAGCGTTCGATGTTCACGATCAATAATATCATCTTTGATTTCTACACGTTCAATGCGATCCGCCCGATCGATGCGTTCTAAACGTTCTATGCGATCAGGTCGCTCTGGACGTGCTGTACGATCTGTACGTTCTGTACGCTCTGGTCGTTCAATACGTTCTGGACGTTCAATGCGTTCGATGCGCTCTATACGCTCTGGACGTTCTATACGTTCGACACGTTCTGGCGCTTCAATGCGAATTTCTTTATCATTATTACTAGACGATACAGTCGAGATGACTTTTATGATTTTCTTTTCACGTTTTTCTGCGAACACAGCTAATGAACTCGGCATCATGTCTTGAAGTGATTGCTCGAATGACTTACCAACTTTAGCTTCCCCATTGGTTACAGCTTTTACTTCGGTTACTTCCTTTTGTAGTTTCTCAGAGACTTGATGGAAATCACTTTCCTTGATCATGTGCGATGATCTGTTTTTCAGTTGACCTATGTAGCTGGATGCGATTACAAATAGATCCGGCCGATTGTTCTTTTCTTCTTCTCTAACCTAAAGATTGTTATTGAACAATTTAAAAACTTTTAATTTTCTATTCTTTTCTTTGTTGTGGAACTTTTCTTTACCTTTTCGACTTTACGCTCTATGATTTGAGCAAGCTTAGCTAGTACGGGATAGTGTGGCAGAATGCGCATGAGAATGATGAGTGCATTTCGAATTTGCATGTAATCTTTTGAGTCCAAGCAGAAGACAATTGCTTTCGTTATTTTGTAATGCCATTTATGGCAAACATGGCGGTAGTTTTCGTAGCCAACGTGGTCATTTGCTTCGGAGAACTGTTCAAAGAAAGGAAAATAATCAAAAGTGATGTAATTTTTTTTTTTTTGTATAAGTTCAATGCAAATTAAAGAGTGTAATACATAAGGAGTAATTGCAGCAATGGACTTTCTGAGCTTCAGGAAGAAAATTCAAAACGTAGTGCCTACGCAGTACTAGTACAAAGGACACCATTTGCTCGCTTCATAATCCTCCTTCGAATTAAACCCTTCACTACATATCAAATGAAGAGTATCGATCTAAACAAAGAAAAAAGCGAACAGCAAAACAAAGAAATCTTATAAAGATTCCTATAACGACAGCATAACCTTCAAAAACGAAGAGGCCTGCAAACAAAACTGACCCTACGGTTAAATTAATGATTTGGACTCAAAATCACCCCTTCACTGCTCACTTGAAAAGAAGAAACACATTCCGTAGAACATTCTTGTAGAAGCCAACATTTTCTTAGACTTTTTTCCACAAGATATTTCCTTCGATAAATTAATCCCACGAGCTGCACAATATTCAGAAAGATAAGTCGACACAACCATAACAAATAACTTCCCAGGTAGGAGTACAGCCAAACAAACTATGTACTCAACACAAAGTGTCGCCCATTAAACGCCACTACTGAAAGGGACACCCAATTTCAGTATATCTGTGCTTATCCGACACTCGCTACAGCCAAAGAAACCATTCTTCGATTCACATGACTTGTTCTTGGCAGTTTTTAGTTGAGTTGAGTTTAGTTTGAGTGAGTCGATCTGAGTGTTTTTTGTGAAAATGAAAAAAACTGAGTATCGAGCTGTTATTAAATTCTTGTTTTTAAAGGCAATACGCCTACGCAAATCAAAAATGAGTTGGACTCTGTGTATGGGACTCTGCACCATCTTTTACCACAGTGATATTTTGGGCAGCTGAATTTAAACGTGGCCGTAAGAGCTTGGAAGATGATGAACGTTCGAGACGTCCAGAAACTGCAACCACTGACGATAACATTGCTAAAGTTCACCAAATGGTGTTAGACGACCGCCAAATTAAAGTGAGAGAGATAGTAGAGGTTATGAAAATGTCCAAACAACGTGTTTGTTACATATCAACATACAGATTTAGGCATGAGAAAGCTGTCCGTGCGTTGGGTGCCGCTTTTGCTTACGTTAGACCAAAAACGTGTTCGAATGAACATTTCCAACGCTCTGTTGGCACAGTTTAGGCGCAATAAATCCGAGTTTTGGCGCATATTAATTACTGTAGATGAAACTTGGATACATCATTTTCGGCTGGGAAAATGATGGCGACTGTTTTTTGGGATAGTAAAGGAGTTACCTTAATCGATTATCTTCAAAAAGGAAAAACCATTACAGGAGCATACTACGCATCATTACTTGCCAAGCTGAAGGCAGAAATTGCGGAAAAACGGCCATATTTGCAGAAAAAGAAAATCCTGTTCCACCAAGACAACGCGCCGTCTCACACCTCAGCGGTTGCCATGGCGAAAATCTATGAATTACGGTTTGAACTGTTTGACCACCCGCCTTATTCACCAGATCTAGCCCTAAGCGACTTCTTTTTGTTCCCTCATCTAAAAACTGCGCTCGGAGGACAGAGGTTTTCGTCAAATGAGGAGGCATTCATCTTCGTGAACAATTATTTTGCAGAGAAAAACGCCAAGTACTATTTGGACGGGTTAGAGAGACGGGAGCATCGCTGCGAGAAGTCTGTAGAGTTACAAGGAGACTATATAGAAAAATAAAAAAAATAATTTGGAGAAAAAATGTCTTGTATCATTGTTCGGTCGGAAACTCTTCAGACAACCCTCGTAAGCTGTCAGACGCTGTTGTAAAATAGTTGAATCTATGCTTGGAGTGAATACACAAAAACAGATAATGTTTTTGTTCACCTGATTGAATTTAGATAAATAGCAAGATTTGCTTATGAAAACGGTTTTAGGCAGAACAATTCTACTAATGGAATTAGCGACGACGGTCGGGATAACGCATTCTTCAAAGCAGCTGTTCTGACACTTTTGGGGCTGCCAGTTAAAAGGATTAATCTTTCTTTAAAAACAAGCCAACGCAACTTCTGGAAGTGATGGGATTACATTCAAAACTGATCTGACTATGTACATGCATCTACTGGATTTCGTGTCAACCCAGACAGACAAACGATGTGCTTTAGCATCTTTGTATTCAAAATCCTATTGGCATGGCACTATGAAGTGGAAAACATTTCGACTTCTGTCTTCCATTAGATGGAGAGTTGATATTTGTTGTTCATTATGTCTCTGATATATTGGAGTTTTCTTTCTTTCCCTTCTTCTTCCTAATACTTCCTCATTCGTAATCCTGTCAACCCAATAGACGCGTAGAATTTTTCTGTGCGTCCGTATTTCAAAGCGTTTATTCTCCTCATTTTTAGACTATTTAGTGTCCATGTTTCTACCCCATAAAGTAGAACCGAACAAACAGAACACTTTACAAATCTTACGTTAGGTTTCTTAGCTTTTAACATACAAAAAATGCTTGGTTTATCTTCAGGGACCGCTAAATTAATACGATGAAGGAAACAAAGAGACAAAGTCTAGATGTAGATATGGGATGCAATAGTCGAACCTAAGAACAGCTTAAAACGAGAAAACTGCGGCTTTCGACTCTTACGTAAGGTTATATCTATTAAAAATGGCCAAATACTAGCAGGAAAGGGAAGATAAAAGACATCAATAACTTTATGAAAACAATGTGCTTAAAGACATCACAAGACTTATCTCTCAGATCAGCACAGGAAAAAAAACACTTACCTGATTACTAACTCGGAATTTTGTTACAAAACCGGGATAGTTGGCACACTCCTTGTTGAATGTCGCCTGATCGGAATGCCATCTCATAACAGTTTCAAGCATTGCACAAAGAAATCGTCCATAACGTGTGGCCTCGTTTTCAGTGCACGAAGTAACAGAGTAAGTAATATCGCAAAATATCTGCAATTAAACAAATAGATGAGGATTTTAAAGAAAACCATGGCAAGCATATACGAGTATACTTACCCTATCATAACAAAGTAATGTGGAAAAATTTGCCGCCTTTAAATTGTGAATAGTATGAACAAACTTCGCACAGTATAACGCATCGAGAGCAGTGAATGTGCACCTATCAAGAAAGAAAATTGTCAATCCCAAATCAGGTAACCAAGTCTATCATTTCATACCTGGGAAACAGACAAAGCTGTAGAAATTGAGTGATAGTCTCATTCTTAGCTGATTTCGCCGAACGGGACAGGAACCAATTATCTTTTTGTTGTGTCAGTCTCTGAATAGTTTTATCGACGTGTTCTTGCTGCTTTTTTCTTTCGTCTTGCAATTTATCCATTAGAGCTATGTAACGTTCCTGTTCTTTCTTGTTCTTTGATATATTCTACAGAAATGCATTATAATAAGAAAAAAAATGATAGTGAATGATCTTTGGGTAAGAACTCACTGAATCTTTCGACTCTGCGGCAGCCACAGACAATTGTTTTAGCTTAGTGATTTCCTTCTGATAACTTTCCGTGGGCACTTGAAGGTCATACATACTTAACGACCAAAATGTCACCAAAAATTGAGGACTAATATCTTCCCAAACTTTGGGACCATGCAAAGGACGAACGGATTCAACTATTGGATTCATTATAGCTGTGGTTGCCTCCAGGTATTTCTGTAGCTTCTGATTTGTTGTTAACTTTTTGGCATTGGGATCAGCCTTGCGCAGTTGGTCATACTTTTGCTAAAAACAAAATAACATTTATTACGTTAATTTTTGACTAAAAAGTATACAAACATTTATTTGATGTGAAAACATCGGACGGGCTAAGAAAAACGCAACATCAGCATTTATGTGGTATTCTTGCAGCATGGCAATTATTGACGGCAGTCTTTCAACATACTCATCCACGGAATATGTGGACCCAAGAAAGGTTCCAAATTGTACTAATGTATCCTGGCATTGGTCATAAAGTTTACCAACAAGTTTTAAATGACTCTGCGCTGTTTCACGATAGATTACGCAATGTTTTTGCTGTGCCATTAATAGGGACAGAGTTACTGCTAAGTCGTTGTTGGCCAGTGCTTCTTTAAGTCGTTGTGAAGATTTCTTTGTATTGCGAACTTGACTGAAGTAGCCAGCCTAAAAAAAAAAGCAAAGCCAACAAAATAAAACACATGTAACAAACCATTATATCTTTCCACTATGCACAATAACTTACCTCCCCTCTGAGCAATTCACCGCCTGACATGGCGTTCAATTGTTCGTTTGTCATTTCCTCTGCGGACTCTACACCAGCCATCTTTTGTACAATCTCCTTAAGGATCAACAAATCCAAACTACCAAACAAAAATGTAGAACAAAATAAGTCACAAGCAATTCTTTCGAATTCCGTTCTTAACTCACCTCTTTTGTGCCTTTAGCTGATTGGCGACATACTGCAACAGACCACTCAACTCAATGTTGTACTTTTTGAAGATAGAGCCACAAAAACTGGATAAGCTTTGTAACCACACCGATATTGATGTGCCATCGTGTTTAAAACGATCTCGATCAGCCATAGCGAGAGACTCGATTAGACAATACGCAAGCATGTCGTATGAAAGTGAGGTTAAGTACTTTAAAGAATCAACCACCGGTCCGATTAGGTTGTCATAGATTTGAATTTGCAACAAAATCTTTAAATAAATACAAGAACATTAATGTGGACAAAGTTTTCGCTAATTAATTAAAACATAAAACTTACATAATCAAAGAGGAAGCCAGGAGAACAGTGACTCTGTTTTCCTATTAAGCGACCAACAGGTTTTACATTTTCTTTGCTTACACGCTTCATTAACGACTTTATGTGTTTTTGAGCATTTCCTCGACGGCGAATTAATTGCGGGTGCACCAGGTAGGTTTCATTTTTCCAACGAGCATAAATGCTATACCTGTTAAGAAGACAAAGAATGTTTTTGTCAGATTATTTTAATGGAGTTTTGAGAAGAGAAATTAACACTAAACTTGGAAAAGAGTATTTGAAAGACAGTACAATGATTAATAATATGAAGATAGTAAGAAATCGCAATGAAACAGGGGCATGACGGGGGCCCCGCAAAAATGTTACTAAGAAGGGTATTGAGAGAGCAATCAAAGGCCGTACAAAGCGAGCTCAACACTCACCTACGTGGGAATTTCCTTTCAACAAGAAAGAACTATTTGCGGAAAGTATTATGGAAAAAATATATTCTCTTAGTGTATCATTCAGAGCTTAAATTCTTGTATGAGACGTTTATTTTTCAAATCAAAACAAATAAATTATAAACTATAAACACGATGATATAGGTACATAAGAATGTCTGCAACACGAGATATAATAGCAGCGTCATTGTGGTTTCATATTGGTATAGTTTGCGATGTGAACTCCTTATGAATGCATAGTACGATTCAAGATTCAAGATTCAAGATGGGCAATGCAATCGTCGATTTTATGTCTATGGGTATATAACTTAATTTTTTTTGCGGTTTTTTTCAAAATTTGAACGTTTATTTAAGAAAAACATGTACAATAGTATTATTCAAAGTATTGCCCATCTGAAGCTATGACTTTTTCCCATCTTTCTGGCAATTTGTGGATCCCATCCCAAAAGAACTGCGCCGGCTTGGCAGCCAAGAATGAATCAAGCCAATTTTTGATATTCTGCTCTGATGTCAACCGTATTTCAGTGAGGGCGTTCTGCATCGACCGGAACAAATGGTCTGATCTCACCAAATACAGAGCATTACCTTCGCGCCATGGATATTCGGCTTTGCCGTTGATTTGGCTGGTTGGCCGGGTTTCACATATGATTTTTTGCGCTTGGGGTTGTCGTAATGGATCCATTTTTCAGCACGAGTAATAATCCGATGCAAAAATGACTTCCTTTTGTGGCGTTCCAGCAGCATTTCGGACATGCAAAACCGCCTTTCAACGTCTCTCGGCTTGAGTTCATGTGGAACACAATTTCCTTGCTTTTGAATATATCCATCTGCTTTTAAACGTTTTGAAATGGCTGCTTGAGTGACACCTAAAGATTCTGCGAGCTTCTTCGCTTACAGTTCTTCATCTTCAAACTTTTTTGGCTGCCCAGGACGTTCATCGTCTTCCAAGCCAAAATCACCACTTTTAAATCGTGCAAACCACTTTTGGCACGTTCGCTCAGCTAGCGCATGTTCACCATAAACTTCCACCGAAATACGATGACTTTCGGCAGCAGTTTTTTTCATGTTAAAGTAATGAAAAAGAACTCCCCGCAAAAACACTTTTTCAGGCACAAAGTTCGACATATTTGAGTGAAAAAATATTATTGTTGTTTACGCTTCAAATGAATGACATATACTGAAATGACGTACAATGACAGTAGCTTTCCAACGCATGTTCCAATGGAATAATACAAATTACGCTATCTCTTAGCAAACCGCACGAATTAAGTTATAGACCCAATACATTGCGATGAATACTTTCGTATACGCTTTTGAAATCAATATATGGAAGCAAGATTGATAGGGCCAATGAAAGTAGTCGAAATGGGTTCGACCGTTTAAAAATGAGACAGATACAGTTGGTATTTCAGCCATAAAGCATGTTTTCGTTTTCCCAAAAATTTCACATTATCCACGTTGAAATGTGATCATTGCCAGAATGTTGACACGAACCTCATAAAGTTTTGAGCCATTGGTTTATAGTGGCATGACGATTGACGTGGTTGACAGCATTGAGTTGCTTCGGCTTGTTTTTCGACTACATATTATTGCTGTTTTTGGTAGGCATATTGCACACTCTTCCGCTATGTTGACATCTTTCTATTACTGGGTAGTCGAGCTCTGTCTTGCCAACTTGAGTGAGCTATTTCCCTGGGTAGATATTCTTGTAAGAGCACTAAGTTCTCCTTATAATCATACTACTAACATTGTTGCCGGAAAGCCAGTGAATCGAATGCCGTTATCGCCCCCTCGAGCTTTGCATTTCAAGCCAGACTGATATTAGCATTTCGGTCACCGAGCACAACTATAACATCATTAACCTCGTCCTCAGTCTCAACATGTATCATTTTCAACCTTTAATGGCACCAGTAATATATGTCACCAGCGTTTGAATTGCCTTAGCCGAAATAGCAAAAGTTGTATAATTTTTTGCTTTTCACAGCTTTGACTGGCTTTAAGTCTTTAAAATTAACTTTTGCTTCTGCTTATGTTTCTAGAAAAATCGGCAGCCATATCATAAGCAGCAGTAAACGCAGCACAAATGAAACTCTTAGCAGTTTTTCAAACACTATGTCACATTCCACTTTCTCTTGTTGTTTTTTTCCTAATTATTTAAAGCCAAATATTCGGCGTTTGTCATTTTTTTTCAATACCCAAAACAGTGAAGGGTCCCATTAATTGCCTGACTAGTAGTAAAAAGGCCTCCTCAACTATCAGTCAACGTAATGCTGATAGTTAAATAATAATAATAATTGTCGATTTGTGCTTTTTCGTAAGATCGCAGAGGCCGCCAATTATGGAAGCCAATTTTCAAAAACGCACTGCACATTTTTACAATACAACGTCATTAGATTACTGCAGTACACAACACCGAGTGACTAAAAACACTTCACTGGCAAGAAGTTGAAACAATCTGAGAGTAACGCCTATAAGAACAGCGAAATGTTATCAAAACTACGTTTACTGGCGAAACGCAAAATATTGTCAAGACAAGCAGATTTTGTCGTTTTCGGAAAACACGTCGACACTCATCAGCCGAAATGTGTGCAGAATTATCAGGGAACTTACAGATGATCCCCAATAAGGTACGAAGGGTAAAGTTTGAAAAAGCTGTAGGCGACTCTGTCCGTTTCAGATAACAGCCGGTTAGGATATTGAACGAGCAATTACTGTGTTTTCGCCATTTTCATCAATTTTTGCCGCGCCTTTTGACAACACGTAGAAATCAAGTCTTATGGTGCCCAAAAAACTAGAAAATGTTGATTGTCAAAATAATGCCTGCAATTGTCAAAATAATACCAGACCTTATGTAAGTTTAAGGTTATCTAAATAGCACTCTATGTAGATAAGATTTTGGGTATCATGACTGACAAATGCATTGACTTGGAAAAGTCAGTGGCCAGAGTCAACCTACGACGCACAAAAATGTCACTTTCTAGATAAACCAAAGTTGTCGGGAGAATTCGAAATTCAAAGTGCGACGACAGATACATGACTTTGAAATGGAAAAACATCAATACAATGCCAAGAAATTAAATAAAGCCATCTTCATCAAAAAGCTTAAACACTTAGTCGAACAAAAGAGTCGAAAAAGGCCACGGAAATTAGGTCCAAGTTGACAAAGGACAATCCGAGAAACTACATTAGATGGCGCGTGGGAGGAATCACAGGACATAAGTAATAAGTAATAAGTTTATTTTTAGCTGTGCATTATCACCGGAGGAGGTCTTATTTAAAAATAAAAAAATTGGTTTTATCAAATTACTTACCGAAAATGATATGGAAGGTTCTTAACAACAGTCCATATTTCCTCTGCCATACAACAATTGCAATCCAAATAGGATAACGCTGGTAAAATTGCTGCGTCCAATATTGAAATTACTTCGAAATACAATTTTTCAGATTCTGTATTTGAAGGTGGACAATTCAAATTGTCTACGCCCATCTCGACGATTATTGCACGTAAGGTTCGTATTAACTTATACATCAGTACTGTATCGTAATGTAATGATGGTCCTAGAGTTATAGTCATTGGAAATGCATGGTTTCGTAGTTCCGAAAAATCTCGCGCTTGGATTGCATCAATCAGATCAGTGTCTTCGGTGAGTTTGTTCTTTTTGTGTGTGGCAGCTTTGAAAACTTTTTTTGTGTAAACATGATCGATTGCTATGTGCACCAGTGCTGCAAGCGCTTTAGCAATTGGCTCGTGCACAATGACCGACTGTTCGGGTAGTCTTTTAATTATTTTTGTTGCATTTTCCCAATCTCCGACTTTGAGTAGTCCTTCACATAATCCGAATTTTTGATTTGTTGAGTATTTGTCCTTTAACAAGCAAAATAATTGAATTAAATGAAAAATTTTATTCAAAATGAAAACTAACTTCATTGTCCTCTTTTTCTGGCTCTGGTTCAGGTTCCTTGTCTTTGTTGGTGATAATCACATTCAGTTTCCGAACAAATTCTTTTGCGCTATTTAAGTCCTTTTCCCAATCTGTGGCAATGGCTTTGTCTGATGGATTTAGCTGTAAAATAAATATTTTGAAATTAGATTTAGAATATCAGTTTGATAACACAAATTTACCCAAACGTAAATGTCCTGCAAGTCGATGACACCGTGCTTAAGAAGTAGAGCACAAATTTGAAACAGCGACGCTGGAGTTTCGCCATCAGCAAAATGCCGAAACTTATAGCCTAACACCTCACAAATAATTGACCCATTTGGCATATATAATCTCAAGAGTGGTATGAACAAATTATGGCGCTCTGGTCGAGTTTCAAAGGACTCGATGATAATGTCTAAAACACGATTTGGATCCAAATTGAAACAACCTGAAACAGATAAATAATTTGGACAATTTATGAGAAAAATACAGAATCGGCAATATCACTCCCATGGCCTGTTAAGTCTGTCAACAATTTTACAAAGTATTTGAGTGACACAAATGCACAAATTTTCTAAAAGGTTCACATTGTGTCTCTGCACAAATTTCATGCAGGAGTTGCTCAATTACTTTTTTTGTACTTCAGTACCACAATTGCGTTTAAGTTATTTGCGTAGAAGATACAATTCTAGAGGAGTTTTCCGCAGTCATTAAAAACAGTTGGAGTAGCAAGTATTCATTCGTCCTTACTGGATTATCTATTCAAAATTATTTGCAGCTTCGAAATAAATCATATAACCCTACTATACAACTATACCTGTCTATACCTGGAAAGATACCCTGAAATTTGATAATTTCACGCACGTTGGCGGCGCCGAACTAAACTTAGCTTGCTAAACTTAATCGAGTGAAGAAAGTAGTAACACTTGATTGCTCTATTGTAAATTAATGATCTTCAGGTGAAGGACATACGACTGAGGAGTTACGAGTGGCCGATACCGCAAATACCTATGGTTTTGGATAAAATAACCAGAAACGTCGGATAAGGACGGATTTATTGTTAACGTCCCATGCAAACGAAATAGCACAACGAACTAATGCAAAGCTAGGAAGGTAAAGTTGCAAAGCACAGAGTAGAAGAAAGACAAGCCAAAACCTTATCCTGACAAATATGCTTTTTTTAAATTTGAAGGTGACATAAAAAAACTCCCGATTAGTCAACCAACAACGACACCAACTCTGTGGCAAAAGTATAGAAGTATCGTCTGTAAAGACGGCAAATAAAGAAAGGACAATACATCCAATTTCACAGGCTATACATCTTCATTGTCGGAAAAATCCGAATGGAATGACTACATTTAGAATGTAGAAACACGAGTTTGGAGAACCTAGCAATTTGTCTTTGTAAAATTGAATACAACCTGAGGTCAAAGTAAAGTCGGGAAGTGTTCGTTGGGGGCATTTCTGAGGGAACCTTTTGCTGGTATGTAAATCGTATCCTAGATCAAAACGGAAAGACCTTAAATTGTGTGGGCTAGTTTTAAAGAAAAGCAGTTTGGCGGTGTGGAACACATGGGAATACAAGGAAGACGAATTAAAGTAATCTGCGTTAGAAGACCTTGGTATGTAGAATATAGCTTTCATAGGTAATATTAACAAATTTTGTAACGTTATGCTGAGCGCAAAGTCCCACCTTGCTAATCTATACGTGTCATTGGAGGTGACCCACCCAAAATATCTTTTGTTACTGTACGAGTATATGGCGAGGATCTACGATCAGAATCAGGAAAAATCAAACAGCTTATAACTGCATTGGTGTTACTTCAAAAGACTTAAAGACATCTCAGTGCAGCTGCTTACCTAACCAAAGAATTCGCTTCTCCAGAGGAGAAAAATGACGACACAAAAGATAGCTTTTACGGTTTAAGAGCAATGCCGTAGTTATGGCAAACAAGCAAAGCTAGGAAAAGGGCCATTTATAGTACAACTATCAGAAGTTATAGTCTGCACGACACCACCTCCGATAAAAGATTTGCGATAATCGACTTTGCAGCGGATCAAAACATTTTCGCAGCTAGCACGCGGTTCTCACATCTCGATACTTACAAGAGGACTTGGAGAAGTCCTGATCAATCAAGAGTCAACCAGATTAATCACATTGCGATCGACGCAAGACACTCCTCCAGTATTATGTATGTCCGAACGTACAGATGAGCCAAAATCAACTCGGACAATTACCTCGACGATTCCGTCCACCCGACATAGATAAAGATAAGATAGCCATATTTATCTACGGACCTGACTGTCGAGCAGTGCAAAGCGGCATGCGATGACTTGGTAAGAAGTATATACCAACTCATCTGAAGAATATAGTCGGGCAGAGGAAGCCTTATCAGCATTGTTGTTTCGATCAATCTTCTCAGCATCCCATGGAGGGTGAGGCAAATTAATTTGAAAAATGTACTACTCGCAGTATTGTCCAATACCCGGTTTCTAAATGAACAAAATGATGCAATTCCACGTAATGTGGCGATAGCAGGAGCTAAAATCGATTGTACGTATTTCAATTAAACGAATTTTAAGCAGCAAAATAAAAATATTGATTCCTTCCAAAAGCCTCTTTGCGATTAATTATCTCCCCTCTCCTAACAATAAAACATTTCGACTCCTACTCACCTATAAGGGATTTTATAATATCCATAATACTATTGGGAGTAACCTCCTCTGTAAAATCCTGATTCAGTTCTGTAATCAGTTTAGCATAACCTTCACTTTCCTCCCGGAACAAGTTGAAGCGCCTCTGTTTATAGCTAAAAATATGACAAATATTAAATTTCATGCAAAGCCAAATTTCATACTTAACCAAACAACTCACTAGAGCTTTGTTTTGATTTTGATAAATTTTGTGTAGAAAATCTTATTCTTAACAATTCCCGCCTCTTGCAACGTATCAATCTCGATGCGCTCCTTTATCAAAGCTTCTGGGATTATTTTCTCCATAGTTTTGAGAATTTGACAAAATATTGTTCGCTCATCTTGTGCACTGTCGCTGGCAAGCGATGTCTCAGCATCGATTATGTTCATAATGTCCAATATGACAGACGGATAATCTGGATGCATGGCCTAAATCCAAGAGAAAACTAATTTGTTACCACAAATTTCCGCAAATCATGTTGCTTCATTACGGCTCCCACTTACGACTACGTCTCCAAGCGTGGAGATCATGACTTCCTTTTTGATGTTGCACTTGATGGCTTGCCATATCAAATCGTAGATCACCTTCGAAACGTTCTTCTTGAAGTCATTGTCTTTTGTAAATATTGGACTTTCGTCATCTTTTATGGATTCTTTTAGGAATTTCAATCTAAATGTATAGAATATTGGTTGATAAGAATGTTTTTAAAATATTATTTTGCCTGATTTGGCGGTGAAATTCGGTGATAAATGTGAAAAACTCTAGCGAGATGAGGGGATTACTTACAATTCGATTCTGCCGGCTTTTTGGAAGTTTTTCCATACATCAGCACTTAAAGGTTCTCCCATTGCGTACGGATATTGCCGTCATACAGTTTTTTATTATTTTAAGCACTTAAAACTGAGTAGAAATGTAGAAATTTGAAATTATTTAATGAATGTGTTTCCTATTTTTCCCTAAGGCAAAGCGACGGCCATACAAGAAAAGTGCTTGACAGCTCTTTCGTCGTTTTAGTACAGATCGACAGCTATCATTGTGAATGTAATAGATGGTTGTTTTTGCAATTGGCAGCGGCCAGAGTATTGTGCAGTTAAAAAGAGAACATTTTTGCTAGCGTTAATCAATTTAACTTGATTTAAACATACATAGATAGTCTCCTTAGTGTTTCTTAATGAAGTACTATTACTCATTTGCCTTTTCAGGCGACTATAAAACAGCAATTGACAAGAGTTGCACTTTGTTTGATTTCTGATAAGATGTCATTAAGAGATTAAACAGCGAATCCGAGATATATAAATGTACAATCCCGAATACGAATTGTATTCGGATATTTTGATGCAGCCTAATGACAATGGTCAGTTGCGAGCTGTTAGCTATTTTAATAGGTGTACTAGTGTAGTAGTAGTACTATTGATGCTGAGACTAAGTACCATAGCTACGGGCTAGAGACTCTCGATATAGTGAAAAGTTAGTCCCGGTTCTGTACTACTTACATGTTGTTTAATTAATGTTGTAAGTAATTGGCGGACAATTGTAATGAACTTAGAATTTTGCGATGGTTGCTGAGTCTTCACTGCCGGGGTAACTGCCTGGCCATGAAAAAAATTAAAAAAGTTACGAAGCAACAACAAGCCTCGCATACGGACGGATCCACTGTTGGCAACCCATGCAAACGATCTTAGGACAACTACCTTCGGATATGCACGTGGAGTGTTAGATCTCTTAACAGGCTACGAGCATCCGAACAACTAATGGAAGCCCTAGACTGCTGCAAAGCAGACCTTACTACCATCCAAGAAACGAGATGGAATGGGCCGGGCAAAAAGAATATTGAATTTCCGGCATGTGAACAAGCGCATCGTAGCATTCCACATCAAGGCTAAATTTATCAACATTAGCCTGATATTCACGTACGCCCCCACAGAGGAGAAAGATGATCACACCAAAGATGCCTTCTATGAGCTCAACAACGAAACCCCTGGTCTGATGATGAATGCCAGCTAGCACATGCAGCTAAGCAAAAAGCACGCAATGCGGCACTGCGATTAGAACGGCTCACGAGCTCTATGAGCAGAAGAGGAGAAACGGACACCGGCTTCTCAGGAAGAAAAAGAAAGAGCATAGGAAGCGCGGAGTGAGATGCTACTCCAGGAATGAGATTCGGAAGTTTTACCAAAAGGTAATGAAAACATGCCACGGACACAAACCCTGAATCGAAGCCTGTAGAGACGAACAAGGGAACATCGTAGTAGAGTCGCAGTCGATATTAAAAATCTGGGAAGATTATTTCTGTAGACTGTATAACGGCGACGACGAAACAAATACCTCTGTCAGGCAGAATGAACCTTTCAACCTAGACGATGATGACCAACAATTCCGTCCAACCGACCTGGATTAAGTGAAAATAGCAATATCTAAGCTGAGGTCCACCAAAGCTGCTGGAGCGGACGGTTTGACCGTCGAGCCCTTCAAAGCGGCAGGCAATGACTTGGTAAGGAGCATACACCAACTGGGTCATGTATATTGGATGAACACCAATGCTTCGGTCTGAAATCCGCCCCGAGGGACAGCGCAATAGAGGAAGACCGAGACTCATCTCTTGGTCTATATTGTTGACTTCAAAACGCATTTCACTATAAAGGCCCGAAAATCGACCGAAGCAACACCTTTAGTTAAGTTCTTCGAAAAGATCACTTTGGCTTGAGGGCGATTACTGACCTCGGAACCACTTTCACGTCCCATCGGCTCCCCACGGGCTATTGTACGGCTGGAGCAGTACAAAAGAACTATATTGTTGCTGCATATCGAAATCCGTCGTGGCACAAATCTAAAAAAAATCTGAAAAAAGGTTTAATCTTAACCAATGGACACGGAACAACTAAGTTAAGTGTGGAGAATCTTTTGATGGGATACTCACCATAAACAGTAATAAAAATAAAATTATTACATTCGATTTAGTGAGCTTACTAAAGCAAGCTACTACTACTGGAACTTTGAAGAAAATAATGCCACAATAGGATCCCGAACCGATATCTACTAGAGGATGTTCCTGAAGTTATAGATACTCAGCGAAAGTTTATGTTTGTGTGTGTTTCTGATCGGCTGCAATGCTGTTAAAGCATTCCAGAAGACGGTGAAGATTCAACCGTGCCGAAGTCATCTATTGATATAGTTCACAGACCACGTGCCCGAATCTGTTTCAAATTTCTACTGACATTCTCAAGCTGCGTCATAAGAAATTAAAGAATGGGGCCGTTTCAGCAATCTCAATGGCTTATGACAGATATCACCAATCCAAGTAATGTGTTTAGGTAATAGTTTAACCTTTGTTACATGGTCATCTTTTTCCTCTTCACCGATCATTACCAAAGTCTTTACTAGTAACTACCCTTTTTAACAAATCGGCTTATTGTACAAAAGGAATGGTGATTTTAATCTGGCTCGACAGGACTAACTTTGAATAAGAATGGAATAAATTTGTTTGAACAAATAAAACGATTTCTATTGTAAATTTTTACTCAATTTAAAGACCAATCTGTGAGAATCGATGGATTCCACAGAATAAATTTATTACTCTTTTTTTTAATAACGCGTTTCATTAACAGCCCTGTAAAGCGAAATAAGAAAGCTTCTCCTAAATGGGCATCGCTTCTCATCATTTTACTGATCAAAATCGCGACAAATGCACGTATCCTGTTTATTCCTTTTCCTGATACGCTCAATTCGACTTTGGTATGATCTGCCGTTTCCTCTTCATGCTCTCAGTTTAAAGGACTTTCTAGCTATTGCAAATTTCATTGCTCAAGGTGCACACATGTCCATGTTCTTCTACAATATATTCTCACAAATATGAGCTTATTTGTTAGTGTTTCGACGACACCTCTCGTTTTTTTTTAAATAAAAGAAACTTACCGTAATTTTTGTCCCATTGTATTAGCACAATGTTTGTCGCACCACTTAGATTCATTTTCACTTGTTTCATTTTTGGTAACTATCCATTTTGCTAATAGGGTGAGTTCATTAAAGTCATCATATTTTACTAAGCACAATAGCAGATCTTTCCCGTTTTATGATATTTTTAAAAATATTCATATTTCCACAAAGTAAAATTCTCACGTACAGCTCCAGAGTCAAGAGTAAACACATGTATTCATCGCATTATACAAAAAAGCCAGTCCATATACATACATATATCTATACACTTATATGCCTACATATGCTTTGTTTTGAAGTTTTTGCTGAATTCAATAAGACGTACACTACCGTACACGTATGTGTATTCTAAATATGTATAATCGTCGACCTGAAACATCGAAGAGTTTGTTTTGAAAAACCACTCCATGCCGGCGATACATTCACCTCCGTAATGTTCTGTTCGCCTGGTGGAAATTGTGTATCGCGTGCCGGCCGTGTGTCTCGCTTTAGTAACGCGACGACTTCGTTGGCCACACGTCGACCATCGTGCAGCGCATTACGTGTCGTCGGTCGGATGGGGTAAACAACACCTCTTGCTGGGCTCGCTCTCCCTGGTTGGAAGGCGAAATATCCGGCACCACACCCTCCTCACTCTTCTCTAAAGATAACAGCAAACCAAATAACATGATTCGTTCAACAAAGTTACAGTCAACCAGCTCAAGGGGACGGAGAAACTGAAAATCCCAGTGCAGCTGACAACGCCAGCTGTGACGGGGTTTGGCCGAAGGACGCACAACGCAATCCAACCAGTGACAGTGGTACCAGTGCCATATAGTACCGTACCATCTGAACGTTCGTACGTATGTACTACACGACTGGGTACGCTCACTCTCGCCAACAGGAAAGAACGCAGAAATTGCCGGCAATGGCAGGTTGGCAAACTCGGCCGGCACTTGGCGCGGCTAATCTGAAATCAGGAAAAACAAAGACCCCGCCAAAAGAGTTTCGCTTCCCTCTTTTTCACCAGGCGCCCAGGATTCATAAACAGCAAGGTGCACGCTGAATTTGCTTAAATCACTACTGCTTGCCATGGCGGGAGTACTGTTCACTTGTTGTTTGGCAGCGATTGGCATTCGATTGGCCGGCCACGTGTCGGACACATACTCGTTTCTGTGCGCTGGTATAGTGTCTTTTGTGTAGCTATTATTGTTGGAGAAGCATACGGGAGGGTTGACGTTAATGTTTCCTCCTTTCGATTGTATTTGAGGTTAGGTCTAGTCTAGCCTGGGGTAAGCGTTAATGTTGGTGTGTGTTGGTGCGATTGTGAAACTAAACGCCCGCCGAGCGGAATTGGAATTGATTTCGGTTGTATCTTAGCCGCGCTTTTTCTCTCTTTTTTCTTGCTTTTCTTTCCTTTATTTCTCCTTTGTCGCGACTGACTGTGGTCGCATACATTTCGATGGCGAATTTGCTGCGATTAAATTTTTTGTTTCGTTTGCTTGACATTTTGGTTGGTCAATTGCGGCGCGGCACAGTTCGTTGTTGTTGTTACTGGGGTATTCCAAATTTCCCCGAATATTTGTCGTAATGCTTGCTCATTTATCAGGCGCTCAGCTGCGGGTAATAGGTATTCTTGCTTCCAGTTAGTTAAAAAGTGCTTCCAAGCGCATGAGTAGGAGTGAAACGCAAAGTAGTGGGATAGTATTTCCCCTCCCACCTGAGTGCGACTGATTCTGAGTGGTTTGGCATTCCGACATTGATGTTCAAGTGTTCAAGTGTTCAAGTGCTTTGGGCGGGGGAAGTTTTGTGGTTTTTCTTTTCTCTTTGTTGTTAGACAGAATTTGGTGAGATTCATTGCGCAAGGTGGATGAGAATGAATAGCTGACGTGTTGTCGTCATCCGCGTTACCTACCAAAGGTAGGGTGACATTTTGTGCCCGTCATTTTGCTTATTTGAGGAATAAGTATGGGGTTATCAGCAGCTGTAGTAGGTAAGCGAATTAAACTGAATAACGGCGCTGAGTTAGTGCTGAGTTTCTTGTTTTGTTTTTGGATTTGGCAAATGATAGGATAGGTAGCCATGGCGTTGCCAATTGCTATTCATTGCTTGACGGTGGCTGGATGAGGGTGTGTTTTTATACTTTTGAAAGCGGAATAAAGACTGTTTCACGACAGCATTTATAGGGAAAGCGTACTGAATATTACGTCATTGGTTGTTTGATGTTTTGTGCTGATGGCACACTTTGGCTTTCAAACGTTTTGTTGCTCGAGAACTGCGCTTTTCATTCTAATAAGACTTATGGAATCGGGCTGCGATTTTAAGACCGAAATACAATATAGGTATTATTTCAAGAATTTATTTGTTTTTTACAAAAAAATGTTACATCAAACTATTTTGTAATATTGCTTTTAATGTACGCGTATGTATGTACATACTACATATGTACATAGCAGGGTGCACAAATGTTGTGTATTCAATTATGTAGATTGAAATTATAAGGCAACTTTGTGCTACCGGCGGCCTAGCTTGTTGATCTGTGTTCTTGTTATGATGACTGATGATTTGTAATCTGACTGTAACATACATAGGTTTGTATGTAAGTATTGTTTGATTTATTAGAGTCTGTTTAATGTTTACCAATTTTCACCAAATTCAAAGATTTAGTCGACCAAGTAATTTCCTCTGCTTTCTGCTAAACTCTCGGCATCTCTTAGTGGTGTCACTAAAAATAAAATTGCTTGGCTTTGGCAAAAACAATACCCTAAGAGCCTCTTGGACATCGTCCCGAGATCTACAATTTTTTTCATCAAACATTTTCTAAAACTTCAAAGCAATTGGAAATCTGAAAGTGCTTAATCTGGAGAATAAGGCGGATGCAGTATTTTTTCCAATCGAACTCCTGTAACTGTATGCAGGTTATTCTAGATGTACGAGTATGAGGGCGTTATCCTGATGGAACATAAGTTATCTCATCGGGCCGTTTTTTCTTAAGTGCTCACTTCAATCTGCACAGCTGTTGGCAGTAGATTTCGGTGGAGATAATCTTGTTACGAGGCAACAGCTTGAAATAAGTTAATTTCTCAGCACCCCACGATACAGACATTAGTTGAGTGAAGTTCATATCTGTGATGTTGTGGTGGTCTATCTTCTAGACTAGCCATTAAATCCCATGAGCATTGAGCCCATTCGACCGGGCCATGTCTTAAGATTACACGAATACCGAACTTCTCCTCCGATAGATCAATTGTTTGACCAGCTGTGTGGCAGTGGCAGCATCTCGTGCCACATATCAGTGATGTTAATCAATTCAATAATAGGCCAAAAATAGTCTTCATTGGACCGAAACATAGCGAACATTTCCATCAACAAAACTAAAAGGTACTTCGGCATAAAATCCTCAGCACACGGTCACTTTTTGTGGATGCGATGGAGTCTATTGAAGCACAAGTGGCTTTGTTGCTGTTCAATGAACGCAATTTTACTTACTGCCAAAAATGAGCTTTGTGGCTGAACATGATTTTTCGATGAAACTCTGGATTTCCTTCAAACTTTTGTAGAGAAGTTGAAAGTTCCATCGCTTCATATAACAAGAGCCTTCAGTTTTTGATTTGATTTGATCTTTTGAAGGTGTAGACCCAGATCTTTAAGCCAAATTCGCTACAATGTGGATTACGAGATCTCCAATTCATGTGAACGGCATGAATATGACTGATTTGGTTCATTTTGAACTAAAACACTTACGACTACGAATTTATACACTACACGTATAGTAAGAACAGCCTATCTGGTGGGGCGATTATTACAACCGAAAACTGAGTCGAGCGCTCTTAAAGTTGCGTTCACCTGAATTTCAGAAGTAATTTTTAATAATTTACAAAAGTTGCTCGTTCATGAACTTAAAAATGATAGAAATGTAAACCTGACTGACGTTTTGATATTGACAGATCATAAACCTTTTTTGTTTGTAAGGAGTGGGTGTACGAGTATATCTTTCCGAAAAAATTATAACAAAATCAAAATGTCAAAAGTCAAAAAAAAAAAACCAAAATCACTTTTAATCTTGAATAATTTTTGACACGGTACTCATATTTATGAGCTGAACAATACGCCGCTTGTTACTATACAAGCTTTAATCAATAAGATGTTATTTCTTCATTATCCAAAATATCCTGTATATTGATAAAAACAAATTTACAATAAAACAGGATGAAGAACAGAAGGCCGAGATGACTTCCTTCAGGTATGGATTTAGATAGATATTTTTGACCCTAGACCGTGAACACATTATACTAATTATGGAGTAATGTCCACTGAAATCAATGATCTTTAGCAGCAACAAACTCAGTTTTTCAAAATTTTCAAAATTTTAATTGTAAAGGCAGTATTTTTAACGTTCTTAAAAAGCCCATAAAAACTATTTACCTACTATAAAAACATTTCCCGTGGCTCTTTGTTCAAAATGACAATTAGTAGTGAACGGAATCAGTATGATTGAACTGTTTGAACTGATAGACATTCAAATAGGCTTAACTCTCAAACTGCATGGTATTCTTGACATTTATGTATGTTTAGCGTTTTTAAGGAATTCTTATTCATTCAAACTTAATTTTTATTGATCTTTAATTCGCAACAAACGTACAGAAGACAACGCTTAAAAATATAGTCTTTTACACCTTTGTCTATAGGTAAGACTTAACCATGCTCCTTTATGCTATAGAAGAGATGCTGTGTAACAGTTATGCGATCCAAGCGACATCTTAAGGTTCGTTAAATAGTTTTTAACAGCTCGGAGAGTTAATGTTTGGCATTGTTTTTGAAAACAAAAAGAAATGGAAATATTCTACGCAATACTCGATATGGAAAATTTTGAAAATATCTCGGATCATTACTTCTGACTACTTCGTGTATTTAGCAGCTTGCAGGCGACACTGAATTAGTGGAAGTAAATCGTGGAATTAGGCAATTCCAGAAGAGTCTCACGAGGCTCAATTAAGTCCTCAAAAATCCAATGTTGAGTGCGTCCTTCAATTTAGTGACATAATCTGTCGATATTTTTTCAAAAACAAAATAATCAGTTCTTATGACATGTAAATGTGTGGTCCTTATTGCAAAGAAAAAAAGTTCTATAGCTCTTAAAAAAGCATACCGTTTATAAGCTACTTCAACGCATTTTTGGTAAATAATAATTGAGTGCGATTAAAATGAAATAGATAGGTTTAGTGGGGGATGCAAATTTAAAAAGGTGTATGGCAGATCGTAGATCCTCGTGGAGAATAATTGTGTTCAAATATCAGGTCTCTTTTTTCCAAGTGTCACAGAAAGTGCCTGGTCATCCAAGCACGTAACATCTTTGAATAGAAATAGATTTATTGCTGATATATAGGTAAGATCGAATCTTACTCTAAGCATACCGCAAACTATCAGTCTTCTAGATAATCACAGCAAATTACTAAAAACTTGTCGATTGCATGTCCCTTAATTTCTTACCAACCGCTTTACAGTCTGTATCAAGTGATGCAGATCAATGAAGGTATCTAAAAACAATAGAGGGTACAAGAACATCTGCGGAAAACAAGGAAGCTGAAAACGAGCGATTGACGAGATTGAAGTTTTCCTAAAAAATAAGAAGGCAACTCGACGCGAATAAAGACCTCCTGTTTTTATATACGCTTGGACCGCCCAGGACAGATCGTACCCTCCCTTAATCTATTTTAGGGCAATTTTACTTCAGACAGGGACCAAATTGGTTTATAGTTTATTTCGTTATTCTCATTAGATTTTTTAAAAAAAAGATGTTTCATTATCATTAATTTAGAGGGCGCTTCAATCCGGGGGGGATGTGACCCTCAACCAATAGGCCAAGATCTTGCATTTGCGCACTGCATTCTAAGATGTTCGAGATTACATTGTCCTGTCCCCCTCTTCTTATGTAACAAAGCTAGCTTACTTATAATTATAAAAATAATTTTAAATTTAAGCGACCAAGCATATACTCTAGAGATGCCACGAATAGTGATTTAGCCGAATACGGCGCTTCGGCCTAGAGCGTCGCCGAATATTCGGCGGCCGAATGTTCAGGAAAAAAATTTTATAAGACATACGAGTTTGTAGGTACATATGTACGTGCTGAGTTACAAGTTACAACCTGTCTCATTGCTGTGCATGCGTGCCGACAATTCGGCAGTCTTTTGTTTCATTGGCGAGTTGATCTCGTCGCGACAAGCATTATTTGCTGATTATTCATTGATTGCATCACATTGTATTACCAAAGTGGTAAGTTTGCACTTCCAAGCAAGGAGTTTTAGTTTAGTCATACATTTATCAGTGTTTATACAGTGATAGACTGTTTTCAGAAGCTGGCATTATTTATGAGGAGAAACGCAATCGTTTGCTACCAACAAATGTTGGAAAAGTTGTTCTCATTCACCACAATTTACCGTTCATAGATTTTAAGTATTAAAATAAAAAAATTTATGAATATAATGGATATATTTTTGAGTTACACATGCATCTTATTCCACCGAATACAGGGTAATATGGAAATAAGTGGCCGAATGAATACCGAATACCAGCCGAATATTCGTGGCATCTTTAATATATCCATTCGCATCGCTATTGACTTCTGATAGGCTTCCCTTAATGTTTTTTTGGCAAGGCTTTTTTTTTGTCTTCTTGGTCTTTGATTTCTGATTGGGATTGATAGACAAAATCCTTAACTACCTAAAAGTCAGATCTGTCATTTGTGATTGGTACCTATTCTTTCCGATTGGAAGACGTAATGTATCCCTTCTTGTTCACAGCAATAGATACTTGCTTTTATACTTGTTCACAAAAAAACCCATGGCAAGATTTTGAAAGTATTTGACAGAGTTTAGCACAAGCGTTTTGTCGAAATGCGTGCGATTTGAATACACAAATCAGTTTTTTAGAAATCACCTTTCGTATCTAACTTTCACTTTCAATTCAATTAGTTTTTATATACAATAAATGCTGTTGTGTTCCAAGCTCCGTCCTGCCCCCGACACTGTTTATCATTTTTCTTAATGATCTCTTGTCTACTCACGATCCCTTTTTTTGGGTGTAGAATGAAAATGCAAGCATGATAAGATCTTAAATTAACATAGTGGAATGGCTTCAAAAACTTCTGCTGCGAAATGTCTTAGTTGCCTTGTCTCTGATCTACCATACCTCTATGTGCTTGCTGGATAGGATTTAAAACCGTGGTATAAGACTTATGTGTAATACTACACAGTCAATTGACACCCTCGAAAACCGACATAATGTGTTTGTCTTACCTTGATCTGTTCTTCCATTAGAAGGGCCAGATAAGAGCATCATTGACAAAATCTGTACATACATATATGTACATATACTTACGTTTACAGTTCAACGGTAGGAGCGAAGGAATTTGATTTATTAAATACCATTTTAAATTTCCCTTAGATGATTAAGTATGGGATAATTGTTTATATACATAAACTTCCTTGAGTCCTGCCTATCCTTTCTTTCCCTCCCATGTGCGAAATATATTGTACCACTCCTTTAAACCAAGCCACACACAATAACATTCCCCTCCACTAAAGTCTAAAATCCCATAAAGTTTTACAAGGCACACAATTTGAACCAATAAATGAATCAACCCCCTTATCCATACCAATATAATCGCCCGCCATTAGACAGACCACGGAGCCAAAAAGACTGAGACCGCCATCCCACTTGAATCTCTAAAAATTCACTGACAAAAAACAAAAAAAAAAAACTTTTAAAAAAATATTGTGGGCGTTCAACACTTTCCCACAAGAAACCTACTAGGCCCTCAGAATTTACAGAAATAATTTCGATAAAACCAAGTTTATCCAACTCAACGAAACTATCCACTGCAATAACAAAAAAAAAAACACAGAAAGTATAAACAAAAAAACATCGAGAAAACTTTATCAAAAAGGGCACGCCTCCCTTCCGATTTGATTTCTTCTTAGCCATTCTCTATAGAAACCGGTCTATGACCATTACTAGCCAGTAGTCACAAGCGAACCAAAAACACTTCCAACTAAACCACTCCATTTACCTTGGACGTTGAAGAAACGTATCTATTCAGAGCGCACAGTTCCTTATTCAAATTCTTGGTCGCCTGATATTTGGAATCAATTGTGGGTCGAAGCTGACCGTCACACCTTGGCTCCCCCACAAGAAAACAATAAAAAAAAACACACAAATCACTCCCGTCAGTAAAAGAAAAAAATAAACAACCCGACCGTCATTCGGACAATCACTGACCAGGAGTGCTGCTCTTTCACCAACAGACAAGCAAAAAAAAAAATCTCACTACTCATTACCGCTAAATTAAGTTTGCACAGAACATGTTTTTTTCTATAAGACGAATTTGAAAATGTTTCCTCCTCGACATTGTGACATTTTGAAAAACATCAATAACCTCCCAAAAAAGCTTAAACGTCTAGTCAAACGACAAGGCGCTCATGAAATCCAACTACAGTCTCTGCTCCACCCGAATACATAAAAGAAAACTCATCCCAAGGCCGACAATAAAACAATTCATGGCCCCCCTCTACAATGGAATCCCCAAAAATACTCTCGTGTTCGCCCCAAAAATAAACTTGTTATAGGTAGGTATACAACAAAACTCCAAACTCTCGACTCAAATACAAGTACAACGTGACGCACGCAACGCCAAGTGCTCATCGGAGAAGCATGCCCTGTTCGGCTACCTTCACCCAAATTCTCAGATCCCATTCAAATGTCAATGGCCTTCGCGTCGTACACTCAAGATTTTGCCAAAAATGTGTCCCTGACGCAGTAGCGAGTGTCCGTCGACACGACTTGAAAATCCTTGAAATCCAAGGAGATGTCCTTCATTTGGCAATGAGCAGCACTGGTAACACAGCGCTGACGCGGTCAAGGAGACAAAACAACCTCGTTTTCATTCGAACGCCCTTGACAGAAGCGACAGGCCTTGTTGTTTCTATTTCCCCTTTCTCTAAAAGAAAAAACACGGAACAATAATAAAAATCTACAACGGCTACGACGACGAACGACGTTGAATATGACGAACAAAGCAAAACAACCCCAAGAGCAATCGCCAAGGTGAATTGAGAGACTAAAATCAACAAAATTCAAAGTGCGTCCTTGTTCAAATGGATGAGAGCCTGCTCGAAATGTTGCTGTTGTTTGGTTTTTTGTTGTTGAAAGCCTACACCAACCACACAAGTGCGGCGCCGCCACCATTCATACAAAATTGTTGTTGTTTCTAGATTGGTTTTCTATATAGTTTCCACTCGATTCTTTCCAACACCACAAACAAAGTAAAAGTGGCAGACAAAAGTCGTGAAAAGTGACCACAAAAGTCTGACTAGCTTGTATGAAGGTGGGTCATAGTGGAATGGCAGCGCCGAAGTAACCAGGCGAACAGAAATTATAGCAGCTCAAACGAGAATGGAATGAATTTTGTGTACCTAATGTCGAATTGGAATTGAGAGAAAACAAAATAAAATAAAACATGACGTGTCACCAAGTGACATTAGCCGACTCTGTTGGCTTTCATGAGAGCCGCATGTTTTTGAAGAGTGACAGCGAACTTTTGAGATCGTAACTTATCGGGAGCAATGACATTTTGTTGTTTTCAAACGATACGACGCAATGATGAACCGTGACAGTCGAGTGAATTTCGATTTCAATCAACTTCATTTTAAATTTCGACGTTAATTTTTATGGAGAAATATTTAAGTTCCATAATTTTGACATTAGTTGATTGCGGTCAGTCGTGACGTGACACTTGGACTATAAAAGAACTTAAATTCCACAATTTAAGAGTTTGTTTTTCTGTTAAGTACGAACATCTGAATTTAAAATGACAGACCAGATGCGGTATGCAAAATAGTTGTCCTTTCACGGGCAAGAAGTCAAAACAAAAACTGCAACACTTGAACTCGTTCGTTTAGTGCACTCACATGACCATCAGTTGTCACTTAAAATAAGGCAGAGGTAATTTTCGCAATTCCATATGCAAACTCCTTCTAATTAAATGTCAGGAGATGCTTTTGCGGGTTCGCAAGAACGGCAGTGAAAACTTTCAGTCTTAGTGAAACTTATTTATGAGCTGTTGTCTTCCGGCGTTTTTCTCTAATTTTAAGAGGCATCCTCCGCCTTTTGGAGTCGCCTGTCTATCATAACGAAGTGATGAATCGACAATTGAAATTAACAACGCTGCTGAAGCTGACATTCTACCAGCCGAGTTATTTAAAACTGCAAAATTGCTTGGATGATAAAATGAATGAAGGAAATCTTAGTCTCCTTTTCCTAATCCAAAAGAAATAAATAGGCACTAATCCAGGATATCCTACGAGTTTCGACAGCCACCACATTTTATCGACTTTGAAGCCGCAGCTGTCAGTCGGACAGGCAGTCAATACTGCATTGACTCTGTCCAAGCATAGAGTAAATATTATAATTTTGAAAAAAAAAAAACGGAGGTATTTCGATGACTAAGCTAGACTGGAGAGATACAAAGTTCAGGCATGGATTGGCATAACAGAATAAGGTCATAGCTTTGCCTATGCATATACCTGGCTCATCATTTAATCAATCAATTCATCAACAATTTAAAAACATGCCCGATATGCTCCACGAAATGAATGCACCATTTTTTTCATTTTATTACTATTCTATAAATACTGTCAAACAAATGAAATCAAAAGAAAATTTTCTTATCGAAAGTGACCTTAACATACAAATAAACAAACTCAGAACTGACATTTTAATCATCAGTTTTAAATTATTCAGTTTTCAAAACACGTAGATTTTAATCAGTCAGATGGCTTATATCTCATATTTAAAATACCTTGGCATAAAACTACACATATCACTTTTACTCTCCAAATAAAACAAATGAATTCCTTATTGTTCACTTAAGTTTATTTAAGAGTTATAAATTTCTTCATTTGACGCAACAAGTGCTGATACAATAGACAGAAAGAGGCTAAACTATCTCTTATACAATATCTCAGCGTCTTCCATTGGCTGGGCACCTAATACATCGATAGTGACTGAAAGAAACAGGTTGAATTTTTCTTTGTTTGATTTGTTTAACCTTCGTCCGAAGGCAAACTGATATGACATTTATATTTATGTATGACGCAGAGGTTCTATCATTATTATTAATATTAATACAATCATTGTACTAAGTACTAAGTAGTGTAGATATAGGGTTTACTCCCTTCAACCGTTCAAACAAAACGCCACGTGTTGGTCGTTTGTTCGGTTTGATACCACATCACACTATCGGGTTAGAGCGAGACTGGCAATAATGTACTAATAACACAAAGGCGCGATCGTATCAAATCTATTGACTAGAACATGCTATTAATTCTGCTCGCCTGGTATTTAGTGTCATATTTCGCACAGAATTCGTCTATCTTCGAGGTTTTTTGGATTCCAACCGACAACGCCGCATCGAATCTCGACAACTACGAACTACAACGAACACTTCCAACTCGATGCCTCATCGTGTCATCTCTATTCTTCGAGATTCACTCGCCAAGAAGTGCATGGAAATGAAAGAAGAAGATGGAGAAGCAAGCACTATTACGCGAACAATTTGAAGTCGCGCACCACTAACGGACGACACTCGTCCGATTCCAGTTGGTAGCAGTCGACCAAGCGAAAACAGGCAATCAGCCGCAACAAAAGTGAAACGAGTTGTAAGCAAAAGGCTAGCAAAAAAGGGATGAAGAGTGTGAGCGGAAACAATAAACAACCGAATGAAAGACACTTGCTATCTGTTCCTTCCCACTTGATGCATTGGCAACCAACCTGCTGCTGATGTTGTTGGCAAACTTCAAATACTACTAACTAACTGACGTTTGGTGTTTGGGTTTCAGTGTTGCTTGGTTGCTAGCGAACTAATTCATTGGCAGCCGGTGGCGAATAAGCCGAATTGGACATGAACACTGCTGAAACTGTGAAAGAACAGCACCGGAGAAGCGCGCATAACTGCCTAGAAACGGTGTTCAATCGTCGAGCACGTCTAATGTTCCACATTGTATCGGGGACGCAGGATTCATAGTATGCGTTTGAGTTGTTTCCATCTGAACTGTCAAACTTCAATGTTTTGCGCGTTTTTCCTGTCTTCTTCATCACTGTAGCACAGTTCTCTCTCTCACTTTCTCGTACATCTGCGTTCGTTAGAAGCAACCGGTAGGTTATAATAGATTTTCTATGCACTAAATTAAAAATGTAGTGTAGTGCGACATGTGACCATGTGTTCGTGTTCACATTTTGGTCGTATTTCATTGTTCCTTTCATACTTTTCGACAAACATGAATACCAGGAGGACATAACCATCGACAGTGAATTAATGTACCATTGTGGCATTAGATTTCCTAGGAAAATTCAATAGAAAAACATTAGATAGACACATAAACGTCGATAGATAGGTTGTCGGTCCCATACAAAGAGGGAAGTCCAACTATTTGGATTGAAGAGCGAATATCGTAATATACTTTGTTTGGGAGGCGATTTCGACAGACAAACGAAATACCCGCCAGACGATGAGCATGATGAATTTTATTGGGTGGTAAATAAAGTTGAAATTGAGGAGATATGTACATTCCAACAGATCAGCGGGATTATCTCATAGCTGGTCTCCTAATTTGGCTGAGTTCTAGGCAATTTGTTTGTTTGGCTTTTGAATTTGTTTGTATGGTCTGGGTGGAAAAAGTCTGCTTAGTGGATGATTAAACTGAATTTAATCGTTTGCGAACAGGCGCTCAGATGCGGTCACACGCTGCACATTTTTTTCGGTTGAAGCAGTGGGATTAGGTTTGAAGACACACATATTACCCAACAGCGTGTTGATAGGCAACTAGTGGTTGAAATGGGTATCTACGTATCTTCTGGTGTCGCTTCATTGGGGTATTAGATGGAGTATGCGCAGAATATCAACACAAAGAAAACACCGTGCTGGAGGTTATGAGGGAATCTCCACTGAGTTTGATTAAAACTTTAGATTATGATAGAAAATCGGTTGGACGATAAGATTGGGTTGACGCACTGAATTCATGTGTTGTAAATATTTTTGTATGGGCATCGGTGGTTCAGTGGTAGAATGCTCGCCTGCCACGCGGGCGGCCCGGGTTCGATTCCCGGCCGATGCAATCCTTTTTTGTTCTTTTTAAATCTACATCATATATCTATAAGTATAGACTAGGATTTCTACATTTGCGGAGGGATAGTTAGGATGTGATGTCTCAGTCTTTGGATCAAATACTCCAATATTACTTACATTGTGTCGGTTTGTTGTTGATCGCGCTGAAGTTGGTTTCTTGTCTTTTCTCCTTTTCTCCTTTTCTCCAACAGATACTTTCGTGTTGTGTGATGCTCGCCATAAATCCTGACCAAAAACACGAACGCGAGAGCACTTCGAAAGAGTTTTTGGACTTGCTGATGCGGAATCGGGCGGACTTTCGGCGTCGATTGGTAGCTATTGATGAAACCTGGATCCATTATTACACACCAGAGAACTGAATGAGTGCCCGGGAATGGACTGACGCCGGCACGAGTGCTCCGAAGCGGCCGAGGGAGGCTCAATGTTTTCTGGGATTTTCATGGCATACTCTTCGTGGACTACCTCGAAAAAGAAGAACCATCAACAACGAGTATTACGGTGCATTATTGGAGCGATTGAAGGCCGAAATCGCCGCAAAACGGCCTCACATGAAGCGAAAAAAAACAATGCGCCAGCGCATAAGAGCACGGCTAAATCAATGACTTACGGCTCCAATTGCTGTTGCATCCACCGTATTCGCCCGATTTGGCTCCCTCGGACTTTTATCTCTTCCCAAACCTCAAAAGATGGCTCATCAATAAAAAAAATTCAGCTCACGCGAGGAAATCATCGACGCCACGGAGGAGTATTTTGCAGACCTTCCGGAAAATTATTTTTCGGACGGGATCAAGAAGTTGGAAAATCGCTGGAATAAGTGTATCAAGTTAAAAGGGGGAATATACTCGTATTGAATAAAATAAAAAAACATTTAAAAAAAAACTTTTTTTCATTCCCAACGAGGTTACTTTTCACCACACCTAGTAGAAAGGGATTGTAGATGTATGAGTTTCAGCCGACCAGTGTATGCTGGTATGTCTTGACTTTTATCCAAGGGAAGTCATTGTAAAGCAAATGTAAAGAGATTCGGAAACACAAGGGCTGAAGAACTTCTTAGACCAGGGTTCGATGAAGCCAAGAGCAAAGATGATTTAATTTTTTATCACGATATCAATGTCTTATCTCAGATAACACCTAAATCGCACAACTCATTTACTCACATAACAAGATTGAAGGTCAGATAGCAACGAGTTGTAGTGGAAGTTCCATTTCTATTTTCACTATACGAGTTCCGAAAAGTTGAAGGCTTTAGATCTGCCTTTGAGAAATCCTTGTCAGTTTTGGGAAAGAATAAATTTACTATGGAACACATTATGTCATAAATAATGGTCTAGAATGCAACTTAAGTCAGCTTAGCAAATTGTCGATACTCGTACTTTGAAATATTGTTTTTGCAACCTTTTTTATGTAGCGGAATAGAATAATAAAAGACGTGTTTATAAGAATAACATTTTGTTAACGAGATTTAATAAATAACCACCTTAGCTTTAGCAGGGCGACAATTATTTATATGAGTGAGACATAAATTTTACTGTACAATTACGAGTTCACGGTGCTGGCCATTTGTACAATCTATTGATTGCTTATCTTAGGTTAAAGTATATTAACCGAGTCAACCATTTTAGCCGATTCGACAGTTTGATTTCATTACTTATTCAGTGGGCCTTGTGCTGACTGCAACTCAAATGCTGATTCATCGTTTTGGTGGAGTTAGTTCGCTTAGGATTTGATTCATAGGCAGACGTGTTATAGGTTGAGAAAAATTTCACATTTCTTAAAAAAAAACATAGGGGTAACAAAATTTTATCCATCAAAGAAAATCATAACATCATCGATTTTTTGCAGAATCGGACCTTTTTTCTTCCTAATTATGGGTAATTTGGCCTAATTTTTTGAGGACTTCGGACAATTGACATTGGCAACACTGGTATTAATGTGTATACTGCATATGGGCTCGGCAAAGAATTCGAAATGCGGTTCTCTATCTGATGTGATTGTTCTTGGGGTTCTTAACCAATTCTGAATGTCGAAAAGGAGGACTACACGGGCAGAAAATGGCCTATGTAATAAATCCATTGTGCCACGCTTGACAATGGTTTGATTAAATCCATTTAGCAGGCGCAAAAAACTGGGTTATTATTTCCCGATAGCGTTCCCCATTGACTGATCGCCTCTCAAAAAAAAAATTGATCTAGTGATGTCTCCATACTAAAATTCACACCAAAAAGTGTCTCGTTTTGAATGGAATTTCTTTTTAGCGCAAAACATGAAGGCTTTCGCAAGTTCATTATGTTTACCAACTTTTTTTGCTGTATATGGTCTGTAGTTACGAATTGTTGAGTCTGCTTAATTTTTAAGGCATTTTGACGTGAATCTTTGGTAAGAATATTTTGCGATGTGATTAAACTATTAGCCACAATCTCGAATGGATATTCGCAAACTGACGGCCATGTTTTGGCGAGCAGCCATGAGATTTTCGGGTGGACCTGGAAAATTGTATATACCAAAAATTGGATGCGATTTACGAATCGGGGCAGTTAAAAATTTTCCCTTTTCTTCTTCGTATCCTTTTATTAAACCTTTCCTCGTTACACGAACTTATGCGTAACGAGTTTCCCATTTTTACTGTGTCGCTGCTGCTCCGCTTATGGGGTAGGCTAGTGTCGCAGACTGCAGTTAAAATTTCTCCTTTTTTGAAATAATGTTTATTTATTTATCTTTCGTTGTTTTTTGGACAACGTAAAGATATAATACAGAAAAGTTAGTGTTGGTACTAAAGGTATTGTAAATCACTTCTGCAGACCAATAAACGAATAGTTGACCTTTATTCCATCGCTAGGCATAAATTAGCTTAAGCAAAACATGATTACTAGAACCGATAAACTTCCTGCGAAGATATTTCAGGAAGTGGAAGATGGTAGAGTGCTTTCACCAACCGATTTTCAAAATATAAACAGAGAAAAGTACATATTATGTCTGACGAATGACACCTCAGGCTGTCCACAAAAAGGGAGCTACAACATTAACATCAACATAGCAAAGCCTTGCCAAGAAACTTTAACGACGCCTTATTTAAGAGCTCCCTTCTACTTGGGTTTCAGAAGAGTGGAGGTTGAAGAAAGCAGGTGAATTTATCGTTTGAAATTAACTTTCTTTGATGGATTTTTTTTTTCGTCTCGTTTGGGTTAAACCGCCACGGCATACGCGGATGACGTGGTCATAATAGTGCAGAGAAAATACTTAAACATTTTAAGTGAGATCGTGGAGCCGATCAGCACTTGGGCATGTAGCTGTGGTCTCAATGTTAATCCCCTCAAAACGGAACAAGATACCGCAATTCACACTCCCAAAACTCAGCGGAGTGGATATGTCCCTATCGGATAGAGCGAAGTATCTTGGCGTGATTCTGGATAAGAAACTGAATTGGTATCTCAACGTAGCATAAAGAACCAAAAATGCATATAATGCTCCTTCCATATGCAAAATAACTGTGGGAAAAATTTGAGGCCTAAAACCTGCTATGGTGTACTGGCTACATACGGTAGTGGTGAGACCCATACTGACATTTGGCGTACTAGCATAGTGGAAAGCAACAGCAGAAAATGACCTACGGAAAATTAGCGGCGGTTCAGAGAACGGCTTCCATAGCCATTTCAGGAGAACTCCATAACACCCCTACGGCAGCATTGGACACCTTTCTCACCTAACACCGCTTGATTTACAGATAAGATGATTGGACCAAACGAAATTGCAGTTTTCACAGATGGCTCAAAGACTGAGGAAGGAACAGGTTCCGGTATCTTCTCGTAGGACCCAGAACTAAGAGTGTCCATAAGGCTACCGGACACTAGTAGTGTCTTCCAATCAGTGGTTCTAGCTGTCCTCAGAGCGGCTCAGCTGATGCAGATGAGATCCGTATCCGATTGAGATATTGCTATCTACATCGACAGCCAGGCCGCTCAACTCTGACACGGTCAGGGGCTGTTACACAATATTGTGCTGGGTGCCAGGATACTGCGATATAGAAGGAAATGAACAAGCGGACGAGCTTGCAAGGAGGGCTACTCGAAAATAGTGAGGTTGCTAATGTCAATTGTCAAACCACCCCTCTGCACGGTAAGGGGCACTATCGAAATAAAAGACCATAAAGGCCGCCAGCATAAAGAATCTGGAAGGACATAGGGTCAGAAAGGCTCTATGGCCACTTCTCGACAGATCTATGAAGCTTATTAAGCTGAATGGGGAAAGGCTCAGGAATACTGACAGGACACTGTCTCCTGCTGATACACGCAAAGAGACTAAAACTGACAAATACAGACACATGCAGATTCTGCGGGGATCTACAAGCGAAGGAAATTCTTAAGAAAATATTAAAGAAAAACTTAAAGGAAATAGACGGCACGGATTTCAAAGGCCCTCTTGGCTTTTGTAGAGAAATTAGGTGTTTTAATAGGGAGACTGTTTAGGTTTTTGCCCATTGGAGTTGATTTCAGTTGGACCCACAGGGGATCGCGATGGGCCCGTTTTGTGTGCTTAGTGTTGTGTCTTATGGCACACCCTGTTTAACCTAACCTGACCTAACCTTGGGTTAAATCGCTTCCGAGAAGATATGTCAGTATGTATGCCAGCGAATTCAACGATCTGCGCCTAAAATACTCGCAGCTTGTCGATGTACAGCAAATTAAAATCAATGCCCTACTCATTTCCAGACGGACAGCGAAGTAGTCCTCTATTTCTAGAACTAGTCATCTAGTTCTAGCCTTAGGAACCCCACGTAAGAAGTTCTCAACCGTCTTTAAGATCACAACTGCAGGTAGGAGCTAAGCACGGTGCTAACTCCTCCCTTTCGAACTGCCAATCATGGACGGTCTATTGCAGAAATTAGTTTAGCAACCTGTCTAGCATTCATTCGATCATTTACATTCCCGGTCCAAAACATATTTTAAATTTTATTATTTATACCGTTCCATAAATCGTGTTTTATCAGTCCAAATCGAAATCAAATATTCAATGAAAACCTCTTGCAAACATCACGAAGCACACTTATTTGCTCTTTCCATCAATACTGGTCGTCCTCTCATATTCCATGCACAAGCAGACTGTGTATGAACACTGCACCAGTTCAATTTTCTAAAAAAAAGACCGACAGTCAATGAAAATGATACAAAGTCGATTGCATTTCTTTTTCTTTGCTAAACGGCAGCCTGTCTTCTGCCAAGTAAACGAAAGAAGCTACAACAACGTCACTAGCTTGCACCCGCAAAACCTGCCACCACCATGGAGATGCCTTCTGCACCAAATGCACTCACCGGCTCCATGTGCAACTGAAATTGCATATCCATTTCAAGGATTTCATTCTCCTCCGAGGAGCCTGAATTTCAAGGTTACATCCAACAAATCCACCCAATCGAGGCTAAATATCATTCCTCAAGGGTCACCATTAGACGCACTATTGTCCTCTGCAAATCCTCATTCTACCAAGTGCTCAGAAATGCCAGATCACACCAGAAAAGCCACCACAGCCAAGCAGTTGCTGCACAAAATTTTTCTCTCTTAATCTTCCCGGTCGATGCAATTTATTTTAATTTTTTTTATTTTTCGCAAAATATATACAAAATAAGAAAAAACAGCAGAACACCCAAAGAAATCTTTAATAATGTCAAAACAGAAAAAAAAAGAAAGAAACGATCGTCTCGAATAAATGCAGCGCTGAAATGACGCTGATCGAGCCGAACAAAAACAACAACCAGCCGTTGGTTTCGCACAAACAAAAGCACAACAAAAACGAAAATTATTTTCAACAAACCAGAAATAACGTATTGGACGCGTCACTACTGCTCCGCAACCCTCTTAGACATCAAGGAACTGTTGCAAGTTACGTTGTGAGCGCAACGAACTCCTCGTGTAAACCGGTTGCCCGTCAAAGTTGATTTCTGCAACTACAACAACAAAGGCAGAGCGATCTTTCTGCTCCCAAAAATAAAATATAAAAAATTGGCGCTATGGGACAGAGTGTACATGGTGCAGATACTCTTGCAGGCATCTCTGCGATAGCTGTAGCTCCCGCCCTTCTGATCTGCGATCAGTGTGTAGCGTGTGCATTCGATCGCTGAGGAACTAAAAATAAATAATTTTAATAAATGTTATCGGTGCGCGCGTAAAGCCGTGTTTTGTTTTCTGAATTCCCATTCCACGTGCAGATCAATTCGGATGCACACGCATCTTGTCATCCAGTGATCCTTGGGAGTAACAATTTAGCTGGAGTACGAGTATATGACAAGATCCGTTATACTCGCATATGGGAAATCAGCTGACTACTTCCTATTGTGATGTGGGTATGGGCTTACTCATATTAAAGGCAGCACATCAGAACGCGTCACCAAGTATTCAAAATTAACGAAATACGGCGCCAAGGGATCTAGCATGTGTCGTGTTGACAAGTTTGGGACGTTACGTATGCAGGGCTTGGCAGTAACACCATGTCTGGTACATATGTAGATAAGTGAAAAGGAATTGTTTTTCAGCCTTTAAAACCTTTCATATGTACAATACCTTGTAAGTAGAGCCAAATTGCGCCCAATGTATTCCAGTTGAATACTTAGTACTATAGATCTAAGGACAAAAACTTAAAAAAGAAACTTGTAATTTCGGCCTGAAATTGCGCCCATGGAATGAATGTCGCTAAGCTAGTGTCATACCTGACCGACTTAAAATAGCCACTGCCACTGGAGGCTAGGAAATAATTAACTTAACAACCTACCTACCTATGAACAGTGTTAGAGATTTGGTATTCCTTGTTGTCTCGAACCTGGGGCCTAGGATTCGGTGGATACACCTACTTCGCATGCAAAACCAGATATTAAAGAGAATTTTCCTCAAAGGTATTCAATATTTATTCTGTTTTTTTGCCTATCCTCAACAACTCAGCATCGTATAGTAGGACTGGCGGGACTAATATTTTACCATGCACTCTGAATCCATTAGTTTAACAATCGAAGGCTTTTAAAAATAGGTCTCCATCATATCTCCACTAGCATCTTATACGTAGTTTATGGTGTTGCTTACCAAAGTTATTATTAGGTGGTGGACAGATGCTTCTTTCTTGGGACAGCATTGCTTGCTTGTTTCATTTGCATTCAGTTTAACTAGTTCCTTTCCTTATTTAACTTCCGTAAACGCCTCTATACCGACACGCTGGGAGTTACAGATTTTCTCATACAACGTCGCCTATCTAAACAGTTGGACAGATTTCTTAAAAATATTGTCTTTGTATTTATATCTGCCCTGCGATGTTCTGTTCCGGCACCATACTGGGAAGCACACAGGAAAACGCATCTTCTTGGCAAAATGCAGTACATGTTCGGAATAGTTCGAAGGAGCTTTGAATCGCGTGTTTTCCAACATCATACAGTCGATCATTCGGACTAGAAGCTAACCGGTACTTGCCGATAACAGTGCTCCAGGAGATTAGAGATATTTACACATAATGTTGGAAAGAATCTTATACACGATATTAAGTGGGAAAATGTTTCGATAGTTTACCATCGAATACGACGAATGTTAAACGAACAAGCTCAATGGGTAGTCATAGGTACAACATTAAGCACCGCCGGGTTGAGGAAATACAGTGCAGATTACCAGGCTAGGAAATCAATGAATCTCTCGCTCCTTATGGAGATTTTCGATTTTATCTTAACTTTTCACCTATTTTAACGGATACAGGATGGTACCAAATCTATTCCGTGATAGCATCAAATTACAATGGATTACTACTGGTACCGGCATAAAGGGCTGACCAGAATGTATTCAACTTTTGACAGTTCGATATAAGATACAGATTCAAGCTTTAGATTCACATTCTGGTCAGCCCTTTATGATTGATGTTTGACAATAAGCTGTACTCGAAACAGTGGAAAAGCATCATCTGCATATGAAAATTTGTAAAAGTAGTAGAGGAGTCGTCGCATTTTAAGATCGTTTCTTACTTCCATACAATCTCGATCAAAAGGAGGAGGAAATTCTGGTTGGACAATACCAGAAGCTACACCAAGAACAGAGTTACAGAGGAAACATCGAGATTATACACAAAAATTCGCTTAAAAATTGTTAGTACAAATACTTGTAAAAGACAAAAGACTCAACGTATGTAATTTGGATCAACAGCAGAGTATTCTGTCAGAAAAGGAAATTGGTGACTTCGATGATACAACATAACATTACAGTTAATAAAGTACTTTATAATATAATATGTTTTCACTAAACAGACTATTTGTCGATGTTGGGTGTCCCATCTTGTCTCGTTACATAGGACATTAGAAAAATACCAGTAATCTTAGGAAACGCCTCGATTTGGAGAGATCCCTGGACGGGTTGGTAACAAAATACCTGCTGAGCTGAAGATATCCAAGACAACCATGAAACGGATATTGACAGATTAGGTCGATCTAAAGCCTTATATGTTCCTTCCAAAAAAGACATAATCTTATCGATGCCAAAAAAAATTAGATTCGATATTGAAAAGGAGCTGTTGCGCTTTCACGAATGTGTCTAATTGCCGAATATCGTGTTCTTTGATAAAAAAATTTCGAATCGATCAATTCGATCAAACAGCATGATCGTGTTTATTTAACGGAAAATTCATGCGAAAGTTTAAGCCTTCAATTGGCCACCAGAAGTAAAGCGCCACCGCTTCTCATGGTTTCGGCGGCTGTGACGGGTGATGGGCGTCCGCCGCTTGTATTTTTGGACAAGGTGAATACGAATGTTCACCGTGAAAGTGTTTTAGAAGTTGCTTGGAAGCCTTGGCCAATCAAACATTTCGGCGAGAGAAAATTGACATTCCAACAAGACTCTGCACCAGCACACAAAGCACGCTTTACTCAATAGTGATTAAGAAAAGCAACGTCTTTTTGTTTATTTCATCGGCACAACTAAGTCTATTGTCTCTAGATGCAAATTCAATTGACTTTTCTTTATGAGGGGTATTGCAGGCTAAGGTCGAGTGTGAATGCGCTCAATTTGAAATTCAATTTCAAATAAAAAAATACACTTTTTGAATCTTCTCACAAATGCACTGTAAGTGAATTACCAACATTTATGTGGCCTGTAAATTGTTAGAATTTGGTAGAAACAGTGCAATTTGTACGTAATGTTTAATATGTGTGTGCAATAGATTGACGTTTTCGTGTATTATATTATTATTGAAACCATGAGAAACTGGTTTTTGAAACGACTCAAATGTGGAAAGTTTGCCATCTATGTTAGTTCAATAACGCATTGTTTGCAATTCACATGTATTCGCAGGCAGGCGTAGAGGCAATCAGTGGAAAGCGCTTTTTGGAATCCCAAAAATCTAGAAAGTTTGCCATATATGGTAGTTCGTCTATGGGCTGATTTAGATTTAGAATAAAGATTTGTTCATGCAGTTACGGAGGACCACCATTGGCAGGTAAGGCGAGTACTATCCTACAAACTTTATTTTTGCGCTGCGGACCTAATCCAAGTATGGGACAGTCACCAGTCATCCCGATCAATCGCCGCGCGATTGACATCAAGTCTGGAATCCAGGTGCTTTATAAAAGTAAAAGAAACCTAGCCAACGCACAGGATAGATGCGTTAACCATTCCAGCAGCTGGTTAATAGGTATCAGGTAGAGAGCCTTCAAAAGAACCTGTCAATAAAGAAGCTGTCTGGAATCCCAGCTATCTAAAAGATGCACCAGCTATATCTTTGAAGGAAAACCGTTTTCAGTATCAACCTATCGCGAGAGCCAGAGCACTAACCTAAGTCCTCTCTTATGAGTCTGGGTGGAACACTTAGCTGAACATTTATTGTAATTTCGCGGCTTTTGGAAATGAAATTAAATGTTGCTGCTCACCGCGTGTGAATCTCACATCTCTTCGAATAAAATGTATTTTATGCCATTGGAGGGCAACCAAAATCATTGAGGCATGACCATTTACATTTTCAACTACCAAGCTAAACTATTAAAAACATGTATTTATACCTACTACTTTTAATAAAATAAATTATATTTAAATTGCATTTCATCTGGCAGTGTCGTTCATAAAGGTAATAGATTTGTCAAATGTCAAACATTTCACAAAGTTGCTTACTTAAAAACAACATTCGAAAGCAAATTTAGTTTTCTTTTAATATTCTGTTAAAATAAAGTGATATTGTCAAATTATTTTTAATTTTATTATCCATTCGAGCAAAGGAAAATATAACACAATGGCCACAGCTTTTGATGTTGGTGCAAATGAAGGGCCCGGTTTTGTGGGCATTCGTTTCTGTCAGGAATGGTGAGCGATCCTTTCAAATAAATTTCTATAATTTGTGAAAACAAATATTTATTTCTCACAGTAACAACATGTTATATCCCAAGGAGGATAAAGAAAACAAAATCCTTCTCTACGCTTGCCGGAATTGTGATTACAAGCAGGAGGCCGACTCCAACTGCATCTATGTCAACAAAATTATGCACGAAATCGAGTAAGTTTCTAGAAGTTTCTGTGCGTTTCCGCTGGTATTAAGAATTCCTTGTTTAATTTAGTGAACTGACACACATTGTGCCGGATGTAATATCGGATCCAACACTGCCACGTACAGAAGATCATGCGTGTCCAAAATGTTCTCATCGCGAGGCGGTATTTTTCCAGGCGCAAACCCGACGAGCTGAAGAGGAAATGAGACTTTACTATGTTTGCACAAATCAGAATTGTACCCACAGATGGACGGAATAGATGCGAATAAAATTTTGTTTTGTTTCTTTTTTTAGATGTAAATTGTGTGTTTTATTTGTTAAAGCCTGCAATATCTTTTTCGTATGATGTTAAATTTAGTATTTCTCTTCAACTGTTATCCTGAGCCTTAGTTAGGAGAGTGCTGGAAGTTGTTGTTCTGGTGTTAGCTGCAGATCGATACGCAATTGACAATGAGTCAAAACACGCATGATTGATGCACGTTTAAATATGACTTATCTCTAAAACCCCTTCCGAGGTAAAGCATCGTCGCAATCGCGAAAATACAGGTTGGCGAGTTGGAGGAGAAATTTAATTTTTTGTTTCCGAAACTCGATTGATAGGTCCTTCTGCTAAGATACAAATCAATAAAGTACGTATGAAGGTGTGGTGCGGCGTATTGATTCAAGTAAGGAACTACGACACCTAGTACCTACTACCGCTAGAGGCAAAAGTGTACTGAAACAGGGTTTCTGGAGCTGTGTCATGTATTTTAGCGTTCACATAAAGAAGATATTTATTATTAAATGTAAAATTAACACTTAACCTGTTCACTAGGTAAAACGGCATCATCACAACCATGTGCAGTGCCTGCTGGATAGATAAAGTAGAGTTGAAAATTCTGAGGATGTGCATTCGGTTCATGTCCTCAGATGTACATACAACAAGCAAGAGGTACTCAACGGAGGAGTTAGCGGTCACACCCACTGTCAGGTCAGAGAAACCTTTATATGAAACCTTGAAGAGGGGGGCGCGGTTTTGAATAAAAGGCCCGTAACAGTCTACTTGATGCCGAGCAATTAGCAGGGGCTTTCGACTGCGATCATGCACCGCCGTCAAGGAAGTGGGATAGGCTAAGCTGGGTACAATAAGTATGCAAAATTGTGACATCTACTATCGTGATTCCTACAGGAAAAAGAAACGACTTGTATTTTACTGCGGATATGTGGTTCAAGATGTCTTCAACGAGAGTGAGCGTATCATGACAATCCGCATTAAGGTTAAATTCACCTAAGCCACCAAGGAATGTTTCTACGATCTCCTCGACAAGACATATAATCAATGTCCTAAGAATGCCATAAGAATCGTTTTAAGTGATTTTAACGCCCAGATAGGCAATTAGATGTTTGTTAGGACAGTTGGTAAGCATAGCCTGCACGACACCTAGCAACGGACTTTGACTTATTGACTTTGCGGCGAAACATAACCTCATTATAGCAAGAAAGGGATTTTTTCATCTCAATATACACAATGGGACAGAGCAACCTCCGGATTATGACCAATTTGCGATCGACGTAACAGCCCACATTAACTCAGGTCAGTACCTTGTTGCAGCCAAGGTACGAATGCGAATTTTCCAAGCACTACATCGAAAAAGAATTAATGAGTGAAGATGTAAAGACGAAAAGGCAAGGAGAGTCTGTATAAGATTTTGGTCATCATATGCTTTCACTCTATGAAGGGCGGATGAAGATATCCTCGTTTTGAGATAAAAATGCTTCGTACAATATTCGGTCCCATTTGCGTGGACGAGATTTGGTGGAGGATATTAAGCCATGAATTTAAGGAGCTGTCAAACGACTATCAGTAGATGTGCATGAGTCGTCTTAAAAGGCTAGAATATGAAGAGCGAATGGACAACAATGTCTTTGAATATAACCCGGAGGGACAGCGCATTAGGGGAGGACCTTTTATGGCGTGTACACGGTGAACTCTACAAATTTGGACTGAAGGGGGTAAGCTATGGGCCGAGCTAAGTGCATAGGTTTGTCAGCTTATGTCCAGGTTCGTCCCGAATCCAAGTACGTAAGCCGGCTGAACACCACAACATAAGGATTTATTGAGCACTTGTAATTAGACAACAGCAGTAACAAAGCATTGCTTTCATTTTTCTCAATATACAAAGTCAACGAAAAAATGAAATTTGGTGATAAAAAAAACTCAGTCAACATATGATCTCCGTACATAAAACTAGATCTCCCTCTTCCTCTCCTTCTTGAATCAGTAAAACTTCGGTTGCGAAATGAGGACATTTACATGACTTATCAAACTGGCTAGACTGAAGAAAATGGGATAACTATTTTAATTGCGTTGTCTGATGGAAACACATGCTAGAAGATTTTAGGGTCCTTCTAAAACTTTGCAAAAACTCTCTGTGCGATAATTTGACTTTGTGTAACTGTCACACACTATTGACCCTAAGTACTTCTGAAAGGATAGCTCATGGTTAAACTAGGTGTATGTATTCACGTTAATGCAGGCTTTAATGGTCTGTTAATAAAACTTATACATATATCGTGGTATTTGAAAATAAACATTCATCCTACCCTATTGTTTGGGTGTCACTGTCCTTCTACAATTCACCACATTTTATGGATGGCAGATATATTAGTTTTGAATTTGGTTATATCTTTTGCTTACTTCTGGATTTCGCCTGTGATCAGTTTCCTTTCCTAAAGGTCCTTCCATGAAATGAGCAAGAATAAGGTGGAAACTACTGCTCAGTATTCTAATACGAGTATCCGCTTAAGCATTGCGGAACAACATCCTGTAAAATAGAAAGAACAATGACATTTTTCATTTACGAATTAGTCGTGTCATTTATGTATGAAAATTCACATCAGTTGAAAATGATGCTTAACTAATACTCGTATATTACTCAACGTTCATTCCATATAATTCGAAATTGAAATGTCAACAATGTGACGTAATGGCAATCTGACATTTCCTACATGACCTTCGTTGCAGAAATTGTTCTGATTGCGCACAACTCTCTATTGTGAACACTCATCTTTGAATCACGATTTCGGTAGACGAGTGCGTGCCTGATGCAATTTTGCCCTCATTTATTGAATATTTTCAGACAGAAAAGTTTTGAAATAGTTAAAATTTGTGATTTGCTTGGAGTTTAAAAATCTCAAACCCAAAATGCCAACTGAAAAGTTGAAAAATTTAACACTGGGTAAGTTGCGGAAAGGGTTAGGTTTTCCTTCAATTGCCATGTCGGCAAAGTTACTAAAAATGTTTTATATCTATTTGCAGAAGCAATTTACACTTCCGAAAGCAATGGAAACGATGAGACTGGTAAGGGTACACAGGAAAACCCCTTTAAGAGTATTTTACAGGCGATGCGTCATGCTAAGAAAGATCCATTCCCCACGATTTATGTGGATGCAAAAAACCCTAGCGATGGATTGAAATATGAACCAGCTGCAAAATCTCAACTGAAAAAAGTCCAGAAAATTTACAGCCGGGAAGTTATGAAGAGTGCTGACAAAGAGCATCGTGAAGCTGAGGATGCTGAGAAGAGAAAACAAAATTTGGATGAAGCACGAAAGGTTCTCATCGCGGAAGATCCCAGTTGGCCGACAGCGACACAAATTCGCATTGAAGAAGGATCTAAAAGTCGTGGAATACGTGTAAGAATCTACGGATGGGTCCATCGATTGCGTCGGCAGGGAAAGGGGTTGATGTTTGTAACGCTTCGAGATGGAACTGGTTTCCTTCAGTGTGTTCTCTCGGACAACCTGTGTCAGACTTATAATGCTTTGACTTTGACAACGGAAAGTGCTGTACAGCTTTTTGGAACCCTTAAGACTGTTCCTGAAGGCAAGACGGTAGGAGAATTGATTTTTTTCTATGTGCAAGAATCGTTCCTTATCATTTTCATACATTTAGGCACCTGGTGGCCATGAATTGACCGTGGATTATTGGGAGCTTATTGGTTTAGCTCCAGCTGGTGGAGCCGAAAGTATTCTTAATGAAGAGGCTCTTCCAGATGTACAGCTTGATAACCGGCACATCATGATTCGTGGTGAGAACACTTCAAAGGTTCTTCGAATGCGTTCTGCGGTTATGCAGGCATTCCGTGCCCATTACTTTGATCGGGGTTATACTGAGGTGACACCACCGACTTTGGTCCAAACACAGGTGGAGGGTGGTTCGACCCTGTTTAAATTACAATACTTTAGGTAAGGTGTTATTAATGACGGCCAGTTATCTAATTTAGTTGGTTAATAAATTTTCCTCTCAGTGAAGAAGCATACTTGACCCAGAGCTCACAGTTGTACTTAGAGACATGTCTGCCAGCTTTAGGTGATGTGTTTACCATTGCACAGAGTTATCGCGCAGAGCAGAGTCGAACACGTCGTCATTTGGCCGAATACACTCATATTGAAGCTGAATGTCCCTTCATTACTTTTGATGATTTATTAAATCGTTTGGAGGACTTGGTCTGCGATGTTGTCGAACGAGTACTTAAATCGCCCCTGGGTTACTTGGTAAAAGAACTCAATCCCAATTTTGAGGCCCCGAAGAGACCATTCAGACGTATGAACTATTCCGATGCAATCAAATGGCTTAAGGAGAACAACGTTAAAAAAGACGATGGCACATTCTATGAATTTGGTGAAGTAAGTTTAATAAAATCCAAATAAATGCATGGACAATGTTGATGCGATTGTTTTTTTTACTTTTAGGACATTCCTGAAGCCCCAGAGAGAAAGATGACAGACACTATCAACGAACCGATTATGCTGTGCAGGTTCCCAGCTGGCATTAAGTCATTCTACATGTCCAAGTGTCCAGAAGATTTGGAGTTGACAGAAAGTGTTGATGTGCTCCTGCCAAATGTGGGTGAGATTGTAGGCGGATCAATGAGGATCTGGGATAGTGAAGATTTGCTTAAGGGCTATGCACGTGAGGGAATTGATCCAAAGCCTTACTATTGGTACACTGACCAAAGAGTGTACGGTAGTCAACCACATGGTGGTTATGGTCTTGGATTAGAAAGATTTCTATGTTGGTTACTTAACAGATATCACATTAGAGAAGTATGTTTGTATCCAAGGTTTTTGGATAGATGTAAACCATAAATTGGCAGGAAGGGGACACAACAACGCTTTGCATTTACTGCTTAAATATCAAAACACTATCGATTCACGCAATGAATATTGAATCTGCTTTTAATTATGAAATTATTATCGGTGTACTAATAAAGACTCAAAATTTATGGACAGTACAGGATTTTTTTTCTTGGGATCTGTTAATCAAATGTTTATTTCTATTTAGCAGTAGTGAGTTGGACGGTTTTCAACTTAAATAAAATCAATTCTGGGGCAGGTGGTGCTTACTTGCTTACTTTAAGTGGCGCTACAGTCCGGGGTGGACCTGGACCTCAGTCAACAAGCATCTCCAGCCAGCTCTATCCCTAGCTAGTTGCCTCCAGTTTTGCACGTTAAGTTGGCTGAGGTCCCCTTCCACTTGCGTGCGCCACCTGATACTTGGCCTTCCTTTACTGCGCTGTCCCTCGGGAGCAGATTCGAAGATTTCGCATTGGTGTCCATACGCTCTACATGACCCAGCCATCCCAGTCTTTGGATCTTCACTCTTCTGGTTAGGTCGATGTCGCTGTATAGTCAGTGGCAGGTGGTTCTTGTCAGTGTCATATTACAAACAAAGTTACATGACCTTTTCAAGTAGGATGATTTGACTGCATATTTTCAGAGTTTGTCTTGATTTTTGCATTGTTGGACTGAAGACAGTCTTCTACAACCTTGGAGTTGAAGTCGCCTAGAATGATTTAAATATTGCTGCGTTTGCATGACACTCTTAGCTATGCCGTACTTGACATACGTAAAAGGATGGGCAAAAACAGTCCTAATGAAGAGTTGTTTTGCATAAATACAACAATAAAGTAATGATAATCGCTGTGTCAGGTGCGTTATATATAACAACCCTGTTTTCTAGCAGCCCTATCGCGGTGCGGCGAGTTTAAGCTGATATTTCGCAAAGATATCATCCAGCCTTGTAGGGGCATCTTCCGTACTGATGTATATACTCAAATCGCTGCCCACAACGATGGGAATCGAAAACCGACGTTATTGTCTGAAACATTTTTAAGATATTTAGTTATGCACATGAGCTCTCTAGTAAATGTCTGCAAAACCTACAATTTAAGATTAAGAAATAAACCAATACTCCTTAACCTCTCGGAGTAGCAAACCGACATGAAATCTGTAATAATCAAGACAGATAGAAATGGCTTAACAAATTCCATTTTTATGAATCTGTTTCACCAAATAATACCGAATCGAGCCAAATCGCATATTTAACGACCAAAAGATAAGTAAATTCTGGCAAAGACAACATTTTTCACAAAAAACTTTTTACAGGAATATTGTGTTGCATTGGCAAACATAATTTCGAACTTTATTGAGGAAAATTTGCTGAGGCAATGAATCTTGTAATAAATGGATCGCTAAAGCAAGTTGACAGGAACAGTTGCACTTTAAATAGTCTCTTAGTGTGTATTATTACTGTCTGTACTTTACTCATAAACTTGTTTCCACAATTTAAGAACGATAAAGAGGTCAAAATCATAAGACATTTGCAGCCTTAGGTATGAACAAACCTTTCGAAAGAATACCAAGAATCTTGAAGAAGATCTTTCCTTAGGTGGCGAACAGAATTGGAAGGAGACATCGATTAACTTGGCAATTGAAGGCAGTTGGCTAAAGACTGCACTAGTTGTAAGCGCCATCTAAGTAAGTATAATTGGATCTGGACGATCTCTGGTTTCAAAAGGATGGTGCTACCGCCCACACAAGCCATCAATCAATCAATTTATTTCGGTTAGAGGATAGAGGATAAGCTGATTGGCATTCAATGTCATGCGAATTGACACCTGTAGACCTCTTCCGGTGAGGTTATTTGAAGAGTAAGATCTATGTCAATAACCCAGCGACAATTCAGGATCTCAAACATAATCCAAACTGAAATTGCAGCCATTGAACCATTTAATCTTCACAAAGTCATCGATAATTTTGCCCTTCGGACGGTCGCTTGCAACAGAAACAGAAGTGGTCACATGAACAATGTTATACGAGGGCGGGTCAATAAGTCCGTGACTTTTGAATTAAAACACAGATTTTTTGATAAAAAAATAATTTTATTTTTCAACGTAGTCTCCCTTGAGCTCTATACACTTTGTCCAACGCTTCTCCAATTTTTTTATCCCTTCCAAAAAAAATGATTTGTCGAGGTCCTCAAAATAGGCCTTTGTTTGCGAGATGACTTCATCATTGGAGTCAAATCTTTTTCCACCAAGCCATTTCTTCAGGTTTGGGAACAAGAAGTAGTCGCTCGGAGCCAAATCTGGAGAATAGGGTGGATGAGGGAGCAATTCATAGCCCAATTCATGGATTTTTGCCATGGCAACTGCACATGTGTTTGTGGTCGACTGTGAGCAAACGCGGCACCCATCTTGCGGAAAGCTTTCTCATGCCCAAGTGAGAAATTTCAAAATTGAAACCACTGAGCCATGCGAGATCCCTACGGCTTCCACAATCTCTCGCACTTTCAATCTTCGGTCGGCCAACACCATATCGTGAATTTTTTCGATTGTTTCGGGTGTAGAGACCTCAACTGGGCGTCCAGGACGTTCGGCATCTTCAGTGCTTGTACGGCCACAACGAAATTCAGTAAACCACTTTTTTACCATTGAAATCGATGGTGCAGAGTCCCCATAGTATTTATCAAGCTTAGCCTTGGTCTCGGTAGGTTTTTTTTCGCAAGAAATAATGCTTAATAAGCACACGAAATTCACTTTTTTCCATTTTCTCCTCAAATTAGTGGGTAGTCTGATAAAAATAGCTGTCAAACACAAACTAACTGACGCAGCAAGTTTAAATTTTGACAGGAGTCAACTGACAGATGCCTGTTGACAGGAGCAGTGTTGCTGTTTCAGTAAAGAGGTCAGAAATTCAAAAAGTCACGGACTTATTGACCCGCCCTCGTACTTTATTTCTTATTGCCATAGACCAAACTTTATTAATCGATAAAATTCTATATTGATTTTATAACAAATGTGTATTTGATTTGATAAAAACTTCCACACTAGCTGTTGGCTCACCCTTTATATAAAGATCATTTAAAATAGCTTAGCAATTTATTAAGTTCGCTAAAGTGGTCGTTCTGTTCTTTAAGTATAATAGTTTATAAGCTCGAAAAATTGCATCAGCTTCATACAATCATCGACCATAAGTCGTTTTATCGATTTATCAAATAAGTCGAATCAAATATTGAAAGAAAAACAACGAACTACGGGCTTTGAGTGTATCACAGAATGTAGACAAATGTTTAACAATACATAAATAGTATTTTGTTATTATTATTATTATTAAGTACCAAGTTCCGAGAAATAAGCCAAAAGTGTGAAGGATTGGAATAAAGATAAAGCTACCAAATTTTCCCAATTAATTTCTTCACAGAAAGATATTGATGTGTCTTTTCGTTTATTTAAAAACCTCGTGTTCGCATCAGATTCGTATGTTCGTCAATATTCCGTGATATCGTAAGTGTTTTACATATTCGTATGAAGTTTTGCAGATAACTGATATCTGTATTCTAATGAAAAAATTAAGCCTGATATGTGATATAATTGGCACGCCTTAAAGCGAATAAAAATAAAGTGATAAGAGAGTGTTGCTAGAATTCTCTGTTTATTGGAGATTCTTGTTGTGGCTGGAGTGATCATCTTCTTTCCACCCTAGACCGCCTTAATCCGCCCTTGTCAATTATCTTCTTCTTATCCTTTTATTAACCTTTTCATCGTTATACGAACTTATGCGTAACGAGTTTCCCATTTTTACTGCATCGCTGCTGCTCCGCTTATGGGGTTGGCTAATGTCGCAGACCGCAGAACGTGTCTACATAATTCTCGGTCCTGGATCGCTTCAGTGGTAAGCCCCAGGCGTTGTTGCGCATTTGCCATCTGAGAAATCCAGAAATTCTTTTTCCGACCTCGTTTTCTTACAGTTGGACTGACCGTAGTTGCTAGTGCCTTTTTAGCCGGATTTTCCGCAGATCTTCTTTGAACGTGGCAATACCAGCTTATTCTATTCGCCTCATGCTGTTCGGTTACCGAATTCTTTATATGAAGAATTCCTCTTATACGCGTAGATCTAATACAATCGCGTTTAGTGACTCCACTAGACATCCTTAACATTTCCATTTCCGCTGCCGTCATTTTGTTTTTAAACGCTTCGTACATTGTCCAGCACTGTGAACCGTATATAAGAGCAGCTGGTCTAACAACCGTGGTGTAGAGTTTCCCCTTTAATTTAAGTGGAAGCTTTCGGTCGCAGAAGATTCCCGAATTTTCCCGCCATTTCATCCATCCCACACTCACTCTGTGATTTACGTTGTCGTCACATTTCGCTTCCATGTTAACGATTGATCTTAAGTACTTAAAGATAGTGCTTTTCGGAAGAACTATTCCGTCTAACATTATATCCGGAACAGGTCGCAATGGATGCGCAAATGGGCACGTCAAATGCTCCGTCTTTGAACGACTTATTTTAAAACCGTTTCTCTCTAGCGCATTTTTCCATGAATCTAAGGCGTCGTCAGCGAAGAGAACTGGCGTTACATTTGCTTCGAGCATGCAGTCTTTTAAAATATAGTCGAATACTACATTAAAGAGAAAAGGACTAAGTGCGCTTCCTTGGTGCACTCCGACGTTAGCTGGAAATTCTCTCGTTAGTCTAGCAGAGCTCTTAACCGCAGTTTCACGTTTCCGTACATGTCATGTATTATTCTAACATACGTTTTTGGTACGTTTTGAGACCTCAGTGCGGCCCATATGAGATCTCTAGGCACTCGATCGAATACTTTCTAGAGGTCGATAAATACCATGTATAAATCCTTAGACGAATCTCGGTGCTTTTCCATTATTATTCGTAGCCTTTGGATAGCGTCCACCGTCGATCTTCCTTCAACAAATCCACACTGGCTATTATCGAGCTTTATTATTTGCCGAAGACGTTCGTTTAAAACTCTTTCGACGATTTTCATTGTGTGTGACATAAGCTTGATTGTATGGTAGTTGTTGCATTCTCGAGTGTCGCCTTTTCCTTTGTATAATGAAACCAAGAAGCTACTTCTCCATTGATTCAGCATAGGTTGTCAATTATATACTCTTATAATTCGGAAAATTAATTTTCATTTAATTTTAGAAGAGTCGTCTTTAACAAACTTAAGAGCCTTATCAGCAATATTAACTTTGATTTTATTGCTGGAACAACAAACATTGATATTGCCCTATCAACTTCCTATTCATTCATTTTCTCCCGCTTGCCCAATCGGTTCCATATTCATTCCGAAAAGACTGCATGTCCGCTCCCTCCGCAATAACAAGGAGTTGCGCTCCCTCCGCAATAACAGAAACGAGCTGAGGCACAAATTCTTAAGAACTCGATCTGATTCCGACATCACTAACTATCGTTTTGTATACAATCGTTTTTCTGGACTTTGTGAGTCTCTTTACCTTGAGTACTTTTACCGCATGCAATTTAGCTTAGTCTTGGACCCCAAACGCTTCTACCAGTTTGTTAATACCAAAAGAAAGTCACACGGCTACACATCTACTCTCAAATTTCTTAGTGAATCTTCTGCCGACCCAAAAGCCATTGCTAATTTCTTTGCCTGTTATTTTAACAAATTCTTTTGTAAGCAAGCACCCGAACCCGATCCTAGTTACTTTAGCTATATGAAAAACTGTCCAAAGACAGACAGACATTACCAAACTTAAAGATGATTTTTCGTCCGGCCCTGATGGAATGCCGGCTATTGTAATAAAAAAGTGTCTAAGCCATCACGGTCCTCCCCTCACTGCCCTTTAAACTTGTCTGTTTCAACAGGTACTTTTCCTGTCCTATGAAAGGAATCTTATATCATCCCTGTTCATAAAAAAGGAAGCAAGGCTGAAGTCGATAATTATAGGCCCATAGCAAAACTCTCTTCCATACCCAAACTGTTCGAAAGCATAATCTATTAACAATTGCTTCCGTACTGTAGGCCATCTATCTGCACAAACCAACACGGCTTCATGAAAGGTAAATCCACTACCAATAACCTAACAGAGTTCGTATCTAGGATGCTTTGTGCTTTAGAAGATGGCGTTGAAGTCGATTCAATTTCCACAGATTTCAGCAAGGCTTTCGATCAAATTTCCCATCAACTCATCATTTTCAAACTAAAAAAACTTGGGAGAATACAGAGTCATCTTCAGATCCTCAATATCCGACCCCATTAAAGCAACATCTGGTGTCCCTCATCCCCTAATCCTAACGATTAACGACATACTCGTAAATCACGTTTTAACGAACTCTAATCTTTCCATTTTCGCTGACGACATGAGAATTTCCAAAGTCATTTCAATGCCTTCTGACTCCCATTGCTTGCAAGATGACTTAAATAAGTTTTCGGAATGGTGCAAGCACAATTTTTTGGAGCTTAGTGTCAACAAATGTCAAGCGATAACCTATTCCCGCAAACGTCTTCCTTCGCCTCCAAGAAACTATTTTATCTGCGACGAGCCTATTCCAATCACTACCGAAGTAAGGGACCTAGGAATAATATGTGACAGAGGATTGAATTTTGACTCACATATTGACAGCATTATAAATAAAGCTAACTCTGCACTTGGCTTTATCAGTCCAACGTAGGCTTATCCGATTTGCACTTCGTGGTCTACCTTGGGCCGATCCATATGGATTACCTTCATATGAAAATAGGTTAAAACTAATTGGCATGCATACCCTAAAAAAACGTCGTGAAGTCGCTGATGTACTTTTTATACACCAGTTATTGACTGGAAACATCAACTGCCCGGGGATAACACAAAATATTTTATTCACTCCCAATCCCCGTAACCTAAGATCTGTCCCTTTTCTCCTTATCCAAACTCACCGCATCAATTACGGTCACTTCGAACCATTATCAAGAATGTTGCGTATAACAAACAACTACGCTGAAGTTTTCGACTTAAATATCAGCAAACATGAAATAAAAAAAGCCCTGCTGAATATGTCACGCCCATAACATCTCCCCCGACTAATATTCTCCTTCGCCCCACTATGTTACGAATTTTTTTGTTAGTTTTTAAGCCTAGGTTTAAGCTTTTGCTTGTTAATAAGTTAAATAAAGTTGTCCGGGGTAGACCCGAGCAAATAACAAAACTGGTTGGGTCAGCTTGCAAGAGTTAGGGGAGATCGTATATCTGGTCTGCATAATTGATGAGTTCCTCATAGAACTTGAGGTTAATGTTATTTTTTTGAGGCGAATGTCTAAAATAATTCACACTTTGTGTCTGTAAGAAAGTGGGTTTCTTTTTTATGCTATAAAAAATACAAAACATACAAACAATACAAACTTCCTCAACTGATGAATTTCAAAGCGCCTCTCTCTTATATGGCTCTATGTACTTGTGGGCGCAAGACCAGACGATTTTCATCTTCAACAGAGATTGAAGCTCATAATATAATATATTACCACTTTTGATTCCATACAGTGGATTCTTTTCCTGAAATTTTAGAAGAAGCAACTTCTTTTGTAATATTTTACCATTATCTTGGCTTTTAAAGTTAAAATTCTTTTCAATTTTTCATCCAAAATTTTTTTTCATTAAATACTTATTATTTTCATTGGCCTTATACGATATTCACACCGCATTGAAAATCGAGGTTTCGCGAAACGCAAAAGTTGCACAGCTGATAGAGTTTTAATGACATTTCGTAATTTTTTTTATCGAAATCTCGGTTTTTGATGCGATGTGAATACCGTATTAGTCCTTATGTGTTTATAATGAATTATGTACAAATCGAACAGGCCTTTTGTAAACTATATTTGAGTATTCAAATTATTTCACTGACATAAGACATCTGTTGCCAGCGGTTGTCACTTAGCATGTAAACAGAAGTCCGTTTGTACATTTTGAAAGATTTCAGCTTACACATTTCTTGACCAAAAAAGAAGATAGAAAATGGCTGAATCCACAGTGATAATGGACACTAAAAATCTCAATAAAGAATTCTCCGTGGTCGAATACCCCGGGAATGTTCAGAATGTCGATAGGATGCTCAAAACAATGGGCGGCATCACAACCATTTCTCAAGTAAGAAAATATTGTTTTCAATTTGTAATTTCGGACTAATGTATTTTTTTTTTAAAGGTTTTTGGCGGAGAACTTAAGCGATTAGAAATTAAATACCGTCCCGACAACGAATTCTGTAAGCCTCTTCACGGTGATAGTCAGCAAAATGCAGGACTTATACTAAAAGTCAAAGTACGTCGATCGAAAAAGAATCCACATGCAGCCACTACTAGTTACGTAGAAGTTTTGGGACATTGCAATAAGATATACACATGCGATTGTAAGGGCTTGCATATAATAACAAAGCAAATCTAAATTTTATATTTCACTAGCTCTGGCTGATTATCAATTCCTGCCGATAGTAAAAGATAAACAATCGGGAGAAGGAGTTTACGTCCGCGATGAAGTGATTCCAAAAGACGTTTTAGACATGGAGTTCTTTTCGTAAGATACATTAAACAATTAATATATCACTTGAAAACGATAATGTTTGGATGGCATTCGTAGGCGACCTACAGCACATTCTTTGTGCGTTCCATATCAGTTCGCTAGAGCAGACAGTGTCCACACAAATTTACACCGCATAGATCCAAAGGACGATGGGCAATCGGACATACTTGGTGTACTTCAAAAGCCCATCTACGATAGTCGAGAGATTATTTCATTCTCCCTTACAGAACCTTTTCCTGTTCGTCCAGATCCAGTTGTGGCCAAACGAATGAAAGTAAAATACGTCTCAGATGAGCAGCTGCAGCGTGTTAAAAAACTTTTCGACGAAATACCCTGCTGGACGAGATTTGCCTTGCTATATGAATCTGGAGTAAGTCCTGACAAATTAAAGCATATCACTCCTTCGTTGGCGTATCTTTTCTCGAATGGTCCATGGCGAGCGCTGTACGTCCGCTACGGCTATGATCCGCGTAAGGACTTCAACAGCCGATATTATCAAACGTTCGATCTGCGACTAAGTTTTCGTACTGGAATGGCGGAGTTTGTAAGTAAATCTCTCTCTCTCTCTTTCATCATTCGGCAGATTCTTATGCATTTCTCGACCTAATTTCAAGGTGAATGTTCATAAAAACACTTCGAGAACACCAGAACGTGATCAAGCTACATCTGAAGCTAATTCGATAGCTCAAGGTCGTCACTATCCATATCTGGAGGAGGGAAAGCTCCCCAGATCACGTCAATGGATATTGCGGGTATATTTCCAACTTGAAGTATCTGGCGGTTGATATAGTCTCTGATTTCTTTAGTACTGTGATTTACGACTGAGCAAAATCAAGGAGATGCTAGATAAAATCCCAACACCACTTGCCGGAGCAACATGTAATGAGAAGACTGGATGGTTGCCACCAGGATTCGATGCCCAGGTACGCCAGATCATAAACAATTCATTTCAGGAAACGATGCGGGAATATTATAGGAAACAGAAACAGCAGGGGACGGCATTGGAAGAAGATGATGTAAGTACATTAAAAAAGTATTTTAATTGGTAAAGGGTGAATAATCTTTTTTTCCTAATTTTTTAGGAGTACATAAGCGATGATAATGAACCTGAAAAGGATTCTGATGAATATGACGAGGTGACTGAGGAAGATCTGGATGTAGACATGGATTGTGTGAAAATGGAACAAATGCAAATGGACGAAGAAGAAGACGATGTCTAATAAAATTTAATTGCTAAAGAAAAAAAAAACATTTTCGGTCCTTTGACATTATTTTCTTACGCTAAAAATCTAGAGGACCACAAGATATACTAGGGCTCTTTCTAAAAAAACAGAACGCCTTTAATCCTCCTCACTTTATCAACCGCCGTGATCTTTTTAAATGGGATTTGCTTTTCCTTTTTGTGCTTTAACGCTTGATACTCCTGGGTGGAGCAATATTATATATTCGAACTTAGTTACTTCGCTAATTGTTCATTTTAAAAAATTCAGTGACCGCTTGCCTCTCATCTTATTGTCTAAGGCAAGCCCAATGTCTTGAACATTACCTAGCTACATAGGCCAAATTCGTAAACGCATGTTGCGCAAAATGTGCAAAGCAGGAGATTCGCAAACGCACAACGGAAAATGACTGCAAACCGAACAGTTCTAAAACGTAGTAGATTCGTGCAAGAGCATCTGTGCAACTGTCAAAGGAATGTTGCATTTGCAATGCAAACATATGCTTTCGACATTTCAACTGCTCTATTTCGCTTGCTTTGCAGATAATTTGCTTTGCAAGTCGTGCGTTTACGAACTCGCCCATAGCTTAGTTGGCTGTTTTTGACAGAGGTCAACCTGTCGGTGTAACTTCAAGCTCTATCCAGTAATAATTTGGTGAATACTAGCTTCCAAAATTTGGAGAATTTGCTCATCAAGGTCGTACGTTATCTTGAAGAATGTTTATCTGGCACGAAAAGCCTCCTTTTTTAAACGAGAGGGACAATGAAGTAGGAAAAGGCTACAATTAAAATGGCGCTCACACATAGAAGGCGATCTCAACCAACCTGTATTGCGCAATAAAAGGCCGTTTATTTAAGATAGCACGGTAGATATGTCTTGGACTGTGTAACATTGCCCGTACTTGATGCAAATATGGTGGATGCAAGATCTGTACTTTACCGCTAAAGCAATCATTATTCTATTATGAAGAAAATGTGCCCCGCTTTGTTTTACCCACTTTAATAGGAAGCGTTGTAAAATGTAAGTTGTGTCTGAGGATGTTGACAATATTAAATCAGGTTTATGTTCTGAGCAATCCCACTCTGGTCCTTGCACAACATCTTCGCTCCATATTTCTAATAGGGATTCTCTATTAGTTCCATTTTTCTTACAGGGATATCATTTGGCAGATGTAAAATTTGTGCTCCAGATTGTATACTATTTAATCATGAGAAGCTGTACGCTTGGCAACAAATCCCAGCTTCTTCGCCGCCGAGTTATATCACCAAAACGACTAATTCACGATTATTGTCGAAAAAAATAATTGCAGGGCGGCTTGTGTGGATGAAATCATTGCTCGCCCAAGCTTAAATCCTCAATTGTATTGTGTATACCGCTGTGGACCCCCGCCCAATTATCAAGGCTTCGTCCATCAATGACGTTGTCTAATAAGAAACTGGGGTAGAGTAAATACTGGACTTATCATAAACATTCTCAGACCTTTCCCCTCTGATGGTTGCTATGATTTGTTTAGTAACAAGCAGCCGGTCATAGGTCTTGTTGAGTGGTAAGACCACCGGTAGTCCAGACCAGAACTTAAAACACGCTACCGTGGGAGTTAGGAGCCCCCGGACTTCGGTCCGACCCAAACTTGTTGAGGTAGGCCCCTCTAACTTGGGAGAGTCACGGTGCCTGTGGTTTAAACCTAAATCGCAGGGAGGGTGGCCCTGCTAGGGCTTAATACCCGAAGTGGAGTGGCCATAAGTGCTGGGTACTGAAACCCTAAGGGGTTTTAGGTGGGCCTCGACTCATACCAAGGCTGGATCTGTGCCCTTAACACAGTTCTGCATTGGTATTATTATGTTTAATAGAAAATAATCGATGGCAAGGCGTATCCTTGCCCCCATGGATGCATGGGCATCCCGTGAACTTAAGACCCACGATAGGCGCTCACGCTAAACACAAGACACATCTGTATACCGTTGTCGCTTTGCATGAAGACAAAAGTGCCGACGATATAACTTCGTGCAATTTTCGACTCAGATTTTGACATTTGCCAAGTCTGAGAATTGTAAAAGACAGACAAATATTTTTGGAGTAGCTGGAATTCTGAAAAGAGGCGTTGTGTTTATTAATCGATAGACAAGTTCATCAAAACTACAGTTCCTGATGTACTAAAGACCGCAGTTTCGCAGGATCTTCTGCTTTAGTGTGCATTTTACATCCTGATCAGGGAATGCATTATCAAAGCAAATTTATGCACATGAGGCGCGACCATTCTCTCGATGTTCTTCAACATGAAGGAAGTCAGACTTATAGGTATGTAACTCTTGGCGAAAGTGTAGTCTTCATTTCCGATGGTTTAAAAGCTACTCTCACTGTTCGGCATAGTTTCGGTATGTATGTTAGTGACACGATAGCAGTGCAGATTCTTTTTAGAGTTGGCAGTAGGTAGTCTTTACTTTCTTGTAGCAAAACTGGACATGTGTCATCGCTGCCAAGGGACTTGAACCCAGTGGGTCAGGTACTCGTAAAGATGAAATATAATTTTGTAGCACGTACCACTTCAGGGAAGTTGTCAATTTAAAATTATTGCCAATAACTGCAGCGGCATTTTATTAAGAAATAAGTGTGTTGCGCGTCTAATTCTTATTAAAAATTGATTCTTAGGTGGTGCTCGAAGCAAGGCCACCTGTTGAAACATAATTACTTTCTTTAATATCAGCTGTTTGTTATCTCAGTAATGTAAAATGTTTTTTTCTAAATAATTTTCATATAGAAAAATTCCCACCAGAATATTTTCAGGTGGTGAGGCGAACAAAAGAAGAAAAATCAATTATAGGACGTTCTACAGGTTTATATTTCTAAAGGTTGTTATTTGCATATCAAAATACTTTTACTTAATTAATATTTCGTGGAAATAAATATTAAAAAAAAAAATAAATGAAAATAACTTTGCCGGGTGTGGACGCATTCATTTCAGTGAATAGCTAATGATGTAACAGCACGCCACACGTCTCGTCATTTAGGTGGCAAAAACAAATTTAACTACCGCAGTGCGTAGGGGTGGATGTTTATAGTTGTGGCATTTTATTTACAAGTTTCATAAATTTCATTGGATGAGGATTTAAAGAATAAAGGCTGAGCAGGCTATGGTTTGCCAAGGTCACTAACATTTGTCCTCTGGTCAGGATATCATTGATGATGATTGATATGTATGAGGTTTTGGATGGTTTTTGGAATGTCACCGACGATGGTTTGTTGAGGAATGGATTTGCAATTTTAAATTGTAGGACGGATTTTGGTTTTATTCATTGGGCATTATAATCGGCTAAGGAGCTTGAAAAATTCCAAATGTGGACTATGATACCTTTGTTCCCGACGTTGGTTTTAAGGCAGCAAGTACATAAGTATGTTAGATGGTTGTACACATATCCTTGCCTCCTTAAAGATGGAAACACGCAATATTTACTAATCAATGGAAGAAACAATATTTAAAGGTAAGTAATTGTTTGGACTTAGTATCCCAAGGTGGTTCGAAAAGTCCCGAGTAATATGTATATACCTACAAATTTTTGTCAAAATTTTACTTCATTTAAAAACATAGTCTTTGTCATACAGGCCTGTAGAGCGTCTAGAGACGAACAAGAGAACGCCGTAGTCCCAAACTGTATGCGTCAGAGCTTGGTAAAAACCCATGAGTTTTCAAATCGAAACATACTACTTATTAATCGATTTAAAGGCCCCGTATGATAGCATCTAGTTTTAGCATCCCGGCCAAATTCGTCCGTCTGGGATCAGCCAACTTAGCGTTGGTGACGCTTGTTGACGCTTGATGGCCCAGGTCCATCCCGGACTGTCTTGCCACTTAGAGTAAAGTAAGTAGGTGCGTCACTAATGGCGTTTCTGCCCCATGACGAACAGAAATCTTCGTTTCACACTCCGGACAGAAATAATGCCATAAATAATAAAAATGATATTACTTCTTACATTCAGAAATAAAATGTTGCCTCTGGATTTCTTTCACAGATTTATAGAATTGCGAAATATAAGTCCGAAATTTAAACAATACATGTAGAAATGTTGACAGCAAAGAGAGAAGAAGTTCCGAAGAGAAACCAATGGCAAACACCATAAATGTTATCAAACTTTGGCAAGTATCGTTTGAATATTGCTGTTGACTGAAAATCGTATGGGTATGTGGTGGCATTGATGTTTACTTCGCGGCAAACATATTACAGTACACTCGCGGTAACGTGACTATATAAAATTTTTACATAACGTGAACAGTTGCTCTTGTTGACTGCGAATGTAAATCTTATCACAAATGAACATGTCCTAACAAGAAAAAGGGGTAACTGTAACTGTTTAGCCAACGATTTACATTGTGTATAGTGTGTAAGAGCGTTATGTTCTCCCTAAGAATATTCACTTTTCAATTGATTTTTCGTGCACGCGGTTGGTTTTGCAGTTGAAGTTTTTAAAATAATATATAAATGAATGAAAAAAACTTTTTGTTATTAATTTTTAATTCAAATATGTTCAGTACATATAAGCTCTCACAACTAATCGTTATTTTACTTTAAAAAAAACTCCTATTCGATAACGTGAACGGTCTATGTTTTAATTAGTTCACGTTACCGCGAGTGTACTGTATTGTCGATGTAAGCAATAAACCACATTTTGTATTCACAAAGTGTCTATTCTTCTTCATTGGGCGCATTCCAGATTCTAGACATTAAAATTTTAGACAAACCTAACATATGAAACGGCATATTTGTCTGCTAATGCAGGTAATATTTCCATATTTAACATATGTCATAATTGGACATTTACTTTCAATTTTTACTTAGAACTTGGAATTGTTGAAGTAAAGATACATACTTCATTCATAGTATTAAAAACGATAAAAGAGGAAAGAAGAGTGTTACAAAAGTTATATAATTTAGATTAAAAGTCTTACTATCCTTTTCGCTGCAAACAATATTTCTATTTTACAAAATTTGCGTTGCTGAAAGAAAGATTTTGCGCCTTAAATATATCGATTTTAAAAGAAGTTGAATTATTTATTTTTTTTTTAATTTTTGCAAGAGATTTATGCAACCTATTTAATTTACAAAAACAAAAAAGTTAATAAATAAAGGGAAACATTTGTTTCATGACTTGCTACGATTCAACCAACTCTCTAATTCACTCTCTCAAAATTTACGTTGAACAACATTTTCATGAAAAAAACAACGATTTACTTATGAAGCACAACTTTCACTTAAATCACAACCGGCAAATCAGCTGATTTTTTATGTTTCTTCATCTGACTAAAATTTAAGGAAGAACATTTTCGCCTTAAAATCCAGTCCGTTAACTCACGAAACGCCACCTGGGACATTCCACAACATGTCCCACGGTTAACTATTAAATCGTGTGTATCTTGCATGAGATGAGGCATGCAAATAGTCATACAAGTACATAAATCCTATTCCCTTTTCATTTTCATGTTCTAAAACCAAGGTATCGTAAAAGTAATTGACAGAGCTTATCGGAACAGGTCAATCGGTCGCCATATAAAAGCAAAAAAACATGTGACACCCCAATGCAACTATTCGTCATTCCTTTGAATCTTATAACTTCTTTCTAGCGGTAAAGGCAGCTACAGGAGGTACTCCAAGAGATTGTCGAACTTTACACTTGTAGTAAGTCTTGTTGCATGTTGCTTTAATATTTGTGAATCTTGATAGAAAAACTTTCGAATAATCTTAAGATGTTTGTTTGTTTGCTTCTGTCTTCCTTTTGGCATGCATTTTTTAATCTTCTGTTTCATTCTTGACATAACGTAATCAAATAGATTCTGTGCCTGGATAAGTGTTAAATGTGCTGTTTTATGGTGTATGAAGAAGATTCGTAATACTAATTAGGGTTGATGGTGGTTGTTGGGGTAGGTTAGTTGCGCGACATATTTATAAAATCCACCATCGACAAAAACATTGAACGTCTGACTGATGGTAACGTGATTCAGGCGAGTAATAGGATAATGTATGTTTGTTAGGTAATATTAGAGTGAGCAAAGAATGCGTTAAGTACGCGAATTTGTTGACAAATACATACTTAGTATTGTATATACATAAAGAGCTTGATAGTACTTACTTCCGGGATGAGGCCTTTGACTGAACAAATGCTTACATTGTCTCATGTAAAGGTACGAGTATTACCCTTGTAGAGGTAACACTTAAGCTTAACAGGTTTCACTGATTTTTTTTTACAACACTTGCGCAGTAGTTGATTCCTACAATAAAGTAAAACAAACGAAAAAGTAAGCAAAACAAATGAAACAAAAGTAGATAGCTTCTATCTATGATTAAAGGAGAGATGTTTACAAAAAGGAGGAGGATTAATTAGAGTAAGAGAGCTGACTGTGAGACCTTTGAAAAATACGAAAATAATTAATCCATGTTATTGCTGCAATTAAACAGTGTAGTGACAGTGCAAGCTCGAGCTTGATGTGCGCAGAACTGCTTTGCGTACGCATCATCTGTCTATGAGGCATCATACTCGTATCTATCAATGCGGAATATTGTACGAATCTGCGCTTCAAAATCTTCTGGCCAGGCGCATTTGTAATGAAAGATCTGTTCGATCTCTGCGTTAACGCTCTCAATGAGGCATATGCAGATGATGTATTGTAGCTATTGTGACTTTCTAACTGCATATTGGTGTACTAGAATGATCTTTTACTTAATTCTTTTACAAATAAAGTTCTTCTCTTTGCGAGAAGAAGGAATCCGATTGGTCTGACCGGCCTGATGCAATCCTGGTGTCAGTGAACAACAATATGTTGTGAAGAATCTGTGAATGGAGCGAAGTTTCTGCGTCTGTAGCGTCAGTTAAGCTGTTACTAAAGCCTTGTTGCACCTATTTATGACTTCCAAGTTAATTGGAGAATAAACTCCGATGAACTGCTTAGGTCTTCTATTCACATTTGGATTTCATACGAGCATAACTACAGATGACAAACTAAAAAATACTTTCCGACCTCGCTAAGAGCTCAGCGACTTTCATGCTGTCTCTGAATAAGAAATTGTAGACTGGTTCCTGGTAAGCATTCCGCTGAATTCTGATTCACCGAGTTGGGCTTTCCGGACACGATTTTTTTAAGCAAAGCGTTCGTGAAGCATTATCAAAAGTTGCTTCAATTTTTCGAAAAAGAGCTTCGTTACTTAATTCTTAATTCTTCTTAATCCAAAGAAACGACGGATGATAAGAGTTATGCATGGCATGATTTCCGTGCTGGCATCATTTTCGACGCTCACTATTTTCTTCTCATTACGTCACTGTCGTCTGCATATGCTAGTCCAGTAACTGAACAGACTTTTTAAGGATGGGGCCACTGAATTTGATTTGCAAATTTCGCACCTTTCTCTCAAGAGCAAAATCAGACGACAACGTATCCCTTTATTTAAATCATTTTCTGGCCTTAACGGTCTCGTTTCTTATAATTATCGATCCTGACCGGGTTAGCGTTCATTGTCAATGAATGAATACATGAGGAGATGATGTCTATTGATTTAGAACTCTTGATTGTTATGATTTTTCCTTGCCTAAAAGCAAACTGATATGGGCCGATCAGCCTAAAAGGTTTTCACAATACACAAACTGGATTTTATATACGATGTTGAAGGGACTTGGTGGTGGTGGCGATGGCGCGATTGTTAACTCATTGGACTATCACGCAGAGGGTCCGTGGTTCGATTCCCGGCATCGCCAACAATTTTTCGAATTGTCATCATCCTTTCGTCATCAAAAATGACAATATGGGCAACTCAAATGAGTTTCAAGAAGCTAGGCACGGCTCATACCGGGCTGCTGTTGAAGGGACTTATTCGGTGTAGTTGGCGCAGTTTAAGGGATTTCCCTTCTCTAGGATGCTTAAGTTCCACTTTCGGCGACCTAGACTTTAGAAATGAGTAGATGAATATAGGCTCCGCATCGTCATATTAAGGCCATTACTGCATTGCCGGTAGGGTTTTTATTACGCCATTGCTGGTAGGGTTTGTCGAGGAGTTCATACGTAGGTTGCTACCTAAGTTTTGAGAAAAAAATTAAAAAAACAAATATTTATACAGATTCTTCGAAAATGGTTGTATTGATTTTTAATATATTTCCCATGAAGATCAATACACTTTTGCATGCGTTTGAGCTACGGCGACATGTCCGGTTTTTCCAAAGAAATAAGCTAAACAGAAGTGACATGTACGTGTAGTTTCGGGTTTATATTTATGATATAGATATCTTTCGAAGCACCAATCGACAAGAGCATTATTTTGAGCTATTGTCAAACTATGCAGTATCCAACCATAAGAAATCTTTCTGGCGGCCAAATGTTCACGCTATATTAAATGGATGCGAGTGGAACTTTTGTATGCCTTACGAGTAATTTCATGATAAGTCACATGACGATCTTCCAATATTAGTTCCCATACTTACACAGGTTTTCTAACTTCGATCTTCAAAATCGAAGCGAGTTGATCGGCACACTGTTGTTGAGTTTATCACTTCGAAAATCATAAAAAATCATCGCACGAGATTGGTCACAATTTAATCCCATTCCATTGGCTGAGATGAATTTTTCTAGTCTCCCTAAAAAAAAGAAACGTAAATAGCACTAGTATGACAAAACGTTCTGATCACCTGTTCTATAAAAAATGTCGAATTCTACGATGCTCATGTTAAATTTGACGTATTTACACCGTTATCACCATATCTTAAAACTTCAATAGCAACCTTAGTGCCAGCAATTTTATGTCACATTACCCTTTTCTGTTGGGATCTGAAGCTTATGTTGGCGTATTTATTGTAGACTTGTCCCCAAAGTTTTTTTCCGACGGCAAATTCTGAATACAAACAAAAACTATTGTCCTGTTCGTGTCGGTTGTCTGTAACATTCTCGATGGCAAATATCACATTTTTTCATAATTTTTTTCCAACTTGAATGGCCAGCATTCCACGTGTAGATTCGAATGTTGATTTCATATTTTTGTTGAATATTAGCCGAGTGCCAACGGAAAAAATCGTTTTGCAACCTTCTTAATGCGGTGGCTAGTGGTGTAGGCTTTTTACTTCCAATAGGCTACCAAATAAGAAGTTTATTTGGTGCTCATTTTTTGAGTCAGATATCTTTTCACTCACTGTACTACGTGGTGCTTGTCATTCATCGCATTCTTCTTCTGATTAACCTTCTACCCTTTCGTTTCACTACACTTATTCTTTCCACAAAAGCTTTCGTATGCCCATATCTAGATCCGATTTCTGCTAGTTCCCAGCAGCTGTACATTCGTAAACATCGTGAAGTCATCACCATTGGTTCAACACACTCGAACCAATTCACACCGCAAACGTGTATGATGATTGACTATGCCTGCTCGACTACATCAAAGTTAGTGTTGTTGTTAAGCTCTGTTCCATGCCCTAGCCAAACAGTGCTGTCATAGAAAGCCTAAAAAAGTACTCCGCTGACTTCTTTTGAAGTTCAATTTCGAAACTCGCTAGGGGTAGGTCCTCGTTGTTCGACAGAGTTTTTTTGTTTTTTTAATTTTATTTGTTCAGTTCGTCTTGGCCACACTATCTTCAGGTTGTTTTGCTTGGTCTTTAGTCGACGCATGGTGCTTCGAGCGATGGTTTTGGTTGCCATATAGTAGCCCGGTGCAATGTCAAGTGAAATTTAATTTATTTTTAAATTTTCTATTAATTAAAAGAATTCTCTTGTCAGCGGATTCGAATTGTTCTAATCTAAATTTAAAATTTAAACAAAAATTCTCGTGCGGGAAGAATGTGCTTCCGCGGTGGCATAGTTACTTTGTCGGTCATTACAGACAAGTGCACAGTGTACGAGTAACGAGTGAATTGTGTCATACGGGATGGCCATTGTTGTTGCTGTCAAGACGGAGTAAAATAACTGAGAAACAGTACAAATATTGTAAAAATGAAAAAACAATCAAATCTATTGTTCAATTGATTAATTGTTGTTACAACCCCGAGAAATCTCCTCATCGTGGCCGTATGATCTAAGCCCGTCAAAAAAAGGGAGTGAGACAGAATCAGCTCAGCATATAGGCAGAGTTCAACGTGGAAAATGAGGTGTAGAGAATCGGTAGAGAACTAACATAGTGAAAAACAAGTGAAAAACAGCCGAAGAAGACAGAAGGCAGAATGCAAACAAAGTCGAATGTCAAAGAAGTCGCCCTCATCCATTCACTGGCTGATATCCGCTTGTGGGCCAAAATCCACCACCTAACCCGATTTTGAATCGAAATTCAACTCAAATACAATCTACCTCCGTGCATACGGGAACGGGTACGAGTACGAGTACGAGTACAAGTGCCGACTACATACATATAAAAATACGAGGGGAGTTTTTGTGCTTTTTGTTTTATTTTTTAAATGAAATTATCGATTTACTTCGTACAGAGAGACGAATACAGCTGAGCAATTAATTATAAATGACGACACAGTAAGAGTTCATTTTTAGTGATCCACTTTTGGCCACCCTGACTGTTAACTTTTTGGTGGTAGTTCAGTTGTTTAGAACAGCAACCTACTACCACAAGTTTTTACAGAGGATAGTCATTTTACCTCCTCTGTAGACAGGTTGTCGTATGTTACATGAGTTAAGGGTATTTTTACCTTCTACCAAAAGGGTGAGTGCAAGATAGGAATTTTCCCATGCTGTCATCGGAAAGGATAGTCGCGAGGACATTGGTGCCGATTTATTTCCGTTAAAGACGAGCGTATATTTCTACTTTCCCCTTCTTGCGTGTTTTTTTTTTTTTGTTTGGTATCCGTGCGAGTAAATAGTTTGCCTTTTTTGCGTACTGAAACGGAAGCGGCTTTCTAACTGCCACAGGAGCTTAATTTGTCCACATTGAAAGTGATATGTCAACTGTGTTTGTGTTTATTTCTTTTTAATGAATTTTAGTCGCCGTTTCGGAATGTTTTAATGATTAAAATACATATGCATATGTACCTATATATAATAGGATTTCGGTTTTAGTTGTTCTGTTGTGATTTTGTCTTGTTGGGGTGGAATTTTGGTGAGGTTGCAGCTTAAGAACATGGATATAGTATCACATTGCTCCATGAAACACAAGGAAAACATGGGCAAGCCAATGAATAAGAAAATGCTGTGCCAGACCTCAGGACCGGCCATCAAAATTTCAACCACTTTTCTAACAACGGTAAGTGAGTTATTTTCGTTTTGTTTTTTTTCTGTTTTTTTTTTTTGACTTTTTCCAACCCTCCGTAACTTGACTGGTTTTAAGGGAGAAACAAAAAAAAATCGTATCCACGATGGAATTGGACTTAATTGTACTAGGTACGAGGTGTTTGGACATGAAATGGTCTTGTGATTCAATCACGATAACCAAATATGACGTGTACCCTTCCCTAGTGTGGGCTATTTTTTGAGAGCTATGTTTATAGAAAGGTAGAGTCTATTTTTATTACTAAATTAAATATAAACTTGCTGAAACAACATATGTATATGTAGAATGACGTATAAATAGTCTACTGAAGGTCTTTGATACGTAGCAACACATTTTATAGGTTAAAAACTTGTGTCGTGTCGATTGTCATTAATAAAAAACCTTTGAAGTTTAATTTACTTGTCTAGAGCTTTTAATCATTCAGAACTTTTCGTCCAAATCTACTGAATTCGCCTGAATAATTCTTTTAACTTTTAAATTTTTTATAAAGAGGAATAGAAAGGAAGTTGTATTCTGAATCAAAGCATTTCAAAGTGATTTCTCCATTTTGTACCTACTTTCTTTTCTAAAAAATAAATTTAAAGGTTTTTGATAAGTAATAAAAGTTGTATGACGCCGAAAACAGACCCAAAAACCGCATTAATAATAAGTTTTCGGATACAACACCTTTAGCACAGTTTCAATAAGAAGTTTGAGTATTCGAAGTGGACTTATATAGAGGAAATTACGTTCGCCTATTTGGTGTGAATACAGATTCCAGGGTTCAGGTCCATATTCCCAAAGGTGATTAAAAGTTTGTGTGGTTCTAAAAATAAATTCCATACTTCAAAAGTTTTCCTTTGTAAGTAGGATATTTAATGATTTTGGCTTTCGGATTTTTTAAATGTTGTATGTGTATTTCTCCTTGTTAAATAAAAACTGCACACGTTATATCGATGTGTTTTACACTTTCTTTTAAGTATGATGTAGGAAAAAGAACTTTCTAATTGATAACTATTCAAAATTCTCTTAAGTTAAAAGAGTGTGTTATAGGATTCCTTACCAATCATTATGAAGCAGTGATCATTTTGCATTATCTTTCTGCAAAAGGCGATTAGTTTGGCAGGGATGTCATAATTAAATGAGGTACTGTATAGCTCATCTCTATAGATAGATGAACAGGTGAATATCGAGTTGAAGTTGCTTGTTGCTTTTTAAATGTCTCCCGTAAGGTATTCAGTCTGCTTCTCCTTTATTTTGACCGTTCAAATATATATTTGGTGATGACGCTGTCGCGATGATTAGCTGATCGTGGTTTGATCCCCGGCATCACCAATAATTTTTCAAATCATCATCACCCTTTCGGCGGGTAAACTCTCGAAGTAAAATTGCCCATGAGAAAACTTCTAAGGAGTGCCATTTGGATTCGGCGATAAACCGTAGGCCCCGCTCAGATGTGACAAAAATGACAACATATAATCAAAAGTACTTACTACGTACTTACTCGTATCTCAAGGGTTTTGTCACTGTTGGAAGCAACGCTGAAAGAAATGGTTCCGGTATGGCGCACAGGTGGTCCGTCGCAATCTGAATGATGTCTTCCCTTATCTAAAATCTGGCTCCTTTCAACCAGAAGTCAAAGAGAACGAAATTAGGAGGGACAAAGGACGTTGATATGTCGGGTTTGTCTAAGAAACTCCGGATTATGTGTAAAGAATAAGAGGGTGCGTAGTGAAGTTTTTGACAGCCGGGTCTAATCATTTGGATTTCAATGCATTAACAAAATAACACATGCCGTCTGGAGTGTACACATAATGAGCCACTATTTACTTACTTACTTTAGGTGGCGCTACAGTCCGGGGTGGACCTGGGCCTCAGTCAAAAAGTTTCTCCAGCCAGCTCGATCCCTGGCTAGCTGCCTCCAGTTTCGCACGCTAAGTTGGCTGAGGTCCTCTTTCACTTGCGTGCGCCACCCGAGTCTTGGCCTTCCTCTACTGCGCTGTCACTCGGGAGCGGATTCGAAAACTTTTCGGACCGGAGCTTTAGTGTCCATGCGCTCTACATGACCCAGCCAACTCAGTCTTTGGATCTTCACTCTTCTGACTAGGTTCATGTCGCTGTACAGTCCATACAGTTCGTCGTTGTATCTCCTCCTCCACTCACCGTCATTGCAGACGGGACCGAAGATTGCCCGAAGAATTTTTCTCTCGAAGCAGCCAAGAACACTCTCATCCATTTTTGATAATGTCTATGCCTCTGCGCCATAGAGCAGGACCGGGATTACTAAGGTCTTATAAAGTGTGACTTCCGTTGTCCGAGATAGGGCTTTGCTTCTCAATTGCCTTCTTAACCCAAAGAAACAGCGGTTGGCAAGAGTTATTCTTCGCTTGATCTCAGTGCTGGTATCGTTGTCTGTATTTATAGCGGAGCCTAGGTAGACAAAGTCCTTAACTACCTTAAAGTTATATCTGTCGAGGGTGACGTTCTGCCCGAGACGTCGATGTTGGTTGTCCTTTTTGCTTGACAGCATGTACTTGGTCTTGCTCTCACTGACCGCTAAACCCATTTTCGCCGCTTCCGTCTCAATACTCGCGAAAGCGCCACTGACATTACGCTGCGTTCTTCCGATTATGTCAATATCGTCGGCGTATGGGAGTAGTTGGACGGACTTTTGGAAGATAGTGCCTCTTGTGTTTGCTCGTGAGTTTTGCACTATTCTTTCAAGTACGATGTTGAAAAAATCGCATGACAGCGCATCACCTTGTCTAAAACCTTTCTGGACATCAAAGGTCTCGGTGGGATCTTTTTCCGACATTGGTGGAGCAGCGTGTATTCTACATTGTCATCCTGCACAGACGGACGAGTTTGGCAAGGATGCCAAAACTAGACATTGCTCTGTATAGCTCGTCTCTATAGATGCTGTCATATGCGGCCTTAAAATAGGTGGTGGGTATCGATCTGAAGCTCATGAGTCTTCTCTCCAAGATCTGCCGTAGTGTGAATATTTGAGCGATAGTGGACTTTCCTGGCCTGAAGTCACATTGATATGGTTGTTGACGAACGGCTTCAGGCGTTCACACAATACGGCAGATAAGATCTTATATGCGATGTTAAGGAGACTGATGCTTCTGTAGTTGGCGTAGTTCAGAGGGTCTCCTTTCTTGAGAACCGGACAAACAATGCTGAGGTTCCATTCATCGGGCGTACTTTCGTCCGACCGGCTCATTTTTTAATGAGCCACGGCACCGAAGTAAAAAAGACGATCTTACATTTTTGGGCGTAGATGTTGCATGTTTTCATGCTTCCGTATAGACTGGGTCTTCATATTTTTAATTTTGCGGATTTTTTCCACTTGAGAATGCCAAAGCTTCAAAGAAAATTGAATACAACAACGTTGTTCAGCTTTTCCTGCCATTCTCTTTCAAAATAAATTCCGGCGACTGCTATTGCATGTGTTCACTCTGGCAACGTGACGACGATTAAGTGTTGCATTAGGTATACTTGTTTATGCTCTAACACCTTCCAGATTTTGTTTGTTTTGTTCATCTCGTTTAATTATATTTCTTGTTAAAATTTTAGCTCGTTGGGGTGTGCTTGTACATTGAACTTTATCTATTGCTGAACAGCTTCTATGTACCAATAACATGCCTCTCCTGTTTTCGTACGTACTCAAGCTACATCTTTCGTAGCCTATTTTGGAAACTAGCGCAGTCTTATTCAAGACAAGCTTTATAGAATTCGAGGTTGCCGCTAAACTTAGTTCTTGCTCAGTTAGTATTTCCATTTCATAAAGAAAGACCTACGCCAACGCTTACAAAATATTAAATTTTATTGTACCGACCTACTGAGCAAGTAATTCAAGCCATATTGATTAAGATTCGCACCAATTTCATGCTATTGTGCATAAAGCCACTTACCCGTATGGGTAGAGTGCGTTGAGAGGAAAATTTCTGCTTTATCTGCCAGTGTTTATAAGGACCGTGATTGTGTTGCTTGCCTACGTGGATTGCTATGGCGTCGAATTTTCCGCGAGTGGGTCTTTGAAAAGATGGAGGAAGATACGCTCGTTTATCGAAAAATTGTTTTCAGAGACGAAGCTCATTTCTAGTCGAACGGGTGTGTTAATAAAAAAAACTGCCGTATTCAGTCTGATGAACGGCTTCAGGCAATACAAGAGCTGCCAATGTTCCTGGAAAAATGCACTGTTTGGTGCGGTTTGTGGTCCGGCGGAATCATTGGTCCGTATTTTTTCAAAGATGACCGTAAGAACTACGTTAACGTTAATGGCGCTCGCAATCGTTCAATGATCTCGAACATTTTGTTGGCCAAATCCACCTGGTCGACATGTGGTTCCAGAAAGACGGCAGAAAGTTGGTTCCTACTTCCATATTTATTTATCTCGAAGACCGTGAGTATGTTGCGTCCCTGTTTCAAAGAAGGAAGGAATGGCAAGAAGTTCAGTTTAAAAACCGCGAGTCTTTTCTCAAATGTATCCTTATCGTAGTTACTATACTAAAGTAATACCAGGCGTGAATATACTCTATATAAGTGAAAGATCTGTACCATTCCATTTCGATGCCAATAATTATGAAAATAAAATCCAAGCAGGCGAAGTTTGAAGGTCAGAAAAAAACTAAATAAAATATCTTTAGTGCTGGCCATCTGTAGTTAAAACAATTGAATAAGAATGTTAACTCTTTCGATGTTGAAGGCTGATGAAGAGCCTTTTAGGGGTTTTTTTTCGGATATTTTATCTATGTAGTTATCTTTATTATTTTACAAAAGAACCATTTTTTACCTTTAGGTTTTGGAGATTATTTTATTTCAAATGTTGACCGTTATTGCGACCAACATGTTCTATTCTGAAGTTCCAATTTACTGGACTCCATCTCCTCAATCGTAGCCGGCTTATTCATATAGTTTTGGTCCCATGTGGCCCCAATGGAAAACTCATGAGCTGTGATGTCACGTGATCTAGCTGGAAATTTGCCGGTCTACAGTATGACATTAACTGTTTATCTTACCTTTTTGGCAATAAAGTCATGGTTTAACGGGCTTTGTGGCCAGTATCGTCGTCTTTTTGAAACTTAATGTCGCCTAACAATGGGCTTCAATTTCAGGTATCAAATAGTCTGTTATCATACCGCAGCAATGGGCACAATTCACAACTACGTTCCGGCCGGCCTTGTTTTAAAGAAATATGGACCGATGTCTCCACCAGCCCTTAAGCCACTGTTGTTTCGTCTGAATGTATATGGCAGCTCTCGAACCTCTTCGGAATGTTTCGCACTCCAAATGCAACTATTTTGCTTATTGACGTTGTCATTAAGTCAGAATGGTCCTTATTGCTGAACAAAATGTTGGTTGAAAACGTTCGATCTTTTTGAAGCTTCTCAAGAGCCAACGACTGAAAAGGAGACGATTCGGAAGGTCGGCCGGTTTTAGTTCTAGGCAAATTAAATTTTGTATTCTTTTAAACCCAAATTCTCATATAAAATACGCGAAGTTGTTGCATACGACAATCCAAGCTGTTGAGAACGGCGCTAAATCAGTTCATCATGTTCATCGCGCACGTTCTCCGCTACCGCACGCCGCCGCTCGATATAATCTATTTGGTCGCGTATTATTCAACAATGAAAAATGGGTTTTAAATTAGTTAATTGTGCCAATTGTGTTTGTTATGTATTTGAGGCCTTAATTCAAAGCAGATCTTATTCGAGAAAGGAAGATACTGCAAGCCGATGGAATGAAAGTCTTACTACTAAAAAAATTTGCAATAAGAAGATTAGCTGATCACCTGATGTCGCAAATAACAGGTGTGCCGTGAATCCAATAAGTTGGCGCCACCGTAGGCTCCGTGAGGCAATTTCTATCGGAATGAGGGATGGTTACTCAATGAGCTTCTGAGTCCTTTCTGCCTATTACGGCGCTGTATTTCATATAGTGAGTCGGCCTTAAAAAAAAATCTAGGGTCCATGGTATATGTATGTATTTTTTTGAGACCTTGCAGATCTTCTTGGTTGCAGGTCCGGAAACTATTGCCCTTGCATTGATTTATTCATATCAGAAAGATTTAATAGAAATTTATTCGCTTTTGGACATGAATAGTTTTAGGAGCAAGACATATGGTTGAATATTTACTTGGCAGTATCTGATTTTGAGGTTATAGAAGCGTTCTTAATTCACTTAGCAATCATTCCACATCAGAGAATTTCACATTACTAACTGAAGGTGGCATTGTTGATGCCAATTGGAAAACATTTCCGTCATTAAATCACGTTAATTGACGTAACAACAATGTAACGTATTATCCTTCATAAGTTCGCTTTTAACCCAATTATTTTCACATTTGTATGTGAACAATTTTCTGCATGGATTTTACTTTTAATTGATGACATTTTTGCCAGTGAACCACTTAGAGCAAACACTGGATCCTTGAATAAAAAGGAACAAAAAACACAAAGCTGTCATAATAACTGCGATTATTCACCCATGGGTTTTCGGCTTTTGTTTTATGAGTTCCTTTGGTTTCACATTTCCCAGATGACATCAGTGCATTGGCCTTTATCCAAAATACCCACTGGCTTATTCGAAAGTTCAATAGCCTACTTCTATTCTTTTCGTCGTTACACAAGTCGGGTAAACTTTATGTGCATACTTGTTCAAATCAGCTGGAGTCCATGGTGTCATATGTGCCCTTATACTGGCAATAGAACACTCATGCGCCTAAATCTGCATAATGGCCTATTCGGCTTGTGATTCATCGTAACGGTTAAAAAATATAAGAAGTAAATTGCGTGATTGTCGCAGTAATTAACCGAATGGTTCTCTATGTATTGTAAGACATTGGCATAAAACACAAGCACGTAATCCTGCAAATGAAAGGGATAAATTTGTTCCAATTCTATTCCTCATCTTGCCCTCTTACGAAGGGGAAAATCTAAAGGATGTGAGTTAGTGATTGGATCGGGACATTGTTGTTGTCTTGCTGCTACCAACTGCTACCATCTGCCACCGGCCGTCATTAGCTGCCCACGTCTGCCATAAAATTGGCTATTAAAATCAGAACAAGGATATAATTGGTAGTTTCTCAAACGAAAGAAATCAGTAATACATATGGTATACGTACAGTGGGGAAAGCTGATGGTGTCCTTCGTAAGGAGGTGGAGATGGTTTGGTTTGTGTAATTTGGTCTTTACCTTGCGTTAATTATGACCCAACTGGGTCATCATAGAGTTACAAGTACGAGTACCTTTAGGTTTGCCTATAGTGTGCGTGTTTAAGATTATTGGTGTTGGGTTTTCATTGAACATTTTGCAATTATTTCTTGAATGAACTAAAATTGATACGTACAATGGTTTGTATTTGTAAGGTAAATGAACATGTTGGAGTTCGTGTAGGACCCAAGGTTGCCAAGAAGTTTGTACTTTACAGAGCTCTCTTTATGGGAGCTTAAGTCCTTCTAATACTTTTCACATTCTCAAAATGCTAGTTTTATTGCCGGCTAATTGAGATCAACACCCGAGTTCATTATACTCATTAAATTAGGCTTCCAATTTTTGAAAATCTACTGAAAAAAAAGAAAGACAATTTTATCTAATGCCAAAATGATCGATTGATTTCTATTTTTACTGTGTTTTACACATATCAACCAGCAATACTAGAAAGCGAGAAAGAAGTTCCGACACAAGCTTACCTAGTAAGTAGAAGTGTTGATACATGGGTATGGAAAACTCATGTGACCAAGTACTCGTATACCAAATTCTTGCCACCTCTTCACGAATTTAAGGGTCCCTATATAGGCAATAACGTCTTTACGAAAAATGAACTATATTAAAAGAATGGAGTGCAACTTTAAAGCCAACACCAGTTGGGCAATACATCAGAAATCTATACAAAATATCTTATATGAAGGCATAATTGGTAGGTAGAAATCAGAGGACTGATAGTGTGGGGTATTTTTAAGCATTGAAAAATAAGTAGAGAAACTGGCGGTCAATAAACACACAACAAGATATACCCTGTCTTAAAGAAAATAACATTTACATGACGACTTAGGTAAAACAAATCAACACGTGTTTGTTTTTTCCGGAGCACACCAGAAATAGTATTAACGAGGAGATTAAGCGACGGATAAGGAAATTTTAGAGCAAAATCTAATCTTAAGCAAATAAGAGGACGCTTCACACAACACTCACTATCCTGTCAGAAATACGACCCACAGGGATTGGCATTCTTCAAATAGTATAAAAAATAAAAGTCTCTTTGTAGATTTGAGATTCCTCTTTTAAGCAACCAAACCAGAACGGGCTCCTAACCAACTACGATCATTTAAGCTGTAGGTGCTCTATTTGATTATCTTTAGTCGCGTGGCACTGTGGATAGAGGTCCATATATCAAGTAGTGCTGTAAGAAGGTGTACCGGCTGTTAGCAATCAGCCTGGCATTGGAACACGCTCGACAAGAGCTTTCGAGCTATTGGCTTGGCTTTCTTTTCATGTGTATATTGAGGGACATCGAGAGAACATTGGAACTTCATGTGCGGAAAGCTCAAGTGCATCCACTGTCTAAAATGCAGCATACCCACCAAAGCGGTAGATTCTGCGAAACTACGCTTTAAAATTAGATGGGTACCACTGATATGGTGTATGATGTCGATTCATTGCTGAACACTGTCAACAGCTCTTACATATACGAATGTGTGCTCTCAAACACAGACCGACCTAGACGCAATCGACGACTGGGGTACGTAAGTTTGTCCTCTTAAAACGTTGGTTGTTCTTTTTACCACCATTCGAAGGGTAACTGTTCAAAATTAACCATATTGTAGTTCTTAACGGCATCACCATCCGTTTCTCCAACTCAACCTGGTGTTATGTGCTCGTTATTGTCTTAGATGACATACTTTTTTGGATTATTTATGCCATGTTGGAAACCTCCAAGGAACTGTTGGATTTCTGGAAGTGTGTAATTAAGGTTTTGACATGGCATGTGTCTTCTTTTGGTCAGCTAGTTGTTAAAACAAGCTTTCAGAAAAATACGTAACTGCTGCTTTTACTAGACTCAAAGAAACTACCTGTTTCGGCCGCTTGACGACTTTTCCTAGATGCACTGATAATTCTCAATCCCGTTGTAGTCAGGTCTTCACGTCCAAAACCCGATAACACTATATTCCGCTTTTTGGTAGGATAACTTGCGTCTGTCTTCCAATAGGAGATATATGTAGTACTGATTCAAATGGACTACACATGCCATATGTTGTAAATAATCGGTAGTGAAGGGAAATATCTGCGTTTGTAGCATTAGTTAAGCTGCTTTGCAAGCCCTGCTGAGTTCTCTCACGACTTCCAAACTAGTCCGAGAAGCCAAGAATTTACAATATAAAACGCAGTGGTTAGCCTAAATTCACTGAGTGTTCACTGGCCATGGAAAATGATATTGACGATCAATTTGCTAGGGAAGGAACGTTTCCTAGGTATTGAATAAGGTATAAGGTATAATGTGAGTATAACTCTCCAGAATATCACCAGTCATAATAAATGGAACTTCCCCATGTATCTTTGAAGTAAGTGACTTTTCGCCTGTCTGTCAGTAGAAAAAACTGCAGATTGTGATATTGGTCACATAACTTTGGTGTGAGAATGATGACAACACCACGGGACCTTGGAGTGTCCGGTCAACTATCGCATCTGGTTGTAAGTGTACGGCTGTGGTGAAGGCTTTTACTGTAGATAGTGAACCATTGCAGCTCTAATTTATCTTTCTATGAAAGGCTGAGAAATTTCAGTAAAAGTAACATACAAGGAGCACAATGTCCTAGTTCTTTGCCTCAGTATTCTTTTCCTACCGAACAAACTACCTTGAAGGACTCTTTTTTTTCTTCCTTAAGTGGCGCTACAGTTCGGGGTGAACATGGGCCTTATCCAACAAGCGTCTCCATCCAGCTCGATCCCTGGCTAGCTGCCTCCAGTTTTGCACGCTAAGTTGGCTGAGGTCCCTTTCCACTTGCGTATGCCACCTGAGTCTTGGCCTTCCTCTACTGCGCTGTCCCTCGGGAGCGGATTCGAAGACTTTTCGGACCGTAGCATTAGTGTCCATACGCTCTACATTACCCGCCCATATCAGTCTTTGGATCTTCACTTCTGGTTAGGTCCATGTCGCTGTACAGTCGGTAAAGTTCATTGTTGTATCTCCTCCTCCACTCACCGTCAATACAGACGGAACCGAAGATCGCCAGAAGAAGCAACCAACAACACCCTCATCCATTTTTAATGATGTCCATGCCTCTGCGCCATAGAGGAGGACCGGGACTACTACGTTTTATAAAGGGTGACTTTTGTTGTCCGAGAGCCCAAAGAAACAGCGGTTATCGTTGTCTATACTTATAGCGGAGCCTAGGTAGACAAAGTCCTTAACTACCTCAAAGTTATATCTGTCGATGGTGGCGTTCTGTTCGAGACGTCGGTGTTGGTTGTCCTTTTTGCTTGACAGCATATACTTGGTCTTGCCCTCATTAACCGCTAAACCCATTTTCGCCGCTTCCGTTTCAATACCCCCGAAAGCGCCACTGACATCACGCTGCTTTCTCCCGGTCATGTCAATATTGTCGGCGTATGCGAGTAATTGGCCGGACTTTTGAAAAATAGTGCCTCTTGTGTTTGCTCGTGAGTTTTGCACTATTCTTTCAAGTACGATGCTAAAAAAATCGCATGACAGCGCATCGCCTTGTCTAAATCCTTTCTGGGTATCAAAGGTCTCGGTGAGATCTTTACCGACCTTGATGGAGCAGCGTGCATTCTCCATCGTCATCCTGCACAGACGGACGAGTTTAACAGGGATGCCAAAACCAGATATTGCTCTGTATAGCTCGTCTCCTTAGATGCTCTCATACGCGGCCTTAAAATCGATGAATACTCGTAGGTGGTGTGTATCTATCTGAAGCTCATGGGTCTTCTCCAAGATCTGCCATGGTGTGTATATTTGGTCGATGGTGGACTTTCCTAGCCTGAAGCCACGCTGATATGGACCTGTCAGTTTGTTGACGAACGGCTTCAGGCGTTCACACAATGTGGCAGATAAGATCTTATATGTGATGTTAAGGAGATTGATGCCTCTGTAGTTGGCGATGTTCAGAGGGTCTCCTTTCTTGAGAATCGGACAAACAATGCCATGAAGGACTCAGAACCTGATTAAAGTGTTTAGTTTTGTTTCTTCACTTTTCTGACTTATTGGTCATGGTTTGTGCCATCCTTAACTGGATTCGTAGGGGTTCATCTATAAGTTATTCATTAGCCACTGTCGATGTTTCGCATGGGAAACATTGTCGGCCTGAAGTATTTTCCACTTAATTCGTTGTCTTTTATGAAAGATTTCATTTTCGGTGAAATGTTATATATAAAAATTGCAATCCCAAATAATATATTAATATGAACTTCAATTGTTACAATTAACCTTTTTTGTTTTCCATCAAATACTCGTACGCCGTTGCTTAGTATTCACTGTGACGTATGTGGAACTTTTCCATTTCTATTCAACATACAAGTATCTTTTGGTGAACCATAGGTCAGTCTATTTATTGTTTAATTGTCCTTGCTCTAAATAGTTTATCTATTGACGAAAAAGGGTGATTTTATTTATTGGAATATTAGTGTGTGATGGTTTTAAACAAAAAAACACTCCTTGTTGGCATTAACATATTGAAATTTAAATGACAATCCTTTTCTGTTTTATTTTACACACGCACGTAATTTTATATCCCTTCGGTAGTTGAGTAAATTCCAATGAAAAATTCCACACTATCTCGATTGTATCTGAAAATAATCTAATCAATACTGAATAGAACCACACTTAGTCATTTGCTTTGGAACTCGTGCCTAATGGTAAAATAACGTGCACACCGAGTTTGAAAATTAATAATAAAAAAATTTCAATTTTAATTAACAATAATAATTTTTAATTAGATTAGATTTTTGTTTTAAATGAACAAAGAAAAATATTTCATGAAAATGCTAAATTCAATCGCTGGCTAATATAATAGTTTTCGAACAATTTTACCAAACATTTAAAGATTGCGATAGCAAGAATGGAATATGGATATTTGGATGAGTAATGGCTTCCGGTTATAATTGGAGTGGGCTTTTGAGCTCACTTTATCAGTGTGATTGGGCGTCATAATATTTAAAATGACTGTGTATTGGATTTTAGGAAATCTAATACTTCTTTGCTTTTTTTGTATTGCGTTTTTGGAAAGACGTTGTCAAATTATCTGAAGTAATAATCATTTGCTATTTTTCCCACATATAATCGAGAACAGTGTACAGAAACCATAACTTACCGATTCGATTGTTTACATCGACACTTGTCTTGCGTGGATCATTTTTGAGTTACAATTTCAGAGAAGTATGGCAATGGTCTACGCTCAATAAATTCAAAAGGAAAGCTTACAGGTTGCGCAAGAAGACTGCCAAAATAAAGCCGCGTCTGACTATGTTAGTGGCCCTCTCACCACTATATTCTGGGAGCAAAACAAGTAAGTTTTTATCCAGATTCGAAGGTTTCAAAGTCTACTGGTTTTAACGATAGAATGGCAAAAGGAGCTAACCCTTATGGAAGTTTTGTTGACTGAGAATATTTCTGCATTTTGTTAAAGAGGGAACACGAAAACTTGAAAGAAAATGTTTGATGATTATAAGGAATAGCAGAGTCTAATGTCCTGGGAGAGTCCTCTGTCTATCGATTCGTTTATAAACCTGCTATCTTGTTCTTCTAGTTTTTTCAATAGCATGGATTTAGTTCGGTTACTTATGAGCCTTGTTCACCATTTTTTCTGTTCTTGAATGTTCCTAATTTTGCTCACTTTTCCTAACAAATCGATGTTTCTGTACAGTTTGTCTCTGTTCCGAGACAAGTCAACACAAACCGGACCAAACAACTCCGAATTCAAAGAGATCCTAAAATACCTACTTATAAAATACAGAACAGAGATAATGAGGTTCTTATATAGAGTTTCATTGTCATGGCTAATGCAAAGCTGAAGGACAAGATATTCCTTTATTTGATTTGTCGATCTTGTGGGTCCCTTCTTATTGACGACATGAACTTGGATTTGCTTTTATTCGTTTGTGTTCCAGGACTTGCAATTGTTGCAAATTAATATCATCAGCGTATGTAAATAGTTGCACAGAGTCCGGATATTGTATCTAGCAGATTTCCACAAGCTTATCACTTATGATGTAAAAGACAACAGGTGGAAGCGCATTTCGATTTTTGCTATTCAAAGTCTTGGTAATAATAAGTGAATAAATCATTTGTAAACTGATGAGGCGAATTAGATGTTTCGTATGGAGTTTCATATGTTCAGATGCCAGCTTTTTTTTTGTGAAAGATGATGAAATTCCATTCATCGGATAAATAAACTAAAATGTTCTCTACCAAGCCGTTTCCCGCGTTGGCTGAATAGTAAGTTTTTTAATACTTAAGCTTTGATATTGCTATCCTTACTTTATTTTTGTCGTATTGATTCATTCTTCATGAAAACGCAATGGGGTTATTCTTGCCATTTAATAGTTGGTTGAAGTTGTTTTTTTTAATGGATGCTTTTTGAAGAGCTATCCTTAAAAAAAAATACATGTCCTTAATAGAAAACGTAACATATTTTCCTAGCTAACAATCTAGTACAAACTTAACAACAATAGGCGACTACGTTCTGTCAAAAAAGTACCGGTTGTATTAAAGATTTTGCGAAAGAAAACCCGTCAGAATCGGCCAGATTTATGAAACAATTATTTGTAGATATTTGTATAACCCGACGTACGATAATGCGCCATCGCAATACGCAGCACTTATGACCGAATAAATAGCACAGGTTAACCACCGTATTTTTCAGATTTGATCTCGTGTGACGTCTTTTTAATCCTGAAACTAAATTGACTACTCCGTGGTACACGTTTTGACTCCATTGAAATATTAAACGAAATTGTGTATTGCTTCAAATTGGGCCGATTTTGAAAGTGACTAAAAATATATTAATTGAATGATAAAATTTGTATGTTTTATTTTACGATTTATCTTTTTTGACGTTATGTAGGTGTTGAAATTAATGATGACTTGCCTTAAAAAAAAGGTTTTAACTAAGTTCAGAAAAAAGCTTGAAAGGTGAATAAATCTAAGGGCTTCGACAGAATAAGAGCCTTGAGTATAAGCTACATCGACAATTCCGATTTTTGTGCGGCAAAAATATTCGGGTATAAACAAAATTTAAGCTGGTTCTCTACAAGAAAATATCCTAGGACACTCATGCCGCCAAAACCCTGGACTTGTTACCAACTTCTCACCCTGATAAGTTCATCTTTGAAGTGCACCACCCTCTACGCTCGTCGAAAAATTGTGTCCAATCAACTCAATTCTCATCTTACATCTTCTTTAGGAATTTTAACTGATTGTTATGATTGTTATGCCTAGGAAGGTGATGGCGATGGCGTGATAGTTAGCTCATTGGACTATCACGCAGAGAGTCTGGGTTCGATTCCTGGCTGGGTCACCAACAATTTTTCAAATCGCCGTCACCCTTTCGGCGGGCAATGGCAAATTCCCGAAAGTAAAACTGCCTACGAAAAAGCTCCTAAGGAGTGCCGTTCGGACTCGGCGATAAACCGTAGGCCCCGCTCAGGTGTGACAAAAATCTTAGGAAAAATATACAAGAATGTCGTAAAAGTAATAAAGATCCCTGATCCAGCTGTCATTTATAATGACATTCAGCTGTAGGCTCTTTAGACAAGGTCAATCTGCTTGCCACATACTTTGCGGCCAGCTTAACACTTCTAGATTTTGCTTTATCGACATATTTCACAAAAAATCTGGCGAGAGCGAGATATTTGCAGCTGCTATTTCTAAGGTATTTGACAGAATTTGGGATCAGGCTCTTTTCTGGAAAATGTGTGCATTTGGGATCGACGATTCTTTTCTTCAATAATCCAAAATATTTCTTTCCTAACGACAGTACCAAAAATGCTGCGAAACATATTTTACCCCCCTCTGATCTGGTCTCAATATGAATATAAGGCATGCTGGTATATGGGATCCAAAACCATGCGATGAGACTCATAGTTCATGCCATTACTGACGTAATGTTCCCCGTTCACCTTGTCTTATTGCATTTTTTAACGATAGCTCCGCCAGAAAATCGTCAGTTGCATTTAAACCCTTAAGACTTTTAGCATTCGTCCTAATATGAATGCTTATCAATTTGTACAATCTGAAATAGTACGACGTTTCTATACCATACAATTCGGTTTTTGGAACGCCGTGCCCATTTGTTTTATTTCTTAGTCATGATAATCTACAAACATTTAAAACCAACATTTATCGGTTCCTATCTGATTTTTCTTCGCCCGGCTCGGTGCAAATCGACTTTACTTTTATTAAATAATTAGAAGATTATTAAAACTTTGAAAAAATTATCATCATGCTAATGATAATTGGCCAAATATCGAGTCGTTAGACCTTTTTTGCTCATCACTTTAATTCGTGACAACAATTTAAAAATTGGAGTAGTTCTTTCAATAAAATAATAAAATTCAAATTCATGTCATATGAATCATCCACTGGATCTATCCAGAAGACAGCTGTTTTTCAGAATGCTGCTTGGGTATGGTAATTACTATAGTGCTTACAGCTTAAAAGTGACGGATCTTTATCTATGTCAGTTATATTTATGTGAATTTCTCATGATAATAATAAAATCATTTATGAATTGACCTTTAGCTTTGTTTTGATTGTTTTGATTGCGTGATTATGTTGTAGTTGCTATCTAGTTAGATCTGGATAGCCGGCAGTATAAGATAACATTATTTGTTCTGTAATAATAACTGTATTTATTCGAAATTGTTTGTCGTAATTTTATCAGTCACACAGATAAGGGGTGTTTAGTTTGTGTGAGACTCGTTATTTATTTTGACATTTAAAAATAGCGCGCGATTGATAAGAAGTAGAGGTTCGACAACGTTTTAGAGTCTTCTTGTTTTACAAAGCTTATCGATTGCAAAAATTAAACAATCGGGCAGGCATTGATAAGGCTTGTCATTCGAATCAATACATGAATTTATTTCTTTATTTTAAAATTTTTAGAATGCTTATTAAAACAAGTTGTTGATTGAAAATTGATTAGAGAGTTAGTTAGTTAAGTCTCAAAACCCCCTGAAATAATGAAAAACGATAAGTAATGCTCTGAGTCAAGTGTTTCAATAAGTTAGATTTCTGTCTTTTCACAGAATTCGAAAGCTTTTTGTCAAATAAAGTCAACTGTTATGCAAATAGGTACACTAATTGGTTTGGTACTTCAGTATTGTGTCATTAGGGAAGCAGTAAATAGCAATAACCAGACGATTACCAGTGCTGGAAAAATAACAACACATCATTGTGCTTGAGTCTGGTGAAAGCAGAAGTAACGGATTTTTATGGAAACTTGGTTCATCAGACAAACAATGCACATACTAAAATTGGTCTTATAATAACCATGTAAGTTTAAACAACATTTCTCCGTTAAGCATAAAGCATAAATCTTGTCGAAAGCTCCTTTATACACCCTGACTGACTCGAACTGCAAATTCAGACTGCTATAAGTTCCAAACCGTTCATTACAGTGAGCTCAAATATTGACACATGACAGATAATTTTATTATTTACAAGCCTCTTAAACGATTTGCGTCTCAGTTGTGTTGAAATTTTTTTTATTCAAACGTGATAGTGTGATTGCTTTATATTTGGCTGGAAAACCACAATTAGCTATCGTTAGAGCCCTCCAGCACCTCAACATGAATAAATCATTTGTATCTCGAACCATAGCTCGTTACCGTGTAGCGTTGCAAAACGCCATGGAGGTGGTCATAAAAAAACAGCAACATCGGCAGAAATGGTTCGGAAAGTGAAGGCTCGAATTGAGCGAAATCCGCGTCGAAGTGGAAGAAAAATGGCTCGTGCAATGGGCTTAAGCCATTGAAGTTCCAAAAAGCACACGGTCTTACACTGCAACAGAAAAAAGTTAGAGTCGAAAGAGCGAAGGAGTTGCTACGCTTGCACGAAAGTGGTGAGTTGCCAATTTTGGTTTTTTTCCGATGAGTCGCCATTTGTTATCGAGCAATATGTCAACAAACAAAATTACCAAGTTTACTTGCCAGAGAGGTCCTTCGAAAATTAACACCTTCGGACGGCCACCAGAAAGCAGCCATAACCGCCGATGGTCGCTCTCCGCTTGTAACGTAACCCCGTGAAACTGTCTTAGAGGCAGTATTGAAGCCTTGGGCAAACAATCATTTAGGTCGGAGACCGTGGACATTTCAACAAGACTCGGCACCGTCTCACAAAGCGCGCCAAAAACCAAGATTAGTTAAAAAACAATGTTCCACACTTAATTTCTTCGACACAATGGATTGCAAATTCTCTGGATGCTAATTCGTTGGATTTCTCTGTCTGGGGTATTTTGAAGGCGAAGGTTGGAACTAAAAATTCGGAGTTCGAGTCAGCCACCCTGTAGTATACCGGCAGTTAAAAGAAGTTTTCTGTTCAGAATGAGACCAAAATACGAAGATTCGTTAAAGAAACGGTCTTCTTTTATTTTGACTCAGTATATGTGCCATACAAATTTCTAAGTCCTTTTTCATCTTGCCATCATCACTTTATGTGTTGAACTTTTACTTTCGTCAGGTATACCTGTATTCCTCTAAGAAGTTCTCTAGAGAACATGTTATTACAATTTTGAAGGGGTTCCTTGACCTTTTATTTTGTTTATTATTCTTCTTGAGCAGAGTAGAGTCGTCATGGAAGCCTGCTATAGTAATTTCTTAAGACTCCAGCATAATTGACTTCAGTGGAATTAACCTTATGTCTAAACCAAACGAAAAAAACGAATTAAGTTCTGTCAAACGTAATAGACTTGATCAAACTTAATCATCTGTCAAATTGCTAAGATTTAAGATGGTTTCACAGAAAAAATAAATGGGAACTAATATAAATGAAGTTGAAAATAAAAATATTTGTTTGCCATCACAATGTTTCCATTTCATTTTCATTGTCTCAGCGGTCAAATGTTCGCACTTAATGTTCAATTTCATTGAGACTTCGCTTAAGCCCACTAGATTTAACGAAACTTGACGAAACGGAGCTAAGTCCCGTTATGCCCATGCAAATCTATAATATTTACATGTAATGAGACATTTCATTAAGTTCATTTAAGTTGAATACTAAGTTACGCTTTAAGTTGGTTACGTACTGTTCTTATTTTCTAAAGACTATTAGCAGGCTTCGAATGTTGAAGGATAATTTGACAAAAAAAACTGAAAGGTTCTGGATACGTCGACTCTTGTCAACACTTATTTGGAAATAAAGTGTAAGTAATCCTTTCTTAGAAGCGCAAAAAGACGTAAGTCGGTCCTTAAATGGTTTCGAAAAATTCCTCTAGGTATAGATTTCTTCTTCGTAATGTCAAATCCGGGGTTCTGAGTATGAAGACGGATCGACACATCCACAGTTTTCCTGATTTGCCCCGAAATCCAGAAAAGCCTCGAATGGCTTAGTGCCAGGGGGATTTTTCAGCACAGACTTCCTTAGCCATTCAACAGATAGCTGAATTCCGTTTGTCACATCGCAATGTTTTGCTTGAATACTTTTGCTAGCTTCTACAGTTGATGAATACAGTGTTTTTACTTAGCTCCAGACTATTGTCAATACCAGCCTCCGCAACTCGAATCGTCATAGAGCCGATAGCGGAATCCTTGTAAATAAGTCGATCTCATTAATTTTGAAATTTCGGCGGGTTTTTTCTTTAAAACTAGTCTGATTGCAGTATCGGTGTAAGGCGGATCTTATGAACCGAAAAAGCGCTTCGTCCAATTTTAGTTCACTAAAATTGCAGAGTTTGTTATTCGTAGCACTAGTTTCTTACGAGTATCGTGCACTAGAAAATCCGTAGGTAGAGGGAGAAAAATTGTAGTATGGATAGATGTTCGTTTTTGAGGAACTAATTTTCTAGCTGAGATCCCTACATATTGGTATAATACACTTCAAATGTCGTTAATCATAGTCATCAAGTCACTAATGTTCAACATAGTTATGCTCATATGTTAGGTTGAATAAATTATTACAGTAGGACTCAAAATGAAGTTACTCATTATACTGGTCATTTATCAGTTGTTGTTATTATGTTGTTGTTAATTGAGTCATGAACTCGTACAAGTGTCTATTCTTGTTGATCCGTATAAAGAGTCATTTGTATCTAATGATATGTATCCAAATGGCTTTATCGATTAAGAAAGAAACTTATTTGTGTACCCAGTGATACACATTTTCCATTAAATAGATGAAATATTCGATTCACCTGCTTAAATATGTGTAAATATGAGCATATGAGCTCCTGGGAATTTTTATAGATACAAGGGGTGGTTGTGGGTTTAAGGAAATACAATAGGTATAAAGCTAGAGTTTGCAACATGAAGTACATAAATACTATAATAAAATTCGATTTTCAATAAAAAAAAACCCTTTTGTATAAACTTCTGTATAGGACGATGGCATGTGAGTGGACATGTTATTAAAAAAAAATCATTTATCACATGAATGAGAGATTTATTGGAGGCAAGTATGCATTTCTATTTTGTGTCATTGTTGAGGCATGAACTGATGGCTTAAATATTTTGTTTTGAAGTCTGGATGTCTAATTAAGTTAATTTGCAACTGCCGCCAAGAAAACATTCTTATATCAATCCGGTAAACAATTCTCAGTGCTTTGACCGATTTAATTGTTTTTAGAGTATAGTATAGTATAGCACGTAATAATTAAACAAACAAATACATTGTAGTACAGAGGATTAGCTTTGTGACACTTAGAGACGCAAATTGGTTTTAATTGAAAAATTTTTTCGAAGTCTATTTATACGAGTGGTACTCTGTAGGTTTTGATGAATGTAGGTGTAGGTCTACTGTGAGTACCCGCTGAGAAAATAAATATCTAATCGATGTTTTTGATAGATTGTGCGTTTTTTGAGAAAAGGGCGAAATATGAACGTTTAGTTTTGAGATGGTCGTAACACACATGATCCAGTTATGAGGAGGGTTTGTTAATTAAGAAACAATGAATGAACAATGATATTTTGAGTAACTTAAGACTACCCGAAGTCTGTATGCATAGCAGGGTTCCAACGCCTGGAGACTACTGAAACGAAAATAAAGTTTAATACATTTTCACGCATTCACGTATACCACCTTTACACGGATAATAAGTCCAAGGATGCGATCGAAGAAATCTTAATAAGCGAGAGTATTTAAAATCAAGAAAAATCTAGACAAACTGCTAAAGAAAATTCACGAAGAAAACCAAAAAAAGTTAAAGATCTGCTAAATAGGAGACTAAGTGGCTAAACCCATCACAAATTGTCACAATTCTTAAGCTGTTCTTCTAATTGTTTAATCCCTTCATGGTAACAAAGGTATCTGCAACCGATTGCTACGTTATATGTTCGATTAAATTCCAGGAATGGCCAGGCACAACACCAGTTTGTGGAGACTTCATAAAACCGGAAGGTTCAGCAACATAAGATGAAATCGCAAAGATTTTGATCTTGATGACAACCAACTAACTGTGATGTCTAGTAGCTAAATTTGAAACTGATGATCAAGCTGAGGACAGGACAGTGAACCAGAAAACTTTGATAAAATGAACCCACGATTACCAGATAGACAGAAACAAAAATAATGTCAAATTTGAGTAGCAGTTCTACCAGATAACACGATTATAAAGAGTGTTTTTTAAGTCAGTACTAATTTTGATTTTGAACAAAATACATAGCCACTTATTTGTGTTCAGCCGAGTATATACATTTTGCAAATTATTTTGAAACACAACTACGGACATTTGAACGATGGATACAGCAACCTTCCCGCAGACCGTAACAAAACGTTAATTTTTCGGGGTATAACGACGTTTTGATAATCTCATCTGCATTATCTTTGCTCCAAATGCGACAATTTTGCTTACTTGCATATCCATTGGTCCAAAAATGAGCTCTATCCCTGGACAAAGTTTTCAAAAACACACTAGGCGCAATGCCTGTTGATTTTGGTAGCATTCATCAAAATTTCGACGCAAACAAGGGTCGATCATTCGGCGTCAATTCACAAGCACAAGTTGAATCTTGCCTCCAAGTCAAGATCTTTGCCTAAAACTGTCCAAGAAATGAACGGACAAAGACCAAGCTATTGTGAACGACATCGAATCGTTAAATTGAAATCTTCTTTAAAACCCTTCTGAACCGATGCAATTTTCTCTTCAGTATGCACTCTTGTTTTGCAACTCATTGCCACTGCATATTCCAAAGAAAATGTTGTGCTGAGACAGTCAAAAATGGTGCAAGTGATCAATAAGTCTTGTGCACATAAATATTATTTTGAAACCAAATTTCTTAAATTTGGTAACGACATGATTACAAAAACTACTGAGTATAAATGTTATCAAAAGTTTGCAATCTGACAATAAAATTGAAAAATATAAATGTCTGAAGTTAGTACTGAGTTAAAAAAACACCCTTTTTCGATTGTGCATCAAAACAATACAAGTGTTGTGTACGAAAAGTCGGAACAACTTGCAACGCAGGATGACAGTGTGAGGGATCTTCGCTGCTGACTATACTGAATTACTGAATTATAAAAATAACGAAATATAGAACAAAACGAAACCGGTGTGAAACGAATAAGACGAGCAGAAGACGATTGATGCCGAACATTAAAAAAGGGGCAACGTTTTTTTTTTGTTACTATAAGTTGCAGGATTTCTTTGAATCAGGATTCGCTATCAGACGAAAACTTAGGGGGCAAAACCTAAGTTTCAGGCATGTTAGCAAACGATTGAAGACGATTCGCATATAGAGTCAATTCGCCAACATAACCAACATACGCTTAATAAAAAATTCGCCAAGTGTTTCTACGAACTACTTCACAAAACCCTTGAGCAATGTCTTGGATATGATGTGGAAATCGCCCTTGGCGATGTACGAGTAAGTACCAAGTTAGGCATCGAGGGCATTTGTGTGCCTACATATATTGTATTGACTTTGTGTTATGTAACTATAGCTAGTACACGGTTTTCTCACACTGATATGCAAAATAGGAGCTGGCCAACACCTGATCAACAAACTTTCTATCAATTCGATCTTTTTGTGATCAATGCAAGGTAATCCTCCAGTGTCTTAGATATCCAAACTTTCTGAACAGCTTACATCTTGTTGTAGCCCAAAATACGGATAGGTGTATCCGTAATAACCCAAAACCAACATCAAACGGCTACAGTTGAAAGAGATCGCTCTCTTCAATCTCGTCTTTCTTCATCCCTCTAGGAATTAGATGCCGCCAACATCGAACGTAGAAGACCAGTTAAGTGCTTTGTGCTCAGAGAGGCAGGCTCTGATATATCGGATTTTGCCTTAGATCCTTCATCAACAATCTGATCGATTACTATCTGTAAGGTTTTAGGTCAGGAACTCGACCATTAAATCAAATTCCTTACATTATGTTGTGGGAGATGTTGGAAGAAATCCAGGAGTTGCACATCGATGCACACTATATCGATTTTAAACTCACATATAGCAACGTCTACATAGGCACTATTAATTTTGGCATCCCTGCCAAGCTAATTCGACTGCGCAGGATGACGATCAGGAATAAACGCTGCACTGTCAAGGTCGATAACAACAAAACCAAGACATTCAATGTAAAAAAGGATTTAAATAAGGCGTCATTTCATGCTGTCATATGATTTTGCCAGCATCTTGAAAGAAAGGTTCGAAACTCACAAGTCAACTTCAGAGGTACCATCTTTCATATGTTTGCTCAGTTACTTGCATACGAAGACGATATTGACAAAACCTAAAGAACACGACACTGTCTGCAAATGGAGCGATTCCAATTATTGAAGCAGAAGTAAGCAAAGCATGTGCTGTCATTAAAGAGGGATACTCATCATATCTAACATACATACTATTTATATAGTACGAGTATATTGTAATAAGGGACCTTATCTACCAGTGTGCAAATCATGCAAAGACTCACTGTGTGGGGATTCTTTTGGGCTTGGAAGGCAATTGGCTACTAAAGCCCTTTCTCGAGCAACAAACAAACCTAATATAAGATATTAATAATCCCAGTTCTCCAATGCGGGGCAAAAGCTTGTACACTGCCAAAAATCAATTAAAATGCTCTCGGGCGTTTGGAGTGAAAAGTTATTCGGGTTGTGTTTACTCTCGTTCAAGAGGCGTTTCAATACCGGACTGGGCGGGTGTGTATTATACAACGATGCTGACCCAGTCAGAAAGGTTTGTAGAAACCGGCTTAGATGGCTAGACTACCTTGAAAGCATATATACCAGCGCCCCGGGTTGGAAAGATTTCGACTCTAACCCAAAGGACAAACGCTGTAGATGGCGGCCTCTCCTATGGTTGTGCATCTTATCCAACCTCGTGTGTGCAACTAAGGGCTAGCTGGTCGAGTTTATTGTAGCGCCATCTATGGAGTAAGTAAGTCCTCAGCGTATCCGCAATTTTCTTTAAAAAGTCAGTTATGCATAAGGCTAGTAAAGCGCAAAAATAATAATTCTTGGGTGCATATTGCAAACTATTTAGCTTAACCATTAAAGCTAATTTAGTAATGTATTCAATCCAGGAGTAGAGTTGTTGGTGCGAGTTTTTTTTATAAGACCAATCATTCGTATTTCCAGGAAAAGCTTTCACAATTTCAAACGCTTCCGTCAATGACAATGGCTTAGTTCCCATCTCTACTCAGAAGTAATATCCCTGATAACTAAGAACTCTGGTATAGAAAATACACGTGCTGGAATTTTCTGGAATCAATTTTAGAGTTTGTAATTAAATAAATATAGTCTACATGGATCACTCTAAACTTCCAATCGATTCAATAGCAACAAGGTGCGTGGAAATACAGAACACTAGCGTCTAAATAATTCAAGAAACAAAATTCAAGGGTAGAATAATTGCTGGGAAAAAATACAAATGTCCTTTAGAATTAGAGAAATTCAATTATTTAAAATTCTTTTTCTAAATGTTCTTTCTCACCTGAGGCACAACTTAACGATATTTCTTGGTCGTTCACTCCTCAGTTTGTTTCGAACTTTTCGTAATTAAATATCTGTTGAGTTGCAACTTAAATTGTTTTTTTTTTTAATTTTATTTACTTTTTTAGTATTCTTTTTACTTGCCTAGTAAAGTTACGAGTACATGCATATATCGATTCTGAAACACGACCGAATACATGTTTCCCCAGTCACCAAAACTCGTACTGCCTTTGAACTTAATACTTGCGTGTAGGGAGCTTAATTTTTGTTCGATTGTGCCCGGCTAAATGTGGACAAGTGCTTAAAATATTTTAGTAGTTCAATGACTTATCGCATTTCGGTTTATGCAAGTGCCGTCAATGTTTTAATAAAAAAATGGATGTAAGTAATTAAATTCAATTTATTACCTTTTTTAATCACACTGCGCTTGTTTATCCAGGTCGTATGTAGAGGAGGTTTTTATATTTTGCGTAGTTGCCAAAAACTTTGTGTGAATGAATATCCGATGCACCGATTTAGTGAATTAATTTGTTGAGGAATCCTGAAGCAAAATAAAGTAGCAAAAGCAGTATAGCCATTTAGTTACAACTTAAAAAAGTTATAGTTTGCAAAAAATGAACTAAGCTTGACGATGGAGTGACCTGTTGCCCTGAATCAGGATAACACTTTTAAGAATACGTATAAGCCTATAACAAAAATATAATAGTAGAAGGAATAGTATTGAATCCTTAACTAATGACTTTGATAGATTTGAAGTCTCTGAAGAAAGAAGAAAATTATAATCCAAACAGTGACTGCGATTATTTATGTATGTAAAAGGTGTTTTTTTTTTAGCTGCATGAGAAGTTTCGATGGTTGCTGTCTATGGTTTGACAGCTGTCAATGTCAATGGCAATTCATCATGAATCATTTAACGCCAGAACAACGCTTCCAAATTGTGGAAATTTACTTTGAAAAAAATAAATCTGTTCGTGATGTTCACAGAGCACGATCAACATAATTGGCCTAGTGAGCAAGCAATTTGTGCAGTTATTGATCGTTTCGCACTCATTTTAGTCTTCTCGATTCAAAACCATCAACAAGACAAAGAAATGTGCGTACCGAAGAGAATATTGCTGCTGTAGGGTGAAGTGTTGAAGAAGACGCCGAAATGTCGATTCGTCGCCGTTCTCAACTTGTTGGCCTTTGTCCTTCGACTACGTGGAAAATTTTACGTAAGGACCTTGGCTTACGTGCCTATAAAATACAGCTCGTGCAAGTCAATTTTGCTGATTGGGCTAATTTGAAACTGGCCGAAGATGAACATTTTTATCGAAGAATTGTGTTTAGTGATGAAGCTCATTTCTGGTTAAACAAGCAAAATAGACGTATATTGAACGAAGAAAATCCTTAAGCTGTTAACGGATCACCATTACATCCATTAAAATTGACTGTTTGGTGCGGTTTACACGCTGGCGGCATCATCGGTCCTTATTTCTTTCGAAATGAGGAAGGAGCTGCCGTGATGGCACTGATTTTTTGTTTCCAAAAATAAATCAGCTAAGCATCAACCATCATTTGGTTCCAACAAGACGACGTAACTTGATATACAGCGTGCTTAACAATCAATTTATTGAAAAATCATTTTGGTATCAACTTTATTTCCAGAAATGGTCCTGTTAACTGGCCCCTTCGTTCGTGCGACTTAACCCCTCTCGATTACTTTTTATGGGCCTATGTTATGCCGAGAAACCAGCAATACCATTGACGCCATACGTCCAGATTTATTGAAAAAAGTAGTTAAAAATGGGAATGATCGAATGGATCATGTAACTTGTAGCTGCGGTAGGCATATGCCGTAAATCATGTTTAAAAACTAAATGCCAGATTATAATAATAAAAAAATCATTCTTATAATATGTGAACCAGGGACGTACTCTGACCATCATTAAGAGAAATCCATTTTACAATTTTCAAAAAATTGTCTTATTGACTTCGATTTAGTGTTGCCTCCAATTTTTATGGAATGTAGTTTAATTTGAGCTGAATTTGATACACTGGTCGAAAACAATTGTAGTTACTATCAGTGAGGAAACACTTTATTTCTAGAAATTTAATTGTTTGGCTTTTAGTCGAAGCAAAGAACCATACTTAAAATTTAAGTTCGCATTGAGTTGGAAAGAAGGACGTAAAGTAATACGCAGAGCTAATCTTTTTTGTGCGTTTCTTACTTTTATCTATAAAAATTCGTAGAGTTATTTCCTAGCAGTTGTGATATTCAACTAGAATCGGGGTCTCTTGCTTTTATATCCTATTTTATGAGTGCAGATGTTCTAAGGGTTTCCCTTGAAATTAATCGTGAAATATATATATTTTTTTAAAGTCTATAGATTGCATATATTCAATGTTTCAATGTTTTCAGAGTTTTCAGATTTGTTAGAAAACGAAAATTCCAGAAACCTAATTATTGTAGGAGATTTCAATATTAACGTTATGGATAATAGTGAAACGGTAACTTACATTACTAGCTTCGCATGGACTAGCATGCTTTATCATTTAGCCCACTCGGACTGTTTCGGGTAGTTATTTAGACCATATTTAAGAACGTTTTAGAAATATTGGGGTCAGTGGGTGCGAGAAATGCATTTATGATTTAGGAATAACTGAGCAGTCTTTGACTGGATTCTTAATAAATATATATATCATACAGAAAAGCTTATACAATTTCTGATTCCCCTCAAGGAAAAAGGAAAATTAACTTTAGGAAGCTTAAAAACCAGCTGGCTTATGAGTGTTGGGAGAATGTTTACACTTTTAAAGATGCATCTCTTGGTTATAACGCTTTTATTGATTCTCTTACTTACTTACTTAAGGTGGCGCTACAGTCCGGGGTGGACATGGGCCTCAGTCAACAAGTTTCTCCAGCCAACTCGATCCCTGGCTAGCTGCCTCCAGTTTCGCACGCTAAGTTGGCTGAGGTCCTCTTCCACTTGCGTGCGCCACCCGAGTCTTGGCCTTCCTCTACTGCGCTGTCCCTCGGGGGCGGATTCGAAGACTTTTCGGACCGGAGCATTGGTGTCCATGGGCTCTACATGACCCAGCCATCTCAGTCTTTGGATCTTCACTCTTCTGGCTAGGTCCATGTCGCTGTACAATCCATACAGTTCGTCGTTGTATCTTCTCCTCCACTCACCGTCAATGCAGACGGGACCGAAGATCGCCCGAAGAATTTTTCTCTCGAAGCAACCAAGAACACCCTCATCCACTTTTGATAATGCCCATGCCTCTGCGCCATAGAGCAGGACAGGGATTATAAAGGTCTTATAAAGGGTGACTTTTTTTGTCCGAGAGAGAGCTTTGCTACTCAATTGCCTTCTTAACCCAAAGAAACAGCGGTTGGCAAGAGTTATTCTTCGCTTGATCTCAGCGCTGGTGTCGTTGTCTGTATTTATAGCAGAGCCTAGGTAGACAAAGTCCTTAACTACCTCAAAGTTATATCTGTCGAGGGTGACGTTCTGCCCGAGAGGTCGGTGTTGTTTGTCCTTTTTGCTTGACAGCATATACTTGGTCTTGCCCTCATTGACCGCTAAACCCATTTTCACCGCTTCCGTCTCAATACTCGCGAAAGCGCCACTGACATCACGCTGCTTTCTCCCGGTTATGTCAATATCGTCGGCGTATGCGAGTAGTTGGACGGACTTTTGAAAGATAGTGCCTCTTGTGTTTGCTCGTGAGTTTTGCATTATTCTTTCAAGTACGATGTTGAAAAAATAGCATTACAGCGCATCGGCTTGTCTAAATAATTTCTGGACATCAAACGTCTCGGTGAGATCTTTACCGACCTTGACGGACGAATTTGGCAGGGATGCCGAAACTAGACTCTGCTCTGTATGGGACTTAAGCTTAGATATAGCGATCTTCACTTGATCCAGGTCGGGTGGACGGAATTGTTGGTCATCATCGTCCAAGTTGAAAGGTTGATTCTGCCCGACAGCGGTATTTGGTTCATCGTCGCTGTTATAGTCTGCAGAAATGGTTTTTCTTAATCCTCAGCATTGACTGCGATTCTACTACGATGTTCCCTTGTTCATCTCTACAGGCTTCGGTTCGGGGTTTGTTTCCGTGGCATGTTATTTTTATTATATTTTACATCCGAACCTCATTCCTGGAGTAGCATCTCTCAATTTCCTCGATCGTGCGCTTCTCATGCTCTTTCTTCTTCCTCCTGAGAAGCCGGTGTTCGTCTCTCCTCTTCCGCTCATAGAGCTCATGAGCAGCTCTGGTCTTTTTTTGCAGTGCCGCATTTCGTGCCTTTTGCTTAGCTGCATGTGCTTGCCGGCATTCATCATCGAAAAAGGGGTTTCGTTGTGGTGGACAAGTGAAACCCAGCACATCAGAAGTGGAATCTCTGATGGCGTTTTGGCAGTGTTTCCAGTGGTCTTCGATGCTTGATGCTGGCGGCATTGGACCTCTCAAGAGGCACTCGATCGGAAAAGGACTTGGCGATTTCTTGCGATTGTAGCCGTCTGGCGTCGAATTTTCTCACAGCATTAGTTTGTATTGGCGTAGTTTGGGATATCCGCAACCGTACCTTGGCTACAACAAGGTAATGGTCCGAGTCGATGTTGGCTCCTCGGAACGTACGGGCATCCATAATACTGGAGGAGTGTTTTGGTTCGATCGCAATGTGATCAATCTGGTCGACTGTTGATTGATCAGGAGTTCTCCAAGTCCCCTTGTGTATGTCGAGATGTGGGAACCGCGTGCTAGCCACGACAATGTTTCGCCCCGCCGCAAAGTCGATTAGCCTGAATCCGTTATCGAAGGTGGTGTTGTGCAGGCTATATTTTCCGATTGTTCCACCAAAGATACCCTCTCTTCCTAGCTTTGCATTAAAATCACCGACACATTCTTGGTGTCGTCATCTTTCTCCTCTGTGGGGGCGCAGTCTAGGGCCTCCACTAGTTGCTCGGCTGCACGTGGTCTATTAAGGGATCTAACATTCCACGTGCATATCCGAAGCTCATTGTCCTTAAATCGTTTGCGTGGGTTGTCAACAGTAGATCCGTCCATATCCGAGGCTTGTTGACGCTTCGTAACTAATGTTGTTTTTAAATGGTCGGGCAGTTACCCCGGCGGCACAACCCCCAACCTGGAGGAGCAGTTCCATTTTTAATGCCCCTAGAACGAGGGGTCGGTTACACCGAAGCCAGTACCCCGTTCCGGGATGTGAGCGCTGCCGTTGGCCCATATGGGGCTCGTCCGCCACCATCTCTTTCCCAAGACCCTGACTAAGTCCTGGAAATCCTTAAGTCCAAATATGTCGGAGTAGCCCGTATAAGGTCTAGTTTTGGTTTTCTGACACTAACCCTGATTTATGACGCAGGAAACTCGCCATTTGCCCCCTTCACTTCGCAATCTCTAGTGAGATTCCCAGTTGGCGCCACGGGGGCTCGTGAAGTAGGGCTTATTAGTAGAGCTGCAAGATGTTCGGCTGTAGAGTCTCATTCTCGTCATTTAAAGAACCAGCACCTGCCGGAAGATGCTACTTCTACGAGGCCTTATACTAATCGTTGCCATCCATTTGATTCTTGATTCTCTAAGAAAGCATTTTTTAGGTGGTTCCTCATTTCTGCCTTCCAAAAAGCTGGTAAAAAGACTTAAACCCTGGATATCGAGGCTCTTGTTAAAAAAAGTTATACGAAAAAATCAACTCAGATTAAAATGCAATAAGTAGTGATAACTTGGTTTAAAGTAGGAGGTATAAGAAATTGTGCGTAGAACCTAAAACGGAGAATCCGATTTGCCGAGATACCTACTACCGTACTCAATTCAGCTCCGCAAAGGGAAACCTGAAAGTTGAATGGAAGATAGTAAACAACATACCAAATAAATCAACATTTTCAAAAAAAACTATTGTTTTACGTGTCGATGACTATGATTTGTCTGATAAGCGTGCTATTGCTGATGCATATAATTTCTATTTTGCCAATATAGGCTGCAACTTACAACCTTGCTCAATCCAATCCGTCCGTTTGTCCTGAAACATTGCAATGTACTAGTTTTGTTTTCCAGCCCATAACACCTCTTAAAATCTTAAAAGTTATTGGTACCTTAAATAAATCGAATTCGTGTGGTGCTGATGGTATCTGTAACTTTGCCCTTAAACAAATTAGATGTTTCATAGTGGATGTCTTCGCATATATTTTTAATCGTTGTGTGTTTACGGGAGTCTTTCCTGATGACCTCAAATGCGCAGATGTCAATCCATTGTATAAAAAATGTTCGGCTGCTGAGATCGACAAATATAGACCCATTTCACTCCTTTCTACTTTCAGCAAAGTTTTTGGAAAACTAATGAAAAATAGGATAGTGAGTTTTTTTTAACTAAAACAAATTTCTTTAATCCCATCAAATTTGGATTTCAAAAGGAAAGTCAACGGAGGATTCGGATGTTCCCGAATAATGTCACATTTCGATGAAAAAAATTTACGGCTGGTATATTTATTTATATAACCAAAGCTTTCGATATGGTCAACCATAATTTTTTGTTGAGAAAACTGGAAAAAGCTGGTTTCCGTGGATTTATCTTTAATTGGTTTAGGTCATATCTGGAAAATAGGTCGCAGAGAGTTAAGATAGTTGAAATTAGGAGCGAAATTAAGTTCTTGAATCTGGGGATACCTCAAGACTCTGTTTTGGGTCCAATCCTATTTATAATCTATATCAATTCGCTATTTGATCTTAATCTTAAAGGTTCACCTACTGCATTTGCAGATGACATAGGCTTCTCTTATGGTCTGAACAATCCTTTAGACCTGGTTTCTGATATCAATTGGGATCTTAATCTATTGAGACACTGATTTGCAATACATAATTTAGTCATAACCTCAAAAACTAAAATAATGTTTTCTAACTTATCTTCCACGCACAAATTGGAGGCAAATGTGTGTTTCCACGCACCTGAGTGTGAAAAATACAAACTGTATAACTATAATTGTTTGTCTTCCTTTCCCGCTTTTTCTAGTAGTTTAAAATTTTAATTGAGATAGTCGACAGCTTTAAGTACTCTGGGCTCACCCTTGATTCAAGAATGAGTTTTTTGAATCACGCAGACTTTCGATGCAAACTTAGAAATTTTTATATATTTATTTTTATATTTCAAATTATAATTTACGAGGAAACCTTTTTAACATGTTATCTGTAGCTTTTTTCCATACCACTGCGTATTGTAATTTCTTTTCTGTTTTATCTCATCGGTTGTTTAATAACCTCCCACAGTCGATCAGGGCAATATCAATACCTGGAACGTTTATGAAATGCGCTAAAATGTGGCTTTTCGGTTTAAATTTTGTTGTTTTAGAATCTCTAATTTCTGATATTCTGGTATAATTACAATATATCTTTGCTTTTATTATTTTAACACTGCTTCGTTTGTAATTACTGTAATTACGTTTGATTGCGTTTTTGATTTACATTTTCTATGAACTGACTTATTACTTAATTTTTTAAGAAGTTGCTTTTTGAGGGTCACCCCACCCAAAATTTATCTTTTTTGTATATTATGTCCATTGAAGTGGCATTCGATTCTATTTTTTTTTTAAATTAAAATATGGACTGTCACCAACTTTTCTTATTCTCTTATTTTTTTCCCGTGACATGAGTTATGCTATGTATTATATATTGAATTGTATCATAAAATCATAAGAAAATAATAAAATCAATCAAATCAATCAATCATTAAAGACAAACTCTGTAAAATTTCGTAATTATGTGACATGAAAACTTCTTGATGACCGGCACACGGTGTTCCAGTTAATACTACTCCTCTTATAAAGGGTGAGTCATCTGTTGATTTGTTTTTGAGTCATAAGTTATTTTGACACTCACATGTCTTATGCTCTCAAAGAATTGACAGGAACTTTGTATTATATTTACGCGGCTCAAAATGGAATGATTTACAGGAAATATTGCAAAATTATTTCCGAAGCGAATGCCAAATAAACCAACTGTGGCTGGTGTACGCAAAGTTGAGAAGAAAGTACGCGATAGTGGTTTGCTGATTGATAATCGAATATATTTTCGTATTCGTCATGTGTACTCGACGGAGAATATTGCAGCTGCTCACGAAAGTATGCGCGTACATTCGAGAACCTCAATCGAACATCAGTCGCATCAGATCTCGGATTATTCGCTTACATGGTCCAATAGACTCAAGAATTGAAGCAAAATTATTACCCGCTTCGTTATCGCTAGTCCATTAAGGCTTAAGATCAGCTCGAAATTGACGACAATTTTGCTCAAAAAATCATATTTTCAGATGAGGCACATCTCCATCTCGGCGGTTACGTAAACAAGCAAAATTGCTGTTTTTGGGGAGTAGAATATCTACACGTAGTCAGATCTGCCAATGCATTCTGAACGTGTGACGTTTTGGTGTGATTTTTTTCTTCCAAGATGACAACACAAGAAGCGTTATAGTCAATGGAGAACAATCGATTTATTGCATACTAAGTTCAATAATCGTGTAATCAGTGCTTGTGGTGATGTTCACTGGTCGCCACAGTTCTGCGGCTTGACACTAAACTTTTTCTTTGTGAGATGCTATTAAAGATTTGTGAACAATCCAGAGACGATTCGGAGAGATAATATTGGTCAAACTATTTGTGAAACCATCGAAAATGTATTGAAATTGGGTTGATGGGATGGCCAACTGCCAAGCCATCCTAAGCTGTCATTTGAATGAAATATTATTTCATGATTAGTCGGAAGGCTTACTTTTTTCAATAAAGTAACAAGCGTCTGTCCGATTTACTGCATATACAACAAACACAATAGTAGCAGTTTGGTAAGTTCTGCTAAGGATGTAAACGCTTGCAACGTATGCAAGTAGTTGTACAAACTTTTTAAGATTATGTCTCTAATGTTGGCTTATGTGTTTTGCACAATTCAAGTATAATGATGAAAATGTTACATGACAGCGTATCACCTTGGCTAAATATTGTATTTTTTTTATTCAAAGGATTCGGAGAGAGTTTTTCTGACATTAACGGAGGATCGAACTTTCTTCATCGTCATTCTGCAAAATCTGACGTTTTTGGCAAAAATACCAAGGCTAGATGTGGCCCTAAATAGCTGATCTCCATAGATTATGTCATATGCGGCCGTCATATCGATGAGGAGCTGGTTTCGATACTATGAAATGACATTGATCCGTTCGGAGAGCTGTGCATTAGATGTCTATTATGGCTAGAATATAAAGAGCGTATGCATGTAAATAATGCAGTGCAGTTCAAGAAGAGCAGATGTGAAAATCGACTTTGACAAATTTCACCTACTGGATTAAAAGATTATGAGTCCGCTTCGAATTACTGTATAGTATAGCTTCTTCAACTTATCGTTGGACATTTTGCTTTATAGTATTTTATACAAGTAAACCTATCTTTTGAAGAATAGTATTGTATATAATGTGTTTCCTGGACATTATCGGTATTGAATAAGGATTTTTGTTAGTCTCGCTGTTCACTCACTATTTTATGAATGTCAGGGGCATGTTCATTTGTACAAAATAAAAATTTTGTATCAGCTGAAGGCCGCATGAACATTTATACTCGTGGAATAAGGATTTTAAAATAAACGAAAGGCAGCCGCAAAATTTGTTTGTTTAGCCTTTCAATCAGCTTATTGAAGCATATTTGAAGCCTCGAAGTACAGGCATTGTTTAGTACTATGCACCACGAGTGCCAAACAAATACACATTACACTATTTTATAATAATGATTAATGATGGATAGATTTTGCTCTCTTTTGATCTCAAAATGATCGATTAAGATGTAATTCAACTCAGAATCTAACGTTAGTTTTTTTGCATTGTTTCTCATTACATTCGCTTTCTTAATTGCTTGATACATTTTTGTAATTTAATTTCACTCTCTTCTTTTCACAACCGTCGTCGAGTTTGGACGCATTTTGGTAACATAAAAATTATTTCTATTTACTTACAATAACATTAAAACATTCATACATTATCTAATTGTTCATTAAATAAATTTACTCAATTAAACATTTATATCACACATCACACAACATTCATTCATCTTTTAATTAACAATACACAAAAGAAAAAATTCAAACAAAATACAGTCCATTCCCAAACATTTAATGGTCCTTCGAGCCGGATTAATTTTGATCAGTGATTCGTGAATTAAACGATTGAACTATAATTTAATTTTTGTTGATGAACGTATGCTGCATGTACAATATTAAATCTTATGAACATTTAAAGACCTTTTTGTGAAATACGTTTAAAACGATTTCGGACACATATCGTCATATCGTTTATATATAAAATTCGAACACGTGTTGTTTTTTTCAACCAATTCTTTCGTGGTGGTAGATTGAATTTTTTCCAGTGCATCTTTTCCACATATCATAAGTGTAAATGAATACAATCAAGGTTAAATTTGGGCATGCCAAAGAGGCATTACGAGGGCTTTAACGTTTGCAGAATCCTTGTCTGCTTCTGTTACAATTGCAATGCTAGAAATCCATTTAGTGCGCCTTAATGAAACGTGGGCTAATTTTGTGTCGCTGCAGGATAAGCTTCTCGAATTTTGTGATGAAACAGACTTCGTCGATCCTGATCCAGAATTCTCTGAATATGAAGAGAAATATTGTTTAGCTCACTCCCTTATTACATCTGCAATTCGAGAAAAATCCACTGACCTGGCTTCAAATTGTAAAGACACATCTCAAATCCCGATTGAAGACAGGTTAGCTAGCCAACAAACTTCATTTTTAAATCAGTTAAAAAAGAGTTCAGCCAATCCTAGATCTATTAAGCTTCCAGAGTGTGTAATTCCAACTTTTAATGGTGATTACAAAGACTGGCCGGGTTTCAAAGATCTGTTTACAGGAACAATCGACCGCAATCCTTCCATAACTGCTACTCAAAAGTTCCAGTATTTAAAATCATTTCTGAGTGGAGACGCTGCAAACCTAATTAAACATATAAAAATTTCGGAAAATAATTATATCGAAGCATGGGATAAATTAGAAGCACGTTTTGAGAAAAAACAGTTAATCATTCAGTCGTTTATTCAATCCTTCCTTTCGTTACCATCGTCCAGCTCAACAAACATTACTCTTTTGAGAAAAATCGCTGATGGCGCTGATGAGGTCATCAGAGGTTTAAATGCCTTGGATTCAACTTCAAGGGATCCATGGCTAATTTTAATTTTACTGCAGAAATTAGACAATGAAACAAAACAGGCTTGGGCAGAAGAGCCGGCTTCAGATGAAAATAGCACAATTCATCAATTCATTGACTTTTTGGAAAATCGCTGCAGCTGCCTAGAATCTTGCCTTTCTCTGTCTCGTTCTTCTAAGCCAAGTTTTAAGGCTCAGCCTAGTGGAAACCATGGTGGAAACCAAGGTAGGCTGCCCAAAATGTAAAGAAGATCATCTCTTGCCGTTTTGCCAAGCTTTCATTGCACTCGGGATAAATGCCCGTCGTAATTTTGTCAAAGGAAAATCGCTTTGCTTCAATTGCCTTCGTCATGGTCACGCATCTAATAAATGCCACTCGAACTTTCGGTGTAAGATGTGCAAATCTCGCCACCACACACTGGTACATCCTACACAAAACATACCACTCGTTTCGTCAACACAACAAAACCAAATTCAGCCACACAACTCATCGGTATTGCCAGAAAATCTTGTTGATTCAATACAATCAAACCACTCCCTCGAACTTACACATCGTGTTTCAACTTTTCTTCCAACTGCCGTAGTGAGAACTCGGGATAAGCAAGGAATTTATCAAAATCTTCGTGTGCTGCTGGATTCAGGGTCGCAAGTTTCATTTGTGACAGAAAGGACTGTACATAGCCTAGGACTCTTTCGAAAACATTCTCGGATTCCTATTGTAGGAATCGCATCAACTTCAGCCGGTGTTACCAATGGCTTGGTAACTTTAAATTTGAACTCGTGTTATAACTCAGACAATGTTGATATAGATTGCTATATTATTTCTAAGTTAACATCATTGCTTCCACAGTCTTCTTCAAGCAACCTTGACCCCACTGTCTTTTCTTCGATGGAACTAGCTGATCCAAATTTTAATATGCCTGGCCCAATAGATGTTCTGATTGGATCAGACAAAGTCTTTAACATCATTCTCGGACCATCGAGGCCAAAGGATGAAAGTGTTCCTAGCCTTATTCCAACTATATTTGGCTGGGTGGTAGCAGGTATCTTCCAACAGGCAACTCAAACCTCTAGTTTAGGAGTCAAAACGTTCTGTACCCAATTAGACCGCTCACTGGACTTCGATCTAGAACGTTTTTGGCGCCTCGAAGAGGTGCATCATGACACATTATTATCGCTTGATGAACAGAGGGCAGAAGAACATTTTGCTTCAACACACCGTCGTCATTCGGATGGCAAATATATGGTGGAACTGCCATTTAAACCCCATTCTAATCTCAGTGCCGGTAACTCTTTTCGTATTGCTCTCAACCGATTATATTCGATCGAGCGGAGATTTCTACATAATCCTGATCTAAAATCTGAATATTCTCGTTTCTTGAGGGAATATATATCGCTAGGTCATATGAAGGAAATTCCAACAACTGAGCTTGTTGAAAATATTAACCATTACTATCTACCTCATCATGCGGTTTTTAAGGGTGATAGTTCCACTACCAAAATACGGGTGGTGTTCGATGGCTCCGCTAAATCAAATAATACTACATATTCGTCTTTAAATGAGTCACTTCTCGTAGGCCCCACCATACAACGCGACATATTTGCAATATGTCTTCGAGCTCGTCGTCATTTATACACCATTTCGGGGGACATCGAGAAGATGTACCGACAAGTCTGGATTTCACCACCACACACACATTATCAACGAATCGTTTGGCGTGATAGCCCAGAACAAAGGCTTAAGCATTACAGGTTATTGACAGTAACCTATGGAACTTCTGCTGCTCCATTTTTGGCCGTACGTACCCTTAAGCAACTCGCTCTCGATTCCGCGAAAACACATCCTCTAGCTTCATCAATCATCCTAAATGATTTTTACGTCGACGACGTCATCACGGGCGCTGATACTGTCGAAGACGTAATCATGCTTCGAAACGAGCTGGTTGACCTATTAAAATCAGCGAGGTTTAACCTTCGTAAATGGACAACAAATTGCTGGCCTCTTTTATTGTCTCTGCCCGAGGATCAACGGGAACTTTCTCCAGTTGCCTTCGAAGATTTCAACATGGTAAAAATACTTGGGTTACACTGGTGTCCATCAAAGGATTGCTTTTCCTACAAAGTCACCCTTCCAACCAAAACTATCTGTACAAAACGTCAAATTCTTTCTGATGCCTCACGGATATTTGATCCATTGGGATTCCTCGCACCAGTAATAGTCGGCATTAAAATCTTTTTTCAGGACTTGTGGCGAGAAAATGTAAATTGGGACGAGGAAATTCCTCAGGAACTTGCAAAACGTTGGAGTGCCATACGCGATGAGCTTCATCTGGTCGAAACCATTACCATCCCCAGGATCATCTGGACAAATAAAACCAATATGGAGTTACATGCGTTTTGCGATGCATCGTTAGATGCCTACGCAGCTGTAGTCTACTGTCGAAGCATCAATACCAACGGAATGATCAACGTATCATTGGTAGCAGCTAAGACCAGGGTTGCTCCTATAAAAATTCTATCCCTCCCTCGTTTAGAACTTTGTGGAGCTCTTCTTTTAATTCAACTCATTGCCAAAATCAAAATTTCATTACAGGAGAAGGATCTCAAAGTTTTCGCATGGACCGACTCTTCAATTGTTCTGCATTGGCTATCTGCTCATCCAAAAAAATGGTCAGTGTTCGTTGGTAATCGAACCTCGGAAATAATCTCTTCAATTCCGTTTAAACAATGGAATCACGTACGTTCTTCATGCAACCCGGCTGATGTTGCATCACGGGGGATTTCACCATCAACTTTAACTTCAACAGAAATTTGGTGGACGGGTCCGTCATGGCTTCATAAACGATCTAATGAGTGGCCGGTATCGCGGTACAGTTTACAAGGCATTTCTATTGATCAATTGGAAGAAAGAAAAACTCAGAAGGTGCAGGTATTTGTATCTAATAGGAGTATAATCCCACATAATATTCTTGAACAAATTATCTATAATTCATCTAATTTTATGAAATCTGTGCGTGTTGTAGCATTTATTTTACGGTTCATAACAAACTCTTCGCGAAAAACCAACCGCCATTCTAGTCCAACTCTATCTGCTGCAGAAATCTCAAATGCAAAAACGCGGTTAATAAAAAGTGCTCAGTGTTCATCGTTTAAATTTGAAATAGGAACTCTCCAACAACGCAAGGAACTCCCCTCGCGAAATAAACTTATTTCGTTAGCTCCCTTTGTTGATAGTTTGAATGTGCTTCGGGTCGGTGGACGTTTACAACACTCCGATCTTTCTTACTCTGAAAAACATCCCATAATTTTGTGTAAATCACACCCTTTAACCAAACTTTTGGTGGAATACGTACATAAATCTCACTTACATGCGGGGGCGTCTCTAATGTTTGCTATACTCCAACAGAACTACTATATTCTAGGATGCCGAAATCTGCTTCGCAAGGTGGTCCACGACTGCGTTATATGCTTTAAACAACGGAAAGTAGCTGCTAATCAACTTATGGGAAACTTGCCCGCAGAACGAGTTAAATTTTCCCGCCCATTTAGCAAGGTCGGTTGTGATTATGCGGGGCCCATAACGATACGTTTAGCTCGCGGTAGAAATCCGAAATTTGTGAAAGCATACATAGCCATATTTGTGTGTTTCGTCACAAAAGGAATTCATATTGAATTGGTCGGTGATTTGTCGTCGAACGCGTTTCTTTTGGCTTTGGATCGGTTCGTCTCGCGGCGTGGAAAGCCCATCGAAATATGGACCGATAATGCAACCAACTTTCATGGAGCTAAACGAATTCTCGGAGAACTACATAATCTTCTTCTAAGCCAACAACATCAGAACATAATTGTTAATCACTTATCAAGGGACCATATCAACTGGAGATTTATACCACCTTCCGCTCCGCACTTTGGCGGGTTGTGGGAAGCTGGTGTAAAGTCCGTCAAAATGCATCTCAAGCGCGTCATTGGTGAGAACAAACTTACATATGAGGAGATGTATACTTTGCTAACTCAAATTGAAAGCCTTCTTAACTCACGCCCGATGTGGCAAACCTCAGACTTCGAACCTACAGCATTAACTCCATCACATTTCATGATTGGAGAATCCTATTCTGCTCTACCACAACCAGATTTTTCTCAATCTAATATTTCAATCAATACTAACTGGTATTTATTACAGACTCTCATGCAAGGCTTTTGGAAGCGCTGGCACATGGAGTATCTTACGTCTTTACAGAATCGACCCAAATGGACGAAACAACATCCAAATCTCCAACTAGATGACATCGTGCTCCTCAAGGAACCCAATCTGCCTCCATCAAAATGGGTTTTGGGACGAATCAAAAAAATCCATCTGGGAAGCGACAGAAGATGCAGAGTCGTCACTGTTCACACGCAATACGGGGACTACGTCCGTCCAGTGGTGAAGATTGCACCTTTGCCTATGGCTGAAAGACCGGAGTCTTCCAGGGGGGGCTGAATGTTTAGTACTATGCACCACGAGTGCCAAACAAATACACATTACACTATTTTATAATAATGATTAATGATGGATAAATTTTGCTCTCTTTTGATCTCAAAATGATCGATTAAGATGTAATTCAACTCAGAATCTAACGTTAGTTTTTTTGCATTGTTTCTCATTACATTCGCTTTCTTAATTGCTTGATACATTTTTGTAATTTAATTTCACTCTCTTCTTTTCACAACCGTCGTCGAGTTTGGTAACATAAAAATTCTTTCTATTTACTTACAATAACATTAAAACATTCATACATTATCTAATTGTTCATTAAATAAATTTACTCAATTAAACATTTATATCACACATCACACAACATTCATTCATCTTTTAATTAACAATACACAAAAGAAAAAATTCAAACAAAATACAGTCCATTCCCAAACAGGCATCTTCGCTTAGACGAAGCATGTCCCTTATGTATGCATTTACCTCTGGGCTCAAAGTTATTACACCATATTCAGGAACGATTTGAGGAGCAATGAAAGATCCTTCATCTTTTTTGCTGTGTGCATCAAGAAGTCAAAACATCCAAAGAGGATCGTAAGGTTTTAAGACTTTCAGGAAAAAAAAAATCTAAATTATACGCCGCCAGATTAGAGTAAATTTCTTATGAACTGTTGAAAAACACTCAATTAGGAATATCTGTGAAGTAATCTGGTCAAAGAACTGGCTCTGGTAAGGTTCAGGAACAGATTATAATCAATTTTTGAGATGAATAGTTTGTGATCGAAATTGTTCAGGATTCTATTATTGAAATTACGATCAACAGGGTCTATTTTTCTCGATGTCGTATATAATATAAAATTTAGTTACTGAATAATTTGAATGTGTATTGTAATATTTGTATATATTGCTTCTTGTATTTGCAGAATCCAATTAAATCGGATAAAGAAATACTAGAAAATTCAATGTTGGAGGATGATCCAAATGGGAATTCAGCGTTTGAGCAAATTTCATCTCAAAAGAATGCACCACGATGGGGACCACAGCACAAAGGAGCACAAGAGTTGGCGAATCTTTACAGTCCAGGTAAAATTGATTAAATCGCATTTAAAAAACAAAGGTTAATAATGGGAAACTCGTATAGTCCGAAAACATTGTTTTGTATAAAGGGTGATTCTTTTAGAAATATTTTTTGCAGTGGAAATTTCAGGAGAGGTGACGCATGCGTCATGTCCCACATGGTATTTTTGATCGGTATTGCTTGCCATTTCACTCAAACTTACCCCGACATAGCGTCTACAAATTATTCAGCTGTATTGCGAAAATCAGCGTTCTACGAGGAAAGCAACTTATAGCCCATATATTTGGCCTACCGAACGCTATACCATCGAAAAGTTTGAAACTCAATTTTCATTATTAGATAATATGCCACCAAATAAATCATATCTATTACGTAGTGAAGAAAATATAACAGCAGTAGCAGAGAGGGTATGCGATGACCATGATTAATCGATTTGGCCATTATGAACAACTGGGCTTGTCGTATGCAACAACTTGGCGTATTTTACGAGTATATTAGGATCTTAACATAAGCATAAAAAAATCAATTCGTGCAAGAACTAAAGTTGGCCGACTTTTTGAATTGTCTCCGTTTTGGATCGGTGAATTGACTGCCTAGTCCACGTGATACTACACCCTTAAACTTCTACCTTTGTACCTCTAACACAATCATCTTTAAAGAAAAAAGATTAAGCGTGGCAATAAATTATCTTACGTTTATCACTAGAAATGTCTGATTATTTTGTTATAATTTTTTCTTTGTATACACACTCGTAGATTAATTCCTTTTAATTTCCTTTCTATAGGTAAACGAGCTCAGGAAATCATCTGCGTCTACACCTGCATCACTTTAATGATTATCGATTTAATATTGATAATCAAGCACTTTCGAATAGATCGAATTAGCGTTGCATTTGTGTCAGCATTCTTTGGAATAGTAACGGCAGATTTCGGTTCAGGCTTGGTACATTGGGCCGCCGATACATGGGGAAGTGTTGAACTTCCCATCATTGGAAGGGTAATTTTTCTACAATTCACTTTAGCTGTAGAAAGTTTAAACCAATTTCATTTTTATTTTTGATAGAATTTCCTTCGGCCCTTTCGAGAGCATCATATTGATCCAACATCGATAACAAGACATGACTTCATTGAAACTAATGGTGATAATTTTATGGTTTGCATTCCAATACTAGCTACATTGGCTTACAACTTTGTGACAAAGTCACCTCAAGATATTCAAATGGACTTTGGATGGAGTTCATATTTATTTCTATGCTCGATATTTGTAGCGATGACGAATCAGGTTTATAGACTTTTGATTTATAGTCTATTATTGAAATGTATCTGATTTTTGCTGTATTTTTATTTTATTTTAGATACACAAATGGTCGCACACGTATTGGGGTCTGCCAAAGTGGGTGCAGTTTTTACAAAACCATCATATAGTTTTGCCACGGAAACATCATCGGATTCATCATGTGGCACCACATGAAACGTATTTTTGTATAACCACTGGGTGGCTTAATTGGCCTTTGGAAAAACTGAGGTGAGTTGGGTTTTTATTCAGTAGAAGGTAGTTGTTTGGGAAAACAACCAAATCAAATATTTGTTAGTTCTTAAAAGGACAAAAAAAAGGCTCAATTTGGAATCGCGTCAGAATTGCCAGTTAGTAATATCAATGTTGTCTCAATGAAAACCTGATTAGAGTTTAATCTGCAATTCTATAATTTCTCGTTCGCGATTTCCTTCAAATTGAGTTATGACTGACGTATTAACATTTAGCCCAAACTCGTTGATCACTGGCATTAAATTACCACGCATTAATCGCCCACAAATTTGTTTTCCTTCATAACCGCTTTAGACCAGATTGTTCTCTATGTAGCTCTCTGTGGGAGATTTTGGTATCTACCGATAAAGTTAGACCGTTGTGACAAACAGTGAATCTGAAAATGTTCCTGGAATTGATACAGACTGGGGTTATTTTAAATCTTGGTATGAAATGTTCGAAAGTTTGGAAATGTGAGAATTCTTTGAACATATTCATGGTTCCTTTCCCGAATTCTTCAACAAGCGGTATGAAACAGTCAACAATAACGTGGGTAAAATGACATAAATCGAAGCACAAGCAAGCTGGATGAAACTGGCTTTATTATTATCTTTACTGCCCGGAATCTGAGATATTTGTACATAGAACCGTTTTGCTTTATCCATTCCACTCCTCAGATGCTTAATGCTGATAGAACAATTCTTCAGAAACGGAAAATTAAACAAAACTTGGGTTTCGCTGAAAATGATGTTTGGTTGGGAAAGTTTTTGAACTCTATACTTTTAGATGGCCGACTTTTTATAATGGGAAATTATAATATGTAACTGGATTTCAGAGAAGTCGGGAACAGAAAACCATTTAACGCATCGATTTAAAATGGATGCGTTGCCACATCTTGTGTCATTATTCACATCTATGTTAGCGTACTTGTCCGTTTTTGGGCCGAATTTATTTTTAAAAGGATTAACATTCATTCGCCCCAACTGAACTTCATGCAAAACGATTTGACTTTGTAGTAATGGAACCAAGTTACGAAATATTAAACTTATTCACCTACACACATAGATAGCTTTAAGAAGGGTGGTAAAGTAAGGACACGCTTTTGTGTGGCACCAATCATATCCAAATCCTAAGTCAAAACTAAAGAAGTGACAAGCTGACATCCAAACCAATTTTACAAAAATCGCTGATATTCAAGCGAAGCTTATGTTTTCTTATAGATAACCTATACACCTCCATCAAATGGAAAAACGTTAAACTTGCATAGAAACAAATTACGTACCGCATCACATCCTACGATAGTGGAATATCGATATAATATGGGTTCAAGCATCCAAGTTGCAGACTAAAGCAAGAACGGAATGGCTACTATATTTACAGCGGAGCTACAAACATCGATACAATCGTAAGCTTACCAAAAATTAGCGAACAACTTACAGTAATAACACTGATAGTTACACATGGAATCGGACAACCAGAAAAATATGGCAAATAATGTCATCGCCAATGAAGGGGACCTACCCCCGTTCATTTCAAAGGAGGAACTCCATGAGATCTTCGACACATTAAGAAGTAAAAAATCAGTGGGAATTGATGGAATACCGAACATTGTGCTTCGACATCTCCCTCTAGAAGTGGTAGACATTTACACCACCTTGTTTAACAATGTAATGAATAATGCGTATTATCCAGCGCATTGGAAAACTGCGGTGATTTATCCCATCCCTAAAAGGGGTAAAGATACATCCAATCCGGCGAATCTCCGATCGATAAGTCTCCTTCCGAATATCAGTAAGGTGTTCGAAAAAGTAATCAATAGAGTCCTGACTAAGTGGGTTGAGGACAAAAATATAGTTCCGGATAATCAATTCGGTTTTAAGTCGGGACATGATGTCATACATGCCGCGTCTAAACTGGTGTCAGATATCCAATGGAATAAAAGCAAAAACCAGTGCACTGGAGCCTGTCTGGTTGACCTGGAAAAGGCCTTCGACACCGTATGGTTAGAGGGACTTTTCTATAAGCTGACCAGACTGGGCATCAGTAAGCCACTTTTGTATATTCTTCATAATATGCTTTCCTACAGACAGTTCATCGTAAAAAATGGCGATGCAACTTCTGCCGGAACATTTCACATTAAAAACGGTCTGCAACAAGGTGCGGTTAACTCGCCGATCTTATTCAACATTTACACAAGTGATTTGATAGGTTCACTTCCTCATAGCATAGCGTACGCAGACGATCTGATAGCGTACAGATCAGGTCCAAGAATCGAAGTCATTAAAATGCTTTTGCAACGTGACTTCGAACAAATAAGGCGGTTTTGCGATGACTGGAAGTTGAAAATCAACTTTCAGAAGTCGGAAACCATTCTGTTTAGGACGCCGTTGTCTGGTGCCTCTAGGGACACCAGAAAAAATTGGCGAAAATTCTCGATCATTGGACAACACGGCCAGCCACTTGCTTGTCGAAATGTAGTTAGATACCTTGGGATCTGGCTAGACCAATATCTATATTTTAACAAGAATGTAGATGCTGCACTGGCCAGAGCCAAAGGTGCTTTTGCCCTTACAAAGAGACTGTTTTATAGCAGCCAACTCGATGCGAGGGTGAAAGTTATCTGCTACATGGCCCTCATCCGGCCCATGCTGGTATATGGGTGTCCCGTGTGGTTTAATGTGAGAGCAAGCTTGATGGAAAAGATTAGGGTGTTTGAGAGGGCTTGCCTTAGGGTCTGCCTTCGCCTTTACAGAACGCCAGAATCGGAGTACATAAAATTCTATCCCAATGAGGTCCTATACAACAGGGCGAATCTAAATAGAGTGGACAACTTCGCTATTAAGTTGACTCGAAGGCATATTGCAAGAGCAATGATCTCGTCCAATAACCTGATATCTGGGGCCTACTACCCCAACTACTTATATCATGAGAGTGTGCGCTTGAAGGGCTTCGTCCCCCCTGAAGCGTTCATTTATGACATGAAAGGGCTTATACAGGATAACTTTGCGGTGCCGCTTATCTTCCACGTAGCTCGTGCAGTGGGTGAGGGGCGACTCAACTACAACAAAGACGTCGCACACGGCAGTATCGAACGTCTCAGGTTTAGTAGGGCGGTTTCAAGCCGCGATAAAAAAGATGTTTTTTTGCAGCACCAAAATATTTGGTGGTTGAGTGAAGAAGATCTGATTCCTTCGTCGTTTCCTTCAAGTCCGAGTTAGCCTAGGCAAAAGGCAAAGTGGGCCATTTTGTTTTTATTTTTATTTATTTTTTCCTTATTTTTCCTTTTGGAATGGCCGACTTACATAGGTTAGAGTAGCTTTAAGTGTTTAAAGTTAGCAACCTTGGGTTAGCTAATGATCAGATTAGCAACTTTAAGTTTGCTAACAATTAGGCTAGGTTAGATATAGTTAGGCTAAGTAGTTTAAGGTTAAAATATAAGTTTTATATAAATACAAAAAAATTGTTCGGGCACTAAGTTTTTTCTAAATACTTATTTTCTTAGTTTAAGTAGATGTATAAGAATAGTAATTATTATTTGTAATGACGTCGAAAGACATAAAACAGTTATATACAATAGTTTAGCTTAGAGTGCCCGTTTGGAGGGCCATTAAGTTAGTATAAGCTAGTTAAGTTATTTTAGGCTAATATTTAAGCATTTTTTCTGTTAGCATGTAAGTATAGTAAATGTTAGACGAATAAAATAAAATGCATTTAAAAACAAAAACAAACAAACCAGAAAAATATATATATTTTGGCGTGAGTGCCAAAAGACTGCAAGTAACGAAATCGTTTACTAAGCTCATGTAAATAACACAACCTTACAATACTTAATATGCGATTTATTAAGCAAGAACGACACTTGATAACATATTGCAGAACGGAGAGTAAGAGATTCTACACAAACCATAAGCAAGACTATTGCTGACAGAATTTTTCGTGAAAAACCCAAAGAACAACCAAAGTACAGATAACGAAACCCACATCATTGAAAAAAATAAACTGGGATAATTTAAACAAAGAAAGAGGCTAGATTTAAGGGTTAAATTTGCGAGAATGCCCCCAAAGGCCAATAAACTCAGTAAAGGGTGAGCCAGCAGCTAGTGTGGAAGTTTTCATTAAATTAAACACACAATTATTGTGAAACTAATATAGAATTTTAGTATTGGGTCTAAAAAGTTCGGTCTATGACAATTATGAATGAAACACAACATTCTTCACGTGACTACCACGGTTGCAAGCGATTACCCGAAAGTCAAAATTGTCTATGACTTTTTAAAAAATAACTGGCTCAATCAAACATCCAAATTGAAATGACGGCCAGTTTGGATGTTTTGCTTAAGATCCTGAATTGACATAGATCTTACTCTTCAAATAACCCCACCGGAAAAGTGTAAAGGTATTAAATTGCATGACCTTGGAGTCCAATCAACTTATCCTTTAACCGAAATAATGCAACCATCAAATTTCGTACTTAATAAATTGATTGATTCATGGCTGGTGGGCAGTAGTACTATCCTGTTGAAGCCAGAGATAGTCCAGACCCAGTTCATACAATTTTGGAAGAAAATAGCCGGCAAAAATGTTGCGGTAACTGTCTCTCCAGCCTCATCTTCGAAGAAGTTTGGGCCAATGACGCCGCCAACCCATAATCCGCACTAGTAAACATTGTCTTTTTTGAAATGCGTTGATTTTTCGTGAATTTCGTATGGGTTTTCCGGACTCCAGAAATGATAACTTTGTTTATTTACGTACCCATCCAACCAAAAATGGGCTGCATCGGAAACATCAAATTTGATGACAAAATGCTGTAGCGATCCAACATCCAGTTAACAAATCGGTGACGTCCTAAATGGTCCAAAAGCTTGCACAAGCAGTTTAGGCGTTAATTAGAAAAGATACCTTTAGAACCTTTATGCATGACAAGCATTTAACGCTGAAGCACAGGTAAACGTCCTAACTTTTTTAAGATTGTGTGGTAAGGGATTAAATACTTGAAATCTGTCTATTAAAGATCAGCAGCTTAAGCTTCTAACTGGGGACAAAGAAATTTGCAGTAGATGAAAAGGGTACTTATCATAAGGAATTGCGGCAGCTACTGATCGATGAAACTAATGTCGCATACTATGAAGATATGGGAGCGAGTTTTAGACAGTCGACAACGGAATACTATTAAACATGATGGTATTTGAAGTGACTTTATGGGTATAGGTAGATATACAGGTGTGTTCCGGTTCAAAGTTTACGAATAATAATAGAATTACATCACGAGGCTTCAAATTATATCAAATTATCTTCATTGAAGGTTTTCTAGAACGAGAGCCAAAAACTTTAGTTGCAATGCTGATACTCGAAAGATATATGTAACATAGGATATAATTATACGCCAAACATATTTCAACGGTTAATAAAGAAAAAAGATGAAAGTACTTACAGAAGTCGAAGCAAACAATGCAGTTGACTTCTTTAAACCATTAAATGCAAAACATTTTGAATGACATAGAGGATGATAGGCATTATCGCGTCCCCGATGATATAAGGATGATAATATCCACAATTAAAAGCGTCAACCAAATTATGGACAAAAAAGATGTACTCTATTAGTGGAACCATGTCAGTCTTTTACAGCTCACAGAAAATATCGATACCCAACACCTCTCTTCTTTTGAAGCGAAGAGTTGGAGAATATTCGATGCTTCGCCAATGATAGAACACAGGAATATGAGACTTACAATAGTCGTGTTTTTTTGCGAATCCGCTATCCGCTTAAAAAGCAATTTGCATGTTTATAACATAGCGATCAACGCTAAGTCAATTTATCCCCGCTATCTATTAAGCGGATATAAAACAGTGATCCCAAATCATATTATCTTCGTTTCGGATGAATTTTTCCGATAAATTAGCAAAAATGGCAATCCTTCGCCTACAAATTTTTTTCAAAACAATTTAAGTTTGTTCACCAACCGACAAATGAGCCAACATTAAATGGCATAAGATGTCTGTGCTACCAAGTTTTTATGATGAACTCTTAAGCGGGGATGGATTGCTGTTTTGCGAACTTAGCTAACATGCGTGCAAAAAACGCAACTAATGTCACAAAACTAAATAAGTTTATAGTTAATCAGCATGGGGTGTTTGCAATTCTGCCTAAAAACTACACAACATTTAAAAAATTTGGTAATATTACCGCGGCCAAGCTTCAAAGTATTAGAGAGGCGATAGAGTAGGCTTAGAACTATTTTGTTTGTAATGGCTCTACAGATTTCTATTTTAGAAATTTGCTACGGTCAGTTTATCTGCTGACATATAAATGTTATTCTTTAGTGTGATTTGAATGAGTTTTGTAGTTTCTCGTATATGAAAAAAGAATGGGGAGACGCTGCAGAACGAAACATTGTTAAAAAATCCTCATGAAGTAAGTTTAAAACGTATGAAAATAGGCTAAACCTCACATTTTTTACTTAATTAGTTTAAAAAATTTTATGCATAATCAACTTAAAATATCAACATTAAGATATTTTACTATTGATTGTTCCCAAAGCATGTAGCATGCAAATATAAGAGGGGCTATAAGCTTGCATGTAACATGTGAGTTGCACATTTATATTGAAATTTGGAAAATATGGGGCATAGTATGTGTAACAGTTTTAAAACACATATTAAATAGGCGAGTGAAAGTTTAAAATAGAGAACAGGATACCAAGAATCAATTAAATCATGGCACGGCAGCTAGGTGTGGGACTAAGCTTAACACTTAATAGCTTTTTTCGGTGAGGAAAAAGTAAAACAATTTTGTAGTTGCTGTTAACTAAATTCTGGCGTTTATTGAGGGAGCACTGAAACTCTACAGATTATCCTTTTTCTATATTATTTCAATCTGTTCCATTTTAGCTTAATAAAAAATTAAAACCACAAATAGCTGAAATTAATTTAACAAATTTAACTTCCTACAGCTTTTTTTGAAACTTCTCTCAAATCTGTTCTACCTCAAGACTAGGTGCAGAAAATCCTGTTTCAATTTGTTCGGAACTCGCTCATTGAACACAAAGCAGAATAGTAAATTTTTCTGAATTAACAGAAAAACATGAACTTCGCGGTTCTGAACTACTTGGAACACCCTCATCAAACAAAGCCAATCTTTTGGTTTTTTTGTCATTTTGTTGTTTGCCATTGCCTATCCCTTACATCAGGGATAATTGTTTCTGTTTTTCGATGTAACACTTGAGAATTCAATTTAGACTTCTGGAATAGTAGCCAATAGGTTATTGGTTCTAACAATAAACTTTAAATCTATATAAGCTTAAGAATTTTCCATTTTCCATAGAGCAACACGCATTTATGACCATGAAGTGTATTGGTCGTTTAAAATATCGTCTTTCTCATAAACAAGCAGTATCCATAGTATTAGAGATTGAGAAAAAACAAACAAAATTAATCAAAATACAGGGAACAAATGCGAAAATATCTTTTCTACGTCGGTATGTATGTATTTTCCTTTGGAAGATATTTCAGTAAAAATAGAAACCTTTAAGGTCCATTCACAGGTCAACGAACTGCGATTACGAAAAAGCGACTACTCGAACATTTTGACATTTCAAACACAGCTACTTTTTCATTTAGTCGCCGCAATCTGCGAGCAAAACAAGAGGATTTTACGGTTTAATTTTGCGCGAATGTTTTGGTTGTGAGAATGTAGTTTGGGTTCCACATCCGTGGCATGCCAGTAAAATTTATCAGTTCGCAAAGAGTATTCGCTTATAAATTCGCCAAACTAATCAAATTTGAGTTTAAGATCAAATAAGCTCTATGGTTTCGGAATAGAAAAATGGATACTTACCTGCCTTTAAGTATACTAAAATTGATTGCTTCGCAGAGCTGCAAATGAACCTTTAAGGAAAAACTTTCAAACCGTAATGTAAATCAGATCGTTGAAATTTATATTTTATTATTGCTTGACAGATCAGCATGAAGAATACCAAAACAAATTTTCATAATTAATTTTCGATTTGCGAAAAGTATAGAAGATTATATTTTGGTCCTCATAATCGGTCAACTGAGCTCGCTAGTTGTATTGCGAATGAATATGGTGCCACATTTTGTAAAATCTAGCAGCAAACAACGCATCAAGGTTTGTGCGCAGAAAAGAAACTGTAACCAATATGTCGCGATAAATTTGGAATCTTCAATTCAATGTCGAAAGACAACAGTTATCCGTCAACTATTTGAAAACATTTGTACGTATAGTACTAGCATCCACCACATTTGCACCAAGTATCTGCAACCTGATTTGAACGTAGGCCGGATACTTAGAGACGTAGTGTATTACGATGCCGTCATTACTTTCACAGTATGCTCCCCAGGATGTTGTGTCACTTAGGCCTATTAAAAGTAAGTTATTGTCACAAGTGCAGTGCCCCGTCATGACAATAATAAGCATTTTGTGGTCTTTCCTACTGACAGCCGCTGTTATATTAAAGACCTCAGAAAGCATTGGTTGGATCTGTCGAGAACTTGGAAAGTCATGTCATCTAAAGATATGTTCATATGAGAGCAAACTGCCAATGGAAGTCTTAGTTGAGGAGGTAGGCAGTCCCATTGTAGGCTCCACCTTGAAAAACGCTCCTCTTTATGCTGTCAACCAAGTTTATCGACAATATCATTAACCGTGATCTTATTCTCATCCGAGACCTAAATAAGATTCAGTAAATTCGGCGTTCCGACTGCTTTCAGTGAAGTTTTGCACTTTCGAATTAGCTTGTCGGAAGACAATTTCTACAGAAAAAAAGATTTTTTTAAATTAAAATGGAATCTAATGTTTTCATTCCCTAGAAAGACACGAGCGTCATATCCTAAATCGGCGTCGGAGCCGTAGCCTCTGGCCGAAATATTTCTGAATAAAAGTCAATTTTTCTGCGGCTATTGCTGTCATTGCATCAGACGGCATATCTGTACCACCAGAGTCAAAAGACAACTGGCCCACATGGGCACTAAAACTTAAGTGTATTGTACTCAAGACCACTTCTCCTAACGAGGACGGATGGCTTTGAGAGTGCAGCCCGTTTTTTTAAGTGCCAGTTCTTTTAAAATTAGGTAGAAATTCTTAGATTTTATATATCTTTAAATTTAAATAAGAATGCATATATAGTAATTCTAAGCATATAAGAACTTTTTTTTAATTTATAGATTTTGGCCAGCAATGGAAGTACTGATAGAATGCCTTACGGGATATAAACCACGCGATGATGACCTCAAATGGGCCAAGAAAAATGCATAGCACCCATTATTGCCTTTAAAACGAGTGATTTTAATATTTTAAGCAATGAACTTATCAATTAAAGATGTAATGAAACCAAACTACACAATATAATAAAATAAGAAACAAAAATGTCACCGAGCCAGCACATATTAAATTCAACGAATGAGAAATAAATCAAAAAATACAAATCTCAACGCAATAAACTACAATTAAAAAAAAAAAAAAAACAAATTTAAAAACAAATAGAATCGTAGCTTTTCAATTTATTTTTTTTATTAATGATTGAATGCTAGTTATTTTTTAACAGAACAATAACACGAGGAGATAATTCCTTTTTTACGAATAAATAAAAATCTTTATTAAATAAATTTTATAATGCAAATGATAAAAACATAAAATGAATAAAAACGTAACATTTAAATTGTTAAGTAATTAGTGTTGAAAGCTTTAAATACTATTATAAAAAAAGACTTTTGCTGTAGAAGATCAAACTCAATTGCCTTACACTGAAGCTGAGATTTTACTATCAACTAATAGTTCAATTAAAAAACTAAAATTTTTTTAAATGAGAATGAAAGTGAAAATTTATTAAAAATTAAAACCCAATCAGATATAATATTCTTAAGGTACACTTAACTTTTAAGGCTACATTTATTAAGTATAAATTTAAATGTTGATTTATCTTTAATAAAAAGAAATTGTTTTTATTTTATTTAAATAACTTAAGTGTACTTATTCGGTTATGAAGCACGTTCCATTGTTTTGTAAATTCATTTGTAAAAGAAAGAATGTTAATCATGATATAGTGTATTTATATATACAATATATTGTTATTTTGTTATATGTTGCATAATTTTTAAAAACAAAATATATATATAGAGAGCAATATTATTTTTAAAATATAATTTTGTTTTATTGAGGTTAAGTTTTACTAGATCTGGTTTTACTAGGGAAGTAATTGCAGTATAGGCTATTTTGTAAAGAGTTCTGGTTTCAAATTTGTGACGGAAAAAAAACAGAAGTAGGTACTCTTCATGAATGACTACTCAGAAGTTTGACCAAAAGCTAAAAGTACGTGTCAGGGCGACAAGACTTTTATAAACAAATATTCAAGGAGCATAGTGTTGGGGTCACACTTGTTGTTAAGAATATGGGAAAATAATTTCAGCAGGAAGCAAAACGGCAGCATGAACCATTCTTTACATTCTTATATGCGCAGCGGCAGATTACTTAATACTTGACATGTAAATAGTCTGATGAAAATAAGACTGATGATTGGAAGCAAAATGTCGATTTAATAGATCCACAAGAAAGGAGACCTTCTAAACGTTTTTGACTAACAATCGACTTGATTTAGACCGACTCTGAAGATTTCACATCCATCTGGCGTATTTGTATTTTGTAGTAGAATAAAACCTATTTTCGACTTCAACTGTTTTTCTGCTTGGTGGATGGCGGGCGAGTAAATGCCATATTGAGTCGAGAAGAAAAAGATAATCGACTTGTAGTTGTTTCATGCGCTTTTTTTGAATTTAAGATGTTAAGGAGCTAATTTTTGACTAAATAAATTAAAATCAGGTAACTTTTTCATATCAATTGTCCTACTACACCTAAACAAAACTTTTTAGATGAATTCAGCTCATAAAAGACCCTTTTTTTTAGGTTTGATTGAAAGATGAAATTTGTATGGATCCAGTTTGCCTTCCACTTTCTAAATAATAACGCCAAATCATTCTTTTGTAACCCTGAAGTATTGCACGAAAATATTTTAAAAATTTACGAATTATATTTGCTTAATTTTTTAATATAAAAACATACATCATGCCTGAAAAATTAAAGAGATTTGACTTAGTTCGCAGCATTTTCTACTTAAACACCGTTACTCGTATCTTCTTCGCTACTGTTATTAAAATGCCCATCAAACAACTTTTTTTTAAATTAACCCCAAAAAAACGATAATAACAAAAATAAAAGTGAGCTGTCGACAATAAAAACTGTGTGCCGGTTGTCGAAGAAAATTTTAGTACACTTTTATTCGGTTGAATAAATCATGGAATTTTATTTCAATCGAGCCGACCCGACAAACGTATTTAGCGTGACTGTCTCCTCAGCATTACTAACAAGATGTTAACAATTAAACCTAAGATTGCCATTGGTGTGATCCAAAGTCAACAATTACTCAATTATTCACGCTATGGCAGAAGAAAACCCAAGAAATCCATACTGATCTCACCTTTTCATGGAGTGGAGTGGAATTCAAGGTCGCATACGAAATAACTAGTTTTATCATCCCTGTCAAATATGTCAAATTATGCGGTATGATGAATTAGAGTACTCCGCAGAGGAATCTCTTCAAGATGCCTGACATTCAAACAAAGAAAAATAAGGACATAATCATCGACAAAATTATGCGAGACACGCAAGCTTACACGAGAGGCATCATTTTCCAAAATTCTGTTAACTTAAATACAATATTTGCATACGTTGAGGCGATGGCGATGGCGCGGTAGTTAGCTCATTGGACTATCACGCAGAGAGTCTGGGTTCGATTCCTGGCTGGGTCACCAACAATGTTTTAAACCGCCATCACCCTTTCGGCGGGCAATGGCAAACTCCCGAAAGTAAAATTGCCTACGAAAAAGCTTCTAAGGAGTGCCGTTCGGATTCGGCGATAAACCGTAGGCCCCGCTCAGATGTGACAAAAATGAAAACATGAGCAACACAAATGAGTGTCAAGAAGTTAGGCCATGGCCCATGCCGGGCTGCCAGCGCCACAGTGTTTTTTGTCATTTTTTGAGGTCATTGATATCTTTGACAGAACGCAACGAGCTGTCACTAGTCCAAACCGATGCAGACAGAGGTATTTTGAATGAGGGCAATCGAGTATAAGTATCGGGTTTTCTAATTTAATTTGTGAACGCACTCTTTCACTTATCATCAAACTGTCACTGTCAATTTATTCAGTAAACTCAACATTTTCATCATGGTAAAGTACACGAACGAGCAACGTCTGCAAATTATAAAAATTTTCTACCGAAATTCGGAGTCGGTGACTGCAACTTTAAGAGCGTTTATTCCAATTTTCGGTCGTAATTCTCGCCCTAGTAGACAGGCAATAACAAGGCAGTAACGATGTTGCTGTGTCAGTGAGACAACGGGTTGGTCGAAGTGTCGAAAATATCGCTGCCGTTCAGGCGTCCGTAGCAAACGATCCAAATCAATCCAAACATTATGGCGTGGTCACCGATTATTTTTGGCCCGAATTAAAAGATGTTGACTTGGACGACATGTGGTTTCAACAGGATGGTGCCACAAGCCACACATCACACGTTACAATCGATTTATTGAAAAGTAAGTATGGTAAGCGTGTTATCTCAAGAAATGGGCCAGTCGCTTGACGTTTTTCTGTGGGGCTACGTTAAGGCATTGGTTTATGCCAACAAGCCGACGACGTTAGTAGAGCTCAGAGCCAACATTGAACGCGAAATAGCGGGCGTTTCGGCCGAAATGTGAGGCCGAGTCGTTGAAAATTGGGTCCAGTGAATCAACCGCTGCAAACGTTCCTGCGGTGGCCATATGAACGAAGTCGAGTTCCATGCTTAAATGCTTTGATTGTACTTTAAGCTGATAATAAAGTTTTTGAAATATTATTTAAAAAAAAAGTTGTTAAGTCCTTATTGGAAAACCCTTTATATGTTGTCAATAAGAATGGCTCCAAAAAGCAGCTCTAAATTTAAGGTTGTTGGTTATACTATATGTCAACAAACTTCGAGTCTGCTGACTAAGTCCGAAATCAAGTGATGACTTCATTTTTCAATTGCAGTTTCTTTCGCCCAAACAGATAGTTGAACAACATGTCCTTGTCAACCATTAAATATAAGGAAACGCGTTTGTTTTATACGCCAAATTTGTCAAGTGGTTTTTGGTCCCGTTCGCCTCTGGAGATATCTGGGACGTGTAGGGGGAAGGAAATACGCCAAATACCGGGCTTTCGAGAGAGGTTAATTAATTTAAGCCCAGGTCCACCATAAAGTGTAGAAGTAAATAGAAATTGTGCAATATCATAATTGTCTACATTTTTTGACATCAAGCCTTTTTAAAAAAAAACACTGTGGCGCTGGCAGCCCGGTATGGGCCATGGCCTAGCTTCTTGACACTCATTTGTGTTGCTCATGTTGTCATTTTTGTCACATCTGAGCGGGGCATACGGTTTATCGCCGAGTCCGAACAGAACTCCTTAGAAGCTTTTTCGTAGGCAATTTTACTTTCGGGAGTTTGCCATTACCCGCCGAAAGGGTGATAGCGATTTGAAAATTGTTGGTGACCCAGCTAGGAATCGAACCCAGACTCTGCGCGATAGTCCATCAAGCCTTTTAGATTTTTTTATTTTCGAAAAAGTACTTGACAGCGGTTTCAACTGAATTCAGTATTGATTTTCTTAATATAATATTCATTGGAAATGTTACGAGTAAAAGGAGTAGGGTTGACATAAAAAACAGCTTACCCGTAACTAATTAGTCCATTAAATCTCATATAATTACAAGCAAACATAATTTTTCTTCATTTGAGGCAACACTGAATAAAATCAGACAACCGTATCCGTAATAATTTACTATAAATTACTTTTCCTAATTGAAAACTTAGGGAAAAAAAAGATATATTGAATTGCATCTTCAGAACTATCACAGAACCTTTTAATAGTTTTAGTAGTGCTGACCAGTAACTATCGCAATGAAAGTGGAAAAAGAATATTCCTTATTTTTCCTGTTCTTAAAATTCATTGGAATATTTCCGATTTCGATAGAGGGTGACTTTAAGCCTAAAATCGTTTCTACAAAACACGATCTACAGATAAGCATTTTTGGACTTTTACTTATAAATCTTCTCTCAACTGCTTTTTCAATTTACGTTTTACTTTATGATGTTATTGTTGAGTCAAATCAGCAAAAAATCGAATTGACACACGAAAAGTTTGTCTTAGTTTTTGGAGGCTTAGGACAATCGGTTTCGAATTTTAGTCTTTTTTTCCGTAAACATCAGAATTTTCAGATAGTTAAGCAAATTGTACACTTTCAAAAGAAGTACTGTATCTCAAGTCCGATTTATCGAGTTTTTATGATTTACGTTATTGTCAGTTTGACGTTCTTTGTCAATATGATCGTGGTTTATATGCTCGTCGCCTTATTTGTGATACCAACATCATCGATTACATTTATTTCATTTTTTATTTATTTCGAGCAAGTTTTGATAAGTAATCTGATACTCATGTTCTTCGTGTCCCTTGTAACGGTTAATAAGAGTGTTTTACTAATGATTAACGAAAATTTAAAAAATGTAAAAGAATGTAACAGTAAGAATGGTATGCGTCAAATAAGCGAAATGTTGACAGATCGGGCTGAGCTGATTCATCTGTGCGAATGTCAAATTAGTGAATTGTTTGGAGTGGCATTTCTGTTCATAGTTGGGTTTATTTTAATAGAGGCACCTATTGGACCTTTTTTTACATATGTGATTGTTCATGATAAAAGTAAGACTTTGTCCATAAAACTAGCAACGGTTATTCATGGTGTGATCATTTGGAGTTCGCTGAAAATGGTACCCGTTTTCATGGCATTTGAAGGCGAAAGTTTCATCGAAGAGGTAAGTACAGATATTTGTTCTTTGACCATAGGATAATTTCCGACGGTCTCACGAAGATTCTGGCATTTGCCTATCAAAATCCGGAAAATTTCTCCCGCATCGAGATTTGTTTTATTTATAATTAGCTCCCGCTAAAGAGGTTACTAGGACTCCTAAAATGTTTTCACACAGCGCGGGTGACAGAAATTTAGCAAGAAAAGAAAAAGAGGTACCGATGTACGTTGGTTTTGAATTTAGTTATAATGACTAGGAAATAAAGAGCTCAAGAAAGAACCGCGATATTCCAAAGTATGTTCGAAAGTGAGCTTGAGGAGATACTGATGGGCATTTAAAGCCAGTCAGGGTGTTATGGTTTAATACTTGAAAGGGCGGAATGCTTTTAGAAATTTAGGTGGAGCACTGGTTGTGAAATAGTTTTAGAACAGGGTGACACAGGAGACATAAAGTCTATGTTCGAGGGTGTCAATTTTCTGTGCAAAATTGGCATTGCTTTTGCTTTTGCTTTTATCGCACAATTTTGAATCTATTCTAGCAAAGAGGTCGTAGGAGAAACTGTACTTCAATTTTGTGCTAATAAATACCTTGAAAATATGTGGAGGCAAGATTAGAGAGGTGGGAAATTTACTTACATTGTTTTAGGAAACATAGACATATCGCAGCATTTTTGGCGATATCGAATATGTGTTAGAGGAGAGAGAAGAAAATTTGCTTTATTGCAGGAAAGAGTCCTAAGCAGTGGGATTGATAAAAATGCTTACGCAGTGGTTTTGTCAATGTGGGAGAACAACTCTTCAGAAAAAGGTGAGATATACCATTTGGATCTGGCGATTTGTGAATGTTAAGATTTGTAAGTAATCTTGCTACTACACGAGTGCGAAAGTGGGTTCGTTCTATTGAAAATTCGACTCAATCAAGTGGAGATGTAGACAAAGCAAAATCTGGAGATGTTGACCTAGCCGCAAAGTGTGCAGCAAGCATTGCATTGGCTTTATACCAGGGAATGTTTACTACCTTTGAGTGATTGTAGTATATTTAGCTCAGTTTTTGATCGGATTGTATATACTTGAGAAAGGTGTTGTCATTCCTGGTTCGTTTGAACTTTCTATGGTTTTCCTCTGTCGGGTTGGTCTTGTTGGATCCAAAAAAACTATTCCTGGCAGACAGTAAAGGATGTCATTTTAAAAAAATAATAGCAGCGGCAGGTCAACGTGTTTCCCGCAGTGAAGATTTTAACACACCGTCCTTCGGGTTTTGCATGTGCATGTTGTTAATAGTGATATCGCCTGTAGTAACGATTTCAGTTTAAGGTGGTAGCGATACAATTCTTTGTATGGAGTCAGAGAGCGCATCCAAGTTGTTGAATTAACCACATAAAATTGGATTCCATGTCGGGACAGGAACTTACTTGTGCAAGAGTTTAGGAAGCCACATCACTACGCACGTAAAGCAAGGACGTATAGTGAAAATGTTTTCATTGGCTTACAAGCAAATTGTTGTAGGCGCTAAGCTCTTATAACAAAATGAAACAGTGCATCGACAAAATTCATTAGACCCTTCTTACAGTATGCGCAAAACACAAAAAAAACTTTTTGAATGCGCTGTCCTGTGTCACTTAAGGAGACATATCTTCCTCAAGACCACTGGGTATTTTTAACGATTACCAAAGTTCGGCTAGTCACCATCCCATAAGGAAATTTGGGATATCCTAGTCTAATAGCCCACCAGCACAAAAATCTTAGAGGTCGTAGTATCATTGTTTTTTTTTTGTGTGAAAAACCTTAAAGATACATACGAGTATGTTTAACACAAGAGGGGTCGCCGCAACACAGATACGAGTAATTGTTATAGTTAGTCACCATCAGACTAATTAATTTACAATCAGTTGGGCTAATAAAATGTTTATATTTGTAATTACATACAAATGTCACACAAGTTACATGAATGAATATATGGTAGACACCTTAGCACAAATCGGGTTCTTGCCAGAGAAATGCACGTCCGTAGATTACTATCTCTTCAATTAAATTTGAGCATGTTGTTAATTTATTAAAACTCGGGCAAACAAAAAATCTTTTCTCTGACTCAAAATTGGATAGGTTTACCTATGGTATACTGGTCTTGTTAAACTTTCTATTGCTACTATTACTGTCCGTTGCTTGGATACCCACTGGTGACTTTCTATAAGAGATAAATACTATATTTTTAGTTGTAATTAACGGTGAAATTTGACTTATATCAATTGATGCAATGAAGTCGCAAATTCAGATGTTAATTTTGAAATGAATCAGCTATTAATGTGTGTCAAGTGAACACAAGTGACTTTTATGAAGAAACCCCGATTTTAATATTGACACTCATATTGGTGATTTGACCATCTGGGACACCTAGTGAGTCTTTTGTTGCTGTGGGTTGTACCACACAAGGCGCACTAGTATGATATTTCACCAGGATCTGTCAGAAATAGTAAGACCATATATCTTTCATATCCAGAGACATTATTGTAATTGAGAGCTTTATTTTTCGAATTTTCCGAACATAGAATTAAATCTAATCATCACTCCTAAGAGGTGTGAATTATTAAGTGAAGTGTCAACTAGAGAGGCTCATAGGCTGTGGCCTAGGTTCACCCCGGAGTGTAGTACCACTTAAGAAGAAGAAGAATACGAGTACGTTTTCTAGTTCGTAATTGTTGCCCGTCATTGTGCAGATGTTTGAGTTTGCGATACGTTGCATATTTCTGAAAGGTATCATATTGCTTGTTAGTGTAAAGGGAAACTCTCTTGCTTTTAAATGACTATCACTATTCGCTCCGGGATCACTCATCTGATGAACAGAAGAAGTGCCTGTCGGAGTAGTACATACATATTTATCATGTACTTCCACTTTTGAGATGTCCTTTCATCAGTGTGGCGTTGATATTCTTTAATGTATGAATGTACTCGTATATCTCACTTTCTTTGCCTAATCGGTAGTCTTCAGCCCTGGGATGCTATCATGCCTACAGACTTAAGGATACCTATTTAAGTATTAATGCGCTTCAGGCTCATCTTATGTGTTTAGGTGCTGGAATAAAATGAATCCATTAAAGAAGAAGCTTGTTGATCCCAGGCGGATGCATTTTCGATAAATGAGTCTATTGCCATGTACACATGTACTAAATGTCTTTCCAGCTAATGTCTACTTTTGCCAGCTGACTCCAGTTGTGCAACAATGTCTGCAGTCCCCTTTTGCAATATTAGTGTGGACCCTAAGATGCGATTGCCCTTACTGCATTGTCTCTTTGAGTTGCAGTCGAACACTGCGATGCCCCTATCCATGCTTTTAAGGTAAAAGAACGCTATTGAAACGTCTGCTCCATTCTCCATAAATTCGAATTTCGAATGAACTTTTATTTCAAAGCATCCTAGAGTACTTTCTTTCTGCTTGGTATCCCGAGAGATGGCTTTCTTAACCCAAAAAAGCAGCGATTAGCAAGAGTGATTCTTCGCATGATTTTCGTGCTGGTATCGTCGCCGGAGCTCTCGCCTATAATGACGTTTTGTCCTAGCTTGTCAGAGGCGTCAGGAAGTATCTGCTTAGCTTTTCTTAATCCTTCATTGTGCCAGGGAAAAACTCTGTTATTTATGAAAATCGGGGCAGAGTAAGTTACTCTTAGTTTAAGCCGATGTTAGGTCTTAAAGTTCAGACATTTACAAAATTAGAGGAATGATTTATTAATGAAGAGTCAGACTTGGCTCCTTATGGATTTCACTGTGTGGAAGTCGTGTGCTATAATTACATTACATTTATCCACGAAATCAATTACCAAAGATCATCACTGGAAAGGAATTGCTTCGTTTAACCGTAAGATGCTAATGAGATAATTATTTCCAACGCAATTCGTCTTATTTGTGAAAATGTAGTTCTTCATCAGGACAATGCTACAACACATAGAACCAATAGATTATACAGTCGCCATCACAAGGCCCTGATGTTTCTTTCATATGTATTTGTAGAGGTTATGGGCTTTGCATTTCTTAAAATACTCGTAATGATTCCAGAAAGGAAACCAGAAAAAAATATTGGTGACTTCAAGAAATTGATAACCGAGCTATGCGCCGAAGAATGGTAGTGACGGCAACATATAGGTTGGCGCCATTCCGTTGTACTTGCCATTTAGTAGTAAACAGTTTCTCGATAAATTGGTTGAAATAATGGTCAGTATGCTAATATCCGGTATATTTGATCCAAGCAGATTCTGATGAATCGCAGGCTTTCACTTTAGAAGTTAGGATATTGAGGCTTCATGTTCTTACAGAGGACTTTCTTTGACCTGATGCTCTTAGAGTGTCACTTAACCTAATCATATATTAACATTTAGTAATTGCAAAGCCTATTGAATATTTGAAACATGAACTGATAACCCAGTCAAACCTTTCAAAATATGGTCAAATGCCCTTTCGTTTCGAGGATAAACAATATTTCCATATCTATTCGTATTATCGTTATCATCTCAGATTGACTTTCGATATCCTGCGAATAAATAAATATTTTTCAACTTCAACTCAGTGTCAATCATCAATCCATTAAGTTAATTATAAATAACTCTTTCGTATTATATACTTGGTATTCCTATACAAAACAAAGTATGTTTTCCATTTTTAGTGTAAACCTCGTTCGTGTCTGGAAAATGTTCATTCGCAAAGGCTTCTCTCTTCAATTAAAATGTTTGAAATATCTAGGACTGTTGGCAGTTTATTATGATTATAGTGCGGGCAAATTAAAACTCCTTAAAACATCGAAAACTCGTTTCGGTTTGCTCGTCCTAACTCTGACAAGTTTCACCATTTTATTAAGCGAAATTCTCAGTATTTTTGATCCGGAATGGTTTCTACTTGCACCGGAGTATAATTTCACAGGTGCATTTTATGAATGTGGTTCGATTTTCATTGGGGGCATTGCACAGTTGATTGCTAATTGTTTGCTATTTTTTAGAAGAAAATCGAACCTTAAAATTCTCCGCAAACTTCTTTATTGGGAGGGGAAATATCTACAATATAACAAAGGGAAGCTACAGAGTGATACAACTTTTCACTTGCTCCTTATAAATCAAGGAACATACTTCCTTTTTCTCATGACCGCAGTCTTTCAATTCAATAAAATTACTATATGGCGCAAGATTTACACATATGAGTTATTGATTTATTTTTTCTCGTTTTTGTACTTGGGATTGATTTCAACATTCTACAGGACTATGGTGTTTATGATCAGTGAAATTTTGACGGCTATTAACGAACGTATTGAAAGGATCCTTAATTCAGGTGCTGATTTGAAAAACAGTGAATTTAAAGAGCTGTTTAAGGATCGAATGGAGATCATCTGTTTATGTGAAGTGGAAATAAGTACATTGTATGGACTGACGTTGATTTTCATTTTGGCATGCATTTTAGTAACTGCACCAAGTGGTCCTTACTTTGCAATATCTTTATATGAATTTCAGTTAAAGGATTTAAAATTGTTTGAACCTATATGGACTTCAGTGTTTTGGATTTTACCCCATTTAGTATCGAGTGCAATGATATTTTATCAGGATTTGTCAGAGACGGTAAGTGTAATTTTTATTTGTTGTGTTTAGTATGGAGAACAATTTCGATTTAAGTATTGAGTTTTTGAGTTACACCTCTGGGAAAGTGTTAGCTCTTTGATCTTTTAAATGCTCGTTTATTAAAACACCCGAGATGAGAGCTTCTTTATCCATAAAATCAATTTTTTCTTTTTGTTTAATATCACCATTGAAATTCAGGTTACATACATACTTGAAACGTTTGCTTATCTAGAGAGAGCATGTGCCTTAAATTCTCTTGAATTCGCTGTTTCTAGAACCTGCTTGGCTCTTTATATTAAGATTTTATTTTCTTTCTATGTGTTGTTTTTTTTTTGCTTATTGTTTAGGACTCTTAATAGCCAACGTGCAACTGAGGGAAAAGTTAAGGTCCTTGACTGCTTTGATTTAGATATAACCACCATCCCGGAAGTGCGATGGGATAAGCCGAGAAAAAGGAGGGTGAAAGCCGCAGTCGCACGAGCGTTATAAAATCCCTTTCTGCATACCCAGAAATGTTGCAAAAACTCATATGCCGCTAGTATCTAAGAACCAGTTGCATCTCTATCGACTTATCATCAGAAACGCCGTAACTGATGTGCTGAGTTTCAACTGACCACCACCGTGAAACCTCAGATTTGATAAAGAATCCTGCCAAGCACATGCAGATATAATAAAAATTTACAGAGCTGAGTGAGCTCTTTAAGCAGAAGAGTCTGGAAGAACAGTGATTTATTCAGAAGAAGAAAAAGAGCAAGAGGAACCCGCGATCAAAAATTTTTTACCAATAGCTACAAAAGAACGTGTCAAAGCAAGAAAACCCAAAAAGCCTGTCGAAATAAAGGAGGAAACCTTATAGTAGAGTCACAGTCGATGCCGAAAATATGGAGAAACTTTTTCTGCAGACAGTGGTGTAACAGCGAAAAAGCCCAATATTTTATTTTTTTACAAGATATCCCTTGGCGATGGCGATGGCGCGATAGTTAGCCCATTGGACTATCACGCAGACAGTCTGGGTGGGTCACCAACAATTTTTCAAATCGCCATCACCCTTTCGGCGGGCAATGGCAAACTCCCGAAAGCCTACGAAAAAGCTTGTAAGGAGTGCCGTTTGGACTCGGTGATAAACCGTAGGCCCCGCTCAGATGTGACTAGAATGACAACATGAGCAACACAAATGAGTGTCAAGAAGCTAGGCCATGGCCCATACCGGGCTGCCAGCGCCACAGTGTTTTTTGTTTTATCCCTTGACTTCAACAAACTTGGTTCAGCGTTTCTCTAACATCAGTATTCCTTCCCGGAAGTGAGAGTCTGTAAGGCTGTGAAAATACATATCAACGGTCCTCTCCACTTTCACATAGATTGTATGCGGAGCGCTTCCCAGAAACAAATTTCTTTAAGTTTGGGAAGAGAACTGGCGAAAAGGGGGAATGGCTAAGCATATCGAAACCCAAATCCCACAGTTGTCCTATCGTCAACGCACCCTTATGTAAAGAACGTCTTGTGATTATCGTGAACACCTGTCTGGAAGACTTAATTTCATGGGATACCCATGCATCCATGGGGGCATGCATAGTCCTTGCCAACGCTTACCTACATTAAGATAATACCAATGCGGAACTGTGTTAAGGGCACATCCTTGGTATGAGTCGAAGTGTACTTGAAACTGATCTTGGGGTCTCAATATTCAGCACTTGTAGCCACTCCACTCCGGGTATGAATCGTAGCAGGGCCACCGTCCCTGCGTTCTAGGCTTAAACCACAGTCACTGTGTCGTTTCCACAAGGGGGACTACCTGAACAAGTTATTCCCGGACCGAAATCCGTGTTTTAAGTCCTGGTATGGACTCCGGTGGTCTTGCTACTCAACAAGGCCTATGACCGACAACTTGTAACTGGACAAATCATAGCAACCATCAGTGGCGAAAGGTCTGATGATGTTTATGATAAGTCCTGTTCCACTGTATCCCCGCTTTTTATTAGATACTTTCATTGATGGAAGAAGCCTTGATAACTGGTGAAAGATGATTTTTTTCATCTTCAAGCCAGAACTCTTCTCGAAAAAATTGGCATCCCAAAACACGCTTGGCATGACCTTTCCGGCAGTTGCGATCGACTTTGCTTTCTTCGGCGCTGAGCCACCGGCTTCCACCCACTACTTCGTCTGCTGTTTCAGCTAGTTTCAGCTACCCCTCTTTTAACGGTTAACATGGACCATGTCAACTTTGAATGAACTTCCTTTGGGGTTAATCCATCCAAAATGAAGAATTTTAACCGAAAGCACACAAGACATCTACTGCAAAAATTCGTGTAAACAAACTAATTGAGACAAAAAGTAGAAACTTGTCATACGAACAAATGACACGTCCAAACCAGGCACGAGAAACAAAATGTATGCTGTCAGTAAAAAGGGACACCCAACATCCTATACATGGACATAACACCAAGGCGCATCTCCTAGTGAACATTCTACAAGAGAGATTTTAAGGCCATGGTTATCCCAAGCAATGGCCACGTGAACTAACCACCGAAATCATGAGATTTAAGGGGTAACGCCACTCTAGAGGCCGAAAAAATAGGCTATAAATCAAGATTACAAAAAAAAGTATTTATTATACATATCATTGACGATATACAATAACTTTTTTGAAGCGATTAATTTCAAAGTGGCGGCTGTGCAGCGTTTTTACAATGATGTCTCCGTTTTTTCATGCTCCACGGCAGGACAAATAGCTCTTGTAATTTTTTTGAATTTATATAATAACTGCTATAGAAGTACGTAGGTTTTTGTCGATATATTAATTTTTGGCAAATGGCGCACTTTCGAAGTGGAAAGTGAAAAATTTGCCAAAAAAATCATCAAATAATTGTTAATAAAAAATCCTACGTACTTCAATAGACAATGTATTTTTGAAGATATATTCAATATTTCAAGTGAATCGGTTGAAATTGTCTGACTTACAAATTTTTTTTTTTTTTTTTTTTTTTTTTTTCCCGGCGAGTGCAGGTGAAAATCTTCCATCAGACACTATGAGGATCAGAAGCGCGTGTTCATAGTAGTGTGAGATTCTTACTCACTAAAAACACCTCCCTTCATTGTTGATTTTAATACCGCAACTAAGTAGAACTTATCAAGCAGTTTTTATTTCATAAGTTAGTCACGATTGGTAGGACACTTTCCAATGGAAGACCCTACATATTCCGCTTTCTTAATGCGGTTTCAATTTATCGCGCAAGGTCCAACGGTTTAGTTCGTTGAAGACGGCGTAGTATGTTTCGTTCGTCCAAGACTTCTAGGACTGTATTGTTGATATGGCCGCTTAACCGGACTTTATGTTTTCGTGCGCAGTTCCTGACTTCATCTTCCACGAAAGGAACTCCGAGGTCTCGATGCAGGTCATTATTTCTTATAAACCATGGGGCACGCACAGATTGTCGTAGCACTTTATTTTCAAAAGTTTGTATTATATTTACATTTGATTTCTTAGTACAACCCCAGAGTTGTATACCATAGGTCCACACCGGCTTTAGCACTTGCTTATAAAGAAGCAGCTTGTTTTCTAAGCTTAGCTTGGAATGTTTACCAAGTAGCCAGTACATTTCTCTGTATTTGGCCTCTAGTTCTTTTCGTTTCTTTCTAACATGCGTTTTCCATTTAAGCTTCGCGTCAAGTGTCATTCCCAAATACTTAGCCTCGTTTGCAAAGGGGATACACACCGAGTTTATGGAAATGGGCAAGTGATTTATCTTTCTGTAGGTGAAGTCAACATGTACAGATTTTGTCTCATTAAGGGTAATTCGCCAGATCTTTGTCCACTCGTAGACTTTATTTAAAGCAGTCTGGAGTTTCGCCGTTGAATCTTCTATTGATTCTCCAACCGCTAAGATAGCGGTGTCGTCAGCAAAAGTAGCGAGAACAGTATCCTCGACGTGTGGTATATCTCTTGTATATAAAAGGTACAAAAGTGGGCCCAGTACGCTTCCCTGCGGTACTCCGGCTAGGATATCTTTAAATTTCGAAACATCATTTCCGTATCGAACGCGAAAAATTCTATTTTCAAAATAGCTTGTCAATATATTATAAAGCTTTAATGGCAAAATTCGTCGCAGTTTGAACTTCAAACCTTCATGCCATACTTTGTCAAAAGCTTGTGAGACGTCAAGAAATACGCTCGAACAAATCTTTTTTTCTTCCAGGGATCTTTCAATTACATCAGTAATTCTATGCACCTGATCAATTGTTGAATGCTTAGTCCGAAATCCAAATTGATGGCTGGGAATAAGATTTTGGTTTTCGATAATTGGGAGAAGACGTTTAAGCAAAATCCTCTCAAAGATTTTCGACAGGATCGGTAGAAGAGAAATGGGTCTGTATGATTTTTTATAGTTTGGAGGTTTTCCTGGTTTTAGTACCATAATGACTTCTGCAACTTTCCACTGGCTTGGCACGTATTCAAGCCTCAGAGCCGAGTTAATAATGTGTAAGAGCTTTATAAGTGCTTTTTGGGGTAGCATTTTCAGAACTTCTCCGGTAATAAGGTCATACCCCGGAGCCTTCTTTGGTTTTAATTTCCTTATTACAGTTTTGATTTCAGCAAGAGTTGCATTTGTCATTACAAAATTACTATTACAAAATGCAGTTTCGAGATAAACGCATTTAAAATTTCAGGTAATTCTTCGTAGACTGGCTTCATAGCTTCATACACACTTCAATTGGAAGACTTATGTTTGCACTCAGCCAAACCGTTTGTAGCTTTAGCCTTTTGCCATGAGCACCATAAATCCTCTTCGATCGGACATTTACCCGATCCCTCGTTCTCACACACAATTCGTTTAATTTATATTTTAAAATCGAACGTTCTCATGAAAGACAATGTATATAGGACGACTGGATATGCGTCCTCGCAAATGTATATATGGGCCTAACTTCAAGTTAATGTCGTTGTCAGCATAGACTAGCGACTTTATGTATCCCCATACAAAAGTATCCAGAGGCGTCACATTACAAGAACTTGGAGGCCAATTTACAGGTGGGGTCAAAAGTAACCTAACAATGCGCTGCTACTGCAAAAAAGGTTATGGTGCCTTGAAGTCCGTTCATATTTAGGCAGACATGCCAAATTTCAGTGCGATAATGTCTTTAGTTTTGTTTTGACAGCTGATTGTTGTTGATGTGTTTGGCATCATGTTGAGTATGGACAAAAGTGATGTTCGTTCTCTCATAAAACATTATTTTTTGAGAGGCAAAACGGCGAAGGAAACAAGAGAAAAGTTGGATAATGCTCCATCAGATTACACCGTCAAATATTGGTTTCGAGAGTTTCGTGGTGGCTGCAACTCCGCTACAGATTAAGTCCGCAGCGGCAGGCCCTCCGATGCAGTTACAGAGGACAATGTAAAAAAAAACATGAAATTGTGTTGGCTGACCGGAATGTGAAGGTGCGCGAGCTAGCAGATATCACTAAGATTAGTAATGAGCGCACACGCCATATTTTGGGCAATATTCTGCATATGAAAAAAATATCCTGCCGCTAGGTGCCGCGCATGCTCACTCCTGACCAAAAACACGAACGCGACAGCACTTCGAAAGAGTGTTTGGACTTTCTGATGCGGAATCGGGCGGACTTTTGGCGTCGATTGGTAGCTGTTGATGAAACCTGGATCCACTATTACACACTCGAGAACAGAATGAGTGCCCGGCAATGGACTGAAGCCGGCACGAATGCTCCGAAGCGGCCGAGTGAGGCTCAATGGGTCGGAAGGTTATGGCGTCGGTTTTCTTTGGATTGTCTTGGCATACTCTTCGTGGACTACCTCGAAAAAGGAAAAACCATCAACAGCGAGTATTACTGTGCATTATTGGAGCGATTGAATGCCGAAATCGCTCCAAAACAGCCTCACATGAAGCGAAAAAAATTTTGTTTTTGCAAGACAATGCGCCGGCGCATAAGAGCACGGCTAAATCAATGACTTACGGCTCCAATTGCTGTCGCATCCACCGTATTCGCTCGATTTGGCTCCCTCGGACTTTTATCTCTTCCCAGACCTCAAAAGATGGCTCATCAATAAAAAAATTCAGCTCACGCGAGGAAATCATCGACGCCACGGAGGAGTATTTTGCAGACCTTCCGGAAAATTACTTTTCGGACGGAATCAAGAAGTTAGAAAATCGCTGGCATAAGTATATCAAGCTAAAAGGGGACTATATTGAATAAAATAAAAAAAAAACATTCAAAAACAATTTTTTTTCCTTCCCAAGGAGGTAACTTTTCACCCCACCTAGTACATGTACCTAATTGAATTTAATAAAATTGGAGTACAATTTGCAGAGAGGTGATCATTTATTGGCTTTAAGTTCATTACAAACGTCTGGGCTATGACAAATCCGCACCTAGATAGTCTAATGATAAAACTCTCTATCCAGTGTATTTATTAAATTCCAGTTCTGTCTACCGTATACCATTCGAATGTACTCGTAGATTAAATGAATCGTTAGTCTTGAAAAAGAAAAAATACAAACTCAAGTCCATCATTTAATTAAAATTGCACATTTAATAATTAACATGTGAAGGTATGTACGGATATTTCCTTTAGTTCAAAACAACATGTCCACACTGACGGACTTTGCCGAGTATCTGCGTTTAGTAAAGTATTTCGGTATTCTCGCTGTGACATTTGATCGAACTTCAGCTGTACTTTTAGTAACTAAACGTGATAGCATTTACCAAAAATGCCTGCCTGCCATTGTATTTCTGGTCATTCTTTTCTCCTCAATAACATTTTATAAGTTTGGCATTCATGTATATTACGATAGTAGTCAAACTGGCAATAAAACTATCAAAATTCAAATATCAATAAACACCACATGTAAATTATTGGGGTTGGTTTGGTACTGTGTTAATCGTAAGTCCAACTTAAAAATTGTATGCATCATTTTTGGTTTTTTGAAAGAATATCAAAACTATCCGTCAGAAAGTATCCGGAAGAGCTATCGCATATGTTTATTGCTAAGTGCACTAACTTGGACGACTTTTTGGGGTGACATAATTTCGAAACATATCCACTGGGTTCTTAAAATTCCGATTGCTGTATGCGGCATTATTCAGAGTTTATTTTTCTGTGTCAATTTATCATTCCTAGTGTGTATGATTGTTTCGGTTAATCATATTTTAGAGGCATTGAACAATAAATTGAGAGATTCTTTGGGGAGTAACCATCATTTCGATAGGTTTCAAATAGTGCAAGTTCTTCAGAGGAGATCGCAACTTATTGAATTGTGCACTAACGACATCAGTCTAGTTTATGGTGTAGTTTTTCTCATAGTTACCCTTCAGCTTTTTATTACTACACCATCAATAGCGTTTGTATTACAAATTGTGGTAGTAGACTGTGAAATACAGGGAATCGGAAATATAATTGCAATTTTTTATATTACTTACGTTTGGATTATTCCGCCGCTTATTATGTACTGCATAGCTTTGATAGCCAATACTATGGAACAAGAGGTGAGTTTTTACCTTTGTTTGAAAATAATACGAGTACACGTTTGCTGATGAATCGAATTACCACCTTGATCAAAAAGTTACCGGAATAACCACCGTGTGGCGCTCCCATTGTTCTGATTTGAGTTCTGTTAAGTTGGGACATCTGTTGTTGATATTCCCTCTAAATCTTAGCGTCATAGCTTGACATTTGCAAAAGTTATGTAGCCAAGAGTACGTCTATCTGTGTGTGTTTGGTTATTCCGGGAACTTTCTGATCATTGTAGTATATTGGAGACTTTGGCTTTATTTCTTTCGCTTCGCCACATTGTCCATCCACCCTGCAACTTCTTTTACAGGAGGACCACATACATTCAACTTTGTTTCAGTTCGCACCATAAGTCTCGTACATCCGGCGGATTCCGTTCGCTTTGTGCGATGTCAGGATTTTTTTTTAGCTCGCTTATTATTAAGTTCAACTGGATTTTATTGTTATATTTTTCCCTTTTACTCCTGTAAAGAGTTCAAATTTTATTTCTAAAAAGCATCACAAATAAATTTCGAAAAAATTTCCGCAGCGAAACTCTCACGGAAAGAAAGTAAACAAAAATATCGGTAATGCGGAATCAACAATACAGAGATATGTGCGGAGAAATGAGTAGGTAAGATAGTTTTCCGTGTAGGAAACAACAATGCCAAAATTTTTTTCCGCACAGAAAGAGTGCGGAACGGAATCAACAATACGATCCTATAGGTACTTTTATTAAATAGAAATATCATGTCAATTATTTTTGGAAAGAGTGGACATCTTCGAGCAGTGACGATGAAGAAAATTTGCATCTTAAGAAGCGCGAATACAAGATGCTTCAACGTGTTGATTTCCACAAATGGAATGACTGCGACTTCGTAATTCGTTTTCATTTATCGAAACGGGCGACAATGATAGTAAAATAGAAAAGGCTGTTTCCAGCGTTGGCCCCTGGCTCATGGTGTAGAGTAGAAACAGTTCAATCAATCATAGTCGCTTGTGCCATTCTCTATAACATAGCCTTCGATGAAAATGAATCACAACCATCACCGCAGATGGCTGAAAACTGATCATTACAAGGAGCTTTATTGAATAAAAAAATATTTGAGACTCAAAAGATTGCTTCAGTTTGTTTTCGGTTTGCTTTCTCCGGTTTGACATTTGATGTGTCAACTGCCACAGATATCCCAGAGAAATTTTCGAATCTGCAAAATGGTTATCTTTCGAGTTTTAAATTCTAAACTGAGAATTGAAATAGAGAACAAAACCAATTCCCAACTTGATTGAGACCAACTTCGGATTTTCACAGTGAACAAAATCACGCTTAGTTGTTCGAGTAGGGAAAGTATGACAATTTTATAAACTTAATGCTAAGGTTGACAGATTTGATGCCGAATTCCGGCAAGCACATGCAGCCATGCAAGACTAACGCAATACGGCGCTGCAAAGAAAGACTAGAGCTGCTCACGAGCTTAACTAGGTGGGGTGAAAAGTAACCTCCATGGAAATGAAAAAAAAAAATTTTTTTTAATGTTTTTATTTTATTTTATTCAATATAGTCCCCTTTTAGCTTGAAACACTTATTCCAGCGATTTTCCAACTTCTTGATTCCGTCCGAAAGCGTGAGCTGAATTTTTTAATTGATGAACCATCTTTTGAGGTTTGGGAAGAGATAATAGTCCGAGGGAGCCAAAGCGGGCGAATACGGTGGATGCGACAGCAATTGGAGCCGTAAGTCATTGATTTTAGGAGTGGTTGCGATGCTCTTATGCGCCGGCGAATTGTCTTACAAAAACAAATTTTTTTTCGCTTCATGTGAAGCCGTTTTGCAGCGATTTCGGCCTTTAATCGCTGTTGATGGTTTTTCCTTTTTCGAGGTAGTCCACGAAGATTATGCCATGACAATCCAAAGAAAACCGACGCCATAACCTTTCCGACCCATTGAGCCACTTCGGCCACTTCGGAGCACTCGTGACGGCTTCGGTCCATTGCCGGGCACTCATCTGTTCTCTGGTGTGTCAACAGTTACCAATCGACGCCAAAAGTCCACCCGATTCTGACTTCAAGGCACCATAACCTTTCTTGCAGTAGCAGCGCATTCTGGCGGTCAAGGAGGTTACTTTTCACCCCACCTAGTATGATCAGATGAGGAGAGAGGAACACTGGCTTTTCAGGAGGAAAAAAAAAAGAGCATGAGAAGCGCGCGAGTGAGATGCTACTCCAGGAATGAGATTTGGAAGTTTTAACAAAAGGTAAAAAAAATAGAGACGAACAAGGGAACATCGTAGTAGAGTCGCAGTCGGTGCTGATCTTGGAGAAAACCCATGAGCTTCAGATCGATACACACCACTTATTTATCGATTTAAGGGGCCGCGTATAACATCTAAATAGACAAACTGTACAGAGCAATGTCTAGTTCCATACCAAAACTCGTCAATCTGTGCAGGATGATGATGGAGAATGCACGCTGCTCCTTCAAGGTCGGTAAAGATTCACCGAGACCTTTGATGTCAAAAACGATTTTGACAAGGCGATAAGCTGCCATGCGGATAGAAGAATAACAAGAATAATTGCTTCTTTGGGCTAAGAAGGCAATTGACTAGCAAAACACTCTCTCTCGAACAACAAAAGTTTCGCTGTATAAGACCTTAATAATCCCAGTTTGGCTCTATGCCGCAGAGACATGGGATAGAGAAAAATTCTTCGAGTGATTTTCGGTCCCATTTGCATTGACGGTGAGTGGAGGAGGAAATACAATGACGAACCGTATGGACTGTACAGCGACACCGACTTAGCCAGAAGAGTGAAGATCCAACGACTGAGTCGGCTGGGTTATGTAGAGCGGATGGACACCAACCCTCAGCATTTAAGTTTGTCTTACTGCACATTATGGCTAATTTTGCATTTGGATTTGCATCTATACCTATATGCAGTTCAACTCGCTCAAGAATTGAAGGCATCTGAGCACTTGAAGGATACATAAACAAACAAAATTGTCGTATATGGGAAAGTTTTAATCTGCTATACATGAAATCGTCGAAAGACTATTGGTGTGCAATTTGGTCTAATGGTGTCATTTGTCCATAGTTATTTGAAAATGTAAACAATTTTAAGTCGAATCTTTTTGACCTTAATTCCAAGATATGGATGTGAAAAACGTGCAGTTTCAGTTATTTGATGAGTTATTTTGCGTTTTGGCGATGTGAACCATCAAGGTGGTGTGATTTATCGCAATTGGATTTCTTTTTATGAGGCCATGCAAAAGATCGTGTTGATGCACAGAATTCGCTAACGAATATTCATCAAGTTATGGCCGAGATATTGTCCGATATGTGTCAAAAAATCATCGAAAATTACCTTGTTAGAGTCATGTCCTGCTTGAAATGCCTTGGAAAGCTTTTGAATGGTTTCTGTTTCGATTTTTAATGACAATTCAAGTTTTGTGCAAATGTACTCGTATATTGACAACTAAATGTGTCAATTGATGTACACCGAAGTCATCCCTCGTTGGTTTGGAAGTCTTTTTTTGTTGCACGGATCGTGAAACTGTTAGCTGTTGATTGTTGTGCATGAAGTTGTTGGCTGTTGGTGCGAACTGTAAGCCGCGTGCGAATGAGCATTGCCATCAGTGTCTCCACAATGTTATAATAAACAAATTCGATCGAAGTTCAAATCATAAATGTGGTTTAATTAAATTTACGTTCGGAAGAACAAAATGGATGTGCAAGGATACCACGTCGCAAATTCTAATAAGAATGAAAATGTCATTGTGATGAATTTTATGTGTGATAGCTTACAATAACAACAGATTCCAATTCAGAGGCATTGTTACAGGGAGTCACATTTTTCTCCTATAAATCTAGAAATTGAATGTACCTATATATTGTTTTAATTTTGAATTTTCTGCTTATGCTGGGTATTCCAAAGGTCCTGACTGGCCGGAGTCTTCATCCCTCCAATATCATAAAAATGTGTTAGAAATATTGATTATTGAAAGTTGTTGAGTCAATCGATAGTAATGTTGCAATCTACGATAGTTGCTTCTTAACTAATAATCTAGAATAAAGTAAGTAATTCTATTAAAATAGATATTAATTAAATATGCACACCGAAAATATTGATGTCACGTAATTTAATTGAGTTTTCTATTATTGAATTAGTTTTATATTCGCTTGACAGTCATACTCATACTATTACTTCTCCAATCTATATGTAATATCTTACCGAACAAAATATGTATCATTAAAAAAAGGACAGTTGCATTCAGGATGTCTCCTAAAAGAGAACTGCAGATATTACTCCTGATTCTAAGGTCTCTTGGTATCATTTCGGTCAGTTACGATGAAGTCGAGAAAAGATTTTATTTTACGCGAAAAGATTCGATTCGGATGGCTGTAGCTCAATTAGTAATTCAATCAACTTTAATCGGTTCTTCAGTTGGAATCATTCTTAGTCCCGATATTTTTCGTCTAAGAACGTACTCGGCTACAACAAATTTGTATTTGAAGGTTCAAACCGGTTCGTGTATAGTTGTGCAGTCGCTTGTTAGTATTTATCTATATCTTTGTCGTCATAGAAACCTTCATCTGTTTCAGTCAATTAGTGCTCAAATTCAGGAGATTCCAAAATTTTCTGCTATTGAAAAAAGTTCCCTTAAAAAGCATTTTGCTTTTTATTTATTGATGTTTTTGAGCTACCTTCTGGCCATATTTAGGACCTTCATGGAGGCCGATAATGTTCCGCATATTGGCTTTCTTTGTTTCCTGACAGTGTTTGCACTTCACTTTGTCATCGGAGGTTTCGTAAAGATAATGTTTACATCCACAGTGACTGTGGTTACTTATTCGATTCGAGCTATTAATGAAAAATTAGAAAAACGTATTGAAAAGTTGAGTAAAGGTCAACAAAAGAAGGGAAAACTCATCAAGTTATTGAGGATGCGTGGAAATTGGTTAAAGACATGTGTCATCGATGTCAATGGAGTTTATGGGATAACAATGTTACTGATCTCGGCTTATATTCTTATTTCAACTCCGGCACAACCTTATTACGTGCTGTTGTTTTTGATCAATGATCGGGTCGAAGACGAGGGAAATATTCTTGGGACAATTCAAATTTCGATTTTTTGGATGATACCACATTTGACGTTGTATATTTTTGCAATGTCATCGAATAAAATTCTACTTGAGGTAAGACACCATGAAACATATCACTATAATAGCTATGTATTCGTATGCTCGTACATGTTAGATCACATAAGAACACTTTTGATCTACGAGTAAACAGGATGAGTGAACCCTTTGCGTTGAAAATATTTTTTTGACAGCTGGTTGTTGTCGTTTGGTTTTCTCAATTTGTAAAATTTCTGTACTCGTAAATGAAAAGAATTGGCAAAAATATGGACGAGGAAAATGTGGTCGTAAATAAAAAGCGCGGAAAGGAAAAGCCTGTTAAAAAATGGAATGATAAAGAAATTTGTCTCATCTTGGATTACATTCAAGAAACAGGAAATCTCGAAGTAAAGATGTTTTTTTTATTTCTATAAAGTCACAATTATTTTATAAACGAAATCAGCTGATTCAATGTTTCTACAAATATCCCTGAGTGCGTTCACTCTTTTACAAGACCAAATACAACAAAGCGTGAAAACATTTATTAAATGTTTTGATCGCACTGTGTTTAATAACTCTCTTGTTTTCTTAAAATCGCGCTGTTAACAACAAAAATTGCAGAATAATAGCTTCATTTAATTTAATGAACTCAATAGCTTCTCCTACTGGCTGCTTTCTGTAACCAAATGTTTCTCTTCCACTTGCTCTTTTATTCAAATTAGTTTTTACGGTAGGTATATTACATATATTCATATTGTAAAAAAGTACACTTATATTTAAAAACTTTGTTATCTACTACATGTGTTTCAAACAGTACAAAAATATCGAGTCTCCAAATAAAAGCTTATTTTTTAGCCCTGTTACATTTTACTAGTAACATAAGTTTTTCGATGATCTGGTAAACGGGTGCTATTCAATTATAGTAGTTGTCGCATAGTATACTTGTATTGATATACAAATGTTAGTACCTAGTGCTAGCAAATGTTTTGGTTTACGAAATGGACATGTCCTCAAGAACCAATGAACGCATCTATCCCAAAATTATGGTATTATGCAAGGTTCCCGCGTAAAAAGTTTTGGACGTCAGTTGTTTGTAATCATGGAATGCAGCTCGCTCGTATTATCGCAATTGTCTTGCAAAAATACCTATAAAAAAGGCGAAATCTTTCGGCTGATGTGGCGACTGAAATACACACAAAAACGAAATAGTCGAAATCAGCAGTGAAATCCGGAAATCGTGCCTTGGGAGGTAAATATCAGCAATGACAGCTCACGGGTCTAAATAAAAGTGATTTGGGACTCAGTGCATACAAAAAATTTACCGCCTACTCACAGAAACATAGATAGGCTTCTGCACGAAAATAACGATCACAGACGAATTCGTTAAACAACGGACTCCTTCGAAGTGTTCACCCAGCTTCTCGGGGTCAATGAGTTTCATTTCTGCGAAAAATTTTCCAAAACCTCGGAGAAAGTGTATCACATGGACACTCTCACCAAAACACAATTCGCAAATAAACCTTGAACCTTTCAACAGGACAAACATGGCACGTTCCGAAGTTCATTTACACGGTCATCTGGTAGCCCAGACTTTAATCCGTTAGACTACGAACTATGGTACATTCTGGAGACTATGGCTTGCATTTCTCGACATCCAAGTATGAAGCGCCCTCTTTTTTGAGTGGGAAATTTTCCAATGCATGAAGTGCGTACTGCAATCGATGAGTGGCCAGACTGAATTCGCCGTTGCATTCAGGCAAATGGGGGCAAGTTCAAAAGAGTTGTTCTTCGATTTGTAGCCCAATAAAAAAAAAAACAAAGTTTTAGAAAATATTCATTCGTTTTGACAGATCTGTCAAATAGTTATTTAATGACAGCCATTTGAAGCAGATGTCTACGAGAATGTTCGTATAAATGGAAGAAAAGGGGAATTTTGTGCTCATTACGTACTATAATCATCACATAAATCAAATAAAAGCTTGAAAAGTATTATGACGTCTCTTTAAAATCGATTAGACGACCAGCAAGTGAAGGTACGCGAACTTGAAGAAGTTACAGGCCTATAATATGGATCAGTGATTTCGCAAAAGCATTTGCATATAAAAAACTAGATGTGTCTAGTTTCTACTCATAATTAACAACAGGCGCAATCGTTTGACAACTTCAAAAATAAAATGAATCCCGAAAGAAAAACAGACTCGAAAGTAACTAAACCTGTAGACAACCTCTCCGAAATAAAGAACATGATGAGGCAACTTATAACCCAAATACCAAATATGATGAACATCTTAACATTACTTATGACTAAACTTAATGGACAATAATAAAACACTTAAAATAGTCATATGGAATGCTAACGGAATCAATCAGCATATGCTGGAATTGAACAAATTTATAAACTACAATGCTAGACATTGTTTTGATTTCCAAAACACATTATACCAAAAAAAGCTACTTAAAAATACCAAAATATTACTTTTACCATACTAACCATCCCAGTGGACGTGCCTATGGTGGCTCAGGAATAATAATTCGACAAGAAATCGAACAAAGCGAACAACTACGGAAAGAACTACGGAAAAGACTATATTCAAGCTACTACCATCCAAATTTCAGACACGCATGGACCATTCGTAATATCTGCACTATACTGCCCGCCGAAACACATAATAAGCTCTCTACAATATTCAGATTACATCCATACACTGGGCTCTCGGCTTATTGCAAGAGGAGACTTTAACGCAAAAAACACAGACTGGGGTTCAAGACTTACAAACAAGAAGGGAAAAAATCTTATGAATTCCCTTGATATTAACAATTGTCAGTACACAAGAACTGGAGAGCCCACTTATTGGCCTATTAACAGGAAGAAAAAACCAGACTTCGTTGATTTTTGCAAAGAAACTTGAACTAAACGTTCCACTCAAATTGCCCCAAAATATCGAAAGCGATATAATATATCTCACTGTCTTAGTTCACTCAGCTGCAACGAAATCCACACCTGACATTAAACCTAACTACTTATCATCCTTTACACCGAAACACTTAAGACAAAAAATCAAAGAAAGGCGAAGACTACGAAAAATCTGGCAATGTAGCAGGCCACCTACTGTCAAAGGAAACTACAACAAAGCAGTAAGGGAACTTAAGAACCTAATAAAAGAACATAGCAATAAAGGCATTTGTACGTTCTTATCAAATCTAACTGCAACTCAAGCAACAAACTATTTGTTTTGAAACTTAACTAAGAAGCTCAAAAAGGGAATTGCCCATCAACCACGTCTACTGAATTCGGATGGAACTTTGTCTAAAACAAACGCTGATAAAGCAAACACACTTGCAGACTATTTTAAATCAATATTTAGTAAGGCATACGACAAACAAAATGTTTCACCTCCAGATATAAATATCACCACACCAAAAATTAAATAAAACAACTCAGTACGAACAAAATCAAGACCAAAAAATCTCTCGGATATGACGTAATAACTGGACAAATCTTGAACATCTTCAATTCAGTTCTTTGGCTCAACTATTTCCCAAAAGTATGGACAGTTTCGAAGACGATTGCGATTCCCAAACCAGGCAAAGATGCTACAAAAACATCTTCATACAGACTTATTAATCTATTACCGATTATTTCCAAGATATTCGAAAAACTTCTACTGGACCGTATGGACAGGACATTAAACCAAAACCACCTTATCCCAGACCACCAATTTGGTTTCAGACAGAAACATTCAACAAAATACTTAACGATCTGGACAAATAAAAATATTCTGTCGCAGTCTACCTTGATGTTGCCAAGGCGTTTGATAGCGTTTGGCACAAAGGGCTATTACTCAAACTCAAGACAATGCTCCCAGACTACTTTGAACTACTTAAATGTTACCTAGACGATAGATGCTTCTATGTTCAATGCAGCAACCAACACTCGGACTTATATGAAATAGATGCAGGTGTCCCCCAAGGCAGCGGCAGCGGACATACCAAATTCCTTAATACAAGACTTGATACTAGGAACATTTGCGGATGACACCGTGATTCTTTCATCACATACCTGCCTGCAAACTGCTACTAACCAAGTTAAATATATACAAGACAAAACAATCGACTGGTCACGCAAGTGGGGCATAACAATTAACGAAGAAAAAACTCTCCAAGTCATATACACAACAAAAAGAAATATCCACCCACAAACTATAATGCTAAACAGTAAGGAAATGAGTCTTGACAACTCTGCGAAATACCTAGGTATAGTTCTAGATAATAAACTGACATGAAACCACACATAATTCCAAATCGTAACCAAATTAAAAACAGATTTGGACTACTCTACTAGCTTCTAGGAAGAAATTCAAAACTTTTAACTCAAAACAAAATTTTACTTTAACAACAATAAAACCAATATCAACTTACGGCATCCAAATTTGGGGAGCAGCCTCCAAAACGAATATTGAACTCATTCAACTACTACGATCAAAAATACTCCGGACGATTGTCAATGATCCCTGGTATACTACGAATGAATACATACACCGTGACTTAAAGATACCCAGTGTCAGGGATGAAATAAAAATATTCAGTAAAAAACACCAAATAACCATACCCAGCCATACAAACAATAAAATTCAAAATCTGCCGCATCAAGAGGCTAATTCAGGAAGACGACTGAACAGACGTAGGCCAGTTGACCTCCAGATGTAATACATTATTGGGGGGGGGAAGAAAACTTCAAAGGAATGGTAAGGAATGTTTGGCGACGTTCAATCACAATTCGAACGAGCTATTGTGCTTCATCGCAACACTTTTTGTTAATCGAAGCCAAAGAAGGTCAAGGTATATCTGTTGGTCAGCAAAGTCATGGTGACCGTATTTTTTTTGGGATGTGCACGGTATCATACACATCGATTAACTTAAATAAGTTAAAACGATCACCGGGCGTGTCGTTGAAACGACTGCATTTAGATACAAAAAAAGTTCAAAGTCTCAATGGCAAAATGGCATGAATTAGGTCACGAATTGCTCCCTCATCCAGCAGGTTTTCCAAATTTAGCCCCTTGCGACAATTTCTTGTTTCCAAGCATTAAAAAAAGGCTCGGAAGTAAGAGATTTGCGAAAAGTTTGAATAATAAAACCGAGTGGTACTAATTTCAGTTTTCAGGGACTCGTAGATAAAACTAACTCTGCACATTTCTTTTAATATTTAAAAAGCAATTCCTATCTATGCATCTTTTATTTTGTGTACACTGCACTTATTGTCTTCTTATTGTAAGCTATAACTTAGTTAATGAACGTTAGACCTGTGCAAGTAAATTTATTCATTTTAAGTAATAAGTATTGTAAATCGACATTAGAATTTAAGTTCGATTTCATAAATAAAGTAGTACGAGTATTTCGATGCACAATTTAAATGCTTTCTAATGTGAGTTCAATTGCAATTAGTTAAATTGTTTACAATCCTATCTGGTATACGGGCGGATCCATCAATCGAATTCATTCCTCTTCTATCGTTCAGTTTTCATTCGAACTTAGTCGTGCAATGCATATTCGCAAGGGAATTTTTTTTACTTTGGTAGGCCTAAAGTATTTAGGTATTCTACCATGGACCTACGACAAATCCAAATCTAAATTTGTCTGCAATAAATCAGTTTTCTGTATAAGTTCTATACCATTTTTTATGATAATTTTTATCACATCAATATCCTTAATATATTGCATCTGCCAAGACGATTTGCTATTTATATCTTCGTCCATTACTACGAAAACCTACGCTAAGATGATGTTGATAGTTGTTGGGAGTGTTCAACTATTTACTCACGTTTATGCTTGGGTTAAACGCAAGTGTAGTGTTAGGATTCTCCAATATATAATTTACTTCGATAACAAGTATTTGTATTTCGAAAACAGTTTTCGTAAGGATATAAGTTGGTGGATCTTCTTGATTTTGATCATAATGTGTTCGATAGGATTAGTAAATGGAATAAGTATCATTTTTTTTTTAAGGGAAAATTCAGCTTATCATTTAGCTTTAAATTGGATTCATACAATGCAGCTGATTTCAGGAGGTTTTATCTCGGCATATTATATATCACTGGTTCTAATCACCAAGCGGATACTGTGTTCAATAAACAGTTGCATTTCCAACGTTACGACTTTTAAGAGTGGCTACTATAAAACCGAGTTGAAACAGCTTCTTAAAGAGAGATCTTTGATAGTTGAGTTGTTATGTCGTGACGTCAGTGAAGTGTATGGCATATGTATGTTGTCAATTGCTTGGTATGGATGCCTGATTTTTAATAATGTGCCGATGATTTTAATGGCTTTTGTGGATCTTAAATCTTCTGGAAAGTTGGAATTTATTAATTTGCACTTATTTTCTGCAATTACTGTGTTGCACGTACCGATATCGTTGGGCTTTGTTTCGATATTTAATGGGGATATCATCGATGAACAGGTAACATTTTTTTTTAAAAAACTAAATTAATAATGTTCTACTCGTAAAATTACATTTAAATATTACTTTAAATTAATTTCCAAACTGAAATTTTGCTTTTAGTTCTATTCAGTCATTTTTGTCAGCTCCGAATTGAATAAATAATAGCTTTGTTCAGTGAGGTTGTTCCAATCTGATCGGAACAGAAAATCTTGCACCTACTCTCGAAGTAGAACACAATTGTGAAAAGTGTCAAAATCAGCTGTGATATGAAATTGTATTATTTGTTGGCGGTTATTTGCTAAATCAAGTGAAATTTTAAATTACAAATGGATTAACTTTTGACAACTCTGATATGGGTGGGCTGTACTTTTCTGTTTTCATTTGATTTGACGTTTTTCACAAATTTTTGCGGTTCTGTTCTAGTTTCTTCTCAATGAACAAAGCTAATGTGTATTATAATTACCTGATCACTTAGATTGTTACTGTACTGTAGATATAGGAAACTAACGAATCGGATGCTTCCTAGCATTCCATTCGATGTGCTTTGCAAAGTCATAGTGTGTAAGATTTTAGATTTTAACAGTACATATATTCATCGCAACAAGCAGTTATGACACAAATTAGATTTGTTGGTCCGTTGTAGTCTACTTGGGACAGCTGTCATAGTAAGCTATCGGATGTGAATTTTGACCTTTTGTCGTCTCAAAAATTTGTCGAATGTTATTAAACTTTAGTGAAATTTTTCGAATTCTGGATATCTACTCACTATGCCTGCATGGATATGATCACTAGTAATGTTGTAGACAAGGTGCTGCTGCATTTAGACGTGACTTCCCATTTAAGATTGTTGAGATGCGATGGAGTTTTACGACGCGTGGGTGATATCATTATTCAAAGTATTGTAGATCAGTTGCACTTCATTTTGTTAAAACTTCTTATTGTAAACATTGCCATCTATCACTAAAAACAGAGCACTATTCAATAGGAGCTTGATGGAAGTTCTTTGTTAACATACGAGTATATTGAAAATTCCAGAAATATGGAAAGAAGTATGCGTAGCTTACGGGCGCAGACAGTTCTCGAAAAACGGAAGGGATTAAAAATACCAGCGTAGAACAAAGGAGAAAAGTGAATTAATATTAGTGATAAGAGTTAAGTTAAGTGAATGATTAAAGTAATAAATATAAAGTGAAGTTTAAGATTGAGTGGAATTGTGTTGTTCTCTTGTAAACGTTACAATTTTGTATCTGTATCTTGCGATTTTGTTGGAGCTGACATGTCTATTGCGCTTAGAACTTAAATTGGTCGTTTATTAGGTTGTTCAAAAAGTTCTGCAGTTTTTTCCTTGGAAGAAGTGTTTATCGTTTCAGAAAATCTCTGTGTATACCGGTCTGAAATTTTTGTTGTTTATTCCAATAGAGAAGGTCATCCTTTACATTCAAATTGTTACGAGAATTTGTTTTGATCGGAGGTGTTTTAAGTGTTTAAAGTGCATTTTCGGCATATTTTGTTTTTTTTTTTCTTTAAAAAAAAGTGACAATGGGACAGGTGCGCAACGTGAGATTTGCAGCGTGTATAGAGATTTGGCTATAAGCGCTGAAACTTATCATCGTTGGTTTCTTCAGGAAATACACACCTTGCTGATGCTGTTCGCTCTGAACGTCCACTATCGCAGACGATGATTAAATCCTGGCTAAAGTTAGCGGGCATTTAACGACACGGGAGATCGCTCAGCGGTTTGACATCGCCCATACAACCGTTTCTCAGAGACTGAAAAGGCTTGGAATGTCAAAAAGAAAAGGTAGATGCTTGGGTTCCTCACGAGCTTTTGAAATAAATATCATTATCATTATAAATATCATAGTGGTCTGTGAGCCTTTTTTTAAGATGGAACTCGTTTGAGGCTTTCCTGAAAAGAGTGGTTACGGGACATAAAAATGGGTGATTTGCAAAAACATTCGGTGCAAGAGGTCAATAAGCTTTGCATCCCATAAAGGTCATGTTGAGCATTTGGTGAGATTGGCGAGGTGTCCTTTATTTATAGTTTCTGCCACGCAATCAGACAATAAATGCCGTTAAATACTGCTCTCATTTTGATAGTTTGAAACACATAGTGGAAAAAAAACTGTCAGAGTTGGCGAACAGTAAAGATTCTTATTTCCAGCATGATAACGCCAGCTCACACATTTATCTGGAAAGGTATGCAGTACCCTCTGGTACCATCTGTTCCGCTCTTTTCAAAACAATTTGGACGGAAGGCAATTTAATTCCTCCAATGATGTAATCAAAAAGTACCTGAAAAACTTTTTTACTCATAAGTCTGCTGACTTTCACAAAAGAGGCATTATGTCTCTTCCAGAAATTTAGAAAAAAGTAATAGACAATGATGGACAATATCTGGTGGATTAAATAAGAGCTTTTATACCAAAAATGTGTGTTTAACCACATAACTAATAAAACAACCTAATAGAGATGACTGAACCGAATTTGAAAAAAAACAAACATATTGACAGGGAGCTTTTCAAGCCTATTTTACCGGCTAAAATTTGAATTCAGTTATACTTAAAAAAGTTTATTTGTGGGGTTGTGATGCTGTTTGGTAGTTTTTAGTTGACAGTATCGAGCTGTAATTAAATTCTTGATTTTGAAAGGCAATACCCCCACGCAAATCACAAATGAGTTGGACTCTATGTATGCGGACTCTGCACCATCATTTACCACAGTGAAATTTAAGACAGCTGAATTTAAACATGGCCGTAAGAGCTTGGAAGATGATGAATGTTCGGGACGTCCAAAAACTACAACTACTGACAATAACATTGCTAAAATTCACCAAATGGTGTTAGACGAGCGCCAATTTAAAGTGAGAGAGATAGTAGAGGTTATGAAAATGTCCAAAGAAGGTGTTTGTTACATATTAAATCAAGATTTAGGCTTGAGAAAGCTGTCCGGGCGTTGGGTGCCGCGTTTGCTTACGTTAGGCCAAAAACGTCTTCGAATGAACATTTTCGACGCTCTGTTGGCGCAGTTTAGGCGCAATAAATACTGTAGATGAAATTTGGATACACCATTATACGCCCGAAACAAAAAATCAGTCAAAGCAGTGGACTGCAAAGGGCGAGCCGGCTCCAAAAAAAGCAAAAACTATTTTTTCGGCTGGGAAAGTAACGGCGACTGTTTTTTTGTGATAGTAAAGGAGTTATCTTAATCGATTATCTTCAAAAGGGAAAACCATTAAAGGAGCATACTACGCATCTTTACTTGCCAAGCTGTAGACAGAAATTGCGGAAAAATGGCACATCTGCAGAAAAAGAAAAATCCTGTTTCACCAAGACAACGCACCGTCTCACACCTCAGCGGTTGCCATGGCGAAAATTTATGAATTACGGTTTGAACTGCTTGACCAACCGCCTTATTCACGAGATCTAGCCCCATGCGGCTTCTTTTGTTCCCTCTTCTTTAAACTGCGCTCGGAGTACAGAGATTTTCGTCAAATGAGGAGGCAATCACCTTCGTGAACAATTATTTTGCAGAGAAAAACGCCAAGTACTATTTGGACGGGTTAGAGAGATGGGAGCACCGCTGGGAGAAGTGTGTAGAGTAACAAGGAGACTATATAAAAAAATAAAAAATAAATTTTGAAAAAAAATGTCTTGTAACACTGTTCGGTCGGAAACTTTTCAGACAACCCTCGTATGTGTTAATAGAAAGTAAGTGATTCGTATGTAGCCAAGAATCTTCAGATCGCTTGTCTGGGTGCATCCAGCTGTTTATTTGATTATCTCTGAACAGTTAATGTAGAGAAAAGGACTGAATTCAAAGCATGTAAAGAACCTGAAAGAAAAAAAAACAAGGAGGGCAGAAAAATCAATACATTCGAAAGAAGTTATCCATTACACTTTTTGTACGTCGCTTTTATTGGAATTTCTTAATCTTGTTTTGAAATACGGGTAAACTTTTCAGTGGTGAAGTCTCTATGGTTAAACAACCCACAGCAGCAGTACCGAGTAGCTGTTACCTGATCAAAGCGTGGGCCGAAAACTCACAGAAATAGTACACCACATTGTACTGGGACCCTAACAAGACCCAATAAATTCACCCTTCCGATTGTGTGCTACAATTTAGTAAGGCAGCTCTGAAATAAAAAAAAAACAAAAAAAAAAAAAACACTGTGGCGCTGGCAGCCCGGTATGGGCCATGGCCTAGCTTCTTGACACTCATTTGTGTTGCTCATGTTGTCATTTTTATCACATCTGAGCGGGGCCATGGCCCATACCGGGTGATGGCGATTTGAAAAATTGTTGGTGACCCAGCCAGGAATCGAACCCAGACTGTCTACGTGATAGTCCAATGATAGCTAACTATCGCGCCATCGCCATCTGAAATATGTATTAAAATTTCAAGGCATCTTATTCGGTCTCCGCATCTCACCCCAGAGATTCCAAATTTTCAGAAAACAAGATTTTCTTTACTGATATCTAGACAAAGTCTACATCCATTTAAATTTGGATAACTTAGCTTAGCACTCCTCTGATTGTTGCTACTGGTCATGGGGCACAATTTGAGAGCGTTTCGTGCAATGCTCTTATGTGATTGATTGGAGCCACCCACTTCGAAACCGCTTTGCAATCTAATGGTTTTCGAAAGTGATGACATCAACTGCTAAAAGCAGTCTTTATGTGCAATGGATACATTTTTCAAACAAAGGCGTTGGCAATTATACTTGTCGGACTCTGTTCATCCTTGAATCCTTGAATGAAGACCTCCACGCAAAAAGGTCTACTTTATCTGCCCGGTCAATGCTACCAGATACTCAGATTTTCTTATAAATGCCTTAATCAACACATGAGAGGAAGTGTGTCTTAAGCAGATGACATCATGTCTGTTAAATAACCAGATATTAGAGGTTCCGGAACTGAGTGTAACTTCATTACTAATCCATGTTACTTTCTTAATGGATTTCCAAGTAGATTAATTTCTGATACGGCTCTAGATTAAATAAAATGAAAAATAGGAAATAGAATCGTTTGAAAGGAAAGTATAATACCAATAAGGTTACATGCCAGGACTTTTGCCTTCAAAATTTCAAATTGATTTTGTGATTGCTGCCGCGGTTGTGGTAAAGGCTTAATAAATAAAATAGTATCCCGCAATGAAATTTTTATCTCTTTTAATATGAATTAATTTTCAATTAACTTAATTGTTCGCAATTCCATATACATCATAGATAGATAGTTATGGAAAAATCTGCCAGTTGAATTAATTTTCTTATTAATGCTCAGTTTTAATTCAAACGTTAGTCGTGGAATGCATATTCGCAAGGGAATTTTCCTAACTTTAGTAGGGCTAAAGTATTTAGGCCTTCTACCATGGTCCTACGATGAAGCAAGATCTAAATTGGTTGTTGACAAATCAAATAACTATAAAAGTTTTATAATATCTGTCATAATAAATCTGACCACATTAGTATGTTTTATATATCTTCTCAACCATGATGAGTCAACATTTTTATGTTCATCAATTACTAGTAACATTTACACCAAGATAGTAATTGTAGCAGTTGGCATTGTTCAAGTATTTACTCATCTTCATGTTTGGCTTAGACGCAAGCGTATCGTACGGATTCTTCAGCGCATAATCTACTTCGACAACAAGTATTTGTGTTTTGCAAATAGTTTTCATAAGGATATTAGTTGGCGAATTTTTCTGATCTGGATAATAACATGTTCTATGGGATTAGCAAATTCAATAAATTTTATTTTTTTGTTAAGGCAGTATTCAGCTTTTCATCTGGCTATAAATTGGATTTATACAATGCAGCTGATTTCAGCAGGCTTCATCGCGACATATTATATTTCTCTAGTCTTGATAGCGGAGCGAATATTAAATTCAATAAATCATCATATTTCGGATGCTGTAACTCTGGAAAGCAGACACCGCAGAACTAAATTGATACAGCTCCTTCAAGAGAGATCTTCCTTAGTTGAATTAATCAGTTGTGACCTTTGTGATGTGTATGGCCTGTTTGTATTATCAATCATCTGGTATGGCTGTATGATTTTTGCAAAAATCCCAATATCCTTGCTGACATTTTTGGACTTTCAATATACTGAAAAATTACCAGTATCTAATTACCCTATATTTTGCATACTAATTGTGTTTCACGGATCATTGTCTTTAGGTTTTGCTTCAATATTCAATGGCGGATCTATCGACGAACAGGTAAGATTGTTGATGTGTTTAAATAACAGATACTCGTATGTGTACATCTATAAATAATTTTAAAATCAATTTATAATTAAAGATTTCAATATTATAATATGCAATATTAACACATTAATCCGAAGATGTTGAGTTAAGTCATTAATAATTTATTATTTATAAGTAAAGAGCCAGGCAAAACTCTTACAAAATTAGCCCAACTATCTTATACTACCTAGTCAAGTCATAAATACTGGTACACAGAAAAATCAGGGCCAAATGAAAACGAATTAATATTTAAACAATTTTGTTTTGTTTTCATTGGGTTATTCAATGGCTACAAATCTTAGAACAACTTATTCGAAATGACTTCCATTTGCCTTCCAGCACGACTTAAGACGATGTGGCCACTCATCGATTACAAAACGCACTTCATGCATTGGGAAATTGTCCACTGCACGGACAAGGGCTCGCTTCAACGACTCAATATTTGAGTGTCGAGTAGAGCAAGCCATGCCCTCTAATACGGACCAAAACTTGTAATCCAACGGGCTTGAGGTCTGGACTACCAGCTGGCCAATCATTCGTTGATATGAAGTCCGGAACGTTGTTTTTGAGCCACAAATGATTCGTTTTTGCTTTGTGAGCTGCAGCAGAGTCTTGCTGAAAAGTCCATGGCTTTTTGTTGAATATTGATTGGTTGAGAGACTTCACAATGGGTTCCAAGTCGGTCGATTGATATACTTTGCGCGATGTTTTCACTCCTTTCTCGCAAAAATGGAGCTTGGTAGCGCCATCGTAGCACACTGCTCACCATACCATTACCGACACGGGATAGTGGCCTCTTTGAACCCTCGGGATGAGTTGGGATGCTTCTCTGGATGACCGAGCATACACACGATCGTTCTGCTTATTGAACGATTCTTCTACGGTGAAGATTTTCTTGTCAAAAAACAGAATTTGTCTGTGTGCGTTCTTCGCGTACCGGCTAAGTAAAGCTTTCGATCTTCGCTTGCGTTTTTCCTTCAATGCGGCCGTGAGCAGGTGTCCAGTGTGTCGTTTGTACGCGCTGAGTCCTAAATCTTCTTTGATAATGCGAGACATGGATTTTTGTGAAATTTGTATTTCCCGCGACAAGATTTTCTGTTTTCGCAGCGGTTTTCGGTCGATTCGTTTTCTTCACGGCTTTGATCGTTTTCGGAGTTCTCACAGTGCGCGGACGGCCGGATCTTTGATGGTCTCGTACTCCACCAGTATCCTCAAACGACTTCACAGCACGGTACACAAAATTGCGAGTGATTCCAAGCGGTCGCAACGTCCTAAAGATATCGCATTTTTCCATGTTGCATTTAAGTAGGCCAACAAGATACAACAATACGATTTTCGATGTCGCCCCATTCCATGATTGTAAGCAATTAATATCAAAAACTTTTTATGTCACATAGAAGCATAAATATCAACTGTCAAATCGCAATCAATCCGAAATGGATGCGCCCAGTGTTGCATTCGTAATGAGTGAGTTCAGTTGTGTACCAGTATTTATGACTTGACTAGGTATTATATTCTAACTTGCTGGTTTTACGGGCTCTCTAAGTTGACCGTAATACCTACTCGATATCTTTGCAAGCAGAATCACTTTGAAAGAGTACATTTATATTATTTTTTATAGATCTTAACCCACATAAATCATGTAGCTTTACGTTCTTAAGTTATCTTTGTCTACCCTACGTACCTTATAAATACTTTAATTCTAATTAAACTATGTAAGCCGTTCCTTAATTCTACGGTTTAAGGAATACCGACTTTGCCATCAAGTGACGGAGTTAACCACATAGCTTCTTTTATATAACTGAGCCACCAAATTGTTGTTTCTGTTGAGAAACTTCTATGATGACCTGCTGGGTGTCCATAAATTCAAGGTTACCTAGACATCTGACTCAGGTTAGTCGGAGTTTAGCATAGCTATGCAGCCCATATAGTTCGCTGTTGAAATGTCTCTTCTATTTCCCATTGATAGCACTGGGGCAGAAAGTTAGCTGAAAAACTTTCATTCGCCTCTGATGTTGACTTGTGAGTTTCATTCACGCATCGCTTTGTTTGAGTCCTTTTCTGAGTCAAACTTGATTCTATCAAGCTTACTTTTTTGAATTCATAAGAAGAACGTAGGAATATAGCTTTTCATTCATCGACTGCACTTAAACATCGTTTTGGATTTTAACTTGAGCTCCCCTTGTCTCAAACTGCACTAAAATATCCTTGCTAAAATGCTTGCTTAGTAGCTTACTTTGGGGATGCGAACGCTGAAGTCGTCCCAGTCTTGAAAGTTCCCTACAAACCAGACCTCAGACAAAGTTTCCGCTACTGTTGAAAAGTCGAAAAAAAATCAAAATTTTTCGGCTGCACGTCCTCATCCTATTGACCTCATGTTAGACATCTGAGAAATCTGAGGGCACTTGGCCATTACAACAAGATATGCCTCATCTTGAACTCGGCATTTGCTTATCGTTGGTTCAGCCTTCAGCAGGTAATAATGCTATTTAGCACACAGGGAATTAAGACTTTATAACCAGAAGTAATTCTTATTTTAAATGATGACATTCTACCGGCCATGTAATCATTATATTCGCCATATTGTGGCGAAAACAAAACAATTTGAAAATTGATGAAGATTAACTATTCTGGGGTTTTCTTCAATGTTTCCCCAAAGAATAAATATTTGTTCGATGATGAACTTTAACAATCAGTTAAATGTGTCCATTCATTGGGAATAAGCAGACGATGCTGAGATTCCATTCATTGCACATGCCAGTATCATTCCGCTCCCTCAAAGTTTTAATCATAACACCAGTCTCGATATGAATGCTCATAGGTATACCCTGAAGCCAACTTTCGGACGTACTCAAAATATCGTGATTTTTCCTGAGGTGTACAATCAATGTAACTTGCAAACATTTAAGACATAGTACCTTATAAAATTAAAAACAAAAAAAAATTTCCTTGGATCAAATTCTTAACAAAGTTGGTGCATGCTTCCTAATAGATCATTGTCATTCTCGCAGACTCCTGTGGTTTGTTGCCTCTGAGTTGGAATATTGCTAACTTCGTTTCGGCACTGCGCCTCAACTACGATTATGGTGTTACTGTGGGCGTCCTTATTCCCCATAACATGTCCGTTTTGCCTTCTGGTAATGTTTATGAACCATTGGTTTCTGCCGTAGCATCTTTCTACCTCCTCGATTTCGGGTAAGTTTTTGTTAGATTTTTCGTTCCTCCTGGTATATGCTAACTGCAGCTTACAACCCAGTCCTTGCCTTATGTACATATTTAGTTTGTTGCACAATGCGACTCTTGTTCAGCTGAGAATGCCCACTGTGGTTCATCGACGAAACATGAGTTTCCTGTCTGTGGTGTCCTTGTTAAATCTAGCATAGTATCAGAAGTGGTGTTTTTGCAGCATTACCACTAGTCGTACGCAGTAGAAAGAGCGGTTGACAATGGCTTCTGTGATGTCTATCTTTCTTACACTATATTACTGGCGCTGTACTATGTCCTAGATGTAAAGTGAACGTGCACGCAGACAGAGCTAAAAAGTTGCCTTGCTTTTCTATATTTGCGTTTAATTCACCGAATACGGTATTCACGTCATAATGCTGATTTTTTTCCATGTTGGGGTATGTTCGCATATAAGGGTGTCATTGGCGAATATAGCTTTAATGTTCACTAATCTCTAATCTATTTATTTAAGGATCTTGACTTCATCATTAAGCTCGATTTCAATGTCAAATTTGCATACACAATCACCGTAGAAGATGTGGCAGTTTCGGATTGTTTTCTTGTTTGCTTCGTTCCATTATATTTCTTGGTTCAGGTTAAACCAATCTATAAAACCTATAGTACTCAGAAGCATAAGGTCAATCAGTAATTTTAGTCTTTCACAAATTGGATTAATTCGATTTGTATCTTTAGGCTTTTTCTAAGTCCCTCCGTGATGATTTTCAAAATTAATATAAATTTACAATTGATTAGAAACTAGATACATGTAGGGCATTAATTACTATTCCATTTTTAATTTGTAATTACTTAATGGGAACATGTGACACACTCTTACATCTCTATTAAATATATTACAAGTAGAAAGGAAACTCTAATAAATTTTCACATTTTAGTAAGAGGTTTCAATTGAAAAGAGTCTTGCAATGCATATTCGCAAAGGAATTTACATAACTTTATTGGGTCTTAAGTACTTTGGACTTTTGCCGTGGTCATACTGCGAAATAAAATCGAAATTGATCTGTAGTAAATCAGACTTCTTAAGAGGCCTGATAGCGTTTTGTATTTTGAATGTAATGACAACGACTTTTTTTGTATTCTGCATCATACAAATACTGCTGTATAATGGGACCGAAGGGACTTACAGGACTTACGAGATGATAATACTGATAATCGTGGGAATTTCTTTAATTCTAATCAACTCATTCTCGTGGATTGGACGCAAACGAAGTCTTAAGATTGTACAGCGTATCGTTCATTTGGATCGCAAATATCTACATTTTGAAAACAATTTTCGAACAGATGTCACTTGTAAAATTATCGCTATATGGGCTTTGTCCTGTTTAGTGGCCTTAATGATGCTGACATACTACAGTTTCAAAGGAATGTTTAAAGATGGGTATCTATATTTTAAATTGGCTGCAAGTATGCTCCATATATTTCAAATAATTATAAGTGGACTGATTTTGATGTTTTATACATCCCTGATTATAACTACTAACCACATACTAAAATCCCTGAATTGCCGAATTTGTAATGTGCTATCTTGTAGGAGGGGTTACTTTAAATTCGAATTAAAAAATCTCCTTCGAGAGAGAGCATCATTGGTTGTGTTATTCAAGTATGACGTTACGGAAGTATGTGGCATTTGTGTTTTGTTTATCACATGGTACGCCTTAGTGCTCATGGTTGGCACTCCAAGTATTTTATTTGAAATTCCGGAAGTACAATTTACTGGAATAATACAAATCGTAAACTTGATCGTTCGGTACTTTACATGGCTTTCACCGGTATTGTTTTCAGTTACTGCGGTTTTTAATGCAGATACTATTGATGAGCAAGTAAGTATGATTAGAAGGATAAGTTAAGTGTGATCCGGTCACTTCATATATATTTTTTTTGTTTACTTTTCTTTGTTCACATCCAACTTTTTTTGTTTTTCTAGATTTTATAAACCTTCACTCAGCACTCAGATGGTAAGACATTTTGGTAGTTACATCTGAAATGGAACTGAATCCCATTTAGTCTGTTTCAAAGTGCGTGAACATCGAGTTTCTAGATGTTGTTCAAAAAGTACCCGGAATTTCCCATTCAAATAAACCGCGCCTTTTTCTTTAGATTGGTGCATCTGTCATCTGGCACTCAAACACTCGTATCTGTCAGCGCCATTTGTCGGGAGTTTTTGCATGATAGCTTTGTAAACAAGTCGGTTGTGTTGTGTTCTGCGAATTTCGCAATGTCAAATTTAGTTGAGTAAAGAAATTTTGTGTTTTTAACAAAATATCATGTGCGGAAGCGTTGAAAATGTTAACGGCAGGAACGGGGATTCGACAATGTCGAAGTTAAGAAAATTGTCCTCACAAATCGTCTCGTAAGCATCAGAGAGATAGCAGCCAATCGTGGTGTCTCGTTCGGATCGGTACAGAGCGTTACGCACAAAGGTTTGTGCATGGGACGAGTTAAAGCGCAGCTAGTGCGGAATGTGCTGAATTTGTTGCAGAAACAACATTGCATGGATGTCGCTAAAGAAATGCTTTCTTCGGGCCAAAATGTTATCGATGGCATCATTACCGTTATCGAAACATGGGTCTATGAATATGACATCGAAACTAACCAATAATCATTGGAATGGCGCTTGTCAGACGGGACAAAACCAAAAAACTACATGCGATACGTTTTCTTTGATTGTCGTGGTGTGGTCCACTCCGAATTTCTTGCGCCAAGCCAGACAATAAATAGGCATTATTACGAGAGCGCATTAAAGCGCTTGAGGAAAAATAGTTGTTATAAAAGGCCAGAATTGTGGAGAAACAACTCGTCTTGTACGCGACTATTTGATCAAAGACAATGTCTATACCACAAGTTTCGTATTCACCTGACATGGCTGCTTGGGACTTTTTCCTATTCCCACTACTCAAGATACCACTTCGCAGAAAGCGCTTAAAACGATTGAGGCAATAAAGAAGAATTCGCAGAAGGAGCTGAAGGCGATTCCAAAATCCGCCTAAGGAAAGCGTTTTGAAGATTGGAGGAAACGTTGGAATATGTGTGGTGCTTGCAATGGGGATTACTTTGAAGGGAGTAAAATAAATATCGATGGATAATTGAATATTTTCCGTTTTATTGATGAATTCAGGGTACTTTTTGATCAGAAGGTATTCCCCAGTCTCCAGCTGTTCCAGAAGTAGTCTAGAGTGATTGTTATGTCTCCTCTTAATGTAGTTCCACACTGAACCTCGGTTTCAGCATACATCTGATGGATACGTAATCTGACTAGTCCTATGTTATTCTACAGTCCGTACACTTCGTTCATGTACCTAAAACCTCCTTCTAGGCTCTTAATGCGGTTGTGATCGTCGATCTAATCGATTGTCAATCGTCAAATCAACTGATTTCCAATTTGGTATTATGTAGCTCAGTCGACAAAGGATTCTATTATTGTGAATAAAAACCATAAAAGTGACTATTGTGAATACAATTTGTTTTGATAACTGTTTGCTTATTTATTTATTGCCGCAATATTTTTGAAAAAAAACTTAATAAAATAGGCTTCATCGAATTGTTTAAGTGATTCAGATGAATTGTTTAAAATGGCCAGATAAAGAAAACAGATAAGAGATGCCTCAAACCCTTTAGAATTGGAGGAAGGGGTGTAAGTACTTCGTTCGAAAAATCACATACACATTTACTTAACTACAATTTATCTTCTGCAGTTTTGTGAGATATTTCCGTTTGTGTAAATAGAAACTAAGCAGAAGTCAAATGTTAGAAACTCTTCTATGCCAAATATTTTGTGTCTGGATGTGTTGTATTGGTCACTCGCCCTAAATTCAAATTATTGTTTTCTTATATAAACTTCACGTTTTTTGTAAAAATCCTCTCATTTCAATTTATTTTTCTGCAAGCCAGAGACCAACGATCAGGAGATTTCGATCGACTAAAAACAGCTGTCAAATCGACAATAGTCGATCACAACCGACACTCAAAAATCGATGACAACCGCAATGCGGTCCTAAATCAGTACGACATTTTTGAAAATATCTGATGGATAACCGATCTTCAATAATTATCGATCATCGGCCTTTATGGATGTTGAGATGCAGGAACCACACACTAGCTATTCAATTATTACGCCCGTCTCAAATTCTATAAAATCTAAATCTATTGTTGGAGGTTGTGCGATAGAGATCAAAGACGGCTGTCTTAACCACATACAAATAAGAGTTGTGTTGCTTCATTTTAGAATTCGCGTCATTAAGTTTCGTTTCAGTTCAGTTTTTATCCAGCCGATCACATGCCTTGAGTTGCTGTCATATCTGCGTCTTTTACCAATCTAGAGCATCCGCCAGTTATTTGACAGGAAGAGGTTGGTTAGGGTCCTAACATTATTATATCCCTCAGTATCCGAGGATATTGCGTGTCTTTGAAGTGCTTGTTCTTTTTCGTTCCGCGTAGGAGAAGTTAACCCAGGAGGTTACTCCTTCCAACCCAACCTGAGTGTCTGCAAAATACAAATAGCCTTGTAAAGGTTGGTCTATTTCTCCACTTTTTCTAAAGGAACATTCTTGTTTTTTAACGTATCCACCGAGCGAAAAATAAGCCTCATTCCTGAAGAAAATGTTTGAAAATTCATCCATCTTCCAAACGCGGATATTTAAGCACTTATTCGAGTTATGTTATTCGCATTCTGTGGTCAGCTGGCTTTGAATTCTAGTGCGTCCATTGCACTGATGGATAGGCCGTAAGACATCTGTAACAGAGCTAGTCTCTTCTACGAGTATTTACAGTTTTGCTTGAGCGTTAACGATTATTTTGACCATAATCTGCTTTTAAAGCGCGAAACGTATTATTTTTGGAGTAAGTTTTCACAATTTTAACACATTTAGCGATTATTGAACGATCCATTATGGGAAGTGGCAAACTTTTAGCTAAGCATATAGTCTCGGATGACAGTTCAGTTTGACGTATGTTTTTGAAACAGGGATTTCAAATTCCGACCACGAACTGGATGACCCTATATTACGAAAAAAATTAAGGTTGGCTGCAATCACAATAAAATCCCTAGGCTGGGCTTTACCCTATAAGCTCCGTGAAACCCCTTGTTGAACTAAAAATAAAACACATCGCCTATTATGTGGGTGAGTATCAGCTGATCCTATGGAAAAAAAAGAACAGAGTATAGAAAGCGATCCACAAATTGAATACAGTGGATGTGGCAGCAATTCGTATGTTATTTTCGTGGTGGAATAGCACTTTTTTTTCTCTGTCAAATGGAAAAGTCTCTGTCAATTTCTTCAATTTCGGCCAAATAATTCACTCTAGTACTGCCCTATAATCGTGCTTTCTTTCTCCAAGTAGTCCATGAGGTTAATTCCCTTCGATGAGGCTGGTTCTGCCTTCTTCTAACCAAATTTACCTAAAAAAATTTAATTGCATTGGCTGTTGCTTGGTCTCTGTTGTGAAGTAATGGACCCAGGTTTCATTAACGATGAAACCCGGTGTAACTCTGCGGATTTAGCTTAAACACAAGTTGACAGCAGTCGCCAAAAATGCTGCGAAATGTCTAGGTTTCCTTAAGCGATGTAAGAAATATTTCACCCCCTCTGATCTGGCTTCAATATATAACGCCTTCATCCGCCCAAAATTGGATACATGCTCACATCTGGTCAGGTGCTCCCAAGACTTCTTTGCACCTACTAGATAGGACTCAAAATCGTGCGGTAAAACTTATAGGTGATGCATATTTACACAGTCGATTGACACTCTCGATCACCGACGTAATGTCTCCTGTCTCACCCTGTTCTATCGCAATTTTCACCACCAGTGCTCTTCAGAAATTGCCAGAGCCATTCCGCCCCTTCAAACCTCTAACCAGTCTCGCTATGAATGCTCATCAGCAGTGATTCTTTCTTAAGCCGAAAAACCCGCTCAAGGAATGCCCTGCCGAGCTCTTTATTTCCTAGTCATAAAAATTGCGGCTCTACAGTATGCGGATGACATCGTTTTCCTTTCCGATACTGTGGATGGGCTGCAACTTATGATGGATAGGCTAAGCGTTTACTATAAGCACTGGACCTGAGTGTAAACTTCAATAAATCGAAGATAATGGTATTCAGAGGCGGTTGTGGCAGGTATTCTCTAAGCGAAAGATGGACGTATCAAGAAGAAAACGTGGAAGTTGTTCGTGAGTATAAATACTTAGGAATTTTGGTGTCTTTGAATCTGAATATGAAGAAACATCTAGGAGCCAAACTATCCGAAGCCAAACGAGCAATCTCATCGGTATGGGGTCAACAACTCTTTCACTCAATTGCAGTTTCAGTTCTTTTATATGGAGCGCAGGTGTGGAGATACTGTTACTATGTAGAAGTTGAGAAGTTTCTTCGCTATTTCTTAAAACGAATATACCGTTTACCAAGTGCTACGCCTAATTATATGCTGCACCTAGAGACTGATGCACCGCCTATGTTCTTGGAAACATTGAGACTACATTTTAACTACATAGTTAAAGTTATGGCAATGAGTGACGATAGACTGCCAAAAGTAGTACTCAAGAGTGTCATAAGAAGAGCAAGTTTCATTCAAGAATGGGAACGCCATGCATTAAACTGTGGAGAAACCATAAGGAAAACACCCGTTGTACATTCTGAACATCTAAGAGCACATTTCAACATCCTATTGGAAAAAGGAGGTGGAAATATGTACGATCAATTTGTAAAGTAACGTATAACAGTAAGCTTAAATACCATCTAGCGGAAAAAACTTACTTTTTAAACTGCAACTCAATAAAAAAAAATTAACATGATTTTTAAAATCAGAGGAGAGCTACTATATATGTCACTTCCTTCCAGTATGTCCAATTTTAAAAGAAATTCGAGTGAGACTCTTTAATTCGTATATTTTGGAAATAGATGAAGCAATTTGACTCTTAAACGGAGTCCGAGGGGTGGATGTACTCTATCACTACTGTACAAATGCACTTCGTTATAGAAAATGTATAGTTGAAGAAAATTTTTAATGTTTAATGTATATATTTATTGTTCTATTTTCAAAGCAGAAATATAGATGTATGAAATGTAATGTCAATCTGGTAGACGGCCATAGGCCAAACCATAATAGACCTAGATAATATAATTAATGTAATGAATTTAAAATCAAAATAAAAGTCATATTAAACTAACTAAACTAACTAACTATAACCTCCAAACATTCAAGACCAACGTACATCGGTACCTCTCTTTCTTTTCTCCCTTTCCATCGCCCGCGCTGTGTGCAATCATTTTAAGGGTACTAATAATCCCTTGAGCGCGCGCTAATTATTAAAAAAAAAAATCCGCTCGTTATCCACTGTAAGCAATCGCAGCGCCCATTAGGCTAACAGCGTTTCACGCATAAATTATTACGTAAAATGTTGATTGCCATTCCGTAAGTTACAACTGCAGCCTTTGTTTTGGAATCATGTCACAGGTTTTCTAAGTAATCTTATCTGCCGGGCAGCCCTTCATCAAATAAAAGAGTCATTACGTTTCAATTCGTTGAACCAATATCAAACGGTTGTCATAAATGATGAGGCAGCATCAATAGACTATAGGCCAGAAGAAGCCCCAATTTTGCTTCTATTTCTTCATAACAGATTGATATTGATCTTTTTCATTGTACAGTATAGTCTCGTTAATCCAGAAAATTAAAAACCAGGCAGTGTCCGAAATATCGAAATGTCCGGATTACCGAGACTCAAAAAATTAGCGTGAAAAAATAAAAAAGTCCTACTGCTAAACTGATCTTTTTAAACCTTTATTTTTTTTTATATGTATGTTTTTTCTTTTTAATGTTATTGAACAAAATTTGTCATTTTTACTTGTCGAAATTTTATCGAAGCTTTCTTTTTATATGCAACATCTCTCAGGTCGACAAGTTTTAAAATGTCCCCAGCGGAAAAATCTTGCTCTTCTGCATATTTAATACATGTTTTAAAAGCAGATATACGTATGAAGCTTCAGAATGCAAAATTTTTCGGTCTTGGATTCCAACTTCATTTTCATCGCAACTACTGTAATCGAAATCGTCTTCTTTCTTCAGTCTGATTTCGTTATCATAATAAATATCCGCGGCTATTTCGACTAATAAGTCAGCTATTTCTGTTGAGCTATTGGAACGTAACATTGCAAGAGGTGGGTCATCATCTGAATCCCATTCTTCGTCATAAAGAATTATTTTGAAACATTTCTTAAGGATACCTTCATCCACAATATCCCAAGCGTTTGAAGCCAAAAAGCAGCAACATCTTTCAACGAAAACTTTTTTAATGAATCAGTTAAGCTATTTTCTGAACTGGACAAGAAAGAACATACAAAATATTTGCGATAATTAATTTGTAAAATTCGAATAGCATTTTGGTCCATAGGCTGGGTTAGAGCCGTGCAGTTTGGTGGCAAAAACATAACGCATATATCTTTATCGAGATCTGCTAATGAATATGGATGGCAAGTCGCGTTGTCTAGCAATAGAAGTGCTGTAGCTGGGAAATTTTTTCCATTAAATATCGTTTTACTTGTTTGGCAAAAGAATTTTTAAACAAACTTTTAAACAGTAGCTCTGTCATCCAAGATTTTTTTGTATTGGCATATTCTAACGGTAGCTTTAATTTTTTAAACGCCCTTGGAAACTTGGCTTTTCCGATCATCATTAATTTATGTTTATGCTCTCCTGTTACATTGCAGCAAACTAAAAGGGTTACTCTTTCTTTACCGATTTTACGCCCTGATGCGAGTTTCTCGGTACACTACGCTAACGTTTTTTCTGGCATCTTCCTCCTAAAGAGTGCAATTTCATCCGCATTATAGACTTGGGAATATTTAATGCCCATATCTGCAATTTTTGTTCGTAGATTTTCAATGAAAGGTTGACAGCAATGGGATTGTTAGACAGTTTTTCGCCAGATATTATGAGAAATTTTATTCCATATCGCGAACGAAAATTGTTCAGCCAGCAGTTAATAGCCATAAATTCCGGAACAGAATATTTTTGGGTTTTCTTTCATGATTTCGGAAGAAATTGGTACATTCGGTTGTCTTTTATTTACAAACCAATTGTGCAGGCGTTCTTCCATGAGTTGCTGAATATCAGATCGCATAGTTTTGCGCTTACCAAGGCCACTTGCGTTTTGGAAATGTAACTGCATAAAAAAAAACAAATAAATGTCTTATTATAATTGAAATATTTTGAAGATTTTACTTTTAAATTTTTAATTCATTTAATTTTATGTCGGAAATTGTAGATTTGCCCATATTATACTCATCTGCCAGTTGACGAAGTGTTTTTCTTTGTATCTAATTTATTGAGAATTTCGTGCTTTTTGTTAATTTTTAAAAACGTACGTTTTTCTTTACTATTGGTGCAATTAACACTTTCAATTAAAAAACAAAATGGGTTTAACGTTTTTATTTCACTTCTGACGTGTGCGACACAAAATACTTTTCGGATAATCAGCATTACACATTGAGCTCAGGCCGGAAAGGATTTCCAGGACTTAGTCAGGGTCCTGGAAAAGAGATGGTGGCGGACGAGCCCTATAAGGGCCAACGGCAGCGCTCACATCCCGGAACGGGTTACTGGCTTCGGTGTAACCGACCCCTCGTCCTAGGGGCACTCAAAGTGGAACTGGTCCTCCAGGTTGGGGGTTGTGCCGCCGGGGTAACTGCCCGGCCATTTAAAAAAGATTAAGTTACGAAGCATCAACAAGCCTCGGATATGGACGGATCTACTGTTGACAACCCACGCAAACGATTTAAGGACAATGAGCTTCGGATATGCACGTGGAATGTTAGATCCCTTAATAGACCACGTGCAGCCGAGCAACTAGCGGAGGCCCTAGACTGCTGCAAAGCAGACATAACCGCCATCCAAGAAATGCGATGGGATGGGCCGGACAAAAAGAAGATGAAAAACTGCGACATCTACTACGGCAATTGCTATCGACGGCAAAAGCAGCGCTTATTTGGATGCGGATTTGTTGTCGGAGGCAGACTAAGACGAGAAGTCCTCAGCTTCCGGCATGTGAACGAGCGCCTCGTAGCAATCCGCATCAAGGCTAAATTCGCCAACATAAGCCTCATATGCGCGCATGCCCGAACAGAGGAGAAAGATGACGACACCAAGGATGCCTTCTACCAGCTCCTCAACAAGACCTACGAGCAATGCCCTAGCAAAGAAAAAAATTGTCCTCGGTGATTTTAATGCAAAGCTAGGAAGAGAGGGTATCGGAGGGAACAATCGGAAAATATAGCCTGCACAACACCACCTCCGATAACAGATTCAGGCTAATCGACTTTGCGGTGGGGCGAAACATTGTCATGGCTAGCACGCGGTTCCCACATCTCGACATACACAAGGGGACTTGGAGAACTCCTGATCAATCAACAGTCAACCAGATTGATCACATTGCGATCGACGCAAGACACTCCTCCAGCATTATGGGTGTCCGTACGTTCCGAGGAGCCAACATCGACTCGGACCATTACCTTGTTGTAGCCAAGGTACGGTTGCGGATATCCCAAACTACGCCAAGACAAACTAATGCTGTGAGAAAATTCGACGTCAGACGGCTACAATCGCAAGAGATCGCCAAGTCCTTTTCCGATCGAGTGTCTCTTAATTTCATAAGAGGTCCAATGCCGCCAGCATCAAGCATCGAAGACCATTGGAAACACTGCCAAAACGCCATCAGAGATGCCGCTTCTGATGTGCTGGGTTTCACTCGTCCACCACAACGAAACCCCTGGTTCGATGATGAATGCCGGCAAGCACATGCAGCTAAGCAAGATGCATATAACGCGGCGCTGCTTAGAAAGACCAGAGCTGCTCATGAGCTCTATGAGCGGAAGAGGAGAGACGAGCACCGGCTTCTCAGGAGGAAGAAGAAAGAGCATGAAAAGCGCGCGATCGAGGAAATTGAGAGATGCTACTCCAGGAATGAGGTTCGGAAGTTTTACCAAAAGGTAAATATAACATGCCGCGGAAACAAACCCCGAACCGAAGTCTGTAGAGATGAACAAGGGAACATCGTAGTAGAATCGCAGTCGATGCTGAGGATTTGGAAAGATCATTTCTGCAGACTGTATAACGGCGATGACGGACCAAATACCGCTGTCAGGCAGAATCAACCTTTCAACCTGGCCGATGATGACCAACAATTCCGTCCACCCGACCTGGATGAAATGAAGATAGCTATATCGAAGCTTAAGTCCAACAAAGTTACTGGAGCGGATGGCCTGACTGCCGAGCTCTTCAAAGCGGCAGGCGATGATTTGGTAAGGAGCATACACCAACTCATCTGTAAAATATGGTCGGATGAAAGTATGCCCGATGAATGGAACCTCAGCAATGTTTGTCCAATTCTCAAGAAAGGAGACCCTCTGAACTGCGCCAACTACAGAGGCATCAGTCTCCTTAACATCGCATATAAGATCTTATCCGCCGTATTGTGTGAACGCCTGAAGCCGTTTGTCAACAACCTGATAGGTCCATATCAGTGTGGCTTCAGGCCAGAAAAGTCCACCATCGACCAGATATTCACACTACGGCAGATCTTGGAGAAGACCCATGAGCTTCAAATCGATACCCACCACCTATTCATCGATTTTAAGGCCGCGTATGACAGCATCTATAGAGACGAGCTATATAGAGCAATGTCTAGCGCTGAGATCAAGCGAAGAATAACTCTTGCCAACCGCTGTTTCTTTGGGTTAAGAAGGCAATTGAGTAGCAAAGCCCTCTCTCCGACAACAAAAGTCACCCTTTATAAGACTTTAATAATCCCGGTCCTGCTCTATGGCGCAGAGGCATGGACATTATCAAATATGGATGAGGGTGTTCTTGGTTGCTTCGAGAGAAAAATTCTTCGGGCGATCTTCGGTCCCGTCTGCATTGACGGTGAGTGGAGGAGGAGATACAACGACGAACTGTATGGACTGTACAGCGACATGGACCTAGCCAGAAGAGTGAAGATCCAAAGACTGAGATGGCTGGGTCATGTAGAGCGGATGGACACCAATGCTCCGGTCCGAAAAGTCTTCGAATCCGCCCCCGAGGGACAGCGCAGTAGAGGAAGGCCAAGACTCAGGTGGCGCACGCAAGTGGAAGAGGACCTCAGCCAACTTAGCGTGCGAAACTGGAGACAGCTAGCCAGGGATCGAGCTAGCTGGAGAAGCTCGTTGACTGATGCCCAGGTCCACCCCGGACTGTAGCGCCACCTAAAGTAAGTAAGTAATACCCTGTTAATTTATGAAACCGGAAAATCGTCGTAGAAATAGCAGACAAAAAAAATAAGAAAAAATAATTTTCCGAATTCATGAGGTAAATAATAAGCCAACTGATCGAATTACAGAGTCAACAATAGGAAACAATTGAGTGTCCGGATTAGCAAGTGTCCGAATTAACGAGATTGTACAGTAATACAAATGGCAATCTGAAATTGTGTGTGAGGTCGTCTTAGAGATGGTAGAAATTGATGGTAATGCCTACTTTCTTTATCAACGCCACCTGTCTTTGTAAATGGATACTTATTGATCCAGTCTCGATTATATATTATACAATAATATTTCAAATAATGGTCGACAGTTCATTTGTTTTTTATATAAAACATATATTTATATATTTAAATATCATTTGCTACAGTTAATTAATTAACATTACATAATATTTCTCATAACAAATCAACATTTACAATTTTTTCTATAAAAAAAAAAAACTAAACAAAGGAAATTAAAGAGAAAAATATTTTCCAAAATAATTGCTTCAAAAAATTACTTAACATTTTTGTTTTTTAACTTGTTTATTTTACCGGCATTCTCTATATGATAGGCAACATTGAAAACCAATTGCTCCGCAATATTTATTTAAGTGTTTACATTTTAAGTAAGGCACTACTTTTCACTTCCTCATTGTTAAACCCAAAACAAAAAAAAAAAACGAAGTGATTAAACATAAAATATAAAAAATATATATTGTATATATTTAATTGCGATATACGAGTAAGTTTGTGTATAACAAAACTTTTCTATAACAAAAAAAATAGGAAGAAGGAAAAATATATTCAACAAAAATAGAGAAATGAAAACAAAAAAAAAACAATTAAAAAAAACTGATACAAATTAAAGTTGAAATATTATACCCCAACGATGTACATATCATATATTGTAGTATCATACATATATAATAGCTAATAAAATCGGTTTTTTTGTAACCTCTACTTAAATGTTCGATTAGGCACACATTTTCCGCACTACTTTGTTTTATTGCAATAGACCAATGATTCGACTTTTATTTTAGTTTTTTGTTTTTGTTATATACGAAAAAGAAAACAAAAAAAAAATGTTATATTAGTAAATAACAATCTCTTCATGTCGTCCGACTCAATTATGTTTGTTAGTATATAAATCTTCTCTTTACTTAAATTGTTAAAATATTTTTTTTTTTTGATTTTTTTTATAATTGTACTTTGTTTCAATTTATTTTTGTTTTTCCCGTTCCACCATGCGACTACGAACCGTTTAAGTTGGGATGCTGACCAGGAGTGTTGTTAATGGCCTTTGCTACTTCTTCCTGTAGTGTGGATGGTGGGTCCGATAGGATGTCTGTCGTTGTTGATAAATAACGTAATTTATTTGAGACAGCTATAAAGATAATTCAAAAAAAAGATTTTAGTTACAAATTTAGTTTAATTAAAAGGAACGTTTTTGTTGAAGGAAAAGAGAGCGTCAAACTTCATTTATTACTTTCGAACAAAGGTTACTAACAATAGATAGATAATAACTAGCAAATATTGAAGAATCTTTTCCCTGTAACTGCATAATGTGAGAAGCAGACTCAGTTACGCTTATACTATGGTCAATATACAGTCTATTTGATAACATCGTACACGACAAAAATTAAAGAAGAACTTATAACAATAAAAAAAAAATCAACTGTACTGGTTTATTTTGTTTATTTACTTGAATGCTTTTCAATTAATATGTTCTCCACTCTCCTCCATTATCAACAATTGCTTGGAGTCTTCGAGACATGCTTTCTACTAATCTTTTAGCATAATCTTGAGACAAAGATCTCCATAAAACTCGTATTTTTCGTGATAATTGTTTGACCGTCGAGATCTTCTTTCCTTGGAGTTTTAGCTTCATGAATGCCCAAACATTTTCAATGGGATTCGCATCCGGCGACTGTGATGACCAATCTAAAACATCGACGTCATTTTCTTGTTTCCACACACTGCATAAACGACAGCGATGTTTCGGGTCATTATCTTCTTCCAGTAACCAATTCTCATTCCTTCCTTTAAACCTTCTAATAAAGCCTTCTTATAAATTTTGACCATGTTGGGTGCGTTTAAGTTATTTGTAAACATGAACAAATCGCCAAATCTTTGTTTTGAGAAGCATTCCCAAACGTGCCCCTTTGCCGGGTGTTTGACGGTCCGCTGGATTAATTTATTGGATTGTGTACACCAGGTATGAGTGATAGGAGACCATGCCCTCAAAATAACGTTGTTCCAATCTCTGTCCAAATTCTCCTTGGCCCAGCTGAGTCGTTTTTCTACGTGCTTTTTTGACAGTAGTGGTTTCTTTATTGTGCTTCGAAATTTTACATTATTGGCTAGTAAACGTCTTCGTATCGTATCACAACACACATTTAAACCCCTTTTACCTAAAATCCCTTGTCCTCCACGTAACGATAGAAGAGGATTTTTTTCAAACACGCGTAGAATCATTTTGTCCTGCTTTTTTGCTGTTTTTGGCGTAGACGTAGATCGTGGGATCCGGCAAGTCATCCACATTTTTAACTTGGGAATAACGGTGCACCCACTTGCTAACAAATGCTTTTGACTTTTTCATGTATTTAGCAGCTGCTCCGTATGACATTTTCGGTCCTTTTGGATGCGTGCACAAGAATACTGCTTCATAACGTGATACAAACGCGACACTCGTTTTAAAATACTTCTCTGATAAAAATTGAACACTTTTTAAATTTTTTTTATTCAAAGCATCTTAGCAGATGTATTTTTTTATCTGCTAATGCAAATGCCACTTCCAAACCGGTTTTCATAAACGAGTTTTGCCGTATACGATCTTATCAAACGGACTGTGGTTCTGATATCAATTTTGAACGCTTAGGTCTGGGCCAACCAGAATTGGTACTTTTTGAGATTTTTCCCTATTTCTACTTTCTTTTTAAAATAATTCTTATTTTTTTCCTATCCTTTTTGTCATACAGTCCAGATATTTAAGACACAATTTGATATATAATATATCATGTATAGGTGTTGGCATAGGGTTAACGACTCTCAGATTCATGCACATGCACACGTACGTGTAGCTAACAGCTACTGTGGAAGCTTTCATTAAATTTGAACACATTTAGTATGAAATCAATGTAGAATTTGATTGATTAATAAAGTTCGGTCTATGGCAATTATGATTTTGGAACACAACATCGTTCATGTGACCACCACGGCTTCTGTTGCAAGCGAACATCCAAAGGGATAAGCGCTGTTATGTGGTTTCTTTATCATCAAACCTAAAAGAATTACCGGAAACTCACAGGATGCCGTTCGCACTCAAAGCAGATATCAGTTAGATCGTTTAGGCGATTGTAATGACTTGAAACAAAGTCAAGCTGTTAAATTGGGGAAAAGATCACAAGAATTAGATGTCAATCGACTGGTTGAAAGTCTTATGAGAGGACGAGTCGAAATTTGAAGTTTTAAGACAAGAAAAGGGGAGTTTACGTCTTATGAAGAAAAGATGCTTCCTAGCTGTGTGATCCCAACAGTCAAGTATGACAACGGTTCCATAATGATCTGTGGATTTTTCTCTTCCGTCAGTGTTGGACACCTAATCTGTATCGATGGAATCATGAATGAGGAAACTATAGACAAATATAAGAAGAATACATCCTACCATCGGGTTTGCGATTAATAGGCCCAGGATTCACATTAATGCAAGATACTAATCCAACACATTCTTCAAAGCTTTACCGAGGATACGTGGATCTAGAAAAAGGAACACTAAAAAATATGAAATGGCCTGCCAAATCCCAGATCTCAACCTCAACTGCTTTCGGACGAACTTGACAGATAGGTCCGAAAGCAGTGTCCATCATTGAAAGACAAACTTTGGGCTATTTTTGAAAACTACAGATTTCGCCTTTTTTCCTGGGCTACTTAAAGGGACATGAACAAACCTTAAAAACTCAGAAGCTTTGGCAAAGTGCAGTCATAACAAATTGTTAGCCAATAACGTAGCGTATCTTTATTTGAAATGCTTTCGAAAAAGTCAATATTTGTCAGCAAAAAGCAGAGTTATTTTTTATAATTCTCTAGTAGAAAAATAAAATAAAATAAAAACAATTCTCACCTGGACGTAGATCAACCAATGAACAATGCTGATCCACCCAAAGAAAGACCGTACGCCGTAGTTCATCCGCACTGGCACTAGACACAGACGTTGTGTATGAGGTCAACAATGGTTCGAGTATTAAACCAAGCTGAAATGCAGAAAAATGTTTTAATTATGACAATCGGCCGATTCATTAGAGAGACTTACAATCCAGAACTTCCAATTCTGCATGGTGCGACACCGGACATAATGTTCGTACAATTGACGAACATGCTCGGTACGCTGGCGAGTTACTGGTGCTCCATTGGCAGGTAAAATTGAATGAAGGTGCCTGTAATAGTCAAATTGTCTTTGAGTCGTTCTATATACAAATGATTTCATTTACTTACGATAAGGAGCTATTCAAATTGTCCCTCTCTTTTTGAAGCAAAGCCATCTTTTCCTTAAGACTATTGCGTTCTGCCCGTAGTTGTTTTATGTAATCGGCTCCTTTTTGAAGCATTGCCGCTTTACTTAACTGTAGAAAAAGAAGACAAATCAAAAGACGATTTTAAAAGTTTTAATCCATTTAACAAACCTTCGAGTGAGGACTCTGTTGCAGCTGAGGTATCAATGAGTGCAGCATATCGAAACCATTTTTAATATTATATCTCCGCTTCTGTTCAGCATGGATGTGGCCAGCACGTCGCTGTGTTTCTCGAGGATATTTTATACTGTGAGTCGGTGATAGAGGTGAATCCTGATCGTGAAACGATTCGGGAGATAAACTCATATTATTACTCGAAGACACATGAACTCCAGCGGGTGGTGGGAAACTCATCATCTAAAAAACGAAATAATAAAAATTCAAGTCAAATTATTCGTTTTTCGAATGAGTAGTAATGCAAACCTTATTTCCAGGAGGACTATGCATCATAAGATTAGGTGGCGGAACAGGTAGTGAATTTGATTTCTTTGGCGAAACAGGCTTAGGATTTGATTGCATTGTTGAATGCGTAGTAAGCTGCTGGCTTTGATGTTGATGCTGCTGCTGCTGCGATGAATGCTGAGTTGAATGTGTTGAACTACCCGATTGTCCATAATTACTACTCACACTTAAGTTACTGTTTGAAGGCGGTGGTAAACTTGGGGCTGTCAACAGTTGTGCTAATGTACTATTCAACATTGGATCACTAGTTGCGCTTTGCAATTGTGGAATTTGCAACATTGAACCGCTAACAATGGTCGGCGCACTTTGTTGCTGAATTGAATTGCTACGTGAACGAGATTTATTGGTCTTTGCTTGATATTTTGGGACTGCAAAGTGCTCAATTCTTGCTTCGAGTTTTTGCAAAGAAGAATTCAATGGCAGACTATTTGAGCGGAACATCTCTTTGGGTAGAATTTGTTGCTGTTGTGGTTGACTAGAGGAAGTGGAGGAGTTATTATTTGTTACATGCAATGGAAGAATCACTTGATGTGTATGCAACGGCGTTGGTAACGATTGAGAATGCTGCTGTTGCTGCTGCTGATGATGTTGCTGATTCTGTTGTTGCTGTAGATGTGCATGATCTTGTAGTAACGCATTTATTTGGGAACTAACACTAGCACGTGAGTTGATGTAACCAGTTGAAGCGGACTTTTGAAAAGTTTGTACATTGGGGTATGGCTTAAAGGAAGAAGTAGTAGTACTACTATTAGATGGACTTTGTGACAAATTGGTTATTCCTGATGTTGAATGGTGAAAGCCCGAGTCACTTGTGGAGGCGGGATTGATGGTAAACATTGATAAAACGTTATTGTTTGGTGGTGGCGCCTCGATTTTAACGTTTGGCAAGATATTATTTTTTGTTTGTAGGGGATATGTTTTAATATTAGAATTTGAGGGGATATTTAATATGTTTTGAGTCTGAGGCATTGAGTAATTATTGTTGGTGTTGTTATTTAAAATCGCTGTAGGAAATTGTTGAGATAGTTGCATGTTTTGTTGTTGGTGGGATTGATTAGATGCGTTCTGTGCTTGTAACTGAAGTGCAAGCGAATGTTGAAGTTGTTGCTGCTGCTGCTGTTGGTGCTGATGCTGCTGCTGCTGTTGTTGTTGGTGTTGCTGATGCTGATGTTGACTTTGCTGTTGCCTTTCAGCTAACATTTGTTGATAGATTTCAGTTTGATGCATTGTTGGCTGTGCTTTATCATAGTTGTGCGGTTCACGCCTAAAGAAAATCATAAAAGTTTTAATATTTCCATAAATATTATAAATGCTGAATGAATTGTGTAATAATTACCTAAACGGTCTCATATTCTTTGAAACACGTCCCTTAATAACGCTCTTCCCTGAGAAACCTGTCATCTGACTTCCTGTTGTTTCCATTGAAATCGGAAATGTTTTCGGACGTTTTGGTGAACTATTAAAATCTGAATCTGATGACTGATTACCACTCATCAGCATTGCGTTACCAAGATCCGTTTGACTACCCATCAAAGATGCACTTGCATTTTCCCGAAATTGACGTTCTAATTCAGAGAATTGCATTGCATTTAGGGGTGTATTTAATTCCATCATATCTGTATCTTCTCCGTTCGAAAGTGATTGATTTTGATTTGTTACGTCCATAATGTTACTCGAATCCATTTGATCTGTGCCTAAAAGCAAATCAAAAGAAACAATTACTAATACCGATTGGTTGTTAAAGGAAATTCCAACTTACCCATTATCGCAGAGAAACCATAGTCGGCACTTTTAAGCATATCGTCGGTTCCTTCCTCAGGAACTGGTGCAAGACGTGAGCTTTGTAAAAGTTCTACCAAATGAAAATAATAAAATTATTTTGAGATTTGCAATCGAAACGAGTATAAATAAAAACAAACCTTCAAATGTTATTCCGATGTCATCCAAATTCGGTTGTAGCGGTCCCAAACTTGGTTGAATAAAATCTGCATTTCCAGCTCCTCTAGCTAAACATAAAAAAAATTTTTGAACAGCTGAATGTGATCAAAGTTTTTATGATTTACCTATTTCTCTTGGATCAGGAAAAGGAAACGGACCACTAAAGCTTGAAAATAATGTGTCTGCGGTAAAATCTTCAGCAAGCATTAAACTTCGTTCACTTGTCAATGGTGACCATTCTAAAAGGTCAAATTCACTTTTCTGAAATAAAAATTTAAAAATTTAATTAACTCGAATAGCAAAGACATAGATCTTAATCGTATTCAATTTTACTGATCCAGCGTGAACTAATCTTCACTGTACAACAAATTGTCTGCTAGCCAAGTATCAGGGGACGCCTAAAACCCACCACAGCGCAGAAGAAGTGCTTACTCAAATGCGGATTCATTATGCATGCAAGTAATGACAATTTTTATCACCAACTTAGGTGTCGATTCGCCCACGCCGAAGAGGAATGCTATCATGTTTTGAAATGATATTTTTTTAGGAATTATGCGTCCTGTGGTTGTCGGCGGATCAGGGCTTTAAAAGAAGCTAGTTCTGGGTAATAAACTAATTTTTCCCTCGATAATAACTTAGCAACTTCGGACATAAAATTAATTCCACTCCATTGAGAATTCGACAAAGCATTTCTTCTGTCTTTAATATGAGTATTTCTTTTGATGATTTTTTTCGCAAGAATGACTTAAAGCTAGATGGGACATTCAGACAGAAGATTCTCCGCAGCATCGTCGCATAATTTACAACTATTGCCAAGGGGTAATGACATTTATACCAAACCTAATACATTTGAATGCTAAGTAGGGTAGTGTTAAGTTAAGATGATATTAAGTAATCCTTTTTGCTGACGCTAGCTTTTTAAAGACGTCAGAAGTATTTATATCGTACTACTTCAGATTAGGATCTTAACTGAGAATTCTGATAACCCTTAGTTCAGCCCCATTATGAGACCGTGTTTTTCTACTTTTAAGACAGACACATTTAATTGATACCAACTACGAGTGATATCTTCTATTGGTTTCGGACCAGTTAAAGTCAAGCTCATATTAAGGTGGAAATTAAATCAGACGACATAAGACCAAAGTCAAAAGCCAGGCGTGACAAAAGCAGAACGGTTCGTGCTCAAAGCAGCGATATCCTTTTTTCTCGAGCATACTCCTTTACTAAAAAGTTCAGCCTCGCAAGATTTGCTCAGTATTTTACTTTGAACATCCCCTTCTCTACATCACACCTATTCGCGGTACATTGGGATGGCAAACAATCCTCCCGCAGTCCTTGTAAGGAATTCGAACTGTTGTCAATGCCAGCCCTAGCAATTCTAAACATCACAGATGTGATATCAAATTTATTTTATTTTCTTGAGAAGTAAGTAGAATCATTCGAGTCATCATTTTAAGATTTCACTGGGAATGAATTCCGCCGAACTATAATTTTTTATCCTTGCACCATCGAAAAAGTTTAGTGCTTTCTTTTCACATTTAAGGTGACTATTAGATAATGGCCTTTAAATGTTTATTATGGAAGGTGTTGAAACTGCCACCTGAAGCAGGAGATGGATTAAGTGTATAGCTTAATAATGACTGAACGTTTCAAACAAGGAGTCGCTGGTACCTATATTATGCGAATCATGATATAGAGCCTAGGAATTTTAAAAGTTTGTTAGTTGAAACTCCGGAATGCTTGCCGTTACCGCAGTCAAGAAGGATAGGGCTGACTGGTATAAACAAATACAAGATGGAGTATGAATGCATTCCTTGTGGTCCTTTCTACTTGTTATAATAAAATAATTCAAATTCAATATCTTGTTGGGATCTTGGACTCTTTAGCTTCATGTTTTTCTTTGGAAATTGGTTGTTTCCTTGGTTTGTTGGGTTCAAAACTCATATCAATTGTCCACACTACTCGACGCTGGTTAAATCTTAATATTACTTGTCAACATATGGATCAAAAACGACAATAATTTAAGCCAACCATGACTATTAGACAAAACCATTTTAAAGTAAAAGACAAGCAAGATTATTAATTAACCTAATTTCTGATAATATGCACATCTCTACTATGCAACTATAAGACCAGTTAGTTCATTGAGTTATCACATACCACCTGATTCCTAAAATCGATATTATCGTCTTCAAAGCAATATATATTGACCTCGTTGTACTGGACCAATTTCTTTGAACCATCTCTGGTAAATTGTAAGATTAGACACACAATTGACGAATTGTCTTTTCACAAAGGCAAACGTTTCATAACGCCCAAATAACGCTCCTTATTGACAGTCTTGTCCTTAGGAAGAAATTCATGTCTGATTCAATGTCTAATGTGCATTTGGTACTCATAATGCATTTGAGGATTGTTTCATCGGAACCAGGCTAGGAAGGCAAGTTTTTGCTAAATCCACAACCTGTTTTTTTGTAGAAAATTTAAATCTATCGGCTCCAGCATTGCAGCGACACGGGTAAAGACAGTTGTAATTATTGTTTTAAACCCTAAGGTAGGTTTGGGTTTCTTCTGAAAATTACCCACTATGTTCATCTGTGGTTTCACTTTCCATAATCCCATTATGGCGATTGTAATGTCGTCGAAGTTTTGGTGTCTGTCTAGACGGCAAGGAAGACAAAAGACAGGTGGCTCGCATGGTTATCAAAGCTCCAATGCGTATTTTGCCAAAGACCACTTATTTTAAATTGGAAGATGTCTTTGAGAGTGCAAAACCTTCGACACGTCATGTTGTCTGGCCGAGTTACACATGCCGCCAAAAGTTGCTTCGTCGAAAGCAACCTCAATGTCAATAAAAATGGCCATTGCATGTTCCTAATTGTTAAGTCCGTCTTCAATTTTGCTTATCAGATTTTAAAGCGCCGAATCGCCAGATCTTCCGCGTTGGTAGGCGTGTTGCATAGCAGACAGAGTATGCAATCCAAAGCAGATTTTCGCACATGGATCTCAGCCATTCTTCGCATGCTCTTCAACATGAAGGAAGTTAGACTAATAAGACTGAAGCTCTTGGCAAGCGTGAAGTTCTCTTTCTGATTTTAAGGCAACTTACACTGTTCGCTAGATTATCAGTATGTACTTATATGAAATTGCCTGGCAATTACCGTGAAGATTATCTTCAGCAGCTGATTTTTAGCTTTGTCAACATAACTAGGTATATGGAATCGGTGCAGGGTATTTGAAACAGCAGCACATTGGATGATGAGATAATGTACCAGTTATGACCTATTGTGTTCTTTAATAGGAGTTGGTTGTGAGCTGGCTCTGTTTAGATTCCATGAACGTTAGCCTTAAGCATGAGTCAAAGAGTCTCTTCTTTAGGCTTGTGTAGGTCCCATAAGCAATTCTCAGTAATACCAGCCTCGTTGAAGACTTTGACCAACCTACTGATTTTACCGACAGTTTCAGTCTTTATCAGAAATCCGAATAAGATTCTTATATTTTTGGTTTACTTCAATCTCTTCCGCATTATTCTTAAGTAAACTGGCTCTTCCTTAATATTGTCCAATTGGATTTTTTTTTGCGGATTTCTTATATTCAAAAAGATCGAAACCTCGCATTCGAGAGTTGGCTGATATTGTTGACAGCCAGATCAGGCTATCGCATGAAATCCTCTCACATTGCACTTGCAATGTGGGTACCTAACGTACGACAAATAATCAGACGCAAAGCCGAATTTGTGTCATTTTCAGTTCGTTTTCCATAGCTTATGTCTGTGGCAACCAACTTCCAAAATTGCGAAAGTTCAGATAGTGAGAATGAGTTTGGTACAAAAGGGCAAGTTCTCGATCTTTCCGATCGCTCGTCATATAAGTGACGAAATCGCAGATTTCCACAGCCATGGTTCCTGTATGTACGAGTATAATACTCGTATGTAAGGACCCCATTCTATGTATCTAATGGAATCGATTAGAAATTGTCAACATCACTATTGTGAAACGACTGCGCTCGATTAATTGGATATTGTCAGCTGCATTATATGAATAGCAATTTCAAAACGATTTCATTTATATTGCATTTCGATTTATATGCAAATCATGTGATGATCACTGGCAAAATTATTTCTGATAATTGATAATTCTATATCCTACAAGGAAGATATTGAACTTAGAAATTCAATTACTATCATTGTAATCTTAAGTGCAATTTTTCATTTAAAGCACTCAACCCATTAGTATATTAAAAATAAGTGTTTCAACATAGTAGAAGAAGTGTGCAGTTTCAGATAAAATGTCTGTTCTTAAGGACTTTGAAAATTTCCTTCGGTTGGGAAAATATTTTGGTGTTATTTCAGTTACATACGAGTACCATCGAAGTTCATCACAACTTTTCGTGATAAAACGCGACACTTACGTTGACAAATTGCCTATTATTCTTGTATTAATTTCAATTTTACTAACGGGTGTAACATTTTTACTATTAAAAAAAAGTATAGACAATTATTATGATCATAATGAAACTAGTTCCAATATAATAAATACACAAGTGTTAGTTGATCCCGCATTTAGAGTTGTAGCATTGCTTTGGATTTACCTAAGCCGTCATCAAAGTTTCAAAATAGTGCAAACAATACTTAAACACTTAAGAGACGTTGAAGAAATCTCCTGCAATGGCATTCGTAAATTATACTACCTTACTGTGGTTATGATTTTATTTTTGACTTTCAATCTTTGGCCAGTATACTTTTATTTGGAACAAAACTATTTCCTGGCATTTTTGAATGTGGTCATTAACTTTATGAAACTTGCATTTTTCTGGATTTGGTTATCGTTTTTTACATGCATTTTGCTATCTATTCACTACATTTTTAAAATACTTAATCGAGATCTACAAATATTGATAAACGTCCATCACAAATCTAAGAATTGGCGGATTATAGAGATCTTGAGACAAAGGTCTGATCTGGTTAATTTGTGTAATAATGATGTTAATTCAGTATTTGGGGTTGCAATGCTTTGGCTTACCGGACAATTATTTGCTATGGTGCCGTCAATGCCAGTGTTAACTGCCACAGTTATTCTTAAACGAGAACTATCATGGCCGGATGTTCTACTTTTGTTATCAATCATAACTCTCAATTCTCCACAAATTATATTTTATTGCCTGGCATTAATGTGTAATAGTTTGGAAGAAGAGGTAAGTTCTTAAATTAAATGTTATAAAATTATTATCATTATAAAATCTTTATACTCGTAAATGACGTTTGAGCGACAAAAGATAGAATCCTCAACCAAAGTTGCTCCAAAAACTAGAATATAAATTGAATGATGATATTTAGAGCAAAATTTTGGACAGAGCTAAAGAAACAAAATTCTCAGAAAATAATTTGCAGAAAATGGGTAACGAAGAATCCTTTTAGCTGAACAAAAATATGAACTAAGTTCAATAGTTACTGTCAATTATACCTTACATTTTTTTTTTTAGGAAGGAGGATCTACAAATTTCAGTCTTTTAGAGGGTTTTTCAATTTCATTAGCCCAAATTTTTTTTTTTTAAATTAAAAGACTTGTATTATATATAAATTATCAATGAAATGTTAATTGTTCATGAAATAGATGAAATCATTTAAATGACCTCCCTGGATTTGCTTGTGTAGGTTGATGAGCTTTGTCCAATTTTTGTATATAATTCAAGCTATTGCATGTCAAATATTCCTTAAATGATTTTCCAAAATACATACTACGGTCGAGGAAAGCCCAAAGATTTTATTAAAAAATCAAGCCATCCGAAGTGGTGTAAAAATTGATGTGATGGGGAAATTGCCTTTTAATTGTGATTCCCTACTAAAGTGAATTGAAAAACATGAAGATGCCAGTGAAATATCATAGAATGAACCTATTTTAAGCGTTAACATTCATGACTCAAAACAATTGGAGTGGAATCACCGCAGTTAGAGAATTAGATCCAGCCCAGTAGGAAATGTCTTCGAAATACCAATTCCTGGAGCTTTGGCTCTGCAATATATTGGAAAATGTAAGGAGTATGTAAAACATATGGTATTTACATCATCAAATACTAAGTCTTTAGAAAATATCAAATAAATGTGATTGTAGATTGAATAAATCAATTCTAAGGACCTAGGGTAAAATGAGAATCCAACAATAGTAATTAGCAACACAATTCGAAACCATAATAGCTAGTGTGCCTTAGTGAAACTCTAAAAGACAAGGCGTACTTTCAAACCTACATTATTTCGAGCTTCACAAACCTGCATCGGCCCGTAGATTTAAAACTTGCGCAATTTCCAAATTCGGCCTCAATTTTCGAATGCCATTGATGACAAGAAAATAATTTTAAAAATTAGTCAGATCAGCAAACGAATTTATTAGAGCACTTAAGAGAATCATGTCATAATAAACAGCTTAAGTTGCTTAAGCAGTAATTCCGAAAATGATGAAGTACCATGTATCTACATAAACAAATTAGGAAATACACTTAGATTAACAGAATTAAATATCGGAAGTTGACAATTATCACAAATTCCTAGTGGGCGTTTGGGCTTATCTAAAATTTGTTTAGCTGTTGAAGTTCTTTATTTAATAATCAATGTATTATATTATATTACTAATTTAGCATTTTATTTTTAGTCATTGTTTACTTCACATTATCTAAATTGTAATTTCAATTTTAGGCTAATAAAACAGCAAGAATTTTATCACGGGTCTCATGGAAAGGCACAGGTCTCGAGAAAATGGTAAAAATCTAATCTTTTTTTTTTTATTATTTTATTTTTATACATATTCGGCTAATTGCATGTTAATTATTTTATTTACACTTATGATTAATTTTACATTAACTACAATAATATTGCGATCAATGCAATACATTCATGCAAGGCCTTGAACGTACACTGGATTTTAGGTCAACATTGTCTAGTATCTTACTAACCAATATGCATCTCCAGTTAGCGCGGACTTTGGCTAACAGTATTCATGTACGCGCCCAATGATAGTGTAGGTTACATTTTCCTTGCAGGCGAGACATAAAGCTTCTTCTACCTGGTAGTTTCTTTAAGCGCTTGTTTGAATTGTTGCATCGGATGGTAGACCCGACAAATCTTTGTAGAATTGTGTTTATATAATGCTATAGAAACTTGCTTATCGATGTAGTTTTCGAGAAGTTTTCAACCGATTCAAAGTTGAAAAAGGCGAACTTCGCAGAATATAATATTTACGGGAACCAAAGGGAGATTTTTTAAGTCAGAATTAACTGTAGGCATTTATATGCAATCATTTGTGTATTCCATCATGAGAATATATTCTGCAATTAATTTTTAAACGCAACTTTGAGCGTATGCCAACCACCGCTGGTCTGATCTGATGAATGCCTTTTGAGAAACAAAGTTTTTCACCACTGTTTCAATTATTTATGGCCGTAATGGCCTCAATAACATGACTTATATTAGACTTTGCTTCAATTATTGTTAATTTGTAAGCGTAGACTAGCGACTTTACGAATCTCTAAAGAAAAAAATCAAGAGGCGTCAAATCATAAGATCTTGGGGCCAATTTAAAGGTCCATTACGCCAAATTTAGCTTTCATCGAATATTTCCTTCAAAAAGTTATTTTTTTCGTTTGTAATATGGCACGTAACACCATTCTGCTGTACCCACATCTCTTCCACATTCATACAATTCAATCGGGAAAATAACCGTAAAACGCTGAAAGTCTTAATTTTTTAAAAATGCGATAACTGGACCAGCCCATTGCATTTTTCGGGATGTAACGGCGTTTCGTAGTCTTATGTGGATTATCTTCGCTCCAAATCTGACAATTTTCCTTATTGGCATACCCATTGAACCAAAAATGAGCCCCATCGCTGAGCACCTTTTTCGATAAAACTGAAATTTCAACGCAAACAATGGTCATTTAGCTCCAATCCAGCAGAGCTGTATCTTGTTAATCTTCAAACCAAGATCTTTGCGTTAAATCTTCTATGAAGTGGGCAAACAAAGACCAAGAAAAACAACAACGTCGAATCGATTAATTTTGAACTGCTTAAGCACTTTTCTGAACGGATGCAATACTCTCCTTAGTACTCACTCTTCTTATGCGGCTCGGTACCACTGCATCTTCCAAGGAAAATGTTGTGCGAAAATGGTCACAAAAGGACGAATAGCGGTCTAGATGGTCAATTATGTCAATATAGTGCAATAAGTTTGGCGCACAGAAACATGATTTTGGAACCAAAGTTCTAAAATTTGTTGTTGAAGCGCGAATTGCATCACGATTAAATTGTAAAGGCTACTGAGCAAAAATGATACCGACAGTTTGCCATCTAAAAATTGGTTTGAAAGATATAAATAACTGAAGTTGGTACTGGATTTAAAAAAACACCCTATATAACGGCCATATTGAAACCTTAAGCAAGATAATCAAATCGTCAGAAAACGAAGTTTCATTTCGTTTCATTTAATGACGAACTTCCATTTGCATTGTGTTGGGATTTGCTTCAATATTCCGATCCCTAATGCAGATCGGAAAAATATTCCATCAGATCTGTTTATTGCAAAGGTTGCTTTTCTTCAAACAATAAATGTGTCTGACTTGGATGCCATAAAATATATGATTGTAGTGCAAATATTTTGTTAATTGTGGACTTATCCGGGCTAAACCGCTAATCTGAACGTTAACAAGTAATTTTAGTCATGACAAAATCTTGAATAAATGTTAAGAAGATAGATGCCTATATAGATGTCTAAGTCTACTTTTTTATGGATAGGACAAACGACAATAAGGTTCCATTCGTCAGGCATAATTCCCTCCAACCTAATCCAGGAAATTATTTGATTGCTTCTCTTTACTAAGTCACCACCTTCTGACAAATCGTTGCTTTCATTGTCCAAAGCAAACTCTTAATCCCGATTTATGTGGAGTTTGGATCGTTTTTGCTATTGAACTGTCTGCTAACACCCTCTGGTAGTTAGCCTACTATTTAATTCCTTGCTTATCTCTACAGATTTCTACCAAAATCTATTTATCAACAATTTTTAAAGCTTGCTGGAGGGTCGATTAGAATAACAAGAAAGCATCAGTGCATGTATTGTGAACAAGTCAATAGAAAATCGAACTCTGGCTCATTTGTTCAGTTCTTCAAAATTAACCTATTTCCTCTAAAATGTCTGGCGTTAAGGTGCAATCGTGTGATGACTATGGTTCTCTGGTCTAAGTCATGTACAAAGGATCCGTATAGAAATAAGATGACTTCATATTATGTGACCCATAGATGCTTATCTTTGTCCACAGAACCTGCTGCTCTAATTAAAATGCCAAATTTAATCATTGGAATACTCGTACTCACCACCGTATTCAAGTTCTTTCTTTGAAATCCCATCAAAATAAATACGTATTTTGAGCTAATAATTTCCTTTTCAGATCGATAAATTTCTAATGAAGAACATGCAACAAAAACCCATTTTAACGGCATATGGATTTTTCCCACTTAACAAACGAACACTTTTTAAGGTAATGATTGACATGAGAACAATATCCTTTAGATTTAACAACTCTCGTATCTTTTTGTAGATTTTTGCTGCAATTTTAACCTACATGGTCATACTGGTACAATTTAAAGGAATGGAAAATACGAATAAGAAAATTTCAGCTGACAAAAAAGCAATAGCAACGGTTACAGAACTTACCGTATCATAAATTAAACAGCCACCTTTGTTGGATTTAAAATTACGCCTCCATTTCCTGTATTCGGCTTTGATGACAGTCATTTGCCGTTTCCAGTATTTACCCTCAAGGACAACGCTCTGCAAAATTCAAATTTCAAAATGTTACATTCCTTTGCTTCATAAGAACAGTTTTCTTTTTTAACACACATATGTAAAACAATATATTTAAGTAATTTTGTTAAAACAAATTTGTATGCATACAATTAAATTCTATAGATGTCTATAAATGATGTTTTGAAATGTTCCATTGATGTTGATGGTTGTGAGTAATGATGAATTGGTAAAATACCGCTGATCAATCAGTTGGGTCAGTATGGTAAGTTGAGATATTTAGACTAAAGTGTTGAATAAAATCTTAAAGAAAATCGATCTTTGTTGGATGCGCACTGTCTTGTGAACTTCACAGAAAAAGTTCACTTCGTAGAAATTTGGCGTATAAAACTTAAGGGAGCTTACCATGGATCAAAACAATTGGAGAATCATGTTATTTGCAACTGTAGCAAAATATCTATGAGAAATAAGAGTAAGTATAACACTAATAATAATAAACAGAACTTTGTTTTCGATTGCTCTTTGTGGTCAATACGAGTATGATGGCTAGATTTGCTAAAAACTTGATGTTCAGTCCTCTCTCATAGTAGTTATTCGACATTTAGACAGCTTTACTCAAGCAATAGCACTGTACTGTTTGTTGATATACTATATGCCTCAAGGACAAGTCTTCGAGGCCTCAAATCTAAAGTAAATGCGCGTTTATTTTCTGATCGTGCAGAGTCATTCATTTCGTTGCTTCTAGTTGGTACCGCTGGCATTTGACACCTGCCAAACTCAGCTGTTATTTGAAGTGTCATAAAATTAGTTGAATGCTTGTCATTTACAATAATGGATCGCTTACAAATCGAATAACGCGTTAAAATTTTTAAAACTTACTACAAAAGTAGTGATTCAAACTTTTCGCGCGTTACGCGATGATTATGGTCGTCATAATTGACCGACTACACAATCGGTAAAATTGTGAATAAATTCGAAGAGAGTGAAAGCGTTACTGATGTCGCAAGGTCTGTACATCATCGTAATGCACGCTCAGTCGAAAATATTGCTGCTGTAAGTGCAAGTGTTGCTGCGGCGTTCGCAGCAATTGTATTGACGGGGCAAGAAGCCACACAACACGACCAATTATGACTTTATTGCGTGAGAAGTTTCCTGGTCGCATAATTTCACGTTTTGGCGCCGTCAATTGGCCACCAAGATTATGCGACTTAAGACCGTTAGATTTTTTTCTGTGGGGCTACGCAAAAGACCGCGTTTACGCGTATAATCCCCGAACTCTAGACGCATTAAAAACCAACATTACTCATGTTATGGCCGAGATACCGCCCGGAATGTGCGAAAAAGTGCGTTAAAATTACCTCAAAAGAATCGCATGCTGCGAATCTTCCCGAGGCGGTCATTTGAATGATATTGTTTTTCACACTTAATGGCAAAGTCCAAACTTTATAATGAATTAAAATTTTCATCAAAAATGTATCGCTGTGTGTGTTTTATTTAGCTTTGCTTTCGAAATCGAAAAATGAATGACCCTTTATTATGAAAATACGTAAGATTTGAAGCCAAGGTATATAATAAGTGATCCTTTTTCCAGTGTCAGTTACATTAAGCCACCAAACTTAACCTATTTTTACTTTAATCGGGCATGCAAAAATTGACGTCACAAGAATGACTTTAAATCCTTGAAATCTATTTCTAAAATCGAAGGTTCGTTCATGACATTTTCAGAGCATTCTGTAAAATTTAAGGTATTCTGTTGTTGACCATCTCAACTTGATATTCATTGAATAATTGAAAATGTTCGCAAGCAATTCGCGCTCTTACGTAGTACTAGCAAATGTTTTGGTACACAGTTTTTTAATTTTATTAGAAAACGATTTAATAGTTTGCAAAACTCGCTACAAATTTTAGAACAATTTATTCGAAATGGCTTCCATTTTCCTTCCAATAACGACAAAGTCAGTCTAGCCATTCATCGATCGCAGTACGCACTTTATCATGCATTGGAAAATTGTTCGCTGCTCGGACAAGGGTGCGCTTCAATAACTAAATACTCAGATGTCGTGTAGTGCAAGCCATAGTCTCCAGAACTTACCATAGTTTGTAGTGTATTTCATTACCGTAGAAATGACGTTGGAACATGGTTTTTGAGCCATGTTTGAGTCGTTTTTGCCACGGTTTAGATATTTGTGAACAGTAATTTGTTGAGGGGCTCCACAACGTTCGCTTTAACATCGGTTTGATACACTTTCGCAGAGGTTTTGACACGTTTCTTGTGGAAATGCATATCGGTGACCCCATCGTAGACGACTCCCAACCAAATGATCTTACAAAGCTGGGCAGCGGTCACGTGAAACTCTCAGAACGAGTTCAGATACATGTCGTGAAGACAGAGCATACACTACATCTTTCTCTTAGTTTAACGATATTTCTACGGTAAATATGTTCTCGTCAGTAAAAAGAATTCGTTTACAATCGTTCTTCGTATACTGGCGAAGCAATGTTTAAGATTTTGACCTACGTTTCTATTTTCATCCTTCTGTAAGTAAGTGTTTGACGTGCCTCTTGTATGTGCAGAAATGCTGTCCTTGATGATATCCATCTACAAAGCGGATTCCAACGAATTGGTTTTTTGATGGCTTTGATGACTTGTGGCGTTCGTACAATCGGCGGACCATTTATTGGAGGGTGAATCTGTTTTTCTCAGCCGATGTAAAATTATGGAATACAGGCTGCTGAGACCTTAAGATCAGTTACAGGTTTTAGACAGACCTTGAATCATACCAAGGGTGAGACCCGTGCCCCAACACGTGTCCCGAATTGGTATCAAAGGTATTGACGGATCAACGCTCCTTATTTCTTCAAAAATGAAACCGAAGCACAAGTTATTTTACTAATTTATAGTTAGTCACTGGTACAGCGCGATGATCAAGAATTTTTTTGTTCACAAATTTGCGTAACAATTATGTATATGGAATTACTGTAATTTCGACAGTTTGGCGCCCCAAACTACCAACGAAAATATCATTTTATTGAGAACACGATTTGCTAATTCCGGGGCATTTCAAGAAATGGGCTCGCCACCACCAAGAGCGTGCGATTTGACGCCACTGGATTATTTTTTGTGGTTTTTGTCGAGTCAGTAGTTCATGCCGATAAAGCAGCAACAAAATTCGCCTCCAATTCATAAAAGTGGTCAAAAACTAGGTCTTTAGAACGTGGTTCGTACGAGGCAGCCGTTGTAGACAATTTTCAATTTAATAAATCGTCATCAAATTAATTTATTTGTCTTTGTTTCAACAAATAAAGTCCGAACCTTTCAAAAACAAAACACAGTCTTTAGTATACTGTAAATGTACTGTATACTGTAGCCGGATCTATCCGAAAGACTCCAAAAATCGATTAAGTATGCGACGCTGACATGAACTACAGGTTGTACATATTGTGAAGAAAATGTTCTCGGCTCTAAATACTCCTGCTATAAGTTCTATAAGCCTTATTTCTCCCAAGCTATTGTAGTTCAAGAATACCACATGTGCTTACGTGGGTAAAGTTATTAATGACATTTTAGGATCTGCTCTTACACATGGCCTACTTGCGTTCTTGGGAAAATGTTGATTACAGGTTGAGTTTTTCAAGAGCTTAACTGTTAATAAGCGTTGCTATTTGATGAAAAACGTTTTGTCAAAGCATCACTCCTTTGCTAAGCATCCTTAGGTATTAGACAACAATTAGACGGTTTAAACTCCGTCCTGGAGGAGCAAGAACTCAAAAAATTGGCATGTTTATTTTTAAGTAAAAAAATAACAGGAATAAAGAAAGTCAAAGGTTGGAATTGAAATCTCATATAGAAATTCTTAATTTTGAGCTTTGGAGGTGCGAGCAACTATCTAAATGGCTTCTGTATGTTGGTTATGTAAAATCTCTAACAATGATTAAACATCCCCCATGGCGCCGCTTAAATAATTTTTTTTTAAACTTCTTGGTAAGATGTTGGGACATATAAGAGATTTTTAAGAGATGACGACTTGTTGCTCTGAATTTCCAAAGTTATTGAAAGATTTGAATTTAGTGGAATTAAGTTAAGACTACTTAACTGGAGTTGGAACGATCTTTCTCTTATTTTAAGATTTGGTTTGTATCGTCTGCGCAATTTAAAGCAACAGATTGATAGGAGAATTCTTAACATCTTAACATCTTAACCAGCGTGTTCATTCTCTTCCATTTATTTTACGTGCCTGAAGTTCTTCATGACGGTTTGATAAGGTTGGACGTTTAAGAATTCTGGCAGCCAATAAATACGGTATTATAAAATTCACGTACTTTTATTATAAGTAGTTTAGCCGCCTCTGCTTTAGAAAGTCACAAAGAACGATATTTAAAATATGGAACCAAGAAGATACCTAAAATCATCACTTATTACATGATCAGATCAAGAACATCTATATAAAAAAAAACTCTAGCTAGCATTGATGATTAAGGATTAGCTCTAGAAAATATAAAATAGCATGAGATTCATCGATCTATAGAGGCATCTGTCTCCCGTCACTCAGAGTATAGCTCAACTTCTAAATATGATAATATCTGTTTTCGGACTAAGAAGGCAACTGTGGACAGTATCGTGAACAACTGTAGGGGCACTCTATAGTCAATGTAGTGTTACCCTACAGTTCTAGACGAGTTATTCATCTAAAAGGAGTTTAAGATAAGGATATTAAGTTGATAGATACATATTGTGTACGAACAGATTCACCGACAAACTGTTCAACTAACAAAATTTTATCGATTACGGATGAGACTTCTAAGATGGCAAGGACATGTCGACTACATGGATAAGAACGGGAGGATTCGATCCTAATCCAGAGAGCCAATACAATAGAGCTACATTTTGCGTTGCTGCATAAGTAGAAAGACATCTCACATTTAAGTGCACACCAAGACGAAATTAGATAAGCATTGAGCTAACTACAAAGGATTGTTGTTTGTTCCTTTAAAAAGATATTTGTTTTCGAAAGGAAACGAAACGAAAGGTTTGTAATTATCACATTTAATGACTTTAAATTATCTTTGAAACACATCCCAATTTAAGACGCCACTGCGAGTAAGACTACAATGAAATTCCTCAAAAGCAGACCTCTGTTCAGATTTCCGGCTAAGGTGTTAAAAGTATATGACAATGTATAGCTTATGTCATTCAAATTATTAACGACTTTTGATTAGATTTGTTTTTTCCTTGTGTTAAGTTATTAATTTGTTGCTCTGTGCCACAAATTTGGTTTGGAGGAGGAAAAAATTCCACTAAAAATGTTCAAAGTCACTGTTCATATTTGATTTTTAAAGTCTAAGAGGAGAATATAAATCGATTAGCAACTGCTAAACACTCGGCATAACTTGTCACATACACATATTACATTCACAAATTCTTTAATTTATAGGACTACCATCGTAGGCACTTAACGTATCTGAAAATTAAGAAAATAAAATATTAGTCAGATAGCGCTTACTTTGATTTGTATTCTAGTGTGATAACACTAATCAGCAAGATTTTATAACAGAAGTTTAACTTGCTTTTATGGAATTTTTTCAATATTTACATATAGTATAATTATATACATATTTACATATGTGTTATGAAAAATGGTGCAATATTAAATTGGAACACGACTTAGCTAATGAAATTGCGTGGGGCGATATTTATTTAATTCTAGAAATTTTAATAATGATAACACATCTTTTGGAAATTTGTACGTTAAAGAAATCTACCCGTCGAGACAAACAGTCCAACTGAGAAGACAAATTACGACCAATAAGTGATTGTGTCGCTCAAACAAATATTAAGACGAATTGTTACGAGACACATCATTATACTCCGGCTAGAGGAGACACGGAAATAGAAACAAATTTTATAAAATAGAAAAAATGTAAGCAAGAATGAGACATCCTGTTGGGATTGTATTCTACTACTACACCAAAATAAATCAGAATAGCCCAAGTTGAGAGTTTTCGTTCTGGAAACTCCATTTAAGTTCACCATTCAGTTTCGGTATCAATGATGAACTGGGAGCAGCATTGGCGATACGCCCATATTGCGCCGGAAATAATTCTTTTGAGCCTAATATTAAGTATATAATTGGGAAAGTTATCGGTGGTAGTTATGCATCAGGTTGTAATACCGTGATTTAAGAATGTTTTTTAATGCTATAAGAATTTATTTTGACATTTCCTTCAAAAGACAAAACTTCTGCCCACCCTTTCAGCCTAACTCTTCATGCCGTCAGTAAAAAAAATAATCGGCTCCCCAAGAGCATGCTGGACATCATTCCGAGATTTTATTGTTCTTCCATTATGAACATTTTACAGACTTCGGAAGAAATGGAAATCTAAAGGTGCTTAATCTGGAAAATAAAACGGATTTACAATTTTTTCCCAACCGAACATCTACTTCTGTAACTGTGTGTAGGTGGTCCTAGCCGTATGAGGGCGAGTGTTCTTCTGATTGAATGGAACACCCTTTCAATTAGCCAGACCTGTTCGTCTCTATACTAGTGTTGATTTTAGTCTGCACAGCTGTAAATAGTTGACTTATGCGTTGAAAGTCTAGGTGCGAGGCAATAGCCCAAAATGGTTGGTTCTCTTAGCTTCCCATCACCGACACAGTAACACTTTGAGCGGATGAAGTCCATCTCTAGCATGTTATGTTGGTATGTCATCTGGGCTAAGTCAACGCTAAGTGTTTCATCTTTGGTAACGATACGGTTCAAACGAGTGGTACGTGGCACATCTAAGATAAAAAAAATTGGAAATTGACTTATACATCTGGTATATGGCCTATATGAACCCTTTTGGTTTTTCATTTAATTGCACCAAATAATTTCAAAAAATGAATTAACGGAGTTAAATACAAAACATATACCTAGCTTCGCAGTACCTCTGATGAGAATAAAATGAAAAAAATTACAACGTCGAGGCAAAAGAAAATTCAATCTACTTATTATGAAAAAAAGCTTGAACTTTTAATGTCCCTTGTTATTTTAAGACCTAATGGATGCATTATGCATTTCTTATAAAAACAGGAAGTAGTTGCGGTTTCCTCGAAAATGAGTAAAGAAGGAAAAATCATGTTTTTTTTTAAGAGCTTGAGAACCGTAAATAATAATACAAGACAGAAATATTGTTAGTAATGAATACGTAGATAATTTCATAACATTTATTTTTTAAAAATGATTTCCGGCATATGCCCGCTCCGGCTAGGAGTTACATGGTCCATTCGATAAGTCTAATTCTTCACTAATTTTTCCAATAAATATGACCGTATGTCGTCAATGGTGGCTTGAATATTGGCTTCCAATGCTTCAAGAGTTGCTGGTTTGTCGGCATAAACCAATGAATTAACATAGCCCCATAAAAAGTAATCGAGAGGCGTTAAGTCGCACAAACGAGGGAACCAGCTAACAGGACCACTTCTGGAAATACAGTTTACACAAAATTGATTTTCGAATAAATTGATGGTTAAGCGCACCGTATGGCAAGTTGCGGCGTCTTGTTGGAACCAAATGTCGTCGATGGTTAGCTGATTAATTTTTGGAAACAAAAAATCAGTCAGCATAGCTCGATAGCGCTTGCCATTCACCGTAACAGCAGCTCCTTCCTCATTTCGGCGTCTTCATCAACACTTCGCGCTACAGCAGCAATTTTCTCTTTGGTACACACATTACTTTGTCTTGTTGCTGGTTTTGAACCGAGAGGAGTAAAATTAGTGCGAAAACAATCAATATATGCACAGATTGCTTGCTCACTAGGGCGATTATGTTAATCGTAAAATTGACGAAGTGCTCTATGAACTTCACGAACAGATTTTTTTTTTTGAAAGTAAATTTCCACAATTTGGAAGCGTTGTTCTGGCGTTAAATGATTCGTTATGAATTATCAAACCTTACTGAACAGAAATGTCAACACAGTTTGACATTGACAGCTGTCAAACCATAGACAACAACCATCGAAACTTGTAAAAAGATTATAAGTAATTTATTAACTCCAATACACAAATATCTTACACCAAACAGATAACACTTTGAATCGCAGGGTAGCTATAGCTCAAATCATTGAAATAACTGAGAGACATCTATATTTATGTTATACGATTCCAAACGCATAAGGAAACTTACAAATTTAATGACAGATATATCGGAAAAGAGGTATCGGAATAAACGCAATATTCTTCGTAATAATTTCTGCAGGATCTGCAGGGAAAACGAGGATACAAAATCTGTGCCGGATTTTCTCTGCAGCTTCTTGCTCTAGCATGCGTTGGGCTGTAATCCTTCCGAAATGTGAACGATCTGTTCTGGGTGAAGTAATGGTTAAATACTCTCATACTCACATACTTGTACCAGCACCAGGACCTATTTGACATGACCTAGCATAGCCTATGCCTAGGCTCATCTGCTAAACATGACGAAAGAATCCTAAGCAATGTTGACCCGATCCTCAAGAATAATGACCCCTAAAACTGCATTAATTATTAAAAATTTAGCGTCGTCAAATCGAAACACAGCTATTTTTTTTTTGAATTTAAGGCCGCGTATAATAGCATTTACAGAGACAACCTATACAGAACCAAGTCAAGCTGTAGAATTTCAACTTAAATCATCAGATTGTGCAGAGCGTAAATGAAGAACGCTCGCTGAGCTGTGAATTTCGGGAGCAATGGGATCTCCTTCAACCAACTTAAGAGATCTTTACCATTTATGATCACGACGCAAATTGTTTTTACGAAAATGTTTCAGAAGATTTTTGATTATATTTATTTGACGCCGTAAAATCTATTTACAAGCTAATTTAAAAAAAAAAAACATATTTTATACTATAATAATGCATACTAGGCTTGAAGACCGAGTGGTACCCATCTAAGTTTTCTTGCGCTTCTTGAGGCCCTCCCTCAATATACTAAGTATCTTATGAGCCCAATTTAGGCCCTTTTCAAATTTTGCGACAATTAGAAATAACAAGAAAACATTTAATGAAATAATACTCGATTACGAACTACATGTACTCGTACCCAATGTTTTTTTTTTGTTTGGCCATGACTCAGACTTCAGCCTTCAAACTATGAAACGGCGTATTTGAGGAAAAAAATATATACAATAGGAAATACTTAAGAATTAACAACAACTAGTGAATTTGAGTAAAAAAAAAAAACGTCCCGTTTTAGGAAACGTTGCTGACGAAGATAACACTAAGATCTTTGACTTTTTGGCAATTTTCGTTATCTATTAGAACTAGTTCCGCCAGATCACTTTATACAGGTTTTCAGTGAATTGGTATTGGCACCTACTTCATCAGCAATGTAGATTAAGTGATTTTTTTGTTTTTGAAAATTAGATTAGCAGACAACAAATATAAAACAAACTACTTTTAATTTCTCAAACAGTTCATCAAAAGGAAGGTTATCTCAAAACCAATTTCCAACAGAGTTCACCACAAAAGATAAGCTTTTTTTTCTTAAGACCTTGGAATTTCAACAGACACCGTAGATGTTATTAAAAGTCCATCTCTTAGAGCCTTAAGTTAATGAATTAATGGATTGTCTTTTGTCTCCCGTAATTGCATTTTCAATAGCATGCGAATATGTTAGAAACAGTAACTCTTCAACCTTAACTTTTTTCTTGGAAACAATTTATTTATAGCTGCCCTCTGGCTATATTTATTCGTTTTTCGAGATTATTTATTAAATTGCAGTTTAATGTATTCTGTAAATAAATACTGATGAACTCTTATCTAGGTTCAGTTGCTGTTTTTCCTTTCCTCTTTCAAAATTGAATTTACATTTGCTTAAGTAATTATTGTCTGCGTAGTTGACTCTAGCTTGACACATTTTTTATTATCTGGAAAAAAACCTTTTTTATAAATTTTCTTTGATATAAGAAAAATGAAGTCGTGTGTGGTGCTGGACGGTTTTTTATCATATTTATGTTAATTCGGTGTCATGGAGACTGTTTGTACGCCTTGCTGGTATAATATCTTGAAATATTTTTTATAATAGTCAAGTGTCGAACAGATAGTGTGTGCCCTAATTGACAGTTTTTTTTTTGTATCATTAGCGGGCGCTCAAGGGGTTATAAGTACCCATACGTTGGTCTTAAATGTTTGCAAGAGCTCTGCAGGGCATTTTATGGACGAGTTGTACTACTTAGATATGAATCACAATATTACTCGTATATGGTACGACCGAAAGTGTGTACTGATGAACATTTATAGCGAGACGGTTATCACAGTAAAAAGTTGGAAGAGCCTGAGTGAAAATATCGATAGAACAATAAAACAACGTAAATTTCGCCTGTGTTCAAGCGTCTTAATTGACTGTGCAATATAGGCGCCACATAATAATTTTATAGCAAGTGCAAAGAGGCTTTGGCGAAACCTGTTCGCATTGTATTCAATTTTTGTGTCGGATAAAAGACTTGAGTACACATTTATGTTTTTAAATCGAGGAACGAAAATGTCATTAAGAGTTGACATATTGATTAGCTTCATTTTTGCAAAAATATGGTCCGATACATTCATCACCCCACAGAGCGCACCAAACTGTGCATGTTTCGGGAGGGATGTAATTGCCTTTCGATAATCTCACTCGGATCCTCTTCGCTCCGAATGCGACAATTTTGCTCATTAACATACCCACTGAGTCAAAAATGAACCTCGTGAATGCACACAATTTTTCCCACTAGACAGCGTATCCAGTGCCATTCGGTTCAAATTTTGCACGAGCTGGATCGTGTAAGTCTTAAAATCAAGATCTTTGGGTAAAACTTTTGCGTAGACGGACCAAGGCCAAGCCTTAATGAACGACGTCGAATCTATAAATTTGGAACTTCTTCAATACTCTCCTCAATGGGAGACACAATTGCATATACTACTTAGTAAAAATAACAATGTTAATTGCAATCTGAGAGTAAGTTTAACAGATATAAGTGTCTTAAGTTAGGACTGGGTTAAAAAACACCGTTTATTTCTAAGATTTTGAGGAAACCAAGATATTTGGCACCGTTTTTGGCGTCAACGAATATGTGGTCGTTGCGACTTAAGTTGACATTGTCATTTTCGGTTTCACCGATTCAAGTGCCCTTCATGGATAATAGTTGAGTATTTAACTTTAATTTTAACAACAGTAGATAGTACTATAGTCAGCAAAGACATATGTATATTGGAATAGAAGTAGCAGACAAGAGATCAGATCATTGACAAAAATTAAAAAGTGTCGGAGACACAGTGGAGGCCTGTGGCACACCAGCATTTGTTTGGTAAACAACGGAGCCGTCCAAGACAACTTAAATTTTATTTGTTCGGAAAGGTAATTTCTACTCCATTAAAGAAGAAAAATTCTCGCATTTTCGACAAAAAAACTTGATGCCAAACTCTGGCAAATGCCTTAAAAACATCAAATGCAACTATTTTGCTTTCGCCAGATTTAGGAAAAAGTCTCAAACAGTAGGATGATAAAAAATCTTACACAGCGATTTTGTCAATGTGGGAGAATAACTCTTCAGAAAAAGGGGAGATATACTATTTGCACAAGCGAATTTCTGAATGTTAAGATCTTTAAGTACTTTTGCTACCACACGAGTGCTAAAGTTTCTTTGTCTCATTGAAGATGGCCCTTACAGAACTTTGATTTCCCCTATTGCCTTAACTAGGTTTTCATACATAGTTTGCGACCTGTTTCGACAATATTAATATAATATAGCCACAGAACTGTGCCTATCAAAACACGTCATTGCAAAATGACTTACCAAAGGCAATTGTAAGACTAGTTTAACTTGTAATTTAAAGATAAAAATAATTGAATCACTTCACACTTTGATATAGTAAAAGAAATTATATAAAGATAAGACAACCTAATGCAATCTTATCTTTCAGAAATCATATGTTTTTACAAAATATTTACATTAAGTAGAATTTACATTACTTATTGTAATGATTAACGTCACTAAAGTACTATTAGTACTATTGCAATTCATACAACTGAAATTATTATGATGAGCAAAATTAAACGTTTTAAAATACGATAAGCAAATTGATTCGTATTTGCATTAGGAGCACGTAAGCACACTTAGATTAACTTCTATAAAATAATCCTTTTAATAAAACAAATGATGCATTGACGAAAGGAAAATGTCAGCAGAAGATATACAAACTGCGTAGATATTGTAAGTAGTTTGTAGTGGCAGTATTTTCTTTAATGAAATTGTTAAACAAGCAAAAAGATGGAAATTTTATATGTTGGTCCATATATTTGAAACTGGGAAGACAGGTCCAACGCCTTAGCTTTTAAGCCAATAGGTCGCATTGTTATCAGTGAACTTCAACAAAAAAAAATACTTACTCCTCAATCACAGTTTAAAAATTGACAATGTTGCTTGCTTATGAAGCCCCCGAGATGGAAATGCGTTTCATCTCAAAAGACGATTTTTTGAGCAAAATTTTCGTCAATTTCGAGCTGGTTAAAAGCTCAAACAGAGAAGCAATAACAAAGCAGGTAACAAAGTGGATAATCGGAGATGTTTATAGACAGTTGTCCTCAATATTCATTGGGCGAACAAGACGAACACCGGAAAATGTTTGGTTATCAATCAGCAATTGTCTTCACAAACTTGCCTACACAAGCTACAGCTGCTCAAAAAACTTCGGACTATATCAGCAACACAGCATCCACTTTAGAAGTACATTTATAATATTTCCCAACGTTGTGCAAACGCAAATCGATGCATTTTGTACTGCACAAATATAATGAGTTTCCGTTAATTTTTGAACGCATAAGAGCCGGCAGTGTCAAAATAACATATAGCTCTAAAAGACACCAGCAATTGTTCCGCCAAATATATAATTACAGTTTTATTTTGAAAATCGGTTTTTAATTTGCGAAACATAAACGATGTGGCCACGATTGCGAGACGCACTTCATGCATGGGGAAATTGTCCACTGCACGGACAAGGGCTCGCTTCAACGACTCAATATTTGAGTGTCGAGTAGAGCAAGCCATGCCCTCTAATATGGACCAAAACTTGTTATCCAACGGGTTGAGGTCTGGACTACCAACTGGCCAATCATCCGTTGATATATATAGTCCGGAACGTTGTTTTTGAGCCACAGTTGAGTCGTTTTTGCTTTGTGAGCTGGAGAGCCCATGGCTTGTTGTTGAATATTGATTGGTTGAGAGACTTCATAATGGGTTCAAAGACGGTCGATCGATATATAGTACTTTTGCCGCTGTTTTCACTCCTTTCTCGCAAAAATGGAGCTTGGTAACGCCATCGTAGCACACTCCAAACCAAACTATTACAGACACGGGATGGTGGCCTCTTTGAACCTTCGGGATGTGTTGGGATGCTTCTCTGGATGGCCGAGCATATCGTTCAGATCGTTCTTCTACGGTGAAGATTTTCTCGTCAGTAAACCGAATTTGTCTGTGAGCGTTCTTCGCGTACCGGCTGAGTAACGCTTTCGATCTTCGCTTGCGTTTTTCCTTCAATGCGGCCGTGAGCAGGTGTCCAGTGTGTCGCTTGTACGCGCTGAGTCCTTAATCTTCTTTGATAATGCGAGACATGGATTTTTGCGAAATTTGTATTTCCCGCGACAAGATTTTCTGTTTTCGAAGCTGTTTTCGGTCGATTCGTTTCTTCACGGCTTTGAACGCTTTCGGAGTTCTCACAGTGCGCGGACGGCCGGATCTTTGACGGTCTCGTACTCCACCAGTATCCTCAAACAACTTCACAGCACGATACACAAAATTGCGAGTGATTCCAAGCTGTCGCAACGTCCTAAAGATATCGCATTTTTCCATGTTGCATTTAAGTAAGCCAACAAGATACAACAGTACAATTTTCGATGTCGCCCCATTCCATGATTGTAAGCAATTAATGTCAAAAACTTTTTACGTCACAATGAAGCATAAATATCAACTGTCAAATCGCAATCAATCCGAAATGGATGCGCCCAGTGTTGCATTCGTAATGAGTGAGTTCAGTTGTGTACCAGTATTTATGACTTGATTAGGTATAAAAGTCTAGCGGAAGATCCGGAGTTGTCGATTTAGCGTCGTTTCCAACAGCGGCGTTCAGATTGTACGACAAATCGTTCGAATTCGTCGGCGAGATAAATATGTACTAGGGCGTACCATGTGAACTCTCTTACGACGGTCGTTCAGATCGTTCAGTTCAACTTTTTTAAATTTTTCGCTTGGTCGGACGACATGTTGTTGTGTGTTAACACTTGTCGAACGACCTCAGAGCATTTTTCATTTTCGTTTATGATTTCAACGAGTGAGCATCCGCGCGGATGGTAAAAAGTGTATTTTTTCTCTGTTTCTCTTCATTCTCCAATGAAGTCTGACGACCGTGTAGGTCGAACGATATGTCGTACAATGTGAACGCCGCTAACAGTTTGGGTTATTTGGAGAATTTTACGGACGTTTTTGCGAAAAGATCTCGGCCGTCGCTCCTATTAGACCAAACTTTTGCAGGAACAAAATGCACTATACCATAGTTTGTGGCGAGACGTCACGGATTGAGCTCTTGAACTGCTTAAAGTCGCTACTTATTTTTATCCAATAATCATATTTAGTGGTGAAGCTCACCTTGGACTAAATGGGTTTGTGAATAAGCAAAGTTTTTATGTTTACTGGAGTTAGGATAATCAAAAAGGGACTCGATTGCACTCGCAGAAATGCACTGTTCAGCCTGATGGCGTCGTCGGATGTCAGTTTTTAGAAAATGATGACAAAAGCTAGTAAATTGTAAATCTTTCGAAAAATATTGGACTCTCCCTCAAACATGGCATCAGTTAAAAATCCTGCAAAACCCAGTTGGTGCAAAAAAAATTAGTGACATGTAGAATAATGTATTTTCAGGGAACTCAGGGCTATAAGAAGTTTTTTTATAGGGTCATCCAATAAGAGTTGTCATTTTAAATTGTACGCCATTATTGACGTACCACGTCTCGGACAGATTAGTGTTGCAAAGAATCCAACTCGTATTCGTCTGCCAGCTGTCTGCTGAAAATATCGCCGCAGTAGCTAAGAGTACGAATGAAAGCCCAAATGTGATCATTTCGGGTTTGTTGCCGTGTTTGGATTGGTGAGATTATTTTCAAAAAATATGACCCAGTGAATGATTTTGTTACCGAACAATGGTGACCAACTATTTTTGTCCTTAAATTGGTGCTATGGACGTAGACGACGTTTATTTTCAGTCATTATTTTTGGCGCCACATATCACACAGTTAATAAGACAATGGCTCTATTGTATAACATATTTTCTGGACTGAAGACTTTAATTGGCCATGCAGATTATGTGATTCAACACCAAAAGACTTTTTTCTTTGGCATTATGTTAAAGATAAAGTCCACGCCAAAACTTCAATAACGATTCAAGTACCAAAAAGAAATATCAGAGCCGTTGTTCGCGAAATACTCGTACAGGCAAAAATGTTTTTTATTGTTTGAAAATGATACCTCTTCTTGGATGACCTTAGCTTTTGTTCATTTCCGGAATCAATTTTATAATTTTAAATAAAATTTACCGAAAAGTCATGCAATTGTGTGTCTTCGGCAACATTCAAATCTGTAGAATTTCGAACGACACTTCGATCAAGCCTTTCACATTCATTCAGGTCGGGAGCTTTTGCCAACAAACCATCAACTTCCGATCACAATTCGCTTTATTTAGATTTAATGTCAATCGTCTCAAATCGTTGTCGATGCTCAAAAATAGTGTTTTTATTTTATTGTTGTTGTGGTTGTAAACTATTCGGATATATGACGTCAATTAAAGACGTAAGTTTTAATTGGAAAATATCGCCAATTAGATAAAACGACGTCACTGACTGACGTATCTATGCTGGCACCGAATATTTAAGCACACCAGTATTCATCAGCATAAAAATTCGCATGTAAATTAATTCAAAATTTTCTGTTTGAGATCTAAAAACAAAAAGTAAAACTCATTCATAGCCTGCCAAACAAAAACAAAATAATAATAAAAACCTCAAACGCCTTATCAAATACCTCTTGAAAAGAAAAAAGGGGGGAAAAACACAAAAGTCAGACGTCATTCCCAAATCCACCACAGACGAGTACGACGAGTCTGATCTATCATAATCATTTGGTAAACCCATAAAAATAACAAAATAAAAAATTCAAAATACAGAAAAATTTATTACGATGACTTTTAAGTTGATATCTGTGGCTACCTCTGAAAGATACGTATCGTAGTTTCCCCTCTGTCTGTGGAAAGTAAAATTTTCTCTGCATCATCAATTGCCAAAATAAATGAATTTTTTTTTAATCGCATTTCAATTAAAAAAGAAAAGTATATTTATATATACTCTCAATAAACCAACTATTGCCAAATGTAAGCCATAAAGATACTTAGAATAAACTGTCCTGGTGCCATAGATAGCATGCTCTGGCATATTGCCTCAGTTTCAGAATCATCTCTGACGGTCTAAGCATTTGATAAACGTTTTTGGCAGCTTTAAGTCACGTGCTTTGACTTCTGATGTCAAAGTTATCATGTTATCAAAGAGAACCAAAGAATTGAAAGACCAAAACAAAAAAAAAAAACTACGAAAAAAAGGAAAACATAACTCAAGTTGGCTGAATTTGCAGAAAAAATAAAGCATGAGTACAAGTTTTATAAATAGACTTACCTGTGGATTGCTGTGGATATCTACGTCCAATGGCGAGGCAAATTGGCATACGGGTGTTCTTTTCTTTAATATAACTGTAAAAAAATAAGAAAAAAGAATAGTGAGCGAATAATTAATTCAATCTAAATATTATAGTTTTTAGAATTCGGTGTTATGTTCTAATCTACGAGTTTAGGAATATGTGGAGGAGTATTTTAATACGCAAAAATAAATTGGCAATTCTTTTTTATCTCCTATTACTCGTAATACAGAAATGGCCATAATCTGAGTAATAAAAGAACGGCATTCCAGTTTAGATTTTAATCGACTTTTAAAACAATTAGAGAAATCCTCGTATCTTTAAATCTAAAAATAAAAAAAAAGCTATTTCAAATTATGAAGGCGGGTGGCAGATTATGTAGGAAGCCTTATTCCTAAAAAGACCGAACATCGGAGAAAGTGTTTTCTATCTCGGAGCTGTTGGGTATCTGCTTTTTTCCTCGCAGTCTATTGTTTAGTAATTACTGACTTTACTTTTATAAGCTTACGGCGGTTCTGGACCTCAATAAGCATGCTTTTTCAATCAGTTATGTACGCCAAGTTGAATGAGGCCACCTTCCAAATGCGTACGCCAACAATGGGAAAGGCTTTGCTGTACTCCGTTGCCCCACTAAGGTGAAATCTAAAATCTTTCCGGCCAGAATACTGGTGTTTTATGCGCTCTTTATGACCCTGCAATCTAAGTCACCATAAGCCAAACCCTCTGACCAGATCCACATCGTTATACAGCCGATAACGTACTTCATTATATCATCCCTTTCACACAACGTCAACGCAGTGTGACTAAATATCATATGGAGAATGTTCACTTAATGTTACTAAGAGGACTCTCAACATCCATTTAACGTAACTTCCAGACTTTAAGTATAAAATGTTTTCTACGAACAAAAGTCAAAACTATGAAACCCAAATGTTTACAAAATTGGCGCCCAACAAGAGGTTTTTTTGTACATATGTGCAACACTTTATTTTCAGCGAGGCAAGTGAATTTTATGTTATTTTTTATGTACTTACTTCATTTAGCCAGCTAAAAACAGACATTTTGTAAAACCACAAAGTGATGTCTTTAAGGCGAATAATAGATTGCTGGTAGCAGGCCACAATCGTAAGAGTCTATGATAGTCTGCTGATTAAAATTAAAGACACTGGTATCAATAAATATACCAGCTCCATCACTTTCCGAATGGATTTACTTGAGTTAGTTATGTTTAAAGTAGTTTTAATAGAATCTGGCATCTGTCCTCGGAGACAATCATTTTTTAATGTGGATTGGCTTGAAAGGCCCCATCTAATCAACATAAACTATGACTTGCAACACTGAAACAAAGATTTATACATTCTTCGAAAAATTATAAATTAATTACGGGAGGTCTCAAAGAGCAAATCAAATAAAACGAAGTCGAATATTATCAATTTTGAACAAATGATCTCATCAAAAAAGAAACCCTTGACTGGAATATTCAGGTAGAGGGAGAACGTAGGTCAGAGAGCTGACTATGGTTACAATTACGTGACATTTCGCAACGTTCGGCTCTAAGATAAGTTTTGCAGGAGCCTCTAGCGTTTAGCCAAAGATTTCGTAGCTACGTGGACACAATTAAAAGGGCCTTTCATTAAACAAAGTGTGTTTGAATAAAAACATTTTTTATTCGTTTGAAAGGCCTATCGATGCCATTATGAATGATATATAACATCGTTCAAATGTCCGTCAAATTTTTCATGACACTGGAGCATAAATCAGGCTGACCGATAGTATGGGTTATGAAGGCTTTGAGGGCCGCTGTTTTTTTTTTTGGCTTATTCGCATAGGCCTGCGACTTCAGAAAATCCAGCAAGAAAAAGTTTAACGGGGTCAAATCGCACGATCTCGGTGGCCATTTCACAACACCTCCACGTGAGATAACCATGCCCTCGAATTGCTCGTGCAGAATTTCCAATGTTGCGTGAGCTGTATGGCACGTAGCACCGTCCGGTTGAAACCACATGTCGTTGGCGTCCAAATCATTCAATTCAGGCCAAAAGAAGTTGGTAATCATCGACCTATAGCGCTTGCCATTCACGGTGATGACCTGGCCAATGTCGTTCTCAAAGAAATATGGATCGATGGCGTCATCCCAGCTCAGAATACACACAGCAGTGACTTTTTCGGGATCCGTTGGACGCTTTTGGATCTCATGTGGAATCCAATTCATGAAGAACTGGGCCTCATCGCTGGAGATGATTTTGCGATGAAAATTAGGCTCAGTTTCCAACTTCTCCAGAGCCCATTCAGCGGACACACGTCGTTGCCTATGTTCGTTAACCTTCAGCTTCTGGGTCGGTGTAATTTTGTACGGCTGCAACTTCAAGTCACGACGCCAAGTTGTGGTCTTCGAAAGGCCTAGTTCTTGTAAGCGAGACGGAATCGACTGCCTCGGATTCTCCTGTACACTGTAACAGACAGCGGGATGTTTTTTTTTTGGCAGATCTTGCGTTTCGTCGACGTACGGGTGTTAGTTTATAGTTTGCAGAACCAATGGACTCAAGTTAATCCACCACACTGCGAATAGTCCTCTCGGTAGGACGAATATGGCGACCGTAAAATGGGCGAAGCAAAATCAAAGACAGGTGTGAAAGACTGCCGGTGTTACCTATTAAAAGCTTCTAAAGGAAACGCCTGTCGGTAATTACAAGACGTGTTCCTTGGGTTAATTCAAAGGAATATATGCGAAACGATTTGACGGATATGAACTCTTTTTTAAGGAAAATATAGTTCTGTTTTGGATAAGATTCGAAGCTCATAATGAATGAATTCGAATATAAAAAAATATAGAGTAGTATATTATAACACATTTTTTCTTGATTATGCATTTATGTATCAGAAACAACAGCTGGTTTATATTGCAAATGGTTAGTTCCGAAAAAAAACATCATCGAGATTATTCCTATAAGGTATCCAAAATTCCTTCCAAGTTAGAGTAAAATTGAAATGGAACTTGGTGCTAGTGTTCTACCCAGTAGGATTTAATCTGTAAGGTCAGCAACTGAAACCCAAGAATTTTAGGTTTGATAAAAATCAGCCTTAACGTTTGTTTAATTAGCTGAAGCATATTGACTCCTTTCTTTTGGTATAAGACAAACTACGTACTAAATATACTCGTAACTGGAGATTTAAAAAACAAATATAGCAATTATATTTGGTTTGCTTAATTATATTTCTTCAACTTTTAGGGACAAACACATACCCAAGACTCGTTATACTTCAGAATATTCAACAATTATTTATTTCATCACCTTTTGGTATTTTGATTATTTGGTTTTGTTTCGCAAAATACGTTTTTTTTTTTATTATCTGGGACACGTCTTACGTCTAATGACATTTTAACAAGCAGTGACGCCTTCACTTAATTAGTTATTCATAATTTAGTATCGTGACTTTGGTTAACTCTTGACAGGTATCTTTCTGATCGATCTGGTTTTGAATTTATCGAATAAAAAGTACCTTGTTAAAATTTTATTAAGAAATTTTAATCACATTTTGAAATCAAATTTAATTATACGTGCAGTAGCAGTCATATATCGAGTTACTTTATACTACACACACGTAATAAAATAATTAACTTGACTCATTTTTGATTTGACCAATATCTATTCTGGTAACTACTAGGTTGGTATACTTGTATATGTAATAAGATAAGTGACACCCTGCAACAAGCAGGCTCGGCTAGACTAGAAACGGCTTTTTGAGATATCAAAAGCTTTAGATCAAACGTGGTTTTGTCTTCTTCTTAACCTACACAACTCTTGCAAAAATCGATGAAAGGAAAATCAATCTTTTTGGCTCTCTCTCTTTTTAGATTGCGATTTTAATTGTTATTTGTCGAATCTACATCGCAATTGGATGTCTAGGGGTTTAACATTTTGTTGGAAGTTTTTAACTAAATATATTTGACCTTGTCATAACCGAATTCAAAGATTGGGATTAGTTAAATGTACATAGAAACCCCTATCCACTCCACTTCAGCTAGAAGGTACAATAGTTAATATAATTGTTGAAATTTCTGCCTGAAATGCACCGTTTTGGAAGTTGAACGTAGAAGACACCTACTTCCACCCGTGTTGTTTATATTGACCGATAATGTTTTCAGCGGAACATAGCCCAACCAGTTTTGTATGTTCTAAGCTCTGGGTGTAAATCTTTGAACACCCCTGATACAGCAACAAGCTGATCTTTACCCTATTTTTAATTATTCGATTCATACAGAATGGGGGCTGGAGAAATTGTTATTAATGTTGTGTGCATTAGATCTCTAAAAATATCTAAGTATTTGCTAATACCAACTGCATTGTCATCACACCCCCTTTTACAGAAGTTTATTACTTAATTGGCTACAATGTTCCATAGAAGGAGATAGAGAAAACCAACTCACACTTGAGTAATATGCCTCCAAGCTAATGATCCTCTAGTTTTGTCAGATTAGTATAATTGTAGCGAAGTTTTCGAAAAATATATCAAAGGTTATCAAAGGTAGAACAATGATACAATTACAATTACACAAATTCTGTGACTATTTTAGATCGTTTGGCGAAAATTTAGTGAAGCTCGCTGTAAGGAACCCTACGCTGACTCTCGAGACCCCTGAACAAGAGAAATCAAATGAGCGTTTAAAACAGTTTGCTACTGTAGGAAACGAACTAATTTTTGTTTTGTACTATAGATGTATGGTTGTCTTAGAGCTCGACAGTCACAAGGAGATCGAAAGTTTCCTTCTCTTACACAGCGCGTTGAATGAAACTGTTCGGCAGATTTTAATGTAGGTTTTTGTTGATTAAATTCGTATTCGTATTCGTATTTTTCTTGACATGATATGACACAATCATATTGGTTACTTTATTTTAAAAAGGATATCCTAATAGAAAGAAAGAATTTCTGATTTTTAGGAAGGCAGCAAGATATGTGTACATCGGTTGAAGAAATATTACTGCATTATTATAGAAGTCAGTTTAAATGATACTGTAAAAATTCGAACCGTAGGTCATTATTCTGTCTCTACAAGCAACAAAATAGATTTTCTTTACAAAGCCCACAAAGGAAAAATCCAAAGGCGATGATGTACATAGCCCTAGCGTGCGCGCTGGTCATAAATCCGCCTTACCCAGATCAATATCTTCCATAAATAGAAACTGATCAAAGTCCCGAAACATTGGCGATTGAATGCAAAACGAGTTTCGACTACATTTCTGAAAAAATAAGGACTGATAATGTCACGACCGTACGTTTAAAACAGTTTAAAACAGGTAAATACGCCGATTACTGGATGGGCCTTACTCCAGCAATTAAGCCAAAGGAGGCCACAACAGTGTCTCCTTTCAAGCACAGTTTTGTCGATAAAAATAAGAGCCGACTTCAAGCTGCTTAAGAAAGGTTCCCAAAAACTTTCGAAGAAAGCCATGGAGTTAGTGAACTAGCTGCATCTCATGCGGTTGTATATCAGGATCTTTTTGCAAAATTTCCCACATATTAGACGAACGAAGCTCAAACTGTTACGACCGATGCCAAATTGACAATACCTTATCATTCCGCTACGGTTTATTCAAAACGTACATAACATTTACTCATCGTTGAGTTCGCGTCATAAGCTTATGCTTCGGATTTAATGCACAACACAATGAATAGCAACCACAGCTGTTCAATTACGAAGACTAAAAACTTCACGAAATCTCCAACACATTTCGCGAATCAAACAAAGATGTTCAAAATAAGGTTATCCATTATTTTTCAAAAAATAAGTCAAAAATATACATTCATAAAACCACTGCCAATATAAAAATTTGTAACTAAGATCGATAAATAAGAGTTTGTCAACAAAATTAGCAAGTTTCAAATAGGTTCCGAATTGATTTTATTAAATAAAGTGGTGATTCTGCTTCTATTTTATAAAGGCGCAGTCTAAACAACAGACACTCGTATAACGATTTCCAATGGGCTAGGTGCCACAAATCGGCAATATGCCAAACCTTTACTACATCCTGTATCTGTACCCTAGAATATTAAGCATACGATTTAATATTGCGACTAAATATCTAGAGATTTAGTATGAAAAAAACTAAGACCTCTAAAAATATCAGAGACGTACGCAACAAAGATTCAAAAACAGAATTAAAAGAATATAAGCCAGAAATAAACAGTGTGGCTAATAATTTCCGGACATGAGCCATATTTCAGAAGCCAATTTGTCCGAACATGCGTTCAAAGCTTGAATCTTCCTCATACTTGTCGTCAAAAATTCATGGCATTTCGTTGACATTTAACATCAGCATCATTTGAATTGAATTTTTAACATAGAAAAAAAAAAAACCGTCACACAAAACTTGGTACAAATGCATCAGACACATTACAATCGATGCAACAAGTGTACCATGATAATGATAATTTTTTGAGTATAACAATTTAGAGTTGAATAAACGTTTTATTGGGGTGGCAGAGAGACGCTGGAAAATGACAAACACGTGGTAAGGCCAATTTCAGTTGGGACGCCTGAAATAATCAGTGCGATTTTCTTGTAAAATTCGTTTCAACTGGTGACACAGTGCGTGCCGTATAATCGCTTGAAGTTTTAAAGCCAGTTTGATGGCCAGAATCCATCGTATTCCACCTGAATACCGCGATCCAAAAAGTTGGTCTCTGTTGGACGATAATGCACTGAGTCACACAGCGCTCATTATTTGTCAATTTTGGGCTCATAATCAAGAGTTTGTGTGTTAAATCATCCGCCGTATTCACCTGATTTGGAACTGTGAGGGTTTCTCTTTGTTTCCGAAATTGCAATTGAAGTCGAAAGGATGCTTGTTAGATGACATTCCAATCATTCCAATCATTGGAGACAATTCCGCAAAATGAGCTAGAGCAGGCATTTGAATCACTATTGAATCGCTGTAACAATTGAATCCGAAGAAGAATATTTCGAATAAAACACAGAAAAATAAACAGAAATCGTGTTTTAATTGTGTGTTCTAGAGCCAGTCCGGGATTTTACTGGCCACACTTTGTACATAGCTCATTTAACAGGACGCGGGTGAGAAATACAACTTATTGACCATTGCAGTCAGTAATTTTCAACAGATCGCAAGGCCTAGTTTTTAAAGTCACTTTCATTCGACCAATATAGTCGTGCACCAGAAATATGCATGAGAAGTTGCTTTCATAAAGAAACTTGCACCAAGAAAGAAGATAAAGTGAATGTATAAAATAAATGAACAAAAAAATATGATTATGGTCAATATCATTGCCTTAGAAGTGCTTCGATTTGTTTGAAGTCCATTTCTTCATATATTTTACGACCTTGATTTGAAATTGAAATTGAAATTGAAAGCGCAAGTGATCGTTCTAAATGATTCCGTACAAATTCGAAATATACGAGTAGGTATTTTTTTCCGCAATTCATAGCAATGAAGAAGCATGATTTTATTTGCAGCCTAGTTATGAAGAACGTTAAGAATTATTTTGATCAATGATGCCCTCTACCCGTAGAGCATTCAAATTTTTGGCTTAAAAAGAAAACATCTCTGATGAATTTTACTTTTACTTTCGATTTTGTCCGTCGCGTCTCTTATAGAAAGCTACATTAAAAGATATTTTCCCGTTGCGCTCTCAGCTGCTCGCATTTTTTTTTTACCCCCCTTCTGTTTGAGCAATTTAATGCGATGATTGAACGAGCCTTAAGTAAATATGCGCTGTCACACAGGGTGTATCATCTTAATCTCCTCGTCAACATGAATCTATTAAGATATTCTTATTACTAGAGTGTGTCGGTGGTAAGAGACGGAACTCCAAGCCTCATCATAAACATCTGCTAACTTAATCAACTCCCGGGCATCGTTTAGTTCTAATGTGCTATCAGTGTGACATTTAGTTTGTTTATGAAAAATAGTCCAGACTTTATAAAAAAAAAGATATTGACACACAAGTGGTGTAAGGCGAATTCACAATGAATAGCAATGAAGATATGTCAATGTTTTAAATTTTATGATAGTTAAGTAGTTTAGATACGTATATATGTATACCTTACCTTTTTTTAATTTTTTTTGAATTCTAGGAGAATCTCAAAAAATCGTGACAAACAGAAATAGAGATAGCCCACAGAAGAAGAAGAAGAAGATAAAGATGTTCAAATTAGGTTTCAGTCAAAAATTAAAATAAAAATTAGATCTCAACTCAAATTGTTGTGTCACGTAAATCAGGAAGACGAAAAAACAAACAAATCACAACCTATCACAGTCTTAAAATCTTAACAAACACAATACTGAACATGCCATCCAATTTGATTTTGTAGTATATAAGTGAACTGCAAACAAACAAATAAATTTTGTTACTTTCCACACAATGGTGAGATAATATATTTTTAAAAGTAAGGTTTAAACAAAAAGTCCAATAATTACCTAAAGACCTCCATGGAGTTCTCTCAGTTTGTAGCGACTGCGTCTCAATATACAAAACACAAAACTATTCTTAAACATTCTATCCATGTAGTAGTTGTAGTAGATTTCGAGGATTTCAATTATTTCTAATACTATAAAAAACTAGGCAAAACCGTTAGATAAATTTCAAAATACACCCAAACAAAACAAAACTGATGTTTTTTTAGAGCAAACAAAAAAAACTTATCTGACAGATGTAATTTTCTAATCAATGTTTTTTTTTTTTTTTAAATCTACAATTTTCGAATGACTTGACAAATTGAATTGAATTAATTTCTAATTTTTTGTTCCCCCCGACTCAAACACTCTTTGATTCCTAAGCACTAAATATAGCCAACTAAAAAGAGCGCTACAAGTTCATTTAGCGCTAAGCTACGAGTATCAGTTTGAGTAGCTTTTATTTATTCTGTTGTTTTATTTTTGTTTCACCAGCAACAACACTTGACTTATTAAACAAACCGTCCAAGTCGCTTATTTTAATAAAACGAACAAAAACAACAAAAAAAAACCCGTAAGGGATACGCAGAGCCAAAGACGCGGGAGACAGATAAGTTGGCGCTGATAAGACTATCTAACTAGCCAATTTTAAATAAAAGCAAATCCATAGAAACTCGTAGTCAATCTTGGTTTGTCTTGTTCCGCGCTTCACCACCACGTTTTTCGCACGTTCGTTTTGGCTAAGTTGTTCGATAAACAAAGGAGGAAAGGAAAAAACCACAGACTAATGAACTGACAAAACCGTTGTTGTTGCCGTTAACGAACTGATCGCCGACTAAATTGTTTCGAACAGGCCTATTGGGGGCATTAAGGTCTATACTAACTTAGAAAAGATTGCGCTCGGCCGAAAAAAAAGGGCTGTACATAGTTGTTGTTGTTTTTTTTTATAAGAGAACTTTTATAAACTTTGCGCTTTTCCCTGTTTTTTTTTTTTTTGGTATTTTTTCTCTGGCCTCCATTATCAATGCATTAACATTTTTTAGGCGTACAGAGATTGTAATCCGTATTCTGAGTGGGTGGGGTTTTGAGGTAGCGCGTAACCATTATTTTGCCAAGTTTTGTGGCATGATTTAGATTAAATGACACATTCGTATACATTTTTATATAAAAATATATATTTTTCTCATTTGATTTTTTTGTTTAAGGTGCGTTCACACTTATCAATGGGGTGTTGTGTTTTGTCTGCGGAAGATAAGGTACCAAACGTGCTGAAGGCGGTTACAAATTGTTTTTGTTTTTTTTTTTTTTTAGTTTTCGGTCGGGTGGACAGAGATAAACGTGTTGCAGAGTTACAGATACACACAGAAGGAATAATCACGCAGGGAAGTGATGAGAAAATAAAATTTCATTGAAATGGACTGTAAATGTGTTACTAAGTCAAAAGTATTTGGAAATATTATACAATCAGCTGATTGTGTCGCTACTGATTATGTCAAGGTTTAGAGCTCACGTGACTTTATTTATGACCTAGATCGCATGTTAAGAGTTACAAGAGAAAAAGAAAGAAATTACAAGAATGATTAAAATGGAATCTAGAAATCAGAAATTAAAAAAAGCGTTTTTTTTTTTTTAAATTGGAACGTTCATTTAAGAAAAACATGTACAATAGTATTATTCAAAGTATTGCCCATCTGAAGCTTTGACTTTTTCCCATCCTTCTGGCAATTTGTGGATCCCATCCCAAAAGAACTGCGCCGGCTTGGCAGCCAAGAATGAATCAAGCCAATTTTTGATATTCTGCTCTGATGTGAACTGAATTTCAGTGAGGGCGCTCTGCATCGACCAGAACAAATGGTAGTCAGAATAGGTCTGGGCTATAAGGCGGGTGGGGTAAGACTTCTCATCCACTGTTTTTCAAATAGTTCTTAACCGGAATAGCAACGTGGGGCCGAGCGTTGTCATGATGGAAAATTATTGCCTCGTGTCTGGTCGCATATTCCGGGCGTTTCTCGGCTACTGCTGTCTTCAAACGGATTAATTGTGTTCGGTAGCGTTGTCCATTGATGGTTTCACCCGGTTTTAGCAGCTCATAATACAGCACACCCATCTGATCCCACCAAATACAGAGCATTATCTTCGCGCCATGGATATTCGGCTTTGCCGTTGATTTGGCTGGTTGGCCGGGTTCCACATACGATTTTTGCGCTTGGGGTTGTCGTAATGGATCAATTTTTCATCACCAGTAACAATCCGATGCAAAAATGACTCCGATGCAAAAGCATCCAGCTGCTTTTAAACGTTTTGAAATGGCTGCTTGAGTGACACCCAAAGATTCTGCGAGCTATTCTTGTGTTTGGCAACAATCTTCAAACTTTTTTGGCTGCCCAGGACGTTCATCGCCTTCCAAGCCAAAATCACCACTTTTAAATCGTGGAAACCACTTTTGGCACGTTCGCTCACCTAGCGCATGTTCACCATAAACTTCCATAATGAAGAAGAACTCACCGCAAAAACACTTTTCCAGGCACAAAGTTCGACATATTTGAGTGAAAAAAAATTATTGTTGTTTACGCTTCAAATGAATGACATATACTGAAATGACGTACAATGACAGTAGCTTTCCAACGCATGTTCCAATTGAATAATACAAGTTACGCCATCTCTTAGCAAACCGCACGAATTAAGTTTTAGACCCAATATTTGTCTGTTCAGTGTTACAGAAATTTAAAAAGTATTATGAAAATGTTACATAGATCCAGACAATTTTTACACATAAATATATAATCGTATTTTGGTACCTAATCCAAGCATTTCTAGTCAAAAATATCTATGTTAACCACAGACCAAATCTTTCACAATGCCGGTTAGTCAGTTAAAGGCTTTTGTAGGTATTCTGACTGATTTTACTCACGAAACCATTAGGTCCTTATCGATTGAAGTATTTATAAGGAGTTGAAAACCTACAACTTGGTCTATTCATCCCCTAATACGTCGGAATTGTGAGCCCATTGCAAAATCTCCTCTGGGTAAATTTTTTTCAATTTAACAAAAATCTGAGAGATTCTTTTAAGCGTGCACACACCAACAATAGAGGTAAAAATTAACAGAACCTCGGAAAAAAACAAATTTAACATAGTTGAAAATCGTTAAAAAAAATAGGAGATCAAACTCTTGAAGTTTCATAGAACTAGGCTATCTGAAAGTCAGAGATAACAGTTAACAAAAACTTATGATAATGCACATATCTTCTTCCAAAAAAGATTTTCAGAAAATAGAATAGAGCATACCTTTACGGGCGCTACAGCCCAGGGTTGGCCCGGACTCCATTCAACAAATGTCTCCAGCCAATAGGATGTATCGTGAGCAATAAATATCGATATTTTACCACAAAGTATACGACATATTGAGCCTCCGAAGTCATATATGCGTACGTACGCAATCGCGATCAGCACGTATTTCGATCTGTATTGATAATTTAAAGTATACTCAAATAATTTTTTGTACCATAGACATATAAACCAGCGAAAGGTGTCAATCGATACCAGGACGTTCCCTCACCCTAAGTGAAAGACTACGACAACGGCGTACACAAGTTCCTAAACAATTCCGAGCAATTCCTAAGTGTGGTTTCAAATTCCTTTACTGATTTTTTACGATTCGAAAGCATAGCTGAAGAAAACCACCTCCTTCAATAAAGCAATGTCGTGAGTGGTACACGTTTCCTGCAATTTAATATTCACAAGAAAATATTGGTTACTTTGCAGTCGATGCATTTCACTCCACCGGTAAATAAGATCTGCCTTAAACGCGCATTTCGTTGTAGCCATTTGTACAAGTGCGGTAGTTAATAGCTCAAAAGTCTCTAGCCCAAAAAAAAAAAGTGCGAAACATCGGACAGACACAATCAGAGAAGAACATTAGGGCTTTTGCCGACAGAGTATCCCTTAATCTTCAGCGAGTAAGAATGTTGCCAGCCTCAAAGTAAAGTGGTTATTAAAGACCAGTAGCAGCGCCGCCAAAAAGACTTAAGAGATATGCTGGATTTCATTGCCTCGTAGACTCCAAACAACACAAAATAAAGTATTAAAAATGATCCTAAATTTGCTCTGTTTTTTTTTTGACAGAAGAATTACATAATATAGCTGGAATCGAAATGGTTTCAACTAGAATTCAGAAACTTCGACGTCAACACAACATATCTTGTCTGTCTTCAGACAACGATTTGATTTCAATCCAAGTAACATAATGTGCAATTCTAACCTTATTCTCATATATTTTTTCCTTCATGATTATTTATTTATTAATTTACCTATTTATTTATTTATCTATTCATTTATTTATTTATTTATTTATTTATTTATTTATTTATTTATTTATTTATTTATTTATTTATTTATTTATTTATTTATTTATTTATTTATTTATTTATTTATTTATTTATTTATTTATTTATTTATTTATTTATTTATTTATTTTAATATAAATAATTATATTTATTTTCTTTTTGCACTATGTACACTTTGAATCAAATGTTAACACCACTTCTCTCTTCCCTCCAACAAAATTAGGCATTTTATTTGTCAAACAGGTTTTTAGTGGCTTTCCTTTATGTGATATATAACTTACAAATTATATAAATATTCTAGATGCAAGATACAAACCAAATTTTTGTAAAACGAAGATTGTATTTTGTTAATTGTTAATATTTCAGCCACAATAAATATCTATACTATAACTACTACTACTACTTATTGCTTCGGTGGAAAATGCCAGAAACACCAGCAAGTTTAAGGTACGGTGCTACATAAAAGGGTTAGAAATGCACAAAAGACGTAATGAACACCGGCTTCCCCGAAGAAAAGAAGTACGCGTTAGAGAAAATAGATGCTACCTATTGAAGAAATGATTTTGAAAGAACCAACTAACGGATAAAAAGAAAATGTGAAGATTAGAGAACTACAAATAAACCGCGAGGCCATTATTTGCTTGTGCAAATGAACACAATAGTAGATGCTTACTATGACCAATGGGTCATATCGAGCAGGATCTGAGTATCCAATCTGTTTTTATACATATATGAGCACTTAACGCCTTTTTGCCAACAACATGATTGATCAATTTCCCCCACCAAATTATTCTCAAATTTCGTAAGAAATAGATGAATTTTAGATCGAAATGCGTCACCATTTTATGGATTTTAAATCCACCTTTAAAACCCACAAATAAACGTTGGAATAACTTTCTTATAAAAGTTGATTACGTTATTGGAATATACAGACGACATTGACAAAATGGGGAGAACACAGCGAGCTATCAATGGAGCATCTGCGACTACTGAGGCTTCTAAGAGCTTATAAGGCAAGCGAGTAGAAAAGCCATCCCTTAAACAATCAAAACGACATTATATAAATTACCTACATACGAGTATATGTATAAAAGGTGTTTTTTCAGCTGCATGAGAAGTTTCGATGGTTGATGTCTACGGTTTGACAGCTGTCAATGTCAAACTTTGTTGACATTTCTGTTCAGTAAGGTGTGGTTTGGTAAGTTCATCATGAATCGTTTAACGCCAAAACAACGCTTCCAAATTGTGGAAATTTACTTTGAAAACAATAAATCTGTTCGTGAAGTTTATAAAGCACTTTGTCAATTTTACGTTCAACATAATCGACCTAGTAAGCAAGCAGTTCGTGCAGTTATTGATCGTTTTCACACTAATTTTACTCTCCTCGATTCAAAACCGTCAACAAGACAAAGAAACGTGCGTACCGAAGAGAATATTGCTGCTGCAGCGCGAAGTGTTGAAGAAGACCCCGAAATGTCGATTCGTCGCCGTTCTCAACTTGTTAGCATCGCTCGCTGATTGATTTTTTGTTTCCATAAATTAATCAGCTAAACATCGACTACATTTGGTTCCAACAAGATGGCGCAACTTGCCATACGGTGCGCTTAACCATAAATTTATTGCAAAATCAATTTGCTGTCAACATTATTTCCAGAAGTGGTCCTGTTAACTGGCCCCCTCGTTCGTGCCACTTAACGCCTCTGGATTACTTTTTATCGGGGCAATGTTAAATCATTGGTTTATGCCGACAAACCAGCAACTCTTGAGCCACCATTGACGTCATACGGACAAATTTATTGGAAAAAGTAGTGAAAAATTTGACTGATCGAATGGACCATGTAACTCGTAGCCGCGGCGGGCATATGCCCGAAATCATAAATGTCATGAAATTATCTGCCAGATTATAATAATAAAAAATTCATTCCAAGTATATTTCGGTCGTGTATTAAAAAAAGACCCTTTATAAGACATGAACATTCCGACCCTGCTCTACGGCAGAGACGGCACAGACAAATGAAAGTGTTTTCAGATAATTTTCGGAAATTTTTGTATCAATGGAGAATAGATCAGACGATTCCATAGCGACCTGCACGGGCTGTTCAGCGATGCTGACCACGTCTGAAAAGTTTGGATAACCCGAATTAGATGGCTAGGTCACATAGACAACAGCGACCTGGCCGGAAGGTTTTTGATTCCAACATAGATAGGCAATGCAGTAAAGAACTACATCAATTTAGGTAATGGGGACAAGTAAAAGGGGGCCTTGCTTGCAACTAGCGTCGTCCTAGTTCGCAGGGCATGTTGGCCCAGAGGTACTGGTCCTGATTGTAGCGCTTTCTAAGAGAAGAGCAAGTATGAAAGCATTCGTAATTCCGCCAAACTTGTCAGAAGATAACGATGGAGAAATAATTATTTTTTGCCAACTAAAGTCACTTCAAAAAATATAATATAGTGAAGCGCTCTTTCGAATAACTAATGTTACTACATATAAACAAAATGCAGTGTTGCTTTATGGCACTTAACCATAAATCCAAGAATGCACGGAACTGACAGAGGCTGTATCGAAAGAAATTTTGCTTCCGCCCGAGTAGACGATAAATGACAAACTGTACGGGCTTTACTAGGTCATTAACCCAGCCAAAAAAGGACAGAAGGACACCTCGACCCAGGCAAGACACACAAGTAGAAGGAGTGTTTCTACCGAATGAAACTAGCTTTCCTCCGTCCCGAGTGTTAGCTCCATCTGAAGTAAAGTAATGCAAACGAGCTCCATCGCCAAGAGCTTCCAAAATCAATCAAAAATTCAAATGGATTCTACATAAGCGCCGCCCTCTAACGCTTTCAGTAAGGTCGCGTTCATAACCATATCGATGGAAAAAAATAGGTTACACGGGGGTGAAGAAGTTAGACCCTCTTAGTGCCAAATTCAGTAGATTTTCGGAGGCAGCTTTTAAAGGTTACCACCAGATATGTAACAATTGTATGTAAATGTTGTAGGAAAAATAAAAACGATTACATTTTTGAAGCTGTAAGGCTTTTCTTTTATGCAAAATCTGTTCTCAAAAATCAGTACCGAAACTTCGAAGACGAGTGCAATTAGTTTCTGCAAAAAATTTATTCTTTCAGCTTTATCTGATAAAAGTTACTCACGTCTCCAACGTATACCATATTCTTATCTTATAAGTGACTTACTTCCAAACTTATACTCGGCACGTGTATTCGTACACCTTTTCCACACGAGTCTTTTTATTCGTGACCACAGATAATCGTATGACAAATACGAAGCGACTCGTGTGGAAGATGCCATACTCGCCTCGAAATTGATAAAAATATAATGCGACATTAACCGTGAGGTGTAAACAATTTTGTATTTATTTCTTATTATTCTCTCTTTCGTTCTGATCACAAATTATCGAATTTGCTATGTGCGTCGATATTAAATAAAGCTTTGTCATTATCAAAAAATCACGAGAGGTAATTCGAAGTGCGAATTCAGATACAAAACACACAGGGTATGGCCTCAGATATCATACTTTGTGCTCGATTGGTCACAATTGCTTGCTTCTGTGCTTGAAATGTGAACAATTGCGCACTCAATAGCACGCTTATTTTATTTTATGATACATCGACCCATTAGGAAGAGCTTTTGATGCCGCACTGCGGATGTGGTAATGAAAATGTTAACAATATATTTTTTTGTTTTTGAATTCAAATTTAGAACGCTTTAATATGTTTTGTTTTAAGATAATAATTTTGCAATAATCATTTGGTACCTATAAATCAGTAATCATTACCTATATATGTACGAGTATATGTGTGTATGAGTATCAAAAGCTTTTTATTGATTAAGAGAACTTCAAAATATAATAATAAATATTACTTATGTTGGTTTATTTTTAAATCATATGTTATTTTGACACTGACAGCTATTTTGTGACAGTAGCTCTTTTGACACTTTTACTTATTAATCGAAATCATCAGCATCTAGCCATTGTGTAGATTGGTGACGACTATCGTAGAAAATTCACTTTTCATCAAATGCCACTCTTCTGGGTAGCTATGGATCCGTTCTGTAGCGAAAAACCAGATCCAGTCGATGCAGCATCTTTTGCACTGTCAGCTTATGAGGGATTCAATTTCTCAAGCACCTGAACAGCTTGCTTACTTACTTTATGCCGGCGCTACATTCCGGGGTGGACCTGGGCCTCAGTCAACAAGCGTCTCCAACTAATTTGATCTTTAGCTAGCTGCCTCCAGTTTCGCACGCTTAGCTGGCTGAGGTCCCCTTCCACTTGCGTGCGCCAACTGAGTCTCGGTGTTTTTCTACTCCGCTGTTCTCGGGGCCGGATTCGAAGACTTTTTGGACCGAAGCGTTGATGTCCATCCATTCTACATGACCCATCTGATTCGTTGGATATTCACCCTTTTGGACAGGTTGTTGACTGGGCAATCAATACAGTTCGTCTCCTCCTCCACGGGATCACTCGAAGAATGTTCCTCTCAAAGCAACCAAGAGCAGCCTCATCCATTTCTGGTAATGTCCATACCTTGCGCCATAGAGCAGCACTGGGATTTCTAAGGTCTAAATAGGGTAACTTTTGTTTCTCGAGAGAGGGTTTTACTAGTCAATTGCCGTCTAAGCCCAAAGAAGCAGCGATTGGCAAGAGTTATTCTTCATTTGACCTTCAGCGCTGGTGCCGTTGTCTGAATTTATAGCGGAACCTAGGAAGACAAAGTCCTTAACTACCTCAAAGTTGTACCTGTCGAAGGTGACGTTCTGTTCGAGACGTCGGTGTTGAGTATCTTTTTTGCTTGACAGCATATACTTGGTCTTGCCCCGTTGACCGCTAGACCCATTTTCGCCGCTTTTCCTCAATACTCGTGAAAGCGCCACTGATCTCACGCTGCTTTCTTCCGATAATGTCAATATTATCGGCATATGCGAGTAATTGGACGGACTTTTGAGAGATTGTGTCTCTTGTGTTTGCGCTTGAGTTTTGCACACGTCCTGCACAGAAAAACGAGTTTGGCAGGGCTACCAAAACTAGACATTGTTCTGTATAGCTCGTCTCTATAGATGATGTCATACGCAGATATAAAATCGATAATAGGTGGTGTGTATGCCTATTGTGCATTTTTGGGCGGTAGTGGACTTTCCTGACATGAAGCCACACTGATATGGACCTATAAGGTTGTTGACGAACGGCTTCAGGCGTTCACACAATACGGCAGATAAGATCTTTTAAACGATGCTAAGAAGACGATGCCTCTGTGGTTGGTAGATTTCAGAGGGTCGGACAATGAGGTTACACTCATCGGGCATACTTTCTTCCAACCTATTCTACAGATGAGTTTGGTCCTTGTCAAGTTATCGCCTGCCACTTCGAAGAGCTCTGCAGTCAGACCGTCCGCTCCAGCAGCTTTGCTGGACTTCAGCTTAGATATTGCCATCTTCACGTTATCCAGGTCGGATATAGGACAGAATTGTTGGTCAACATCATCAGGTTCAAGCTCACAGCACCATCAGTTTGTATAAAAGAAGCCAACAACAAATTGGCGGTGGAATTCCACCAAAACAGCCTAATGAAGTAGATCTCGCAATAGTTGGAATTTCGGACATCGACTTTGATATCGATACGGCTGCATCTTTTAGAAGTAATGCAAGCTGCAGCATTCCAATATAGCACTAATTTGAACTGATGCTATTCGAACACGGAGGAATATGTCATCTACCATAAAAATCAACAACGCTGTGCCTGTTCAGGTTAGGGGTTCCAAATTTGACGAGTTTATCAGCCCTACAGTTCCCTGGAATATCTCTATGAACCGGCACCCAACAATAATTAATGTTAAACTGCTTTGGCACTGCTCCATAAGAGATAATCGGCAGTCTAGGACGGATTTAGAATTTAGCGAGAATGAGTCCAGGAACCCGACAGAGGTCTGACTGCCCGAAAATATGCGGATATCCTTTACAGATTGCACGTTTTTTTCAGCCAGGACAGAGCTTCTTTAATTGCTAAAATTTCCACCTGAAACACACTACAGTGGTTTGGAAGGCGGCGGGAAGGGTTGGGTTAAGCTTATCTAAAAGAACATGGTCACCAACCTCGCCGTTTATCTAGAGAGATGCCAAAATGAAAGTCTTTGTCAAACCAATTTTGGGGTATAGTTCTCTGGAAGGATAACTAGGGTGGCTGAATAGTTTTTTTTGTGTCTACTGCGTAGTGCCTTAAATTAAATATCGAGGGGTGTCAAGTGCTGCAAGGGGAGTAGTACGTAGGCCTCAGCTTATGTCCACATACGCTGTCCCTTATACATAACTTTACAACAATCTAATATATACCTTATTAAAAAGGTGTTCTTCTCAATAAATTGAAGTACAACTACCACATCTGGGCAGCTACTCTTCTACCTAAAACTCATAGATCACGCCAATATTGTACAACTAATCAGCTAAAACAGGGCACCTGTTGGAGATTCTATCGTTGTTTTCACCACTAGTACCCCAATGATTTTCCTGGAATCACCATGTTCCTTCAGATTTTCGAAATTTCAACATTATTTCCTAACCTGTTTGCTTTTAAGCCCGCCGTTGAAACTCTTAGCCCGTACAAATTGCTAATGAAATCCCTTAAAAAACCTTTATTCTCTTAGACATACAAATTTCCAAACATTGAGTTGAAAGCATGTCCTTAAAACTCTTTCTATGAGTAGAATAGAGTAGCCCATCTTATGTAGGAAACATTTTAAAAATATTTGAAATCCCTCGAAGGCATGGTAATTATAAAAAATAAAATGAAAAATATTTTTGACTTACATTGCATATGCCAACATCTCCAGATCACATTGTTTAATCGAATTTTGTCTTTCCATCGCAGCCGAACTCCCTTGAAATGGTTCCACTTTGGTGAAGTAAGCTTTTGACTAAAATAAATTATAAAAAGAAAACATTACTTTAACCGTATATGACATATTCAAATAAAATAAAATTATTAATTAATGTACTGTATAAAACTTTAAAAAAAAGTTTTTATTTTATTCTAAGAAAAGCTGATTTTTTATCAGCGTTTAATAGACATTGTGTTAAGATTATGTTTAAATTGAAAACTAAAGTAATTTATTGGTAAGCGACAAGGCAACGCAAATATTCTTTGCATTGTTTGCATTTTGTTGAGACCGTTTCCCAAAATTGTTCAGCGTCAAAATTAATCAATCAATTAAAAATCGTTAATCTTGACACTTGGAGCTGGTAACAATTTGTAAGGTGTACTCATTTGTAAACACTAGAACAACGTATTTTATACCTATTGTACTCACTATCAATTGAGTATAAAAATAGATTCTACGAGTAGTATAAAGGAGTGTGCAAGAATACCGATATGTCAATTATTAATATCTGGAATGAAAATCATGAAAATCATGAAAATCACCTTGTCACCGAAGTTTTAATTGCGTCAAATTGTTTAAGTAGCTATCATTAAACCAAATTGACCACATTGCTATTAGCAGTTGTCGAACGCGACCACCAGCTTATAGAAGTTCTGTGAATACCCCTACTCTACCCTAGACAATACCGACATGCTTTAGAATCCCACAAAGCACATACAAATTAGAGAAAATTTCAGAAGGAGTGGATGCAATTTATATATTTTCAGTGTAGAAAAGCTTCGCTCGCTTTCACAGTGGCTAGTTATCCTTGCACCACCCATACAGCTGATGAAATTTTTAAAAAAATCAAACAACCATGTTAGTGTAGGTACAAAAAGGAGCACGATGTAGAGCTTTCTCACGAGTTGAGCGTACAAACAGCTGTGACCAACTGGGGGTTCTTCTGGGCTAGTACCTTGTAGAAAAACCTTTTTGTCTAATCACTTCTTGACATCAACGTTGCATCAATTGGACAAGCGGCCTGCAGGGCTCTTCTGTCATAGCTTTCCACGCGGCTTCGATGTTGCCATACAGAATGTCTTAGTTTGTGGATTTTTTTTAAGGCAATAGCATTTTGAACATCACCTCACTAATGCTCTATCGGATTGAGAACTGCGCTTGATGGCGCTCACTCAATAACACTTACGTTATTGTAAACTAAAAACTATTTTGTGGTCTTCGCTGTATCTTTGAGGTCGTTCTCCTGCTGGAATTTCCAAAAACAATGGCATACCACCTTGATCAAGTTCCCGGAATTTATACAGAAAATTAAAAATACAAGTTTATTTATCTAAACCTATATTGTCCCCTTCAAAGTAATCCCCATCGACTCTATATTCGATTTTCGGTATGTCCATCAGTGCTTCCTGCGATTTTTCCATTACTTCCTTTCAGCTGCTGAAACGCGTTCCCCGTAGTCGGCTTTTAACTCGATTGAACAGAAAGAAGTCACAGGGAGCCAAATCAGGTGAATTCGGTGGCTGTTGGATGGTATTTGTTACATTACGAATAATGACGGCACTGTGCGACGGTGCGTTATCATGGTGCAAAATCCACGAGTTTTCTGCCCACAATTCTGGTCTCTTTCGGCGAATTGCTTCACGCAAACTTCTCATAACACCCAAATAATACTCTTTGTTTACAGTCTGGCCTTATGGCAAAAATTCATGATGCACTACACCGTTGTAATCCATGAAAACCGTGGGCATTGCCTTCTTTTTTGACTGAAAACGACGTGATTGACTCACGATCACTTTTGAACCGCTCGTGCCACTGGTAAACGACCGTTTTTTTTAGAGAATCGTTGCCGAAACACTTTTCCAACGCAAAATTTAACACAAGTTCGTTGTTGCAAATTTAAGTTCATTTCTAAAATTGTACAAAATCGCCAACACACACAGAGATAGATGTACTCTTGCCTATGTAACTTTTGCAAATGTCAAGCTATGATTTCAACAACAGGTGTACCAACTTAACAAAAAAAAACAGAACTCAAATCGGAACAATGGGAGTGCCACACGGTGGTTATTCCGAGAACTTTTTGTTCAGCTGTTAAAATTGCATCTATCCGATGTATTGGACCGTCACTATATCAAGTAAAACACCTCCAACCGTTAACTAATCCACCGCTATGTTTGACGACTGGAAGAACGTATTTAGGGTTTAAAGCTGCTCCTTCTGGCTGTCGTATGTATTGAAAACCATCTTGCTCCATCTGATTAACTTTCGGTTCATCGCTTAACACTGTATGTTTCCACTGGTCTATTGTCCAGTTCAGGTGACACTTCGCAATTTCAATTATCTTTTTTCTTTGTTTCGGTGTTTCTTGCGTGCGACTTGTCCATTCAACCCAGATTCTACCAGGCGTTTCTTACAAAATCTGGCGTTGATTTTCTCTTGCTCTTATTTTGGGATCGAATCTTGCAAGCCGGTATATACAGAAGTTTTGCGTGCCTGGTTTCGCGATGGTATATTTTTCGTGTTTTCAAAAGCCTGAAAATGCTAAATAGCACCATAAACTTGTTTAACCAAGCAATTTTAATGAGTTGCAATGAATCGGTATGACATTTTCAACTTCCACATCTCAACGATTGCCTGCCGGGTCGCCGAAGGGCAACTTTTTCCCTTTCCGATATCAAATGAAGCTAATGGACAATAAAGTCGTCACTCAATATTTCAAGCATTCGCTCAATCATTGGTTTACGTTAAAAATTGAAAATTGACTTTTAAATTTCTAATCAATGCGTTAGAACGAAAGTGTTTCTAATTACAGTGAAAGCTCTTATTACGGACACCTTTCTTAGGTGGACAATCGCCTTGAGCGGACACTCCCTTACCCGGACGCGGACAAGAACATCAGCCGCAATTTGGTAAATTGAATTCCCACAGGCGGACACAATTTTTTTCAGCAAAACTTTCCAGTAGGTTTTTGTTTTTCATGATAGATACCTATGCGAACGATAAAGACAAAAGAATTGACTTTATAAAGAAAACAACAAAATTGCAATAGCACAGTGTGTGTGTCTTAAGCGGCGTTCACATTGTACGACAAATCGTTTGACTGGGCCTTACGACCAAAAACTGCCTTGTGTTCACCCTGCGCTTTTCTTCTTTTTTTTTATAACTGGCGTGCACAGAAGGGATTTCGTGTACGCTTACATCGCTTAAGGAAACCTAGACGTTTCGCTGCATTTTTGGCGACTTCGAAAATATTGTCATTGACACAGATACCGATAATGGAAAGTTTTTCGGTTTCGACGATGCAAGTGCCATTCATGGATACTGGGGCTGGGTATTTGCATTTCGCTTTAGCGACAGCAGATAGCACTGAGTTTTGGTAGCATTAAATTCCACTTTGTTGATAGTTTCCCAGTTGATTATTCTGTTAATATCGGAATTTAATAAGCTTAATATACGCTGCCGTTCCCGTTCTACAGCCGAAGAGCAGGGCCGTGAGTTCGGAAACGAATATGAAAAGTAAAGAGTACTGTCGTCAGCGAAGGAATATATTGGATTAGAAGTAGCAGACAAGGGATCATTGATGATGAAAATTAATTAAAAAGAGTGTCGGAGACAGAACAGAGCTCTGGGACAGGCACACCAGCATTTATTTTGTGAATATCAGACTTGAAACCATCCAAGACAACTTGAATTGATCGTTCCGAAAGGTAATTTCTTATCCATTGAAGAAGAAAGACATCGATCCCAATTGCTCGCATTTTCGGCAAAAGAGCCTGATGCCAAACTCTGTCAAAAGCCTTAATATCAAGTCCAACTATCATGCTTTCGTCACGGTCGTCAGACTTCATTGGAGAATGAACAGAAATAAAGAAAAAAAAAACTTTTTACCTCCGCGGATACTCACTTGTTGAAATCATAAACGAAAATGAAAAATGCTCTGAAGTCGTTCGACAAGTATTTACACACAACAACATGTCGGCCGACCAAGCGAAAAAAATGAACTTCCATATGACCGATCTAAACGACCGTCACACTGTACGACCTAGTACATTTTGGTCTATCCGACGAAGTCGAAAGACCCGGTCGAACGATTTGTCGTACAATGTGAACGCCGCTATTGTCTCTACTCAAATTGATAACGGATTTTATTTCTGCAGCTGTGTTCTGTTGTTGTATTTTGTTTATTCTGTCCTTAGCTTTTATACGTTAATATGTTAACTTTACATAAGTATTTTAATTATATATACATTGAAATAAATTCTTGTTTTTTTTTTTTATATTTCTTATCAAACCAAAAAAGTACAGTTTAGTGAAAAGGAAACCTTTTCCTCGTATTAAAATACAAAGTTCAATTGTGTTCCTATTTAGTTGGCCACAGCTGTAATTGACATGGTTAACATCCCTCATCCGTTGTTGAAACGCAATCAATTCGAGCTATTTCTGAAACGAGTCATAACCTATTGTAAAAAAAAAGCAACGTAAGAAGCGTTTGCGAAGTCAGGGTTGACAATGTAAAAGGTTATGCTGTGCCTACGGTGATTTTTGAAAGGTTTTAAAATATACTTCCAAATGGTCATAAGGTGGGTTTTAAAATCTCTTATAACAGCAAACAGCCCAAAATAATCAAAACGAAGGACGTGGTCTTCTATCACGACAACTATCAGAGTTTAGTTGGGAAATTTTGATGCACCCACCGTATAGTTCAGACATAGTACCCCCTGATTACCACTTATTCCGGTCTCCGTAGAACAAGCTGGATTAAAGACAAGCCTTTAAAAACTATTTTTTTCAGTTTTTTTAAACCACAGAAATTCTTCTCCACATAGACGACGTTTTTGCCCAACTTTTTCAAGACACCCCAAGATTTTCGAAGGAATAACATATAATGAGACAAGTTGATGAATACTGAAAGGCATTTCATTAAATCAAACACGCGCACTATACTTACTTTATCCACTACGAGGGGCAAGCAGTAAGTAAGTTCAATACATTTACCAACATTTTACTTAAGTCCCCAGAATTTTTTCCATAAACATTGTCCTTATCAGCAAGACTAGTATTTATTTGACCTTACTTTCTTTCTAACCATGAATATTACTTAAATTTTTCGACAAAGATTAGAATTTTTTTCTAGAATCCTAGATCGTTGAACTCACCCAAAGATTTAAATTCTATTTGCTAGAAGATAAGAAACAATACGACCACAGAAAATAAAATTAAAATGGCAAGTTCTTCAAACCCCTCTTAAAACTGTCCTACCAGTTCACATCTCCCGCTAGTTTTTACATTAGCCGGTGAGGAAAAATAGAAAAGTGATTTCAATTGCCATTAGAAACGATCACGATCTTAAGATGACGACAGATAGATCGTATTTAGGGCACCTGTTTATACTAAAACATACTTTTAAAATAAGCTAAAAAAAAAACAACCGCTTTGATAAAAATTCGGCGCCAAATCTTAAGCAGAATTCTACAGATGTATCTCTGTTTTTTTATTGACGACTATGCTCGTGATGTCAAAAACTTTCTTTCATAACACAATAACACCAACATGCCCGACTATAAATCAGCGCAACAAGAAAACGCTTAATAGACAATCTTGACCACATCGGACGTTGACATTATGCTGCTGCTGCTGCTGTAGCTGTTGCCGTTGCTGTTACTTCTCAGTTGATGATTTTATTTTTCGACCAGTTGTTGTTGCATATTCAATGCATGATTCACTTGATTAGATAAATTGCTCCGACTGGACCGATCGACTAACCGACGTCCATCTAAACCAATACAAACAAACATAGATATGCACATCATTTTTTATATCGGCAACTTTAGAGCAATTAAACACAAATTTCATGTGAACCACGAATGTTTAGTGTCCCTTTACATGTGTCAAACTAGTCTTTAGTGTGAGTTCAAGATCCCCCGCATATGCCGGACCTGGTTTGACGCACAAGCAATTCATATTCATCGCAAAAAAATAATACAAAAAATTGGAGATAAACATTTTGCTTAGTGTTTATTCAATAAAAACGGTGGCAACTAATCTTAATGGAAGTTTTCCTTCGCAAATACAGTGGTACATACAAGTTGTAGCCGTCTATGGATGATGACGTCATTCGAGTGATTCTGTCACACACAATATACTCAAAAGCATGGTCTGCTCGATGTTTATTTTGTTTGATACCTTTGCGCTGGACTGTCTATCCCGCACAATCCCACAATTCAGCGCGATTTATTAACCTCACCCGGTGTTGGACATGTGGCAAATACAATATGTCAACTAAGCAATATGTGACATTTGCAGTAGTGTCATTTTTGCAAAGGTGATTACTGGTGTCATTGCTCTATCAGAGGTATACTTTCAAATGGATAGATGACACTACAGCAGCAAGAGGTAAAAAATGTATTCCAAAGAATTTTCAAGTGGTAAACAGTTTTTTCCCAATGAACCTTCGGACAAATGGAAGAATACGAAAAAAAACCCTCGTAATCATGCTCGTAGAGAGTGATAGTTTAATTGTCAGAATTGTATTTGCTTTGTGTAATGATATGCAAGTGTAGGGGTTCTACTCATATTGAGCAACTGGAGATTTTGTATCAAATTTTAATGCTGACCACATACGAGTATTCAACTGTCAGCAGTTATTCCTGCGATCGTAAACTTAGAACGGACTGAGTGAATGGTTTTTTGGTTTTTGATGAACCGGTTAAGAGCTTTGAATGTTTTGCGTAAATTGTTGTTTAAAGTTGTTACGCCCAATCTTTAAGGACGATTTTCTAAAACCATAAAAATTTTGTAAAATAAGATTGAAACAGTAGACGTCTTTAACGAGTGCCTTTTGGCAAAATTACTTAAAACAAAACAAAACTACTGTCATGTAAAACAACGAAATGCTAGTTGAAAGTCTTATGAAAAAACTACGTGTGGTAAATTTGTGATCAATGAGGGTTAGAAGGAATGCCGATAGATAACATATGACGAAGTACGGCAGAGCTGCTTCTGGATGCCTATAATGAAGGAGTGATGATGAATCTCAGAAGATTCCCAAGCACAAGTCTTGTACTTTCATAAGCAGTGTGCACTTGCTCTAAAGTGGCCTTTTCTCTCTTCTAAATGCTTCTATTGACCATCCTTGGGGTCACTGTATTGTCAGTAAATGCCTCATTGAGGATATTTCTGCAAGTTCCTGTATCAATATCGCTAACTGTAGTGCCTTTGGAGGTTCTTACTGCTGATTCATTGTAGACAGCAAGGGACCGGACCTTCTTTATTACAAGTACAAGCCGTATTTCTGCCACTAATGAAAGTGGAAGAAATACAAATTCGAAGAAGAACTATAGGTACATGGTATCACCTGAGGATACCGAAAGGACTCGACAGACCTAAACCACCTTACTCCCGCTTTTGTAAATACCTATCAAGTATTGTAATTAAAATTTAAACTTTCGACTTTCTCGATTCCTGAGGCTCGTTTAACTCTTATTTCAAACTGACTAGTTCGTTTTAAGTGACATTTGAAGAGGCTGAAGTAATATTATTCCAGAAAAGGTCCATCGTGAAGACACGTTAAGCTACGCTGTGATTGGTAAATTATTGAATCCGCTGGCTTGATGCCTTTTTTGTTATTGTTTTTTTCCCTTCTATTATCTTTGTAATTGAATTTTTATAGAATTTTATTTTCTCTTCATTTATTTTTATTTTCCATTTTATCGCATCCCGGTCGATAAATTTATAGAATTGTTTATTTTTTTAAATTACGAAATGTACATTCGCCGCTTGTTACTGCAACAAAATGTACTCAACTATTTCAATTAAATTTTTAAAATCTGTAATATGAAATTTGTATACCTAGCTTTAAGTTTTTATTGAAATAAAGATTCATATAATAATAATAATAATAATATTGCTATTTTCATATTCAATGAACTCTTGCAATTTAGCTTGGACAACTGGACTACCCCGACGATCCATGGCACAAGTTGCAGCAAATTTGTTACCTTATTTAAAAATATTGGGGCAGTTTAATTATTTACAACGTAATGCAATTAACAGAACATCTCTTTAATGAGCAGAATACCATCTTTTGGTATTGCATTCATTGCGTTTTTGCAATAGACGGTTGTGTCCGCGTTTATTTTTATCTAACCGTGACAAAATATGTCAAATGTTTGCGTGCATGTTGGTGTTGACACTGAGCATATCCGCCATATTATGCTCTATTATTTTTGAAAAAGAAAAAAAACAGATGAGGCAAGAGTTTACGGCGGAAATCCCACCGAAAAGCGCCAGTGGGAAAACTATAGTAATCCGTCCTATTCCATAATGGTGATTTTTTAATCAAAGGCGCTCATCGCTTTGGTGGACCTACCGAGATTGAAGACGATAAAATCAAAGCATTGGTGTAAACAGTTCGGGAGCTTGCTTCCACAAGCAAATGTCCATTGGGAGTGTCTTTGGTCATTTCGCACAGAAACGCCCGAGACTACATACAGATATGGTCACTCGGCAACAATTGTTTCATCTTGGTTGGGATGTATTGCTACATCCACCATATAACCCAGATCTTGCGCTATTAAACCTCCACTTATTTAGCTTCTTTGAATCTTAGAACTATATCTTGTTTGGACCAACACAAACGTTTTGTGTGACTGTACAAACGAAATCTTGTTGGTAAATAAGTATTCTGGCTGTCAAGTGTGTATTACAATGTGCAGCCTACAAAATGGACGAAGTACTCGTATATAGATTTAAGATGGAACAACCGTAAATTTATTTGAATTCAGACACTTCTTTCGGCCGGTTTAAGATTGTACACATGTCGAGCAATATTATATCACACACAGCATCATATTGAATTCTTTCGCAATTTGCTTCTACAGCAACCTAATTTAAGGTAGTTTAGACTCTACACAAAGACATTACTGGCCATTACAAAATTTTCGGAAGAGAGGGTACAGTTGCATAAAATAAATCAAGAATATCAGACTCGGATAGAAAATGTTAAACACTGTACTCGTAAAAGGTCCACAGGATATCGAAAAGTCAAAACAATCCTTTTTTTTCGTCAAATTCTCTTATCATTTATGTGACATCATTAGAGACTTTTAAAGCTGGTTTATCTCCTTTGAAAGTATACTCTGATTTGAATTGTTAAGTTTAGATAACGCATGGTCATCTTGAAGCTGTTAGTTCGATCAGTATTCAAAATACAAAGAGATTCGGTAATGATTTAACCAAGAACTTTGATGTTAAAAAAGGCTTAAGATAATTTCAAACTTTCGAACAACCTATTGTCCTTGTAGAACAATAATTGGCAAAAGATTAAATAAATTATATTCTTGAGTCAGTGACACAATCTACTCAGGCTCCGCAATTAATATAAACAACGACACCTCCTTTTAAATCACGTAAAGATAAAGCTTTGTCAATTGAGTGGCAGGCAATCCTCTAATATGCCGCAGGGCTATCGATTTTTCAGAAAAGGATGAGAAGGGGGTTATTAGTAAGGGTAAACGGAAAGGATCTGTCTCACATACATTGATGTAGCTAAATGGGGATCAAGAAAGAAAGAAGCCTGCTGCCCAGTCACCTTCAAAGACGGCTCAGGCTAGGCTCAGTTTTTCTTGTCCGGTTCAAGTAATACCCTGCAATGAACAATCGGTAAATAGAAAGGAATGTTGAAATACAAAGGGGAAAACATCAGCTTCTCGAGAAGAAAAATAAAAATCACGAGAAGTGCGCGCTCAAAGGTATTTAGAGTTTATACTCAAGGAATACCATACAAAAGTTTCACAAACAGGTAGAAAGAGGTGTTAAGGCAACAAGATCCCCACAGAAACCTGTAAGACTCTACAATTGCGTCAAAGACCAACATCACGCCGTCAAGCCATTCAACTTAGAAGATGATAGACATAACTTAAAGGTCGGTAACGACTAAATTGTAACCTTTGATGTCAATGAAGGTTTTAGAGAAGGAACCGCACCGTCATGTGGCTTCTTTAACATCGTACTCAAAAGAATTGTGCCAAACTCACAAGCGAACACTGGAGGCATCATCTTTCAAAAGTTTATGTAACTAATAGCGCATGCTGATGATATTTACATAATTGGAAGAACTTAGATTTCACCGCTTGGTAAATAAGGGTAAGGCTTTGACGGTAAATAAGAGTCAAAGAATATGTCGTCAACAAGAAAGGCCACACAACATGGACGAATTGCACAGAACAGTCGACAGCAATAACTTCGAGGTAGTCTACTTTAGCTCTGCTATAAATTCTGCCAACAACACCTTAGCTAAAATAAAACAAATTATTACTCTTGCCACTAGCTATTGCTATTTCTTTGAACCAAGAAGACAATTTAATAGACGCCCTATCCCGCAACACTAAGGAAGAAATACTTAAGGCTTTGATCATCATAGTCTAAACTTCCTTCAAAAGCAGATGAAGATAAAATTCGTATAATATAAGATACAAACAACACGAGGTGTACGGCGACATCGATGTTGTCAGCAAAATGCGCATCGGTTACTTGAGATAGTTAAGATCTCTTCATGTCGAACATCTCGAAAGGAAACCAATGCTCCGGCCTCCAGAGCCTTTGAAACTAACACGGAGGTGGACGAACCCAAAAGTATTGCGTGTTTTCTATCAACCTCGCCAACTAATGGACAAATACATTGAAGATGATTGGCAAATCTAAATCGAGTGACTAGCAATGCAATTATTTAGCCCAACCTTAACCATCTTTGAGCGCGAACTGGTGGAAGCTGGTCAAAGTTCAAGTTAACTGGAAAAGCACAGGTGTGTACCTAAGTAGTTCGCAGTTAAGAATGGCCGCAGTCATATGGCCAAGACATGCCGACTAAATACTTGGATATGTCGTTCCGGCACGACCAACAAGACCGATTAAGGACCCAGACCATGGATGTTAAAAAGCTCGGTCTAGTTATATAAAATCTAATATGAAAATAAGTAAGACGTCTTTATTATCAACTTCAATCATGGCTTCCAAATAGCTGTCTTGATTAAAGGTTAAGACAACCGATTGACGCAATTGGAAATCTTCCAAATTTAAATGGCATCTTATACAGTGTTTACGTCTTTTTATGATATATATATAAATAAGTAAATATAAACTTTTGTTTATATATACAATTGTAGCTTGTATCTCTAATTAATACTAATATACCTACGTAGTTTCATTTGAATTATTTTCCTGATTTACAGTTAATTAATCTAATTAAATTACTCCAATAAAAGCAAAAGATTACTTGCAATTAACCATGTACATATAAGTATCTCAAAATAACCAACCCAACCCAACTCAATATCTTTCGTATTTACTAACTCTAGTCGGAACATTGGTCGGTATGTGGCTAATCAAATAAACAGGCCAACCTTATCACTAAGGGGAATCTTGTGGTGTGAAAATGTTTTTCTATTTTTCCATCGTCATTATCACTGACGCAAACTAGCGTTTTATTAAGATTAAGCTCATATAAATCAATTCCGCAAATTGATAAAGATAAACATGCTATGGAACGTATTACGTACGTATGTACACAATCGTATATACCTATATATTATATAAAATAAACTTATTTCATTTCTGAACTTCATTCGTTCAAATGCGCTACCGAAGGGATGATATACCCTCTTTCTCTTGGGTTCAGTACGCTTGATTGTATGTTTCAATATCTTTGTATCAAAGAGAAAACTTTGCAATGTGTTTTTTCTCATTTTCAATTCGGATACGAATATTTGTGCATGTGCTAGATACTGTGCATTAAGGCAACCGCACTTTTGCATTTCACTTATAGGTACATACGAGTACTTGTAGATACTCGCGTTTTATAAGTGTTCTCGTCAGTATCATCATCTGTCAAAACAAAACAAAACAAAACAAAAACGCGATTCACTCGAGGGTGTGTCGTTTCTAAAATGGGTGTGTTTAATGTTTATCGAGAATATAAGATATTTAGCGATACCTAGCATCGGTGTGTCATGTAACAAGTGCTCTTGACTCTGGATGCATTCAACGGCCGATATCAACACGAATACGAGTACATTTAGAATTTCAATTCACAACACGATAGTCAATAATTCGAATATATATCTACTCGTATTCAAGGTTAACTCAATTTAATGGACATTTAGTCACACCTAAGTACTCGTATTTGTGTTTTTTCTTACTATTTTATGGGCAACATTTTGGTTTTTCGAATGTGATAAAGGAGTGAAAGGGGCGATTTTATGGGCTGAGTTTATATCCAGACGTGTTCAGCGAAACAATCAGTCAGATATTTTTGGTTTTAACAATCTGTTTCACCAGAGCTTTTAATTAAATGCCTATGAATATAAAAGTATAAACAAACAAACAAATATGTACGTAGTGGATAATTTGATTTATATTTTTGCGTGTTTTTTTTCCAAAATATTGGCGAGGTGAAGCACATCTGTACCAGTGTACGCAGCGATACTATACAATTTGACAAACAAAATCTACCATAGCTAAGTGATGAACTAATAGATATTTTTGTTGGTCTATATTTATGTTTACAAATAAACTTGGGTTTTGACAGCGAAGAATACGTATTTGAAAAATAAAACGGGAAACAAATAGATACCTATTACAAACTCTTTAAAAATAGTTTTGCCAGAAAGGTGTTATTTTGGATAAAAGAACATAGAATTCGAATAGCCCTAAAGAAAGCAACTGTTTAACCGTGTCTGTCGTGAGAAAGCGACTTGTAGAATATAACCGCAGTTCATTCGATAAGTTAGACACTCATTCATACATGGCATCATAGAACTGAACGTATATGAATAACTACCCCTTCGGGCACTTGTCTGCACAAGATTGATCTAGAGGCGAATACAAATACACGTATGCGTCTGAGATCGACGATTTCTGAGGGCAAGCAATGTAATACTTTCTTAAAAGGCATCATGTATCGCAACGTTGGAACAATGACGAGCAAAAGTTTCCAAATAGAAAACGGGGCTTTGTACTTCCTTGCAAACGAAAGCGTGCAAAATGTATTATCAGACAACGAAATAAAAGTCGTTCTTATTCAAACAGATAAACTCTAAGATAAGTTTATAAGTGTGTAGCTACCGTTTATTTGCCCTTCAACTGATAATTTACCAAGAATATCGTTGGCACCTACGCACCGCAAAAAAGCAGCGCGCAAAAAGAAATAAATTGGCGCGAATTTAAAGAGCGTTTAAACGTCGTCGGTGGAGATTTAATCGAATTATCGGGGAACAAAATATATCAAATAGAATGCAAGTGCTTTTAGATGAAGTACTACGAAGAAGATAGCTCAGATTTTTTTTAATATAATTTTTCGACAAAAAAGTAGCAAAAAAAATTAGATGAAACCGATATCAGTATAGAAAACAAATAGGTACCTTTTCAATACAGAAAGAGGACAGCTCTGGGCGCTAAATTTGAGAGAATGGTTCCCACGAGGGTTGTCTGAAAAGTTTCCGACCGAACAGTGTTACAAGACATTTTTTTTCAAAATTTATTTTTTATTTTTTTATATAGTCTCCTTGTAACTCTACACACTTCTCCCAGCGATGCTCCCATCTCTCTAATCCGTCCAAATAGTACTTGGCGTTTTCTCTGCAAAATAATTGTTCACGAAGGTGATTGCCTCCTCATTTGACGAAAATCTCTGTCTTCCGAGCGCACTTTTTAGATGAGAGAACAAAAAGAAGTCGCTTGGGGCTAGATCTGGTGAATAAGGCGGATGGTTAAGCAGTTCAAACCATTCATGGATTTTCGCCATGGCAACCGCCGAGGTGTGAGACGGCGCTTTGACTTGGTGAAACAGGATTTTCACTTTCTGCAAATGTGGCCGTTTTTCCACAATTTTTGCCTTCAGCTTGGCAAGTAATGATGCGTAGTATGCTCCTCTAATGGTTTTTCCTTTTTGAAGATAATCGATTAAGATAACTCCTTTACTATCCCAAGAAACAGTCGCCATCACTTTCCCAGTCGAAAGTGGGAGGGCCGGCTCGCCCTTTGCAGTCCACTGCGGTCGTCTAACACCATTTAGTGAACTTTAGCAATGTTGTTGTCAGTGGTTGCAGTTTTTGGAAGTCGCGAAAGTTCATCATCTCCCAAGTTCTTACGGCCACGTTTAAATTCAGCTGCCCAAAATTTCACTATGGTAAAGAGTCCCCATACACAGAGTCCAACTCATTTTGATTTGCATAGGCGTATTGCCTTTCAAAAACAAGAATTTAATAACAGCTCGATACTCAATTTTTTCCATTTTCACAAAAAAAACACTCACATCGACTCACTCAAGTGACTGTCAACTAAAAACTGCGCATCCAAAATGACTGAAACTTCGGTAGGTAACTGTCAAAAGATGCACAACTAGCATTCACTAGTTTTTATTGACGAGTGCCGCTAACTTTACATTGCGGTCGGAAACTTTTCAGACAACCCTCGTAAATACCACAAACCACAGAAACAAACTAAGAGCTCAATGTAGTAAAACAATTTCGACCGGGTTTGCAACCGGAGCGTACAAATTCTGCTCGGCCTGTTGCACATACATATGTATATACAGAAAACTGGATGGAATGATAAGAGTTTTCTTGTTTCCTGTAGAAAAGGAAAGGTGTCACGAAATTCCAATCGCTGAAACTATTGTAATATATGAGTGCAGTCTTCTTTATAGTCCATTCGGCCTTCTAAGAAGCAAGTGGACACTTTAAGGAACCGGAATACCTTCCTGATCAATATAAAAAAAATCCAAATAACCTTTCATAGTCTGCGCTAAGATCAAAATGTATCTAGGCTGCAATATATATGTACATAAGAATTTTTCAATGACGTTAAAACGAAAGTTAACTGAACAGCGGGATTAACCCGAAATTTAGAAGTTTAATTTGGAGAACACCAAGGGAGTATACAAGGACCATTGCTTTTTGGTTCAGTGCTCGATTTTTTTTATTGATTTTTGTAGACAAGTCCGGAACGATTTCTCTTATTATCGTCGTTGATTACGATCATAAGTAACAATATTTCAACCCTTCCGGTAAATCTTGATTATTCGATTCGAGGCACTAGACAATTCGAACAATTTAGATACTAAGGCTCTTCTTTAAACTACCATAAATTCGGTGGCTTAAATGGAAAAATGCTGCTTAATTTCAAAGACATTACAATCGTTTATCCAGCTTTAACATACGCACCGCAATGTTTGACAACGTACAAATAGTATACAAAAATGATAGTGGCAGTACAAAATGTTGCAAATGTATTCTATTACGAGGAAATTAAGGAAACGAGAATGGAAAACCTTCAGACTGAGAACATCCATCGGGTTTGACATGCCGTCAAAGAAAGACAGAAAATCCGGTCTAAGAAACTATAGAAGCTCAAGTTCCAGCCGCATTTAAAAATAAAAGGGTTAACGAGAAATAAGGTGTTCTCATAAATGCAAAAAGCTAAGCCAAGTTTTGGCTTTACTAACAAGGTTGTTCAGAATTGAGCGGGCTATAGAATGGGATTGATGTCCATTTCGCAAATGGAACAAACGTAATGCAGATGTCGATTCAATCATAATCGTCAGTATCTTCAGGTTAAGCTCTTCACACCATCCAAATTTTAGGTACAATTTTCAAATATACAGGGTGCGTCATCTTTTTTGTCGGTATGTGAATATTGAATAACACTTTAAAAAAAACCCTTGATTTCCATATATGACTGGTTTTTGAATACAACATCAATCAAGTGGCAACTTTTATTGACCAAAACCAAATGTGCCCTTTTTACTGGGATTTCCGTCACTTTCTCGAACTTCCAGGCGGTTGAGCTCGGCTGTTTTGTTTTTCAAATAACCTCACAAAAAAAGTCCGGAGGTGTCAAATCTCCTCCAAGACATTTTCGTTGCCGAAACTGCATTGTTTGATTTGCAGTGTGGCATGGCGCACTGTCTTCTTGAAATTCAGTAACTATCCAGACATTTTTCACACATTTGTGGGCAGACATAATGAGCCAACATCCACCGATATCGATTCCCATCGACTGATTTGCCTCTTTTGAAGAAAAATGGCCCAATGAAGGTTTTGGCACAAACGCCGACTCAAACTCTCACTTTTTGGTCATGCAATGGTCTTTCATGGATCTCGTGTGGATCCTCCGTTCCCCAAATGTGACAATTTTGCTTACTAACTACGACAGAGAGTGTGCAATAGGCCTCGTCGGTCATCAAAATTTGGTTCCAAAATTCAGGTTCAGTGTCAACCATTCGAGTGACTGTCTGGACGTATTCCAAGCGACGTGGGCGGTCTGTCGGCATTATTCTTTGAATCAATTGCACTTTATACGCATTTAAAAATGGAAATCATCTTTCAAAATGCGCCGCAAGATGATTCCACTGACGCTAAAATTATAAACGCGGTGATGATACGACACATATTGGTTTTCGGCAACACTCTCTCTTATTGCTTCAACCACTTCATTGGAACGTCTTGGGCGTTGATAAACGGCATGTTGGGAGTCTCCCGCTGTCCCGTGCGCAACAAAATTCGTCACCAAACGACGAATACTGTTGTCAGACGGTGTTTGTTGGCCACGATATTTTCGACGATATATTCGTTGAGTTGACACAACTGAATGGCTATTTTCAATGCATAACGTCACTTTTTCAGCGCGTTTTTTCAGTGTGAACCGATTCATACTTAAAATTGTACTGAATTGACGTTTTAGAAACATGTCCACTCAAATCAATCGGTTGATAAATGTCAAAGTTATTCAATGCTTACGTACCGACACAAAAGATGGCGCACCCAGTATATTTTGCAATAAAAGTGTTTTTTTTTTTTAACCACGTATGTAAATAAGTTTCACTTCATCTGAAGGTAGTTTACCAAGGACCTCGCCATCGCGGGATTAGATATTAGCTGAAGGTAAAATTCATTACGGACTATTCTCTGTCTTGTTTCCATTTCGCAATTTTGATAGAGCATTTCTTATGCTCAAATATTCTCTGCTATTCGTTCGCTTTTAAACGATACGAACTGCCCTAGTTCCGATACGTAGGCAACTTATGTTGATGCATGTAAAACCCAGCACATCAGTTGTAGTACTTTTAAAGCCTTCTTTGCGTTGATGGCACTGGTCTTTAGACGTTGGCGGGATACGCAGCTTTGTTGCAGCTCCAGCCTTTTAAGAATTAATCTCCTTAAAGTATTTCTCCGCTGTTGTGACATCTGAAATATTCTTACAGGGACGGGAGACCTCTGACAGTTTTAAGAGGCCATGTTAAAGGTGTTACAGCTGTGAAAATTATATGGTTACAGTAACTAACATTGAGCAAGCCAGCTTGAGCTAGTAGACTCCGATTTCGGAAAAATTGTCGCATTTGGGGAGGTAACAGTCCCCAGCAGTTGTAAAAAAGTCACTGCTTGGTGTCGATTTTGGTCCGGTGAGTCAGTGCCTCGTGCTTCTAAAATGAAGCTGGCACTGCACAAAGTGTCACTGGCGACAGATACGGATCAGTGATAACTAATTTTACGTCCTTAATTAACGGAGATACGGAATGTGGCTTACACCGCATTTAACATGAAAAATTCGACGGCATGATTATCCCGCATTTCGGCGACGTCAATTTGCCCATACGATTGTTTGATTTAACGCTACTGGAAATTTTCTTCTGAGGCTGAATTAAATCAAATTTTGATGCCATAAAGATCAACATATCCAATGCCACCAATGATATCAAGTCCGATTAATGGAGCATGCAATAGAATCATTCAAAATTGTACCTCTCGGTTAGGATATCATGTTGCATACATAATATTTACAATCAAATACTCTATCAAGTAAAAATAAATTTATGATATCTCATGCACAATTTTTTTTATTTAAATTTGAAGCCCGACCGTTTTATATGAAAAAAACCTGTATTAGATCGTTGACTCGTCTTAAAACGCAATAAGTAGATCTCTTATCTTGAACATAATACAAAGTTCTATGCAAAAATGTTGCCCCAATGCTTCAGAACTAACACCATAGCTAAGAAACCTTTAATTATTGAAACAAAAAAAAAATGATGACGATATTATAGAGGTAAAAATAAATATAATCAAACAATAATTCCAATTTTCGAAGCTGGAGAACGAGATGTTGACATCCACTTCTCACCTTAAAACTTAGTATCCGTTCGCTAAGAATTATTTCGCGATTTATAAAATTTTAAAATCTGTTCGCTTACGTCACACCAGTCTAATTTGCAATATTTGCCAATCAAAGCACACATCGTTCTTCAGTTTCATTCTGTAGCTCGCTCAGGAAAATATCTGCGCGTGGTATTAATTTATTTATAAACAAATCAAGAATAACGGTTAAAAAAAAAGCTTACGAACCCCAAACAAAAACAAAAAAGAGAAACGAAAACGAATTCTACAACAAATTCAGAGGGCGTGTAATGTGGGTGTGTTTGTTTAGAACGCCTGTAAAGGGGAACAAACATTTCTGTCATTATGGGCAGGTTACTGATAATAAGAAAAAGTCTCCCAATGCAATGTGACATGCAACTATTGAGTTTACGGTTAAATTATTGTAAAACAAAGCAAGCTGATAAGCGTTGACAATCTGTGATGTTTGTTTCATCTGTTACTCTTATTCTCATACATTCCAATGACAGCATTGTTTGACAATGGAATTTCACCAGAACTGTCACTGTCACTTGACTTCTTCAATACGCCGCCCTTCAGTTCCTATTCAGTCACTGCACTGCACTGAAATTAATTTTAATAGAGTCACCCAGAATGAACCTGCCTAACCGAAAATAACTCTAAAAGTACAAACAGATTGGAAATATGAAAAACACAGATAAGGCGGAATCGAAAACCTTATCTTTTGCTATAGGTATAATATTAAATGTTATATCGAAGACTCTTATCAGAATTTAATTCAAAACAAGTTGTTAACAGTTGGGCGTATAACATCAATACAAGCCTTTCAATGAAGAGGTATTTGTTTTTGTTTCAAAAGACACTAGAGTTGCCAAGCTGCGATTGTTTTAGGAGTATTTGGTTGCAAGAAAGTCTTGAGATTTCCACGGTTTTAACAACCCATAACGCAGCTCAGACAATCAGAAGTACTCCAAGCCTTCCTTATAACAAATCAGAGTCTTTGGTCCAATATGACCACGGGCTACTTATAGGGCTCTACATGTTGAGAATTTACCAAATGCGGAGTAAAAATTTAGACAGGCATTTCTGAAGCGGCTACCATTTGTAATTTATCGACGTTCAGCCCCATTTTAGAACCAACTTCAACAACAGAGATGATATCATACAAACGAGGGTGAAAGTGAACTTTGTTCATCGCAGGAGGATTCCCATAAAGCAAAGTTGCTACGGTTCTGAAGATTGCCCAGAAGTTATTCATTTTGCAGATGCCATAGGTGTACATGGAAGATCGAAATAACCTTTCGTGTCTAACAATCATGAGAAAAACGGACATATACTGTTAAGAGAAAGTATAGATACAGGAGAGGCTGTAGATTGGTGATAACTTCTTTGTTATCGAAGGTCCGCAAGATAAGATAGAGACTATAGAAGCGACTTTCAATGATGTGTAACATATCATATAAGGCAAATGATGTCATTGGCTTGAACCACGTTTTGGAGAATAGGGTGCTATTACACAATTTCTGCCTTCGAATAAAATATTCAATCAGCAATTCGAGAACTCAGGCTGAGTTCAATGAGGAAACCGTGACAAATACCGTCATTTCTGATGACGGTGCGGTGGACATAAGACACCCTACTGATAATAAAAAATATAAATTGAGATTATTGATTCGGGACTAAAGTTGGGCATAATATATCACATGCCGCATCTAAACTAGTGTCCGTTACCAATGGAACAAAATCAGGAAACAAACTTGGATTGAAGACTTTTGATACTTTATGGTTAGAGGGGCAATCTTTCAAATTGAAAAGACTGGGTATAAGTAAGCCACTTCCGAACATTATTTTTGATGTGATCAGCAGCAGATAATTCACCGTTTAAAATGTCACTTCTGTAAAACTTGCAACAAAAAGTGGTCAAATTCGTCGATCCTATTCCGTATCTAGACAAGCGATTTTGTGAGCTCGCTTTACCATGTTATAACGTATGCAGACGGCTTGCTCGTATACATATCAGCTCCAAAGATCAGAATCATTAATATGCTCCTACAATGCGACTTCGTTAAGAAAAAACTATATTGCAGTGACTGAAAGTTGAAGATTACTTTCAGATGTCGGAAACCATTCTTCTTACGAATAGGACGCCCTTTACGGATATCAGTAAGAACTGGCGAAAATGTTGAATAGTGGGACAACACTTGCTTCTCGAAACGGAATCAGATACTTTGGATACTGGTTAGATCAATATCTCTAATTTAACAAACCTGTAAAGGGGTTTTCAATAAGAAAATAACAATTAATACAATAACAAATAATATAAACGCACCCTTCAATTTATTTTGAAATATCAATGCAAGAACGTCAGTTTTGCGCCCGCACTAAGGTTACTAACAACCGCTTGAGTGCACGCTAATTATAAAAAACAAAAATGAACATGTAAACTGAGTTGGCAGTTGCAACTTTTAGAGCGCTTATTCCAGTTTTCGGTCATAATAATCGTCCCACCAGACAGGCTGTGCATTTTGTACTGGATAAATTTGGGTCAACATATTCAGTACTGAATTTTCCTGTGTTAGTGAGGCAACGCACCGGTCGAAGTACCGAAAGTATCGCAGCCGTACGTTCAAAATGAGCCAAATCAGTCGATTCGACGACGTTCACAGGAATTGGAAATCTCTCAGTCCACATTGTGGCGAATTTTGCTAGAAGATCTTGTCCCACACCCTTACAAGATCAAATCCTTTCAACCGCCAAAACTTTCCGATTGTGCTGTGCAAAAGTTTGAAGAAAATCCTAAATATCATCGAAAAATGATCCTCGGCGATGGAGTTAATTTTTTTTAAAGAATTTGTCAATAAGCAAAATATGCGTTACTGGGCGTCAACAACCCACATGCGCCTCAAGAGACTCTTGTATCCACAAATGAAGGTGTGGTGTGGATTTCATCCCGACCGTAGAGGAACTCCAAAACAATATTGAACGCGAAATTGCTCACGTGTATTGGCTACAAAGAATCGATTGTTGCAAACATGCTCACGGTTGAGATAAAATTCCAAACGTCCTGTGCTTTTTGGAATACCCTTCAAATGTCTGGTTGGCCCAAGCAAAACGGATTTCCGTCCTTACAAAGAGATTATTTTATAGCAGACAACTCAATGTGAGAATGAAGGTAACATGCTTCATGGCCCAAGCCTATGCTTGCTTTAAGATGTCCATATGTGAGAACAAGAGCCTGTCTTTGATTGTACAAAACACCGGAGTCGGAGTACATAAATTTCTATCCAAATGAGATTCTTTTTCATTATAAAGCTGACCAAAAGCACATTGAAAGAACAATCTTAATAAACAATATTATCTCCAGGACTAACTATACCAATGGAAGCATTCCACTATTCAGATAGTAAAGAGTTGATCCAGGCCAAATGAGCGACGCCACTTATCTGCAACGTCGCTTCAACAGTTGCGGGTAGGTAGGAGTGTCTCCAGTTCAGTAGGGCGACAGGAAGTGGCGATATTAGGGATGTTGCTTGGCAGTATTATGAATTTTTATGGCTAAGTAAAAGTCGCTTCCTTCTTATACGGTGTGCCATTAGAGTCTCAAAATCGGATCGCTAAATTTTTAAAGCAAATTTTACAACAAATTAAAGCCATCGGTTTGTAAGAAAACGCAAAAAAATTTCCAGTAACTATTTTAAAATAAATAAATCAATCAAAATAAAATAACCTACACTGGTTGAAAGACCCAGGTTCAGTGGTAGGTTTGGCTTGGAGAACTAAGGTTTTTAAGTAATTTAAGCTATTTTTTAAGTTTTTTTATACAGCGTTATTAAATTAATGAAAATGCCTTTGAAATAAAATGTCTGCCAAAGATGAGTTGCATTAGTAAACTCATACAGTCATACTTGTCACCTATAATGGCAAAATCTTCTTCTCCATAAGATAATCCGTTTCGAAAAAAACTGGTTAAAGTTTATCCATAGACATAAACGTGCACAGGTTAAATCTAATTTGAACGACATAAGTAGTTGCCCATTACTTCCGACTATTACGAACATTATGTACAATCCCTTGTAACTGTTTTCAAGTATCTCAGTCTAGCCTTGGTCTGGTAAAATCCCCGAAATGCTCAGTCGACCGACCGATCAATGGTACAGAGGTTTCATTATAACATACATTGTAAACAAAAAAAACAAAACAAAAAATTTAACAATTTGGGAATATCCCATTGGGCGAGCTGTGTCACGAATACTCATTAAATACTTGAAATACGTAAATTTACGAAAAGAAACCTGTTCAAATGGTTTGAAAAAAAATTTACGTGGAAAAATATAAGACACACGTGTTCGTCATATGTATGTATTTCCTGGAAACAAATTAAAGTGGTCGAGTTGCTTTCATAAGATGGTCAGTAATGACGAATTACGATTTTCTAAGTAAGAAATCGAACAGGAACTAATGTTTAAGAGCTCAGAAGGTGTTAATCCCCACACCAAACAAACAAATAAATAAATTAATAAGAAAAGTACCTCAATGACAAACTATTGGCTTCAAACTGGATAGACGGCTTTGAAATCAGGAGGTACTACCAGATACAAATTTAACGTGGCTTGTCTTAATCTCGAATGATAGGAGAATTAGCCAAAATGTAGTCTATGGTATGTGGAGTAAGCCTAGTGATTTTTGGAATAAGCATACTAACTGCAATTGCAAGTCCAGCTTTGGAAAAATCAAGAAGTCTAGTGATACACGTTCAGTTGGACCAGCTTCTTACTTAGTTCGTTATCCAGTGTGAATCAAAATATTGTTCCACTGTGTCGTCTTTCCAGGGTGGATTACGAATCTCTCAGCTAAAGCGCTAGTGTTCATCCTCTGTCGAAGCTAGTAGTTAGGAGTATCTTCCTTCCACTCTCTAACTAGGCGAGATATCAACGAATTTTTCTCACTAAGTGGCGTTAAGGTCCTTGTTTTATGGAAATTACTTTTGAAAAATTGTGACATGTGAATTTTGCACTGCCAAAAGCGATGTGAAAAAAAATCTTATAATAGGCCATCGTCTTGCTTAAACTGTTTTGGGATATCGATGGATTTTATAAGATTGCGTTTGAATGGAGCAACGAGCACCCCCCAAACAAATCAACACTAAACCTGGCTCTATATTGCTCGTCTATGTGGCTGATTCCGATTTAAAATTTTTTGAATATTTTTTAGGATATAATTTGGGACTAGTATTTGACACTAGCCGAGATAGATAAGATCCTGCGTTGTTGAAGAGTCTGATGATTATGCGTCTAATATAAATGATAAGGTGAATCACGTACAATCTTCGATACTAGAACTCTTCAATAGACACGTACCTTTAAAAACTGTCCAAACATGGAATAAAAACTGCCCTTGGTTCACAAATGAAGTACGTAATGCCATAAAGGTTCGAAACAAATTATTGTACATTCAAGGTGGAAGCAAAGTCCTCCTATTCCCAATTGGGAATTATTCTGTCGTGCTCGTAAAGACTCTAAATTTATAACTCGAAGAGCCAAAAAAAAGATCTTTTCGTTCCAAGCTGAACACTGCTTTAACATCAAAAAAGTTATGGAGTAACTTGCGATCTATTGGTGTTTGAAAAAAGGGAGCAACTACTGAAAGCATTCCAGATGTGACCGAACTCAATGATGCCTTTTTATGTGGATCTACTAATAACTCCTTTTATTTACCCCTCCATAATGAATTGTTTTTTCTTACGATTTTTCATTTGAAGCTGTCTCTGAAGGTGATGTAATTAATTTTATTCGTTCTGTGAGATCGAATGCGGTTAGCGAGGAGTGCGTTTCTATTCGTTTCGCTAAAATGATTTTGATCCATGTTATAAGCTGCCTGACACACATTATAAATTTCTCCATTACAATTTCTCGATAGTTGGAAGCTGGCTAAAGTTGTTTCTGTTCCTAAAAAAACTCAGCCATATGTTGTATCTGACTTCCGCCTTATCAGTATTTTACCATTTCTATCAAAAGCCTTAAAAAAGATTTTTGTTAAGCAAATATCGAGTTATTTGGATCATTACAGCTTGCTTTCCCCAGTCCAGTCGGGCTTTAGAGCACGTCACAGTTGTTCTACTGCTATTATTAAAATTCTCGACGATGACAGAATTAAATATGACATGGATTATCTAACGGTGTTCTGTTTGCTTAATTCTTTCATAACTTTAGATAGAGTGGATCACAATGTGCTGTATCAAAAACTGAAGTTCAATGTTCGCTTTAGTGAAAGGTCGGTGCGCCTAATAAGGGATTATTTAAGTAATCGTCACCAAAGAGTGGTACACGATGGCAAATCTTTCGAATTCAGACCTTTACTCGCAGGAGTTCCTCAGGGCTGGATCTTAGGTCCACTATTATTTTGTTTATATGTCAATGATCTACCTTAAGTGTTTCCATTCATCTTTACGCTGACGATGCCCAAGTATACTTGTCACGACCTATTGGATTAGTTGAGGACCTCATTGCTAGAGTAAATAAAGATCTCGCAAGAATCTACAACTGGTCACTTGCTAAGGGTCTCGCATTGAATCCAGGAAAATCTCAAGCAATTTTAATTTAAAGAAAATGTTTCAACGCTTATGACTTCCCACCTTTACTTTAAAGCAACAAGGAAGTTCCATTTGTTGAAAAAGTAATTAGCATTGGTTTTAAAATAAATCATTCTCTTACTGCAGTTGACCATACCAATTATATTGTTGGGCGAATTTATGCCAGTTTTAGCAAGCTGTAGCTGTCTTCGTGTTTTACTCCAGTAGAAACTAAACATAGAATTATCAAAACTTTGTTGCTGCCTTTATTTGACTATTCTACTCCTGTTTACTGTAAACTTGACTCACTATCCGGACACAAGTTGCTTGTTTCATTCAACGATGTCATAAGATACGTGTACGGATTACGTCGATATGACCACATCTCTCACTATCATAAGCTAGTTTTGGGCTGTACGTTTCAGCAATTCTTAAAAATAAGTAAAGTATTAATAAATTGAAAATTCAGTGAAATTGATGTCGTCAAATATGCGTTTTTAAGTTTGACAAGAAGGGTTGAGTTTGCTGAGACGAGTACACGATAATTATAAGCAGAGAAGGTCCTTTTACCATATATAGAGCACTTTTTTAATGCCGCTAAAAGAATCCAAAATAGCTAGTCTTAACGACGAAGGCAAAACAAAACCAAGCGATTACAAAGAATCTATCGGTTTATTTCGGCTCTTCTTTATTTCACTTTAACCTCAGTCTAGAAATTCACATATTGCAGATGAACATTAACACTCTACATTTGAGAGATCTGTAATCCCAACCAGAGATTCATTTACAACGAGGGAGGACCTCGACTCAGCTGGCACGCACTTATAAAAAAAAACACTTCAGACAATTTGAAGTGCCACAGATATGAGCAATGCAACACATTGATATCTCGATAAGTGTCGAAATCTCTTTTACCTGAAAGAAAAAATCTGGTGCACCGTTAACTTTCTTTGTTCAGAAATTACCCACCTGTTCAGGCCAGTTCACCCACGTTAGAAATAACATTGTTCCACAAACGCGGCACCTATCCATGTTGTTATATAGTATGCAGAACTGTAGCAAATAAGAAGGAAATTTTTTGTATTTCAGCATTTATGGTTTACACCCATTTCAATAGTCTGAAACCCTTTAAAACAAAAATAGCCAGAAAGCCCTTTGTGACAGGGTGCAATAGAGATGTATGACATGTATCTCCACCCTGTTTGTTCATAAATTCTTTCTTTCTAAAATCATCGATTGTTTGCATATGAATAATTAAAAAGATTATGTCGCAATTCCAAAACTCTCGGTGGTAACACAGAAAATATTTTAGATAAAACCCTGGGTAAGGAAGACCTTGAGTTAAATCCACCAACAGGTTGTCTGTTCTCGATAAAACCAAGTAACCATATAGCTGCATAATTCCGAAGATACAGCTTTTCGTCTAGAGGAAGTTGTTGTTTCAAGCAATCCAATGCTTAGCCAATAACACGAATCGGGTATTTTTTTCCTTTTTACGCAAAATTGTATCACAAATATTATAGATGTAAGGTTCATCCACCCGTACTGCCCTTGATTAAACAAAAACAGATATCACATTTAGATTTAATAACAAAATTAATCAATTCATTTTAAAATCGTGTTGGTTCTTTTTTTAAAAATACTTTTACACAACGCTTGGATAGCGGTGAATGTAGAGCTAAAAGACGCTTACCTTGATAATAATTAAGTGAGTGATACTTAAACTTTGCGAGGACCGTGTCAATGCCTCTTAAGGCAAAATGACAAACAAGCACCCGAGTGAAATTTCACGTGAATCTATCATGGTGGTGTTTAAGACTGACAATCGTTGATTTATTTTTTTTTTCTTTTCAGTTTTTTTCCACTTCCATTTTATGTGCCAACTGTCATTAAGAACTCGATAAACTAATAAACTAATGACAAACCTATTGCAAACATGTGAATTAAAAACGACGGTCATAGGGTAGAAGGTCCGTTCAAAATTGCGGTTGAATTTGGTATAGTAACGGCATTTTATGAGTACTTTATGCAATTGCAAACCTATTGAACCGACAGGGAAACAGATTGAAGTTGAGGTTTATAGATAAATGAGCCTGCATGCACACGTATGATAACGTCTTTTCATCTGACAATTTACAAAAGATCAGAGACCTTTAAGAGCTAGTCTTTAATCTCTAATGAATGGTTTGTAGAGGAAATTCAGCGAAAACCTTCAATGTATGATGGCGCAGCATGTTTCTTCCTCCTAAATGATTGATCAACTTGACGTGGTGGGAAGGAATAGAAGGAAAATGTCTCTTAGATCTGTTCTCATATTAAACTAAAAGCCTAGTAGCAAGCAACATCCTCCACCTTCTGATACAGATACATTGTTGAGTATGCTCTCAAATTGTAATCAGCTTCAATACATCTCTTCAATCCAGCGACTTCTTCAAATTCGAATCAAGAAAGAAGAAACGGCCAAGTACCCTAAAACTCTCACAGTTCAAAAAGAGCTTCTGATGAAAAATAGGGGTTCCCAAAAAGAACAACTGGAGTAAGGTTGGTGAAGCCCGAAATTTGTAAAACCACATACCAGCCATCTAACTGCCACAAAACCTGAAGCATTTGCTTTCCTTTGTTTTGTTTCTGTCAGAACATAGAACTTAGACGAATAACTAGTTTATTGTACTCCTTGTTTGCTCGTTTATTGAAATTTATCAGCCTTTTCAAGAAAGCTTATAAAGTGCGTACAGCACCAACACACACAACCACAGCGCCGAGTTTAAAGCGTAAACTAGGTTCTCAAGGCGTTAATTTTTTGCAATGTCGCCACCACTTTCACAACAAGCGTCGTGAGATGAAGTGTCACTAATGCCCAGCAAACTTATGATCATAGGTGTTATCAAAAGGCGTGGTTTCGGGTCGCGACCCCAGTAAGCAGTTTTTTTTAGGGAAAGCAGGAAAGGAGCTTACCTTTTAAAGTCATCAGCGTTCGTTTGGTTGAAGGCTTGAAGAGAGCTTTCCCCAATACCATGATTAAATCACCAACAGGTTCCGCCCAGATAATCTAATTCTTCTATTGGTGGGAACAATGCCTGAATCGCTTCTATAGTGTTTGCATAACATCGATTTTTAAGGGCACCCTACAAAACAAAAACTCAAACAAGGTCAAATCAAATCCTCATGGATGTCAAAAGATCAATGACTTGAAAGACTTGTATTTCAAATTCAGCACATAAAAAATTCAATAATCACCGAATGAACGAAATGGTGTTACTAGCAACATTTTCGAAATAAATTGGGCCATCACTCCAAAATCCGCACCCAAATGTTACTCTCTGCGGATGCACTGACTTCTTGACAATAATTTGCGGACTTTTTCGTTCCACTCGTGTGCCAGTGTTATTTGTTAACGTAGCCACCGGGATAAAAATGAGCGTCGACAGAAAAAAATAATTGTTTGGCCGAATTCGACGAATTCGACAAATACAAATTTTTTTTTCGCTTCATGTGAGGCCGTTTTGCAGCGATTTCGGCCTTCAATCGCTCCAATAATGCACAGTATTACTCGCTGTTGATGGTTTTTCCTTTTTCGAGGTAGCCCACGAAGAGTATGCCATGACAATCCCAGAAAACCGACGCCATAACCTTTCCGACCCATTGAGCCTCGCTCGGCCGCTTCGGAGCACTCGTGCCGGCATAAGTCCATTGCCGGGCACTCATTCTGTTCTCTGGTGTGTAACAGTGGATCCAGTTTTCATGAACAGTTACCAATCGACACCAAAAGTCCAAACATTCTTTCGAAGTGCTCTCGCGTTCGTGTTTTTGGTCGGGAGTGAGCATGCGGGCACCCAGCGGCAGGATAACTTTTTCATGTGCAGAATATTGCCGAAAATATGGCGTGTGCGCTCAGTGCTAATCTTTGTGGTGTCTGCTAGCTCGCGCACCTTCACTTTCCGGTCAGCTAACACCATTTCAGGTATTTTTTTGACATTGTCCTTTGTAACCGCATCGGAGGGGTTGCCGCTGCGGACTTGATCGGTAGTGGAGTTGCGGCCACCACGAAACTCTTGAAACCAATATTTGACGGTGTAATCTGACTGAGCATTAGCCCCATAATATTTATCCAACTTTTCTTTTGTTTCCTTCGCCGTTTTGCTTCTCAAAAAATAATGTTTTATGAGAGAACGAAAATAATTTTTGTCCATACCCAACATGATGCCAAACACGTCAACAACAATCAGCTGTCAAAACAAAACTAAAGCCAGTATCGCACTGAAATCTGGCATGTCTGCCTAAATATTAACGGACTTCAACACACCATAAACTGTATGTGCAGCGCATTCTGGCGGTCAAGGAGGTTACTTTTCATCCCACCTAGTACATGAAATCTCACTTAGGAGTATATGTATATAGGAGAGTCAATATTCCTACACAAGCAACTCTCAGTGTGGTTTAGAAGAAGATCTAGTCTCAATTAGATTAAACGCCAAAACTAGGGTCTAAAAAATCATATACCTAGGATTTACTTTAGGAACTTCTACTTCAACCAACCAGCAGTACAAAAAATCCCTAATCCCAGATATTATTAAACTTTAGTTTACAAACGACAACCATTTGTTCTTATAATTCAATAGTATGATGACGAAAGTTAAAAAGAAAAATAAACGATTTATTTATTATCCAGACACAAGATTTCATGACTCTATTTTGCTAGAAACTTGTAGATAAAGACCCCAAATTCTGTAGACCTGGAACTACTCTTATAGAGTATGCTGTTGATGGTGATACCCGAATTTCCCATTTAAACAAACCGCCCCTGAGATATTGCCAAAAGCTGTTTTTAGGTTCGTACATCAGTCGTCTGGCGCTCAAATATCTGTTTGATCGCCATTTGTTGGTAGTTTTTGCGTGATACTCGTAGCTTTGTAAACAAGTAAGTGTTTGTTGTGTTCTGCGAATTTCGCAGTGTCAAATCAAGTTAAGTTAATTTGTGTTTTTAACAAAATATCATGCGCGGAGGCGTTGAAAATGTAAATGGTAGCCTACGCAGACTCAACAATGTTGAGAAAAAAAGCGTACGAGTGATACAAAGAATTTAAAGCGGGCCGTACTATAGTTGATAATTTGCCTCGTTTCGGTCGTCCATGTTGTAAACATCGAAAGAGCTAAGAAAATCGACCTCGCAGATCGTCGTGTGAGCACTAGGGAGATAGCAGCCGATTTTGATGTCTCGTTCGGATCGGAACAGAGCGTTTTGCACGATGTTTTAGGCATGAGACGAAGTTGAAGCGCGGCTTGTGCCAAACAGCTTTGCAACGATGTCCCTAAAGAAATAATTTCTTTGGACCAACATTATATCGATGGCATCATTATCGGTGACGAGACGAAACTAACCAACAATAATCTGAATGGCGCTTATCAGACGAGCCAAGATCCAAAAGAACCACGACAGAGTCGATCCAAGATCAAGGCTTTGTGGACCGCTTTTTTTGATTGTCATGGTGTGGTCCACTCCGAATTTCTTGCGCGAGGTCAGACAGTAAATAAGGAGTATAGTATGACGTCAGGGTATTGAAGTGTTTGAGGGGAAATGCTCGTCGCAAGCGGCCAGAATTGTGGAGAAACAACTCGGGCTTTCATAACCACGAGAAGATTGGAGGAAACGTTGGAATATGTATAGTGCTTGCAATGGAGATTACTTTGAAGGGAATAAAATAAATATCGATGAATAATTGAACAGTTTTCGTTGTATTGTACATACTGATCAGAAAGTATATTCAGTCACAAAGCCTAGTTATTTGCCATCTACAAATCTGCCAACATTAACCTCGAGATAGGCATAAAAGGCCCCTTTCTCAATATATTTGCCGATAGTCAAGCAGAAATTAAAACGACGGACTTATATTTATTCGAAACTTGCCGAGCGCAACAGCTCAAGTGCTAGTTTATAAACTGAAAAGAAAAGGCTTATGAGGTTGTAAAAATCTAAGTTAAACATAATACGTCGAACCTGAGCAACACTTAACATTCCAGAGTAACATCAAAAGAGTTAGAAAAATTTAGAAAAGAGCAGATCCTGGGAATAAAATCTTAAAACATATCCTTAAATGCAAGAATCTATACCAATTATCTTCAAGTCAATGTGGTCTAAGATAACACCTACCCAAAGTGAGCCTTGCACCTTTGAGTGCTGATTCTGTTGTAGAAGAAATTCTAGTCTAATTGACTTCCGGCAAAAATGTTGGGCGCCATTTCTTTAACATCAACATTTTTTTACCGATTTCTGCTTGAGATACTATAAAATAACGATGTAAGAGTACTAGTAGATTTTAAGCAAACTACTCGAAACAGTGTTCGTACAGTGGCCAGCAAAAGTAGACAAATGATTTTGAATGTTTCAAATGAAATTGAGAAAAGCACTGTTTCGCTTGCAGTGCTTCAAGCGGTCAGTCCAATTTTTGATGACTCGGCACAATATGTGCGACGTTATTCCGGCAATTACGTGTCGAATGTTGGCTTCGAGCTCGTCCACAGTGCGTAGACTAAAGACGTTGCCTCAGAGAAAGTAGCCGAGTGGTATCAAATCGCATGATCGCCGCTGCCAATTGGTGAACAGTCGCTGTATGACCCAGTCGCCAAATTTCTTCTTCACAACTTCGAACGGAGCGCCGCTTGTTTGGTGTCAAGCTCTAACTATAGAAAATCTATTACCATCGCTCTATACTTGAGACCGTTGATGGTAACGATGTCTCCTTGTCATTTCAAAAGAAATAAAGTCCGATGATGCCGACATGCCATAAACCGCACCAAAAAGCCACTTTCTATGGGTGCATTGATACTTGGCCAAACACTTGTGGATTGTGTTCACTCCAATAACGGTAATTTTGTTTGACGTAGCTGCTGAGCTAAAAATGGGACTCGTCCGAGAAGAAGATGTGTTAGCCAAATCCGGATCTTCGGCCATTATTTCCAACGCTCAAATAGCGAACTCACGGTATTGTCTATAGTGGTCCGGCTTCAATTCTTGCGTCAGCACAATTTTATACGTAAATAGGCCCAAATGCAAGCGAAAAGTAATCAGGGTTGACTCTCTGGCGATGTCCTCCCTAACACCTACATGACGCTACGATGGCTATATTTTCTTCATTTCGCATCAATCTCTGTCTGGTTGGTGGCTTAAGACCGAAAAAGAGTGTACTCATGCTCAAACTTTTCCACGCGCAACGAATTTCCTGCACACTGAAGCCATGATAACGACCAACCTCACGACTTTGAGTATTTACAACTGAGTCAGAATTTCGATAACATTCTTTAATAATTTTCGCACGTTCGGCGAATGTAAAACGATGCATGATGAAATACCAATCCTTAGTGAATATTTTGATAATTGGAAAAACTATCAATGCTATCTAGTCACCCTTAAATTTCTGAGACACTGAAGCCAGTTATTGCTACGCATGATGGCAGATCGCACCGTAAAATGTCTAGATATTTCTGTTTGTTGCAAATGTATTGTCGGATTTCAGTTCTAGACGTCAGGGAAAAGAATAGGCAAATAGAAAAACATATTCTTTAATCAAAAACGAAGTTTAAACTTGTGCACAACGAAGCGGAGGCACCCAAAAACATCAACGGGACGTTGGACCTTGCACAGACAACGAGGGTAGGGTTCTTCTACAGCGATGGTTCGAAGAATTCCGATCGGTCGACATGAATCTTCAACTTGAGCCATGCGGACACGCAGCACCAGCCTTCGACAGCGACGAGCTGCGATCTGTACTGGATTTTGCCCCTCACCAACATGTAAGGAACATTGGAGAGAAATTTGGTGTGTGCTATTCGTCTTTTTACCGTCACTTACAAGTCCTTGGAAAAATCAAAAAACTCGACAAATGTGTTCCTCGTGAGCTGACTAAACAGAACCCTTGACATACGTTGGAGGTTGGCATTCTCGGCACTTAAATGATCTGTTTCTGCACCGGCTAGTGGTATGTGATTTAGAGTGGATTCTCTACGATAATTGTCGCCGATTTGCATAATGGCTAGATGCTGATGAGGCACCGAAACACATGCCAAAACCCAACCTTTATCCTGATAGTTGATAGCAACTGTTTTGTGGTATTATGCTGGCATTATTTACTATTCTTTTTTGAAAAGTGATGAAACTATCAATGCTGTGAAGTAAAGTACTGTAACTAGCTGGAAGAAATACATCAGAAACTATTCGCTTGTCAGCCTTAATTAGTCGTACATGTATCAAGAACTAGGATCGAAAACTGAGATCCTTTCTCATCCCCCATATTCACTTGATTTGTCGCCAACCGGCTACCACCTTTTGAAACATTTGCGTTACTTTTTGGGGGGGAAATGATTTAACAACACCTTGGAAAATTGTTTTTTATGTTCCTACTCCTGCCATAAGTTTCTACAGTAAACATATTGTATTCAAAATTATTTCATTTATTAAACCACAATATTGGTTATTAAAAAAAAATTGAATTCACTCGAAATGACTGCCTTTTGCTTTAACACAAGCTTCCAAACGGAATGGCCCCTGGGCTATAGCGGCACGTACGGTTTCCATGGAAATCGTGGACGTTGCTCTGGTTAATGCTGTTTTAAGGCTTTCCAAATTTCTGTTGGGAGTCTTAAGGCTATGTTCAAATCTGGACTCCCCGACAGCCAATCTTCTGCTAAAAAAAGTCCTGTTGGAAGATCCATCTGTATCCATTGAAAAGGGTATTGGCCAAACCCTTCACAACACCCTCTAGCACATCTTCTTGGTAAACCTTTGCACCAGTTTTTACGTCTTTTTCACAGAAACGGAGGGATGTGACACCATGGTGAGAGACCCCAATTAAACCATTACGGAAGCAGGATGATGTCCACGTTGAACTCTTGAAACAACTTTTTTTGCTTCCTTAGATGAAGTGGCATAAATTTTGTCATTTTTTTTGTTGAAAACTTCTTCCACGATAAAAACTTTCTCATCCGTAAACAGAATGTTTTTATGGCCATTGTCCGCATGCCACTGCAAAAGTCGCTTGCATCTTTCCAGCCTAATTTTTTTAAGTTGACAAATTAGAAGATGACCCGTGGACCGGCGATAGGCTTTCATATGCAGATCCTAAGGGGACTTCTCCGAATTCGTTCACGCACCACCTTTACTATCGCAGACGACGTACAGATGACGCGCGGGCGACTACTTCTTGGCCCGTCCTCTACTTCAGAAAATTTGGCGAAGCAAGCAATAGGTCGATTAACGAATTTTCTCGGTATTCCAAGTGGTTTTAGCAACTCGCAAATTTGGATACCACTCTTTCCGCACGTATGCAACGCTATTACCGCGACTCGATTCTCTTTAACGCTCCTCTCCATGTTAATAGTTTGCAAACTGAAACCAAGCTGACTAGTATTATTCACTGATCAGTGCATGTGTTTTGTTGACGGTTCTATTCCCGCAAGAAGTTTTGAACGATAAGCGCTGGAAATTGTGTAACAGAACTTATGGCAGGGCCAGGTAATAATACCTATTTTAATTAATAACTATAAGTATCAAAAGAGCTACAGTGATTAACGTTCACTTTGAAATCCGACATCACATTAGCAACTATCTAATACTTCAAATTTTTACTAGTGGTCCAAAAGATTTTTATGAAAACCACCCCCAAACCATCACAGAGCCTCCACCATGCTTTCCAGTCTACTGAACTAGATGTTGTTGAAGCGATTTTCCAGAACGTGATCTATAACATCAATAATATGATTTGCCATCCATACCAATCTAATTGACTTTGATTTCATTCGACCAGATCACTTTTTTCATTGGTCAATAGTCCAAAAATATAGTCTTCAGATTTTTGGATGAAGAAGAGGTTCTTTTTTGGTTTTCTTTCGAGACTCAACCTACGGGCTTTTTAGTAATATTGCACAGCTGCAGACTATGTTTTTTTACGGGAGCATGGAGAATTTTTTTATTCCGGTAACAGCATTTAAAACAGCATTCAGCAAAAATGGACAATTTTTGGATTTTAATTAATTTTTAATTTAAGATTTCGCCTAAAATATATTTCATAATTTTTAAAAAATAATTTTTAAGAAAGAAACAAAAAAATACTATTGGATAAGGTTTACTGCTTTTTGTAAATTTTAAGAAACACTTGATTGCTTTTGTTCGTCACGCGATAATGATACCACATTGAGTGTTACATGGTCATAAATTATCTCCGGAAAACTAAATCCCTTAACCTTTGTAAATAAAATTTTATTGAGTGACTGTCGGTAGATGCTATACATGACATTTCTGACGCGCAAAAGACTTAAAAATCATTCAATCCTAAAATCAGTCCTCTGGTAACTCTACTTCATTATCTCGCCACCTTGCGTTTATAAAAAAATATTGGACGTACGAGTATGAGAAGGCAGACCTTTACCCTGTTAATAGCTCAAATAAAGATAGTAATAACTTGCGTCCAATAAGGCATAGATAAGAATTTTGATTGTTGACAAAATGTTATTTCCTCGTATTAATGTTTCAGTTGACAAATATCTCAAATTACCCAACTGTACTCGTGCCTATACATGTAAATATGTACGTCTGTTTAAAATATGTTCAAAAATAATGGAAAAATTTTAGAAATTTATTAACTTACCTGTAAGCCAAATTCATACACTTGAAGAGTTTTGTCAATGAAGTTTCTATCTCTAGATGCGACGTTATCGCACTCATCGAACCGTATTCCTTGACTTTGATCGGTACGTATAACTGCACTTCAGTACAGGCATTCGGCTCGTCCGGCTTTAATAAGCTAGGATCCTCTGGATCAAGCATTTTGATTTCACTATCATCGTCATCTTGAGCTTCTTCAGCTTCAAAGTGCGACACCATAAATTGCCCAGAATGAATTGATTCTTTGTTAGCACCGTTTGGAGAATCTCCACCATTACCACCGCCAGAGCTAGTTCCATGGCCACCGATTGGCATGGACTCACTGCTGCAAAATAGCGACTGCTGCAGATGCTGCTGCTGCTGCTGCTGTTGTGATTGCTGCTGCTGGCGGTGATACATTTCAAATGAATTGGACATAGTGAGCATTATTACTTTGTTTTTCACAATTTTGTTTTACGAACAATTTTAATCTTATTTCCGGAAAATGGGTAATTAAAGCTTAAATAAAACACATAACATTTATACAGTTGATGTCAAAAGTTTTCGTACGGTTTTGTTTTCATTTTTTTTTTTTTCTTGGTGAAATTGGAATTGCGAATGCGCGAACTAAAAAGACTGAGCATTATCAAAACGGATCATTTGATAACAAACAAAATGTGGAACACTTCCCCCTGTCAATTCTTATTAATCGATCACTCCAAAAAGGTGCGACAAGCTCCTACGATCTGACTATAAGACAAGAGCTTTGTCTATAAACTAAGTCTTAATCACTACAGTTCATTTAAGGCGGACTAGGGCAAACATACATCGTCGAAATCTTCGCATAAATTAAACCTCAATCAAACTGATCATGTCACGATCGGAGCAAGAAAATGCTTCCACATTTTCTGTGTAAGGCTAAAATCGAGTCACTTTGTAGAAGAAACCAAAACAAAAATTTGCGGGGTTTTTAAGGCCAAAAAAGCGTCCCAAGTCGATCAGAACTATTTTATACGATCTAATCACAAGGGTTCGAGCTACTTTTCAGAAAGAAGCATACAAAAATGCGAATTGTCTGACCTTAGAAGAAAAATAAAAACTTGGGCAAGCGTGATTTTCAAAAAATATGGAACCAGGTGGCACAAAGTTAATCCTTTAGGGATAGGATAGCTTCAAATTCTTTGGCAAGAAAATAGATTAACTTCAACATCATATTTGCAACTATCAGCTTGCTAGATGGATACATCGAACCACCGCAGCTGTAAGTTAGCTGTCCAAATTAAGGTGGCCAAAAGCATATTTACATTCAAAAGACATACCACATTCTTTAAATCTCAGGGAGACCTTAACGAAGGAGGAAAAATCTGATGATGAGTAGATCAAAGAAAGGAATAATCTTATGTTAGAGCAGGCACTGACCGACGTAAACTTGGCGATGCTCAGGCCTTATACCAAAGTCAACTATTTCACCATCACCTGTGGGGATTCGATACTGTATACTGGCAAGTACACTTTTCTCACAACTAAAATATTCAAAAAGGGGCACGGAAGAATTCCGACCGATTAATGGTCAATCTAGTTGTCCTAATTCCGATTAACGCAAAACACCAAATGTTCCGAATGGTGAAAATTGATTTAGACCGTTAAGTCAAATCGATTCATCACGGTCGTCGCGTATACTCAACGCTATTGCCGCTATATTTTTCATCACATGTTTAATGTGATCTTTTTGGTCGCGTATTATCCAATAATGAAAATTGGGTTGCCAACTTGTTGATGGTATAGCGAATTGTGGATTCGGTAGGCTTATTATGTGGACCAATATGTGGTCTAGACGCCCGAAGCACATTCCTCGTAGAACAGTGATTTTGGTCATACTGAAAGCTAAATAATTTGTAGACGCTGTGACTGGCAAATGTTAAATAATACGGAACAAAACTACCATATCAGTGTGACACAACGCATGCGTAATCTCTCATGAAATCCCCACTGCAAAAATTACCTCTAAAAGAATCACCTGTTATGAGAAAATACTATGGAAAAGTTAAAGCATGTTTCTGACTCCTAAGGAAGATGGGCCATTGCTAATTGGGTTTTGTTTGTTTGACCAAGGTGCAGGTGTGTAGTTTTAACTCATTGATAGATAAGTGTTCACTGAAAAACTATTGCTGGTCGTATCACTAAGATTAACTACAAATTCAATGCAAAAAGTTAAATTTTTACAAAAGGCGGTATTTATCAACATTAAACTGACGACAAATACATAGAACCCAACACATAACTATTTTCTATTCACTGAAATACTGTGTTACTAACTTCAGACAATAACGTCTTATCTGTCTAGCCAATTACTAACATCAAATCTTTATTCGTCATATTCATTCAGTGTGTGCATTGAAAGCGATGAATACTCGTCTAGGTATACGCCAGTGTGACTGTTTATTGAATAAATAGATGAAGTAGGTACATGGGTTTCATTGGACTATGTAAGTGTTAACTGATCAACATTTAAATACAGTTTTTAGCACAAGAATCAACTTCTTAACTGAGTGCTTGTTGAGTGGTAATCATGCATAAAGCCACGACAGTCTATGGTCTCATTTGAGGAATGTGAGAACTCAAAGTTCTCAACACACAAAGAAAGATGACCTACAATGCTTCTCCAATTTCTAGAGATTAAACTCCTTATACCAGAAAATTAATTACATCCTCGCAAGAATCATCCAAAGTGATCACTTACACCTCTACTATTTACAAAAATAATCTCTTCTGGCATCCAGCGATGGAGTTTATGCGATCAGGTTTAAAGTTCCATTAAATTCCAAACAAATATGTACTGCGAGCCGCAATGGACATCCCTGTGTCGATCACATACGTCAAATTGAACTGTCATCCGAGACTATTTGTTCAGTTTTAAGTTTGATATTTTACAATATGGATCGTTTAACAATTACTGAACGTGTTAACATTGTGAAAACTTACTACAAAAATAGTGATTCTGTAATAATAACGTTTCGTGCATTACGACAAGATTATGGTCGACATCTGTGGCAACTAAGGTGGAACTCTGAAACAATAGGTAGATGGACCACCAGGCTAATCAGAGACATTGCTGAATGGACTGAGCGAAAACACGACGAGATATATTATTACACCACACAGTTCCTAACCAGACATGGATATTCTAATGCATACCTACACAGGCTGCGGAAAGTAGACAATACGACGTTTCAATACCGCGACTTACTGGTAGACACACTTTCTTTGCGTGTAGCAGATGGAAAGCGGAAAGACAGCACCTGAAGTCGGAGATAGGTTATATAGTATCTCCTCCGAAAATATTATATCGAAGATGATCTCTAGTGAATGTAGCTGGAATCGAGTATCATCCTTTATCGAAACCTTGCTGAAAACCAAGAAGAGAGAAGAAATCCAGAACAGGAAAGCTCAAACACTCGCCACGGAATGCGAATAACATACGGCGGTTGGGTGGTTGAACATCAGTGTATGAATGACCAATGAGCGATTAGGCTCATTTTTCACTCGGTGGATACGTTACGAACAACATTCTCGCAAATGGGGAAAATGAGGAAGGTGCTAGGGTCACCATCCATTGTTAACCGAATTTTATTGGATTCAAATCGAAGAAGGTGCCACATCGTCATTTAAATTTACTTTTGGAAGTACAAAATGGATGACCCTGTAAATGCAATATATACGAAATCCTTTTTGCATTAAAGCATGCTGAGTAATGAAATCCAACAGTGAGCTCTCGTGTCAACAAAGACAGTGATATCTGGGGATAAACTGCACGAAGTGCTAGCTAAACTTCCAAATTCAACATCGACCCTCTGGGGAGGTAATACAAATTTTCTATTCATACAAAGTTCATTTGTTCAAGTTTTGAAATGGAGGATTGCAAATTTGAAATAAACTCAATTTTACTGGAAGTCACACTGACAAAGCTGATTGCCTTCTTCATCTATAGATCATGACTGACGGTAGCAACAACCTAGATGTGACCAGCAATTTTAAAAGAACTTTACCCAAATACGCGACAGATGACAGGATATTGCTGATGAGTTCGAAATGTTGAAATGCGTTTCTGAATTTCAAAGATAACAAATATTTTTTAAATGTAACAGCAAACCTCCAAGTGTGCACACAACCTTTGGTATAAAGAAACTAAAAATAAAACAAGCAGAACTGGCAGCAAATATGATTGGAGCGTTTCCTAATAGTTGATCGAAATTGGCGGCTAGAGCACGAAATAACTATCCTTTGCATGTATTGTCCAAACTGATATTATCCGCAGAAATAATTTTGCTATCAATGTGCTGATTAAAGAATAACTAAGCAGTCAGTTTGAGTATTTTCTATCTCAATCGCATCTCTAATGATCAGGGCAATGAATTAGTCACAAACAAGTCTCTCCGATTAAACGGTGATTGCGGAGGAGCTGATTAACAGTCCATCTGTAAGAAGAAATTTATTGGAGAGTTGAAACACAGACAAAAAAAAAAACCGAAATCATGTGTTCAGATAGGCCTGACCTCCAAGGATAGAAGAAAAATCAAAGAATTCCAACAATGGGAACAAACAAACTTACATTGAGTCATTCTTTCCACAAAATGTCGTCTCAAGATAATTGACTTTGACAAGCAGAACAAAAACATTATCAAGAGTCTCATCATGATAACGTTGGTAAATCATGCTTTCGACCAGTGAAGCGCGACCAACGCAACACAGTAATCTTGGCCATATTTATGTTTATATTATGTGTACCTGGCAACCCTGCCCACAAAAAGCAAACTCCAACTATCTGCCTTCGAAATTATTTTGATAAACAACGCGCGCTAAATACGTGTGATAAGGAGGGAAAGTACGGACGTACTATTTTTGGGTATTGAAGCTACTCGACATAATCTGTCGTTCTGAAGTCCACAGATATGCTCTAACTAAACCGAAATTAGTGCACGATCGCCTGCAATCGGAAGAGAATAGTCCAAAGTGCATTCGAATTCCAACTCAACCAGCTGGTGGTGATTTAGGCCGCCACTCGCCCAAATAAAGACAACCCCACTACGAATACTTTTGAAACTCACTGTATTGATTCTTTGGTTTATTTCTTCTATAAATTTGCAAGAGGCGAGGGGATTCTTTTGTTGATTATTATATCTTCTTCTTTTTTTTTTTTTGTTGATTTGAGAGGAAAATCACAATTTGATGGCACCACAACTAGAACAATGCCTATAGCAATTCACGACACTACTACTGCACAACCGATTAATTTGATTAATATTAGTGCGGGGGCACATACTTTGCACTCGCACTTCTCTTTAACTATTTATTTCTATTACTATAACTAATTTTGATGTTGCTGTGCTGTTGCTGTTGATTATTAACGGAATGTACTGCTCCCGTCGAAATGTCTTCCTCTCTGGAGGTTCTTAACTATCTGCGTAGCTTTCAGGACGTACATTTGGGGATTTCGCTACACAACACAACGCGCAAATCACTTGTATTTCACACAACACAACACAACACACCGAACAGAACCAAAAGATTAATGAAATTTTGGGAAAATTATCTTCCCCTCACTTGTTTTGGTATTTTTAGAAGGCACACATAATCGAGAATGCACTTGCTGCTCGCTTGTTGATAATAGAATCTAACCAATGACACACGACGCGACCGAAAACACTTGTTCTCCAGCCTCTACAATCGAACTGTAGAGATTCTAGAAAAATAACAAAATAGAAAAAATAGAAAAAAACACGAAAACTATTTGGCACGGAGCGAGTTGCTTGCTCTCTTTTCGAAAATTTCCACTTTTCTGTTGCTACTCGCTGAAGTTAAACAGAAATTACGTCGTTGACGAGTACGAGTAGGAGAACGACTACGACAACGACAGCTACGAACTAAGATACGAACGTCCTCAATTCGGGCAGCGTAAATGACAGCGAAGACGACAAAGTGGTTCTGGCGAGCTACCGAAGCGCCACAGATAAACAGCTGTGCGTAGAATTATGGAATTGGTTGTTCACTTAAACTGATACTAATAAACTGATATTGCTACTGCTGCTGCTGTTGCTGATGATGATTTGATGATGTGATGATGTTGTCTCTGTAGCTGATAGTGGTTCAGTTGTATATACTTTGACCACGATAATGGGGTGGCTTTGGACTAGGACCACGACAATGACGACGACAATTATGACCAAAACGACAACCAGGACGACGACACCAAAGAGTTCGAGTTATATTGTGACTGTAAGAGAAATGTCATTCAGGTCGAATGTTTTGATTTTTTCTTCTTCGCAGAACACTTGATTATCGCTGTTTACATAAATTCCGATTGTGTTATGAGAAAATATTCACAATTAAGTACGTATACAAGCACTGCGAAGTTTTTGAAAAATGTTTTAATGCTTGTGCAGCTATTTCAGCTGAGATTTTGTTGGAAAAAGTTGTTTGGACAAGTTCACTTTTGGTTTAGAAAATGAAGTTTCTAATCGTTTTTGTTTTTTTTTTTTCTGGTATTTGAGTCAGTGGATTGCTCTACTACAATTGTTATGAAATACTTAGTTAGTAGAGGCATCTAGGGGGTGATAGTAATTAAATTCTGATAAAATATACTTTAATAAATACTTATATGGAATTTATCAATAGAAAAGAAAGTTATTTATATTTTTTACCATATGTTATATTAGAAAAAAATTATAAAAATAAGCATATACAACTGTGAAGCATGTTTTTCTTGTTTCTTTTGAATCTAGTACAATCTAGAAGTGTCAAATCACAAAGAAAAGTGAAAACCTGATAACAACGACAGTCTTGGCGAAAAAATTTCAATCATTTTGAATTCTTGTTTATTCATATTACTTTATTTCTTCTTTGTACATAACACTTGTAATGAGAACCATTGGTTTTGGTATCACTCCTGATACTTATATCATCATCATAAAACACAAAGTGGAGACTATTGGAAGATGCTAGAGTTAAAATGCAGCTTGGAATATCACGTGGAAACAAAAGAAAAACCTCTTGTAGAGTCATAATTATAATTGGCATTTTCTGATATTTCGACAAAAAATGCTCGAAATATTCCATCACTATATAAAGGCCTTCAGGCAGGACCGAAAGACCTCTGTTACCGATTTGAGCTTTGTTGAAGACAGATCGTTTTACCATGACGACGAATTACGGCAGACATTAAGACCTTCGCTGCACTGACCTTGTCATACCATACAAGTAGATGGCTTTGATTATGGTCGCCGAGAAGCATATCGTGGATTTACTTGTTACTTGTTACTTGTCTATCAGTTCCAGGAAACCTCCTGAGTATTCAACCTCGTGCCGATTTACGATTGGGCACACCAACACCACATACCAGTTACATATCGCCAAACTTGAGCGACAAAACATCTCCAAACTACTTATTAAAACAGGAAGATATTCCCTTATCCATCTCTTCAGTCATAGAATTGCTGGCTTGCAGAGTAATAAAGGCGTTTGAGTAAAATTTGGGACTCTGAGCAGGAAGTGATTAGGAATGATAATCATCTGCCTGAGCTGACACTGGCAGATGCGTTAACGGCCGAATGTTGATAATGATTTCTGGTTAGATGAGCTTGCTTTGTAGTGTCTTAAGTTTAAAAGCATCGAATGAAGGAGAGTTGATAGATTGAATAGCGTGTTGAATACCTATTCAATTCCAGTAGTGAAGTGTTCCACCATAAACCTCTCATAATCGAAATATCGACTGCTTTTTTCCTCCTTCCATGCTGTAGTGAAGTTGGTTCCATTGTTGCTTCTGAGCCTTAGAGAAACTCTTCTCTCGTTGACGATATTGTGTATGCACAGAAGACTGACGTATATTGAAGGGTTGAGAGGCAATGGCCTTGCTATGACCCAAAGTGAGGATTACTGGTCAAAAATAATCGAGAACCGTGTACGTAAACGATCGGACATTAAACACACTCTCGGCTTGGCAACTCGAAAACGGCATAATTATCAATTTCGTCTCGTTCGTTTAATTGTGTTCATAGGATGCTGGTGTTAAAAACATTTGTCTTACTTCGCTGACAATTGTGTCATTATTTTGGTGGCGTATGTGACGATGTAAGCTGTCCACAAGTAGCTTTGTAACTCTGTGGTTCTTGGGCAAGCTGATTGGGCGTCTGGTGCCAAACAGTATCGTCCTGGCGTCGCATCAGTGGTTCATTCATTTGAACTTGTCTCTTGTTATTTGTTTACCCGAGTGCTATCTCTTCACCGCTTCCTTAAGAACTTCCCCGGCTGTAGTGTTCCATGTATTTTTGGGTTTTCCGCTTCTCAATTGTCTTTTCTCTTCCATGCGCACTCAACGTTCAAACCATCTAAGTTTCTTTTGCTTTTTAATATCTCTTTTCTTTTCTTGTCTAATCTCCTGGCTCCTATAACTCTCCTGAGGCATTTCATCTTCATAGCCTGTATTTGTTTTCCTTGTCTTCCTGTGAGTATCCGGCTTTTACTTCCGTGAAGCACAGCACAGCTAAGAACATTGATTAAAAACGGATATTTTTGATCTTTATGTGGTCTCGTTGTGGTTTAAGATTTTTTTCTTTATTCTGGGTACAGTCTATTTGCCGCTGTTAACCTCACCATCAATTCTGCCCAGCCACTCATGTGTAAATCTTTGCACTGGCTCAATGATTATCCAAAACCTTTACACTCTTTTGCATATTTTCTTCACTATTTGTAAACTGCACTGTCATTTGCAAACGCACATGATTGAAGATGTTTGGTTGGAGGTGTCTATAACCGACTCTGTAGCTTTCTATCCTTTCTTGGCATCGTCGATTGTGGAGATAAATAGAAGGGGGCTCAACACACTACCTTGTCTCACTCCTTCAGACGTCTTTAGTTTATCTGACTATACATTGCATGTCCTTGCGACATGCTTTTTTGATTACACGTACAAGTCTTTCCTCCGCCTTCTTCCTTCTAAGACTCTCCCAAATCTTTCCCCTGCTATATCTAAGAACTATTTTTCAACTCATTCTCTTAGCCTGGTCTCTAGGATGATCTCGTATACTTTAAGAGCTGTCGTAAGGAGCGTTGTTCTCGTTATCCTGGAATGGAATATTTTCAATCTTCTGGAATAATTCCCCTTGTTCAGGTTTCTCCAATATACATAATAAGTTCCGGAGTAACCTTATCATTATCCGAAGCTTTTGCGAGTTTGATTTTCCTCAGCACTTTTTGCAGTTCTTTCCTGATGATAGGGTTTTCCGCGGTAATGTACGAATTCATTGTTCGAATCTACGCTGAAGGTGAAGTTAAAAACGTTTCAATATCGATCGATATCGATCAAACTGAATGTGCCGGACTCTGAAGGTAAACGGGATTCGCCATCATACGAGTATATGATGTAATTTTGGTGGATGAGTTGCTTGTGAAAGGTGTGGTTCGTGAATCAACGTCCAACTACAGATTGCAATGCGTCATTGTAAAAGATGGAACGGTTCGGATGTATACAGACTATAATCAGCTTAATCCGATTATAAAAAAGGAGTGAATGATCAGTCAGTCATCTCCGTGGGAAGAGGTATTTTTCTGTTAAGGATATTGCTATTTGACTGACTGTTTTCAGATTTACCCAACAGAAGAGAGGAGTACAGACTTTCCACAGCATACCACATTCATAAAACATAGCTTGGATTTGGTCGTATGCCATTTAGGTTAGAGAACGCACTGGTTGGATTTCAAAAACTGATGAACAGAATGGTGTGCCATCTAAATGATGATGAATAGTTGGTCCTTATTTGGATGGTTTAATCACAAGAAAAAGTTGACTGAGTTATCCCCCCGATTTACAATTGAATAAAGACAGATTTTTTAGCTGAGGCGAGAAAACCTCTTAAATAGTCTTGGCATGCTATTGGGACGTGGTAGACCCGCGTTGTATTTATAGAAGTAAACTAACCAAGTTAACTCTGAAACCGGATTGCTGAGCACTCAACAACTTATTAAGTGATAAGTGTTTCGTAATTTGTTTCGCTATTATTTTCTCGAAAGCATTCGATAAGCAAGGTCTAAAATCGGTAAAAAGTAATAAATTAGGTAACCGAAACACTTGAAATTTTCCAAAAGACGGCGATCCTGATTTATCGACTCGTTTACAGCTTCAACATTCTCTTCACGTGTGGTTTGTTTTTATATCGTTGAATCGGCAGAATCTTGGAGTAAATAAGTCGATTTGTTTTTTTTTTTAGCTTATTTATTTGTATAGTTTTTTTTTGTTAATCATTACTTATTCACATTTTTAAATATAAACAATCTAGTTGTCAAAAATTATCTTTATATCAATACAAATTAAATAAGTCGTAAAATTTCCCAACAAAAAAAATTTGTTATCACAAAATAAAAAGCTTCAATCTATTCCATTTCTCGTCCATATGCTGGTGGTTTGCACCTCCACTAAATGTCAACAAAATTCTGCCAAATACCAAATCGTAGCCCCTTGCTCGAATGTTTTCAACGAGCCAGCCATCTTTCCCAATGAAACTGAAAAAGAGTGAAGTGTACCGTGAATTTTCTGCGTTAATTTTGAGGTGAAAATGGCTTTCTAGTTGTTTTGCATAAAGCAAAAAGCGCACCCTGCGTGCTACACACACTAAAATTATCAAAATGCTATCAAAAATAATGTAAGTACAGATTTTTAGCCATTTAAACTAATTTTTAAATTTTACTCCTCACAAAGTGCTTTGATCAAGATATCTCCAATTAGCCGCCATATTTGTTACTTGTTGGCGAAAATTTCTTTCAGAGAACCTCTGCGGTTTGCTAAATATAAAGAAATATCCTTTAAGCGTAAAGGATTTCGATGGTTCATTTGCAAATCAGGCCGCTCGACGCTAGAGCTATAGTTTCCATTTGAAAATTTGCAGCGTCATTGTTCGGTTTTCCTAGAAATTTGGATGACGCAATCGACTACGAATGCAGTATCATTCAATTAAATTGCGAAAACTCGCTCTCTATGCATCAATCCAGAAATCTAGCAATCACGGGCTTTTTTGTGACGCTTTGGACTTCTTTTCGTGGTTGGTTAGTGGTTATACAGGTTGGTTAGAAAAAGTTGTTTAGCAAATGTTTGGCTGCGGAATTTTGTTGCAAAAAAAAAAAAGAGAAGAAGAAAAGAAACTGCAGCCGTTGTGGCATTTCCCAAACTTTTGAAATAAAAATTGACTTGCGTCAAGCGCAGGTTGTGCGTTGTTTACTCGTTTAAGCGAGGGATATCTGTTCGTGGGGATCTATCGCACGTGCGCGAAGCAATCAATGGAGGGTGAACGGATAGAGGATTGTTTTGGTTGATGAGTGGGGAATTTTATAAATATTTGTGTGTCATCGAAGCGATTTTAGCAAAAGTGAATATGTGTTGCTCGTGTTGAGGTAGTTCTGTAGTACTCGTACTATTCAAAAATGAATGTAGATAGTGCACTCATACTCTTATTGATGAACTAGGGGAGATAAGGCAACCTTATTGGAATGACCCAGCACATTTAGATGTTGTTTCAATTCACTGAATTTCTGTGGGATGTACGCGTGCTGAAAACAGAACAATTTGCTTGTTGGAAACGGAAGAGTGACTAAGTGCTATGTTACTGTTTTGTATAAATATACTCAGACTCGTATATGCGTTGCGTGTCAGTTCTGGCTCCTTATAATGTTTTCTAAAGGCTGTCAGGTCTCACAAAAAATGTTGGTTTGCGGAAAGTGGAGGAACACTGATAGAGCCGCGTCGACTTATTCGTGGCATTAACATTTTTTTTTGTTGGTATTATCGCTTCTTTTGAATCACGTTCTTATCGCATAGAGTTCCAGACTGTTGCGTACTATACGTGAATTGTGACCCAGCGTTTGGTGTGGTTTTGGTCGTTGTCTTATTCGATTTTTTTTTTTTTTTTTTGCAGACATTGGATGTCGTGATCGTACTTTGCTTGCGCATGTGTCTCTCAAGGTGATGCTATTTATTACCTTGTCTTCTTTTGTTTGAAATATTTACGATTTTTTGCGAGTAATTCACAGACCCTCAAGACCCCCCTTCACTGTCTTTGGCGAGATTCAACGTTCCTATGTTCGTGGGCAGAATTGTATAGATTAAAACTTAATGTTGGGCCTTCAGTCTTGCGTTTGGCAAGAGTGATTCTTTGGAGAAATTTTGCTATGACATTGAGGTCTAAACTAGGCAAATTAGATTAATCATATCTTTATTAGGTGTCTGCTGTGACGTTCTGTCTGTTTTGAAGTGCGTCTAGAGTTACTTGAGTTTTCCACTATGATGTCAACGTTTGACGTGGCTACATATCACCTCTTCATAAAAGTCGGTTTCTATGCCAGTTCACGCTGATTATGTGGGACAAAGTCATCGCAATTCTCTTGGTGGTTTACAACACAGCCTTAGTATTTGCATTTTTCGCATTATAATCGTGAAACTCGCTCGAAATATATGTCAGCAGCTGTTTTAGGGGTTATGGAAAAGCTACACTGTGACCTTAATATGACTGATTCGGTCAAATGACCATTTCTCGAGTTAATGGACATCTGTGGTCGTTTTACAGCATTTTGAATTGTTGCTTGCAAAACATCTGACTGCAAATTGGTGATCCCTTCTTAATTGTTGGCTTTCTTGAAAATTTTGAAAGGTTTGCAATTTGTTGTGGTTCACGCGATATTTCAAACAACCCAATGAAGAAGTCTGACGGCAATTCAAATTGTCAAAGTGATAGATCACATGGCTTGGAAATTGGTGACTCAAAATCTCCAATTCAGCAATATTCGGGAATAAAAATTCGTTTAACATCTGTCATTAGCGCTCACCCGTTATTGTTCCGGTGCTGCCGAGATGCCCCCGTCGTTTTCCTTAAAATGTGAATCGCGACATATGCCGACGCCCTTCTGTAAAGCCACACTTCCTCAAAAATTTTAGTTAGTTGGCCATAATGTCTTACTTCTATTGCCCGAGCTGTAGCTACCAGTTTCTGTGCCCCTTTTTCTTTGCAATATTCATAGCCCAGCGTAAGACGCATACTGTCGGTTTTGCTATTTCCCGTGTATACGTACATTTTGTTTAAATATAACTGGGACTGAGTCATTAAGAACAACACAAGTAGATTAATCAACAAAATTTATTTGGCTCTATTTGTAGCGGTAAAATTCTTCCAACGAACAATCGAGTCGTTCATACATTTTGTAAGGGTATATGGTACTTCAAGATCGCCATCAATTTTTCATTTATGTTTTAAATCGACTGGGTCAAACGATGTGGTAATTTGAGTTTCGGAAATAAAAAGTCATAGAGTGCCATATATACGAGGGCGGGTCAATAAGTCCGTGACTTTTGGATTAAAACACAGATTTTTTGATAAAAAAATAATTTTATTTTTCAACGTAGTCTCCCTTGAGCTCTATACACTTTGTCCAACGCTTCTCCAATTTTTTTATCCCTTCCAAAAAAAATGATTTGTCGAGGTCCTCAAAATAGGCCTTTGTTTGCGAGATGACTTCATCATTGGAGTCAAATCTTTTTCCACCAAGCCATTTCTTCAGGTTTGGGAACAAGAAGTAGTCGCTCGGAGCCAAATCTGGAGAATAGGGTGGATGAGGGAGCAATTCATAGCCCAATTCATGGATTTTTGCCATGGCAATTGCACATGCGTTTGTGGTCGACTGTGAGCAAACGCGGCACCCATCTTGCATCTTCAGTGCTTGTACGGCCACAACGAAATTCAGTAAACCACTTTTTTACCATTGAAATCGATGGTGCAGAGTCCCCATAGTACTCGTATTTATCAAGCTTAGCCTTGGTCTCGGTAATGTTTTTTTTCGCAAGAAATAATGCTTAATAAGCACACGAAATTCACTTTTTTCCATTTTCTCCTCAAATTAGTGAGTAGTCTGATAAAAAAAAACTGTCAAACACAAACTAACTGACGCAGCAAGATTAAATTTTGACAGGAGTCAACTGACAGATGCCTGTTGACAGGAGCAGTGTTGCTGTTTCAGTAAAGAGGTCAGAAATTCAAAAAGTCACGGACTTATTGACCCGCCCTCGTATGATGAATACGGTGCTTGTTCGGTCGACAAGCGTCTCCAGCCAGTTCGATCTTTGTTAGTGGCTTCCAATTTCGCACGCTAAGTTACCTAAGGTCGCCTTCGACTTGCGTGCGCGCCCTGAGTGTCGGCCTTTCTCTACCGCGTTGTTTCTCGGAGGCGGATTCAAAGACTTTAAGGACCGGAGCGTTGGTGTCCATCCGCTCTACATGGCCCAGCTATCTTTGCCGATCTTCACTATTCAGGGTAAGTCGATGTCGCTGCATAGTCTGTACGGTTCGTCATTGTCTCTATAGATGCTGTCATACGCGCCCTTAATATTGGTAAATAGATAGTGTGTATCGATCTGAAGCTCATATCTCTCTCCAAGATCTGCCGTAGTGTGCATGTTTGGCCGATGGTGGATTTTCCTGGCCTAAACACTGATATAGACCCATCAGGTTGTTGACGAAAGGCATCAGGCGTTCACACAAACGGCAGTTAAGATCTTGTATGCGATATTACGAAGACTGATGCCTCTGTAGTTGGCGCGCAGTTCAGAGGGTCTCCTTTTTTAAGGATCGGACAGAAAATGCTGAGATTCCATTCATATGGCATACTTTCGTACGACCATATTTTACAGGTGAGTTGGTATATGCTCCTTTCCAAGTCATCGCCTGTCGCTTTGAAGAGTTTGGCAGTCAAGCCTACTACTCCAGTAACTCTGTTGAACTAAAGCTTGCTGCCTTCACTTCAACAAAGTTGGGTGGACGGAATTGTTGGTCAACAGGGTTAATTCTGTTTGACAGCGGTATTTGGTTCGTCATCGTCGTTATGCAGTCTGCAGAAATGCTCTTCAAATGAGCATCGACTGCGGCTCTACTATGATGTTTCTCATGCTCAAAGTGCTTACTTTACAAATAGTTGCTCAATAGAGCTCCAGAAAAGATATGGAGCTGTTGCTAGCGTTCTCAAAAACAAATATAGGTCCTTTGTGAAATGTCATAACTATAAGGCCCTTAGCTATTTGTCTTCCTAATTATAAGTTCAACATACTTTTATATTTTTAACTTGTTAAAACCTTCCTTGTTGTTTTCCTTTATCACTAAGCTTAATTAGGAATTATCATTTCCATTTCTCTTAAGATTTTGGTTTTCACCTTGGATCGTTCATTGTTTTTTTTTTTTTTGTATGACGACGCAGCACCCAAAAGGATATTTATGGCTTTTACATGATGAAGGAACTAGATTTCTGTCTTCTGTTGTAGTTTCAACTCTGTTGTCTGCTTGTTTCCTTTTTTAATTTTTCCTCTGACATCTTAGGGCGCCTTTCTATAATAATGGTATGAGCTTGTCAGGCAGACATTCTTTAATCGCTTGTTAAAAAATATTGACACGAATTTACAGCATCATCAGGTAAGGTTTAAGCATGCCCTTGACATTCTAGATTCAAGAAAGTAAAAATTAAATATTATGGTGGCGGTGGCGCGATGGTAAGCTCATGCAGAGAGTCCATGGTTCGATCGCCGGCATCACCAACAATTTTTCGAATCGTCATCACCCTTTCGGCGGGCAATGGCAAACTCCTGAAAGTAAAATTGCCTATGCAAAAACTTCTAAGGTGTGCCGTTCGGACTCGGCGATAACCGGAGGCCCCATCTCAGATGTGACAAAAATGACAATGTGAGCAACACAAATGAGTGTCAAGAAGCTAGGCCGTGGCCCATACCGGACTGCCAGCGCCACAGTGGTTTTTTTGTTTTTTTTAAATCTGCTTTTACATCTTGAGAAAAGTTTGTAAATTGTCATTTTCATTTTTCAGAAGACCCATTCGACTGTTTTATGACAGTCAATGAAACGAAAACGGGACTGTCCTTGTAATGTTAAAAAAAAGTGCTTGATTGCAGAAATCGGATACATTCTTCCTATTCAAGATGTGCAACGTTTTTTGAGGATGTGAAAAACTCGAGTTTTTCTATTGCTCAGCTCCAAAATTTAACTGCTTAACTTTTGGAACGTTAATCAGAGATTATTTCTTCTAAATGCTTGCCACGTACCGGAAGGTAAATTAATTCATTCAGTGTGTGTTACCACTTGACTTAGTAATACATATAATTCGGTTAAGTTTAACAGCCAAACCCTTCTCAATAGCGTACTAATGGCATTCTCTACAGATGGCCATACCATTTATCATAGTTTAAAAGTACTTAAGGTCTCGAATAATTCCCTGTGGTTGGTCTTTTTCCGTCAGAGACAATGTTTTTTTTTTTTTAAATTATTAATTAATTTTTCGGTATTTGTGCCGTCGTTTTTTTTGTTTTTAAATTTTTAACTTATCACACTTATGCCAAAATGCTCTGTTACGATCTGGTGTTATAGGCGTGCCCAAGAGAAAATTCGGTTATGGTGCGAGAATAAAGAATCTTGAAAGATCAGAAACCTTTCGGCAAACCTTTTTAGTCGAATTTATAGTTTACGAGCAATTATGAACAGTTAAAATGTCTACCAGAACCCGCAGATAGAAGAGCAATAGTGCTTGTGAAGACAATTATTGTTGTGTCTTTTGTTATTACGTAAAAATAAATAAGCATGCAAATATAAGTGCGCTGGTTATTTATACAATATATGATGTTTCTGTGTCATTGCTTTAAATAATTTTTTGATACGAAATCTGCAATCAATAGGCACAAAGGAAGTTATATAAAAATTGCTTTTGTTGATGGCTTTTACAATTTACAATCTTTATCTATCACTTCTTTGTTCGTTTTATCAGTCAGCAATGTAATGTTACTTGTTTCATTATCTAGTAAGAACTAGTTCTGAGTAGGGCTTGAAGTATATTGAACAAGCTCCTTGTACTTTGAGTACCTTAAGACGTCTTATCGTTGATCTCAAAATTGATATTTGTCTTTGTCCTTTACTAAATCTTCATGTCAGACTTCTAAAAGTGTTCCTAACGTATCGATTTCTATTGTAGTCGATTTATGTCTGCTCGTCAATCATCATTATCTCGATTGTTCGTTGATTTTTTTGTATTGGTGTTTTTAATGAAAACGAGGGTTTCTTTTTTTATTTGAATCGTTTCCGACGTACAGACAATTAGAAATCACTAATATGGGCGGCATATTTCAAACCATTTGTAAAGTTGTTTCTTTATTGAAAAAGTAAATGTTAAGAAACGAAATATGTATCTTGTACGATTGTTTGAATGTTTACTACCTTTAATCAAGTGGAGATGACTTGAGACTTTCTTGATTGCGTTGTCCCTCTAGATTGAACACGAAAATTACGCGGAGCGCATCATTGGTTTATCTCATAGGTATGTGTTATATTTTGGCTATTCATTGCAGCTTTTTCGCAGTAGTTTGACTAAGTCGATGTCAAATATTAATTCGAACCTCTATCGACGTAACCAGAGATTGCTGCTTTAAATGGAGAACATAGAAAACCCTTGATGCGTTCATTGGTGGCCAAATGCTGACCGTTTTTAAAAACCGGATAAAATAATCATACAGAAGTTCAGTAAATGCTTTTATCATTTCGAGTATCAATTTCCTGTCTTTCTATTACATGTACGAACGCTATGTTTCTCTCAGAGTTTTTAGCAATATACGACAAAAGCTTTATCATATACAAATCTCTGCTCATTATTTCAGATGAGGAACATCTAAACAGTTTAATATTCAGAGACAGGCAACAGAATCACGGTTGATGGTGTTCAAACCTCAATTACTAGTAAAGATCAGATTAGTGAGGTTTAAAATGATGTCCCAATATTCCGTGGTTGAACGTTTTGTGACCAGTCAAGGGGATCTTCCGATTCCGAACGGAAGAAAGTCTAAGAAAGTCTCTCACTTTCGCAGTATTGTCATTCTTCGAAGAAAGGGTGATGGCGTCAGGAAAGTTCACTTCTTATTCTGCTGTTAGGTGTTAGCCAAGTTTTGAATCTAAATTCCTTGCTTGGTAGATGCCACTTCACTACCAAAGACACTAAAAAATAAGTGATAGCACTTATTGCAGATGGTTATATGAGTAAGAAACTGGGACGACTTATGGAGTGGAACAACTGGAAAAAAAAAACTGCGTACCACCTGCGCTTGCCCCAAAAAAAAAAAAAACAACAAAATTGTCTTTAAATGGAATAAGAGCCCAATATGTACTTGTTTAGTGTGGTCCGGACCATCCTGCATTTGTTATGGATTGTCGTTCGGTCTGTAGTTTATTTATTAAAACAACATTTACGTATTTTCAAATCGGAATAATGAACCTGCAATAAATTTCGGCGCTTGTGGAAAAGAGCTTATGGCTTTCTGCATCTTAGACAAAAAGAGACTTTATCACCATCAGCCAAGACACAAGCCCATCCTTATAAATTGACAATACAAGCCAATCGGTACAGGAGATAAATCTTTACAATATTTCAATGGTCGATATTTTTTTTAAAAAACTTAACACGCAAGAGGATATGACTACTTTTAAAATGCGCGAGCACGTTTAGTTTTTCGGAAAGGGATGAGAGAAAGAGAAAGATCTTTGGGCTCAGTGGTTATTTCGGTCCATGGGTGGCATCCAACATTTAATGGCGAGACTTATATGTTTACATTGACTTGTTGTTGTATTTAAGTCAATCATTCATCTCACTTGATTTTAGTTACCTGAAAAACAATTTCTTTCGGGCGCAGTTGGGATTGAACACCGAACCCTCTGATTGAGAAGTCAATGCACTACCACTTAGCCACGGTCTATCCGAGGCGAGATTAACTACAATCAGAATCCAACTATCAAGGCAAAGTTAACGTTTGCTAAGTTGTTTTTGGTATGGAAAAGCAATGAAAAGCTTAACGAACTAGATACGATCAATATTGTACTAGTATCTTAAATGTAGATGAAATACTCAGAAAATTCCCTCTTTATCGTAAGAAAGCTGCAAAAGTTTTCTCCAAATCGTTTGCGATCGGTGATCGACTGAGACATACTTAACCTAAGACACACCTCACTGAAAGAATAAAAAGATGACTCAATCCACTTAATGGGCAATACAACATTGCAAAGTTGACTCCATTCATCATTTTTCAACAAAAAGAATTCTTAAAAGGCATCGGAAATATCGTAGCGGGCAAGAATGTTACGAGAGTCACATTTTGTTCAACTATTTCTTATGCTGCTGTGCACTACTATAGACTCATGGACTGAGGACATTTTCCTTCTTTCTCTTGGTGTTCTCTTCGAATTTTTAATTTTTAACAGAACCAGCTGTGACAACATTCGTTCTTGGCCATTAAGAGCTCAAAATGTGGTCTTATAAATTGTGTTGTATCTCGTACTGAGAATTGGGTTTCTTGAATCATTTGCTCCAGTTTTTTGGCATGACCGAGATTAAACAAATTGAATGCACGTTGATTTGTGGTAGGTCCAACTATCTTTTAATGGACAACTCCTAGGCCTTCAATAATGTTTTTGACTATCTGTAGGATGATCCTGTAGTGAAATATGTCTGTAAAAGATTCCTAAATTTGCTAATTTAAGAGGAATAAATATTGTTGTCAGCCAAAATCCATCCCATCGAACAAAATTCACTCTTAAGTCATGTAATCATGGACGATTGTTTCACTGGGATAGATTTGCTCAACATTAGCCATATTTGAAAGTACTCGTAATGCGTGAAAAATAACAGAAACCTCTGTAACAAATGTTTTTTTTTTTTTTCTCTTTATAGTGCCACCATGGCGCCCCTACAACAACCAAGTTTACCATCAGGATACGACTCCGCTTTCTTCTTTAAAACATCATTTATATCATCTTTAATATCGGACTTAAATTATGATTCCGAAAGGTTTAACAATGGAGTCGTTAGCTCTTCCACAGGATTTATACTGGAACGGCAAAATGGAACCAACATCGCCGCCCAGCAGCGAGCTCTTTCCGACTTCTGAGTCGGTAGAGACTTGGCTATTAGAAGATAACTTTGCAAATGGTATTATCTCCCTTTGAATTTACTTTTACAATCCATTTATCTTTATTAAAATGTGTTTTTCTTGCATTTTAGATATTTTATTCGTAGAACATAAGAATGTAGATATAAAAAATAGTCCATCAGACCTCTGTCATGACTACAACCATGGTGAAGAACTCGTCCTTGAGTTAGATTTCGATGTTAAGGAAGGTAAGTTGCCAACAAAACAAAATAAAAAAACGGCAAATAATTTTTTATTAAAGATTTTTAAGAAATACTTTTCATCATCAACAAACATTGATGGAAATTTATCTGGGCTTAAATTATATAATATCATGTTTGCTAAGACAATTAGACAAATTACTATAAGATGTGTCTTTAGAATAATTAGGCAGATGCCATTCACGCATACACCATTTTTTTTTTTATTTGCTCGTCACGAGCAGAATGATTAATTATTATTAACATGTCATTGGTCATCAAATTAAATCTACTACGTTCTATCCGTTGATATTTGGCACTAAAGGCTTTTTATAGTATCGCTATGAGTCAATGTGGTGATGGCCTTACATAACGAAAGACGAAGACAAACCCAAATGTTTTAGTGTAATGAGTCAGCGTTTTAAATTGGCCATTAGTTACTTGGTAAATATATATAAGAACGTTGCAATGTAAAATAATCTAACCGTTGGAACGAGTTAAATATTAAACCGATAGGTTTACAGGTGGCGCCCGAATTTAAGGCGGCGAAAACTGGGCAATATATGAAATTGGAGTACGTGAAGAAAAATTCAAGCTTTCCTTACATGTAAAAAGCTGATGCCTATATTTCAGAGTACAGAAGCAAAGTAGGTAGTCGAAAGCTTTTGTTATCTTTATATGCATAAAATCATTTTCGAAATATTATTGTCATTCGAATGGTTAAATTATAAATATTAAGAGATGTTGTTGAACATAGATATAGTGTGGTAGTATAAGACTATATATATGCAAATTTGAAAAAGATAATAAGCAAACCGTTTTGCTTGCTTCTTGCCTTTTGTGTTTCTCTTACAAGAAAAAAATAATTCAAGAAAACACAATCATTTCTCTGCCGTCTTACTTAGACCTCTACTCATCGTATTACTATGAGAAATTATCAATGATACCCGCCCGTATTTCAAAATATCCATTCCTATCATAGTTTATCGTCTACTTTGATATGTGTTTCGCTGATTCCACGTTCTCTTGGCAAAGTCAAGTATCACCTTTAAGTGAAACTATTTTTTATAAAGTGACTATGCCTGCATATCTGCCGACCAACATTCTGAATTCTTCTTTGAATTTTATGGCCTCTTCTAATCGACTTCAATAAACAATATCCAAGGAGCATGACGAGATGATGCCTTTTTATGAAACCAGTATGTATTTTGAACAATTTTCTACTCGCTATACTGCTGGCTCGCTTCTTCAATGTATCACTTCGCTTTGAATGCTACTTTGCGTTTAATAATCAGCAATACCATCATGATGACCTTTTTAGGTCTAGTTTTAATCACTCCACTGATCCTATCCCATTATCGTTGGTCGATCAACTTCCAAACGTAATGCATTTTCGCTTTACTGAAAACTAACGACTGGTGGTGGTATTTGAGACTTCAAAAGTTCCAGCAAGACAACGAAAATTATCTGAAATTTGTTTACCAATTGTCACAAGGCCTTCATTATAAATATGCTCGTGCGGTTTTCCTTTTGACTTATTTTCTAACGAAAAACCACAAATGTTGAATTTGGTTTCCAACTGTTCTCTTTTTACTCGCATTAATCGCTGTAGCTGCATTTTTTTCAACTTAATACTCGGACTGTAGTATTATAAAGTTAATATGAGCTTTTTGTTTTATTCTTTCTTTCATTTGAAGTCACCTAAAGCCACGACTACAATTTTGTATATGCAAATACCTAACACGTATGGTACTTACTGCCAAATTTATAATCAATGTCTGATTTGGGCTACATTAAAGAGGTTAAGTGTATATGTTTGGGTTAATACAATAAAAATTTCAATGTTTTTGAAATAAAATGAGGACTGATTCCAGCAGAGATATTGATTCAGTTATTAGGCTAATCTTTAGATATGAATGGGTTTTTTTTTAAGAGGTTCCGGAAAAAAAATTAAATAAAATATACGTCATTGACTTTTGATCCGGGAAATACTTTTATTTGAAAGATAATTCTTTATCAAAATCATTGGAAGATGATATGATAGGAGCAGCTTTAGAAATTATAATAAACCGATGGTATATGTCGAAGTTTGACACGTAACCAGCTCCATGCTTCTTGAATCATATCAAGCTCACGTAAATTTGGAAACAAATGTTCATTTATAATTATTCTGTATTGGTTGCCATTAACTCAAGCTGTGACCCGAGCTACTGCCTTACTGCAAAGAAATAAGCCCCGATTATGTCGCCAGCTTATAAAAACATTACGGTACATTCTATTTTTATGGATGTAATTATTTCTGAATTTTGCTTATTGACGTTTCCTTTGAACCAAAAGTGACCCTTATCGCTTAACATAATTTTTCCGCGAAATTCCTAGGAATAATCTTGGAAAATTTGTTTTCCGACTTATTCCCTGATCCAGAGACCAAATTTTTTCATTAAATAAATCTTTTAATTGTTTTTGCAAAATGTTTTAAGTTTTGGACAGACAAAGCCCAACCTTTTGGGCCTCTTCTTTTAAAAATTTTTATTCCGAATCTAATTTTAGATGCATCTCATAAATGTATTAAAGTTGAAAATAAGCAAATGCAAACTATGGAAATTATCTGAATCCTCTTATTAAATAGACACAGGATATTTTATTGGGTCCACAAGCTCATCGATGTTACTAAAAAAGCACATCGCATGTTAGAACTCAACTAGTGTTCCCTGTCCTTGAGCACATTGCATGTTAGAACTCAACTAGAATATACAGGTGTCATTTGAAAGGGTCTACTAGATTGATTTTTCATTAAATGCATTGAATCTGTTGTCACAAAAAGGATGCTTCTTGGCTTTTAATATCCAAATTCTTGCCATGCTATAGACAGTAGAGTTCCTCGTCTACGATTTGACTTGTGCATGCAAAATAATTGAAATACGTCATCTTCCTTTCAAGAAAATTTATCAATATTTCACACAGAACCACTACTATTTCGTTCTGTCAAAGTGTTCAACAAAGTTAGGAATTATTTCGATATTACAGGTTTTTCCAACAAAAATTGGAATAGTCTTTTATAGTCTGATGACAGAGAAACGATAACACGATACAAGGCTTTGAACTTTATAAAATTAAAAATTTGGGAGAAACAGTTAGAGAAGTTAGAGGTTTTCTTTGTCGTCGTACTTTTTTTTAAGTCATAAAGCCCGTAACTAACAATAATTTTAATTTTACCATTTAGGTGTTGGAAACGCACGAAAGTAAGCCGAATTGAGGCTTTGAAAACCCAATCGGAAAGCCTTTGTATCCACACTGATTGGTATAGTCGGTGCGGTTTTTGTTCAGGAAGCAGACCTTGCAATGGATTGCGCTACTGGACTATGATCAATAAATTTTTATATTTGAAACTTGAAAGTACGAATGTAGGCTATATATGTTTCCAAGATGGCTATGGCGATGGCGATGGCGCGATAGTTAGCTCATTCGACTATCACACAGAGAGTCTGGGTTCGATTCCTGGCTGGGTCACCAACAATTTTTCAAATCGCCATCACCCTTCCGGCGGGCAATGACAAACTCCCGAAAGTAAAAAACCCTACGAAAACGCTTCTAAGGAGTGTCGTTCGGACTCGGCGATAAACCGTAGGCCCCGCTCAGATGTGAAAATAATGACAACAAGAAGCTAGGCTCATACCAGGCTGCCAGCGTCGCATGTGTTGTTGTTGTTTGTTATATGTTTCCAAGAAGATGGTGCTACATGAAACATAAGCGGCAAAATCATTACTAGTCGAATTATTTCTCGAAATGGTGATCAAATTTGGACGTCCAGGTTATCTGACTTGTGTAACACCTTGCGACTGCTTTGTTGCCGATTAAGGCATTATACATTAAACAGTAGCTTTGCTATATATGGTTAATCCGATCCTTAAGAAATATTGATATTTACAACCAGCTCATTATTTATAACCCCTCCATGGTTCATTCAATAATTGGAGTTCTAGCCTAGTTTTAAATTTTGTCGCGAATTGAAAAGGCGACATTTACGTCATTTACTCTGTCTCCCTCGGAATGACTGCATCCTTTTGATTTAACATTGGCTTTCAAATGTTGTGGCTATCCTATTACACCGTTACGCACGGTTTTATTGACTTTGTTGAAGACGCTATGGTATATGATGTTTTCTATTGAGTCTCGCAAGCCCTGCTCTCCGAACCATAATCCAGTGCATCTAAATCCTGCTGCTAAAAAAATTGGAAATACTGACCTCAAGCCAGCCCTTTTTGGATTTCACTTTGTGGTTTAGAGCAGAGTCGCGATCCAGTTGATATATTTAACTCCACTGACATGATTTTGTTTTCCGAGGTCAATTTTTGTGAATTCCTTTACCTTACACGTTTGCAGGGGTCGATTCGTTTGACCCAATTTTCATCGACTCGGCCACACATTTCGGCCAAAACGGCCGCTATTTCGCGTTCAATGTTGGCTCTGTTGGCTTGTTGGCATAAACCAATGACTTAACGTAGCCCCACAGAAAATAGTCAAGTGGCGTTAAATCGCACGAACGAGGCGGCCAATCGACTGGTCCATTTCTTGAGATAACACGCTCACCATACTTAATCTTCAATAAATTGATTGTACGTGTGCTGTGTGGCTTGTGGCACCATCCTGTTGAAACCACATGTCGTCCAAGTCCATATCTTCTGAGCGATGCCCAATTCTTGGAGAACGCCGTGGAATTGACTGATTTGAATCGTTTGCTACGGACGCCTGAACGGCAGCGATATTTTCGACACTTCGACCAACCCGTTGTCTCACTGACACGGCAACATCACACAACAAATATGTAGACTCAAATTTTTGCACTAAACTTATTATTGCCTGTCTACTAGGGCGAGAATTACGACCGAAAATTGTTGCAGTCACCGACTCCGAATTTCGGTAGAAAATTTTTATAATTCACAGACGTTGTTCGTTCGTGTATTTTACCATGATGAAAATTTTGAGCTTATTGAATAAATTGACAGTGACAGTTTGATGATTAGTGAAAGAGTGCGTTCACAAATTAAGTTCATAGTTGTCAAGTCCCTATTGGAAAACCCGATATTTGTATCTCCTTTTCCACTCACCGTCAATGCAGACGGGACCGAAAATCACTCGAATAATTTTCTTCTCGAAGCAGCCAAGAGCACTCTCATCCATTTTTGATAATGTCCATGCCTCTGCGCCACAGAGCAGGACTGGCATTATTAAGGTCTTATACAGGGTAACTAACAACAGAACAACAAAAGAATTCGTTTACCTACTGCTTTTAAAAAGGCACTCTTACAAACGACGCACGGGTGGAGACTTTATGGGATGTCCCTTTTAAAATTTGCTGGAGCGACGGAGAAATTATCCTATTAACGAACATTCTCGACCACCCGGTGACAACCACGCTAGCTTATGCATACTTTGGAGAAGGAACTTGAGTTGTTACCACTGTATTACATGTTGCTGCAAAGGCGGTAAGTTTGAAGCTTTTTATTGTTTTCTGTTGTCGACTCGGCCACTGTGCCAAAGATGTTTTCTTTACTGATTTGTAAGTCCCTGAACACAATTTAGGGATAATATCTTACTCCGAACAGGTTTTGAAGACTTGAACATTTATGCATGCTTATGTTGCTACCCCTCATTTCGATGTAAAAAACAGCTACTTCCGATATACCTGTTACTATTTTAAGTTTTTAGGATCATTCGAAATCTGGCAAGTTAAAAAAGAGCTGTGAATACATCTATTAAATTTTATAAGACTTCATAGGGTGTGATCCATATTTATATAGTGATGATGCAGTCATCATTTTGTGTATTTTTTTTAGTGCATTCACCAAATATGAAATTTGCAATTACAATATAACCACACACAACTACTATTGGTCTACTAGCCGCTAAGTGAAAGCTGCTTTTTAAATGTTCGCTCGAGTGTTTTCTTAAACCAGATTGGTAAAGTTATTGACCTTCATTAGGTTCGACCCTTAGAAACTCGTTTTGTGAAGAAGGTCGGCGTTGTTTTTAATTTAAGTGATAGTAACTATGTATAACGTGCTATCTCGTATCGTTTATGTCAATTCAGAAGCAGCTGTTGTATTTGAGGAACTTTACTTTACTTTACATGTCTCACGTACATCATATCGAAGTTCATTAAACTTGATAAGCCTATCACTGCGTGTATTCAGCGATTCGGCACTATTTACTGTAAAATATAAGCACTTTCCGTCTCTGATGTTCGTAAAGGGCTTACAGTCGCAGATAAATGAAAAACAAACAAATAGCTGACTAAGTTGTTAATGGTACACAATTACGAGGGTATGTAATCAAATATTTGCTTGTCAGAAAATTTGTGAGGGCAAGGTATGCTTACATATAGAGTATACAAATATTTTAGCGAAAAGCAGGCAACCCTGAACATGTGTAAAGACACCACGACAGTTACGTATTTTTGTCTTTATTTTACGGAAAAATGTTATGTATCAGTACGTGTAGTGAGTGCTACAAACCTACGAGTATTTCGACATAATACTAAATACCAGTTCTACTATGCAATAAATAAAACTACTCCCGACTAACAACACCGCTTGCTATTGCTTGCATCCGAAATACCAAAACCTAACCTGACATTATGTTATGTCAGCCAATTTTGTTTTGTCCACTTACTTTTCGGTTTCCTTTTTCCGATAACTTAAACCGTAAAACACACTAAAGTATTCAATTTTTCGTTTCACCCCCTCACCTTGGTTTACAGCTGGAAGAATTGAAAAAAAAAAAAAAAAAAAAAAAAAAACATTCAAATCATGCTTTGTTGCTGCTTTTTATTGATTGGTCATGGCAAGCATGTGAATAGATCAGTGTTCTGCAAGAAGACAACCTTGATACACCCTGTCCACCAGAAGCGAATTTATTGCTCACGTAGAGCTTAGCGTTAAATTGCAATTAAATCGACCAAAGTTGATATAGAATTCTAGAGATTGTGATTTCATTTGTTTTTGTTTACCAATTGGGTGAATGACGACACCAAAAAATGTTGCGTTGTTACACAATTTAAAAATTATTTTCTCTTCACCGAGATGAAGAAGAAATTCAAATCTACAATCATTGCATTAAATCAACGAAATGAAATGAAAAAAAAAGATAGTTTCAAACTTAATTTCAAACCCGGTTAGGTTTCATCCAACAAAGTAGTAAACACGTTTTAGGTAACAAAGTTAACATGGTCTTTGAACTAAATGGCAAATTTTGTGAACAAGTTGTATTGACTTTTTGTTTGTTTATTTTTTCGTTGTTTTGCTTGTTAAAGCTTTTATTTTATTTACCTTTTTGATAGATAGTGAACAGCAACAGAGGTCACGTTTTCGCCAATTGAAATTTTGGTATTTTTCCATAGACTACCAATGGCAAATTCAAAGGTTCATGCAAAAGCTTTTAATAAAAATTGACACAGAAAAAGGTTTTCTATAACACCGATTGGCTCTTTTCTTTGGCAAAATAGAGGTTTACTTCACCTTTCGGCAACAGCATGGAACTTGTAAAACATAAAATGGAAAATGTAGGAAGCATGTTGCGCCCTTCATAAAATTAGTGGTTTTCATTTTGATAGCAAGCATATGGGTTTGATTGGCTTGTAACTGTTATGAATTTAACTGATTATCATACTGGAAAAAGGCCACACCACCAAATCGTGTTCCTATTCAAAATAGTTTTGTCTTTATAAAGCTTCAGTTTTGGAAGTTGTCATAGCTTTGTTGTTCATTAGATTTAATGTGTCAAACGGCTTTTCTGGAATAATAAAAAGATATTTTTGATTATTGTAACCCACTTATACTTAAGGTCATCATTTAGTCCGGGATGGACCTAAACGGCAACTAATTTGTGATTCAGTCTGATTCCTCGCGTCCTTTCTTCTCGACATTGTCTACTTTGTTTCAGACTTATACCAATTAATCCATCTTTTGCAAATGCAAAATTGGAAGTCCTCTAATTTTTTTTGCGCTGTTAATGCCATCACCAGTTTTCGAAATTGTGTCTGATGTTGGTCTGTTGGTCTGTGAGCTTCAAACAATCTGTTCAAGTTTCATGATGAGGGAATCTCATGATAGCGCTTCGTCATTTCTGTGTCTATTTCTTTCCAGCAGTCAATGGATTCGGTGGTTTAATTGAACAGTAGTTTTTCCAAGATCGGCTGCCAAATAAATATGATCTTGTTAACATAGGGTCTCAGGTCCTCACAGATATAATTTTATACGTGGTGTTAAGGATACTGATACCTCTGTTCTGAATATTTGGCAAACGATGCTTGGATTCCATTCACCGAATATATTTTCATTGTCCGATATTTTCTAGATTTGTTGGTGTAAATTTCGACAGTGAGGCCAATTACCCCCATGATTTCATTGTTGTTTAATTTGGATATTGCTACCCAGACACCTCTTTAATAAGGTGGACGTTTTTGCTAGCGATTTTTGTCCCCGTTGAAGGATTTATTCTGTTTTGACATCAAAATCTTGCCCATCATCGTCGATGAAGAGTATAGTAACCCAAAACTTGTGAATACATCGGATACAGTCTGCAATTTGTATTGGAACGCGTGGTCAACGCGTTGGTCAACGTTAAATTCTGTTTACTTATTCTGTGTTTTGTTGTTTAGAATATCAGCTAGCATAGCTTGGCTATAGTATGATTCAAACTCCTTCGTAGACTTCTCTTTTTCCATTTTTTGATGAGAAGTCGAATGATGTCGATCACTATTTTGAAAGTGATCATTCAGTTGAAGAAAGCTTTAGACGCAGTTTAGCTGCCTCTACTTTATCTCTTGATTTGTTTATGCAATTCACAGCCATTAGGACTGCTTGATTGACCACTTAAAAGAAAACCGCACGTTTTCCTAAAGAGGAGTCAAATTAATGCGGTCACTTTCAATTAAAAAGCCAGCCCGATACCATTCATTGTTATTGGAGTCAACTGTGATAATTTGACTGTATATCTTTGCTGGATCTACAATAGTTCTATCTGTCTATTTAGGCTGAATTTTGCCACTCTTAACTTCCAAAGTCCATTGTATGGTCCGGTTTATTTATTGTTATTTTGTATCACTCACAATTTTGTATTATCTTGAGTGGGCCACTTCAAATTGATCGCGTAGGTCGATCTCATCGTTTTGTGTCGTGGTCAATGAAGAAAATACTTGTGACATCTACCGACTGTGTTTTTTTTTTTTTTTTGAATTCAACAAGTAATTTAGTCAACATGCATTTTTCGATTTTCTTTTTCTTCTTTTTGGTTTTTAAGGTTAGATTTATATCTGTTTGGGTTCTACAGTAGTATGACGAGACGGTTTTGTACTGCAAATTCACTAATGTTTTTTAGGTGCTATTTCGCCGATAAACTTGTATTTCTGTAGCGTTTTCATTTTTTTCTACATTGTTGTTGGTTTTCTTCGGCGAATTAATTTGCGTTAGATAACAGGCATTGTGTTTTAACCGCATATGTGTTTCCTTATGCGCTGTGTTTTGTAAGGTATTTCTTTCGTCCGTTTGTAAAGATGATGTTGATTGAATTTTCTGAGCATTACGACTGGGAATCTTTACTTCTTCTATAGATCAGATACTTAAATATATAATTCCATTGATCAACTACCTTGGATTCCGATTTCAAGAAAAATGATTGTGGCAATTTACGCAAATTAAGTAAATGGACATTGCTTATTTCTGCAAAATTCAAAAACACCATTGATTTTCAACTTGAGTTCGTCCTTTCTCTGTCGGGTTGTTGGTCTACGGTTGATGCTCGTTATTACAATTGACTTTCACATACCCCCACGTTATTAGCCTACTCTTTATGACCTATACATTCATGGATATACATATGTATGAATTGTAGTAAAAAAAAAAAAAAAACAGTGAGAGTGGGTTGTACATTTCGATCTTTGAAACTTTCACAAAACGTACCAGACAAACAAATAATCCGATTTGATCAGGATTTTGGCTTATAACGTTGTTCAATTGATCTTGTCGTAGTTGTAAAAGACTTTTCGACTTTGCTTTGCAATTCGTTAATAACAAGTTAAAGAGGAATATATGAGCAATAACAAATGCCGGACACGAGCCAATTCGCTCTTTCAATTTTTTTTTTTATACAAAAAGAAAAAAAAAACACTGAAAAATCTTTAAAATTCCCCGTACCATTTCTTTGCGAAACAATCGTACAGAAAGCTTATTTGATATTCAAAGCAGCTTCAATTGGCCACAAACTTGTTCTACCGGTTTTCGAATTTGTTGTTTTCAAAAACAACAATCCGAAAAAAAAAACATCGTCATAAATTTTATTATTTGCCTGCTCAACACCTAGTTTGCAAATGTAGCTTTTTCTCCTCCTCGTGATTGCGCGAAGCTATGTATAGTATTTCTTAGCTTTAGTCAACACAACTTTCCTATCTCCTATCACCAAGTGATATTCTACGGTAATTTCCTTCCTTTGCTGATCAAAGCAAAACGCAAAGATACTCGTATGAATATACATATGAATGTATATATTTTTCAGCTGAATTTGAATTAAAGTGTGCTCTTTTTTTCATTATTAATAATCACTTATTTGGATTGTGAAGAGCATGACCCGCGACATCTTAAGTGCAAGCTTCTCCTCCATCCATTCACCGCCTGGTCCATCACTTGTTTATTCTTTATCGGTGATATATAGTACATATGTATTTATTTTTAATCACTTTAAAGTTGAAAGTCTTAATTCAGTTAACCATCGATTTGCCTGAGCAACAGCACATACTCATACATACATACATATATGACGATGAAGGTAAATAATAAAATATTTAATTTTTCAAAGGTAAAAACTCATTTGTATGTATGAGAAACGCAACAAATTAATAAATGCCATTGGTGGTTTGGATATGCCACCAAATCAGTACAATGTTTATGCGTATCGATGGCGCTTCTTATTCTTACGTTCACCCAATACCAGTGCCTTGGTGTAATCGTAATCTGTTTACTACCGATTTTCTTTGTTTATTTTTTATTTTTTATTTTTCGTTTGTTCTTCTCGTTGTCTCTCCTCTCAATCACTGAGTGGAGGAGGTCAGTGCTCCTTTCTATATCTTTAAGTTGGACTTAATAAAAAAACGCAACGGAAGCGAATGAAAAATGATCCATAAATGCATTTCGGTTGTATCTGTTGTTTGAATTTTTTTTTTGTTTTTGCGAATTCGAATATTTTTTGTGTTTTTTTCTTCACGCCATCATTTCTGGCCATCTACATATAGTAAGTGCTATTTATCTCTGTTCCTTGCAAAATTGAGATGACACGTGCGGCGATGGAGAACCGAACCGAGAATTCAAAATAAATAATTAAAGGGGGTGTGTTGTAAGAAGAAGAAATGCTTAAATGTTTGGTCAAATGCTTGTGCGTTCTGTGGACGTCATAGATATAAAAATAGGTGTTTAATTTGAACAGATAAGTTTTTTTTTTTTTTTTTTTTTAGGAGGCTGCGACACATGACTGCTTCTGTTATGTAAGTGATGTTTAATTTAAACGAGTCTCTTTAAAACGAGCTGATTAAACGGGTCGTGAGTTCAATCTCTGTCTACGCACTGGCGGCTCTTTATTAAAATTATTTCGGTTAGGTTAGATTGATTTCGCTGATTTTGCAGTTTTTCTTTGTAGAAAGATGCCAGCTCAAACAGAGATCTGAAACAATCATGTCAGACGATCGTGCTAGTCAGATTAGATTAATGTATCAGACTGTATCACACACCTTCTCTTGGAAGGTTCATTGACTGCTGAGGTTTTTTTTTTTTTTTTTATTAAAGATCAATGTCATGATCATTGAAGATATCTCATTTTTCAAAGTTGGTCATTGATCGTAAAAAGATCTTCAAATAGTTGCCAACCGTTATCCCGGAGTCATTAATTATTCGAACGTAGAGCAGTCAAATTTCAAAATTGGCCATTGATTGTTAAAGGGTCGGTTTTTGGTATTTCGTACCCCAGAGTTGTATTTCCTACGCTTTTTTCCACGAGAAATTTTGTTTACTCTTCGTTTTTATTTTCCTTTATCCGAAATAAGCGTATGCCAAAAGGGTGTGTATCAGATTCACCTAGTGTCATGCTTTCTATTGATCACATGATATTGAGTGGAATCAGTTCACAGTGGGATTGTATGTCTTTCTTCGGCGATTACAATCAGCTAATAAAATAGAGAATACAGCGGACCATTTAGCTTTTGGGTCTCTCTATAAAAGATGACTATACTTTCCAAAGTCGTGCTTTCCAAATGCTTGATCTTAAATTTCGGAAAATAGTAATTAATTAATTTTTTCTTAGCGAAAGTGATCTTTTGCTTTAGAGCATTGCTGTTCTGGTACTTAGAAAAAAATCGATTGATAAAACAAGGTGGCCTGAAAAATCACCGAGGAAATTTGCTGAGATATACCACCTTGATCAAAAATCCCGGATCCCGGAATTTATTCAGAAAATTAAAAATACAAATTTATTCATTATTTATTCGACTGCAACACACTTATGCCAGCTGCCAGCGCTTGATCCAATCCTCGAAACATTTTTATATATTCGGTTTTCGGTATGTCCATCAGTGCTTCCTGCAATTTTTCCATTACTTCCTCTCGGCTGCTGAAACGCGTTTCCCGTAGTGTTTTTTTTTTTAACTCGATTGAACAGAAAGAAAACACAGTGAGCCAAATCAGGTGAATTCGGTGGCTGTTGGATGGTATTTGTTGCATTTTTCGTCAAAAAATTACGAATAATGATGGCACTGTTATCCTGGTGCAAAATCCACGAGTTTTCTGCCCACAATTCTGGTCTCTTTCGGCGAACTGCGCCCAAATAATACTCTTTGTTTACTGTCTGGCCTTCTGGCAAAAATTCATGATGCACTACACCGTTGTAATCCATGAAAACCGTGAGCATTGCCTTCTTTTTTGACTGAAAACGACGTGGTTTTTTTGGTCTTGGCTCATTTGGTGAACGCCATTCACTTGCCTGATGTCTGGATTGCGTACTCATAAAACCACGGCTCGTCTCGGATTCAGCCTCGCAAATTATCTCTTTTGCGACGTCAACACGGTCTCTTTTTGGCATGAAATTGAGGTATTTTGGCACCAACTTTGCTGCTGCACGACGGAAACCCAAATCATTAACCAAAATGTCTTGGACGGATCCATAGGCAATGTTCAAGTCCTCCGCTATCTCTCTGATGGTTAATTTGCGGTTATTGTTATTATTGACCAACATTTCTTTTACTTCATCAATGTTTTCATCGGTTTTCGATGTCGATGGTCTGCCACTGCATTTTCGATTGACTCACGACCACTTTTGAACCCCTCGTGCTACTGGTAAACGACCGTTTTATTTAGAGAATCGTTGCCGAAACACTTTTCCAACATTTCCAACGTTCACGCACCATTAAATCTGTTTTTTACGCAAAATTTAATACAAGTTTGTTGTTGCAAATTTAGATTCATTGTAATTGTAAAAAATCGTCAACACACACAGAGATAGATGTACTCTTGGCTACGTAACTTTTGAGGGAATATCAACAACAGATGTACCAACTTAACAGGAACTTTTTGATCAAGGTGGTATATATATTAAACCCTATATACTAATGAGACTCTTTAGTCATGACATGCTCCTACTAGACCCGATGGAAAAATCAACAATCATACTTAGAGATTTGGGGAGGTTCTTATACTTTCGTTTATACTCTTCTGTACACTTGTGTGTAGTCTCTTCATAGAATCTTTAAGTAGAAGATTCGAAGATTGCTTGAAGTCAAATTTCGTAATTGAAATGTGATTGAAGTCTAATTTCATGCGGTTAAAATCATAAGATTCGAACTCGCGTAGCTATACGCTTTTCTTTGACGTTGGAGACAGCTTAAGGTGAGTTGGAGTTGGTCCCAATTGTGTTTGGTACAGACGTCGATCACTGGTAACATTTACTGTATCTTCTTTTTAAGGATTCATTGAACGTAGTTCCTAGAATGATGTCATTAGACGTTTGCCCACCTTTCAAAAGCTTAAATTTTCTTGAACATGTCCCCTCGCGAATGACAAATCTGCTATATCCTGGCTGTTTTTATTCCCTCTAGCATTCTTCACATACGAATTGAAGTGGAAGTGATGTTTGTTTTATAGAAGCGTAGAGTCATTGCTCCTTCTGTCTTCCTGGTTCGCAAGAAATTAGTGATCTGATTTTAAAAATTCGTGACATCAGTGTTCGACTATTTTTTGAACAGGCAATTATCAGGCCTTTTTACATATGTTAAGGTGTGGTTAACGTTTACGATGATATTTCGAGCCACCGTGAAGTCGATTAGTTTCTAATTTTGCACATCTGGTAGATTATGCGTAGATTATGTTTTTTAAGCGAACCGCCGAAGATGCTCCCCTTAATATTACGAAAACAAATCTTAACTTACAGCTTGAGACATTGCTCATATATCTTGGCGGGAAGTTCACGCAAGTTATCTCTTTGACAGAGCCACCCCCTTCCTTTGTTGGATATAAGCGCACATTAATCTAGCTTACGTTGGCGAATTAAGTTTGTATGCAAATTGTATTGGGTCTATAACAAACGTGCGGTTTGCTAAGAGATGGCGTAACTTGTACTATTCCATTGGAACATACATTTAAAAGCTACTGTCATTATACGTCATTTCAGTATCTGTCATTCATTTGAAGCGTAAACAACAATAATTTTTTTTCACTCACTTCACTTCACTTTGTGCCTGAAAAAGTGTTTTTGCGGGGAGTTCTTCTTCATTACTTTAATATGAAGAAAACTGCTGCCGAAAGTCATCGTATTTTGGTAAAAGTTTATGGTGAACATGCGCTAGCTGAGCGAACGTGCCAAAAGTGGTGATTTTGGCTTGGAAGACGATGAACGTCCTGGACAGCCAAAAAAGTTTGAAGATGAAGAACTGGAAGCATTACTCTATTAAGAGGAGTAGCCGAAAAACGCTCGGAATATGCGACCAGACATGAGGTAATAATTTCCCATCATGACAACGCTCGGCCCCACGTAGCTATTCCGGTTAAGAACTATTTGGAAAACAGTGGATGGGAAGTCTTACCCACCCGCCTTATAGCCCAGGCCTTGCCCCTTCTGACTAACATTTGTTCCGGTCGATGCAGAATATCAAAAATTGACTTGATTCATTCTTGGCTGCCAAGCCGGCGCAGTTCTTTTGGGATGGGATCCACAAATTGCCAGAAAGATGGGAAAAAGTCATAGCTTCAGATGGGCAATACTTTGAATAATACTATTTCACATGTTTTTCTTAAATAAACGTTCAAATTTTGAAAAAAAACGCACGAATTAAGTTATATACCCAATAATAAGGCTCTCGTTTAGTTGCCCTATTCTCAAGACTTATTACTTCCTCTGAAGACAAATCTAGTTAATGAATAGTCTCTGTTCTACTGTCTATAACAATCACTATGGTAGATATCCCAGCTCCCAGTTTATTTTCACATCGGTATGTCTTTCACATCCGTTTTGTACTTTTGTATCAAATTGTCATCTATTCAGTTTTTCTCAGTTGGAAAATTGTTTATTGATAATCTGGTCTCTTGTCGTTTAAATCTTAATGGTATGTAAAATGTGCACGTTTTTGCCAGAGCGTAGTAAGCTTTTATTTGTTGTCGATGCTATTTTGTCGTATCTTAGATATTTCTCTCAGGGTATTCATGGATACTGCCTCCTTTGGTCATCATAGGATAAATTTGGCATTCTATGAAGTGAATGTTTTAGGGAAATAGATCTGGTATGAGTCACACAGTTTGTTGAGGTATTCCCTGATTAACTTTCGTAGTTTGAAGGAACTCAGTTCCATTAAGCTACTTGGGTAACAGAACTGCCTTGCGGTGGTCAACCTTTGTTTAGTCAAGAACAAGGGTTCATCACATTTGATGAAAGTTTTCGGCGCAATAAGTACGAATAATTTGAATAAGAAAAGGAATTTCTTAAAGCACTTGCAAATACGCAATTGCTAGATGAATACAAAAAGTAGGTACGAATATGAAAGTGTAGGTGTTTTCTTAAATAAGAAAATTGTAGGTAGACAATAAATAAAACAACAAATAGAATGTGTTATACTAAATGGCCCCATTTCATCTCGGAACTGAAAGAAGAGGAAGAACTGCTCACTTTTATTTTCTCTGCAAATCAAAACCACCAAAACAACAGACTGAAAAAGTCAGGCAGGCATGTTAAACGTTGAAGATTTAAATATACTACAATGACTACGTCAAGAGCTATGTGTTTCAATTTATTGAGAACGAGTATGCTTCTGAAGAAAGAAAAACAAACCTACGCACGCGAAGATGTTTAGATGTTTTCGCTATTCTTCCTGGCAAAAGGCCGGTTTTTTTTATTTATTTAAATAGTACTGAGTGCAGATCCCGCCATTTCCATCACGAGTTTTCAGCATGGAAAACAAATATGGTGTCAAAAAAGACATTGTCTGGATTTTTATTGAAAATAGTTCGTGAAGATAGTTGACATAATTAAGTTGAGCCGATTAGAGAAGATTTTCAAAATGCTATATTCATGTTTAACTTCTACATTTGATTGTGTTATTATTGCATGTAGTGCAAATTCAAAAAGTAACTCTGTCTCAAGTACGTATGATACATGCCCATGAGCAAACTAATATATGCAAAAGTCCGCTTTTCAGATCTTCTTATCTCAAAACAACTAACTACGAAATGTTTCTATTTTCAATGTTCTATGAGTAGAAATCAAAACTAATTTGCAAAAAAATGAAAAAAAGCAACAAAAAAAAAGCGCTTAACCCAACCTTGATCAACATCACCTTAAGGTTCAAGGCATCTCTCTTTAAGTTGTTGTTTTTGTTTTTTTTTTTCTAGTGAAGTTTTAATTTATTCGTAGTTTAGAATACGTATACCAGTTAATGGCAGGGCGTGTACTAGCTTAAATATTCAAAAGTTGATTGTTCTAATTTAAATCGTAAAATGCTATTTATTAAATCAAAAACATCGACGAACGAGAACTTCCTACATCCTTGTTAACAAATCGGTAACAATTGCAAATGCAATTAAAGTGTTGTTGTTGCTGTTGTTATTTTTGTTATTGTCGCCCAAATGCCTATATGTGGTAGTGTGATCTCAATAAAAAGCTCTCCCTCGTCGTCACTTCTCTCATTTTTGATAAGAAAATGTGTGTTTTCACGAAAAGGCAGATGAGAGAAAAAAAAAGAAAAAAATAATTATAAAATAACAAAATAATAAAAACTCCATCCGAATACTCACACTCTGATACACGTGCTTATTTATTTCTTTAATTTTTTTTCTTTTTCTCTTTTTTCGAATTTAAATTGTGTGACAGTCGTGGTGTTAACATTTAATAATCATTTAACGATACTAAACCAAAACTCGCTTGTCAGGAATCGCATTCCGCTCTCTACTTCTCACCATCGACATTCGATTGGTTTGCCTGCGTCAAGCCTTAAGGTAGACAGGCGGTGTTGGGGGGATGTGTGGTAGTGGCTCGCGTACATTCACGATAGTCATACTCCCCATTGGAAATTAATTTTTTTTAATGAAATACCAGACAAAGACTTGTTAACATTGGGTCCAAATCCAAAGTTGCCACTTTTTATATTTTGTTTTCGGGAAAAGTAATAATCTGTTTGATTATGATTAAGAATACTAGGTAGGTGAAAAGTAACCTCCTTGGGAATGAAAAAAAAAATGTTTTTAACTGTTTTTTTATTTTAATCAATATAGTCCCCTTTTAGCTTGATACACTTCCTCCAGCGAATTTCCAACTTCTTGATCCCGTCGGAAAAGTAATTTTCCGGAAGGTCTTCAAAATACTCCTCCGTGGCGTCGATAATTTCCTCGCGTGAGCTGAATTTTTTATTGATGAGCCATCTTTTGAGGTTTGGGAAGAGACAATAGTCCGAGGGAGCCAAATCGGGCGAATACGGTGGATGCGACAGCAATTGGAGTTGTTAGTCATTGATTTTAGCCGCATTGTTTTTTTCGCTTTATATGAGGCCGTTTAGCAGCGATTTCGGCCTTCAATCGCTCCAATAATGCACAATAATACTTGCTGTTGATGGTTTTTCGTTTTTCGGGGTAGATCAAGAAGATTATGCCATGACAATCCCAGAAAATCGACGCCATAATCTTTCCGACCCATTGAGCCTCTCTCGACCGCTTCGGAGCACTCGTGCCGGCTTCAGTCCATTGCTGGGCACTCATTCTGTTCTCTGGTGTGTAATAATGGATCCAAGTTTCATCAACAGTTACCAATCGACGCTAAAAATCCGCCCGATTCCGCATCAGCAAGTCCAAACACTCTTTCGAAGTGCTCTCGCGTTCGTGTTTTTGGTCAGGAGTGAGCATGCGCGGCACCCAGCGGCAGGATAACTTTTTCATATGCAGAATATTGCCCAAAATATGGCGTGCGCGCTCAGTACTAATCTTTGTGGTACAATGTTACAAAATGTTAGTATGTTGGAAATAAATATAATTAAATCTAATCATCTTTGCTGTAGGGGATCGCTTAACGCATAAACGCTAAAAAGTCACTTCGACTTTGGCGACCAATCCAAAAATCGGAATGTGGAAACTTCTCTCTGTAAACGTTGCCCACTCCGTACGGAGTCGGAAAGAAATCGTTGGTCCTCATTTCTATGCAAAGACAAGCAACATAGTGCATAGAAAAACTGTGCTCTGCACGAACGATTTTATTTTTATTTTTTTGTTTTAAACTAATACATATGTACATACATATCGCTCATGCACTTGAAGACTGTCCGTCATAACTCAAAATATGCGATTTTGCAGGAAACGAGTTTAAAGTTTTCAATTGACTATTGGTACATATGAAATGATATAACGCATATTCTCTTCTAACGGGAAGATTATGCAACATAAAAATTTAGCTCAAAATTCGCGTTTTTTGAGTTATGACAGTCTTCAAGTAAGTGAGCGATATGTATATGTAATACGGTCAGTGTTTATAGCTCTAGCTACATCACCATTGCCATAGTCATCATTTCAGTCATTACTTTCAGTTGTCCAACTGTTTCTTCTCCAACTTTTCATCATTTTTATTAATTTCGGAGCTTTATTGAACAGCCATTTTTAACTCGGTCAGTTTTTATATGCTTTATCACTTGGGCTTTGTGGGTCTATCTGAAATTGGATTCCAGATTTCCCACAACACAGTTTCCCTTTGGCATCCTAGGAAGGCAAAGGAGCGGTGGCAAAGAATATCCTTGCTCATGAATGTACGGACATTCAGTGAAATGAGGTCGACAAAACAGGAGTTCGTTGAAAACACTAGAGCACTATTTTTTCCTATTCTCCCATCAGGTTCGAAATACATATTGGGGTTTGATATGGTGAGTATTAATGCTGTAGGCTCCGCTGAAACTCGCTTATCTGTACTTTAAAAAAAAAGGTGTCTCTAGTATTACAGAAGTTCTTACACATAGTACAGATCTCGTTAAAACTTGGAGAGGCCTCCACTTCTACATCTTTTTATCTAGTTCATTTCGTTTAAAACTTTTTATAATCTAATTTCGGGGAAATATCTGGGGTTTGTTTTGAGACACTGTACTACATAATTCACCTTTAATTTGTACAAACTTCACGTCATACGAGGGCGGGTCAATAAGTCCGTGACTTTTGGATTAAAACACAGATTTTTTGATAAAAAAATAATTTTATTTTTCAACGTAGTCTCCCTTGAACTCTATACACTTTGTCCAACGCTTCTCCAATTTTTTTTATCCCTTCCAAAAAAAATGATTTGTCGAGGTCCTCAAAATAGGCCTTTGTTTGCGAGATGACTTCACCATTGGAGTCAAATCTTTTTCCACCAAGCCATTTCTTCAGGTTTGGGAACAAGAAGTAGTCGCTCGGAGCCAAATCTGGAGAATAGGGTGGATGAGGGAGCAATTCATAGCCCAATTCATGGATTTTTGCCATGGCAACTGCACATGCGTTTGTGGTCGACTGTGAGCAAACGCGGCACCCATCTTGCGGATAGCTTTCTCATGCCCAAGTGATCATTCAAAATTGAAACCACTGAGCCATGCGAGATCCCTACGGCTTCCACAATCTCTCGCACTTTCAATCTTCGGTCGGCCAACACCATATCGTGAATTTTTTCGATTGTTTCGGGTGTAGAGACCTCAACTGGGCGTCCAGGACGTTCGGCATCTTCAGTGCTTGTACGGCCACAACGAAATTCAGTAAACCACTTTTTTACCATTAAAATCGATGGTGCAGAGTCCCCATAGTATTTATCAAGCTTAGCCTTGGCCTCGGTAATGGTTTTTTTTCGCAAGAAATAATGCTTAATAAGAACACGAAATTCACTTTTTTCCATTTTCTCCTCAAATTAGTGAGTAGTCTGATAAAAATAGCTGTCAAACACAAACTAACTGACGCAGCAAGTTTAAATTTTGACAGGAGTCAACTGACAGATGCCTGTTGACAGGAGCAGTGTTGCTGTTTCAGTAAAGAGGTCAGAAATTCAAAAAGTCACGGACTTATTGACCCGCCCTCGTAGCATTGCAAGTTAGAGTCTCCGTAACTGAGAGGGCTTATTGGTGCATAACTCAGTGCCCTGGTCTGCAGTGTTTTTGTTTTTGGCTAAAAATGGCTAGACTCTTAGAAAAACCATTGATACAATTCGTTTCCTTTGAACGAAGTAGTGATCACTTTTTCGTTATTTTACATTTAATTTTATTCAAACTTTCTCTTATATGCACGTTGTCTCTATGTGCAGTCTGCGTCAATTACCTCATCATTAAAGTTTTATTACTCAGTTAAAAGCCACGTCGCTAATTATTATTCAATCATGTCGTATCTATACCGATTAAAACTAATGTTCAAAGCATGGGTTGCTTTAAATTGTGAACTACCTTAAACTAAGGGATAAATGCTTTGTTAAGCACAAAAGTACAATTTTTTCTGTTCAAAACACAATGGAGTTCACGGACCTTTTGCAGCGAGACAATAGCTCTGTCTAAAAATTAAAAAGATACAAATTTTTACTTTTTTCCACTTTATGTATGTTTGTCGAACATACTCTGTGCAACATTAAAATCTGCTTCACAATCTTAAAACTATAAAGTAGTCGGTTCATTAAAATCTACAATATTTTCTGAAATTCAAAATTAAAAAAAAAATTTATTAATATATTGTATAAAGGTGTTATTAAATTTCATTCGCACATAATTTTTGAAAAAAGAACTTAGAGAATGCATGAAAATGGCATCACTCATTCCAAGCAGAAAATCGTTCTACGCCACCACGACCACCAATGCCAACTAACACCACAAACAGCGTCAGCCGTCACCATTATCAACATACCCATAGCTACTAACAGCAACTGGCAACTAGCAACTGACAACGCGACACCAGTGAGCGGCAGCGGCGAAGCAACGCAATAATTAACATCAACAATCAGTCCAAGAGCGAAAACTTGAATAAGCGAAACAGTTTCAAACTTTCAATCGGCCGTGATATACAAACGACGCATTTATTCGCTTCGATTTTTACTCATCGTCAACTTCAATACAATTGCTCCTTTTTCTGGTGTTTAAATTTATTTTTCAAGAGAATTGTGTTTTCCCAATTTGATAACTGGATACAAAGAACTGCCTTTGGATTACTCAAAAGCAATATTTCTCTTAGAAGACAAATAAAAATAATTGCGCGAAATTTCCCATCAATTCTAACATCTGTTTCGTGCATTCAGTGTTACATGTAAAATATAAATCACATCTGGATAGCTCAACCGTGAGCATGATACCTCACTGTGGATACCGTTACACATGGAACCGTGAAATTGTGTTCAACTCTCAAAAATTGGTGAAAAGACGTTAAATCCAACAACAGATTTTACCCTCAAAACAATTGCAGCAGCAAGCTGAATTCTCAACATTATTTTATTTTATATCTTCAATCACGAAAATAGACGCACAATTGCGAATTTGTTTAGCTATAACGCAAACGCAAACGCGAATAACAAACAACAAATACTACAACATACATTTTTACATCTTCTATCTATTTTTAATCGTTTGTTCGTAACTCTTATATGCAATTTTTATAGACTTAACCAGGTACAGGGCACGCAATTTTTTTTTTTTAATAAATATTTTTAATTTTTATTTTACAACAATAAAAATAGCAAAAAAAAAAGGAAAAAAATCTGTGATTTTGTTAGCCATTCGGTTTCAATAGAAAAAAGAACAAAAAAAAAACAAAAAACAAAGAGAGATTAAGTAAAAACTAAAACAAAATAAGTAGCAAAGATATCTAATTAATTGCATTTTAATTTTAAGTCGAATTAAATAGTTAAAAAAGAATTAATTAATATCTATTTAGTTGGTAGCTTATGTTTATATTGCCATAAAGACTTTGAGATTGATTTTGTTGTTTTTTTTATTTTAACGGAAAGAAAATATCTCAAGTCTCGTAGTCGAGTTTTTAGGATTTATATATTTCTTGTTCATTTTACATTTTCATTTGTTTTTTTGTTTTTAAATATTTTATCGCGCCGAAAATAAAACAAAATTCTTGCTGCTGCAATTATGAATGTCTATGGAACGGCAAACACGTTCGGTTAGTATCTTTATCTATTCGTATCTTTTCAGTGTTTATTCATTTATTCGTATTTGTTTATGTTTGTAGGTTTGTACAAAACAATTATGATAATTACATTTTTTATGTTTACACACTTACATTGAAAGTATTTTAGAGTGTATGTATGGCTTTACGGTGTAGCCATCAAAATTCAAATTGAAATTTAAATCTAAATCTTTACCGAATCCCTGTCGGCGTTGTCAGTTGTTTTGGCTAGTGGGAATGGCACAAGATACTTTGCATATTTAGAGAAGTATTGGAAAAGTACTGGGTGGGAACATACTTTTTGTTTTTTTGTTTATTACTTCTACTTTTGTATTTTTGGAATTTGCAGATTTTTTTTATGGGGAAGACAAGACGTAAAAGATTAAAAAAGACCGGTAAAAGTTGTTTTTTTTTTTTTTTAGTCTTGTAGACTACGAGTATGACCTATTTAGTTAGTGGATGTGGATGAGGAACTTGAAACAACTGGTTAGTAAGTAATGCATAAATCCAACCCCACGGAGACGCTTTGTTGGTGTAAACAAACAAATTGTCTTGATAAACTATTGACACTAGTTGCTAGCGTGGTAGTGATATACAAATATACTCAAGGCCAAATGCGTTTTCTGCGATAATTAAGTTTTTTTTTTGCCGACTTTTGGCTTTGCTATTTCGGGTGAACAAAAATCCCAGCGCTGTTTTTTTGTTTTTTTTTTGTTTGTTTTTGGCAACCTTTCAAAAGTTTGCGTAAGCCACATTACAGACTGTTGGAGAGCTGAAGAGCAATTAGATCAAGAGAGATTGTTTAAGAGAAGACCAAAGCGATATTGATGCCTACATTATGTTTGACACGCATGTTTTTGGTTTTTTTTTTTTTGTATTACTAAAGCGTATGCTCAGAAATCCATACAACAATGAATCAGTGCCGGTTAAAGCAATTCTTTTTTGTTCTAAATAACTAGAACTCGTTTCCAATGTCACATTGACACAAAACTCTCCGTTTTTGACGAGAAAGTCAAAACAATATTTGTTTGTAAAAAAAGTTATCGTAAAGGGTTTTTCAATTAGGGCATAACAATTTTGTTTTTAGTTAAACACAAAAAACATTGAGATATCGGGCTGAAATTTAGTATTTCAGGTGTGTTGTAGTGTAATTCACATGTTAAATTGAAGTATGGAATTCGATCTCGTTCACATGACCACCACGAACACGTTTGCAGTGATCGATTCTTTGGAGCCAATTTTCCATCACTCATCAATCCACACGTATCGTCCAGAACGTTGTGAATTACGCGCTCGATATTATTCCTGAGCTCTTCCAGCCAACGACTAACATAACTCTATAAAGAAGAATCCAATGGCATTAAATCGCATGAGCGAGGTGGCCACTCATCTACTATTACCGAATTTCCCCTGCGAAAGATCAATTTTTTGACCAGCTTTGTGACATGTGACACCATTAAACTTTGGCCAAAAATACCTTCCAACACTAATTCGAACTTCATTTACCGTAACATGGCGATCATTTTCATAGACGAAAAAATACAAAAATACGGTCCATGCACACCTCCGGCATGAAATCCACCCCACACGGTCACTCTTATAGCGCTTGTGCACATGTTTGTTGCTGCCCAATACATAATGTGCACATTTCACACATTATTGACAAAGCTATTGAAATTCAGGATTTTCTTCAATATTTTGCATAGTCCAAACGAAAAAGTTTCTTAAAATGATGATGTAGGGCAAGTCTCTACATGAAATTCGCCACAATGTGAACTGAGAGATTTCCAATTCCTGTGAATGGTGTAGAATCGACTGATTTGACTCATTTTGGACTGTGTCACTTGCGGATGCGATATTTCCGATACTTCGACCCTTGCGTTTTCTAACTAGCACAGGAGCATTCAATAGTTAATATGTTCATTCGAATTGTTCCATTATAGCCCGCACGACCTTCCTGGTGGAGCTATTATTACGACCAAATATTATAAAAGAAATAAAAGTCTCTTCGAAATAATCGTTTGTTTCAGTGATATTGTATTAGCTAGAGCATTGGCAATTTTATATATATAGTTTTGGGACACGAAATGTATATTTCTGTTTATTCGGAATGTTCCATTTCTTTACTTTTCCGAATGGGAGAACACTTTACCCGGAGCTGTTGTTAAATCAAAATTTGTTGACCGAATCAAAGCGAAAGTAGAATATCGAAGACCTCGAAGGAAGGAAACTCTTAAAAAAAAAAAAAAACCAAGAAACACGACATAATCTTTGACAATAGTCTTGCTGCCACCCTTGTACCCATTACCTCTATTCTGCAACAAGACACATAAAAGGCATAGCAATACCCATCAGAACTTGTAATCATCCAATGTTTGTCCCCAAATCAAACTGGCTTTTTCATCGTAAACTGTTTTGCCCATTGATTTATCCATAGACAAATCTTGATAAAAAAAAAAGGTTCCTCTACATACAGTTTTTCATTCAGTGCTGAAGAAAAAGCGGGAAAAGTAGTTTTATTATAGGAACTCGAACACGTTGCAAAACATCAACGAACAGACTACGCAATAGAAAGATATAACTTTAAGGTAGATAGGAATTTGGTTACTTCGCCTGTGCCATTAACTCTGAATATGACACTTCGTTTGGAATCATTGGTGAGGTTTATTGATTGAATCACTCGACTATAGAATCATCTGAGTAATGTTTTACGAATGTTATGATAAGATTAAAAATATCACAAAATGTCAATAAATACTTATTTTAAAGGCCTAAATCATTACAAAAAAAGTTTAAATAAAAGTTTGGATTCCATTTTCTTCACTAAAATCTAAGAGGAAGTGAGTATTTTGCCTGTTGTATGTTGGACTATCCAGACATTATTACCAGACAACTTTTTTAAATACCATTAATTTATTCTTAAGTGGTCGTGTGGTCATTTTATTTTATTATCTATTGTTCTTACAATCATGTCTGTTGATCTTTTTTCTTATTTCTGGCATTCAACCTATAATTTGGCACTCGATAATGACATATCCACTTGTAATACATATTGCTTTTCTGCCACCCACAATAAAGAATAATAAAGTAATCATACCATAAGAAAGAAAAAAAAGTTTTAGTTTTTTTCTCCTCCGACCATTAAGAAAACCTCCTTATCTTGACCTTAATCGTGTTAAACTAAACCATTTGTATCTCTATTTCAACATACCGTAGACACCTTAGCTAGCGATGCGGAAAGACCATTTTAATTTGTTGTAGGATATCCAGTTTTACAATTTTACAAAAATCACGAATCATGTGTGTGCTGTGTAGTGTTGTGCTGTGCTGATCATGCTAAAGCAACATGTTTACTTTATTAATTGTTCCAACAACTTGAATAATACTAATAAACCAAGACTATACAAAAAAAAGAAAAAAAGTCTGCTCTGACCCAATTGTAGGTCAACTACAGAGCTGGCAATGAAGTAAGAATATTGTTTGATTAACACTTTTAAAGATAATTTTTTTTTTCTCTTTCAATAATTTTTTATTGCAAAGATAAACTGCTTGGTAACATTTTAAAGTTGTCCTTATCGTACTTGTCTTTTTGATTTATAATATTTTGGAAAATAACCGCTTTAACTCGAATGTTGATGCTTTGTGAATTGCTTGAATTCCTTTGTAGTTTTACACTCGATGATTTGTCTTTTAGTTTCATAAAAGAATATCATTTAAGCATAATAAAGTGTGCAGTTATATTAGCTCTTTGAAATTACTATGTTTGTTTATTGTATAAATTCGTGTTCACAAATTCCATTTGAAACGATTGTCAAAACAATTTTTTTTATTTCAAACTCTTATGTTATATGGCAATAACCTTGTTTTTAAATTCTTGTCCTCAGGTCAGAATGATCATCATTGACGCACCTATTTTGTTGTAATTTTGGAAAAATTAGCAATTTTTATTATTTATTGATATGATATTGAATATAAAATGCCAAATCAATCGAATTAGATTACTACTCGCACACACAGGCATTGATCTTGTCTGATTTTCAATGAAGTACAAAAGTACATTTGTTCTCTTATTTCTTTTGCTAGGTCCGAGATTTTTTTGTTTTGTACATTAAGCACTTAAATGTCATTTCTATTCTGTATATTATACAAATATAACGCGCAGCATTGCGTAGCTTTTTTCGACGAATAATTAAGTTCCATTGCAGAAAGAAGAAGCCTTCTTGCAAAATATTCTCTCTTATTGGTGTTGCCAATTCCAAGGAAATGGAAACTGTTCGGCCTTTTACAATAATTTAGATATGGTTACACATCCAATTAGTGCTGAGATACCTAATTTTTTCGACTTGAGAGAAGGAGGTAATGCAAATCTTTCTTTCCCGATGAGATGTTGTTATCCTTCTAGTGCATCAAAATCTCAATATTCCATTTGCAAAGGTAGTAGGTTCTAGATGATTTTTTAAAATTTAGGTTAAAGAGCGAATTCATATAAACAAGAAACAATATATATCTCAAAACCGAAACCTGAGGTACTCCTAACTATTTCCTACGGGAAGACTAATTAAAAATGCTATTGATCTGTTGCCATTAACTTTTGAAATTATTTCTAGCAAAAATCAATTTTTGAAGTATTTGACATGACATGAGAATAGTTTTTCACTAGTTGTTCTTAGGTTGTATTTATGTTTTGGGCTGCAATACATAACACCTTCAAATAGATGTTAATTCTTCATTTTCCACGTGCTCTGGCAATAAAATAAATTCGTTATTTAAAAGATCAATGCTTCTACTGAATTTGAATTTTATGTTTCTAACACTTCATAAGGTATGTGGCTTCCTCGGCTAGTTCAAATAGCACCTACCGCCATTCTGCTGGAAATGCCGGTTTCATATTAATGTAACATTAGCCATTGACTAACGCGAGCACCACCATCGTGAAGATCACAGCAAATCATGATCTCGTACAACTACGAAGATATAAAGACTTTATGATATTTTCGATTTCAGTCAGTAGCACATCGAGTTTGAAAAGTTCAGAGCCTACTGTTTAGGGAACCGCATTTCATTTAATCGTCAATACGATACTAAGCAGACAGTCGTAGTTTTTCTGCAGGTTACACGTTGAAAAAATATCGTTGGAACTATGGCATTGAACCAAAGTCCAAAATAACGATTTTCGATTGTTTTTGGACGACGAGCTGCCTTTTTTACTTTATAGGCAGACTATTGTCACGACTTTATATCTTTTTTTTTTAGCAATTAAACAACTGTTAGGGACAGGATAACGCACTTTTATTTTCAATTATTCATGCAAAATAAAACGATATTTAAAATAATTATTTTTAAGGAAAAAAAAAATCACAACAAAAAACTCAATAAATTTTTATTGAGCAAAATAAAAGAACCCTCATTTCCCGATTTGACTTTTTCTTCAGAAAAAACCGTAAAAAACGAATTAATTACAATATAAATTTATATTCATCATTAAGCCTGTATAATTAAAATAACGATAAACAACTTCGGAGAAATTTTGGTGTGTCACTTGTAAATTTGTTTTCTTCAACACCCGAGAGAACAGTTAAGAAATTATCAGAGAAAAATAATAAGAGTGCAAAATGTACATTCATATATAAATAAAGAAATAAAAAAAAAAAAAAAAAAAGAAAACAGGTACAGATGATCTACTTTGTCGTCAAAGAAAGTGCAAAAGGTTATCTTGCGGGAGCAACACATTTATAGTAGAAGGTTGTTCCCATTTCCAAGTGAAATCCCAAGTCGATCTGAAAAAAACGTTTCCCGTTTAATTATTTTCCAGAAGATTCGTTTTTATTTGTTTGTTTGTTAGTAGATATGAAAATTATTAAATGCACTATAGTGAGGTTTTTCTTACTCGTATTTTATTTTTACACAATCAAAGCACTGTTTTCTTAAATTTTTCTCGAATAATTTCTAAATAAAAACAATCAGACTAGAAAAGTTGATGTTAAACTAGTAATTTCTATGCTTAAGTACAGTTTGCAAAACATACTGACTGGCCTTGTCTTTGTTTTCGTTGTTTAATTATAAGTCAGTCACACCTGTTCTACTATCTGTATTTCAACTCTATATCAAGGTGCTTTGGAATATGATTATCATATTTGATTTATTATTTGCCAAGATCAAGATTTAAATGTAATCAGTGGAAAATTTTTGAAAATAAAATCTCCTAGTTGTCGCACAGAGAGTATTTGCAATTTTGAATTGTTTCGCTTTTGCGTACGCGAATTTCTCTCTTTTTCACGTTGTTTTGTGTAAATTATTTTGCAATTTATATTTGTTGTTATTTTTTTTTCGTATAAGATACTTGCGTATGACAAGGTTGCCATCTGGATGACGAATATATTACCTAATTGTTATAATTAACGAGAGATACTCCTACACCCACTTTGAAAATCTACATCTTAAACAAACAATACGATACAAGAAAAGCAATGCTCTTATTTGGAGTGTAAAATTACTTTAAGTGAAGAGTTTAGAAAAAGTGAGACTTGTTGAACCAGCCAGCAAGAATTATTTGAACACTTTACGTAGGTTTCAGTATTTGTTTTCATTTCGAAGTCGGTAAACCTTGAACGGGTTCCAGCATCTTACAATATGGTCATCACCCTTCGGGCTGGACCTTATGCCTTCGCTGTTATAGTAGATATGACTATACAAAACGAGGAGTAAGAGGTTAAATCATTCACATCGCCTCAGATTATGAACCTGAGGTTGGTTGATTCCAATTCGAAGATGAATTACTGGGCACCATGATAATGTAGCGTTGGTAACTGCTTGATTTTAACCTGCTCTATCATCATACAAAAACCGAAAAAAAAACTTTGGCTAGGGCGTAGCTCTTCTAGTTTATTATCGAAAGAGATTAACGTTTTTAGCATAAAAAAATCACTCCATGCTAGATGTACCCATGTGATGTTTGGGAACCAGTCCAGGGCTTATTACAGATTTCACCATATGATTGTGAGCATGGGCTCAGAAACTTTGATCTTTAGGCGAGTTTTCTTAGTTGAAATGAAATTCCGCATGGATCCGTCAATTAATTTATTCAGACAAGGTTATTCATAATAAAGGGTGTACAACTACGTCAGTTAGTTTTGGAAGAAAATACAATCGCCGGCCTTAAGTAGTGGTAGTTTCTATTTTGAATAGTTACGAAATTTTGGATGAAAAGGTTTATTATTTGGGACAATATAACGGTTCAAATAAACAAGTTTAACAGACAAATCACCGTTGCGGTGCTCAAACAAAAAATTCAAAATAATCTTCGCTGATAAGTATTCAGGCTTACATATACTCGACTCTATAGCCTTACTAATGTTACTAGTTACATACGTGGCATATCAGTTGATAGGTTTCTATTCGGTTTAATTATTAGACATGTCATTTTGGGTATTTTAAGTTTGTAATTTTTCATAAAGCTAGCATGTTTCATTTTATTATAAACTTTTACTTTTAATATGTATGTGCTTGCTGATTACACTGCTTTGTACGTGCCTAGCAAGGTAAATGTGGGCCATTTTGTTTAAATTATTTTGCCACACTAAAAGTCAACATTTAATAGAGGAAGTATAATATAAACGGTGCTATTTCTTAATATTTTGTAAAAATTTAGCTTGCGACCTCTGATGGTCTGGAAAGATTTTAAACAACAGTAGTATTTGGTTTGATTTGTCTTTTTAGCTAGAATCCACCAGCATTCAGTTTCGTCCGCCTGTATGTTGGTTTCTTCTTTTATCAGTTATTTAAATAACCTTGCCATACATAAAGCATCATGAGTCTTAGACCATAAATCACAACCTTTGATAACAAAAATAGGACTAATAGAAAACTACAATGTCTGCCTAATACTAGATGGTTAAGTTCTAAATTAATTAAAACCACACCGACTGGTTGGATGCTTTCCTTGAATACATACAACTAGACTGACTCAAACTGCAACCAACTTCAGACTGCTATAATTTCCAAACCGTTCATGGCATTGAGCTCAAATTTTGACACATGACAGATAATTTTATTATTTACAAGCCTTTTAGACGATTTGCATCTCAGTTGTGTTGAAACATATTTATCCGCGATGGAATTCAAACGTGATAGTGTTATTGCTTTACATTTGACTGGAAAACCACAAGTAGCTATCGTTAGAGCCCTCCAGCACCTGAACGTGAATAAATCATTTGTGTCTCGAACCATAGTTCGTTACTCTGATACTGGCAGCGTTGCAAAACTCCATGGGGGTGGTCATAAAAAACAGCAACATCGGCAGAAATGGTTCGGAAAGTGAAGGCTCGCATTGAGCGAAATCCGCGTCGAAGTGGAAGAAAAATGGCTCGTGCAATGGGCTTAATTGAAGTTCCAAAAAGCACACGGTCTTACACCGCAACAGAAAAAAGTTATAGTCGAAAGAGCGAAGGAGTTGCTACGCTTGCACGAAAGTGGTGAGTTGCCAAATTTGGTTTTTTCCGATTTGTTATCGAGCAATATGTCAACAAACAAAATGACCGAGTTTACTTGCCAGAGAGGTCCTTCGAAAATTAACAACTACGGACGGCCACCAGAAAGCAGGCAGCACCGATGGTGATGGTTTGGGCCGCCATAACCGCCGCTCGTATTTTTGGACCGTGGCGTCAAAATTAATGTGATCGTATATCGTGAAACTGTCTTAGAGGCAGTATTGAAGCCATGGGCCTTGGCTCGGAGACCGTGGACATTTCAACAAGACTCGGCACCGTCTCACAAAGCGCGCTTCAACCAAGATTGGTTAAAGAACAATGTTCCATACTTCATTTTTTCGACACAATGGATTGCAAATTTTCCGGATGCAAATCCGGTGGATTTCTCTGTCTGGGGTATTTTGAAGACGAAGGTTGGCACAAAAAAACACCAATGTTTGGACCACCTCAAACAAGCACTTCGCCGGGAAAGGGCCAAAATACCGCAGAGTCACTTGCGTGCACCGTGCGATGCTTTCTTCGGTCGTTTCAAGGCTATTATTCGCGCCAAATGTGGACATATTGAAAACTACTGATACAATTTGAAAATTGATGTATTTTCCAACATTTTTTGCTTTGGCACAATAAAATTTATCGAAAATGAAAAAATTATAGCATTTTAAAAAGTTGGAGTGCGAGTCAGCCACGCTGTATATTCCTATGGCGCATGAACAGACAGAAACATGGAAAAAAAAAGCTCTTGTGACATTATCCTCACGGGTATGATGTTTTAGATATCTGCGAGTCACCAAAGTTGTGAGAAGTTAGACGAACTAGTTCGATGCAATACCGTAGAAATATTGTCGGGTAATAAAATCGTTTACAAATGGTAAAAGTTCCTCCGAACGTGTAAGTCTTGACTGAACATTTTCCATCCTTGCATCTGATTTGATTTTTCTTTAACTAGTCAAGAGAAAGAACAATAATTTTGAAATAATTTAAACAAAATTTTAATGTGGCATAACATAACTACACTCATGCAGTCATAATAAAAATGCCTAGGTCGATGACAAGGGCTCACATTGCTATCCAGGGCTCTGGTGGCAATTCAATTCGAGCTTTCAGTTTGAAATTGATGTTGTTTATTAGGAAAACAGCAGAGATATAGGAGACCACCTTTGCGAAAGAGCAGTATGTAAGCTGATATTTTCCTTTATTCACATTTGTCCCTTGTGTTTCATTTTCTCACGCCGATTTCTAATAAGAATCTCTTTTCGAGCAATCTTTGAACTCTTATCTTGAAATATACCCTTAGTTTTCCGAGAAACCGGGTTTTTTTTGTTTTCGAAAAAACAAAGCTTTTTTGGAACACAGTGCGGCTTATGAAATGCGGAAAAGAAATTACATTATCCTAGAAATGAAGCTGGCATTTCCACCAATGAACACATTTCCTGTATCCAGATGCTTAATCGTACTTACAAATACATATATACGAGTACATACAGAGGTCCAAAAATGTTTTACTTTAAGCGACAACGGCAATCAGCCTACTTTATTGTTATTATTTTATTTTTGAAAGCGATAACCCAATTTATTAAGTGTACTTTAAAGTGCCCCATAAAAATAAAAATTCATTACACTCTCTTTTTCGTGTATATTGACATACACGTATATGAGTATTATGAACAGAATACAACAACTCTAGCCAATAACATTTTAATTGAGTAACCTAGAAAAACATGTTCGCTCCCATCAACTTTGTATCAGGCGTTATCAACCTTAGGTTAATTAATACGCGCGCCTTTTAATCATCGATCAATACCATATTGCAACTCATAAATAACAGAAAACAAAACGAAAAAAAAATAAAAATTCGTAATAATAATAAAAATCTCATTTGCACCTCAAATCCATTGTTATGGTAGTGCGCTCTCCTTGTTAACATTATTTTTACATACTCTCTCCATGTTGAAATCAAAAGAATGTTATTAAACAGGTTAGATACACGGCGACGATCGACGACCGCCGACCGATGACGGCGATAGTAAATTTAATTGACTCCCACCATATTACAATAAGAATGGTTACACGCCTGTAATAACTTTTGTACTTGTATCATTGAGAGTAAAGGCGAACAAACGGTTGCAGCTGAAAACTAGTAATGAAGTCGAAATACATTCTAAATCCAAGTCACAGCTGCAAGGTTTTTTATACGTGATTGTTGTAAGCAAAGCAAGTTATTTTCGATTTTACTATTATTCAAATTATTTATTTATTTATGTATACTGCAGTAAGCAGACTCTTGTTAATGATTCATTTGTTTTGAAATGGAGCAATTCAATTAGTAAACAAGTGGAAAATGCTAATGTTGTCATAAAATGAATAAAGTATTGTTGAAAATTGAAGGATTCAAGCAGTAGAGGGTCAGAATTTCGAACCTGTTTTTAAACAGGATCTTTATGTTACAAATTTGATTGATGAATAATTAGAAAAATGTAAATGAGAGCGTAGATTTAATGTGACTAGTGTCCTCAGCCACCTCCGGAAGTGGAAGTGGAAAACTAGGTTTGATTTTGTAAGCTCAGTTAATTATGTGTTTTGTACACTGTTGTAGCTACCAAAGGCAATAGTAGTAAGAGCATTCAGTTCTCTTCTTAAGGTTGTAAAATTTCTCTTACATCTAACCAACACTCAATGTACTTACAATTCTCTTACCAATCTTGTAGGACTTCATTTGTTCTTTTAACTGCTTTAGCTTCATTAATTCTGTGAAAAACCTTCACAATGAGAAGGGAGATCGCCACTTTTGATCTCTTAATTGTTTATATGGTCTTTGTGGGCGGATTAAATAAAATACAAGTGTAAGTAGTAATTTTTTGTGGCTAAATAAAATTCAGGTGGTGGTCAGCTCATTGGACAATTTTCCGAATCGTCCTCACCCTTTCGGCGGGCAATGGCAAACCCCCGAAAGTAAAATTGCCTATGAAAAGCTTCTAAGGAGTGCCGTTCGGATTCGGCGATAAACCGTAGGCCCTGCTCAGATGTGATAAAAATGACAACATGAGCAACACAAATGAGTGCCAAGAAGCTAGGCCATGTCTCATACCGGGCTGCCACCGCCACAGTGTTATTTTTATTTATTATTTTTTAAATACAGTCTTTCATAATAAAGTTGCACCAAATTCCCATCTAGGTCCGAAATCAACCTTTTCAAGGCAGCTTAAAATAAAAACGAAACAGGGAAACAAAAACGTCACTAACAGACATTGTAAAAAAAAATGGTAATGACAGTTACATTGCAAATTTATCCCAGGATCTTCCCCAGTTCGTATTAATCTGGTCTGTTAAATGTAAATGTGACTAATCAAACAGAAACCAAATCAATTGTTTGAGACAAACCCTTGAAAGATGAATGAATCTTACCACCACGCTCATCTTTTTATCAACTTAACACCGCCTATGATAGCATTAACCATCTTGAGGTCTAACGAGCAATACCTCGCATGTGCATTTTGAAAATGCTCTTCCGAACTCCTTTAAAGTTATACGTGATTCCGACAATGAGATGCGCTTTAATTGACTTCTTTAGATTATGGCTTATGCAAGGACTGTTTGACCGATCCACTCTTCTTGACATCGCATTTATGGAGCCGTTCGTTAACGTTTCTTCAGGCTAGCAAAGTCCACAGTCGACAGATCTTGGAAAAAACCTATCAGCTTCAGATCGATAACCATCTAGTTCATCGATATTAAAGCCGCGTATGGTTGGATCTATAGAGACGAGCTATACAAAGCAATGCCTAGTTTTGGTATCACTGACAAACTCGTCCGTCTGTGTAGGATGACATTGGGTAATGCACGCTGCTCGATGAAGGTCGGTAAAGAACTCACCGAGACCTTTGATGTCAAAAAAGGATTAAGACGTGATGAGCTGTCATGCGATTTCTTGAAAATCATAGTAGTGCAAAACTCAAGCGCAAACCTAAGAGTCACAATCTTTCAAAAGTCCTCCCAATTACTCGCATGCGTTGATGACATTGACATAATCGGAAGAATGCATGTAAAGTCAGTGGTGCAAAGTCTTCTCCCAAACAACGAAAGTTACGCTATATAAGACCTTAATAATCCCCGTCCAGCTCTATGACACAGAGGTATGGACATTATTCAAAATGGATGGAGCCCTTGGCTGCTTTGTGATAAAATTATTCGCATGATTTTCGGTCTCGTCTGCATTGACTGTAAGTGGAGGGTGAATTACAACGACGAACTGTACGGGTTGCACAACGACATCCACTTAACAGGAAAAGTGAAGATCCAAAGACTACCATGCCTGGGTCATGTATAGCGGATGTACACCACCGCTCTGGTCCAAAAAGTCTTCGAATCCGTTCCCGATGGACAGTGCATTAGAAGAAGACCGAAATTCAGGTGCGCACGCAAACGAAAAAAGACCTCATCCAACTCAGCGTGCGAAACTGGATTCAGCTAGGGAACGTTCGAGCTGGTTGAAGACGCTTGTTAACCAGCTTGTTAACGCCCAGGTTCACCCTGGACTGTAGCACCACTTTAATGAAATGAATGCAAGACTGAGTCCTTTTTAACGAAAATTACACAGCTGCCGTTAGTTAATTACATTAACATCACTGTTACCCCCGCAAGTTCGAGGAAGTTTGAAGGTTTGCCTATATCAGAGTTAATACATATAAACCCTATAAATGACAGCCTATTAGAAATTTAGTTAAGACTAGCAGCAGGATATCGTTGCTATATTGGTTAAGAAAAGGAAATATGTTTTCAGCTCCAGGTGCGGTCCTACTTATCAGTTACGAATCCTCGACGGTTAGCAGGAAAGTTCAAAAGTTATATATTTGTTTCCGTACATGAGGAGAGATAATATCGCAAAGTGTGAGTGTAGTCCAAAAAGACAAAACACATCAATCACATTGACTCGAACACATCCCGAACGAATGGACAGTAATGCCCCGGCTAATGGGATTTTTGATTATCAATCTTTAGCTTCGAAACGAAAAAGTACACCATACCTCCGTTTTAATGCCTAAGTGAGGTCTGGTTCTTTTCCTATCTACTAACATACATATGTTACTCGTTTAACGTTTGCAAAATATTCTGGATGTGTTTTGATGAAAAGAAAAATCACACGAATTGCTAAGATAAAGAATTATAAGTCATCAATATCGTCATTCATTACTGGTCTGCAAAAGATTGATATAGGCACGAATTTTGTAAAAGATAGTCAATTGTCTACGTTTCTCTGCACATCATCTTGCGCAGGAATGAGTCAGACATACTATACTGTATTTGCCGTCTTAGAGTCTTGAAATATTTTCAACATCTTTGGTTTGTGGGAGATGTGACGTCAGAAATAATATGTTTTTTTTTTCGTCGATGAAATTATGTGTAAACCATTACCTAAGGATGGAGGGGGGAGCTTTGTTTCTTCATTTTATGGATAAAATCATTCATCTATACGAGTACAATGTTAATCTAGACTGAAAGTAAAATAGACCAAAAAATTTAGAGTCAAAAACAAGTTTTATTGTCTGGCAAGATCGCATTGATGACGGTCAATCATAATTTGCAAAACTGCCCGAATTACTGCCTTGTCTAACACCCTATTAGATAACATTCCAGTTTAAGTTAAATGTTGAAGATGGAATGCTTTGATGAGTTTGTTCAACAAACCAAACATGATAGGCTTCTCAAAGTACGGTGAATTAGTTCCAGAATATAAAATGCTTATTTTTTTGGAGGGCATGTGTTGAAAATTGTTCATATACTTATTTGGCCTTACTTTAATCAAAAGTCAATTAACACTCATAAAATTGTATGTATTCGATAAATGGTATCCGTGTGGTAAACCACCGCCTTCATCTATATTATAAGTCTAGATTTGCAGTATCTAACAAACTGATAAGCAAATCAATTTTGCTGAGTGTTAATTTCCTTTCACTTTAAATGAAAATACAAATTTGTCATGTTGCTAACCATGTTCGATCTAAATGCCTCACATATGCATTAATTTAACGATGCAAAAGCCCATTTCACATCAACTTAATCAATGGATTTCGATTGCAAATATGTTTACTTTATCTATCGCTGGCTGTCTATTAATTGCAGTTAGTAACTGATTTTGTTGAATAAGTATCTGATTAACAACACACCCAGTTCCTACCGTTTATAAGTTGTCAGATCTGTATTATCAAAGGCAGACTAAAAATTCATGATTTTAATATAAAGACTGAAAAAGGAAAACCAGGTTCGCTATCTTAATGATCAGTTGACCTCATATGTTTTTTTTTTGTTTTTTTCTTTTTGAATCAATAAATTGATTTGAGGGCCAATTTAAACAAATCACTTTAGGAATCAAATTGGTTGGTGTTGTCTGAAAATGGTATCGAAACTTTGTTTCAAAAATGCTTTGATTAACCGGAATGTTTTTTTTTTTGACACCAAACATCTGTAAGATCGGCAATATTTTTTGGTGGGCAAGCCCAACAAGTTTGACTTGTTTGCATTTAAATAAATTATAAATTATTAAGTGTACCAGTTCATAGTTCTGATGGACAAAGTCCATTTCGCTCTGATTGAGTGGAATTGTTTTCAACAAAAACTTTTTTAAAATATTTTATTATCTTATTTCAATGGTATTTCAATTGAATAAAAATTATTTATAAAAAAGTAACAGAAAAACTTGTGCAAGTAGATTTGGACTGTGACGATGACTGGTGACTGGGTTTTGAACTGGTAATCCATCTCAGATCAACACAGCTGATCCTATAAGAATTGAAACATTTTACGGAATTTCGGAATAAACTGCTTAATCGACTTCTCAATGAACCACCTTTTCAAGTAGCTCAACTTTTTTTGATTGGCTCATAAAAATCTGTTTTTTTCACGACCTATTATTTAGTTGAATTTGTGATGCGCTACATACTGGTTTATGTAGGCTTACGTAAAGAAAGGCACCTTATTTGTTTGAATTATTGTTCAATTTAAGAATATAGAACTAACAGCGCATCCTTGTGGTACCTCAGTGTCTGATTACGCATATCAGTAGCAGTTACTGGCATGATTCCACGTGGATTTCAGCTAGAATGACGTGTCCAACAACACAAATTCCAGTACATGAAACTAGAACATAATTGGAAGCAAAGAAGTAGATTTGAACTATGTGTGTGTAAAAGTTGATGGTAGTTTTCTAAAGCCCACTTCCATATATCGAAACATATTTTCAAAAAATTGGTTAACTTTCTTGTTGATGGCGCTCCCTTGTTCGACTCTTGTCAACATTTCACTTGTTCCATCGAAATTCAGATTTATTCCTTAGGTCTCGTATTTAATTTCAGTGAATCGTTAATTGTAAGCTCTCTCAAAGATAAAACGTGTTTTTGTTTTGATATTTTGATTTCAATCATTTAGTCATACACAGTGTGGCAAATAATATACCGGACTCGCTCTAGAAAATATAATTAAAACACAATTTCTGTTTTTTTTTTTTCGAAATATTCTCGTCTCGATTCAATACAATTGGTATTGCGATTCAATAGTGACTTAAATGCCTACTCTAGCGGAGTCTCCTCGAGTCCCCTTGTAGAAATTGTTTGAATGGTCGGAATGCCGTCAAAAAGTCATTATTTCAACTTCATTTGCAAATTCAATTTGAGGAACAAGTCGCACGGTGACAAATAAGGTGGATACGGTGGATGATTTAACACATGCACTTGATTTCGAGCCCAAAATTGACGAACAATGATTTCTGTGAGACTCGGTGCATTATCTTGCAACGGAGACCAACTTTTGTTTTGCCAAAATTCTAGTGAAGAATAGTCTCTTTGTTGATATTTAAGGCCTCATTCATCACTAAAATGCAATCGGTTGTTTTTGAAAAAAGAGATCAGCTTTTCAAGGAAAAAATTGAGCATCACGTTTAAAAAAATCAAAATCGTATGAACAAGCAAAACGGAAATATCACTCCATTACAGAGCAATATTTGATATTAAAGGATTCTGGATATGAACTGAACTCTACTGAGCTTTCGAATAGATTGATCTGATGTAAAAGTCACATATATAAACTGAGAACAACAGGAAAACTGTTGATTGTTCACAGGCGGTGATCTCTCACTATATATTTAGCTATTTGATGTAGATGAGAGTTTAAAACTATGTGATCTTTTTAATTTCGGGAAATATTCTTCCAACTTGTCTTAAACAAACTTGGGCGAATAGTCTTGTCGGGTCGAAAAACGTTGACCTCGCACTTCGTCTTTTTTTTTCTGCGGGAAAAAGAAAAATAATAATTCGATGCCGAATCAGGTGGCGGGAATGACCCATCAATCCAATGTTTTGTTTGGATTATGTGTAAGAGCTTGCATTATCGTAGTGGAGAATGATTCGTCTTCTGTGATTGGTTTCTCTTATTTTTCCGAACACTTCTGGCAAACAAATGGTGATGTACGATTCGAAAGTTACCGTTCTACGTTGCTCAATGGTACGCTTCGCGCGCCGACAGCCTATGTTGGGTTTGGCTCGCCTTGAAAGAGCCTTTCAGTCGATTGTTTTTAAGCTTCGGGTTTATATGCATATATTCATGATTCATCGCCTTTTACAATTTTATGCCTCAAGCATGCCTCAATTTCACGGTATGCCACATGACGATCTGGCACAACTACCGATTTTGGCAACCTTCAGGAACTTCGTTGAAAGTGCGACCACGATTGAATTCTGAAAACCAGTGGCTCGACATGGTGCTTTATTAACAAAGCAAATTGATCGGCCCACTGTTGTTGGTTTAAACCATGGCGAAAGTCATAAAAAAATCATCCCACGAAAAGGTTCACCATTTAATTTTATTTTTTGACCAAGATGAATGTTTCAAGTGCTTGTATGCAACACAAATAGCACTCGTATGACAAAACATTTTGAGTACGATTAACATTAAAAAATGTCAAACTTTGCGATGACAATGTCAGATTTGACATGTTCACCCTGGTGTCGCCAAATCTCAAAACTTAAGTAGCAATCCTCGTACCATCGACAAAGTTGCAACCCAATTTTCATATTTGAATAATACGCAACCACAACTAGCATGTAGGGAAGAAAATGAAAATCATCCTTTATTTGATTTTGCTAGAATTAAGTCAGGGCTATTCAGCTGCCAAAAGCTTTCTGGTGGTAGTTAGTAGGGGTTGCGGCCAATGTGATCGAGGTAGTCGATACATGCCATTTTTAAAATTTTTTGAATTAATTTTGGAACGAATTTCAACTTTGAATATCAAGATTTATATTCTTTATTTTTGTAATAAAAAAACAAATTTCTAACTACAACTCTTATTTATCTTTGTTTTTTGCAGAACCATGGTCTGAAGTCAAATCATCTTCACCCCAACAAATGATTGACTTTGAGTCGTCAGTTTTTGAATCAGTTTTTCATCACCCATCTATGGTAACAAAAGTACAAAATCCGTATGAAGGAGAAAATTACAGCAAACCAATATATAACAATGCAGCAATTTTAACCCAATTAACACCACCCCAATCACCTCCTCAACCTGTTCTAACACCACCACAATCGCCGCCACAGGAATCCCAGGATGTTAAAGAGGTAAGACGAGTTTCGGTTATTTTATTTTAGTTTTTTTAAATTTCCATCTTTTTAAGAGCTGTAGGGCCTAGGATTAAGCTGATCAGTTGATGTTTTTTTTTTTTTATATCAGTCGAAAGATCTAGAGTTATCCATGTGCTTATCTACGAGTACTATCGGGATGTTTTTCACTATTAATAAGACTTCAGTGATATAAAAGAACCAGATCCGTTTTCAAAATTGGTGCCATATTACTTTAAGATTACAGATCGTAGAAGGCATACAGCATAGTTTTCTGTTATAGACCAAACAGCTCTTAAATTGTATTCTTTATTTTCTCCTTAATTTTCTTGCGTTTAATTTATTTTCTATTTTTCTTTTCCTTTATTTTCATTTTGTTCTTATCATTTGAATGGAAAAATCCGAAATACTCTCAGATTTTCGATTACTTCTCATCGCAACAGATTGCCCATCAGCAGCAACAACAACAGCAACAGCATCATCGACCACAATTACACCATGATGTGCAGTCATCTCGTATTCCTGAAGTTTTTCAAAACTTTGCTAATACAGTTGCGGTAGCACCAGTTCCAACACCAGTCAATGTTACGTTGCCATCTCAATCTACGCCAATTACTTACACACCAAATGCCTATAGTGCAACCCTATCATCTGATATTGTCCAAAATTGTCAAATCGTTGATGAAATTGTTGAAAATCGTGCAAAAGAATTACCTGATTGGCATGACGATAACACTAAATATCAATATTTCATATCCTCATTGTCGCCCCTACCACAAACCGATGAAGATTGGGCTCCAACTTCCCCATCAAACTCATCATCATCGCTTTCGTCGGCTTCCTCCGTAATTGGAGATTCATCGTCGTCCAGCGATGGTGGTGGTAAAATGCAATCGAGCAGCAGTCTCGCTAAGAAACGTACACGCCCCTATGGTCGTGGACCAGAGGATCGTAAAAACCGTAAGAAAGAACAAAATAAAAATGCGGCCACTCGTTACCGTCAAAAGAAGAAGCAAGAAATGGAAACAGTTGCAAGCGAAGAGCAAGAACTCTCCAATCGCAACAAAGAACTGTTTACTACCCTTGCAGAGCGCAAGCGCGAGGCTAAATACCTAAAAAAACTGATTCGTGAATTCTACCAGAACAAGAAATTCTAAACAGCATCCAGCAGGCCGAGAATTTTTCTTTTTAAACTCTACATTCATTCAAAATTAAATTACATTTTAAAAATAACGTTAAATTTACTAAATATAAATATACTTTTAAATATAAAATACAATCTAGTTATTATAGACCAAGTATATCACTTTTAAATGTTTTTCTATTAATTAAGGTCTATGCCGTGCATTTGAAAATTTGTTTTGTTTTTCTTCTGTTTTTTGTTTTTTTTTCTTTCTGTTTTATCTCGTAATTGTAAGTTAAAATTTCGTTTGTAAAGTTCATCTTAGTTGTAGCCAAATTTCAATTTTTTATTTTTCAATTTAACATTTTTTTATTTTATTTTATTTTATTTTGATACTTCAACAACAAAACTATCACCATGCATACAAGTGCTCAAACAGAGGTGTCTTCAGATTGGTTAGCTTATCATCGACTGAATTGTGGCACTTATAAGGAGTTATTCCGTAACTTCAAAGATATTTCGCCTTTTAGTTGTATGTTACTGTTAACCAATCTAAATTTTTTGCACAGGCCAGATATATACAAAATAAAAATTAATAGAAACCCTTTTTTGTTTAATAAAAAAAAAACAGCATAAGATGCACCCTGTGTTTAAGTACCATTTGTTTGAGCACAACAAAATATATATATATATATATAAATATATAAAAAAGGGTTACATAAATAATTTGTTTGTGTTTTCATTTGCTATACACTCATGCATGTACATGCATTATTGGCTACTAAGTATGAAGTGTTATGTACGACTAACAAAATGCCAAAGTTCTAGGAAATACCACCTTGATCAAGTTCCCGAAATTTATTCAGAAAATTAAAAATACAAGTTTATTCGTCTAAATCTATAGGTATATTGTCGTTTTCAAAGTTATCCCCATCGACTGCAACACACTTATGCCAGCGCTTGTTCCATTCCCTGAAACATTTTTTTATATTCGGTTTCCGGTATGTCCATCAGTGCTTTCTGCGATTTTTCCATTACTTCCTCTCGGCTGCTGAAACGCGTTCCCCGCAGTCGGCTTTTAACTCGATTGAACAGAAAGAAGTCACAGGGAGCCAAATCAGGTGAATTCGGTGGCTGTTGGATGGTATTTGTTGCATTTTTCGTCAAAAAATTACGAATAATGGCACTGTGCAACGGTGCGTTATCATGGTGCAAAATCCACGAGATTTCTGCCCACAATTCTGGTCTCTTTCGGCGAATTGTTTCACGCAAACGTCTCATAACGCCCAAATAATACTCTTTGTTTACTTTCTGGCCTTTTGGAAAAAATTCATGATGCACTACACCGTTGTAATCCATGAAAACCGTGAGCATTGCCTTCTTTTTTGACTGAAAACGACGTGTTTTTTTTTTGGTCTTGGCTTATTTGGTGACCGCCATTCACTTGCCTGATGTCTGGATTGCGTGTCGTACTCATAAACCCACGTCTCGTTTCCTTTTGATGAATGTGGAATCGGATTCAGCCTGACAAATCATCTCTTCTGCGACGTCAACACGGTCTCTTTTTTGCATGAAATTGAGGTCTTTTGGCACCAAATTTGCTACTACACGACGAAAACCCAAATCATTAACCAAAATGTCTTGGACGGATCCATAGGCAATGTTCAAGTTCTCCGCTATCTCTTTGATGGTTAATTAGTGGTTATTGATCAACATTTCTTTTACTTCATCAATGTTTTCATCGGTTTTCGTTGTCGATGGTCTGCCGCTGCGTTCATCATCTTCGATTGACTCACGGCCACTTTTGAACCGCTCGTGCCACTGGTAAACGACCGTTTCCTTTAGAGAATCGTTGCCGAAACACTTTTCCAACATTTCCAACGTTTGTGCAGCGCACCATTAAATCCGCTTTTTACGCAAAGTTTAATACAAGTTCATTGTTGCAAATTTAAATTTATTTCTAAAATTGTAAAAAATCGCCAACACACAGAGATAGATGTACTCTTGGCTACGTAGCTTTTGCAAATGTCAAGCTATGACGCTAAGATTTAGAGGGAATATCAACAACAGATGTACCAACTTAACAAAAAAAAAAACAACTCAAATCGGAACAATGGGAGCGTCACATGGTGGTATCATCGTATGGGAAAACTCAATCATACTTTTCTAAATTTTTGTTGTCAGAAAATCCTTGTCGAGATAATGAATCACTTTGTCATTTAGCAGCTTACATTCTAAGCTAATCAAGAATGCATAAGTGTTAAGATATTCAGATTGTCTACAGTAAATATCGGTAGGCGAAGGGAGTCAATGGAGACCGCTATCGCTCAAGGTTTACTATTTTATGTATGAATTTGAACTAGAAGGCTTAAAGGATATGTGATTTCAATAAAATGGTGTAACTTTCCGCCCAGTATTTAAGACTGGCGACTCATTAAAAACGAAATGCAATGAGCGGTTTTATCGCCGGAAACAGCCCTGCCAATTTAGCGCCCATTAAGTCTCTGGACTATGAAAACGACTTGATGACTTGGAGGCAAAGATTCTATGCCAGTTTGCTGGTATTTTGAATGGCGAATTATGAAAACATATTATGGAAGCAGATCCTTAGAGAACATTTGAATGTTGTTATATCTCCTTACCGTAGGTATCATCTTCTTCTTATCCTTTTATTAACCCTTTCCTCGTTATACGAACTTATGCATAACGAGTTTCCCATTTTTACTGCATCGCTGCTGCTCCGCTTATGGGGTTGGCTAATGTCGCAGACCGCAGAACGCGTCTACATAATGCTCGGTCCTGGATCGCTTCAGTGGTTAACCCCAGACGTTGTTGCGCATTTGCCATCTGAGAAATCCACGAATTCTTTTTCCGACCTCGTTTTCTTACAGTTGGAGTGACCGTAGTTGATAGTGCCTTTTTAACCGGATTTTCCGCAGATCTTCTTTGAACGTGGCAATACCAACTTATTCTATTCGCCTCAAGCTGTTCGGTTACCGAGTTCTTTATATGTAGACTTCCTCTTATACGCGTAGATCTAATGCAATCGCGTTTAGTGACTCCACTAGACATCCTTAACATTTTCATTTCCGCTGCCGTCATTTTGTTTTTAAACGCTTCGTACATTGTCCAGCACTGTGAACCGTATATAAGAGCTGGTCTAACAACCGTGGTGTAGAGTTTCCCCTTTAATTTAAGTGGAAATTTTCGGTCGCAAAAGATTCCCGAATTTTCCCGCCATTTCATCCATCCCACACTCACTCTGTGGTTTACGTCGTCGTCACATTTCGCTTCCATGTTAACGATTGATCCTAAGTACTTAAAGATAGTGCTTTTCGGAAGAACTATTCCGTCTAACATTATATCCGGAACAGGTCGCAACGGATGTGCAAATGGGCACGTCAAATGCTCCGTCTTTGAACGACTTATTTTAAACCCGTTTCTCTCTAGCGCATTTCTCCATGAATCTAAGGCGTTCTGTAAATCTTCGACGTTATCGCTAAGTATTACTGCGTCGTCAGCGAAGAGAATTGGCGTTACATTTGGTTCGCGCATGCAGTCTTTTAAAAGATATTCGAGTACTACGTTAAAGAGGAAAGGGCTAAGTACGCTTCCTTGATGCACTCCGACATTAACTGAAATTCTCTCGTTAGTCCAGCAGAGCGTTTAACCGCAGTTCTCACGTTTCCGTACATGTCTTGTATTATTCTAACATACGTTTCCGGTACGTTTTGAGACCTCAGCGCGGCCCATATGAGATCCCTAGGCACTCGATCGAATGCTTTCTCGAGGTCGATAAATACCATGTGTAAATCCTTAGACGAATCTCGGTGCTTTTCCATTATTATTCGTAGGCTTTGGATAGCGTCCACCGTCGATCTTCCTTCAACAAATCCACACTGGCTATTATCGAGCTTTATTATTTGCCGAAGACGTTCGTTTAAGACTCTTTCGACGATTTTCATTGTGTGTGACATAAGCATGATTGAACGGTAGTTGTTGCATTCTCGAGTGTCGCCTTTTCCCTTGTATAATGGAACCAAGAAGCTACTTCTCCATTGATTCGGCATGGGTTGTCCACATTTTAATTTATTTAAAAGTTTCGATAGCCAAACGCTGCCGATCCCCTCCATCTTCGACCAAAACTTATTGTTATACTTATTTCTTCGATTGAAAAGTCCGAAACTTCCTCCTCGAATAGACCAGCTGTAGGCACGATATCACGTGGAAACTGTTTGTTAAGGAACTCCTTGCAGTATTCAAGCCACCGGTCACAAATTTCCTTTTCATTTGTTAATAAGCGACCGTCTGCGTTTTTGATGTATTTCGGCGAGGTTATTTCCATTGAATTTTTTCTCCTCTGTGCAGCGAGCTTAAAAATATTTGGCATTTTAGTACTGTACGACGTTTGAACTTCTTGTGTAGCTTGTCTTCTATCTGCCGATCGTGAGGACATTTGTTCTAACTCCTGGTACAGGTTTTCCGCTTCTGCCGCTCGAGTTCGAGCCAGGACTTTCTTTGCGATCTTTTTAAGACGCTCGTATTCAAAAGCCAGTCGAGCTTTTTCGAAATCGTCGCTCCGATCGCATTTTGTCCACGCTTGGAATGCACTCTTCTTGTCGGCCACAGCTCGTTTGGTTACGTCATTCCACCACCATGTTTCTTTGCCGACGTAATGGTATTTCGATATAGTCCCTATATGGGACCTTGCGGGTGTTATGCATTCCTCGTACATGCTGTTCCACATTTCTTGCGGGCTAAGTGAGTCTGCGATACCGTTTATATTGTGAAGTACTTCTTTAGCCAGTGCGATAAATCTTGCGCTTCGTTTCTTCGATAGTTTATACCACCGGATTTTTGGCTTTCCAAACGATGCCCGTGTTTTCGGTGGTTCCGCTGTGAAAAATTCTGTAATGAGCAGACGGTGTTGGCTTACTAGCGATTCTCCAAGTATTACTTTACAGTCCTTAACACGGTTTCTCATCGACATTTTGCAGAGGTGATAATCTATTTGCGTTTCGTGGCCTCCGCTGCTATAGGTGATAAGATGCCGTTGATGTTTAATAAACATTGTATTTAAGACGGTTAAGCCGTAAGCCCTACACGCTACAAGGATGTCTTCACCAGCTGAATTTCTGGTTCCAAAGCCTTTACCGCCGTGGCAGTCCTCATAATCAACATTTGTTTCTCCGACGTGGCCATTTAAATCTCCGTCTACGAAGAGCATCTCGTCGATAGGTATATTTCTAAGCAAATTACCAAACTCTGACCAAAATGTATCTTTTTCCGATTGGTCGCATCCATTTTGTGGAGCGTACGCGGTAACAATGTTCCACGTTTCATTGTGTATGACGAGTTTAACACTCATCAAGCGGTCACTTATTTTCAAGATACCAACGATGTTGTTTAGAAGATCCGCTGCAACAACGATTCCAACACCGTTTCGTCCATTGACCGTTCCATGGTAGAACATCTTAAATGCCTTGGTTTTTAAATCGTTTCCTGTACGCACAGGATTTGTAGAGTTCTGCGACGCATAATCGCTTCCAGTTCTAAACTTTTTGAGTTCATCGATCCGACGTTCCAACTTGCAAACCGAAGTTTATGAAAATATTTTGGAAACTTCATGGCGCCCGCCCCCGGAATCCGTCGGGCTCTGACACAAGCGTTGCTTGTGCGTTGCAATCGTGGTGCCCAGCGGGGTAGTGCTATTAATTGCGATCATTTCCATGAAGTTTAAAGTTTGAGTGGTTTGACACTTGTATGCTCATTTCGAATTGATTGACTGTTCTTTTACCCCACCGGTAGTCTCCAGACGTGGGAACCCACTGATTGCATACAAACTTGTGGGAAAGTTTTAAGGTGTTAAAGTGTCACAGGCTCATTTTTGGTGTCATAGTTGCCTGTATATGATTGGTGTCCCATTTAGGTAGGTATCATCTATTTTTTAATAATATAATAAAATAAGAAATCGATACACGCGTCTTTTTATATATACATACATACATATATATATATTAAAAAACTTATGAGGATGCATCTAATGAGACACCCTGTATGCATAGCAATTGGTAGAAACCCTCTATTATGTAGAACAATTGTGGTATAATGCATTAGAAGCAGTTGGCCAACGGTCACATGTGCATAGAGATTAAGACAAAAAAAGTGATATGGTGTGCACGTCTTAAATTTTGTTTTACCTTAAAGCTTCCTTTTTTCAAACATTTGAATTTTTGTGAGAGTAAATTTAAGAGATTTGTGCATTTAGGTATTATTTCCGAATCCGTCATGCGAACAGCATTTCAGTGAATGTCAACAATCCTTTTTTATAAAGTTGGACTACTTTTTATCCAATAAGACTCCCCGACTTTCCGAATACTCCCGGGAAGAAACCCCTATACATACTTTTGTCGTGTGTCTCACCATTCCTTGGACGACAGTTTTACCACACATAGTTTACAATCAAGGCAACATTTAAACAATTTTTTTAGTGAAAATAATATTGGCCAGTCCATAAGTTTGTAACTTGCTTTTAGTAAGCAAAGGAACAGCTTTGTAATCAAACTGTTTTTCGCGAATCAGTTTGCAGCTACTAAAGTTAGAAACCGCGTTATCTTTTTTTGATACATTTGCTTTCTTTTGAAAGGCTATTGAAATGGTCTTTGTTTTTCCACGCTCTGAAAAATTATTAACTTTTCCACGTTAAACCGTTTTACACCACAAAACCCTTTGGATTTTAGAAATACTTTAGTTTTGTAAACTGACACTTTTGATCGCACATCATCGATTGTTGAACAACTCGCGTGGCATCAAGTTGCTGGAACCATAACTTGCCCAATTTCAAATCGTCAATTTATGGCCATAAAAACCTTCCCAATTGACTCATACTCGTATATTTCTTTAATTGACATATTGAAAGAAAAATGGGCCAACAATGCCGCCATCCCAAAAACCACACCAAACACATTTAGAATGGATTGATTTCTTTAAGGCTAACGTATGGATTTTCCGAACCCGAGATACGGAAATTTTGCTCATTTATGTAGCAGATGAGATGAAAATGTTTCTCGTCTGAAAGATGATTTTCAAACTAAATTGTCGTCAATTTCGAGCTGCTACAAAGTTCAAACCAAGAAGCGATAACAAAGCGATAGGTCATTTTCCTTCATCTACTGAGTCAATTGGATCTTTATAAAAAATTCTTCTCACTAATGTTCTCGACTGATGTTCAGTTGCTGAGATCTTTGACGCGTTGAAGTTCTCGGGTTAAAGGGTAAACTTTCGGCAAAAGCTGAAATATTCTCCGTTGGGATCACATGACGAACACGGGAATAATCAGCATAATCATCAGAATAATCGGTAATCAATCAGCAAACCAGTCTCACGCACTTTCTTTACAAACTTGCGTACATCAGCTGCAGTTTGTGCATTATTTCAGATGTTTTTTTTTCTTTTTTAAAACTCGCAATGTTTCGGCAACACAGCATTTACTTTGGAAAAAACTTTTCCACGTTCAAATGTTAATCGATCAGTTTCATACCGCGCAACTATAATATTGAGTTTCTGTCAATTTTTTGAACGCGAAAGATCTGTTAGTGTCAAAATAATAGAAACCAGTGCTTTAAAAAAATCAACCAAACCCTTCGACCAGTTGATAAACCTATTAAATAGATCAAATTGGAACTTACTGGTCGTTACTGTAGTAGAAGAAAAGTAATAGTGGAAGATTCTTAATCGTTAACAAACTTAAATAACTAAATAAATTTAAACATTAAATATCAGATGGGTTTAAGCCACACATGTTATTTAGATAGATTTTCGTATCACTCACACACTTTCCCCACCCACCCAACAACTCTGCTTCGGATTTCGGAACCCACCTATAACCGAAGTTTACAAAACATGCCCTTTAAAGTATGTTCACTGGCATTGCCATTGAAAGAAAAAGTGTAGAGAAATACAAACCAAATCAAATGTAGGACCTGATACTCGTAGATAAGAGTATTTTTTTTGCGATCTGTATAAAGCACAATGAATTTTAGCATTCTTTAATGGCATGCGATGGAATAGACTACAACGGGAGGGTTTCGGAGATTTGCTTCAATTATTGACAAGAAAAATTTAATTTTTCAACAGGATAATGCATCAATTTTCAGTAAAGGCAAGGAGTTCTTTAACTTATTTAGGTGGCAACGGTGCAGCAGTATTGCGGAATTAAAAGAAGATCTTGCTATTTTTGTGTTGTGCTTCATACACTCTACATGGTGCAAATCCAACAAGGCTTTAACGCAATGTGCGTAGAGAAAGAATTGTTTCCGTTGGGGATGAATGTGTTGCGAAAAATGAATTGTCAATTCGGTACTGACGGCTAGAGTTCGCATTCTATCTGTCCATATTGTGGAGAATTTTGGGGAAAATCCTAGCTTATAGCGGTAACGGGGGCTATACTTTGCGGTGAACTAAGGCCTCACGTAACAAACCTCTTCAGATAGCACAATCCTTTAATAACTGCCTCCAGTTGGGAACTCGAAGTCGGTTGAGAGCCCCTTCTACTTGTTTCACGTAAGGTAAGGTATTCTTCAATTGTATTCGTTCTAGATGTCCTAGACATTCCAGGCGATTGATGTACAGTTTTCGACTAGGTTGATATTGCCGCAAAGCTCGTATAGTCCGTACTTGAATCTCCACCTCCAAAGCCCGTCAATATAAACGGGACGGAGTAATTAACGATAGATTTTGTTTCTCAAAACTTCATCCACTTTAGGTTGAATCTATGCTCTGACGCCATAAAGTATTATAGAATTTATATGATCAACGTATTATGTAGAGTCCAGTATAAGACCTTACTGCTCTATTGCCTTCTAAGACTAAAGAAGTGCCGATTGGCAAGAGTGATTCTTCGTTTTATTTTGGTGGAGTTTTATAGAATTTATAGCAGAGCTAAGGTAGACAAAGTTCCTTATTACCTGGAAATTACCGCTGTAGAATGTGATGTTATGAACAGTTCGTCGATGTTGTATTTCATCTTCTTAAAGAAATATATTTTCTCTTGCCTTTATTTACCGTAAAACCTATTGTGGTAGCAGCTGGATCGTGCCTATTATATCAATGGCAAGCGCTAGCCATTTAAAATATTGTGCCTTCAGTTTTCGCTTACGAGTCTCGCAATTCCTTTAAGTATGTTGCTAAAGAAGTCGCATCATTGATCTTTTTTTTTTCTTAAGAATAACGCCGGAGCTCTCGTTACAATCAATGACCAACGTCACCAGCCAAAAAGATCAGTTATTACTTCTTTGATAATTTGGAAGACATTGATTCGATAGAATTGATTTGTGGTTCCATATAAAACCATTGAGTTATTGAGAACTCGATATCACTAAAATTGAAGTCACTGGATAACTTCTTCAGGGGCTACGTAAGGACTGTGGCGTTAGATGATAAATCGCAGACTATTTAGGCCTTAGATGTCAATATTCAGTTCAGTGAGTTATTGAAAATTTTGATGAAAATTCACATAGCAACAGGCATTTTTATTGGTCGCTTTTCAATATTAAACAAAAAAAAATTTAATATGCTTACAAATCCCAAATTAAAGTGCCGCATACTTAAGTAAAAAATGAAACTAGTAAAAATCGTTTAAAAAAATTGCCTTAAAGCTACTCGTAATTGCATAAATCCATCGATGTCAAATACAATAACATGTTACATCCATTAGTTACCAACCTGCACCATTAGATTGCATATGCCAATCTCAATTATCAATTTAATTCGACTCAGTAAAATCCTTCAAACAAACCTGGTCATTCATTGTCATACTATAATCAGGGATCAACTTTTCCTCAATATCGTTTTGCAAGCATACTCGAGCACGTATGAAACTTTAAAGGTAAACAAATTAATCGACGATTATAAAGTTTAATCGTTTAAAAGTTATGAGTACTACGCATAGTTATTAATCGATATTTGTCTTACAAGCATGCATACACCGTGAGATTAAACTTCCCGGAAGTGACACACCCCTAAGTATGTTGTAAGCTGACATTATTCCTTCATTTTTAATCCCATAATAGAGATGCAAATTCAACAATATTGTGCAAGTGATTAAAAACAATGAGCTGCCAATACGTTGTTATGTGAAACACAACAAAGATGTTTTCGAAACATATTCGTTACATTTGCCAGAGAGTAGGGTGTAAGCCTATTTATTCCTTAATGAATATCGTCTTCTCAGCTGGATACCGTGCCTTTAAACGTATTAACTTTAAATGTAGGCAAATGCTTTTTATTGGAATAGGTTTTATCAAACCTTAAAATGGAATCAATGGAAATTCAAATAAATAAACGTACCTTCCGTAGAATTGCAAATTACGTCGAAGATAGTGTGGGTACTCACATTAACTTAATTTTTGAATGCATCTATATTATAATAAGAGAAACATCAATATCAAACATAAGAAAAAATAGAGTTGGGCAAAATTCGGACCCTTGAGGTGCACCAGCAATCAAAGGATTTTACTGAATAATGCGGTTAATTAGATAGAGGTGGAAAGCAATTGGTACAAGCTTCACAGAATGAATTGGATCACCTGTTCATCTGGCCTCCTACAATTTTTTTTTTGCAAACTATGAGGTCTGATGAATGCAGATAGCAAGCTGTGCAACGATAATAGGATAAGTGTTGGTTTGTTTGTAGTCTAGGTAGACGTATCCGGAAAACAAATCTAGCTTCAAGACTACAACAAACTTTGAATTTTTGATGATCACTGACATACTCGGTTTGTGAATATGAGCTGGAATTTGCCCATAGGTGGCATTAGCTTTCAATGTATATACCTTTTAATTGCGTTATTGACGCCATGGTCTGAAAATTTTCTAAACATGTCGATTTTTTTGTCTAGAAACTATGATATACGGACATCACTGATTAATTGTTAGTATTTCAGGAAAACTGCTGCAGAATGGCATTGAATGCTCATCGAAGAAAGCATAGAAAGTCATTTCTCTACGAATCATGTTTGGCAATGAAAAGGACAACTTCATGAGAAACAACGACATGGATTTCAATACCAAATAGCTATGAACAGAAGCCAATGCTCTGAAGGATCTTTTCGGTGGAATAAAAAAGCGTGTGCCAAAACCTGGTAAAACCAAAATTATTATGCACTACCAACAACGAATAATCGATTTAAATTAAGCTTTATTGAGACTTGAATGTCGAAAATGGACACAAAGTGATTATAAGAATGCTTAATGATAGTGCACTATCACATATATTAAAACTGGTGAAGAAAACGATTGAGGTCTTTAGTTGGGAAATATTTACACATTTGGCTAAACTCACCAGACTTGGCTTTGTCCGGTTAGTAGTTATTTACATCAATGAGACACGCACTTGATCAGCAGCGTCTTGCGAAAACGACTTGGAGACTATTTTGTCTCAAAAGAGCAACAGTTTGGCGTGGTATCCACAAATTGTTAGACAGGTGGGAAAAACATTTAACTGGCGATGATTATTACTTCAAACAGAAAGTTTTCTATCATTCAAACCATTACGAGTTCATATTTATATACACAGAACAATGTTAAGATTCTGGAACCTGAAGATCCTCGCTTGAGCGATAATCTATAATATGCAAACTGGACATTTGTATAGAAAGTCAAATACTAAGGGATTAAAGCTTCTGAAACAAGATGGCGCAAAATTAATAATCCAATTTTGTTTTTGAATTACTTTTTTACTAAATGAAACAAAAAAAATTTTTGAGTGATGGAAATCTTTATTTGGACCTCTACAATTTTTATGCTAAGTGAAAAAGATGATCTTTTATCGCATTTTCCATGAGTTTCCGCAAGATTTCCGGTGATACCTGTTCGTATTCCTGTGGAATATTCTTTTTAAGGGCTGCAATTATCTGAGGCTTGTTGGCATAATCCCGAGACTTCAAGTAGCCCCAAAGAAAGAAGTCTGGGATGGTTGAATTGGGCGATCTTGCTGGCCATGCCAAATCGCCAAAATAGAGGATTATGCGACTAGGAAACGTTTCCTTCACAATATCCATTGTGGCCTGTGCTGTGTGTGCGGTTGCACCGTCTTGTTAAAACACAGAGTGGCTTTGAGTGGATAAAATGGCTCTTTGTGCAGCAACACACGCGATTTTCAGTGCCCCAGAAATGAAGATTTTGCTTATTGAAGTAACAGCTTAAGTGGAAATGAGCTTTGTCTCTCATGATTTTCGACACAAAATCGTCCTCTTCGTTGTTGAGATTGAGGATAACTTGACAGCAGAGTATAGCGCTCCATTGCTTATCTGTTTGTATTCTGCAGCCGTCTAGTTCACAAATGTCAAATATGATTGACGTTCGATGCCATTTGCAAAAATTATAACATCTTCCGATAGAATGATTAATTTTGCACCACCTTGTAACTTTGTAAACTGAAGAATATTCTACGTATGTACTACTTTGATCAGAAAGTGGAATAACCACCGTGTGGTGCTCCCATTGTTCCGATTTGAGTTCTGTTTTTTTTTTTTGTTAAGTTGGTACTCGTACATCTGTTGTTGATATTCCCTCTAAATCTTAGCGTCATAGCTTGACATTTACAAAAGCTACGTAGCCAAGAGTACATCTATCTCTGTATGTTTGGCGATTTTTCCTTTACTTCCTCTCGGCTGCTGAAACGCGTTCCCCGTAGTGATCATATTCTACCAATTTATAGAGACAAGAATAGAAAATATGATTTCAATAACATATTAAGATAATTAACGTCTAAATGCCACAATCTTTAAGTAATAGGCGATTTCGAAAAATGGTAGACAACGGCAAAATAGGGGTTAAACATGGGATATCACTATCATTTTTTCCATTGCCATCATTGTACTATTAAATGGCGCAAAATTCAAATTGTGAATTATGGGACACCCTTTATATTGACGTTAATTAACATAAGGGTAATGCTATACTATACAGCTTACCTAAGTTATGTGTTCGTAATAAGTCTGAAGTTTTTGAAATTGCTCATAATCAGAAGTAGATTCTCAAGTGCCCTAACAATTTTGGGACCATTTTGCTAAAAATCTTATCAACAGCAACCACTACAAAAAAAACAAACACTGTGGCGCTGGCAGCCCGGTATGGGCCATGGCCTAGCTTCTTGACACTCATTTGTGTTGCTCATGTTGTCATTTTAATCACATCTGAGCGGGGCCTACGGTTTATCGCCGAGTCCGAACGGCACTCCTTAGAAGCTTTTTCGTAGGCAATTTTACTTTCGGGAGTTTTATCATTGCTCGCCGAAAGGGTGATGGCGATTTGAAAAACTGTTGGTGACCCAGCCAGGAATCGAACCCAGACTGTCTGCGTGATAGTCCAATGAGCTAACTATCGCGCCATCGCCATCGCAACCACTACAACTTGTGAAAAAATACTCAAGTACGGATTCACTAATGCGTAACCACTGAAGCGATCCAGGACCTAGTAGTATGTAGACGCGTTCTGCGGTCTGCGACATTAGCCAACCCTATAAGCGATGCAGTAAAAATGGGAAATTCGTTACGCGTTACGGATAAGATAAGAAGAAGAATCCACTTATGCGATACCAGATTCGCGATTAGCTTATCAGTCATGGAATTTGCTCCTGTCATTATTGGCAAGCAATGAAACACCTCGAAATATGTTTTGACGAGTACATCTTTAGCAGAAACCATCATGGGTAGCCCGAACATCAAAGGACATAGGACATCTAGTAACTGTGTAAAGAGTATAAAGTTCTTGTATGCAAGGCCCAAACTGTAAGCGGTCTTAGCTGCAGGGCGCCTCGAGTTTTAAACCCAATATTGTGCGGAAGGAAATCCAACGTAGTGTAAGGCAAAATATGTATGGGCAATCAATCATAAAAACTTGATTTGATAAAATTTAATCAAGCCGGAGCGTTGTTATTTCCTCTACAATTCCTAACGATCTCGGGAGATTATGCGTACTTTTTCGACTAGATCGATATCGTATTACAGTGTGTATAGTTATATCTATTTTTTCCCAAGGTGTATAACTGTAATTATAGTTATTATATATATATAGTTATTATATAACAGAGTATTTTTAGTGCTTCGTGACTTGCGATAAGACCTTCTTACTTGACTTCTTTTCACTTCGAAATAGGCTATCATTAAACCAGTGGAAGGCATGTAGACTTTTAAGTTATATATAGACGAACGACACTATAATTAAAACCTGCAAAAGAGGAAAACAGTAATTAAAATTAAGACACATTGTTTCTATTCAATATATAAACTCGTATTTATTTTTAAACTTGTTTGCAAGTGTATTTATGCATTGCATTTTAAGATTTTCCCACTTACTATACTACCCATCAAGTCATCTCGCCGGGGAACTTAAATAAAGCAACGAGTAATTTGATTTCATGGTAAAAAGTTGCATAGTAATTTCCTTGTGATACATATTAGTATTTGTAGATTATTCCAGGCATTCCTGAATATTCTTAGAATGAAACTTTTCTAATCATTCGATAACCTTAAGATATCCATTCGGGAAAATTTGAATTTATAATGTAATAAAAAAGTTGTAATGTCAATGCGATTCCACTTCACTGGCAAATCAGAAGGTGAGAATTTGTCCCGATTAACATAATTCTGAGTTCAAAAGTAACGTGGCATCATAACCTGAGAGATATAAACATATATAAGCCAAGAAAAGCATATTTTGTTCATACTTTTATAAGGAATTGTTGTTGTGATGTTCAACAAGTGGCCATTGGATTGAGAATACGAAATAATGAAACAACTTAAGGGTGTTTGATTTTAGCTGTTGGAGGGGGATGAATGCCAACTCTGTTATTATTGGAAAAGGATTTATAAACTTTTTACCTTTATTCTGATAAATACAATCGTTTTTGCTAGGTGTTAATCTATCACAAAAATAATTAGGGCGCAAAGATTTTATTTAGGAAATTTTTTATCAAGAATTAGAGTTGCATTCATAAAGTCAGGTTTTGCGTACTCGGGCTCTCAATTTGTTTGTTTCTTGCTATAAAATATGACTTGATAATGAAAATCCTATCCAGGTACTCAAGCTCCTAAGATTAACATCTAATGACGTGAGAACCCGATCACAGATACACACTTCGGGTAAAATAAAATAAAAGTCTGTCATTCATTAAAGAGAGAATCCTTCCTGACAGATGTCAAAGTATGCACACCAGGATCTTCGTTGACATAGAGCAGAAGTGAGGGGAAAAATTTGTGTAACAGCTTGATATTTTTCTGAGGCGAGTATTATGATTCTCTTTAGAAATAAATCATAGACCGGCCGCTGGAATTTCGGCCAATGGGGAGTAAAGTTTCGAACTACGAGTAGAACACGTATTAATGGAGCGGGGGACACTAAACTCAGATAGATTACCATCTGTTTATGAAATATTATTTGACTCAAATAACTGCCTCTTAATCTAATTTAACAATACATGTTTTGATGGATTCAGCGTCCCTTATTTCATGAAAAATATTGTTTTGAGTGCCTGAATTGTTCGCACAACATCGATTTTTAATGACACCCCACAAAAAAAGGTTCAATGATTACACTGATTGCACTTGGTATGCAAAAAATCGAAAAAATCGATCTCCACGATCAACGCACAATTTATGAGCGATATTATTGTGAATTACTAGATACCGCGAAGTTATCATATGAAAGAAAACGTAGAAGCATTTTCTCAGAATTGGCCTTCTTCTGCACGACGAATTAAGGTTAAAAGGAATTGTGGTTAAAGCTATGATACAAAAATTGATGGATAAGAATCGCTAAAACTTCCATTCATCCAGAATGACTTTATGACTATCATCTTTTGGATCCCTTAAAGAAGCACGACAAAAAACCGTTTGTGCTCCAATGGCTACGAGAACGTCCGAAGAATCTTACAGATAGTGGAATAAAAGAGCTCTCGATCTATGGAGAAAATAATGTTTCTAAAGCGAGGGAGTATAAAAACGTATTATATATTTCTAAGTCTAGTTTAAAAAAGAGTTTGATATACCCTCGTATATGGCGTCAACAAAGAGGGACACACAGCATCGATTTCTAGGACAAAACGTCGGCATAGCAAGCTGCAACATTGAGGTAGTAAGGACTTTATTATTAAGTCGGTCCGCTATCTATCTCGATAAAGACATCTGCGCGGAAATGATGATCTCCGGGGCCTACTACCCCTATTATTTATATCACGAGAGAGTTCACTTTGGCGGCTTTATTTCTCCAGAAGCGTTTTTCTACGTCGATATGAAAGGTCTGATCCAGGACAGATTAGCGGTGCCGTTAATCTTCCACGTCGCTCGAACAGCTGCGGACAGGCGACTCAACTACGACAGCGACGTCGCACACGGCAGTGCGGAGCGTCTCCGGTTCAGTAGGGCGGTTGGGAGTCGCTACATGGGGGATGTTGCTCGGCAACACCAACAATTTTTGTGGCTTGTCTAAAGGAGAGGAATCTACGTCGCCGAGTTCCTCAAATACTAGTTAGCTTCGTTAGGAAGCAGAGTGGGTCTGCCTTATTTTTAGTCATGGCCGACTTACATAGGTTTAGATAAGGTTTAAGTAGCTTTAAGAATAAACAAAAAAAAACAATAGTAAAAAAAATAAAAATAAATGAAAAAATATAATAATATGGGTCGCCTTCTGGTGATTTCTCTTAAAAAAAAAAAAATCATACCTATGCATAAGATAGTTTAAGTAGGCTAAGTAGGTTAAGTAGATTAAAACTTATATTTAGGTATTTTTTAATTTTTGTTTTAAGTTTTATTATAAGATTTTATAAAAAAAAAAATTGTCAATTTACTAAGTCTTCTATTTAATGAAATTTATTTTCTTAGTTCTAGTTTAAAATAAACGTAATAGATTTAAAAAAGAAAAAAAAAAGAAAACCTGTATGAAACGTCAAATGACATAGATTAAGAATTATGTTTAACCTAGAGTGCCCGCATGGGGCCAGTAAGTTACAGTAAGATAGTTTTAAGTTATTTAAGCTAATTTTTAAGCGTGTTTTTGTATACGAGGGCGGGTCAATAAGTCCGTGACTTTTTGAATTTCTGACCTCTTTACTGAAACAGCAACACTGCTCCTGTCAACAGGCATCTGTCAGTTGACTCCTGTCAAAATTAAAACTTGCTGCGTCAGTTAGTTTGTGTTTGACAGCTATTTTTATCAGACTACTCACTAATTTGAGGAGAAAATGGAAAAAAGTGAATTTCGTGTGCTTATTAAGCATTATTTCTTGCGAAAAAAAACCATTACCGAGACCAAGGCTAAGCTTGATAAATACTATGGGGACTCTGCACCATCGATTTCAATGGTAAAAAAGTGGTTTACTGAATTTCGTTGTGGCCGTACAAGCACTGAAGATGCCGAACGTCCTGGACGCCCAGTTGAGGTCTCTACACCCGAAACAATCGAAAAAATTCACGATATGGTGTTGGCCGACCGAAGATTGAAAGTGCGAGAGATTGTGGAAGCCGTAGGGCTCAGTGGTTTCAATTTTGAATGATCACTTGGGCATGAGAAAGCTTTCCGCAAGATGGGTGCCGCGTTTGCTCACAGTCGACCACAAACGCAATCGTGTTTGCCATGGCAAAAATCCATGAATTGGGCTATGGATTGCTCCCTCATCCACCCTATTCTCCAGATTTGGCTCCGAGCGACTACTTCTTGTTCCCAAACCTGAAAAAATGGCTTGGTGGAAAAAGATTTGACTCCAATGATGAAGTCATCTCGCAAACAAAGGCCTATTTTGAGGACCTCGACAAATCATTTTTTTTGGAAGGGATAAAAAAATTGGAGAAGCGTTGGACAAAGTGTATAGAGCTCAAGGGCGACTACGTTGAAAAATAAGATTATTTTTTTATCAAAAAATCTGTGTTTTAATCCAAAAGTCACGGACTTATTGACCCGCCCTCGTAGCATATAAGAATTACTGAATTGAATCAAATAAAAATGCATTTAAAATGAATGAATGAAGTAGTGCTTAATGGCGTACAAGCTTAGGCACTTAAGAAAAGTGATGAAAATGCTCTTTGACTCTTCATTTTGTAAAAGAAAGTTTTCGATTTCGAATCAAGGCGATAGAAGTATGATGCTTCGTGCTCTTATGAAAAATCTGACTTCCCTAATCATTGTTCTTATTACAAGATCGACGGGGTAAAGATTCTACACTATGATACGCTATCATGGTGGTGTATTATATCATTTCCTGTAGATATTGACTGTTTAAACGATATCCCTCCTAATCCTGTCATGTGATGAAACTCATTTAAATGGTTAACCCACTGAATGCGCAAATATTTTCATATACATATACTTTCGACGATAAAGCACAAGTCAACATTTTATCCCAACTAATACTCAAAAGAATTGCCATTTTTGATTCCTTAAAATCAGTAAGAAATGGTGTCAACCAAACCTACTCTTTTCTATTTAAAGGCACGAGAATTTAAATTAATATCTATAAAGTCAAGTCTAAATATAATTCACTTACCTATACATATATGTTCTCTCACCCTTTTTGCTTTCTTTGAAAAAACCGCCACAGAAATAAGAAAAAAAAAACAGGAAAAAAAACACCCGCATCACAGAATATCCTTCTAGACAATTAAACTCTCAGCAGCTCTAAAGAATCCAGTGTCAGAATCCGTGCAGTATATGTGTATTCGTAGAGTACAAAAATAACAGTAACAGCAACTGTAAAATTCCTGCTTAACAATTAGCATTAGAAACGATCCCCTTAATCTTAATGCTGTGTAAACAATAATTATTTCGTCCTTTTCCATGTAATAAAATTATTATTCCCCAATCAGTTAGGTATTCCCCCATACCATTTCCAAAAGAGGCGCATCCTTGTATCCTTGATTCTTTCACTGACGACTTTGTGCTTCACAGTTTTCAGTCAACGCCGAATTGGAATTATCTACTGTCTGGCACTAGCATATCAGGATTCCGTTATCGTTTTGCATGTGACTCTTTGAATCCAAGAGTGGAAAGCCTTTTTTCTAGGTCCAAAACTGAAGGGAAATTTATTCTGCGTACTTTTATCCTGTATATATAGGTACTCGTATGTATGTAAGCATCCCCATTCCAAGGCAATTTTTTTTTTCTAGTACGCCAGTACACTCTAGCTTATGGAAATTTGTGGCGCCACAGTGACAAGTTACCCTTTAATCAAATTCTATTTACACCCACCCACATGGTTATTTACACAAACAGGATTTTATGTCGATAATACAAGAAGAGCCATGAAATTAACATTGGTAGTGGTTGGGGGTGAGTGTGTGTTTGAGTTGATCGCGTGTATTGGTTTAGAGGACTTTACCAAATGGTGGGAGTTCTTTGAATTTAACTTATTTTTTTATTCTGTTGTTTAGAGTGTTAATTCTTCTTGTTTAGAATTTAAGATTTAAAATGTGTGACCTTTTGCCGAAGCAAAAAATTGGTGCCCCTCTGTCACTGGTGCAATGAGACGCATCTGCGGTATGTGTCAATCCCATTTGAAAGCAATTACCACATGGAATTGCTCCAACAGAATGGATTTCAGTTTTCTGTTGTTTTTTTTTCTTTTTGTACTCAAACTCTGACTCTCGTTCAGTTTGATAAAGTTGGTGGTAGTTTTAGTGGAAACATTTCAATCGACTGTGAATTGGGGTTAATAATAAAGAGAAAATAAATTCATAGGGATTCTTTCAGAGGCGTTAATTGAAGTCCTATAAAACTGACAAAGTAATTTTGAAAAAGAGAGACTGAAGTCATTGTGTCACTAAAAATAATTCGAGTAGAAACGTGGAAACCCCAATGGGAAGTCGTACGAATCTCACAAGAGTTGAGTATGGCAAATTGGTTTCAATATTACTCGTACATTTGGCTGCAGATGAGCAATTGATTTAAAACATTAAAATCGCTTTTTTCATGATACTCGTACATTCACACTCGGAGTACTGCGTATCTTGCATTTGTTAATTGGACGATCACCGTATGACCTTCCTTCAAATACTTCAGTTTATAGTCGGTACAATTTTAGGTGATTAATTTTCAGTAGAAAAAAAGGGTCGAGGCCTATCTAATACCTCAGCCATTCTGTGAGTCACGGCACCCGGTTACGATGTACTTCACATCGAATAGACCAATAAGTTCCATAGCTATCAAAGGGGGAGTACCTAGTACCTAGGCCAGGCTGGAAAGGAAGTTCCAGGGGCCCCTGACCTTCCGTGGTAACAGAATATAGCTTCCGGTCGAGCTTCACAACCTTAGGGTAACTTCCAATTGGGCACCTTATAGCCTAGGACTGGCAGCCTTTGGCACTAAAAGATTTCCCAACATATTATAAAATTCCACCCGCTAGCTGCCTACTGCGTCTTCTAAAAAACACTTCTCTTGCAAAGCTACGGGTTCTTTCGAACCGTACGTTGTCAGTGAAAACTGCACTGATATCGTATGCCTCACCATTGAAGATGATTCCTAAAGCATGCAAGTTCCTAACGTCTGAGTAATTTGGGCACTCGCACAAAACATGCAGCCAATCCTCATGGGTAGCTTCACATGAGCAGCTTGCCACGCCGCTAAACCCTCCTTTATGCAAAAATGCATTAAGAGAGCCATGGCCGGTCAACAAAAGCCCAAGCTGAGGTTAAAGCTCCGTTCAGGAATCTCCCGCATGGTCAGCACATCTCCAAGATTGGCATCTAGATACAATGCAAGGCCTTACACACCCTCCACGATAGGCCGTCTACTTCTCTCGGGGAAATTCAATCTCGCTCATTTAATAGGAGACCTTTTCTGATATTGAAAGGAATACCATGACGTATCGCCTCCAGATCGAGAGGTGGCACTCCCAAAAAAAATTGCATTGCCTCTGTGGAAAGCAGGTATTCTGGAACGGTGTTCCAGATGGCTTTCACCATCTCTCCAGTTATTCCATCAGCTCTAGGAGATCCCCTGAGTTGCATTTAATTTCTTGGTGGGCAATTCGCATTTGAAACGTTGGTTAATTTGTCCCACTGTTGTTTTTGGGAGATTCGTCCAACGCTGGAAATGGTGTTGAACGACTTCGCCAATTCGAAGTTTTGCTCCATGTATCTAGGGGGCAAAATCGCACCATCACTAATGATGGGCGTACTTAGTCTGATTGTACATGTGTAATTTTACACTCGGACCTGAGAGAACACAGGTTTGTGAGCTCCAGTGCGCATGGACTATACCAAGGGATATATATATATGGCAGAGGAACCCCCAAGATAGAGTCAACGCCGGCGGCGTCAAAAACCAGACGGCGAAACCTTATGTGAGGTATACATTTTTGGAGTCCAGGTTTATAAGAATTTCCAGGATTGGTCAGGGTTCTGAAAAAACGATGGTAACGAACGAGCTCTTTTATGAGCCAACGGCAGCTTACGTACCCCCGAAGTGGGATACTGACACCCCCCTTTGTCCTTGGGGGAAAACTAAGGAACTGGCCCTCTAGGTCAGATTTAGCATCTAAGATGGCTGGGCCATATAGAGCGAATGGACATCACAGCTCCGGCCCGAATAATCCTCTGGACAACGTAGCAGAGGACGGCCGAATAAATGATGGTGCGAACAAGTGGACGTGGACGTCGATCAACGTGGAATGGCGCAACGTTGGAAGCACCTGGCGAAAGATCGTGTTAGCTAAGTAGACTTGTTGGCTGAGGCCCAGGTTCACCCCGGACTGTAGCGCCAACTAAGAAGAAGAATCAGCTAACGTAGCCGCCCGATTTTTGTTAGTTGTATCCCTAAAGATGAAAGATTAAATCAAATTAAAGTTAGTAAATAAATTTATTTTGCTCAATAGTAAGTACTTAAATTTTAATAATTTACATAAATCATCCCACGAACATGAAAATTGAATCAAAAATACAGTATACAAATTTTCAAAAGGGACTTTCACCAGGCTTAAAACAAAATAAAAATAGAAAATTTCGTTGCGTTGCTGAGACTGAAGAAAAATTTGATTATCGTCATACACAGAGCTTGTAACAGTTGATCAAAAAAAACGACAATCAACTTACGACTATCAACTTAGCCGTTTCCACCCCTGAATATATATATATACATATGTCCCAAACTGAGTTGAGCGAGAATAGGAGTTGGCTTGGAGTAGACGATTCACAAGCGGTGGTCTTTCAACTGAAACTTCCTTACATTTGGGTTTTTTGTTTGTTTCTAACTTCACTCATGTTAAAATGTCCTCCATACCCCGTAATCAATTTTAAAAAAATCGGGGTCTTCTCCATTTACAATAATTAGTAAATTGTTGGCACTTAAGTCCGATCGTCACTGACGGTCATTTTAGAATACCTCTTGGGACAGTGAGAAGCGCAGTATGATAGGAAATCTGAAACTTCATACCACGGACCTGGTTAACCGAAATGCCCCCATTTCTTCAAAATCTTACGACAACAAGACATACGTTAGGTTAGGTTAAACAGGGTGTTTCATACATGACTAGATACCAAAACGGGCCCATCGCGATCTTAGCAATCGCCCTGGTAAAATACTCAATTTCTTTACAAAAGCCAAGAAGGCCTTTGAAATCCGTGCCATCTATTTCCTCCAAGTTTTCAAAAAAAAGTATTTTCAAAAGAATTTCCCCTGGCTACGCAATATTGCCTGACATTCACACAGTATTGGTGTTAGTCCTCAACCGCTTGCAGATCGCCGCAGAATCTACAAATGTCCGCATCTGTCATATTGAGTCTCTTAGCGTGTTTCAGCAGAAGACAGTGCCCTGTGAGGATATCTATTAAAGCTTATCCCTGTTCCTTTTAATTAGCTTTTCAGATCTTTTACCATTCAGAAGTGACCATAGAGCCTTTGATACCCTACGAGTATGTCCCTCAATATTCCACCACCTTATGTTGGCAGTCTTTATAGTCGAGTAGCCCTCCTTTTCTAGCAAGCTCGTCCGCTTGTTCATTTTCCTCTATACCGCAGTGTCCTGGCACCCAACATAGTCTCACTCGGATCTGAATGCATAATGCTTTGAGCATTGTGTGACAGCCCCTGACTGTATCAGAGCTGATGTCGGTTGATTCCATTGCCTTAAGATCGATGTAGATAGCGATATCTCTACCGGATACCGATCTCATCTGCTGCCTTGAGTGCAGCCACAACCTCTGATTGGAAGACACTACTTGTGTTCGGTAGCCTTATGGACACTCTTAGTTCTGGGTCTTCCGAGAAGATACCGGAACCTGTTCCTTCCTCTGTTTTCGAGCCATCTGTGAAAATTGTAATTTCATTTGGCCTGATTACTGCATTTTCTTGCTAATCCTTCCTCTCCGGATATATTGTATCATACGGATTGTCGAAGTCGATTAAGGAAGGGATAGCAAGACAACAAGGTAAAAGTCTTAAAACTCCTGATTGGGCTAAAGGCTTTCCCAACGCATGCACGATAATTTAATCTTCTTTAAATCATTTCAGAACTTATCGATTCTACTATATGTTAGCCGTTTTGCAAGGCATTTTCATTGAAGCAACCTAATACGAAAGTTGTCTGAAAAGTTTCCGACCGAACAATGATGCAAGACATTATTTTTCAAATATTTTTTTTTCTACATAGTCTCCTTGTAACTCTACACACTTCTCCCAGCGATGCTCCCATCTTTCTAACCCGTCCAAATAGTACTTGGCGTTTTTCTCTGCAAAATAATTGATCACGAAGGTGATTGCCTGCTCATTTGACGAAAATCTCTGTACTCCGAGCGCAGTTTAAAGAAGAGGGAACAAAAAGAAATCGCTTTGGGCTAGATCTGGTGAATAAGGCTAATTTTCAAGCAGTTCAAACCGTAGTTTATGGATTTTCGCCATGGCAATCGCTGAGGTGTGAGACGGCGCGTTGTCTTGGTGAAACAGGATTTTCTTTTTTTGCAAATGTGACCATTTTTCCTTAATTTCTGCCTTCAGCTTGGCAAGTAATGATGCGTAGTATGCTCCTGTAATGGTTTTTCCTTTTTGAAGATAATCGATTAAGATAACTCCTTTTAAATCCAAAAAACGGTCGCCATCACTTCCTCAATCGAAAAAACAGTTTTTCCCTTCTTTGGAGCCGGCTCGTCCTTTGCAGTCCATTGTTTTGACAAAATTTTTGTTTCGGGCGTATAATGGCCCGTTTATATCTACAGTAATTAATCGGCGTCAAAACTCGGATTTATTGCGCCTAAACTGCGCCAACAGAGCGTTGGAAATGTTCATTCGAACACGTTTTTGGTCTAAAGTAAGCAAACGCGGCACCCAACGCGCAGACACCTTTCTCATGCCTAAATCTTTATTTAATATGTAACAAACACGTTGTTTGGACATTTTCATAACCTCTACTATCTCCCTCACTTTAATTCGGCTGGCGTCTAACACCATTTGGTGAATTTTAGCAATGTTATGTCAGTGGTTGCAGTTTTTGGACGTCCCGAATGTTCATCATCTCCCAAGTTCTTACGGCCACGTTTAAATTCAGCTGCCCAAAATTTCACCATGGTAAAGAGTCCCCATACACAGAGTCCAACTCATTTGTGATTTGCGTAGGCGTATTGCCTTTCAAAAACAAGAATTTAATAACAGCTCTATACTCAGTTTTTTCCATTTTCACAAAAAAAAATCACATCGACTCACTAAAACGACTGTTAACCAAAAACCGCGCGTCAAAAATGACTGGAACTTCGGTAAGTAATTGTCAAAAGATGCACAACTAGCATTCACTAGCTTTTATTGACGAGTGCCGCTGTCTTTACGTTGCGGTCGGAAACTTTTCAGAAAACCTCGTATATTCGCTAACCATGTAAATAAATTTTAGGTCTTTAATAACTGTACTGACCCAATTACGAAAACATTGCCTTCCTAGGCCATTACACCAAACGCACTTTTTGCTCTTTTAATTTCACATCGGTTTCAGTGCCTGATCCCTGACTAGGAAGACTTGTCAGCATAAACGCACTTCTCTCTAAGAAAGTTGAGTTCAATGAAACAACTTGAAAGGCAACGAGCTTTGATTAAAGCATTTGCCATAAACTCTACTTTGTTTGGGCCAGCTTGTAAGATTTCGATCATATTGTAAAGGTCAATAATTGTGTACGCCAGAATGCATGTGTTGTGCCTATATAATATTATGTAAATTTGCAAGGTGTCATAAGAACATAGGTTGCTGTAAAAAGAGCTTTGTTTCTATTCAAATCAGTTAGCTTGGAAATCAAGCAAAGATTTGGCTGACTTCTTTATGGAGTTCGATTAACTTAGACTTCATATCTCATTTTTGTGAAGGACGACTGGAAGAAGTGAAAAACAACCACCTTGTTCAACCTGCTTAGCAACGCTTTCAACGCAATTTGTTGATCCTAAGTCACAATGGACTCATAGGAGATAGGATCGTGGAGACCATCTTCAATAAGACTTAAAGGACAACTTCCTCGAATCGATATTTACAGATAAGCTAGCCAACATCACTGCAAAATTGAACTTTATTGCTTCCTGCCCCTTTCAAAAATCAGTATTGCCGATTATCATATTATCCAACTTTTGCACAGGCAGAACAGGCAGAATACTTCTTTCTCTATGCAAGTATAGACTTGGTCACTATTACAACTTCAATTGGAGAAATAAGGTTTTAGCGATAGCTTGAGCAATATATCAAATGAGTTAACATTATCACAAAACCAAAAGCTGTATCTTGCAACAACAGAAAAAAAAAAAAAAATCTCTAATACAACGAGATACTCGTATCTTCTTCAGACTCCTACTCGTACATCAAATCATTCAAGTTAACACTCGCAAAGATAATAACTCATAACATTAAGTAATTCGTTGTAATGCACTCTCATTTATCCATTTATGACATCAAAGCTTTCTATTACTTAACAAGAGTGTGAAACTGTTTTGCAGATATGCCACACTCATGGTTTACTTCTTGAAACTAATGAACATCTCTATTGGTAATCCAATAAGGATGTTCCACAAAAGCATCTACACCATCATCCTTTGGCGCCAGAGTTATACCAAAATTGGATTGCATTATCGCATTTGTGCTTCAATTTTATTACGGATACATCTATACTCGTACATCTCCTTAAAGTATCATAGTTACCTCAAAAAATGTATATGCAAATTTAAATGTCTGCCAAAATGACTTGCCAAGGATTCATCCTCATCGCATTAGGCTTAAATTTGTTTTGGGGTAATCCTTTTGCCATGAACCTTGATTCCTATTTTGTAAACACTTGAGATTTTTACATCACCTCGCTTGGCTATCCAAGTAATAAAAGTAACAACTCGTTGTATGCACGTATGTACATATGAAATGTACTATTTTATACGTATCTGTGTATCTAAAAGCTCGTAAGGATATCAGATTCTTGTGGGTTGTGGATGTTTTGATAGGGGAGGGTTATAAAAAGATTGCGGTCAAGTGCTTGAACAAAGAAATTCGCGCCAAATGTTTAACTTGAGATGTCTAAGACCAAAATAAACATCGAAAAAGGTCAGTCCGATTGGCATCAATTTAAGATTGAATTTTTATCTACAAGGTTAGTGGAGAAATCCTTAAGTTAAGCGCTGTGCAGTAATCATTTTCAATTTTGAAATGGAAAAGGTACTAGGTAGTATCTTCTATTATTTTAATAGTTACAGTTAGAAGCAAAAAATAAATCAGGATATGACCTTATTCTTACTAGATAGTTATTTAGTGGAGGGTTGGTTGTATAAGTGTACTCTATTGGTCTATTCTTCTAAACTAATGAACATCACTCGTGAATGTGGGATATGCATATGACTCTTACTTACTCCTAAGGCTGCAGACAGCTCCATATCCTCTTTACCTAATGGCTACCGTATATTGACAGAGAGCTTCAAGGATAGTTTTAGGAACTCTAGTCCACTGTTACGCTCTGTAAATCTATACAGATAAGGATAGTAAAGATACTGAGCGTAGCTACCAACTCAAAATCTGCAGAGATATTGTGATTTTGATGAGAGATTTTGTTACCAACGTAGGGAACAACAACAACACACGGACTTCCAGAAGATCTATCACGACCAACTTTCATGAATAGGATTGTCGAATTAATTTTACTTTGCTGTGACATAACAAATAAACAAGCAAAACTCATATCGCCGCGAAGATTTCCGTCAATAATAAGGTGACAAAAACGTTGTTCTTTGCTTAAGTGGATGCCAAAAAAATAAATAAAAACGGCATTCGATAAATAAATCGATTGTCCAGGGAATATATGTATTTTTGTCCTTAAACATTTAGACCCCAGGCTATTGATCGCCTTTTCGAAGAGCTGATATTTAGATAGAAAAATATAAATTTCGTTTTTTAGCTCAGTACTAACTAGCTTTGTTCAGTGAGAAAAAACTAGAACAGAGCCGCACAAATTTGTAAAAAACGTCAAACCAAATGAAAACAGAAAAGTAAAGCCCATATGAGAGTTGTTAAAAGTTAGTCCATTTGTAACTTAAAATTTTACTTGATTTAGCAAATAACCGCCAAAAAATAATATAATTTAAAATCACAGCTGATTTTGACACTTTCCACAATTGTGTTCTACCTCGAGAGTTAGGTGCAAGATTTTCTGTTCCGAACAGTTTGGAACAACCTCACTGAACAATGCTACTATGTATCTGTCAACCCAATTGTCAGATTGCAATCTGTCAGTATTTTTTTTTATTCGACAGTCTTTACAGTTTTATCGTGATACTACTGTGATCAAAACATAAGTTTTTTCAATCCTCGAACCAATTGTTAAAATCGAAAATTTAATGCAACTTCTTTGTAAAAATTGCCAAACCACGTGCATAACAACTGAACAAATCCAGATTTTGACATGAAGTTTGACACAGATGTCATGACAGTAAACCAATTTAAAAAACAAATATTTTCCGGAATCGAAGAGCCCCGTATTTTAGAATTAAAAAAATTACCTTATCTCATGACAGAAGTACACGTTATTTGCGTATCAATTTTTAAAAATTTGACTTTAAAATTGTATTGTGAGCCAAACATATAGTATAAAGCACTTCCACCTGAAATAATCGACCATCTGAATCCGGTAGTCGTTGTATTCAACGTTTTCTCACAACATAACATTTTCTTTGGAAGATACAGTTGCACCGAGATGCATTAGTAGAGTGCGTATTGAAGAGAAAAAATTGAATCCGCTCAGGACAGTGTAGAAAAGGACGCAAATTTATCGATTTGACGTCGTTCACAACAGCTTGGTCTTTGTCTTTCCACTTTATCGAACATTTTTCGCAAAGAACTTGGTTTGAAGGCTTTTAAGATCCAGCTCGAGCAAATCAATTGGCAGCGTTTGGGCTTACTTTCGGTTCATTGACTTACCAATGTGGGAAATTTTGGCATTTGCAGCGAAGATAATCCTGAAGATCTACAGTTTGGTGCGCTCTGTGGCCTGGTCAATGAACAAAATTTTTTCATAATTGAACTAATTAGCGTGTTACATTCAAGGGTTTTCGATATAGAGCCATGATTAATTTTATGTGGTTTGTTCAAAGTCAAAATTACCTTAAACAAACACCCTTTAGAATAAAGATTCGCCGGATTGGCTGTTTTTCTAAGCCTTTCGGGAATAAGTGCTTAGATGCGATACATTACGAATATTATTCAGAGCATTTGTGTTTGACATGGCATGCATCAGTTCCCATTGTTTACTCATTTCTCAGTGATTCGAAGATCGCATGGAGCTCTTGCTTCAAAACGCATAGAGTTGCACTTTCTAGTCGATGATGACTGTGTCTGCCATATTTTCCACATTGAACTCAGTGAAACTTTAGGTTTTGAATTACCAGTTCTCCCGGGTCATAATTCGAGCCAATGACATTATTCGCCTTATGCGCTTCCTGAAGGGTCATTCTATGGCCACTACTTTCTCCTGTGGGTCATTGATCAAAAAAATTGAGCACTTCTATAAGGTCTAAGCCTGTTGCAAGCAGTATTTGTTCATTGCTCGTCTTTTTTGGGCCAATGTCTTATTGTCAAGGCCTCACCCATAAAAGACGTTGTCTAATAAAAAAGCATGGGCTGAGTAATACTAGATTTATCGATAACATCTTCAGATTTTAATGCCGCTGAAGGTTGCTACGATTTGACCAAGCTGCTGGTCATGTTGAGTGGCAAGACCCCCGATAGTCCATATCAGGACTTCAAACACTGTATAGTGGGAGTCAGGAGCTCGCCAGATTTCGGTCGGAACCTAAATTAAAAAGACGCAGCTGCTGGTCTCACCCAATGTAGAAGTGCAATAAGTATTGGGTGCTGAGACCCTAAGATCAGTAACATGTTTTATATTTCGCCTCGACTCATGTCAAGGAGTGAACCTGTGTCCTCAATACAGTTTCTGAATTCGTATCAAAGGAATTGACAGAGAGCAATGACAAGGTGTTTCTTGTTCTTGGTTGGCAGATTCCTGTTAAAAGGAAAGTCTTTGAAAAGAGTGCTCTCTTCAATTTGTTGGAAGTTGCCCAACCTGCAATTTCGTTGGAATTGACAGCGATATCGATCGCGATACTGTCAACTTTATTTATCTTTTCTTGATCCAACGATTGTCGTTGAACATTCCAAATACTAAAGCAATCGCAAATGCACGTGCGGACCAGAGAGCTGTTTTAATTGTTTTAATTTGCGCAGTCCCTAATAGCGAATTTGTTTATTTAACAGAATAATTGTTACACTTAAGCTGTAAATACAAAACTAGATTTATGCGGGCATCCTTAGTATGGGATTGTATCACACGGTGGTGTGTTTTATATTTTCGGCTGCATCCAACCACTTTCCAGGACTTTTACGGAATTGGTTATCTAGTGCACAAAGGGTTCACTTTGGTGTCTTTAACTAAGCGATGATCAAATTTGCAGTCATAGTAGTTTTTGGGGCTCGTATGGTTATGAGTTCGAGTCGAGTTCCTTTACATTTGCTAAGGCTGAAAGCACAGCGGAAACGACATGACGTCTTTTTTTGACGAATCAGCCAGCAATCCATTGATTCTTATGAGTTAACGCTTACAAAATCAGACGAGACAAAAAGACATATTCCGGTTGCTGTGTGTAGAAACAAAAGTTGTATTTTTGTTTATGAAAAACAAGAGGTAGAAGAGCCGACTTTTTGTCATGAGAGACATATTTTCATGTTCTGTGTTTCTAATATTCCGCATTTGTTTGGTCTGGATTTATTATTGCCCTTCAGGCATCGTTATCATCAATCCTTGCCGAGCTCCCGCGTAGCTCGTTGTCAAAACTTAATCCTTTGGATGGCACGTACAATTTTTAGTGTCTGGTGATACGCGGGCTTTTTTGGCCTATCACCCTTATCGATGCAAGTTATGCTGTTGTGCATATCATTTTTTGAATGTACCTAAAACTGTAAATGTAAAGGTAGTTGCCAGTGTTTCTTTTAACATTTTTACTAACCCATTTCAACATATGTATACAAAATTATAAGAAATAATAATAAAATTGAAACAAAATTCGTATTTCTTCGAATAATAAGATTGAAAAATGATTATTTCTTTGAATGTGGTAATGTAGGTATTACTTATTTCTTTTGAAGGCAAGAAGTGCAGATTTTCCTTGAACGCTGCACACAAACAGGCTCTTGTCAGTCAACACATTTATAGGTATTTGTTGTCCTCCTGGACTTGGGGCAAAGATAACATTTTTTTCTTTTCTGCAGCTTATCATCCATCGGAATGGTTGAGGCAGGAATCGGAATTTTTAGCATTTAACGTATCAAAGATTTTACATCATTATTCACGCAAGAGCTTAGTAGCCTTGCTCCACAAGCTGCATCCCGAGTTTCTAGCTAAAATTGAACCTTCTTCCCATCGGGCTAGCAACAAAGCTCTTGTGAACAATGTGGCTGTTCACCATGGCAATATTAAGTATTCCACTAAATACACAAAGGGGCCACCTCTCATTATTTCGTTGTGTTGAGTAGATTGCGCATTTGTGATCCAACGTGTCAAAGCCTCCTTTGGTAGCGTTGTAAAAAAGGGTGATTTCCGATTAACAATTTTCATCGGTTCCTTTCGAGTGATGCATAGAGGACACAATGTTCAAAACCTTATTGCTTTTCCATTTTGAAGAAAACAAGGTAGTTTTACCATCTAAGGAGAATCCATAGAGCGAATCATTGAGGCGTCGTCTTTTTGTGGTGGTAAGCTCAAGGGGCAAATCCCTGTTATTTTTCCGAATGGTGCCTACGTACGTCAACCTTCTTTTACTAAACTCATTTACAGCCTCCATTGAACTGAAGCAAATGTCAGTAGTCACGTTTCGATTGCTGCCTTGAATCGGGGCTGTTATCGTTAGCAAGGCTAGAGTTGGGACCTGCAATTTTTTTTCAGCATCTGCAACGTTTTTGCCATCGGACCCTTTCGCAATATATATTTAAATATGAATTGAACATGTAGCTGGTACGAGCATTAACTAAGTTCATCAACTTTATGCCATACTTTGCTGGCTTGTTTGGCATACCACCTTGATCAAAAAGTACAAGTTTATTCATCTAAATCTATATTGTCCCCTTCAAAGTAATCCCCATCGACTGCAACACACTTATGCCAGCGCTTGATCCAATCCTCGAAACATTTTTTATATTCGGTTTTCGGTATGTCCATCAGTTCTTCCTGCGATTTTTCCATTATTTCCTCTCGGCTGCTGAAACGCGTTCCCAGTAGTGGTTTTTTAATTCAATTGAACAGAAAGAAGTCACAGGGAGCCAAATCAGGTGAATTCGGTGGCTGTTGGATGGTATTTTTTGCATTGTTCGTCAAAAAATTACGAATAATGATGACACTGTGCAACGGTGTGTTATCATGGTGCAAAATCCATGAGTTTTCTGCCCACAATTCTGGTCTCTTTCGGCGAATTGGTTCACGCAAACGTCTCATAATGCCCAAATAATACTCTTTGTTTACATTTCCAACGTTCGCGCACCATTTAATCAGTTTTTTTACGCAAAATTTAATACAAGTTCGTTGTTGCAAATTTAAATTCAATTCTAAAATTGTAAGAAATCGCCAACACAGACAGAGATAGATGTACTCTTGGCTACGTAACTTTTGCAAATGTCAAGCTATGACACTAGGATATCAACAACAGATGTACCAACTTGACAAAAAATCAGAACTTAAATCGGAACAATGGGAGCGCCACACGGTGGTTATTCCGCGAACTTTTTTATCATGGTAGTATATACGAGTACACAGAATCTGCATAACCCCCTGAAAGGAAGTAGAGTTTCATCCAAACTGGTTCGATCACTGACTATATACAACTTTTGACAGCGTGCCACGAACTTTTTGTAAATTTCCGATATTGGTCCAGCAGGGTCGCTTCTATGTCTCTCCTCTCTTGTAGTAGGGTCATCAAATCGGAGAGCTTCTCTTATTGCCACAAAGCGTTGAAAAAGCATAGTAGCCCGAAAAATAGGGCGCCCTTTTTACCCGACGGAAAAAATAAACTGCAGGTTTTCATGGTTGGATTTATATATTGAGGTTAGTAGCAATAGCCCAATAAACGCATCTAATTCTTCCTTTGATATATCATAGCAGCTCTGTATGTTTGAAGAACTGACTCATGATTTGTTGTGAATCTCAAGATCTGTTCTATTATCTCAGCATCAATGAATTGTTTCCACACTTCCAACTCAGAAGGTTCATCATTCAAGCATTACAATGCGTACCTTCTAAGACCTGGTAAGATACATCTCAGAACGTTATGTGCAGGAGGCCTACCCCTCCTTTTCCATCAGCTGCTGACTTCTTGTCCTGATTACTCATCTGATTCATCGGTTTCAGCATCACTACAATCTGGAGAAAAATCTGAGCCCCCATCTGTATTGTCCAAGATTGAATATTGAATTGCAGCAGGAGGGAATGGTCTCTCCTAATTCTCCTCAGTTCCTTCGTCAAAATCTGGTTCATCAATTCAGAGAATTTTTTTTTGTTTTATAATTAGCGCGCGCTTAAAATGGTTGCACACAGCGCGGGCGATGGAAAGAGAGGTACCAATGTACGTTGGTCTTAAATGTTTGGAGGTTATAATGACTAGGGAATAAAGAGCTCGGCAGGGCATTCCATGGGCGAGTTGTTCGGCTTAGGAAGGAATCACGATATTTCAGGGTACGTCCGAAAGTGGGCTTGAGGGTGTACTGATCAGCATTCATAGCGAGACGGGCGGAATGCTTCTGGCAATTTCTGAGGAGCACTGGTTGTGAAAATAGCGATAGAACAGGGTGAGACAGGAGTCATTACGTCGGTAGTCGAGGGTGTCAATCGACTGTGTAATATAAGCATCACCTATTAATTTTACCGCACGGTTTGGAATCCTATCTAGTAGGCGCAAGGAAGTCTTGGGAGTACCTGACCAGATGTGAGCATTGTACTCCAATTTTGGGCGGATGAAAGCGTTATATATTGAAGCCAGATCAGAGGGGGTGAAAGATTTCTTTCATCGCTTAAGGATACCTAGACATTTCGCAGCATATTTGGCGACTTCCTAGCTGGTTGTTGATCCATCTGCGTAAAATAAGTAAAGAAGTTTGTCACAAAACCTGTAACATTACTTTACGACACGTAGGTCAAAATAGCCTGGATGACACTTGGGCCGAAATTGCTCACAGTATTTAAAAGAAAAAAAGATTTACCATACCTTGAAACTGCTGAGGCTGGTACGACCACACCACTCAACACTCAACAACTAAATGCAAGGAATTTTCAAAGTTACACACGGCTCTCATGAGCTACAGTGTTGCCAACACTACCCATTTAATTTCCCTCATGGGTCAAAAAGCCTACGTGTCATGCAAAGGTTTAAATTTCCGCCACGAACATTTTCAAACTCGGATAGTCCATTTGCTAATCGCTACATTCTTAAATTCATCATAAATGTTGTTCGCTGTTAAAAATGTTTCAGTTTAAATTAAGTTTAGTACAACCTTATACCATGGGTCAATAAATGTAGAACAGCTTTTTTCAACTACAAATCCAACTTTCAGTTCCCAAATACTGCAGTTCGTTTCCCAAATTCTGTTAAATATTAATTTAAATTATTTTTCCATTACAATTTTATCGACTTGCCACATTTTCTTACGCTTTCGTTTCGTACTCGTATTTTATTGCAACTGCGTTCTAATATTTACGACGCCAAAAAAATTGTGTTCAACTTTATTCTCTTTCCCTTAAACGACTTTAATCATATTACTAGAGCTTAAAAATCCATTGTGCTACACAACTTCGGCGTTATGTTGTGGGAAATAGAAAATCAATTTCGAGTCCTTAAATTTTGTCACAGCGCTAGACAAGAACGGTGACGACAACGTCGCACGGTGGTGGCGGCGGCGACTGCAAGGACAACAACAGCCAGTAGGCACCAACAATACCAACTCCCAAACGTAATTTGTGAACTCATTGAACTGCATAAGTGTGAAAAATATCAATTTAGATAAGAAACACAACCACACATGATACAAAAATACTGACTGTTATGTGTGTGTGTATTTGTGTGTTTCTATATGTTCTTAGTTATTGTCCTTCTGTTCGACTGGGACTCTTACTAGAACTACTGGTTTAAATCCTTGCGCAGCAGCAAAGAACTTGACTTCAAGCAAAAGTCGTATTAATATAAATTAACGAGGCGTAAAATTTAGTTTAGTAGTGATGGGAAATAATGCCACACACGTAGGCAGGACATCAGTCATCTTAAAGCCGGAACAGTCAGTGGATGAGAAATTCAAAGGATTTACTAGACACACACGCAAATTGTATTGTATCTCATATATGGTATATCTCCATACTTGTAAAAGTGTAGCTTGTAGGCTAATGTGATTTTTATGTTGAAGTATTTATTCGTAGCAAAAAGGATTTGGATTTCGTACACGCCGAGGTGCAGAGATTACGGGTAACTAAAAATAATTCGAAGCATGTTTGACGCGTTATACCTACTCGTAGACATACGGCAAGTTGGCTGTAAGAAGTGGATTTGAAAAATTATGTGATGCTGGTTTGTAAGAGAGTTTTTGAGGTTTGTTGTAGGTTGATATTGTACTTGATAGGTATATAACAAAAGGATGGGTTTAGGCAATTCTTCTCGAGAAGCTACGAGTATCAGCACCAACTACGAAAGCGAGTAGCAGCTCCGTTAACACCTACATCACTCTTTGTATTTGTTTTGGTTGCTTTTGGTAAAAGTTTAACTCGTGTTAAATGTGGAGTAGCGGTCTCTTATTAGACGAAAACAAGCCGGAATAAGAAAAATATCTTGCCTTATAAGATGTGTTCATCACAACTTGAGTTTTAATCAATCGTCTTCCGTGTGAGCAATTCTTAGTACTATTACTCGTATATACTTTTATAACATACAATGCGTCAAGTTTAACCCAAATAGAAGGAGTTCGTACCTCGGAACCAGTAAAGCCAACCAGAATGTCCAAAAGTCTGTAGAAAAAAGTTATAAATTCTGCAGAATTCTGTATTTATTATTAACAAAAATCTTTAGAAATGAAGACTTTTTTTAACATATAAGAAACAGGGTAAAATGTAAATTTGGGTACTCTGAAACAGATATCTTTACTTGTATTGGATTTTTACATTGTTCATTCACAATCTGAATCGCTCGAATCGATGATACTCGTAGTTTTGGCCTTTTTTGAAGTTATGTACGAGTATACATGTTACTGTTAAACAGCTGCTCGCATTCCTCAGAAAATTGTACCTCATAGCAGGATATTAGAAGGGCATTTTTTGTACGTAATAAATATTGTTTTACTCTGCGTAAATGCAACTTCAAGAAGCAAAATTAGAAACAATGCCTCGGTTCACTTAGATGTCATCCGTATGAAATTACTGTAGAATGACAGAGACAACTAGTGGCATACCCAATTTGAATGCAAAAAATGGTTGTTGCTGTCATTCGAGGGCCAGTTGCCACAGGAAAGAAGAATGTAAAATTTCCTATGGGGGCTTTACACGTTACCGTCAATATTATTTGTTATACATCGAAAGTAATAGATTTGTAAGGGGTGAAACAAATAACGCTGATTGCTTTATTTGCATTTTTTTTTCCTTAAATTTGAAACTTTGAAATTTCTGTAGATTTTCGTTTGATATCTGCATTTCTGCAGGTATACTAAAAATTCTGCATATCTACAGATAACTCTGTAGGGTTGACATCACTGCTCGGAACTCCGTGAGAGACTAGAGCTAGTCTAGAATGAGTTAGAACGGTCGATAAGCTGTCTGTCAACGCTGTCAACAATGGACAGCATTTCTCTCTGACAAATTGGAGTCAGCATTTTACTCTTTCTGGATGTCCAGTAATAATTATGTGGAACTACGATCGATTGTCCGTCTACATTGATGAATGTTGTTAATTTGACCTACGAATAAAATCTGAGAAACAAACGAATGAGTATTTGTGGTGGAAAGCAAGTTTTCACCAGAGTCGTAAAAAAGAATAAATAGCTTCATATGATTAAAGCTGCTTTGCGAAAGCATCCAAGATCCAACATTCATGGTCAGATGTTGATGTGGATATAAGCAATGGTAGGTACAAAGCAACAACAAGCCTCTGATGCGAACAGATCTACTGATGATCTGTACGAAATGCAAATGAATGGGCTGGACAAACAAAGTATGAAAAACTACAATATCGACGACAATATGTTGTTAGAGGCATACTTCAACAAGATATCTTAAATTTTCAACATATTAACGTGACAATCATAATAAAGGCTTAACCTTATATCCGCACACTTCTCCACAAAGGAGAAAGATGACACGAAAGAAAGCTTCTAAAAGCTCTTGGACAAAACATACGAGCAGTGCACTAGCTTTGGCATTACAATTTTCCTCGGCGATTTTAATGCAAGGCTGGTTGCACTGTCGGAAAATATATCCTTACACGAAACCACCTTCGAGAACGGATTCAAGCTAATTGATTTTGCGGAGGGTAAACAATTTGTCGTAGCTAGCACGCGATTCCCGCACCTCGATGTACATTTTTATACTTGGAGATCTCCTGATTAACCAGATTGACCACTTTGCGAACGAAGCAAAATATTCCTCCAGTATTATGGAAGTCCGAACGTTCTAAGAGTTAAGATCGGCTCGAGCCCTTACCTTGTTGTAGCCAAGGTGCAGTTTCCGCGAAAATCCCGAATATCACAAAGACAAGCTTATATTGTGAGAATGTTTTACGTCGAACAGTTACTATCACAAGGGATCATAAGATTCTTTTCCGACCGAGCCTCTCTTAATCTCTTAAGAGGTCCCATGCCGCCAGCATCACGTAATTAAGATCAGTGGCGACATTACCAAAACTCCTTCAGACATGTGCTCGGCACAACGAAATTCCCGGTTTAGCGACGAGTGCCGGCAAGTACATGCAGTTGAGTTAGAACCATATAAAGCAGCGCTGCATAAAAGGACTTATGTCCAAAACACATGAGCAGAATTTTGTGTGCAGTGAAATTAAAATACACATGTTTTAATTCGCGAAGCTACATATAAATGCTGCACGCAGAGCTGTTGTGCAACACATCTCTATTTCTAAATTCGCTGATATCGACAGTGTCACACATTTGTGACAGTTCCTGTAAAATGACAGCAACCGATGCGATTGACCAAAAATATCAATCGGGCAGAGCTGCCAGCAGTACTGCAAGTAGATTTTCTGCACATGTGTTTTGGGCATTAAGCTACTCGTGAGCTCAATAAACAGAAGAGGAAAGTCGAGTATAGGCTTCTTAGGAGGAGAAGAGTAGGAACATAAGAAGCATGTGGTCGAGGAAATCGGGAGATCCTACTCCTGGAATGAGAAGAAGAAAGAACATGACGCGGGCACATAAAGACGAACAAAAAACATAGAAGCAGAGTCACAGTCAATTCAGAGGATTTGGAAAGAGCATTTTTGTAGACTGTAAAAAGGCGATGATAAACGTTATACTGATGTCAGACAGTTAGAACTTTTCAACATGTACGATGTAGAGCAACAATTCCATCCACACGACCTGGATCAAATATTCACACTCCGAATCGATACACAACACCTTTTAATCGATATTAATACAGCTTATGGCATTTTTTTATTATTTTATTTATTTATTATTTATTTTTATTATTATTTTAATTATTATTATTATTTATTTAATACTTTTTATAAATACGTTATAAATAGAAAATACCTACAAGGAACAGTGTACGCAAATGGAAGAGCTGTATTAAGTAAAAAAAAATTTGCACATTGTGATAAGGTATTTTTATTCTTTATTCTAAGTCGGTAATTAGATGAGCATCTATTTAATAAAAAGCCAGATCTTTTGGAAAAATCCTTTGAAACTTTGTAACAATAAAAATGTTTCAAAGGTAAAATGTGACGATTTCTAAAGAGAACTAAAACCGTCGGTTTTTGTTACCAATAAGACGAATAACATGTTTTTTGGTTATGAGGAGAGGGTGCAATTTATTATAGCGAGTGCCATCCCAGGAAGATAAACCATATTCCAGTTTAGAATGCACTAAACCATAATAAATACGCCTAAGAAGAACCTGTGAGCAGTAAGACTTTAGAAAATAGATATGTCTAGTAGCTGCCATCAGATACTTCTTAAGCGTAGTTGTGTGTGCCGATCAATTCATCTTCCAGTCAAGCAAAACTCCAAGGTATTTGAACTGATTAACTTTAACTATACTAAAACATTTGTCAGAGCAAGATTTTTTTCGAAATACGTCTGTGAGTTTACGTCAGAGCGTACATGAACAGTCATACTATGCTTATATTTATTACAGTTGCCACTATGAAACACGAAACTTTTGTTTACTCACTTATAACCATTTTATGCATTTTGAGCCAATGACTTAGATTTTCAATATCATGATTGATGTCAGCACAAAGATTTAATGCTAATTGTTTGTTCAAACACGCCATATCGTCCACAAATGCAGTGACTTTGCTATGATATTTTTGTAAAAATAATGAGTTAATAAATATAAGAAATAGAACAGGACCAAGAACAGAACGTTGAGGAACACTTACAGGGACAGAATGTAGGGAACTAAAGACGCCACTAATTTTTACTTTTTGTATTCTATTGAAAATGGAGGATCCAAACCAATCATGAATAATACCTCTAAAACCACATTTGTAGAGTTTACTCAGAAGTATATAATGATCTACAGTATGAAGGACTTTAGTTATGTCTATGAAGTGTGCAGTGGTTAGGTTCCTATTGTTAAAACCGTTATATATTTAAGTGTAAAATTTAAGGAGGGCATCCTCAGTTGAACAACCAGAACGAAAGCCAAACTGACACTCACTGAAAAAACGATTTCTTTCTAAGAACCTGACCATTCTTATTTTAACAGCTTTTTCAAAAAAATTTCGAGAAACCGAAACACACGACATATAACGCTTCCGTTAAGCATAAAACATAGAATATCACAAATGTTTAAAGCTATTTTTTAACGAAGTTGTTTGAAATTCCATCAGACGTTTGGGTGTTAGAGTTTTTAAGAGACTTAATAATTTTATACTTATACTCGTACTTCATCACCGCATGGTTATAGGGTCAAAGAAAAAACTCTGGGGATATGAGCCTTTCTGAGCTAAGCTGTTACAATTAGAGAATGAATCAGTACAATCGGAAACTACCTTAGCACCTATAGAGCAAAAAAACTTATTAAATGTTTCTACTAACACATTAGAGTCTGATATAAGAGCATTATTTTCTTTTATGCTCTGGAGTTGTTCTTTTTGATTTGATCCATTTAATATATCGTTAACTAGTTCCCATTCCTTTTTGGAGTTACCATGGGCCTCAATAAATTTGTTAAGATAGTAATTGTTTTTACATAGAAAAACACCTTTACAAATATCTTTACACATTTTTTTATATTTAGTCCTGATATTGTCATTGTCAGGATTATTAATTATTTTTTTTTTACCTTGGAGTTTCAATGCCCATATTTTGTAATATGGTGTCCCGAGAGTGTGCGTAAAACTAACGAGATGTGTCTAAACAACTGATTGGTTGGTCCTCTAGTCTTATTCCCTGTGCTTTCTCCATCAAAAGAACTAGGACTGTTGAAATTATTAGTTGCTTAGCGGATCTTTTTTATATTATAATTTGTTTTTTTTGTGATTTCGCAGCGATATTTATGAGCAGATACATTTTGGCGAATGACAAATTCAACGATGGTGTCGTTGATGGCAGAGGTCGTTTAAACAAGTTTCATGTCATTATCGTCTTTCTTTAAAATCTGACTGTAAGTCAAGTCAAAACCGCTAAAATTCATTAAAATGTCATAAAAATCCATCGAAGGACATTCATATTTCAGGGAATAAGCTTTTCCCCTTAACTCTCGAATAGAAAACAACTCGGACTTTTTGTTTTTTAAACGAATAACATCAGTTAACCATTAAATCTACAACATCATCTGAATGGCTTTACACTCGACTGTTTAAGAAAACCCCTCAGCAGGGATCCAAAAATGGAGAAAAGCAAAAAAAAAAAAAAAAAAAAAAAAACAAACCAAACTAGGAAAGCAAAGAAAATTTGAAAAGAAAATCCCATCCCTCAGGGTAAGTAATCACAATTATTCGTTATTCGTTGGGTGGGTTAAGAAATCACTAGGCTACCCCTTGCCAATCAGACGTAGATTAACCTTCTCATCCGCATTTTTGTGTTGCTCTAAGGTCTTCACCGTCAATAATACACTTTAGAACAGCCTTAAGGTGTAAGTAATGAAATTGCGGATCATTCCAATTGAATTTGAATCTTCCACAACCACCATCAAAGTATCTCTAGTGTTACAAAGAAGTGATAAAATTTAATTTCACTTCCAAGTGATAATCCATGAGCTGTCTTCCTTCTCTTAAATCTTCGAACTCTTCCTTCAACTAAACACTGCAGACGCAATAACCATCTCCTCTGAGACATACAAGGCAATTGGTACGGTACTATCCACATCCACCAGGCAAGAGCAGTAGCAAGGATAAATCTGAAAAGAACCAAAGCCCAGAGTCGTTAAATTTTAATTGAGCATCACATAACAACCATCATGACCCAAATGACCATATCCGAGGACACTTGATATTCATGCGTCCTGCTTTATTTTTGATTTTTTTTTTGTTTTTTTTTTTTAATTGTAATCCTATGCTTGGACAAGGATAAATCAAAAATTAAATATACGACATCCCACAGGCTGAGAGGCATCCTTTCGATAACACAAAGCACGCAACGAAACACTCCTTCTATGTATTGAGTCGAAGTAGTAGTGTAAAAAAAAAAATGAGTGAGAATTTATAGTAGCAAGGACTCACAATACGAGTAAATTCACTCATTTTCAAAGGACATGTATTAATGTATTAAGAGTCCTTGGAAGGGGTGACAATGCCAAGGCAATTGAATGCATTTCAAAGTTTCATCAAGTTATTAAGGGACCGAATTGGAAAATTCAATTGTCGTGAGTTTGCCACTGAAATGGTACTTAGTAATGTAAGCCCTTGAGTTTGATGTTACGACTACATTCTACCATAGATATGTATTTAACGTAAAGGACCTTCAATATTGTTGCGCGGTGATTTTACAGAGATGTAGGCGAATATGCGACGAGGATGACATGTGAAAACGATGCTAATTGGCCATGACAGAGGATACGTACATTGTTGGACTAGAATTTAGGAATTCGCCTCGAGTGCAGGAAGGGTTGTCATCATGTTGGGTTCGAAATATTAAGGTATTGTCACGTTCTGGCTGTTGTTACAACACAAGAACCGCATGGGCAATGCATTGTTTAGATTTGTGTGTGCGACAGAATAAGCGGTGAAGTGCGTGAATGTACGTCATGAGGATAAAAGGAGTTGTTATTTGGGATTTTGAATTGCACAAAAAGTTTACTCAAGGTAAAGATCGAGGGCAGAATTCATTGTGGGAATTCCGAATGTCATTTACTTTGTGTCATGCGAATATGGGGATGCATTTAATAAACGTATTCGTTAAGAGCTGAGCCAATGAAAGCTATAAGAGCTCTTACCTATTTACAGGAAATGATTTGAACGTGAGAGAAAACCACGAATTAGCATATAAGCAACGGCAATTATTCGAGGGATTTTTCATCCCAATTGAGGCTATTGGCTTCATCATTTGATTTAAAAGAAAAGATATACTGAATCTCACTTTGCAATCTAAGAATTGGTACCTATAAAATATTGTCTCACTTTAACATTCGATATGTCCTTAGAAAAAGCATAGTGCTCCGTGTTAGCAGTTTTTTCTCCTGAGGGACAGCAAGAAAGTCGTAATTTTTTAGAAACGTAGGAAAATATTCGCTGGTTCTGCCGGTATACTAAGAGCTATCTACAGTTGTACACGCACGAAACTTGGCTTTAACTGAAAACCCAAGTATATCGGCGATCTCATTTCTACAGATTCCTTTCTAATTCGGGACTCAAACAAGTCTCTCTTGTATATATTTAGCGCCCTCAATCGATCCCGTATAATTTAATATTTATTGTCAAGACAAGGGCAGACGAAAGTTTTCCTGAAAAGGGAGATCGAAGGACACCGGCGACTCCATCCGAACTCGGTTTTGTAGACATCCTTGAAGGACTGACGACATTGCCTTCAAAATGAATCCATTGGCCCGAAACACGACCTGGAAAACCGAGTCCTTGTGCACAATTTCTACCTTCGAAATGATATAGTGAACTGGCGAATCGAGAACTCGGGTTTCACCCAGTTCAGTGACGAGAATATGGCAAATAATGTAATCTTCAATGAAAGCGAAGAACCCCCGTTCATTTCGAAAGAAGAGCTCCAATCGATCTTCGACACAATTAGAAGTAAGAAATCAGTGGGAACCGATGGAATACCGAACATTGTGCTTCAACATCTCACACTGGAAGCGGTAGACATTTATACCGCCCTGTTTAACAATGCAATGAATAATGCACATCATCCAGCGCATTGGAAAACTGCGGTGTACATACATCCCCAGAAGGGATAAAGACACCTCCAATCCGGCGAATCTCCGGTCGATCAGTCTCCTTCCAAACATCAGTAAGGTTCTCGAAAAAGACATCAATATAGTCCTAACAAAATGGGTTGAGGACAGAAATATAGTTCCGGATAATCAATTCGGCTTCAAGGCACAATAGGAATGGAGTTTTCTGCCCCAATTACGTTGGCGCCTTCAAACATAGTACCGGAGGATCTTTTGCGTTGGTAGGCATTGGTAGCTTAATTAAAGAAATGTATCTGGTGAAGGGTGGACTTGGGCTTTAATCAGGTTCATCCCCAGCTTTTACATTTTCGTAAGCCACCTCAAAGTTGAGTTTTTTCAATGCATTTAAATACTTTTCGAGCTGTTCATTCGCTCTTAAGGTGCCAGCCAATTTAGCCGATGGATTCCTACTATTTTTAATCTAACTATCCTCTTTCTATCTCCTGACATAGATCCGGAACAGAATACTGAAGTTCCATTCATCTTCCCAAAAAAAAAGTTATCTCCAACCGCCTTAAATAGCTTGGCAGTTTGGTTGTTACTTCCGGGGTGTTTTTTCGCAGACTCCAAATGCATTAATCTTCAAACCACGGTTTTTTCAGTGACTGTCGGCAAAACATAGCACATCAGAGTCAGCACCTCTGATGGCTTGTCACTGGATATCGGGATTAGGGCACTAGATCTGTAAAAGCTGTGACGGTTCCCTGTAATTGCAACTCTTGGATTTTGAGTTTCTCCACAGTATTTTTACTCTTTAGCAGCTATCCGCATTATCAACAAAGTAGTGGTCCAAGTAAGTGTTGGCCCTCGTGCTGGTTGTTGTCAGAACAAGTGGTCAATAGGTCCTATAAAGAATGCCGAAATGTCCTTGCTGATTATGTTATGGGAGCTGGAATTGTGCAAGTTTTTTAGGCTGTTGTTGGCATATTTAGCCTTGATACAGATTATCACGTGGCTCTTGCTCATGTATCCTAATTTCAAGCTTTCTTGCCTTAGTTTACAAATTCACATCTAAATAGCAGCTGCATGCAATCCGAATAAATCAGAACTGATTCATATCTTAGCCGGATATTTTATGCTATATATGACCCTGCACCCTTAACTGAATACACGATGTAATCGGAAAAGCTTGTCTGACTTGGCTTAGTTTGCTGGGTCAGTGTAAACGCATGTACTTCAGCGTCACGGATTGAAAAGTTTTCGACATCAACTAAGAAGGACAACGCAATAGAGAACGACATCATCTTAACCGCCACTTGAAGTACTTGAGCATCCAATGAAATGACCTAAAGAATCTTTTCGAGTAAAACATAGTAACATGTGCTGTTAACTGGCAAACACCCTCTCATTTGAATCGCCTTTTCACAGCTACTACAAACTAAATAAGGATAAGGAGCTGAGCTGCGTAGTAATCACCAGTGGTGTATCTAGGGTATGGCAGACAGACAAGGGAGCGCAAAATTGCGAAATAACTTTTGGGCCCAAAATTTTGAAGAGTCCTGGCTCTCACGGACACCTAGACGTATATGCTCAAGAAAATAGAGATTCTTATATTAAACCTTGAAAATCTCTGAAAATCTTCAAAGACTTAAAGTTATCAAAGATTTTTTCTTAAATTTTCAGAGCTTAGGCGCGAATACTAATGCGCGATACAGTTTTACACATTTTTTCTTATAATATACACCATAAGTTTTGGAGTATTCGGAAACTAAAAACCGCTATGCCCACGGTTGTGAAATTGGAGTCTACAACTAGATGGAGTGCAAGGTTAAAAGCTGTGGAGCCCATAAACAAGCACCTTAAAGAGATTCTGCAAGTCCTTCAGGCCATGATGGATGGTGCCACGGAGACACAAAAATTGACGCCAGGCAACTGTACAATCATATCTTGAATCCCGATTTTTTTACTCTACTTACTATATATTTGGACCAGAGTGCTTATTCCCATTGACCTTGGACCTGCAAAGTCTAGGAGATCATTTTTAAAATGAAAGAGAAACTCAAGATGGGCTTACACCCGTATTTACAAACGTTTCTATGAGGTCTCATAGTGTGCACGAGCGCACAGGGTTAGTGAATTCAATTCACAAACATTACTTAAGTGTCAAAGCGCACTGTACTACTTTAACCAACGTATAGGAACTGTCAAAAATGTCTTCGTTTTGTTTTTAAGATTTGCAAAAAGTAATTTTGTCTTTCAAAACAATATAAAATGGACTACAGCAGTGAGGAAGAATTTGATAATTATATTGAGGATAGGTTATCAGACAAAAGGACCCCCTTCGGGTAGGGGTTAGAATATACCCGAGGTATGCATGCCTGTCGTAAGAGGCGACTAAAATGCACCCTCCGTATACCGAGCGCGAAGTGTATACTAATTATGCAATGAGTAAAACAAATGGAATTATTACCCCAGGTGGCAGACCAGCTATGCTGGAAAATCCACCCTCTACGGAGGTCGGCTCGATGGATTCTGGGGCGAGCCAATTATTGCATCTTATCAACCCGTTCGGAAAAAGTTCACGGGTTTCGAGATCTCCACCACCTAGATCTCCAAAACAAGAAGATAACAACAGAAGTCCAACGACATCAAAAACGTCGTCTTGTGAAGAATGGACCTCAGCGAAAATAAATAGCCTGAAAGACGAAAATACCGAACTTCGTACTAGGCTAACCAAAATGGAAGCGACATGCGAAGATCTTAAAAAAGAACTGGAAAAACTGAAAACCAAGGAAAAGTCAAACAGCGACGTTATGTCTATTGAATCTGTTAAAAATATCTACGAAACAGATGAAGAAGAGCTAGGTCGAGAAACCGACTGGATCTTGCAAAAACGCCCCGAAAAAAAGCGTAAAGCTGCGTCTTCTCCCAAAATCGTCTCTTAACGTGAAGCAAAGGGAGATGAATCGAAGAAAAATGTCAACAATAACATGAGTCCTGAAAAAATCAAAGCGGAAAAACAACGAACACCCCCGCCAATCAATGTCTCTGGAGTTTCAGATTACAAGAAACTCCAAAACATATTGATGACCCTGCCGAGATCGGACTATATAGTAACATCGCGCAATAATAATGTATGGAAAGTCAACGTCAAGGACGCTGACAACTATCGCATTCTTTCTCGCAAGTTAAGCGTCGAAAAAATCCAATGGTTCACATACGAGAACAAGTGCGAAAGACCTATTCGTGTCGTCGCCAGAGGACTGCATCCGTCTTGCCCAAAAGAAGATATCGTAAGTGATTTAAAAAACAAGGGTTTTAAAATCATTGATGTCGTCAACATCGAGAAGCGAGAGAAACAAAAAATTGAAGGAAAGGATATGACAGTTAAACGTAGCCTTCCCCTCTTTATGCTAACCTTTGAGAACACTGAACATACCCAAAAAATATACGATATTAAGTCAATCCTCAACATTATTGTTAAAATTGAGCCTCGACGCAAAAACTCGAAACTGATCCCGCAGTGTAAGCGATGCCAGGAATTTAACCATACGCAAGCTTACTGCCAAAAAGAGCCTCGGTGCGTAAAATGCGCAGGTAAACACCTGTCCAAAGAATGCAACGTAAGCAAACAAACCCCTCCGACTTGTGTCAACTGCAGGGGTAAACACGTAGCAAATTTCCGTGGCTGTGAAGTAGCAAAGGAGTTGCAAAACAGACGTGACAAGTTGTTTAAGCCACAAAAAGAGAATCCCAAAACTACAGAAAAAACATCGGGATCTGCTCAAAATATCGTTAAAAACGCCAAGGCGAAAGTGATTGATTCCAGTGTTGAAAAGAAAGCATCGGAAAAACTTACATACGCTGAAGCTACCAAGCTAAAGGCAAAAGATTCCGGAGATCCTGCTTCCCAAGTATTTTCCGTTATTCTCGCGCAGCTTGAGCAGCAAAACAAAATCAATGAACTTATTTTAGATAAGCTAAAGAAGTTTGAAAATAGGTTCAATAAAAAACGTCCTTCGCCTAAAAAATGAAAAGGGAAAAATTAAACGTACTCACCTGGAATGCAAACGGAATCTTAGGAAAACTTTATGAACTTGAGTTATTCCTAAGGAAAAACGACATTGACGTTTGTTTGGTTTCCGAAACCCACTTGAAAAATGGGTCATCTGCAAAAATTAGAGGTTTTAAAGACTACTACGCGTATCACCCTTCGGGAAACGCGAGAGGCGGATCCTCTGTATACATTAAAGAGTCTCTTGAGCACAACGAAGATATAAAAGTAGAGCTCGAGTCTGTACAACTAATTGCGGTGCGCGTAAAATCGGTACGGAACTCCTTTACTATTTCAGCCATCTCCACGATTTACGCCTTCAAAACATATATTTAAAAATATATTCAATTCTCTTGGATCGGCTTTTATGATTGGCGGTGATTTCAATGCCAAACACACTTTTTGGGGATCAAGATGTGTCTCCCAATAGGGTAAAATACTCTATAAAGCATGTATGGAACACAATTGTGACTTCTATTCAACGGGCAAGCCGACTTATTGGCCAACAGACACAACGAAAATACCCGATCTTGTCGATTTCTTCGTTGTTAAAGGAATTCGTAACTCGGATATAAACGTTGATGAAAGCTTCGATCTTTCCTCCGATCATTCTCCAGTCATACTGACAATGAACGACACGTTTATTAAAAAACAAGGACCATTAAGACTAACTGGACGAAATACTAATTGGGAAGGATTCAGAAATGAGATTAATAATAACCTAGAACTAGACGTTTCACTTAAAGCAGCACTTGAACTCGAAATCGAAGTGGATTCTTTCGTTGAAATAGTCCAATGTGCTGCGTGGAACAATACACCTTGTCAACGAAAAAACACGGCTAAACGTAACTTAAACTACCCGCCTGAGGTAAAAGATATGATAAGAGAAAAAAGAAAAGCTTAAACAGGCTCTGTAATCTGCTCAAGGAGACTCTTAAAAGTTACAGAAATTCCGAAGTAAATACATATGTTCAAAACCTGACGGCAGGAAAAGAAACAAATTACTCGCTTTGGAAAGCTTTAAAATGCTTAAAAAGGCCCAAAATCCCCGCGCCACCAATCAAGATCGGCAATAACGAATGGGCTAAGGGGGATAAGGAAAAAGCGGAGGTTTTTGCCGACTATCTTGAAGAAATTTTCAAGCCCTCCGACGGCCCGACACTGGCACCCGGCACCAATTCTTTAGAAATAGCATATAGTAATTTTGTAATGACAAATGCAACTCTTGCTGAAATCAGAACTGTAATAAGGAAATTAAAACCAAAGAAGGCTCCGGGGTATGACCTTATTACCGGAGAAGTTCTGAAAATGCTACCCCAAAAAGCACTTATAAAGCTCTTACACATTATTAACGCGGCTCTGAGGCTTGAATACGTGCCAAGCCAGTGGAAAGTTGCAGAAGTCATTATGGTACTAAAACCAGGAAAACCTCCAAACGATAAAAAATCATACAGACCCTTTTCTCTTCTACCGATCCTGTCGAAAATCTTTGAGAGGATTTTGCTTAAACGTCTTCTCCCAATTATCGAAAACCAAAATCTTATTCCCAGCCATCAATTTGGATTTCGGACAAAGCATTCAACAATTGATCAGGTGCATAGAATTACTGATGTAATTGAAAGATCCCTGGAAGAAAAAAAGATTTGTTCGAGCGTATTTCTTGACGTCTCACAAGCTTTTGACAAAGTATGGCATGAAGGTTTGAAGTTCAAACTGCGACGAATTTTGCCATTAAAGCTTTATAATATATTGACAAGCTATTTTGAAAATAGAATTTTTCGCGTTCGATACGGAAATGATGTTTCGAAATTTAAAGATATCCTAGCCGGAGTACCGCAGGGAAGCGTACTGGGCCCACTTTTGTACCTTTTATATACAAGAGATATACCACACGTCGAGGATACTGTTCTCGCTACTTTTGCTGACGACACCGCTATCTTAGCGGTTGGAGAATCAATAGAAGACTCAACGGCGAAACTCCAGACTGCTTTAAATAAAGTCTACGAGTGGACAAAGATCTGGCGAATTACCCTTAATGAGACAAAATCTGTACATGTTGACTTCACCTACAGAAAGATAAATCACTTGCCCATTTCCATAAACTCGGTGTGTATCCCCTTTGCAAACGAGGCTAAGTATTTGGGAATGACACTTGACGCGAAGCTTAAATGGAAAACGCATGTTAGAAAGAAACGAAAAGAACTAGAGGCCAAATACAGAGAAATGTACTGGCTACTTGGTAAACATTCCAAGCTAAGCTTAGAAAACAAGCTGCTTCTTTATAAGCAAGTGCTAAAGCCGGTGTGGACCTATGGTATACAACTCTGGGGTTGTACTAAGAAATCAAATGTAAATATAATACAAACTTTTGAAAATAAAGTGCTACGACAATCTGTGCGTGCCCCATGGTTTATAAGAAATAATGACCTGCATCGAGACCTCGGAGTTCCTTTCGTGGAAGATGAAGTCAGGAACTGCGCACGAAAACATAAAGTCCGGTTAAGCGGCCATATCAACAATACAGTCCTAGAAGTCTTGGACGAACGAAACATACTACGCCGTCTTCAACGAACTAAACCGTTGGACCTTGCGCGATAAATTGAAACCGCATTAAGAAAGCGGAATATGTAGGGTCTTCCATTGGAAAGTGTCCTACCAATCGTGACTAACTTATGAAATAAAAACTGCTTGATAAGTTCTACTTAGTTGCGGTATTAAAATCAACAATGAAGGGAGGTGTTTTTAGTGAGTAAGAATCTCACACTACTATGAGCACGCGCTTCTGATCCTCATAGTGTCTGATGGAAGATTTTCACCTGCCCTCGCCGGGAAAAAAAAAAAAAAAAAAAAAAAAAAAAAAAGAACAAAGGACAATGATAACAAGAAAAGTGGTGCGCGATTTTCAAAATCCTTTTGATTATTATAGTTCGGAAGAATTTCGAAGACGTTGCCGGTTTTCAAACTACATCGTGAGCTTGGTAACACTTGGTAACTTGGTAAATGGACCAATCACAGAGGAGTAATTAGCGAAATGGGTTCGGTTGGCAAGAAGTTACTTAAATATTTTTTATTAATGGAAAGGCTTGCCAAAAGGAACGCACTGAGAAAAAGTATTCTTTGCACAGTATTGGTGTCTTACTTAGGGAAGTACTGTTTGTGAATACGGGTATAAGTCTCTGTCAAGAGTTGGAGGTTGAGACCGAAAGATGCACAAGACGAAGAAAGACGATGGCTGGCGAAACAACGAGATTAACAGCAAAACAGGAAAAACCGTATTACTCAGTTACGCCACTGGTTATCACACATTTAACATCCACATCTTTTGTGAGCTAAGTAGACTAGAGGAAAATATGTTTCTCTTAAACAAGGCGAAAAAGATTTAGAGACATACAATCGAGTCTGTGGAGGAGTGTTGCAATGGGAATGATATTAAAAACATTTGGGGGACAGTAAAAAAATACGATAAAGATAGAAAGCATGACCCGGAGCCAGTCAGAATAGGGATTGAAACGTGAATGGCGAAGAATGCCGAAACCATGGACAGCGGTTGCTCGTGACTGACATAGAAACTTCGCAGGTCCTTTTTAGCGTGATATTAAACCATGTAATATTAGCCTCGAAATTTTTAAACCTTCGACAGATCTTGAAGAAACCCAAAGAACTCCTTATCGACATCTCGTAGTCTAATCTCGTTGAATAAATGCTTGAACATGCTGATGATACTGACATCATGACAAGAAATGTATTTTTCGAATATTGAAACAAATAAATTTTAAAACGAAGGCAAATCATTTAATTCCAAAATGGGAGTGGAGATTGAGGTAGCTATTGATTAAATCCTGGCCCAAATCCAACACAAAAATAATATAAATATAATATATTGCGTGGGCGTTCTTTTTGTCATTTCAATAAAATTTGGTTAAACGAAGAAAAGTTCCGAATTTTTTTTTTTCTGATTGACACAATGAAAGGAGAAAATTTAGTTGGAAACACACATGTCAACTGTTTCCCACTACTCTTAAATTCTTCAAAACATCTTCGTCCTACAACCAAACGAATGGCTTCACTAAACGTTGCGATTAATTCAATTCGCCAAGAACACAAAAAGTCTTCCAAAATGTATCAACAAGTAGATGAACATACCGACGCATTTTTATCCAACCTAAGTCTTCGATAAATAGACACACATTAGCATGTTCCTTACAGCCGCTATTATATTGAAAAATTATTCTTAGAGATTCATAAACAATGCACATCACGAATTTGCTGGATTTCGATGGAGGGAAGAGAGCACTAGCCAAGCGAATGGCTCAAGCGAAAGCTACCTTCACCTGCAATGATTGTTATTGATTGAATTACCTAGAATTGCTGGCTATAATGACGAGAACTGGAAGACGAAGCAATGACGCTGTCGCTCGTAATCATCCCCTGTTTGGCTCCAGCACTGTGGGGGTTTTCTAACATTTATAGCTTTAAAATAGCGGCGCCTAGGATCGATAGTAAAAAATAAAAAGAATATGTTTGTATGTTGATGTATTGTACATAAGTTTACAGATGGTAGTTCCAGAAGAAGGTCGAATCGAATTCAATGGTGAAGCATCCAGAGCTGGTAGTATAGGTACACTGGTGTGAATTATAATAAATGACTTGGCAAAAGGATGTCACTTTGTTAAACGCCCTAACATGCGGCGTGACACATTATTCTGTTGTTCTGACACTGTTCTTGGTCGAACAAAATTTTGCCCTGTGTGTTCCTGGCTCAATAGGGTAAACAATCATGATTGTGTTTTTTTTTTCTTGACTTTAAAAAGTCTCGTAAATTTCCTAGAAATAACCCATTTACAAAAAATAAGGCAGTTAAAGGCCCTTGTTCGCATTCTGTTGCTGCTTGTTTGAGGTTGTTTTAGCTTTTTTCAGGACATGCTCATTAAGTGAACTAAAAGATGATTATTAGGTGTTGAACGACCAGGGTGGGTAGTATCTGGAGCTAACCTGATGATGACCAGTGTTGTAATAACTACACATCAAGTATGCGCATTTTAGGTCGTCCTAGTTGCTACTCCAAATACACGAGTACTTGCCAACAATTTGAAGCGCAACTTTTACGCAGTAATTCTTCCTAAATAAGTATTAACACTATAATATTCAGAAATCAATAACGATATCGGATAGCCCGTAAGTAGTAATTTGAATAGATAAAAATAATCTTAGAGAAGCAGCTCCGCTGATTGAAGTTGAGTCTTGAGTTAATGGATTAAGTTCACATCAGAAGTTCGAGTGCGAGTTCCAAGACAGTCGATTGATATACTTTGGCTGATGTTTCACTCCTTTCACGCGAAAAAGGAGCATCGTAGCACACTCCCCACCATACTATTTAGGACGCGGGATTGTGGCCTCTTTGAACCCTCGCGATGTATTGGGATGCTTCTCTGGATGAACGAGCATACACACGATCGTTCTGCTTATTGAACGATTCTTCTCCGGTGAAGATTTTCTCGTCAGTAAACAGAATTTGTCTGTGAGCGTTCTTCGCGTACCGGCTGAGTAACGCTTTCGATCTTCGCTTGCGTTTTTCCTTCAATGCGGCCGTGAGCAGATGTCCAGTGTGTCGCTTGTACGCGCTGAGTCCTAAATCTTCTTTGATAATGCGAGACAAGGATTTTTGCGAAATTTGCATTTCCCGCGACAAGATTTTCTGCTTTCGTTTCGTTTCTTCACGGCTTCGATCGCTCTCGGAGTTCTCAAAGTGCTCGGACGGCCGGATCTTTGATGGTCTCGCACTCCACCAGTATCCTCAAACAACTTCACAGCACGATAAACAAAATTGCGAGTGATTCCAAGCGGTCGCAACATCCTAAAGATATCGCCTTTTTCCATGTTGCATTTAAGTAGGCCAACAAGATACAACAATACGATTTTCGATGTCGCCCCATTCCATGATTGTAAGCAATTAATGTCAAAATCTTTTTACGTCACAATGAAGCATAAATATCAACTGTCAAATCGTAATCAATACGAAATGGATGCGCCCAGTGTTGCATTCGTTATGAGTGAGTTCAGTTGTGTACCAGTATTTATGACTTGACATATATTCTAGTACATATATTCACAGCAACTACAGAAACCATCAACGACTCAATGAACGTGCTATATTAGCGGCCAAAAACAACGATGTTTACTCGATTAATTTCACTATTCAATGCAAAATACCAGGCGAAGCGAAATCATATAAATCCATCGATACTATGATGAATCAAGACGAAGTTGTCAACTATCTAACTGAGTTCTTGAATTCACTTGATTTACCCGGCATGCCTCCACACGGTTTAACATTGAAAACTAGCGTGCTTATAATTTTGCTTCGAAACATTAATCCGCCATGACTTTGCAACGGTACCAGGCTCTCAGTGAAAAAAATTATGGCCAATATCATCGAAGCTACTATTTTGAATGGAAAATTCAAAGGAGAAGATGTACTATTGCCTCGCATTCCAATGATTCCAACAGATTTACCCTTGGAATTCAAACGTTTGCAGTTTCCGGTGCAACTCGCCTAAGAAATGACCATCAACAAGGCACAAGAACAATCTTTACAAGTGTGTGGCCTGAATTTAGAAAGTCCGTGTTCCTCTCGTGGACAACTTTATGTGGCCTGTTCACGAGTTGGAAAACCTTCTGATTTATTCGTATATGCACCAGATGGAAAAACAAAAAATATTGTATATCCAATAGCACTTCAATCAACAAAATAAAACATAAAAGTGTTCTTATATGCATATGCAGACTTTTTTTAAATTTGATTTTTTTAATATGCGTAGCAACCCGCGCCGGGTACAGCTAGTAATTAAATAAATATTCACGATATACGATTTGTATCAATTTGGAAGTATCACGTCCGGATGCACTATATTCAAAATATATGTCTGGATAGAACAAAGAAGGACAGATACCACAACTGCTCTTTTTGAAACAAAGATTGGACCCACTTTGAAGTAGTGTTTGGACACTTTTAAGCGCTATCAGCCTTAGATTGCGATAGTGAATGCTCACTTCTCCCGTTTAGGACAAAACCAATTTTTTCGAAGCCTTTGATGTCAGAAAATGACCATTAGACAAGGTTATGCGCTTTCGTACGACTTTTTTATCATCGTACTTTAGAAAATTGAAATCGAAACACCCACATAAAAGACACTATTTTGTAAGAGCCTGCCTGAGTATTTGCTTATTTTGATGATGTTGATGTGATTGATAGGAAGCAGAGAATTTATTTGCAAGTGGGTATGCATGTTATGAAATAGGAGCAAAATCTATTATGTCTGGAAGTATTAGTTCGGTGTGCCAGTATCCTGGAGAGCCATTTCATCTGCAGATATGCCGTGTGAAACCGAACTGTCAATGTCAGCCATAACCGTGGATCCAGTCATAACGCAATTTTGCGTCCTGAGAATCTCTCCTTGTGAGGTTTCTTCATCAAGTTGGTCGGCAATATTATTTTCAATGTGACCTGTGACGCGGTGAATTCAATCTTCTGTCTGCGTTCAGAGAAATCTTATATTGGAAATGGGGTAGGGGTAGGATTGACTAAAACCCAATTTTGGTGTACCAAACGTCGACCAATTCAAGAGCTACCTGTGCCTTAGGCTTAATCTGATAAAAAATACAGCGACATCGTAGGTGATGGCGATGGTGCGATAGTTAACTCATTTGACTATCACGGAGCGAGTCTGGGTTCGATTCCTGGCTGGGTCAACAACAATTTTTCAAATCGCCCTCACCCTTTGGCGGGCAATGGCAAACTCCCGAAAGTAAAATTGCTTACAAAAAAGCTTCTAAGGAGTGCCGTTCGGACTCGGCGATAAACCGTATGCCCCGCTCAGATGTTACAAAAATGACAACATGAGCAACACAAATGAGTGTCAAGAGCTAGACCATGGCCCATACCGGGCCGCCATCGCCACAGTGTTTTGTTTTGTTGACATCGTAGGCATATGCCTGAACGTAGATACTAGAGCCATTGCCAACATTTATTAGTGAGTCGTTTAGCAAAACCAATGCAGTTGGCACAGGATTTTGTCCATTTTTCAACTTAAAAAATAAATAGGGTAATACATGCTTCAGTTATACCCAAATGACGTGTGTCTTTAATTTTTATTTTCTCAGATAACTGCCTCTGAAATTGTGTCAAAAATCACCTCCAGGTTTTAGGGCGATTTATTCTTACATACACACAATATTAGCGGTCGAAAGGACACACACGTTATTTAAAATTCAAGTCGAGTGCAGTCAATTTGCAAACAGTGCTTCCTCTACTCGTAGATTTCCATCCAAATTCAAATCCAGAAAGAGATCTTTATTTAATGCGAAGCTATTTACACTTTTATTTAGCAAACCGAAATGAATATAAATACAAGTCAGGGATGAATTGAATTTTAAATCTAAATTTTGCACTTTTTTTGCTATTTTCAATGTTATGATAGTTTATTTGGAATATACATACATATGTATATGTACGTTGAAATGGAGGTACCGGGCAAAATCGTTACTGGCTGAGTGTTAAAAACTTACACGACAACCTCAAGTATATTTGGATTGACCAATAGTTTAAACTAATTTAAATAGTCGGATTCGTATTGATAGTTCTATTATATTTAACGTATCTATACGAGGGTTCGTCTGTATAAATTTAAAATAAAAAAATATTTATAAATTTACATAATAGGCTATTTATTTTGTTTGAAACAAATTTGGCTATCTTAGATTTTGGACGTTGACTTTATTTGAAATTCCCTCAACGAGAAATTTAAGAATTTTAAATCCTGCGAGGATTATATTGCAGTCTTATTGACAGGTTTGTTACCGCATCTTTACGGATGTTGATTTTTAAGGGCTTCAGAGTCAGAAGTGAATGTTAGATTGGGCTTACCTAGATGTTATCACATTCAGAGGTGACTTTAGCTTCTGCCAACAATCTTCTCTAATCCAGCTGCATATATATGTTTAATAAGCCACCTTCATATCTTCCTCGAATGCGCCGTCTCTCAGGAGTGCATTGAGAGATTCCTTGTATAGCTCCACCTATCACAAGCTTCACAGTAATTCTATACGACCGATCTAGCTGTTTCTGGACCAAAGAGCACATCTTAATGATTTAGGTCTCAATGGAACAGTGAATGATGGCCTTTGAGCTAGTGTCATTATTAAAATGAACAACGGAGCCTTGGTAGACAAACTGGGGAACCTCCTCCAAGTTATATCTTTGTGACATTTTGTCCAGGACATTGAATGTTAAATGTGATATTTTATAGGTAGACAGCAGGCTTACCCTCGTTTCGGCAATATTTATAATATTTACCCAAGATTGAGCCTTTGGTGTTAGCGTGTGATTTCCGTATAATTTTTTCCAAGGAAGATGTTAAAGAAATCACAGAAGCGGGCGTCACCTCATCTGAATATTGTTCTCTTTGTCAAGGATTGCGAGGTTTTTACAGACCTTGCTAAGTCAGTGTTTACTCTCAATCGTAGAGTTGAAGTTTGAGTCTTTACATTTCGATTTTATAAAGCGTTTCTTAAATATCAACCAAAATGCAATTCGATAAAAAAAAATCATGTTTTAAAACAAGATCTTCCTTTGGTTAAAAATTTGATTTTGGATAAAATTCCTTAGCTAAACCTATGGACTACTCATATTTTAAACGATATTGAAAGACTTGTACTGGTATACTTTGTCTGGTTTAAAGGGTTTTCTATCTCGGGGATCTTGCAAATAAAGTTGAGATTCTATTTTCCTTCACAGATGTGCTGCTTCTCGCTTTTCGCACATCTATGTGGGTAGACTGTTAACTTCAGAGAATTTCTTTGATTTAAGTTTAGATACTATGTTTCGTTTTAATCATATGGATGGAGTTTTTCGTTATCATCGACCAAATGGAATGGATATTTGACCTTACAGTAGCATTTCTATTATCCTCAATATAATACGACTTAGATATTCTCCTAGAACCGCGTTTTCACTACAGCGATTTGAAACTGTTTGTGGATTGATGCAAGAATGAAGCCAAACGACCACTCCCTGCCAAAGTCATCATCTAGGACACAAAAGTTTCGAACAACACAATAGAATAATCTTACTAGCGGCTATTAAGGTATTGAACTAGGAGTTGCTAGATCTTTCTATTCCAAGACTACTAAAGCTGTCTCTAAGAGTACACTTTGAAAGATTTTTATCTAAGAGGCAGCCGAAGAGAAGATGAAGTGACGCAAATATATTTTGTAATGAGGCAGTATGTTTTGCTGGCAAGTGCTTGTAGTTCCACTCCCTCAAAAGCAATAAAGAAGAGGAAAAGATTGGTGAAAGTGACATTTACTGAAACCGATCAAACTCGCAAAACTAAATCTAACTTTCCCTAATGTCCCGAAAAGGCCGCCAAAAGAAAGAAAGTTCCCAGTACTTACTCTATCCTCTGTCAACGAATTTGTTTGCACACGATGCTAGGATGAAACCGGTGCTGTTACAAAATACTGAAGTTCTCATAAACGAAAACTGGATGAAGGGACAAAACTCAAACACACACACAATGTCCGGCAAAAACTAGTGCTATAGCGGGTAAAGGTCCTAATTTGCCCTAAAGCGCTTGCGGTTCTACAATTGATCAACATCTGGTTAACTAGAAAGGAGTGTTCGTCTTAAAACTGTGGGAGTTCACTTCAATAGAATGTGGAAGCTGACTTGTCTGATTCTTTAGCCTAGCAATGTCGCGTCGAAATCTCCAAACCTTCGTGCTGAAATTTAGGACGTCTTTGTGAGTCTTGGGCTCATTCAAAAGGTATGAACTTTCTTAGTACTAGCTTAGAGCTATCAACTTAACTATTTTTTTTTCTGTAGTAGCACAAAGCACACAGATCAAAAACTTGTCCCGACTTTGAGTACTTATGTTACTAGAATTACTCAGCCTTTTATAGGAAGATGTGTAAACGCTCTATAGTTACAGTGCCTATGTTATTCGTCTGCATAGGCCACCCACTCACAAAGATAGTGACGTGCGTCATCGCCATCACTCTCATATCAATCGTTGAAGAATTTTGTGTCCCACATTTACGGAGCACCCAGTAAGCAGTCCACATCTTTTAAAGTCATATGATCTAAAGATATGCTCATATGCAACTAAGACGAATCGTTCTTTCTGAAGCTTGTCCTTCTAGCATATACATACATATATAATTATCAAGACCGTGTAGAGTCCAATAAAGCTCTTCGGTGACAAGGCAACCCCCTTGCAGAAAACTTATTTTCGCTGTTAGAATGTCGACAAGTTTCCACGTGACATGCTTTGTTCAAACATTTTTTTTATCCTGGATGACACTTAAGTACTTAGCACCGTCGCTTGCTTCTTTTAAGCACTTGTTATCTTGTTGCTTCTTTAAGTTTACTTATTGTCGACCACGTCTAAGGCTACTTGTACTTTATACTATAGCAGATAGTTGCTGTATAGACTATATACCTCGTGCAACATTTTTTCTACAATGTGTGGTCTAAGAGACTTACGTTTAATGTCGAAAATTCAAACTTTCAACTGAGGCAATTTACCTGGAGATATACCATCAGACCTACTGAGTGCTTCAAGTTTTTCAGAATTTTGCTGGTTTTAAAAAGTGTTTGGATCTTTTCGCAAAAATCTGTACAGGAGGCACTCTTCAAAGTCCGAATAAACATTTTATATTCTTTCCTCCAAATAAGTCTTAGGTGACTTGACTACCAATGGACATGTCAGTTTAATAGTTTTGTTAAAGGAATCGTTCTAGTTGGAAAACTTTTAGTTCGTTCTGTACTTAGGAATAGCATTGAAGAACTTGCCAAACTTCTTCCTAAAACGTGTAGTCAAGGTCTTCGAGTACTCGCATCTGATTCTGAGTAAAATGAATGAAGTATTTAAAAGTACGAGTACTTTATAATTTGCATACTTGCTGTCTAGTTTTCGTTACAACTCTTGAGTCACGGTCAATTTAAACTGATTATTGATTATATATATGAGGTCTCACGTTGCATCTACTATGTGTTGTTCAGGTTTCTTCAGCTCCATACACGTTGGAGTAGTTTATATGCAACGCTCACTGTTTGACTGTTGATTAAATCTTGCAAATTCATCAGCCAGATGCCGTTCTTCTAAGCGTTCTTCATTTCAAATTTTTTTTTGGGCGCGCTTGGATTGTTCAAAGAAGAAAAACAATCAAGGTCCATAAAATCATTGTATTGGAAGTATTGCATATCGCTAGGGATACATTTTTCATCCTGTCCAACAATTTGTGGATTCAACTCCAAAAAAACTGTTGCTCTTTTGAGACAAACCAGTCATCGAGCCACTTTTGTACATGTTCGTAAAGGTACGATCAGACGGTCATCTAAACTTGTATTGAGATGACAATAATGGCACAGATGACACTAATGACACTGATGGCAATCGTCGTACGCATCCTCCTGAAAAACAACAAACGAATATAGTAATGTGTGAATGTATACTTCATGTATGTGTAGCAGATCAATTGAAGAACGAGTACCTACCAATTCTAATGTGGACGTCGCTGGAAGCGATTGTGTCGATTCGGAAAACTCCAAAAACATCATTTCACTCAGATGAGGCCACGATGTTCTCGCAATTTCGCCTGTCCCTTGGCCTGATTTTCTGGCTCAACATTTGTCCAAATGGGCTTTAAAGTGGCTGCTAAGTGATTGCCATTTAAGACGCACCTCGACATCGTCAACACATTCAATATTCAAATTGACCGCCACCTGTTTACAGGAATCAATTTTGGAGTATGGATTATTTTAATTCTTCCGTTCACTTTTCCAAAGGACAGGATTTATTTACACAGCTGCAATTAAAGCAGACTCTGTTTCACAGTCCTAGGAAAATAATATTTGTCTGTAGCTTTTTTTTCTTGAAACCGTGGGTGTTTTATTTCTAGCTTCAATATCGGCTTCACCGCCATTGTCACTCATTTTTTATAACACGGAAACCAAATTGACTTAATTTTTTCAATAATGCAAACGTGTCATCCGATGTTAGATAACAATGAGGAAAATCAAGTGATGTCAGCCATGGGACCTTGTCATTCGGATGAAACGCTGTCAAAAAAATTTGGTCATCCATTCCCAATAGCGATGAGAAGCGATCACACGGTCAACCAAATCAGTCATCTGGTGTGTCATCCGGTTGACACGTTCTATGACATGCCGGATGACAGGCGGTCACACGGGATGACCACTTTAGGGCAAATTCTACGTCATAGTGACGTCAGGATGTTACCTGGATGACGAGTTTGGATGACCATCTGATCGCATCTTAAAAAGTGAAGTACTGCTTAGCAAGCGCGTGTCCCATAGACGCAAATAAGTAGTAATCGGACGGAATCTATTCTTGTGAGTAAGTCGAATACGAAAATATTTCCCAACTAAATGCGTTTTGCTGTGTGGTGCTGTATTTTCATAAAACAAAATCACTTTGTGTTGCCTTTTTCGATTTTCAAGTAACGCTTGATACAAATCGATCATTTATTGTCGGTAGCATTCACTAATAATTTTTTCGCCAGGTTTTATCATTTGAGCTTCATCCTCATCCAACAATGCTTGCAATTCGCTATCATCAAAATTGTTAGATGGTCTTTCACGTTTTTCTTTTCTCATGTCAAAACCGTCACTTTGGAATTTGTTAAATCACTCAAAGCACTGTGGTCCAACGACACCAGTGCTGAGATCAATGAAAGTCAAATGACTGTGGTGATTGAGTCATGTAGAGCGGAAGGACAGCAATGACCGGTTCGAAAAGTGTTCTAATTCGACCCGAGGAACAGCGCAGTATAGTAGAAAGTGACCTCTGTCAACTTAGCGTGCTTACTGGAGGCAGCCACAAATAGATCAAGCCTTAACAACACAGCAACAGCGCTCTGTGATTTACCAAGAGAATGCTCACCGAAAGTTCCCACAAGCATTCGACATGATATTGTAGCAGTTTTCTTTAAAGGTATAAAATTCGACAAGATCAACTCTACTACGAACTATGCTATTGTATAAAACTTGTATAGCTAGAAGTTGAAAAGGAAATGGCGCCTATCACGCAATTTGATGGTAACTACATTGACAGCTACGGCCGTCTATGGGCAAATTCCGGTTTCATATTGACCTAGTACAACGATTGCCCTTTTGCAATTCGCAAGAAGTTTTAAGTAACGAATATATCTTAAAATTTTGATTTTGAAACAGATTTAAAGGTCTACATATTTAAAAGAAAGTAAAAATAGGCATGTTCAGAATGAGAGGCATTATAACAGGATACCACCATAGTCCTGATAGAAGGCATATACAACTAACATGCATGACCTTTTGCCAGAGCTATTTCATTCCTCTTTGTTGTTCCAAAATTAGTTTCACCACAACACAAGGTCGTCTTCGACATATCTTGTGCACTCACATGTCAGCCATTGTGCAAAGACAGTCATTTCAAAAGCTTCAAAAATAAACGTTCTTCACTGTTAATCGATTAATTCTCTATAATTCATTACATACACGTGCATAAATTTATGAAAAATATACATTTACTCGTCTATTTATATATAGTATATAAAAAAGAAGAAAATAAACAGAGAAAACTTTACGTCAATGGCAATTGAGTAGGAGAATAAGATGAAACCCCACTCATCTGCAGCACGCTGAATTTATTTTTCTCAAGTTATTTTCGTTTTATTCATATATCTTCATCTTCATCTTTATCTTTATTTTCATTTTCATCATAAGCTGCATCTTTTTGTTTTTTAGCCACTTGTCGAGAACAATGATCGGTTTAATATGTTAGAACAGCGACAGTACCACCAACTAACAGGAGCAGGAGCCACAGTTCCATAGCAGATCCATAGAGAAGAATTGTGGTCCTTTTACCAAACTGACGAAGGGGAGTGGTACCAGTATCTGTAAATGTTCTTACTGTTCTTATGCACTAACATCTCGAGCAGTCAATATTTACATAATCAACTCGTACAAGTACTTGAAGCCTTCTGTCCACTGTGCAAGGCCCACTACTCCCCGCCTACCATTCTTCGTCGCATTCGTTCAACATTTGCTCACTTTAGCTGTTCAATCCTTAAATCATTTTATCTGTCATTGCACGTTTATTAGGATTTACATTTTGTTTTGGTCTGGAAAAAAGGATTTGTGTAGTTGTCATGCAGGGAGCAAGATGTAGTAGCTTTGGAGTCTTTTCTATATTTTTTATTTATTTTTTTTTTTGGTTTTTTTTTTGAGAATGTAAGCTTATGGCTTACTTTTTTCTCTTGGAGTCTACTGCAGAATAGTAAATAAAAAAGGGATTCGTCGATGAGTAACAGATGTGTTTGGTTACGTTGATGGGACAAATGTCTGAAGCAGGTTACAATAATTGTCAATTGAATATCTGTTCATTGGATAATCTGTTTCAATGTCATTCGCCTGTGGGTCTGTGTACAATTGCTTTCGAATTATGTTACTTGAAAAGTGTGCTTCGAAGGCTCCTGAGATTTAAAGAAAACATTCAGTTCGACTTAAGTACTCGTATTTTCTACTTTATAGCTTTAAAATACTGTAGATAAATTCTAGGGATTAAGTCAAGTGAACAAATTTTCAGACATTGTTTTGTCAGTGAAGAGATATTGCGTTATAAACAGGTCTGTGAGGATTCAAATTCAAAAGCTCGGAGCCTCTGTGAGTCAGACTTTTAACCGTTACATCTGTTCTTGAATTTGATGAGATTTGTCTGGTGATGACCATCTATGATCTATGAATAGATAGATTTTGCTGATCAAAGCGATCGTTGAGGCTATTGTTAAAAACGGTACGCCCGCGGAAAGACTCTGAGCCCGTTCATCGTTTTTTTCATTGCTTACAATACCTTTGTGCCTTGGGAGCCTACCAGAACCCGACTTTGTTTCTTTTGGATTTTAAAGCTCGATTATTCTTGAAGCCAGGACAGGAGCACGCCCCAAATTTCTCAAGCCACGTCGACATCCGTTAGCACCGATGGATCTTGTAAAAGCTAAAATTGATCACATGGTACAGGCAGGCATTATTGTAGCGGTTACTACTAGTGAGTGGGCAACCCCCACTGTTGCAGTAAAAAAGCCGTCAGGTATTTCAAAGTAACAGTCAATCCCCCGGTAGAAATTGATAGGCATGCTATACCGAGGATTGACGAAATTTTCCATAAGTTACAGGGTAGTCAGCTTTACATTAAAATAGATCTTTCCGAAGCATATTTTCAGATAGCAGTTGACGAGGAATCAAAGTTTTTGCTTGTTATTAACACTCCTTTTTGCCATCTATCGATTTGGCTGCGTTTTGGTATTGCCAGCGAACCAGGGATTTTCCAAAGCCTTATAGAGCAAGTGATAGAGGGAATGAAACATTGTCTAGCTTTTATGGATAATCCCATAATAACAGGCTGAAATAACTTGGAACATGGCGAAGTGATGGAAGAGCTCCTACACCACTTTCCTTCAAATGAACTTACTTACTTACTTACTTTAGGTGGCGCTACAGTCCGGGGTGGACCTGGGCCTCAGTCAACAAGCTTCTCTAGCTAGCTCAATCCCTGGCTAGCTGTCTCTAGTTTCGCACGCTAAGTTGGCTGGGGTCCTCTTCCACTTGCGTGCGCCACCTGAGTCTTGGCCTTCCTCTACTGCGCTGTCCCTCGGGGGCGGATTCGAAGACTTTTCGGACCGGAGCATTGGTGTCCATGGGCTCTACATGACCCAGCCATCTCAGTCTTTGGATCTTCACTCTTCTGGCTAGGTCCATGTCGCTGTACAATCCATACAGTTCGTCGTTGTATCTTCTCCTCCACTCACCGTCAATGCAGACGGGACCGAAGATCGCCCGAATTTTTCTCTCGAAGCAACCAAGAACACCCTCATCCAGTTTTGATAATGTCCATGCCTCTGCGCCATAGAGCAGGACCGGGATTTTTAAAGTCTTATAAAGGGTGACTTTTGTTGTCCGAGAGAGGGCTTTGCTACTCAATTGCCTTCTTAACACAAAGAAACAGCGGTTGGCAAGAGTTATTCTTCGCTTGATCTCAGCGCTGGTTTCGTTGTCTGTATTTATAGCGGAGCCTAGATAGACAAAGTCCTTAACTACCTCAAAGTTATATCTGTCGAGGGTGACGTTCTGTCCGAGACGTCGGTGTTGGTTGTCCTTTTTGCTTGACAGCATATTCTTGGTCCGCTAAACCCATTTTCGCCGCTTCTGTCTCAATACTCGCGAAAGCGCCACTAACATCACGCTGCTTTCTCCCGATTATGTCAATATCGTCGGCGTATGCGAGTAGTTGGACGGCCTTTTGAAAGATAGTGCCTCTTGTGTTTGCTCGTGAGTTTTGCACTATTCTTTCAAGTACGATGTTGAAAAAATCGCATGACAGCGCATCGCCTTGTCTAAATCCTTTCTGGACATTAAAGGTCTCGGTGAGATCTTTACCGATCTTGATGGAGCAGCGTGCATTCTCCATCGTCATCCTGCACAGACGGACGAGTTTGGCAGGGATGCCAAAACTAGACATTGCTCTATATAGCCCGTCTCTATAGATGCTGTCATACGCGGACTTAAAATCGATGAATAGGTGGTGGGTATCGATCTGAAGCTCATGGGTCTTCTCCAAGATCTGCCGTAGTGTGAATATCTGGTCGATGGTGGACTTTCCTGGCCTGAAGCCACACTGATATGGACCTACCAGGTTGTTGACAAACGGCTTCAGCCGTTCACACACTGAGATCTTATATGCGATGTCAAGGAGACTGATGCCTCTGTAGTTGGCGCAGTTCAGAGGGTCTTCTTTCTTGAGAATTGGACAAACAATGCTGAGGTTCCATTCATCGGGCATACTTTCGTCCGACCATATTTTACAGATGAGTTGGTGTATGCTCCTTACCAAGTCATCGCCTGCCGCTTTGAAGAGCTCGGCAGTCATGCCATCCGCTCCAGCAGCTTTGTTGGACTTAAGCTTCGATATGGCTATCTTTACTTCATCCAGGTCGGGTGGACGTAATTGTTGGTCATCATCGTCCAGGTTGAAAGGTTGATTCTGCCTGACAGCGGTATTTGGTCCGTCATCGTCGTTATACAGTCTGCAGAAATGATCTTTCCAAATCCTCAGCATCGACTGCGATTCTACTACGATGTTCCCTTGTTCATCTCTACAGGCTTCGGTTCGGGGTTTGTTTCCGCGGCATGTTATTTTTACCTTTTGGTAAAACTTCCGAACCTTATTCCTGGAGTAGCATCTCTCAATTTCCTCGATCGCGCGCTTCTCATGCTCTTTCTTCTTCCTCCTGAGAAGCCGGTGCTCGTCTCTCCTCTTCTGCTCATAGAGCTCATGAGCAGCTCTGGTCTTTCTAAGCAGCGCCGCGTTATATGCATCTTGCTTAGCTGCATGTGCTTGCCGGCATTCATCATCGAACTAGGAGTTTCGTTGTGGTGGACGAGTGAAACCCAGCACATCAGAAGCGGCATCTCTGATGGCGTTTTGGCAGTGCTTCCAATGGTCTTCGATGCTTGATGCTGGCGGCATTGGACCTCTTAAGAGATTAAGAGACACTCGATCGGAGAAGGACTTGGCGATCTCTTGCGATTGTAGCCGTCTGACGTCGAATTTTCTCACAGCATTAGTTTGCCTTGGCGTAGTTTGGGATATCCGCAACCGTGCCTTGGCTACAACAAGGTAATGGTCCGAGTCGATGTTGGCTCCTCGGAACGTACGGACATCCATAATGCTGGAGGAGTGTCTTGCGTCGATCGCAATGTGATCAATTTGGTTGACTGTTGATTGATCAGGAGTTCTCCAAGTCCCCTTGTGTATGTCGAGATGTGGGAACCGCGTGCTAGCCACGACAATGTTTCGCCCCGCCGCAAAGTCGATTAGCCTGAATCCGTTATCGGAGGTGGTGTTGTGCAGGCTATATTTTCCGATTGTTCCACCAAAGATACCTTCTCTTCCTAGCTTTGCATTAAAATCACCGAGGACAATTTTAATGTCATAGCTAGGGCATTGCTCGTAGGTCTTGTGGAGGAGCTCGTAGAAGGCATCCTTGGTGTCGTCATCTTTCTCCTCTGTGGGGGCATGCGCGCATATGAGGCTTATGTTGGCGAATTTAGCCTTGATGCGGATGCGGCGCTCGCTCATATGCCGGAAGCTGAGGACTTCTTGTCTTAGTCTGCCTCCGACAACAAATCCGCATCCAAATAAGCGCTGCTTTTGCCGTCAATAGCAATTGCCGTAGTAGATGTCGCAGTTTTTCATCTTCTTTTTGTCCGGCCCATCCCATCGCATTTCTTGGATGGCGGTTATGTCTGCTTTGCAGCAGTCTAGGGCCTCCGCTAGTTGCTCGGCTGCACGTGGTCTATTAAGGGATCTAACATTCTACGTGCATATCCGAAGCTCATTGTCCTTAAATCGTTTGCGTGGGTTGTCAACAGTAGATCCGTCCATATCCGAGGCTTGTTGATGCTTCGTATGAACTAAGGTGTAATTTTTCGAAGTGTACAATATTAAGGGCATAGAATAGACGCTGGGGGTGTTAGTCCGCTAGAGGAAGGAGTATATACCATTCAAAAATGAAACAGCCTAGCAATTTAGGAGCACTTCTATCTACTTCCAAGTGACACTTCCAGGTGGAAAAAGAGGCGCTATCTATTATCTTTGGCGTTCAAAAATCGCATCAATTTGTTTATGGCCGACAGTTTTAATTGATGACAGATCAAAAGAAGTTCCCTGCTATGACCTCTCATAGGCTGCAATGATGGGCTATCATATTGATGGGGTACAACTATACTCTACCGTTTAAGCCTACACAGTCGCATCTTATCTAAATCCATCGTGAAATTTCAGTCTAATGTCAACATTTGCAACCGAAGGAAGCGACAAAAAACTAAGACGAGAGGAATTTTTATATAATTCAGTACATACTTTGCAGACTAGCAACACAGTCTGCTACCAGCACTCGATGCGATCACAGGGCTTAAAATACTTTTGCCTGTTTCCTAATTACTTACTTATTAATAAATAATTGTTATACATATGTTACATTCGTATGTATCGAGTTTTCCAATAGGGGCTTGACAACTTTGAATTTAATTTCAGAACGCACTCTTTCACTAATTATCAAACTGTCACTGCCAATTTATTCAGTAAATTTTATTTTCTGTGTGGCTACGTTGAGTCATTGGTTTATGTCAACAAGCCGACGACATTGAAAGAGCTCAGAGCCAACACTGAACGAGAGATAGCGGCAGTTTCGGCCGAAATGTGTGGCCGAGTCGTTGAAAATTGGATCCAACGAATCGACCGCTGCAAACACGCCCGCAGTGGCCATATGAACGAAGTCGGGTTCCATTCATAAATGTTTTGATTGTACTTCAAGTTTTTGAAATATCTCAAATGGTTTGCGTTTTATTTAAAAAAAAGTTGTCAAGTCCTTATTGGAAAACCCTATATAACATTACGTGAAGTGGTTGCCTAGAATTACAACAAGAAGTCCTATAACACCAATAATTTGTGCTCCCATTTAATGTTGAATGCCACTAGTGTAGCGAAATAGTCACTGAGCCCAAACATCTTTCTTTTTCTTTTTTTCCTAAAAACTTAACACGTACTCACTTTAAGTGTAGTCGAACCCACTGGAGGGTTAAATGTTATGATCACAAATGCTCGCATAGCCTAATCATGCTAAACCGCTTACACATCAGTACCCTCATACTGGACACTGTCTAAGTGGAGCTCAAATTTTCTAGATAATTTTAGTGATCTTTCCGGAACCAACATTGCCTGGTTAGCAAGGCTTCGCTTCATCTAAAGCTGAAATTTGTTTTAAAAATTTTCTATCTAACGCTTAGGGTGTTTGCAGGTGGCAGAAGTGGATTAAGATTCAGTGATATCACAATTGTCTTACTCTGGCATAGGTATGTTTGTGCCAAGGAGGCAGCTACACCGACCAATCAACTGAGATTCATCAAAAATGGGGATGGTGATACCTTCTAAATGCAGTTTTTTAGTTGAGTTCTTCTCTGGAAGAAAATAAACCTGAGTTTTGAGAGAATTGGCTAAAACATTATAGCATTTCTAGTTCGTTAATTTTCGATCACTTTTCAAGCTTCTTGCGCAGATTCAACAAGCTATACATGCTTGATCAAACCCTTTTGTCGAGTGTACTTTGAGTTCTGTCGAACTGATTTGATTTTTTTTGTACTTGTCTTTTGTTAGTTATGAAGCACTTTTTTTTTGATAAGATGCCGCATGTTAAGACGATGCATGGGAAAAAGCAGCGTCCGTTGGAAATGGAGCTTTAGGATTCAGGGCCTCAGGAATCTACCCTTCTAATCATCAAGCTACTCCAGACCACTTCTTGAGCATATCACACTCGACTGCAGTTGAAGTTCACCAATCAACAGCTCTTCCTTCAGAAACGATGACTTTATATCCTGAATCAGACTTGGAACTAGCAGTGCAAACCACCAGTAATACCTCGAACTTGGAACTGATTATTCCAAGGACCAGCAACACATCGCACACCTATTATCACTCTGAAAATGAAACGCACACCTCATCATGTTTCAAGCCTAGCCAACAAAACTCTTTCAAAAAATTTTACCACTACCAAAAATTGCAGCGCTGATTTTTTCAAGACGAAGGCAGAAAGCAGAGGTCATCCTCTTCAATTGAAAAAACGAAGAACGCCAAGTCTCCGAAAACCCAACCAGAAAAAAAAGCTTCAAAGAGGAAGATTGAGCCGGCTGAGAATTCTAATGTTTGTGCCGAATGTTTGGAAAATTATTTTTAGATGGCTACATGAAAACTGCACACGCTACAAAAAATCAGAATCCTCCCTCTGTTCAGATTGCAGTCACGCCTGAAGAGCGAAAAAACATAGTGGACATTAAAATTAAATTAAATTAACATGCGGCATCTCTCCCTCACATATTGGGAGAGAAGCCATACCTAACATATTTTATTTTTCTATTAATAGTTATGAAAAAAGTTTTATTTCCTTATTTAATTTAGTTATTATGGTAGAAAATAAATCCATCCTTAAGTTTTTTTGAAAATTAAAGTTTGTTTTACTTTTATAAAAAAATTACATCGAGTTTCAAAAAAGCGCGGCATCTCTCCCGCGATTACCCTATGACGGTTGCGGAAGAACTTCCCGTTTGAGTATTTCCAGGTAAGTTTAAACGGCTTTGGCAACGTAAGACCGAGCGTTGTCAAGCTATAGAATCACTTTTTCGTGCCTCTTCTCATATTTTGACCGTTTTTCGCGCAGTGCTCGGCTCAATTTCAACAGTTTCAACAGTTCTAAATAAATAACACTGACCTGGTTCCAGCAAATACACAGCATAACCTTCGCAGGGTGAATATTCAGGCGTGTCGACGACGTAGAAGCATGACCGGGCAGTCCCTATGACTTTCTTCTCTTTGAGTTGCTGAAATGAATCCATGCGATGCGATGGAAAAACCCTTCCTTTTTTGCCGCTGGAGCAGCCGTTCACAGGTCTAAAAACGACGCTGAACGTCCCTTAGCTACAAATCATAACATAACAAGTTCCTTGTTTTTGAATCAGTCCCAATGAATACAATCGCTTGGAAATGGCTTGGCGGATAGCTCCTAATGTTAAAGCAAGCTCTTCTTGCGTCGAATCCTCATCGAGCAATGCCTCAAATTCAGCGTCTTCAAGGGATTTTGGCCTTTCTTCACATGGACGGTCCTCAAAATCGAATTCACCGTCATTAAAGCGACGGAAACAATCACGGCACGTTGTTTCAGTCCATCTCCGTAAGCTTTTTGGAGCTCTCAATTCGCCTCATCCCGCGTTTTCTTCGAATGAAAGAAGAAAATCAACACTTCCCGCAAAAGACGATTATTTGGCACACAATCAGAAATTTTCACACAACCGAAGTATACGACGCCAAAACGAAATCACTAATGTGTCAAAACGGTTTGTTTTCGGTATGTTTATTCTTGGTTCATGACGTTTTGGATACGTCAAAATCGATCCGCACTTACTGCTGGAGCCATCTATTGAAAATAAGGGAGAACTAAGTTGCGCACCTAATAGTCTTCACTTTTCAGTGTCCACTCCAGGACTGGGGACAAAGACGCGTCAACAAATCCATTCTCTGGGTTGCGCCGGAATCTAGAAAATAGCATCGTTCATTATTTATGAACTGCAAACTTTAAAGCCTTAGTTCCCAGGTGGGCGCGTTTTTGACACAGACTTGCTTGACCATCCATGAACGAACTTGTGTTCGTTCCCGCTGCGACAATGCAGCCAAAACAGGACGGGCTTTTGGTGCTTGCTGTTCCATGCCTAAACGAATGCATTTACCTAAGGTGTCAGGTCCTGCGTAGTAGTGAAAGTAGAAGATGACCTCAGCAAGAGGCTGTTTGGCATAAATCTTCTCTTCATTCGACCCCCAAGTGGTTTTTATAGCCAACTAATGGGCACGTTTCAGATAAAGACAGTACCGGCTGAAGCTCTCTCATAGTAACTGTCTGAAGGGGATCTAATTGAATGCACTTTAAGCTTGACATTCAAAAGAAAAAAGGAAAGGAAAACAAAAACAAATAGATTCCTTACCAATCTCGTCTCAACAAAGTAAAGAACCATGGGACTCACATCAAAAACAGTATTCCAAATTGTTTGAAACCCCTTCCAGCCCGTCAAACCCATTGCAATTGATGGCATTTAATACTTCATAACCCTTATTGACTAAATTTATCGCTTTCACACACGTGCAAGGCTCTTTCCAAATCCGTACCCATATATGATGTCAAAAATACCTAATATTTCTATTTACGATAAGAAATTCGCCGAAATTATTCAAAACAAATAGCAATACCGCGCCTGCAACTGTATTGACATTTGTATGTACGAGTATCTTTATTTGTTCCACTATCATGCGGTGTTTAGCCGAAACCCTAGGAAGCCAAATTTCCCAACATCATTAAGACTGTCATGTAAAAAAAAAAAGACCACCCTCTTGCAAGTTAAAAAAAAAATACTCACACAGACGCAACCGCCACCCATTGAAACGCATTTTACCATCACTCAAACTGAAGAATTTCACTCAAACTAAAGAATTCCACTCGAAAGTGTTAAACACTACCACATCAAACGTACACAATGGTAGAAAGAGCTCAACCTGCGCAGTAGATCCTTTTTACAAGAAATCATATCTAAGCTTAGGTACAGCCCTCCAAGCAAATGAAACGAACCACTACGACGACATGTGGGTGACAATGTGAGAGATACTTTGTATATTTGGTAGTGGTGTGTTGACTTGTTGATTGTGCATTGCCAAAACAATTCCACAAGTGGTAGCGGCAGCATCTTATGGCGGTGTACGAGACGTGACGGAGGAAACAATCGAGTTCCTCCTTTCTATTCAGTTATCAAACAGCTGTTGCGGAAATCGGTCATAGTTCAACAAGTGAACCACTAGTAACCTGCGGATGTTTAAGTGATCTAAATCTGTATAATAACGGATACGAATAAGAATACGAGAACTTGCATTTTTTAAAGAAATCCCATGGTTAAAAAGAAAATATAAAGTGTTGGAATTCGATTTTGAATTTAACTGGCTTTACTTTTGTAAGGACATTTTTAATCGCGAACTGTCAATACGAGAGAATAAGAGTTCGTTTTTGTACTTCTTTTTAAAGGTGAATTGTGAGAGTTATTTTTATAAACACGAAAACAAAGGATTAAGTAACTGAACTGATGGTCGTGTCATTTCCATCGACTGATATTCGTTACAGCAAACAACTTTTAGTGTCAAAATAAAATAATCCTTGAGCTACAAGTACGTCCAACTAGCCGGCATCTAACTGCTATCCAAGTAAGTACAAGTTACAACAATCACCACCCGTTTTGCGTCCATGGACATAACAATCACTGTATAATCAAGAACTTCGGCCCCAAACCATTATCCCCAACACCATCTTCGAAGCAAATCCTGCACTCAACTGAATTTCTGTTTTTATTTTTATTTTTTAATTTTTTTATTTTTTTTAAATTCTTCTTGTTCTGTTTAGTTTTAATCGAAAGAAGAAGAGAAAAAAGGACAACAGCGCGGAATATTATGAGGGAAAACAAAACAATCGCCACCCCCATGTTTCTTTGTAATTTTGTTCCAATACAGATGGATACCCTGTGTTTGCAATCTGGTGGTAGACTTGCATGTACGACGGGTACAAGTTGGTATGGGGTTCTATTGGAGGGTTCAACTTAAACGGGTTCAAGTCGGTCGCCGTTATTTAACCCTCATATCTTTACTTTTGTGGCTCATTTAAAAGTCTGAATAGATGAAAGTCGTTGTCGCACTAGCTTGCTCCGTACTCCGCAACCTACTAACCATCATCTACTACATCAGCGAGAGTGCGAGTCATAGCTATCGGTTTGGTTATCCGTAGTCCAGAGTCCATAGTCCATAGCCAGGCATAACCATCAGCATGGTGGCTTTTGTGGCATAGAACTGTTACAGAAGGTTATAAGGTTACACTCCACAAAACAGAGTAAAACATCTTGTACAGCTTGACATCATGATGGTCGTCACATAAAAATGACTTAAGGCTACATGGTAAAACAATACAAACTATTTCTTACCCCATATATAATGCTTACGTATCTATGTGCATAGTGAGATGTTATGATTGTTATACAAAACATGAGTACATTAGTACGTATTCGTGTGCATTAGGGAAATTTTTTTTCTATTTTTAAGCATAAAATGGAAAAAGTCCTTTCTCCAACTTCTCACATAAAAGCTGTTTAAATGTGAGAGCCATTGGTCTTTCCAAGAAATCATCAGCCATCAGCCATCGGCCGACGGTAGAGTAATAAAACATTGCTGTGGTTACTGATGACTGCAATTTCAAAACCAAAATGCAAACAATTTCGGCTTTTCAGTCCGGAATTGGTCATCGGTTTTGTTAGTTGAAGGGCTTATTGGTTTTCATTGATATGAGACCTGGTATTAAGCATTTTCAATATATAAGGTGATTGTTCAATTTTCAATATAACGAACTTATAAAAAAACCATCGCACAGCCCTTATAAGGAAATAGATAAAAATTATTGCTGTGCACTGTTCTCAACTACATATTTCCAACGCTGGAAGAAGGCACACAGTCATGATCTAGCATATTCGATGGTGTGGACAAATGAAGAGTATTACAACCAAAAATACACTTCGGGAAATTTTTATATTAAAGAAGAAATTGGATGTTAACTTGTTATACAAAACTGAGGACATAGAACTGCTAAAAGAAGTTGTACTTTGAAGCCGAACCCTTTCTTTAACTATATTGCCATACCCGGAATTCCTCAATAAAACGATTATTTTCAATTATTCATCGATATTCATTTAATTCACTTCAAAGTAATATACATTGCCAGCAATATACGCATTCCAACGCTGGACTTAAGTCGTGAGAATAGGAAGACGTCAAAAGAAGTCATATCAGGTGTATACAGAGCTTGCGAAACGGTATGAATGTGTTTTTGATCAAATAGTCTCGTACAAAATGGGATATGTGTTTCTTCACAATTCTAGTCTCTTGTGATTATTGCCTCAAACGCTTTAATATGCTCAAGTTATACACCTTAGTTACTGTCTAGCCTGGCGGAAAAAATTCGGAGTGGACTCAACAGCAATAGCAAACGGTCAACACAACACGTGGATTTTGGCACGTCTAAGAAGCGCCATGCCGATGTTTATTGGTTAGTTTCGATGTCATATTCATAGACCCATATCTCGTTACCGGTATTAGTGCCATCGATAATATTTTGGCTCAAATAAATCATTTCTTTAGCGACATCAATGCGAGGCTGCTTCTTCAATAAATTCAGCACTCTCGACACAAGCCGCGTTTCAACCCGTTTCATGCCCAATACATCGTGGATAACGCTCTGTACCGATCCGAACGATATACTTAGATCGGCTGCTATCTCCCTGTATCTCACACGACGATCTGAGGATAATATTCTTAACTTTTTCGATGTTTACTGGTGGATGGACGACCTGGACGAGGCATCAACCATAGTACGGCCCATTTTAAACTCGCCTCCACACATGATATTTTTTTAGAAACACAAAATTTTAGGCAAACTTTTGGGCCCACTTAAAAAGATATTGCGAAAATCGCAGGACACTAACTTTGCTATAAAACAAAAATCCAAACAAATGGCGATCAAACAGATATTTGAGCACCAGATGACAGATGTGCCAACCTAAAAAATAAAACTTTTGACAATACCTCAATTGCGGTTTGTTTGAATAGGAAATTCCGGGTACTGTTCGATCAGAATATACAAATAAATAAGACCACCAATTTTACCTTTTTTTTAATAGCCTTTAATATTCTTCACATGCTTTTGAATTAGTCGTTGAAATATGTAACGCATACAATGCAATGCATCTACGAGTAATATACACAACCGCAGGAAAAATTTGGAACTACACCTAGATTATTTAATCAAGGTCTTGTGATACATATCTGAAGCACAAGAAACTTCGAAAGGACTATAGAAAGATAACTGCTTAACATAGAATTCTATATATTGAGACGAGGGATCCTCGCGGTGATTTTTTGATTGCATCTTGTGGTAGAGAAATTCAGGTACCTAGCAATTTGGTTCACATTTCTTCTGTTGTACATCTGTCTGGGGTTCATCTATGTATTTAGGCATTTTCATGTTAAGATCAGGTGAATGAACTGGTGATTCATTAATGGATTTCCTAAAATTCCTTTACGTTCTTTCTCATCTAAAAACAGCCTCAGTCACATTATGATTGAAAACTTAGGAGTCTTATTTTGATGTTTTTGAAATTCTCCACCAATGCATATGAGTTTGCAGTTCTTCTTCGATACGGCTGTGAGAACTAAATACGTATAGTCTGAAAGCCTTTATTATCCAATGTAACGCCGGGCAAATGTTCACATTTAAGGCAAAATATTCAAGCGACGATTCGTCAGTACAATTCTAATATTTCGGAGCTCATTCTAACCATTTCTCAGCAGGTTGCAAAAAGCATTGGTATTCGTCCGCAGAATTTAGATTCTCTTTTACGTTTGATACAAAGCTGGGTGACGCTGAATCGTTTATCTCCGAAAAAATTTCTAATTCTGGATTTTTCTGTCCTTTCTGCTCCTTCTTTGGAACATACACTGCTTGTTATACTCCTGCGCTTTCCGATGTTGTTTTTTGATAATTTAGAATGGCATGGAATGGCAGAGGTTTCTCTCCAATATTTATCTCGGCAAATTTCCTAATTATTTTACTCAAATATTGATAAAACAATTTGTGCAGTTATACTGATCTTTTTCACCCCTTGCTTCTCTTTTTAAACATTGATCTATAAAAACCGTATAATTACATTTACCTCTATGTATTTCTCCTAAGTTCCGCTTGTGGAGTTGGCTTATGTTCCGAACCTTATTTTTTGTTTGAACCCCAGTTAAAACTTGAGACTGTATTAACCGACGAATTTCTTTAAACTTCACACATGCGTAGTCTTACGATTTAGTTCATCCACATCGTCTTCAAATCGGTCTCTTCCTTCCTTCCTTTAACCTTCCCGTACATCAATGAACGTGTCTTGTATTTTTTTGTTTCACAATACGGGAGAGTTTGAGCACTATTCCAGTCACAACAAGCTTAATCTATGACTGGTAGTTAATGACAGAACCGAAGTATCTAAATTTTTCACACTTTGGCACGTTGACCTATTCCAAATAAAAGGTTGTGCAATACGGGCACTCGAACTTTAAATTTCTATAGCGGCCTGGTAAGAGAAACTTCACCTGTCAAATTTGAATGTTATAGCAATTTGTGTTGGGAAAATTACCATGTGTTGAACAACTCGTAAAGATTATTAAACTTTGCTATCAAAATGAGTTCTCAGTATGAGCTACGTTTCGCGCACTACGTGATTTTAATGGTGCACACAATCGTCGTGTCGAGTCAACTCTTCGCCGTTTATAGGGCAAATTTGAATCAACTGATTTAGTAAGCAATCAAACAACATCCGTACGTATAGTGAAGTATGCAAAAAATGTCACTGATGAGAACAAAAGTATGTCGAGACCGATAAACCGATGCAGCCAATTGCTCATCGCGTTCAAGAACTTGGCCCTTCATCTTGTTGATGTCAGAAGTTTGCTTTGTGGGTGGGGAAAAACAATAATGTTAATATTTGGTCTTAGTACAATTATTCGTTAACCGGTATCTCCATTCGCCTTATCCTTTTAAGGGGGTCACTCGATATTCGTTAATATGATGCTTTCTTTCATCGTGCGGATTCCGTTTTCTGTAAGGTTATCTTCAAAAAACCTCGTAGGCGAGTTTTTGGCAGCTTCGGCAATAATCAGATTTTCTTAAATTCAAACTGGGGCTGAAACAGATGAAAATCTGAAGGAGAAAGTCATAGGGAATATAGTGGGTGGTGAAGGATTTTCTATTTTAATTCCTTTAGTTTTTGCAGCTTTTGTCTAGCGATACGTGGCCTGGGGTTATCATGGTAGAAGACGACATCTTTTCGATTAGCCAACACCGGGCGATTTTCTTGAACTTTTCATTAAGCTTATAAATTTGTTCACAGTACTAATTCGCTGTGGTTGTCGCGCCAGGTGAAAGAATCTCGAGAAAATCATACCCCTGGAATCCCACCAAAGATATAATAGTACCTTCGATGAATGCAAACTATCATCTGCCACGAGCTCTGCACCTTCACCTGCTTGTTTCAAGCTCCTTTTTTTATTTCACATTGTTGTACAGAATCAACTTCTCGTTACCTGATACGACGCGATCCAAAAAAGGTTCGTTTTCATGGCGCCTATGAAGAGATACAACCACGCTCTGAATGTTTTTGATGTAAAACCAACACTCACTAACAGCATTACATGGCGAATGTGTAAGTTTTTCTATTAAGAATTTTTTGTTCACACAAAATGGTACTTAACTCAGCCGGGTGTAGCGAAAAAAACTTTTGATGCTACGATCTATTTATCTGTCCACTGGTATACAACAAGTCCATAGAATAAGCAATAGTTGCGTCGTACTCGTATAGCCGACTTTCCGCCACGTATAGGGAAGATCAAGCACGAAATTTTGCATTGATGCAATACATAGTTTGATGTACTCAAACTTTCCTTCAAACCTTAGCGCCGTTCAATATAAGGCCTGACAGATTTCCGTTGAACGCTTTTTCCAAGTCAATGAAGACGGCATGGAGATCCCTTGAAGCTTCCCGATTTCCCTATATATAACTTTTCGAAACGATAGCCTTTCTACAGTGGAATCAGGAATCTAACTTTTCACTGATTGTAAACTATTCTTCTTTTCTAATCAAGTTCTCTCTCTTTCTGACGTTTGCTATTCGTGTGCGACATCCGGAAAAATTATATTGCGAAGAATATAAGTTTTCTAACCATATTTCGGCTTTTGAATTTCTTACGAGTCTCTTCTTCGCTATGAATATTTCGCAGTCCCAAAAATGTTAGCTTGTCTTTCCAAACTACGACGATCAACTTCCTTTGCAGCTTGTAATTTTTTTTTTGGGTAATGATGGTACTTATTCTCGATACAATGAGTCTAGATCTTTGATCTATGGTAAGTTCTCCAGCTAACGCTCTTTTCGCCTTCTATTTGTTACACATTGCGCATTTTATAGGTTTTACTTACTTTGTATTTTTTAACGTAATGAAGCAAGCTACTTCCGAACAATTTCATGATACCTGCAATTATCAAAAACTATAACGTATGCTACTCAAATTGTAAATGACAAGGCATCGTATTTAGTTATCTATCAGCAGGAGAAGTGCGAACTATCGCTGAGAAATTAATACGTTGTTCGCTTTCAATACAACTAACTTATCCTTCAAGTAGATGAGTCAACTGATTTTGCTGGACTGGCCATTTGGTGATAATTTTGCAATAACTTTATCAGCATTCACTGGAATAGGACTTACTATAATGTACGCATCGCTACCAGCATATATTACCGGAGCAAAAATCGTTAACACGATAAAGAAAAATTTTCAAACAAACTATCTCGATAATATGGATTGTATATATTCGACAGCAGCATGCGTATCACGAATAAGAATTAAATCACCAAACTGTAATTCTAGCCATTGTGTCCTCTATAGACACACTTGATGAAGTAATAAAAAAAAAATCAATTGCGTCAAATCATACCCTCTGTAGTACTAATAGTTTTCAATATTTTGTGAACATTATGGGAGCAGATATAAAACACTACTACTCTTCGGGGTAAAACCTGAAAAAGATTATTCGAACTAAGAGCTAAGCTACAAGCTATTTTTTTTACTGACATTTATTTTAACTTAGAAGACAGTTTGAGACATGTGTCTTGGCTGTTGAGACTAGCTGTTTTAGCTGAAGACAATTTAGGAGTTCAATCTATCTTTACAAGGAAAACAAACAACAGTCTTCAATGCTTAAAACTAATTTTTAAATTGTTTTAATTGCCAAGAGAAAACAAGAAAGCTTTTCAAGACATAGTGAGTTTGTTTGCGAGTCAGCAATATTATCAAATGTAGTATCTCAAGATTGGTTAACTATTAAAAAGGCTAGATGATAAACCGCATATTCCCACAAATAAATTGGAAATAAACGGTTATCATTTAGAATGTCCGCACTGCATCAAATCGAAAACCGTGACAAATTCTCAACAGCAATTTCGCCTATGTGAGTCTGTCAATATATCATGATTTTTTATTAGCAAAAATTCATGAAAACACATTTTAAAAATTATAATATAAAATATAAAATAAGCTGCCAAGAGTTGTGCATACGAAGTTTGCTGAGGCCCCCTGTTGTGCGCCATTTATGGTTGCCGACCTAATCTCTACTGTGTTGTCCCTCTGGGCCGGAGTCGAAAACTTCCTGGCTCGGCACTCTGATATCCATGCGCTCAAGGTGATCAAGCCATATAGGGCGCTACATTCGACTTTACTGCCGGCATCGCTGTACATCCCGTACAGTTCACTGTTGAAAAGTGTTCGCATGTCTTCCTTTATACAAACGAAAGAATTTTCGTCCGCTTTTGTCACTGTCCGGGCTTCTTCGCCATAAAACAGGACTGGAGTATTCAGTGTAATAGAACAGAATTATGAAAGAGGTACAGATCTGATGTTCTCTAAAGCATTTGATAGTAAAGCGTGTCAACATGTGGCATCATATCTTAGTGATCGTATCCAATACGGCTTTCATTGTGACGAAAAAAAAAATCGGCCCTCTTTTGTTCATAATGTTCATAAATGATATTTAGAAAAGGATAATCCACTGCCATTATCTACGCAGATGATGTGCAGTGATATAAAAAACGTACCAAAATCTGCAGTGTTTTTCTATATCGCAAACATTAACGCGAATCTGGAGTCCATATTTGTTTAGTCCCAAAAAAAACTATCTTAGCCTTAGTTAGACGCTGCTGATTGGTAGTTCCAATCAGGAAATTGGAATCTTCCTTTTTTTTTGTTAATAATGGTCTCATTGAGCCTGTAACCTAAATAAAAAACAATTGGAATTTCCTTCAATAAACATCTTAACTGGACCGACCACATAAACAATATTGTTTCAAAAATATATGGAGTTCTTAGGTGATGGGCTCAACAAAGCGGTACCTGTCTGTTACAATCAAAATAAAACTCATTAAATCTCTTGTTCTGCCCATCATCTTGTATGGCTGCGAAATCCTTGCAAATTCTTCGTTCTTGAGAAAATTAAATGTTGTTTTCAGTAACTGTTTCAGATAAATATTTAATATCAAAAGGTATGATTTTATGTATATCTGTCTTAACCAGGCAAATAGCTAGGTGCTCACTGGGTACAATCTTAAAATATCGAACTGTTATTGTTAACAGAAATCAAGTTTGTCCACTCTCTGAGAATCCTTAATTTGATGCCTTCTAGATAAAATTTTTTAAATAGCAATCGTCAACTCTTTTTTCATGTTATGCGGCACTCGAACAATCTCCCTATTCATATCAAAAGGATGAACACAGGAAATCGTATTTAAAAAAGATCTATTTAAACATTACACAAGTTGCAATTAGCGATCCATTGTCCTACTAAACAAGACCTTCTCCGGGCTACTCCGACATATTTGGAGCTCAGGCCGGTAAGGATATCCAGGACTTAGTCAGGGTCTTGGAAAAGAGATGGTGGCGGACGAGCCCTATAAGGACCAACGGCAGCGCTCACATCCCGGAACGGGTTACTGGCTTCGGTGTAACCGACCCCTCGTCCTTGGGGCACTCAAAATGGAACTGGTCCTCCAGGTTGGGGGTTGTGCCGCCGGGGTAACTCCCCGGCCATTTAAAAAAAATTAAGTTACGAAGCATCAACAAGCCTCGGATATGGACGGATCTACTGTTGGAAACCCACGCAAGTGATTTAAGGACAATGAGCTTCGGATATGCACGTGGAATGTTAGATCCCTAAATAGACCACGTGCAGCCGAGCAACTAGCGGAGGCCCTAGACTGCTGCAAAGCAGACATAACCGCCATCCAAGAAATGCGATGGGATGGGCCGGACAAAAAGAAGATGAAAAACTGCGACATCTACTACGGTAATTGCTATCGACGGCAAAAGCAGCGCTTATTTGGATGCGGATTTGTTGTCGGAGGCAGACTAAGACAAGAAGTCCTCAGCTTCCGGCATGTGAGCGAGCGCCTCGTAGCAATCCGCATCAAGGCTAAATTCGCCAACATAAGCCTCATATGCGCGCATGCCTCCACAGAGGAGAAAGATGACGACACCAAGGATGCCTTCTACGAGCTCCTTAACAAGACCTACGAGCAATGCCCTAGCTATGACATTAAAATTGTCCTCGGTGATTTTAATGCAAAGCTAGGAAGAGAGGGTATCTTTGGTGGAACAATCGGAAAATATAGCCTGCACAACACCACCTCCGATAACGGATTCAGGCTAATCGACTTTGCGGCGGGGCGAAACATTGTCGTGGCAAGCACACGGTTCCCACATCTCGATATACACAAGGGCACTTGGAGAACTCCTGATCAATCAACAGTCAACCAGATTGATCACATTGCGATCCACGCAAGACACTCCTCCTGTATTATGGATGTCCGTACGTTCCGAGGAGCCAACGTCGACTCGGACCATTACCTTGTTGTAGCCAAGGTACGGTTGCGGATATCCCAAACTAATGCTGTGAGAAAATTCGACGTCAGACGGCTTCAATCGCAAGAGATCGCCAAGTCCTTTTCCGATCGAGTGTCTCTTAATCTCTTAAGAGGTAAAATGCCGCCAGCATCAACCATCGAAGACCATTGGAAATACTGCCAAAAAACCATCAGAGATGCCGCTTCTGATGTGCTGGGATTCACTCGTGCACCACAACGAAACTCCTGGTTCGATGATGAATGCCGGCAAGCACATGCAGCTAAGCAAGATGCATATAACGCGGCCCTGCTTAGAAAGATGCCAACTACAGAGGCATCAGTCTCCTTAACATCGCATATAAGATCTTATCCGCCGTATTGTGTGAACGCCTGAAGCCGTTCGTAAACAACCTGATAGGTCCATATCACTGTGGCTTCAGGCCAGGAAAGTCCACCATCGACGAGATATTTACACTACGGCAGATCTTGAAGAAAACTCATGAGTTTCAGATCGATACACACCACATATTTATTGATTTTAATGCCGCGTACGAAAGCATCTATAAAGACGAGCTATATAGAGCAATGTCTTGTTTTGGCATCCCTGCCAAACTCGTCCGTCTGTGCAGGATGACGATGGAGAATGCACGCTGCTCCATCAAGGTCGGTAATGATCTCACCGAGACCTTTGATATCCAGAAAGAATTTAGACAAGGCGATGCGCTGTCATGCGATTTTTTCAACATCGTACTTGAAAGAATAGTGCAAAACTGACGAGCAAACACAAGAGGCACTATCTTTCAAAAGTCCGTCCAACTACTCGCATACGCCGACGATATTGACATAATCGGGAGAAAGCAGCGTGATGTCAGTGGCGATTTCGCGAGTATTGAGACGGAAGCGGCGAAAATGAGGGCAAGACCAAGTATATGCTGTCAAGCAAAAAGGACAACCAACACCGACGTCTCGGACAGAACGTCACCCTCGACAGATATAACTTTGAGGTAGTTAAGGACTTTGTCTACCTATGCTCCGCTATAAATACAGACAACGACACCAGCGCTGAGATCAAACGAAGAATAACTCTTGCCAACCGCTGTTTCTTTGGGTTAAGAAGGCAATTGAGTAGCAAAGCCCTCTCTCGGACAACAAAAGTCACCCTTTATAAGACTTTAATAATCCCGGTCCTGCTCTATGGCGCAGAGGCATGGACATTATCAAAAATGGATGAGGGTGTTCTTGGTTGCTTCGAGAGAAAAATTCTTCGGGCGATCTTCGGTCCCGTCTGCATTGACGGTGAGTGGAGGAGGAGATACTACGACGAACTGTATGGACTGTACAGCGACATGGACCTAGCCAGAAGAGTGAAGATCCAAAGACTGAGATGGCTGGGTCATGTAGAGCGCATGGACACCAATGCTCCGGTCCGAAAAGTCTTCGAATCCGCCCCCGAGGGACAGATTCCAGAGAGATTCCAGTTGGCTGTAAACCGCAAGGTACTTGTATATCGCTCTTTTCCAAAGTGCAATTGTAAAGCTCATGTCAAAGGTCCTGCCCCTCAGAATTCGCTGACATCGTTCAGTTGTGACATTTTTTTATGACTGAAATTTTTTTCTTCTCAAGCGATGACAGTTCCTCCATATATTTTTTCAAGCATTGAATGTGCTTTCCCTCAATTTGGGAATCCATGTACTTCAACTTGTTAATGTGTGGTCTGTTAATGGATAAACGGACTAAAGATTTACAAGTAATGCTACTTTGTGCATCTGTTCTATATAGCTGTCAATTAAAAACCGACACTGTTCGACGGATTCTATGGTTCGGAGTCTTAAATTCAAAGAATTTTGACATGAAAATGTCACTTTTTTTCTATATTTAGAGCGGGCATATGGATTTTTGTGTATTGTCAAAATGTTTGCACATAGCGCGGGTGAAGAAAATTTAAAGAAAAAGAAAAGAGAGATCCCGATGTACTATACGTTGGTTTTCAATGTTTGAAGATTATTATGACTAGGAAATTTTTGTCTTTTAAATGCGTAATACATTGAGGCCAGATTGGAGGAGGAAAAATATCTCTCACATCGCTAGAGGAAACCCAGACATTTCACAGCAGCATTGGCGACTTGTCAAAAAGTAGTCAACATATCAGTTACACATTCAGAATAAATGCGCTTGGTGGTACACCAGTATTTATGACTAGACTACGTAATATCGCATTGTAGATTGGCTTTATCTGTCGACTACTATGGCTGTCTCCATTTTCAACATAATTTTTCATTTTCATTTCTTCTTACAATGTGGCGCAAAAGTTGTCACCTGATGTTCTGCTTTTTTCCACTAAGTCGGGAAAATGATATTGACTAAGTATTTGAGGGCTTCAAAAGTCTGAGCCTTGTTGACATAGACTCGTAATTTCAAAAAACATCCCAAAAAGATATCTCGAATGGTCAAATCAGGCGATCGTGCAGCCAGAGCAAATCACCAAAACGTTGCTCCGTTGCTCCATCCTATTGGAACACATCTTCTCTGGTCCCAATTCATTTCATTGAGGAAGGAGAAAGCCGTTGAGCATGGTTCTGTAGTGTTCGCCGTGTACAGTAGTCGTTTGGCCCGCGGCTTCTTCAACTACAGCTGCGATATTCACAGCGGTACGGCTGCTCCGGGGTTGGCCAGACCTGGCGGCATCTTGTGTTGCCCCACACTCTTCTAGGCAAGTGGCTTAACGTCGCAGTGTTTGCCCAGTTCGTGTCAGACGACCGGGAAATTTGCGCCGAAATTCACACTGCGCCAACATCACCGACGAATTATTCCACAAAAAAATCGTAACAATTATTTCGCCTTCTTTACGAATATAGCGATTCATGTCTTGTTGATGTGTATTTTGTTTTCGATTACTTACAAATGTCAAATTAGAATTGGCATTTTCCACCATTTGCAAAATCATAGCATCTTCCGATAGAGTGATAACTTTTGCGACACATAGTATTTATTTATTTTCACTGTTTTTGTAAATTAAATTATTTATAAGTATTTCTTGCAAAAATTAATAAAAACAATGGAATACAAAGAACATTTGTTTCCAATTTAAAATAAAAATAGCAAACAATTTATATTTTTGAAACTGTATAGTCCACCTAAGATTGCACTTGCAATTTTGGATCAATTTTTATTTGGGTTGAATTCTTCTTCAGTAAACAATTTTTTGTTTTTATTTTAAAATATGTATAATAAATACTACGCCATATTAATAACTATTTCAGGGATGGGCGTCTCGATGCATTTAAAGCGACGAAATTTTTTTTAGCAAACGTAAATTTGGCAAGATTGAAAAATTAACCTTATTCATAGATTTGGTTCCAAATTTGTGATTCTATACGCCAAATTTATAAAACACTTGCACCATGTTACATCCAACACAATCGTCCATGTAGGACCGCATTTCGCCGCATTGTTGTCCATTTTCAAATAATATTATCTTTGGAAGATGCAATGGGACCAATACGCATAAGAAGATTGAGTATTGAAGGGAATATTGCATCCGTTCAGGAGGTTGTTAAAGAGTCAAATTTATCGATTCGACGTAATTCACAACTAATTAGTTTTTTTCTGTCCACTTTTTGGAAAATGTTACGTAAAGATCTCTGTTCTAAGGCTTACAAAATCCACCTCGTGCAAGAAATGAGGCCGAATGACAATCGTTTGAAATTTGGTGAACGGGACCAAATTTAACTGGCACTAGATCCGCTGTTTTATCGAAAAATTGTGTTCAGGGATGAGGTTCGTTTTTTGCTCATTGGATGTGCCAATAAGCAAAATAATTGCATTTGGAGCAAAGATAATCCGCATGAGATTATCAAAACGGCGTTATATCGCATAAAATGCATAACAACATTATTCGGTGGAGCAGAACATACTGTCACAAATGCTTGAAAAAGTGGTCAAAAACTTTGTCTCCCGATTGAACACAAATAAATGGATGTTTAATGAAATTTTATGTGTTTTGTTCAAAGTCAACGTTAGTACTGGCATAAACGAACAGCCAGTTCCAACAAGTTTTAAGTAAAAATTAAAAGTCAATGTTCAATTATGACGTACTCGTATATGAAATGAAAATGTCACGTGCATTTGCCAACAAGTTTTCCGTTCAGTATATTAGCCGTGACAAATGTTTCAATCCCTAAAATTCAGAATGCGCTCAATAACGTCTAAAACACAATAGCGCTTTTGTTTTGGCTTAGCTTTGACGTTTCAAGTTCAACTTGTAATGTCCGTGTAGTGTCTTTTTGGCAGCACTAATTTCGTCAAGTTCGGTCATGATGATGATGTTAACAACTTGTATGTAATAAAGGAATTTTTTCCGGCAAATAAAGATAATAAACTATTTTAACACACTTTTCAACAATTTTTGTTACACGTTAGGATGCAAACCACCATCCATAGGAAACATATTTCGTTTAAGGACCAATATAATATGCTTATTATTCAACATTCTTGTTGAAGGTTTTCGAGAGGCTTATTGTCAAGCAAATATAAAACTACTCATCAGCCAATTCTTTGCTCAGCCCTCTTTAATCTGTATAAGAACTAACCAAAACTGGTCCACAGCAGTTGTACACATTCTTGATGACACTCGAGGGACTTTTTTTAACAATTCTTTGCTTACTGGATTTCTCAAAAGCTTTCGAAAAAGTAAACCATGAGATTCTCTGCTGGAAGTTGAAACATCTTTTTGGTTTTAGGGAGAAAAATACACAGCTGATAAAAAGCGAAATATTCTCCCAGCTGAAGCCTTTAAGGCAAGGTGTTCCTCAGGAATCTATCTTAGGACCTCTTCTGTTTTGTATATTCATAAATGACTTGCCAACGAAATGTGAATATGATTCAATCCATCTGTATGCTGATGACGTCCAACTCTATTTATCGCGACTCTTACACGAAATTGACGAGTTGGCCAATATCCATCACTGGTCATTAAGGAACGGCTTAATCATCAAACCTGCGAAATCTCAAACGGTCCCAATATGTAAAAAAAAAACTTCGAGATAATCATAATTCCTGGTTTTTAGCTTTGTAATAATAAACTAAGAATCGTTGAACCTGTATCTAGAATCTGGTGTTACCATAAATTGTCACTTGAATGCCTACAACCATGTAAATGTTACGACTATAGTAGGTCGAATCTATGGTTGTCTTCGAAAACGTTGGCTCACCAACTAGACGAAGGCTTATTAGAGCCCTGGTGGTACCCCTTATAACGTACTCTGAGAATGTTTATTGTAAACTGGACTTCCTATCTGAGCACATACTACAAGTTGCCTTCAATGACGCAGTAAGATATATTTATAGTATTCGTAGATATAACCATATTTCTGAACTATCTAGGAACTTATTGGGATGCACACATCAACAGTATATTAAGGACAGAAATTGCATATCTCTATTTAATATAATTAAGACTAAGACGCATTCAATACTTTCTAACACAATGTCGCTTTGATCTTCGGACTTACGTGGGTATTTGTAATGAAGAACAAAATGCTATGTAACGTGACTTCAAAGCGAAGCAAAATTTGGAACCGACTGGACTTTTGCTTACGTTTGTTAGTCAACAGTGTAAATAAATATAAACGTTTAGTTTAGCAATGGTAGGAGGAGCAGTTTTAAAGATTTTAACTGATCAATTTTAAGACATCCTCTCTTTTAAACAAATTTTCAGCTCGCAAACAAAAATATTTCTCTTTAATTGTAGAACAATTTCAGTAATGTCATTTCAAAGCGAATAAAACGTACAGTGACCAAAGCCGAAGCACTATTGTGTTTTAGCTATAAAACCTTCAGAAAATCTGTTTACTTAATCGACCAGAAATCATACACGCTTTGAATTTATATCGTAAATACAAAATAGTATGATTGAATCTACTAACATATGTACGAGCATTTCGCCTTAAGCTGAAGTTCAAGGAAGAAAAAGGAAAAACTTTCGACTATCACGTAGGAAGTCCTTAAGCGATAAAGTAATTGGGTGAATAACCAGCCAATTTAAGCAGTTAAATTGAGTAAACAGAAAGTGAAAACAAATCCTTAAAGCAACTTAAGGCAACTCTAAAAATAAAATAGCATTTTGTATTCACACATATGCGAAATAACCAAATACATCGCGTCCTTGGGAAAAAATCAAACTAGATTTAGTATTAGAGTTCAAGTTAAGTCCCGTCGCCATCACCATTGCCGCCGGCAACAAAGATTTATTAAACACACTCCGATATTTTTCCACTTACGGTTTATCTTATCTCAAAAATCGATATACAGATAAATCGTCATGAACGATAAATGTTTGCACGTCCATTTGTGGTAAAAAGTCGACACGATTTGAATCCTCCATAAAGCAAACATTTTGTGGTTGAATTTTAGTCCTCCCTCTCTTCGTAAATTAAACCAAAACAAAGCTGACTACGATTACGAATATGAAATCCCTAATCGATGTGATGAGTGGCAATTTGAAAAGCGATATATGTATGTTTCGATCTTATCGAAAATCGCTTGATGAAATGTCCTCAAAATACAAAACTATGACGGCAATACCATGAATAGATACGACTTAATTCGTCTAGAATTAGCGTTTTCTAATTAACGAATAACTCAAATACTACGAGTACAAATACAATTTCCATCAACTGGATGCATCTGAATTGAACATAATTTTGATTTCGATTTTGAATTGGTTTTATGAAATTGACTGACCTTTTCGGTGGAATCATTTAGTGAGTTTTAAAATCACATGATAGAGCATACCGATTTGAAGTTGCTTATTATTTAATTATCAGATTGTAACATAGGTATTACTCGTAATTTTCGGGGGTAATTTTCTGATTGTCATAAAATGCACAAAATCTTTTTAATGCTAAAACCGTTATTGGAATTAGTATTTTGGATATATTGCTTATTCAGTCTGCAAAATTCGTTGTGTTAGCATCATCGTAAGCATTTTTAACTGAATTTTGAAATGAATGCATCGAAAGAGCATAGTCAGTTTATTTTATTTTTTTTTTTTGTTCCAGAAAACCCAGAGTGGAAGTCAAATCCAAAATGTATATGGAGTGGGTGTTATCAGCTAGTACAAGTGTCGGCGTTAGTTTGAAAATTTTAGAAATGGCAATTTTAACCTAAAGAATGAACTTTATTTCGGTAGGTCAGGCGAGCTAGACAATTAGCTCTTGTCGAAGGAAATCCGACTACAAGATAACTCTCAAGGGAACAAACGCAAGCCATATGACCACCCATCGACACCTAACAAATATGAGAAATTCATAAACAATCATCAAAGAATCGGGGGGTGATTCGATTAACAACCGTTTTTGAACCGAATCGTTAGCGGAGATGAAAAATGTGTCATTAAATGTTGCTACCAATGGTAAAGTCCAGATAGTAGCCCAGTACAACATCTTATAGATGGACTTCACTTGTGTAACGTATTACTCTCTGTGTGGAGAGATGCTAAAGAAATAAACAATTTTGAGCTGTTGCGTCGTAAGCTGGCTACCAATGCAGAAAACTATTATCAACAGCTGTGCAGATTAAAGTTGTCACTAAAGACTATTTGTTTGAATTTATAATTTAATTTGTTTATGATCTGGCATTCTAATATACTTATTTTCGACCAGACTTTATTCCGTTTGGACTGGCAGGAAATGTAGCTCTTCAATTGACTCAAACCCTTGCCCCGGTCATATTCTTTCTTTTGACATATATTTTTCAACAAAATTGTGGAAAAAAGGATTCAGTCGCGTTGGCACAATGAGTGATCACTCATATAAGACTAGGGAGCTTTGATGTGCTAGTAAGTGAAAACAACACCATGCCACAGCCAGCAGAGTTTTAAGGTTGTCCATGATCCATACAGCCGCTTTTATTAATTATGAGTAATATTCTCGTTGATGTGAAAAATGAAAAAAGAAAGTGTCGGCGTAAAATGTTCATACGGCATGCATGTCATTTCATGCCATTTAATCAGGGAACAAAAAAGTCATTAATCATCACTTTTTAGCGAATATCCTTTACCATAACACGCTGATTACTTACTTACTTACTTACTTTCGGTGGCGCTACAGTCCGGGGTGGACCTGGGCCTCAATCAACAAGCGATTCCAGCTAACTCGATCTTTTGCTAGCTGCGTCCAGTTTCTCACGCTTAGTTGTCTGAGGTCGCCTTCCACCTTAGTGCGCCACCTGAGTCTTGGCCTTCCTCTACTGCGTTGCCTCTGACCATGCCTCTGCATCATAGATCAGGACTGGGATTAAGGTCTTATATAGGATAACTGTAGTTGTTCGAGAGAGGGCTTTACTAGCCCAAAGAAGCAGCGATTGGCAAGAGTTATTCTTCGTTTGATCTCAGCGCTGGTGTTGTTCTTTGAACTCATAACGTAGCCTAGGTATATAAAGTCCTTAACTACCTCAAAGTTATACCTGTCGACGGTGACGTTCTGTCCGAGATGTCAGTGTTTAGTGTCCTTTTTGCTTGATAGCATATATTTGGTCTTGCCTTCATTGACCGCTTAATCCATGCTCGCCGCTTCCATCTCAATACTTGCGAAAGCACCACTGACATTACGCTGCTTTCTTCCGATTATGTCAATATCGTCGGCATGTTCGAGTAATTGGACGGATTTTTGAAAGACTGTGCCTCTTGTGCTTGCACGAGAGTTTTGCACTATTCTTTCAAGTACGATGTATTGTAGATAAAATCGCATGACAGCGCATCGCCTTGGCTAAATTCTTTCTGGATATCAAAGGTCTCGGTGAGATCTTTACCGACCTTGATGGAGCAGCGTGGATTCTCCATCGTCATCCTGCACTGTCGGACAAGTTTGGCAAGGATGCCAAAACTAGGCATTGCTCTGTATGGCTCGTCTCTATAGATGCTGTCATAAACGGCCTTGAAATCGATAATTATGTGATGTGTATCGATCTGAAGTTCATGGGTTTTCTCCAAGATCTGCCGTAGTGTGAATATTTGGTCGATGGTGGACTTTCCTGGCGTGAAAATGCACTAATATGGACATTTCAGGTTGTTGACGAACGGCTTCAGGCGTTCACTCAAAATGACAGGTAAGATCTTGTATGCAATGTTAAGAAGACTGCTATTTGCTATTTTTACTTCATCCAGGTCAGGTGGACGGAATTGTTGGTCTTCATCGTCCAGATTGATAGGTTCACGCTGATAATCTTCACTTAAAAAAAAAAAAAAATTGTCCGATGACTCCATTAACCCACAACTATGCATTTTTCGGGATCTAACGGCGTCTTTATAATTTCATGTGAATTATCTTCTCTGCAAATGCGACAGTCTGACAAAACCATTAACCCAAAAATGACTATCATCGCTGAAATCAATTTTTCAATAATATAGCGGATCCAATGTCAGTTGATTTTGGCCCCGTTCACCAAATTTCGACGACAACGATTGTTATTCGGCTTCAATTTTCCCATGATGTGGATCCTGTAAGCCTTTAAACCAGCATATTTGCGTAAATATTTCCAATAAATGGACGAACACACACCTGGCTATTGTGAATGGCTTCGAATCGATAAATTTGGATCTCCTTCAATACTCTCCTGAACGGAAGCAGTATTAGTATGCATTCTTCTTATGCGTCTCAGTGCCACTGCATTTTCCAATGAAAATGTTGGCTAAAAATGGTCAAAACCAGAATATTGGAACCAATTTTCTTAAATGTTGTCGTAGCATGTGTATGTCATCGCGACAAAATTGGAAAGACTATTGAATAAAAATGATGCTGACAGTTTCCTATCTGACAATTGGTTTAACCGATATAAATATCTGAATTTTATTGGCTAGTTTTCGACCATCGATCTTACATTTAAGGAGAAGATTTCTTAACGCGCAGGAGTAAATAGTTTCATCAGGAATCTTAACTGATGGTTATTGTTTTTCGGTAACGGCATGTGTGTCGCTGCTCGTATGATCGAATTGAGCTGCAGGTCTCAATATTCATCTTAACGTGTGAAATTCCAATGAACTAAAAACTGAAAAACTGCCCTTCGTGAGCATTAGGGCGTCAACAACGCTTGCGGGCTATCTTGTTTGGCAGTTCGCAGTTCGTGTTCTGCAATGCGCTTTAATTAACTCCAGTGGTCTCTATTTCCCTTCGACTGCTCCTAGCTTCAGCCTTACTTTCGTTTTTTCCAAGAACATGGAAACTCTGATAAACCAACCCGCCGGAAGCATGGTTTTTGTAGCAAAAGGTACTCGTAAATCAATCTTATTTCGTTTATTTATGGATCAGAATCGACGTTTTCTATTTTCTGGCTATGCATCTTCAATATCTATATAGAAATAAACACTGGATCGATTTAGTTTGCGTTTCGACCTTTTGAAAATGATCATGGATGTATGCTCCTCGGTAGGCACTAAGGCCTCCCTAAATCTTGAACGACGTTACCGGTTTGAGCTTCGAATCTATCCATTGTGTGGTGTTATCTTAAAACGGTTTTTGGATATTTTGACATCACTGTTATAAAGTTCTTCCGCAGACATCTTTATAGAGGTGCAATTTTTCCCCCGTTGTTAGGCACTGTCTTATAAATCAATGTGTTTTCATAGTGGGCATCTATAGGTCGACGACATTCGGTATCTACCCTAATCGTAAAGCACTCATCCATAATGAGTTCAGCTTTGCCGAACAGACTGTTTTTTTTATCTGCCACCAACTTTAATTTGGAACGCTGAATGACAAGCAGTTTCTTAAATATTTGTAGATTGCGATAGATATTGCGGCAGAGCTTTAACGTCTACAGCTCCTTAAGTTTTCAAAATCTGACATACTTTTACTCAACGTGCTTTTGACATATTTCAGAATTATTGTAAATGCTGTTTTATTGATTCTCCAAAGTCGGTAAAATACAATAGTGACTATGATTACGTAGCCAATGAAAAATGTTGAGACATTGCCTTCTCGACATGCGAACCCGCCCTGACAGAAACTCCCACAACTCGAGTCCATCAATTCTATTTTAAAAAAAAATCGTACATCTACATACAAGTTTGCTAATTCTCCCTGTTCAACTGATAACTTCTTATCACTCCAATCGATTGTTATGTACACAAAAAATTTTATAGGAAAACAAAAATTGATCCGATTTATAGTGCTTAGCAATCAATACTTATGTGTGGGTATGTGTGTGAATATATATTGGCGCTGGCGCACATACTATTGTAGTTACCAGCGTCATTATTCACTCATTTACTTATTCAGTCATGTGCCAAAGACGGTGCTAAATAAAATGTAAGCCAAACAGGCTTAACTGTGTATCTTTCCATTTTCTTTTTTTTTTTTGAAGTTGTTAATTAAGGGATAAAGATAACAGGGAGACAAGAGACCCTTGTGTCGCTTCATATAAGTAAACACTGCTATACGAATATACAAGATGTGCATACGTCTGGATGGAGGGGTGTATGGATATTCCTTACGCACGGTATGTGTGCTATTGCCGTATATCTAAAGTGTCTGTAGAGAATGGGGGTTAAAACTTAACATGGAAATCACTTTATTACCACCTCCATTAGCACTTTGGTGATATTGGCGCAACAGTTAACCGTCATCCCTATCAAATAATGCATGCGACAAGGGATGGCAATCAAGTGGAAAAGTCAGTAATTAAAGTTGTCCTTTTTACATTTGTTCGCGCGCATTGACATTTCATTTACGAGCATTTCCTATGTCCCGTGGTTTGAGATTTCAAACACAAAACTGCCGCTGAGTTGGAACGATTGAAATGTAAACTAAATCGAGAACAACAAAAGTAACTTCATTCCACGGCGTGGTGTTTGTTAAAAATTATACGGACTCGATTCGGTAAGGAGGGTCCTTATTGTAGCATAATTAATTGGGGCTTTAAGGTTGATGTGTCCTGGCGTCGAGTAATTATCTCGTAGATATGTATATGGACTTCAATTCTTTCGGATATTCGGTAATGCCAGTGCTAATTTACATCGAATGAATTGCTTAAAAAATGAAAGGAGTGATTTGAGGAATTATTAGAGGGAGATAAGCAAAGCGATGTAAAACAAAACGCCCACAAGAAAAGTAACAGATGTTTGCCATATCGATGGAATCGATAGAAATTTTTTTTTATTTACAAATTTTATCAGCAACATGCTAGGGTATCTGTATTTCCATTTATCCAAATCAAAAAAACACCACGAAATTGCTGTCTAAGTATTGTTAACTTCAACCAACCACTTATTTATGCCAACCTGGGTCATTGACTCTGTATCATAGTGTTCAGGAAACTGCAATTCGTTTCAGTGCTTTCTAAATCCTTCCCAGAAACTTGGCTTCCTTCTCGTCGATCCACCGCCAAGTTTAATAAGGTCCTCCGCCCTTAAGTTAAGTGTGAAATTCATGACATACGAGTATTTAGAAATATTCACGGCCAATTCGTTCGACTTATTATAGTATCGATAGATCACTAGCACGATTCTATTCTAAAGGGTATTTTTCAACTCAGTAGGTACTAACTTCAAATATTTATATCTGTTAAACTATTTTTCAGATTGCAAATTGTCAGAGTAATTTTTTGTATTCACTAGTCTTTGCAATTTTATCGTGATGACATACACGCTTCGACAACGTTGTCCAATTTTAGAAATTCAGTTCCCAAATGATGGTTCTGTGTGTCAAACTTATAGAGCACTTGTACCGGTATTCGCCGCATTTATGACTTTTTATTTTTTTTGGAAAATGCACTGTCACTGAGACGCATAAGAAGAGTGCTTTCTGAAGAGAATACTGCATCTGTTCAAGAGAGTGTTAAAGAAGATCCAAATTTATCGATTTGACGTCATTCACATGAATTGGGTTTTTGTCCGTCTACTTTACGGAAGGCAAGTTTTAAACCCGAATGACCATTGTTTGTGTCGGAATTCCAGTGAATGGGCCCAAAATCAACTGGTATTGGATCCCCTATTTTATCGAAAAATTGTGTTCAGCTTTGAGGCTCAGTTTTGGCACAATGGAGATTATCGAAACGCCGCTACATCCCAAAAACTGCACAATATAAGCCAACATTTTGTATTTAATAGGCCACAAATTCTAAAAAATAGTGATCAATCACTTTGTCTCTCGGATGACATTCATCAGATCCAAACGTGGTGGATGTGGGCATATGCCCTAAGCTGTATTTAAAAATGAATTCCAAAATGTAATCTCTCGATTGAACATGAATAAATGGCTATTTAATGAAATTTCATGTGTTTTGTTCAAAATCAAGGTTAGTACTGACTTAAAAAACACTCTTTATAAGTATTACGAGTATTAACTATACGTGAAGATAGGGCGTGAAGAGATAGCAGAGGAAGTGACCGTTCACATACTGTGTCCATATATAAATACCGATTTAGTGATGACATTGATCCTTCATAATTAAGATTTTTATCTGTGTCATTGAACGCGAATTAGTCGTCTTATTCGGTTACCCACGCCTAGTTCGGTATGTATGCACAATAGGTGTGTTTTTCGCGTCGGTATCAAAGCTTGATTCCCGTCTATGTGTAAATTCGGCTAACAACTTGAGCTATACGCGCTATGCAAGATATTTATCGGAATTAACGCTGATAGCAACAATCCTGCCAAACCTATTGTTTCGTGATAGCGATATCTTGTAGGGAAATGGTAAAACATATGCCATTTTTGGGGCACATTTAATGTTAGTGCTGCCAAACTATGCGAATGTTAACAGAAAGCCGTTTTTTTACCTCTGAAAATTAAGCGCTGATACCGCCGCTAAAAAAGCGCGCCTAATAAAAAAAATGAACGTTTGCGTTGGGGTTCGATAGACTAAAGGCTGAACTATAATAGAATATGGTTGCGGACGACCACTTCCGTAACTGTGCAAACACATGCAATTTGTACTGTACGATCATAATAGCTTTTCGCTTCCATTCGTTCAGTTTTTGTTCACTTTTGCTCGCTTACGAAAGAGCGAATTCATTCGCTCTTTCTCTTTCTTTAAATTTGTGTACATTTAAATTTGTTAAGGTCATAAGCAACGTAATTTCGTTTTATTTGTTTGTAAGGTAAGTGTGTTTGCAATTTGCTTCCATTCACAAAAGCCTATTCTGGGCAACTTGAGTAATTGACAGTATTGAAGAAAACTTAACGTAGAATTTTAACATTAGCTTCCGATTGCTTTCGACTATTATAGGTCAGCCTCAAAGGCTCAACCATAATAGGCGAAAGCAAACTGAAGCTACTGTCAGAACGGGACGAAAAGTTTCTTTGCGTTACCTACTTCAAATGGACAAGTTGCTCATAATAGGAATTTGAAAACGTATCAATCTGTCATGTCATGTTGTCATTTGTTTTGTTTTTGTATTTTGAATTTGTGAAAACATTGAATTCGGTGCGTATTAAAATTGGAAAATTAAATTAAAGTAATTGTTGTTCCTAATATTTGTTGAAGTAAAATGTCGAAAACAAATATGTAAGTTGTGAAATAAGTTCTTGTAAAGTGTTTCGTGCTTTAAAAAATGTAAGCAAAAAGTAGGATTCAATTTATGAAAATTTTCAGTCGCATTTCACTTTCTCAGATATTGTCTTGTTTAACTATATATTAAAACACAACTTTCTATTACACACTTTTCACTAAATTTTGAATGAAAAAAAACAACACAAGAATTTCTTTATGTTCCACAAGTGTTTTGTTTACATTTTTTAAGGCACGAGTATATTCAAACCAAAATTTCTAACCGAACCGAATTTAAGTTTTTTACAGCAATTTGTTCCCACATACAAGCTTTCTGGAATTCACCTTCCAAAAAAAGGCACAAATCCACAGTAAAAGCACTTTGGATGATATTGATAATTAAATATATGTGTTTCCTTCTAATATAAATGTTTTTGAAAGAAATCACACCTTTTTCCCAAAAAGAAAACAGTTTTTTGAATTATTAGCTGTCAAATTTTCGTACAAAATGCAATCCTGATTACGAAAGCAAAAGCGAGCGAAAAATCGACGAAACTGAGCGATCCGCCATTATGGATGCAAGATACAAATCACTTGTAATCGCACATTTACGTACGTAGACGTACGAATCCTTTCGCCTATTATGGGTCTGCCCTAAGAGTTTGTGTTTTAGTCTTATTAATCCTCAGCTCCCAGCCTGGCTGCCACAGTTTCTGAATGCAACAGCAAGCAGATATTTTAGTATAGTTACCGAAAGGCACGTAACTTATTACGACCGAAAAAGGCAATGACGGTATTGCGCAGTCATGAAACACCTGTCTGCACTTATCAAAGTATTGTGCCATTGTGATTTTGTATGACATTTGGCATCCTCACAGAAAGCGTTAATAGCTACTATGAATTCCTAGGAGGTATTCCTCCTTTTCAGATAGAATTTCGAGTTCAACTGCCAAATGCTTTCTCGAAGGTGATAGTGGATATGGCGGAACATTTGTATTCCAAATACTGTGGGGGGAATTTGCGACTAAAATTTGGCCTTCCGACATTAAGTCTTGACCCCAAGCATTCGAAACGTTTCATTATAATTTTTGTCGATTTACTACTTTATAAGTATCCGGCTTCCTTTATCATATCTCACACTAAAATGCACTTTTTTACAGTTTATGCGATGTTTTCCTTTAGAATCTCTAATTTTTAACCTATGATACTTTCAAATTGTGCAGAACGACAGCGTTAAAAACCCTGATGATCTAATTTCACTCCACCCGCTAATTGCCAGGTGGTCAGCCCGATTTGTAAAGTGTTGCATATCAGTGGAAAGCTGTCTAGCATTGCCTTTTCAATGTCAGGTTTTGAAAATCACATATTGAATGGAGTGTTTTCAGTTGGCATCAAAGTTCCTCCAATCCGATTCCAGCTGGTCCCTAGTTGGTTTAAGTAGGGAGTTTTAGATAGGCCCTTCCACCTCTATGGCTCCGTGTGTCTCGCTTGAAAGGCAGAACGCCTTCTGATTTACGTGAAGACCTGTCATGAAGACTTAAGGCAAGGATACGTCTTGCCAATGCTTACATACCTACATTAGAGATAATACCAAGGTGGTGGTGTATCCTCAATACAGTTCCACCCTTGTTATGAGTCGAGGCCTACCTTAAACCTCTTACCGATCTTAGGGTCTCAGTACCCAGTACTTGTTGCAACTCTTCATCGGGTGAGACCAGCAAGTGCACCCTCCCTGCGTTTTAGGTTGAAACTACAGCCAAAGTGACTCTCTTACAAGGTGACCTAGCTCAACAAGTCACACCCGGACTGAAATCTGGGGGGCACCTGACTCCCACGGTTCCATGTTTTAAGTCTTGGTTTGGACTACAGGTGGTTTTACCACACAACAAGACTTATGACCGGCAGCTTGTAACTAGATAAATCATAGCAGTGGCGTAAAAGTCTGAAGATGTTATTGATAAATCTAGTTTTACGCCACCCCCGCGTTTTATTAGACAACGTCATTGATGGAAGAAGCCTTAATAATTGGGAAGGGGCCCCATTTAAAAAACATACGGATTTATATTTAATGAGAAGTCATTTAAAGGTCAAGTAATATTACAGCTGTCATTAAGCCATTAAGGTGAACATTAAGCTTCCAAGATTATTGTGGCGGCATTTTGTTGAATACTTAAATATCTAGAATTTAGGGGAACCTCTTTTTGATTTGGAGATTTGAAGTTCTTTGCCCATGACATTAAATTAGCCAGGAGTGGCCGTTAAACCCCGTCCAAATCTTTTATCAGCTTCAAAATCATTCACTAAGATCCAACAACATTTCTTTCTTTTGGATCTAATAATGGTCGCAACCAGCTCAAGAACTTAGGAAAATTTAAAACGTATTTCGTAACAAGGAGATCATATGCCCAAAAAATTTGATTTCGATGATGTCTATCATTTTCTTTTAAACAGAAGATAATATTTCTGGTTGGATCTCATGCTACGGATATCAAGCGAAGCGAAATTATCATGCTAAAGAAAGCCCCATTACAGACCACCATCTGGAAAGCAACTCTTTCATCGAAAAACTAAGAATAGCTGTTTTGCTACATGAAAATAAAGAAGTTATATGTTACAAGGAGATTGAAGTCGAAGTTTGACCCATTCCCAACGAAGATAACAAGATTTGTCTGTGGGGATTGCCGGAGCACAATTCACCATTAGCACGATGTGGCGAAACCGGTTTGGACTTTGTGGACTGTAAGTCCTTATACAGTTCAGATAGTTCGCGGTTGTATCTTCCCCTCAGTTCGCCCTCGAAAATTGGGTCAAAAATCCGAAAAAGATTTTTTTTTTTGAAAATCTTCAATATCTAACTTGCTTTTCTGCTTTGGGTCCAGGAGCCATAGGATCAATACCTTGTGAGTTATGCATTTCATATTCCGAGTAAAAAGTTTTCAGCACATTTGTTTTGCCAAACCGAAGTAGCGGCAGTTTTTAAGGGTTAGTTTTCGCCAAATCTTCAGAAGAGGTACACTGCTTAGCCACTTCGAATTTACTTTTCTGAAAAAAATGTTTTTTAATAGGCTGTTAACAGATTCAGATGTTCCACTGTCACTGTTGCTGTTGACCAAGGTATGATATGCGCTCTACTTTATTTCTCGGTGCAACCACGGCTATTCGAACGATTGTAGTTTCCATCGCCGGAGATGATTGGCGGGTTTCTCCTTGCTTGATGATGATGTGGCCGGGTGGTCTGCATGTTGGTATGAGCATTTGCTCTGGGTATTGGGATGAGAATTTGCTCTGTCGGAGACAAATATATACGACATTAGTTAGGAATATGCTTAACAGTTCCTGCAAGTTATTGGATTGCACTTTTAGAAGGTGCGGCCGTCGTCAGTCTTGATGTTCGCTATTTAAATATCGCTTTCTTGTTTGAGAAGCTGGTGGAAGTGCTGCTTAAACACATCAGGCTTGAAGACGCCTGCCAGTAGTGTAGGGAGCTGCACAGGATTTTTTTATTATCCTGTACAATTTTCCTTTCCTCCATTCTTCTTTGTTATTACTATTGCTTTGACACTTTTAAGCTTTTTCTTAAGCTAGCGACGCTAGGTGACCGGACGCGGTCATCTTCATACCAAAGAATCTTTTTCAGTAGTAACTGATACCTCATGGCAGTCTCAATTAACTTTTAGATGATGACAATTGACGTACATAACTCTCACTCTGATCCTCTTTATAGGCTCATGCTAATGCTTCCAAAGTTAAGTAAGAATAATTTTTTTGTAAGATACACGAGATATACATTTCGCTGCAGTAAGGATATGGCTAAAGTTGATGTTTGCTCCTGTGAATTTGTTAATTTTCAGAACTCTGGATGCCTGCTGATTGTAGAAAGAATGGAAAGCTGCAGCGTTTCAAAATAAGATCCTTCAACAACTGGTAAGTGCAGGTATATATTTGTACATATATATCAAGAGCATCAAATTCTCTTAAGCCTTTCGAACCTTAGCTGCTCCGAAAGCATGTCAAAATTTATATTTTGTACAATACTTTTTCATTTACGCTTAGACTAGTGCTTGAGTGCTTTAAATAGAAATAAGTTTCCCTTCGACACTCCCTAGAAAAGCATTTCACATTCCAAGCCTTTAATTACTTCAATTTTCTTCTTTCAGATATATGATGTGCAAATAAACTCCCACCCGTCTCCACTAAACAAAGGACTAAATCACTTGACTGAAATTCAAAATAGATTATCATCATCCTTTTCCACATAAATAACCCCATCCCTCTTAAATTAAAATCACAAGCACAATGGACACGAAACGTATTAGTGAATTGCTCTCAGCACAGGATTTTACTATACAAACAGCATCAAATCATTATCTGGATTTTTCAGAACGCACAACACAATCTGAACAAGAAAGGATTTCACGTCCTGTCCGACGTGCAAGTCGTCGAACTTCTCAATTAAACAACACTCAAAGCAACAACACCAACACAATTCTGGTCAACAACAACAGCAACAGCACAAACTATGATCCAGAGATGACAGATTCCAGCTCTCAGAGTGATGATACCAGTGGTGGTGGAGGAAGCAGTAATGGGGGCAGCGTAAGACCATCGAGTCATGGACGAAACTCAAATTCAGCACAAAATCGTCGAAGAAAAGGTGCACTTAACGCCACGGAAAGGAACCTACGACGTCTGGAGTCAAATGAAAGAGAACGTATGCGTATGCACAGCTTAAATGATGCTTTTCAGGTAAGTCCTTGATTTGGTGTAATTTCTCAACCATTTTGTTAAAAACTATCTCTTAGTCCTTACGCGAGGTGATACCACATGTAAAGAAGGAACGTCGTTTGTCCAAAATCGAGACACTCACATTGGCGAAGAATTACATCACAGCTCTCACGGATGTAATACTTCTAATGCGCGGTGAAGAAATACCAACAGGCAGTGATGGTGGAGATCTCACTGTGGAACATTTCGACTGCGGTATCCTGGCGGACAATCCAACCATTCTTCAAAATCATCTTCATCAACAGCAGCAGCAGCAGCCGGTTACTGTCATTAACAATATAAATGTCCCGGTTGATAGCACAGCAGCGGTTTTCAATGACACAAATGGTAATTATGGTCAACCTTTCCGGGAGTTTATATAAGCGAGCAAAATACGTCTCAGGGTCAACAAATTGGTATAAGCCCTGACACCACCCTTTCAGTACATTTGTCCTGCAAATAATACACTTATATATATATATAAATACCTAAATACGAGTTGTAGTTGTTACTGTAAGTTCTTAAGAAAACCATTTCTATAACTATTTACTACAATTGAGGAGAAGAATCCTTTTCATTGGCATCGAGAGTGAAGTACTAGTACTAGTTGATTAAAATGGCAAAAGTAGTTGGCTTCATAGAGTAAGGAGAGGCAAGGTAGAATAATAAAATAAGAATAAAAATAAGAGCAACATGAATTATAAGTAAAATAGAAGAAAAAAAAACAAAACAAAAAAAAACACTTTGTGATTTAATGGTATACTTGTGTACATATTTTAGACGGCTCCTTATTGACAATCGGTCAGCGTTAACTTTATTGACTATTCCTAAGATTTTTTTTGATATCGTAAATTCATTTTATATAATTTAATGTACCGCTAAATGCTTTATTTATTTAGACATTTGACTTTTAAGAAACTTAGAAAACTTAAGAATCTTTTTATATTTTGGTCCTTCGAACCGGATATGAACTAGCTATCTAATTATAAATTATATTTATTCTTATTTAATAAATGATTAAGTCTAGGTTTCTATTGAAAAATGAAAGTAAGATTCATATTAGCTCAATTCTCGTCGAATTAAAGCAGTCACTTAAAAACAAGCTCTCATTCTTAGTTTTCACTTCAAAATGACTGATCTAGGTTAAATGGAAGACTCCTTTTCTTCTGTGCATGTTCAAACCACTGTAGACATCCAACTATCACTACGAACTGAACCAAATACCTTCATAAAAAATTATTAATATGATTAGGGTCCTTATCTGCTCAGGTGTGGTTTTGCACTATGGCATAGTTAACGTTTAGGGTAGAAGAAAGCTATTGACAAGTGTCATATACTTGTATGTTATTTTCATTCGATTTCTCTAGGGTGTCCCTTCTAGCTCGCATTATGTACCTGATTGTCTTCGATCCAGAATGCATCGATAAGAGCCCACTGAGTTCGACTTGTGTCCATATTGTTTCGCGCTATTTTTCATTTCATGCCTCTAGCATACCACCAGCATAACTCTATCATAATTTAAGGCTCACTGTGGGAAAGAGTATGTTTAACCAAATTGCCTTTATTTACACATGCTAAGCTGTCTTGAGTTTCTTATAATATGCGTTCGCCACCTTATTGGATGCCGTTTTGTATTGCAACCTCACTCTGGGATGGATGCAGAGCGTTAAAACGCTGGCGTTTTGCGCTCTTTATGTCTCAGCGATTCAGACTCTTCTAGTTGGATTGCATTCATTTTGTCTTGTGTCTTCCGCTCCATTCACTTTTTATGCCGATGATCACCCGAAGAATATATTTCTCGGAGCAACTTAAGGTGGCTGCCTTCATTTTTGACAAAGTCCACGCCCAAAAGCAGAGGTGCCTGAAGTATTGGATATCATATAACGTCACGTTGGTATTCCAATAGAGGGCTTTATTACTACTTAGCTCAAAGAAACAGCAATCGGCGAGGACTATTCTTCGCCCAGTCTTAGCTTTGGTCTTGTTATCAGAATTAAAAGTAAACACAGTTCCTTACTACTTCAAAGTTAAATTTATATAACTTCATATACCTTTTTAAATACAGTCAGTGTCTACTTGGTGTTTTCCTTGTGAACCCTTAGACACAGTGTCTAAACGAAACTCATAAACACGTCACTGATGAATGTTATCAATGTTGTACATAGCTACAACAATGTACATACGAGTAGCTACAACATTAATAACATTGATGAGGCATTTCTTAACATAATTCAAATATTTTCTGCAAGATTTGCTGTTTAGCGAAAGTTGTACAAAAAATAAGATCTTGTAAACGATGTTGAGGAAACTTGCACCCTCTTGTAGCTGCAGTTTAATGTGTTTTTTTTTTTAGAATTGGGCAGATAATGCTGAGTTTTCATACACCGGGAGTGCTCCCAATAAAGCATATTTTGCATACAATATGTGTTGCCACATGCAGTTAACTATGTCGTCTGTCATTTGAGATTGAAGTCATTCTTGCCTCGTTCCGATTATATGGTTGGACTTTTTATTCTGCATTCAGATGGTACTTGTTGATGCTGAAACCTAGGTCTACCCCGGTCTGTAAGTTAGTATTATAGGATTCTAATATTACGCACCCAATTGACACCCTAGAATACTGACGAAGTGTCTTCTACCTAAGTTATTCTATCGCTTTAATCACCACCAGTCCACCATAAAAATTGCCAGTAGTATTCCGCCCCTTCAAACCTTATACCGCTACAACTGTCTAGCTTCGAATTCCCATCTGTTAACTCCAAAGCTCACTTTCAAACGTACGTACTTTAAAATATCGTGATTCTTTTCTACGCCTTACAACTCACTTACACAATGCTTGGCCAAACTCTTTATATCTTACTCATTATAACCTGCAAGCATTCAAAAGCAATGTATAACGTTATGCACCTCTCTTTCTTCGTTTACTAATTTTCGTGCGCTAGCGTGGCATACATATATTTTAAATATACACTTGATTTGGTTCGATTTTTGTAGCTTTAATTTGCACTTTTAAAAGTTTTGTAAAATTTTCGACGCCATTTTTACATCTTTCTATTTTCTCGGTCCGCGTGTCTCATAGGTTTTTTTTTTTGTACCTAGTCAAGTCATAAATACTAGTACACAACTGAACTCACTCATTACGAATGCAACACTGGGCGCATCCATTTCGTATTGATTGCTATTTGACAGTTGATATTTATGCTTCATTGTGACGTAAAAAGATTTTGACATTAATTGCTTACAATCATGGAATGTGTATCGTGCTGTGAAGTTGTTTGAGGATAGTGGTGGAGTACGAGACCGTAAAAGATCCGACCGTCCGCGCACTGTGAAAAGCCTGCGAAAACAGAAAATCTTGTCGCGGGAAATGCAAATTTCGCAAAAATCCATGTCTCGCATTATCAAAGAAGATTTAGGATTTAGCGCGTACAAGCGACACACTGGACACCTGCTGACGGCCGTATTGAAGAAAAAACGCAAGCGAAGGTCGAAAGCGTTACTCAGCCGGTACGCGAGGAACGCTCACAGACAAATTCTATTTACAGACGAGAAAATCATCACCGTAGAAGAATCGTTCAATCAGCAGAACGATCGTGTGTATGCTCGGTTATCCCGAGAAGCATCCCAACACATCCCGAGGGTTCAAAGAGGCCACCATCCCGCGTCTGTAATGGTATGGTGGGGAGTGTGCTACGATGGCGTTACCAAGCTACATTTTTGCGAGAAAGGAGTGAAAACATCGGCCAAAGTATATCAATCGACCGTCTTAGAACCCATTGTGAAGTTTCTCAACCAATCAATATTCAACAACAAGCCATGGACTTTCCAGCAAGACTCTGCTCTAGCTCACAAAGCAAAAACGACTCAACTGTGGCTCAAAAACAACGTTCCGGACTTCATATCAACGGATGATTGGGCAGCTGGTAGTCCAGACCTCAACCCGTTGGATTACAAGTTTTGGTCCGTATTAGAGGGCATGGCTTGATCTACTCGACTCTCAAATATTGATTCGTTGAAGCGAGCCCTTGTCCGTGCATTTGACAATTTCCCCATGCATGAAGTGCGTCTCGCAATTGATGAGTGGCCACATCGTCTTAAGTCGTACTGGAAGACAAATGCATGTCATTTCGAATAAGTTGTTCTAAGATTTGTAGCCATTGAATAACCCAATAAAAACAAAACAAAAAAATTGTTTAAATATTGATTAGTTTTCATTTGGCGCTGATTTTTCTGTGTAACAGTATTTATGACTTGACTAGGTAGATGCCGATGTTCATCTCATGTCCTCTGCTCTTAAAGCTCATGAACAGCTCTGTTCCTTCTACTTAACAATGCTCCCCATGCTTCTTGTTTCGACATATGTGTTTGTCATCGTTCCTCGTCGAATAAAGGTGGTCGCAAGCAATCGAAAACATAAGACAGCACTTCCTCTGGTCTTTAGCAATCGGTACTGGTGACCGAGTACCTATCAAGAGATAAAGGACTACACAATTGGTAAGGACTCTAACGATAACTTGCGACTGTACCCGTAAGACGCAAAACTCCCTCATAGTACCTTTAATATTCCGAATACCCACAACTGTACCCTTATTATATAAAAAGGTAGTAATTCTACCTACTACGGATTCTACGGATTCATCGAGCATAGGAAGTCTAAAAAAAGGCAATTATTAAAGTGATAGCCTGTATTTCAATCACAACAAGGTTTTTCGAGACTTCCTGACAATATAGAGACTTGCCTACTTTTGTGATATTGAGTGGGCCACAATAAGATTCTAGTTTCCGTACACAAAGGAAATTCTTTAAAATTCAAATTCTGGTTGCTGTTTAAGTGTTTTACCTTCATTATATCCTGGCGTTCATCGGACAACTATGCCTGCCATATGTATATGCCTGGCGAAGAAAATTTAAATATACGAAATTCATTGGCCAACATACAAGTGCTATGAAAGTGTTTTTTGATCACCAGCGTCCATCCGTCAACCATCCAAATCATAACCGAAGACCTTCGCAATTCTCCACAATATCCACTCAATCGTTTCCTAGTCCATAAACTTCTTTCAACGCAGCGTTGTACATTTTAAAGTGATTGGGAAGCTTTAATCACTGTTCATTGATTTATTTGATTCCAGTAACTCAGCACGATTTCAATACCGTCCATATATAAACATACAAATATTAAATGAGCATTTTATACACTGTCAATACTAGTATAGGAAAAGTAAACTTAAAAAACGTTGACACCAGTGACGCAACACTCTTAAAACAATAAAATCAAAACGAAATATCCATTTCTTGTGCGCAGTAATCTTGTATTGCTTTTCTGGAATTCTCTATCCTTTTTGGTTAACATGTTTATACAAGAAGGCTCAATTGCATTATCATGTTTTGGTGCTTTTGTTCAACCAACAATATCGCTGTCGTTCACTTCATTTTCTGCATTCTAGTGGACATTGTCGGTTGTTGGTTGTCGCTTCCTGGTTATTTCCCTTCTTTTAGCACTTAAAACAAGAGCGACTAAATTACATCCTCCTAAGAAAATATTGATGATGTTTGTAATCAACGGATGTGTTTACGAATAGCGAGATTATGTTACACTTCACTTACTCACCGCATCGACCAACTGACAGACGCATACGCATACCACTATTATTTTCTACAATTCAGCAGTATGAGTATCATTCTAGTGTTGTACAAAAGCTGGAATACGAATATAAGGACCCTCAGCATCAGCTCTCAGCTGTGCAGTTTATTGAATCATGTGCGTCTCTCAACTTGATCCGATGGCTCGGTTGGTCGACGGCGCGTCATTGTGGGTATACGAATATGTATGGTATTGTGGCTGGATGGAAGCATGGGCTACATAAAAATCCGGACGGGTGGTAATTTGTGGGGCGCCAATGGTATTATTTCTCTCGCCTAGCCGATAATTAGATAAAAATACATGAGAACAATTTCACTTTAATACACAGGACTCAGGACCAAATCAATTGTTGAAATTGTGTGCTAGCCATGTAATTGAAATGATTGACGCTCCCACTAGAGGCATGGAGCAGATGTAATTATTTTTTGTGTCAATTTTTTTTACTATGAAATTAAATTGAACACTCATGATATTAATCAACAAAAGATATTTGGGGGAGGGTTTTACTAAGCGGATTGTGATGTCCAGAGGTGGATATCAAGTCATACTTTCATTCTTGGAAAGAAATTGATGACTTTACTGCTTTCATAGCCTTTTATATTTTTTTCAACCTAGGCCTTAGATAGCAAAATTTCATTCCTTAGTGTCTCTAGATTCGCACAGCATGTTGGTCAACCTCTTTTCGAACAATTTTGGAACCATTCACTACCTATGCTGTCAGTTCTTCGAGCTTTTTTGCGTTCAAGTAAAGAGGTGCTCGTAGCTGGAATGGTGCCTAGAGGTTGATTCTGTCCTAGAGCAAAATGTTGGCTTTCATAATCTTTAAACATTTTGCCGTGGTATTTCTTGCACATTCTCAACACTCGGTCATTAATGCTTCTATGTGTCTTTCGTGTCTGTAGCTTTTGGTTCGTCTTTTGCTTCCTTGGAATCAATTATTTGATATGTTATTCATCCCCCATTTTTAAATTATAAATTTCACGTGCTGCCATGAATCTCTCTCTACAGCGCAGGTTTAAATGTTTCGAATTCCTTCGCAAGTGCGTGCTTACACTTCCAATGAAATCACGGGTTTTCTCTATGGTGATCGGGCGAAATATATTACGTCAGAAACGTTTTATTGTAGTATATTGTACTGGTCTTCTGTTTTTTCTTATGTAGCCGATGAAGGATCTCTTTAGAAGTAATTGGACCACTGACCCAATTGGTCCGAGTTTTCGTTGAATTCTAGACAATCGCGGACACCCGAAACATTACGAGAAAGAGAGAGTACCTATGTTTTGTTTCGTCATACAATCTGGATGGTTAATGGTTCAGAAGATCGCCGGGTTCCCTTGTGGATGTAGAGATAATAGATCTAAGGAGTGAGCCAACAGCTAGTGTGGAATTTTTCATTAAATTAAACACATATTTATTATTTTATTTTCTAATTTATTTTTTATTGATTAATAAAGTTCTATGGCAATTATGAATAAAAAAAAACCACATCGGTCACGTGACCACCACGGTTTCTGTGCAAGCGACCATCCGAAGTCAATGTATCGATGACTTTTCAAACAATTAGTGAGTCAATGGCCGCAATTTCAGTTTGGATGTTATGTTTGAGATCCTAAATTGTCGCTGGTTTCTTGGCGTAGACCTTAAAAATAACACAGGAAGAAGTCTAAACGTGTCAAATCGCATCAGCTTGGGCGCCAATCAACTTCTCCTCTAACCGAAATATTGCGATCATCAAAATTCGTACGGAATAAATTGATTGATTGTGGGCGGTAGCACTATTTTGTAGATCTAGATACAATTCATTCAATTCTTTTTAAAAATAATAGAAGGTCAACATGTTGCGATAACGTCCTTCATTTGAAAAAGTACGAGCCAATGAGCGATTTCGGAAATATGAAATTCGTAACAAATTGTTCTGGCGATCCAGTTGAGAAATCGGCTACGTCGTGGATAGTCCAAAGGCTTAAATTTTTGTGGAATTTGGATTTTATAGGCGTGCAAATGAAGATCAACTTTTTAAATTCGTCGTAAGGTGTCATAAGTGAAGCCCAGTTGTTGCCTTCGGCGACCGAGCCTACTGATATATTGTTTGTTTCGATACCGAACCAGTTTCTTCAAAACGCTTCATCATTGAACGAATTCACGATTCACTTGGACGAATTTTAGAAAATATTACTTTTACAGATCGACCGTATTCGTAATGAGATTGAACTGAATAACAAAAATGCTTTGTTGCGTAGTAAACGACTCCATGACTAAAATTGCCAAAGATTGTATGACATCTGTCAGAAAGATTAACCACATTGACAGTAATTGACAGCCAACATCCACACCATCTGTCGGCTCATCCTTAAGATAGATGAGAGTACCAGTTATCGCAACGTTTTAAGGCGCAATAATGCTTTAAGATAGGTTTCTTCCCCAATAGTACATTAAAATCGTATCCCTTAACATTGTTTAATCTCTTGGTTCACGAGTTATCGAAGCTACATTTTGTGCTTTAAGCTGAGTAAGGATTCTCGTCTAAAACAAAACTGGCGCAACTTATCTGTCATAGAGGTGGAAGCAGTTTTTAATACAACACTTCTTTAACACACACTTATAGACATGCCCTTATATATCTTTAATGCGGAGATTCTTACTCAATGCAGTTTGATCTCATCTGATCAAAAGATACTCCATGCGGATCCGATATTTTATCCAAGGCTGTTGAATGTTTCATAACAGAGTGGTGGCGCACAGTTCTCAATCAAAGGAACCAGATCCTATTTAAGTTTATCCAAATAGGGGTAAGTTGCTGCAGTATCTAATCAGCCAACATTCATTTAACAAATTCCTGTACAAATTCCTGACGTAATCAACGACTAGTGGAAGCCGGTCTGCCAAGAAAATGGGTACTAAATGTACGAGTACATTACGCCGAAATCACTCAAGAATTGTTCATCAAAAACATAGTAACAATTACTCTGCGTTCTTTAGAACTATAGCATTCTATTGCTCATAAACACAAATTCAAATTCGGTTTCCTTCACAAATGTCAAAACAGAATTGACATTTGACGATAACATCAAATTTATTGTATCTGCTTTCTGCATTTTCAAAAATTAAAACAAAAATTTGCCGTTGAATGTAATGCATTTCTTTAAATAGTAGTCAAGAGAGCCAATGGGTGGGCTCCGTTTAATATTTCTAAAAGCGTAAGTGATCTCAATACTTAGTGCATTTGGCAGTTGATCACATATTGTGAGTTGACTGTCATATTAGACGTTGGGAATCAATGATTAAGAAACAGCATATATTGTATATAGTCAAAAATATCTGATGGTGTTTTGTAATTAAACCTGGTCTCGATGTGCAAGCTCATATGAACATATGTCAGCCACAAAACGCACGTACGTTCAGTTTCGACGTTGGCAGGAGCACAGCAATATGTCCTGCAATGTTATGACCATATCACTGATACTCGATTCTTTATGGAGCCGTCCATGTACTCGTAGATTCGTATGGATTCACCAAATACAGTAAAAGTGTTCATCTTTTGAGGCTAGCCACGAAACAAGCCATTTTTTGATGTCTTCATATGAGAGGAACTGCTGATCAGATACGCCATGTGACATCGAACGCAACAGGTAGTAATCGGACGGCGCAATATATGGGGAATATGGTGTGTGGGCCAGGTCTTCCCATTTGAGGGGTTTAGATAGATTTTAACGGGTTTGGCAACATGCGGCCGGGTGTTGTTATACTGTAGAATCACTTTCTCGTGCCTCTTCTCGTTTTGTGGCCGTTTTTCGCACAGTGCTCGGCTCAATCGCATAAATTGAAGTTGATTCTGTTCCCCAGTGATGGTTTCGTTGGGTTTCAACATTTCATAATAAATAACACCGACCTGATCCCACCAAATACAGAGCATAACCTTCGTAGCGTGAATATTCTGCCGAGCCGACGACGTAGAAGCATGATCGGCAATTGAGTTGCTGCAATGAATCAATTTTTCATCATCCGTCACGATGCGATGAAGTAAACTCTTCCATTTTTGCCGGTGGAGTAGTTATTCACAGGCGAAAAACGATGCTTAACGTCCCTTGGCTTCAAATTAGAAGGAACCCAAGTTTCTTGGTTTTGAATCATTCCCAATGGATGCAATCGCTTGGAAATAGCTTAGCGGGTAACTCCTAATGCTGAAGCAAGCTCTTCTTGCGTTGAATCCTCATCGAGCAATGCCTCAAATTCAGCGTCTTCGAAGGTTTTTGGCCTTTCTTCATGCCGATAGTTATCAACATCGAAATCACCGCCTTTTAAGCGACGAAACCAATCACGGCACGTTGTGTTACTTAGAGCAGCATATCCGTAAGCTCTCAATGTGCTTCAGCCGCCGTTTTCTTCGAATAAAGAAAGAAAATCAATCATGTCAATCCCATGTCGGTTTCTTGGAGCTTGGTGTTTCTACTTCCATTACTTTTTCGTTTGTGTTTTGTGACAAGAACCGGATGGTTTTTCTTTGGTAAATCCTAATTTACCGTCTTAGACTTTTACTTGCTAAACAGTTTTGAATGTCCAATTTGTGGCATATATAATTGAGAACTTGAAAACATTTGTACTGAGAGATTAATTCCATCGCAGTTTGACTATAGTTTCCTTTTTTTCGATTGCAGCTTCTCTAGCTTTACGATGTTGAGGACATCAACAGTTTGAAATTTCTGTTCTGACTTAACTTGCGAAATCTTCTTTTAAACAGGACGCAATCCAGAACAAGTGCATTGCTGGTGGTTGCCGTTGCTTAATGTAACTTTTTTCTTTGGATCGAATATTTGTAAGGACTTTTTTTTAGCTTATTTCCCATTGCTCCATTTCGAGTAACAATTGTGGGTGATCAATCGGCTTTCTGTTTGTAACCTGCTCGTTTCTAAAAAGTCAAGGCAGTTGCATGACATCAGTTTTCTTCGTCCGTTTCATAGATAAATTTCCCTCAAGAGTAAACATTGAACTCTTTTTGAAGTTGTGTCATATCTTGCATAGTTTTATCTACATTTTTTTATATTTTTTTTACGTTCCTCACAGAGTACTTTCATTTTAGTCAACCTGCCCCGAAGTTCGATATTTTACTCACTGAGCCTTTTAGTTTTTGTGAAAGTTCTCTGTTCCTGTGCCGACTTATCTTCTGTCCGAGGGTGAATTTCAATGGCCCTTTCCGACAGACGTGCCTACTTTGGGTACTCGTATATCCTAACTTCGTGTTCGAGACATCTAGGGGCTTTCTTGCACATTTTGAAGTGATTTATTTATACCCGACTTTTCTACCTATAATTAGTGACGATAAGGAAATATTTTTGCGCATGTCATTTGGACGTGGTAGCAATGGAAATTTTGTTCTTTCCTTAAACAAGTTTCTGAATAGTTTTGTAAAGGCGCGTATATAGAGTCGCCTTATCAAAACCTAATCGACTTATTACAGTGAATATTCCGATACGATCGCTTTTTAAACAGCTAAATCTTCACATGTGTAAAGCATGGCTCTTTTTTCTTCGGTATCATGAAAATAGTTATTCGAAGCATCCGACCATTATTTGGATATTTTATGACAATCCTAAAAGAAACTATTCTGTGCTAAATTGAGGTTATTACAAAAATGTCAAAATCAGTTAGCTTACCTATACATATTCTTTAATTTAAATTATTAAATTTAATTTGTAGAAAATTTAAAGTTGTTTAAATTATAACTTTAATTTATATGTAACATTACTCGTACCTTTTATTGTAGTCGTTAATCATAGTTAAATTCGTTCCTCAAAAATGAATTGTAGGCTAAAGGGACTTTTACCGTGCAATTTTTATATTTAATTTTATGTAGGGTGGCTATTACAAAAGTAAAAAAAAAGCACATTTTGTATTGAGAAGTTTTCTAGTCAAACAAAAGGAGTCGTAAATAATACCAATCAAGATTTTTAAAAATATATAAATGTATTAGATTATAAGTCCTCAATTTAAATGTTAATTAAAAAGGAAATAATAATATTCTTTATAATCAAACTTTAAGATAGTACAAAATAATTATTGTTTAAGTAGTAAAAATATTGTTACAGAAACTTAATGCTTGTAGGCTAACTCACAGGAAAAATCTAACAATCAAAGAAAAAAACAATTCTATTCGTCTCAAATCTAATATGTATTTATTGATTTACATAATTTTATGGAAACTTTTTATTTAACTTTCGGTTATACGTTGTATTTTAAAGAAATGTCTGTAAATTAGTTAATTTTTTATTTTGAACTGCTTACAGTATCAGGCCAAAATATTATGAACACGGGTAAAATTTTCCAATTTCTAAGTTTAGACAGTGTTTGCGAAATTTCGACATCAAAACAATGCTTTTTACATCTTTGACATATTTTTTAATTTGGATCGTAAATTGTTCATGTAAGTTTATTTAATATTTTGTCAAATTTCCTTTGTTTTTTAAGACACGGTGAAATCTGTTTGTCATACTCGTAATGCATGCTTGTAAAATATCTTTGATGTCCCTGTCATTCCTCCATATGTCCTCAATATTTTCTTTCAGCATTTCAACTATCTTTCGAGAGTAAACTTTAGATTTTAGGTAAGCCCAACAGTTCTCTATGGGGTTTAAGCCTGGAGAATTGTCGGCCCAAGGAATATTAATATTTCTTGAGTTTATAAACTGTATACTTTTTTTTTAAGTGTGGCGAGGAGCGCCATCCTGCATAAAAATGTAGTCTGTTGAAGGAGACTGTAGGCTTTAAAAACAAGGCAAAAAAACGGTTCATTATTTTGTCAACAAAATATTTTGGACTAGGCTTTTCCAACTATATGCAGCTCCAGATCATAACTGATGGCGAACATTTTACTGTTTTGATCACACATTCCTCTTTCTAACGTTTTGGAGTAAGAAATTGTTACAGAAGAAGACTTTTGTGCCCAAATATACTGCTGTTTTCATTCTTTTGGTCAGTTTTAGCCTTTTTACAGGGCGTCTACACTTTGATTGTTTGCTGAAAAAATTCTTTCTATGCTTAGTAGGGAGATATCGATACCATCGTCGCGCAGTTGGTTTTCTTCTACCCTCTCAGCCCATTTTAACCTCACTGTTCTTTCGGAAAATTTGCGTTTTCTGCCACAATTTTGACGACCACTTTTAAAAGATTTATTACGATTATCCCGAACTTTTACTACATTTGAGCTATCATTGTCTAAGTTAAATAGTCTATTCTATCTGTCGGCGGGATATTGCCCTTCATCGCCGTTATTATCCATATTCTCAGCACCGTCTGTGATTCCACTTCAAGGTTTCCCTTTCAACTCTACAGGTTTCGGTACGTGTATTGTTGCTTTGACACGATCTCTTTATATGCGATAAAACCTCCGTACATTGTTTCTGATGGATAGACTCTCAATATCTACGATCGCGTTTTTCGATCTTTTCCATGTCTGTTTTTCTCGCAGAGGTCTTTAGACGCTCTCGTAATTTGTTGCACCCTCGTTTTGTCCCCTTTTTGTTTAACTGCATATACTTGCAGCTATACAGTACTCGTATCGGGTGAAAACTAAGACAAAAGTTGCGGCACGTTTCCAACATTGTCATTGTCGTCACTAATCGTATGGTATATCTTGTCGTGATGAAAGCATTCTCTAGTGGTTTCGTCAATGTTTTCCTTGGGGGAATACGCGCATATTTGCCTTATGTTAGCGAATTTCGTCTTGATGTGAATAGATTGTCTTAAGACGCTCAGTCAGGTATCGAAAGCTAAGAACTTATTGGCTAATTCTGTCCATGACAAATCTGCATCCGAATAAACGCGGTTTCTTTTCCCTGTAGCAATTCTTATAGTAATTATCTCAATTTTTCATTCTTATGCTCATCCTATCACATGGAATTTCCTAAGCAATCAAGGGTATTTGCTAATTGCTCGACTGAACATGGTATTGTAAGAGTTAAAACATTTCACGCCCAGATCTGAAGATCATTGTCTTTAAATAATTTCTGGGCTTGTCAACAATGAATCCGGTACTATCCGAAGATTTGTTCTGGTTCGCCACATTTTTGTAATCTCTTCTGTACGGGGTTGTGAATCCTATAAAGGATTCAATGAAGGATTTACTAATGCTCTTACCGGATATCATTGGGAGGTGAAGCAAGCACTGCTCAATGAACTTGATTGTCCTACTACCTCCCCAATCGTAGTTACAGGACAGTCAGCAGTTTTCCGATCAATCGCGGCCCAAATGTTATCATACTTATCATTACTTTAGACTTCCCAGTTTGAAAAGAAGAAGCAACAATATCAGTATCTAAAACGAGTAACAGAGTCGATTCGTACTTTTCCGATTTTCAACAACTTGCTTGACGAAAGGCGAAGTCTTCCTGCAAAACGTCACTTCGTTGGTATTTTTGCGCTCTATTAAAGCAGCTTGCATGTTACGCCGAATGTTGCTGTTTTCTTCTAGCGCTTCGTTTATATTTAAAAAAAAGGCCGCTATCGTTATATCTACCAATTTGATTAGCGTGAAAAGGAGACCTCCACGTGCAATTTTTGGGATTTTATACACATTTTTCCCTGCTTCTTAAAATGTGGAACCGCACTATGTTTTCTGAAGTACGTCAGCAAACGAAAAATCCCCGGTCTTCGTAATTAGAATCCGAAAAACTTGTGTATCTTCTGGATTCGGTTTCGCTTGTCTTCTTGTCTGTTAATTTTGGGCTGTCCTTTTGTTTTCACTTGATTTTTCTCCGAATTTATTCGCGACTTTATCGAAACATAATGCTTAGATAATAGCTTTCCGGTCCTACATTCTCTAACTATAATTTTTGATGACCAGACGTTGTTCTTGTCGATTGTCTATGTTTATTCACCATATGAATTGCGTAATATATTTGTTTTGGCGGTTTTTCATTCACTTATAAGCATATTGTTGAATGGGTCTTCTTTGTTTCACGGGTGAGATTATTATTTGTTCCGCCTTGCATTCCGTCTCTCCGAAAACTTTGACCTGTTCCCTGTAGAAATCAGCAAGACAATCGGTTTTTGCTCCGAGTTGTAGCAGTTTTGTCGTGTCGTGTTTATGATAGACGTGGGCAGTGATACTCAGGTTTTTTGCATCAGGTGCTCTTCCTAAACGGATCTGAAACTACATTTAAGACGATGAAATCTTTTTTTATAAAAAAATCTGACCACTGCTAATTTTAGATTTAACTCACTGCACAGAAATTTTATTTCTTTTTCTAATATCCATATAAGATTTTTTCTAGAGTATACACATACGCATTTCAAGCGCAGGACCCCTCTGTCCACCACCTGAAGACGCGCCCCATAGGAGAACAAGACTCCATACGGCTACTAGTATAAGCTGGTGTTTCCATTGCTTTCATTCTACTCAAAAACAGCAGAAATTTCCTTTGCCTTAAGATTTGTAGCCTGAAGCATTCATCAAGTTCATTTGCATACCGAAAGGGCCGAGAACCTGCATTTGTACTCTTGAGAACCCAATCGAATGTTTGCTGCGACCGATTACAGTCTAAACGTAGAGCTAATTTCTGAAAATGTTCTTTTCTGGAAGAAGCTGGAACAAGGCATAATAAAAAAGGTCTCCGGCCTAACTGTCCTTCAGGTTATAAACAAAGTATCAATGACATGTTTAAATGACAGCTTGCTGTACTTAAAATAGTTTTTCGATCATAAACCTCATGTTTTGTCAAAAGGTGCAATAGTTGAAGAAAGACGTCTGCACCCATGGAGTCTTCGACTCAATATGGTTAGACTAAAAAATTATTACCAGTATCTTTCTTTATCGGGCAGGCATCGGCAGAAAGCTTATTTGATACTCAGTAGTCGGTCATTTCTAGAGCTAACTACAATGGCTTAAAATTCCTGCATTCGTTTGTATTCACAGATGTAGAGCTTACACATTAGAGTGGTGGATGTAAGCTGACATTTTTTCAAAAATTTCTTTACTGTCATTTCACTTGGTTAAGCCTAACTGGCGTGATATTGTGGCCTTAGCATATAGAAATGTCTGCTTCTAAGTCACACAATTGTATCATAAAGCAAAGAGGTATGACTTCTTTGATTCGGTGCTCATTTGGCTGCAATGTTTTTACTTTCCTTTCCATTTCCTTCATCCATAAGTACAAAACTAAAATGCTTAAATCTAATTAAACTTCAACGATTTTTCTTCAGCTTACTGGCACACTATCCGATCTAATCCTAACAATTATAATAGGGATGTTGCCTTTTGGCCTTATTGTTTCTACTTTCCCATCATTTAGAAACTATATGCCTTGCAGTTTCAAAAACCATGTCAGAGAGTAATGTTTTTTTCGTAAATCTATGATTTTGTTTTTCATTCATATTTTCAAAAAAAACTTGGAAAAAAAATATGCATTACACATATAAATATAATAAATACGTAAGAGTAAGCTTGTAGCAATTTGTGAAATTCCAATTAAATACAAATAAAAGAGAAAACAAATTTCAATTAGTGTTGAGTAATAAGAAGCCAAACTTATAATAAAAATTGTCTATTTACAAATAAGGTGTAAGAAAGTATATGTAAAACATTTATCATATTAACAATTAAATGTTTATTAGAGAATAATGTATAAAAAAAAAATAAGCAAATTCCAAAGTAAAACAATGAAGTGGATAAGAAACGAAAATCAATTACATATTTAATATTATATATTAAGTGATGTTATAGTAAAAAAGAACTTATAAATGTTTTAATTTCTCTTTTATTTTCCAAAATAATACAAGTATATTTTATTTATTTATTTTCTGTTGTTTTGTAATTTAGATTTTATTCACTTTCTTAAATATACCAAGAAATAAATTAATATCAAGCATTAATCATTAGTAGAATGTAAGAGAAAATATAATAAACATGCATACATCGATTATGTGAAATTGAAGCAAACAAAATCATAAATAATTAAGGCAAAACAAATTAAATAAATTTAATGCAATATAATTGTTAATAAATGTATTACTATCATTGGTTTTAATTGCTGTAAATAAAGAAACAAATTAAGAATAAATATATTTGCCTAAGACTATTGATTATTAACTAACTAAGCTCGTTAACAGTGAGAATTAGCTGCAGCAACCTTCGATTTCAAGTATATTTCCTCTAGTTTGACAGACTAAACAGTTTGATTCATTATTGAATTTAATTTTTGTTATGCCTAAACGTTACATCATTTAAATGTCAACCACGAGCACGTCTACAGGCTCTCATACGAACTTCAACATTTCCAAAAACTCGATCACACATCACCGCATTAAGTTCATCAATTTTACTCCGAAAGTTGTTTTTAGGCTTTGCAATTGTTGTTGGTTTTTCCACATACGCTTTATTTTCCAAAAAAAAAAATATTAGAAACTTGAATCTTGATCCAGGTGGCCAGTTTATGTCACCATTACATGAAATTAATCCGCCTGGAAACATCGAGCACAATAGCTCAATAGTCGATGGATGTAGGAGGAAGCAATCATTTGAACTATTATTTACAACGAAAAAAGAAATTGTGAGGAAGTTCAAAGTCAGACGGCTCCAATCGGACTAGATCGCCAGATAATTATCCTATCGAGTATCCTTTAAGGTGGACATCGTCTATTAATGCCAATCCTACGTGATGTTGCGTTCACTATTCCTTATCATTCATGAATTGCATTCCCCAGTTGTGTCTCAGCAGAGGAGATAGCAGATTCTCAAGATGAGATAATTTATCAACTGGGTTTGAAATTAGTGAAGCGCTAGCTTTAATCGCGCATGCTCCCGGAATTCAATTTCAATTTTTTTTATTCCATAGCTCATGAGTGTGGCCCATCCACCCGCATTCATAGGGGCTTGTGGATGCTCACCTTAAACCACTCGGGAAATCCGATTTCATCAGTGTTGGATCACCGGCATCACTGCAAACAGAAGGGGCAACTGTGATGTATGAGGTTTCACCCTGCCCCAACAAAGAAATCCCTGGTTCGATCAGGAATGCAGGCAGGTAAACTTAGAGAACAACAGAAGAACAGAGCTGCGCTGCGGAAAAGAACCAGAGGGGTGCACAAGCTGCAAAGAAAGGAAGAACAAGGCCCCTCAAAAGAAAAAAACACATAACCAGTTAGTGCTGAGAATCTGAGAAGACTGTTGAACGAAAAAGATACCACTGTCAGGCAGAATCAACCATTCAGTTTGTAGACAGGCAACATTTTTGCCCATCCGACTAAATTAAGTCAGGAAAGCAATCTCTTAAGTGCCGAGTTGTTGCAACAAGTATTATGTAAATGCCTCACACTCGAGTTAGTGTAGTAAAGTCCACCATTGTTTGAATTTTCAAATTAACTTAGATATCGGCGAATCCTGAAAATTCCATCTCTTCATTGATTTCAAATTTGCACATGACAGCGTCTACTTTATAGAGACAAACTATACAAAGTCATGACCATGTGTTCGCAACCCTGGCAATCCAGGATGACGATGAATAATGCATGCTCCTCCGACAATGTGGGTAATGACAAAATATTAGAAATATCAGAACATCAGAAAAGAACTAAAAAGATGAGTTCCATGTCAAATTATTAACAATGCATAGTTCTTGAATGAAATGAGAGAAAATCTCAAATCAACTTTATCTCTTAAAAGTTTGCGACTATTAAAGTATAAGAAGCAAAAAAACGAAGAAAAAACAAAGTACTCGTATAACCTGCAAAAAGGCAATAGAGTAGTAAAAAATACATCATACAAGACACTGATCACATTAGTCCTGCTTTACGGAGCAGAGCCGTTGCGACTGATGGGAGCGGTTAAAAATGAAAGAAAATATCTTCGGGCAGTTTTCCGGTCTCCTGCATACGAGTATAAAAGGCGTTTTACCAGCAAGCTATGCAGCGATGCCGAGCTCTTTAGTAAGCTCGGATGAGCCGACATAGATGGCTAGGTAACCTTAAATGCATGGGCAATAGCATTTTAAATTGGCAAGTGTTCGACTCCAACCTGGAAGGAAAATACAATAGAGAATAACCCCATCTTGGGTGGTGGTCACAAGTAGATGAAAACCTCGGCAGTCATCGCGTGCCCAATTGGAGCCAGCTGGCAAATGATCGCACCAGCTGGAGACGTATCTTCGCTGACGTCCTGGTCCACCTTGGGCTGTAGTGCATAAATATCTACGTAACATAATATACGATTACAATGCCGGAGAATCCACTTAAAAAAAACAGGCAGTAAAGCAGTAATTATCAATATAAGAATGCTCTGGAAGGAATTGAAATGTATTACCAAGTTTAGTATATATTTAATGATTAATACTTAAGTAAGTTTGCAGATATCAGATTTTGTATGTTGAGACTTGCAATTGCCCTCTTAATTAATTAATTGATTAGTCTCTCAATTCTCACAGTAGAGTGTGTGGAATTATTCTTTCAAATAAAATTAAATTCTTGTACTACACGGTAGATGTGAGATGACGGTATTGTAGAACACATATCAATAAAAACCGTTTATTGTTGATTTCCAATTTTTCTTCATCATTATAACCAATCATAGTGCATGACTCTACCACCTGAACGTCGCTACTGTCACTCGTGTAATCAACAACAACATTTGAAATGTGACAGCCCTTATCTGTCAGTTGAACTTCAATTTAAAAACATTTCGCACACGTTGGGGTCTTCGCAAAATTCTTGTAAAAAAAAACATTAAATTATATAACCCCTGATCTTATTTGTTACATTACCCCCGGTTGTCATTTAATTTGCACTTCTACTTCAGTTCGATATGCTAAAACACATAAGAACTTTAAACCAGTTCAAACAACTTCATATCTCCACCAGACCATCGCACAAAGATGTCAACATCAAACCGATCAGAAAAATTCTTGTGGCAAATCGGGGAGAAATTGCTTGTCGGATAATGAGAACTGCACGGCGATTAGGTATCCGATCAGTTGCCGTGTACTCCGATGTTGATAAAAACGCCCTGCACACTCAAATGGCTGATGAGGCTTACCGTGTTGGAAAGGCATCTTCTGCTGATTCGTATTTACGTAGCTCTGTTATATTAGACATTGCAAAACGAACAAACTGCCACGGAATTCACCCCGGTTATGGATTCCTTTCGGAGAACTTTGAATTCTCTGAACAATGTCAAAAGGAGGGAGTGATTTTCATTGGGCCACCTGGCTCTGCGATTCGTGATATGGGAATAAAGAGTACCTCCAAGTCAATTATGGCAGCAGCTGGTGTACCAATTATAAACGGCTATCACGGTGATGATCAGAGCGATACTAAACTCATTGAAGAAGCAAACAAAATTGGTTTTCCTCTCATGATCAAGGCAATCCGGGGTGGAGGTGGCAAAGGCATGAGAATAGCGGAGAATTCTGAAACATTTCTCGATCAATTAAATTCAGCTAGAACGGAATCACAAAAATCCTTCGGCGACAGTTCAGTGTTGCTAGAACGTTATGTTCGTTCACCACGCCATGTTGAGGTGCAGGTTTTTGCTGATCATCACGGAAATGCTGTTTACTTGTTTGAGCGTGACTGTTCGGTTCAAAGGCGGCATCAGAAGATTATTGAAGAAGCTCCAGCACCGGGCCTATCTGAGGATTTAAGACGAGCATTAGGCGAGGCTGGTGTAAGGGCGGCGAAAGCTGTGGGGTATGTAGGTGCTGGAACAGTAGAATTTATCCTCGATAAAGTCGACCATTCGTTTCATTTTATGGAAATGAACACCCGATTGCAGGTGGAGCATCCAATAACCGAAATGATAACCAGCACTGATTTGGTTGAATGGCAGATTAGAGTCGCTTCTGGAGAACCATTGCCACTCGATCAGGACCAGATTGTGAGAAGAGGACACGCCTTTGAAGCTAGAATATATGCTGAAAATCCCCGAAATGGATTTCTACCTGGTGCAGGACTGCTAAGGTACCTTTCCACTCCAGAGCCCTCAAACAATGTTCGAATTGAAACTGGCGTGCAACAAGGAGACGAAGTGTCGGTGCACTATGATCCTATGATCGCCAAACTAGTTGTGTGGGGTGAGGACCGCACACAAGCATTGAACCTACTTACAGCAAAACTTGGCGAATATCATGTTGCGGGTTTGGATACAAATGTAAACTTCCTCATTAATCTTGCATCACATGGAGCTTTTCGAGACGGCAACGTCCATACAGGATTCATCGATGAACACTTCGACTCGCTGTTCCCTTCTGTTGAATTAACTGAAGATCTATCCATCAAAGCGGCTGCATCGTTATACCTGAATGAAGACTGGTCCATGCAGAAGAATTGCTCAAAAAATGGACTAACAAAAGGAGATCCTTTCCTCGACGCGCTGAGATACCGGCTAAACCATGATTTCGTGCGAGAGTACTACCTCGACATGGAGGGACAACCTTTCAAAATCGAACTGAAAAGTAATTCGGACGACATGCAGATAAGATTGAACGGCGGTGCGTGGAAAAATATGAAAGTCCTGTTGGTACACTGCAACAATCGATGCACCATTCAAGTGGACATTGATGGAAACATCTCTAGTTTTGGTTCCATGTTGTACAATGGAAATTTGGATCTATTTACTGCAGATGGGAGGTTTTCTTTCAAAATAAAACAGCCAAAGTTTTTGACATCAAACGATGAATTGGCAGGTGCAAGTGGTAAAAGTGTATCGTCACCAATGCCAGGTGTGCTTGAGAAGTTGTTAGTAAAACCAGGTGATTCGGTGAAAAAGGGTGATCATTTGGCTGTTATTATTGCCATGAAAATGGAACATGTCCTGAAAGCACCACGGGATGGTGTTATCAAGAGCGTCGGAGCAAAGGAAGGTAATAACGTCTTAAAGGGGAAGGCAATTATTACCTTCGAAGACGAGAGCTAAGAGAAACCAGTTTTTTTTTTGTGAAACATATCGAACAGGCTGTCGAAATTGCATTTATTTACACTTTTACACATTCAAATCTTTTTTAGGGCTTTGTTATAGTATATTTTATGTTACATAGTTTTATCGCAAATATACAAATCAAAATGACTCAAAAATTTAAATGTTTTGTTTTTTTACACAACATCGATGAGATGCAACTGTTGAATCGTGCTTTTTCATATTAAATCCTAGGTTATGCCGAATTCGAAGTTGAGCCGTCAATAAAGATAGTAGCTTACGAACTAATCAATTTATTGCGCCATAAATGTACCAATTTCTCTTTTACACGCTGCTCTTTTTGTTGTGACCTCTGTTAGCTCTTGACTGTGACGTTCTGTCCAATTTGTCGATGTTTTGTTTCCTCTTATGGACAGCATATACTTGGTTTTGCTATAATTTACTGCTAAATCCATTTTGGGGCATCCGTTTCAATACTAGCGAACGCACCGGCGACACTCCGCTGAAACGATCAGCGTATGCTAGTAGTTGCAAACTTTTGAAAGATTGTGCCTCCAGTGACAGAGGGTCATTTTGTCAGGTTGTTGGCCAGACCTTCCAATCGTTCGCAAAATATAATATGAAATACGCAATGCAGAGTTAAGTTGGCCTTGTAGAGGGGGCCTCTTGTTTTTATGGATCGGGCAAACGAGGCCGAAACTCATTCTTCAAGCCTACACTCCTCTCACCAGATTTCAGAAATGAGTTGGTGCATGCTTTCCTCAAAGCCACTTTCAGCAACTTGTAATCCAGTTTTGTTTGCATGTGAGTGAAACTTTTGGCTATCATTGTCTAAATTGAATTCTTCTTCTTCACCAAGTCTGCAGAAGATGATTACCGTATTCTCAGAACCGGCTGTGATTGTATTACACGTTCTCTTTGCCTGGTGGTAAAATTTTCGCATGTTGTTTCCCGGATATAAACTTTCAACATGTTCGGTTGCGCCCTTTTTTTATTTTTTTTTCTAGAGAAGCTTACGAGCAGCGTCTTTTGTTGCAGCCACGATTCATACGCTTCTTGTTTGACTGCATGTGCTTGCCAGCACTCTATATAAAACAAGTGACTCCTTCAGTTTCCACGTCTCTGATTGCACGTTGGGAGCATTGCCACTGGTCTTTGGTAGTTGATGCTGACAGCATAGAAACTTTTGAAGTAATTCGGGCCAGGCGTTCCGCTTACATTCAAGCGGGCACGATATTTATATAGTAATTCTTGTCGCGAGACAATATATTCATGATCCGAGTCAATGTTGGGTAGTTGAATAGTTAATGTCATGATCCGGAGACCGCCATATATTGAGATATACTTCTGGGAAGTAAGGCAATCACTACTTTTTGAACCTCATTGTTGCGCTGCTGGCCCAATCTAAGCTATCCAAGTTATAGGGAACTCAGCGATTCCCTATCAATTGCTGCGCAAAATCGTGAACATGGTGCTACGAGTTGGGGTTTTCGTTAAATTTAGGTGTCAGTTAGTTTTTGGACGTATTCTAGTGGGTTTCTTTCTCTGATTCGAGTATACTCGTGGACACTTATAAATAGATTCATCTCATCATCTCTTTTAGTCGTGATTTGCTATTGATATTTTAAACGCGCATTTTTATGTACTTCTCTAGGGTTTTCAAAGCACAACTTGGTCTATTTATTGCTTAATACACAGTTAAATATCATCAACATCAGCGAATCAACACTATTGTTTGGATAGAGCTGGCCACCAATCGACTACTCGAAACGATTATGGTTCTCCAAGTTATTGTTCGCCGTGGGTTTCACATACTTCCGTATATACGGCCATAAATCAGGTTTAAATTAACAAATAGCTGTCAAGACTTCTCTTATTCTAATACATATCATTCAATTTTCGTCATTCAAGAAGGTTCCTGCTGTAATGTTTACTGTTTCAAGGCACTTATTGGTTTTTCGAACGTTTTAGAGATATCGGTAAACATTTGTTGACTGATGACATCTGCAGTTAAGCCCCTATGAAACCTAACTCTCAATAGTAGACCTAACAGAGGATGTAGGCAGATGCTACGAAGGTTTAAAAAAAAAACACTGTGGCGCTGGCAGCCCGATGTGGGCCATGGCCTAGCTTCTTGACACTCATTTGTGTCACATCTGAGAGGGGCCTACGGTTTCTCGCCGAATCGGAACGGCACTCCTTAGAGTTTGCCATTGCCCGCCAAAGCGGTGATGAAGATTCGTAAAATTGTTGGTGATGCCGGGGATCGAACCACGGACCCTATGCGTGATAGTCCAATGAGCTCACCATCGCGCCATCGCCACCACCAACGTAGATTTAGATACTGAAAAACTCCCCTCAAAAACTTGTCTAGCATGTTTATCGGCGATTTAAATTACCGTGATCCCATTGTGGCCAAAAACTCTTGCATTTTCATACAATCTTTAGAGTCGTGAGAAGGATCATCAAATCTTGGAGCGTTGCAAATGCAGATGCTTCGTCTGCTTCATCGATTGTTAGCAATAACAAATTGCGTATATCGTTGTTTTCCTGCGTACCGCATCGAAACAGGTTCAAAATCTATCTGCAAAGACCCGATTCTTTTGTGAATCCTGGTATTATTGCATCAAATGGCATGACCATTAAAATTTCATTGCGTGTTGTACGAAAGACCACTTTTTTTAAAATAGAAGATGGCTTCGAAAGAGCAGCCCATGATTTGAATTGAATGCGTCTTCGACGTAGACGACATACCAACATACACCGTTCTTTGGGGTCTGGTAAAAGCACCGATGATGTATGTTTGTATTTTCGTGTGATCTTGCTCCACCATGCAATCGTTGCATTAGACATAATATGACTTATTCTATTCGTGTAGATCCAAGGGAACCTTCTAGGTGACAGACCTCATGTCTTGCCGGCAAGCTCTTTGGCACTGCCAAAAGCCCAATTGAGCACAAGAAAATGTCTAATCTCAGTGTCCAGTTGACGTTCTCGAAACGCTATTATCTAACTGTTTATAACCTGCATCTGTTTATCACATGCCCTCGAAGTCTCATTCTTGCAAGCTCTCTGTGGCACGTTACGACGTCTTGTTGAAACCACATCCCATTGAGGTCTATGTATTCTAGTTAAGGATATAAAAATGGTTGTCTTCGATCTGCACCTCTCGCCGCCGCCAGCTTAGTTTTGGAAGTACGGGCAAATGATCTCGCCAGACCAAAGTCCACACAAAACAGTTACTTTTGATGATGCATTTGCAACTACAAGGTCTTACGTGGGTTGGCAGTTTCCCCGATCAAATGCTCGAAGCTGCTTATGGTCACTTACCTTCAGTTTTTGTGTTAATTGCGTTTTTTTAAGAGTGCCAGCCTAAGCCAAAGCCACCACGCAAAATTTATCAAGTTGAGGCTTACGAAAGGATAAGTTCTCGAGTGTTATAGGGAAGTACAATATTTATCCCAGAACAACCTCGTTCATTGCAGCAACATTTTCTTCAAACTTCACGTATAGATGTCTTACGGGTTTTGATTGTTTTTTTTTTCGACTCAACATGATGATTATGTGCATGGTGAAAATTACGTAGCGTGCAGATTTGCACTCGTTGCTCAATATTGCAATTTTCCTTGATGATTTGCCCAATATATAGTTCTATAATCTTCATATTTAAATGTTATAGCTTCTCTGAGATGGCCGATATACACTTATAAAATGCAAGCGCTCGTATTAGAAAATCGTTGTAAATATTCTACTGACAGCAATTGAAAAAAATTCGGCTAAAAACAAGCTCTCCTTCTTTTTCAACTATCCACACACCCTTGTCTTTTGTCACAATCTTCATAACTACTCCATCCTAGATGTCGCTGTACAGCAGCCCACTATTTTAGTTCCTTCCAAAGTGGTCGAATCAAAGCAGATGGCAGCAGCCCGTACAATCTCAGAACAGCAATTTTTTTTTCGCCAGTGGACAAACGTCGGGCGGGTTGTCAATAAAACTTTAGTTCATCTTCGGTGGATTTAGTTTCTTAATTTTTTTTGTATCTTAAATATAGGTTTGAAATTTAATCAAATTAACACGTTTCGTGTGTGAGAAAAATCACCTGCGCCAGGGAGATTCCCAAACAATCGTCCCCAATTCAGTCGGTAACGTGCAAACAGTGGAAAACCGACAAAAAGTCGAGAAATTCTGCCTCCGGAGTGTGTGAGTGCAAAAAAGGTTCACCCAAAAGTGTCAAAAAGAAGAAAAAAAAAATTGTTCACCTCCGTCTTACCCCATTTTCCGCTGTCTATTTGTCGTTGCGTTGTCGTGGTCGTCAATCGTCATTGTCTTTGCCGTTGACGTTCCCGCTGTCGCTGTCGTTGTCGTCTCCCTGTTTTAATTTATTCGCAGTGTGGTGATTCATTTAATATTTGTGCATGAGTATATAAAATCGCCGCGGACAGGAAGAAAAAAACGAAAAAAAGGCAGAAAAACGAAGAGAAAACCATCGGAGCCGCAGATTTTTTTTCTTTTCATTTAACTTTTGATCGAAGCGCCGTTGCTCTACCTACAATAGATCCTCGACTCTTCCTCACCATCACCATCACACCATTGCCATCGTTACCACCTGGCCAAGAGGAGGAAGTTCCAGATAAGCACACCAAACAGCAACCACAACGGAGGAGACAGGAAAAATAAATGAAAAATGTTTCGCTAGGTGAGTTTGCTGCTGTTCATTTGTTGTTTTCAGATGAAGTTTTCCTTGATTTTCTGCTTTGCTAGGCTCTCCACTTTGCTTGACCCTGTGTTCTTATCTTTCATGCGTTTTCAGATGAACAAATTTCCAACAAAAAAATTTAGAAATAGGAACACTCCGAGTTTCGACATGTCATGTGGGCTCTGATTCGGGGGACGGTAATCGGAAAACGAATACTGAATGCGGAATACGAGCACATTTGTTGTTTTGTTGTGGTTCGCTTCCGCTCCGAGAAAAGAAAAGTGTAATAGCACCATCAGCAAGCGGGTAGCTGCCATTCGAACTGGATGCACGCCTGCATGCGATATGAGATATGGAAATAGTTGTGGTTTCTATGGAGATAGTGGCAAAGTTGGGTAACGAATGTTATGTCCAAGATGAATCCGGGATTTCTAAAATTCTTCAAATGCACGACACACTTTAGACTTGGAGAGAAAGGTGTTGCATGGATTGGCATCTTTCATTCTTCCATTCACTACCAACAAGAATTACCACCCACACAAGGTGTACTACTCGTACTCGTACTCACACTCTTGACGTGGAACATTCTAAACAAATGAATTAATGCATACATGGACAGTAACATGGTGATAATTTTGGTCAGCTCCGATGCCGAATTGAGGTAAAACCACACTGCAAAGGAGGACGTAGGCTTGGGTCAATAAAGCTCCTCACAACTTTTATGTTTTGTCAAACTCAAAACGGCTTCTTGGAGTTGGCTTTACTCCAGTGGTTATATGTACACTTGTCCAACTGTTTTCTTGATAGTTTCATTTCTCTTTGTGCAATCGGATTGCCCCACAGGTTCTAACATAAAGGTACATACAAAAAAAGTGCAGCTAAAGTGTGCGTAGAAATGCGGTCAAGGATACACTTTGCTGAAGAGCGACTGAAGCCATTTGAAGTGCACGTCAATGCCCTTTTTGAAAAGCGCCATTCTTTAAGAAGAAACCTTTAATGCCTGCGTCCCACTAAGCCACTCTTTGTCCTATGGATTGTATGGTGAAAAAGGAAATAAGGACACCCTGAGGTTTCTACTTTCTATTCAGAGATTTCGATATGAATTTTTCTTTTACATTTCTTGGTACCCAGTCCTGCGAATGGTGAACGCAACCAAAAGCAAATAAATAAGGTGTGTCGGTAGGCGATGTGCTTTGTGTTTGATGGTTGCATCTGTAATGAATTTTTGATTGCGTCCTGGGCAGCATGTTGTTTATGTATACGAGTGTGTGTGTTATATGGTAAACAAAGTGTTTGAACCTGTTCTTGATAGGTGTTTGATGGTCCTATAACTTTTGTAAATCCTTGCATTCTTACTCCGCAACTGTTTTATAGGTTTTCACCTGAACACGAGAGATTCCTTATTTGACGAGGAATACCGGCAAACGCACGCAGTTAAACAAAAAGCGTACACAACAGCCGGTGCTGAGAATAAGAAAGAGTTTCTTCTGCAGACTTCCTCTGTTGACAAAACCCAACATCCCTTCGTGAGGCAGAATTTAACTAGCACGATAATAGCTTAGGTGTCCGTCCACCTGTCTAAGCCGAAATCCGACAAAGTTACTGGACTTGACGGCCTAAACTTCATACCACCTTATTTTTCAGATCGCATCAAACGCGTATATGCCAGAAATGTATATGGAATCTTAGCATCGTTCGCCCGGTACTTGAAAGAATTTTGCTAAACTTCCAAGCGGACGTGGGAGACAAAATCTTTCAAAAGTCTGTGCAACAAGTACCGTACGCCGATATATGTTGTCAAGAAGTAAAGGCACACGTCATCGACGAATTGGGTAGAACATTACTTCCGACAGCTATAATTTTAAGATAGTTAGGGATTTTGTCTAACTTGGTTCTGCTATCAATTCTCAACCAAAATACAACGAAGAATTACTCTTGCCAATAGGTGTATTGTTGGGCTAAAAACACAACTGGGTAGTAAGGCCCTATCTCAAACTAAGTAGACTCTGTAAAGACCTTGATAAGATTACAATCTCAGTCATACTTTATGGGGTTGACGCGTGTATTTTAAAGAATAGAGAGGAAGATTCAATTACGAACTATATGAGGTGTAAAGCGACATCGGTCTAGTCAGAAAATTGCGCATCAGTTGTCTGAGATAGCTCGGATTTGTAGACCGAATGAACAGAAATGCTCCGACCCGGATTCCATTTTAGTGGTTACATAAAACCAAGCTTAGCAGATCCAGTGATTTTAATGGCTCTATTAGTCTCTGCCCATTGTAGCTGTTGTTTTTGGAAGTCAAATCGCTTCACAGTTTTTCTATGTTTTGGGATCATATGAGATGATGTATATTTCGCAAGAATTAATTGTCTGGAGGTTGCAGTCTGCAGTTGCAAAGGAAGTACACTAACTTCCTGCAACACCTGTAGAAATTTTTGGGATAAACACACAATTGCTTCGCGTGTGTTCCAATGGCACAGTGTCCTGTAAAGTTAATTAGTTCTCCCTATCATTTGAGATCAAGATCAAGGGCTATATAAGTCTATTTGTCTTAGGGTTGTCTCGCTGAATCCATTTTAGAGTACGCTCGGTAATTGGCCTTGTCAAGCTCCCTTCTATTTGATCCTAGGGGTAAGGGTGCTGAGTTCCTCTATGTTGCAGTTAAAGTTGAATGTCGGTTGAGAGCTAGAAGCTCAATTGATGAAGTTGAGTAGACCTGCACACATTTACCTGTTTTCACTGCGAAGTATCTTCTACTCTGGCTAAGGTCGCATGCTAAAAATGTCAATGTCAATCAAAGGCCATTCGAATAGCCGCTGTTTTTTCTATTCTTTTTGTTTTGCTACTCAACGGTCAATAAGAATGCAATGGGCAGACTTATGATTAACTATTTCTTCTTAGGTGAATTGCCGTGCTGGACAAAAGTCGTGCTTCTTATCGTTGATCGGGGTTGGGGATTTTTACATACAAAAATCTTTATGATAATCTTTGGTGCAGAAGGTCGGAACCAAATAAAAAAAATAGTACCTGATAGTACGTTATCGATGCCACTTCAATTGACAGGTTTCTAACTTCACGAAATTCTCGTGCCAACAAGCGTTTCTGAGAACAGCAAAGACCTTGTCGTGGCGCCTTCATAGTGGCACATTAATAAGCAGTTTTCTACAAACCACTATTTGTCAAGATCGGATAGCTTGAGAATCGTGTCTTCGAGAGTATTTTTTACCTCTCCAAAAAATTTTTTGAGGCTCCTGAAATCTGGTTGATAGATTTGCACCTTTTAAAGCACAACCAGCTCCGGTCTAACCAACTTGTTTAAAGGATTAATCTACCCATCGCATACGAATATACCTACAAGTTCAGGATGCGAAAGTAGGCTCCGTCTGTATTAGCCAGGTCGCACTAAGTAATTTAACACAACTTACACTCCTGGATTTTTCATTTTTTTTTTAATACAATTTGGTCTTATCCTTGGAACGGTCCAGATCTATTGCATATTTGATTTCGATGTCCAGAACAGGGATTTTGGTTGTGCTTAATCCTCTGACGACTTTTTGCCTACTCTTTCCTCTGACGATAAACTAGTATCTGCTTATCTGCTTAGGCCAATCTCATTCCACGGCTTAGATGGGAATGATATTCGCTTTCTACAGTTCAAATACCTTCCTCTTAAGTTCGGTTTAATGTAGTTTGTTAAGTATACGTACTTTCCAAGGGCCATATCCGAAGGTTTTTGTTGAATTTTATACAATTTTCTCAGTGCATAATCCTATCTGAAACCATTTTTCAAATGCATGCAGCTGAACTCCGTAGATTCTGCATATGCAATTGATTGTGAGTATCGATCCGCACTTCATGGGTTTTCTCCAGAATCTGACGAAATGTTAATGTTTTGTAAGACCAACCGGCGCTGTTAAAAACATTGACACGTATCGTTTGCATGTTGCTTCTTACTAAAAATCGTATGAATATGTTGCAAGAGTCACCATCTTTTTTCGTTCTTACTTTTCGAACCACTTGTTTGTTCGTTGCCACGAGGATTGGATGTATCACATCACTAATTAGAAGACGACTGAGAATGGATCTTAGTTCGTTTTGAGATGAATCCCTAAGCAGGGCCACGAACAGCCTCCATGAAGCCGAACTGTTGTTTGGAGTCTACTAAACGCAGCTATGATGTATTAGACTACTGATGCATAGAGGATATGTAGCCTTGTAGATTCTCCTCGGTGACAACCCCGATGTTTTGTCAAAAGGATTTTAACATTCCCAGAACAGCGACTTCAGCTTAGACATGTCTGTGTCTGCATGTGTCTATGGTGATGAGTTAGTTTTTTTTTCGGATTACACCCACTTATCTACCTAGCTTCGTTGGAGAAGCAAATTAAAAGATCTTCCAGCACTAGATGAGTTAGAGCAGTAAGCTTTCACCTGTCAAAACTCCTCCATCTTATACATGTAATTTCACGCCCGCAATCATAGTCTTATTTAAAAATAAAATTAAATGCGTTGACTGCGAAAGATAAACTTCTCCATTATTTGCTGTGGGGACACGTGAAATCAGCGAACCAGATACAGATGTATGCAGGATACGGTCAGTATAGCCTAAAATGAAAACAAAAATGATTTTTTTATAACATATTCGTATCTTTAAATCTATCAAGGGGAGAAAAACGTTTCATATTTAGACATGATTCATTCAATTGTAGTGGTCTACCAGTGACAAACAAACTAATCACTATTTTTGCAATTGAAAAGAAAACGTAATCCAACCGCGATAAATACGTGCCTGTTCCGTTTGCGTAAGCACCAACATTGTATCATTTCTCCATATTCACCAGGAAACTGTTCGAGTACTATTCCCCATGTTTGTTTGTTCCTTAACGACTTAACAATCAGCTTTAATGATTATTCGCATTTCTTACCATATTGTCTATGAAAATTTTACTGCATCTTTAGCATGGCTGGACGAACTCTAGAATCTTCTTCGTAAAGAACTCTCCAATTTGTTGCGACGAACAGCAACAATGAACTTGAATGACCTTTTAAGCTAGTAATGTACTACTATTATAGAAAGTAGCCATGACTCTGTTGAGTAACCACCCACCACAAACCATAACATGAAATGAAAAAGCGTGACGAATAATGCATACAACTTAGCCATTGCAACGGAAAATAAAAATTCGTGGCGCAGAGCGTACTGAAATGAATACTCGTACTTGTTAGTAGGCTTGCGTTCGAAAAAGGGCTTATTTTTTTTATTGCAAAAAATCACGATCTGTAATAAAATGTTCACATGCAACACGGGTACACAGGTACACAGGTTTTCATGACAACACGCAGCTTCAACAGGATGCAGAAGGAAGCCAGAGGAACCAAGTAGCAGTTTAAGTGTCGAAATCATTTATTGGACATATTTTTTCTTAGGAGTTTTGGATACTTGTAGTAAAGATGAATCCCTGTGTAATATTTGGAAGATCGCTAGGCACTTTCTGTTCATAGTCATCTTTACCAAGCGACTGCTATGTACGAGTAACTCCTTTAAACCTGTTTTTATTAATTGGAACTCTCTTACTCCCGTGCACCTATAAATAGTTACAATTTCGATTCTGGACGAATAAATAATAAAACAATTGAGCAAATGTCGGTTCCCACTATTGAACCGACTTGTTGTCCCTTGTCTCTAAAATTAAAATAGTCCGCAACACTGACGTAGTTGGCTATGAATTAAAAACTCTAAACAGCCATAGAAGTATCCGAACAAACTAAAAAAATAATTTATAACATTTAGTAATTCTTTAGAAGTACGGATGGTTTCGTTGTGCCCACTGGGTCAAGCTTCGACTTATCAGTTTTGCCCTGTTAAACCTACTACATGCTACTTAAACATTGTATCTAAAATCAATGATGATTTTCTGGACTTAGAAGGATAGATGTTAGATGAACATCTCATGAGCAGACTCCAGTTCTCTTCTTCACAAGAACATTTTTTGGGTTTGGAATATCTGCACATTTTCTTAAGGGCTTGATCATCTAAAGTTGGTGACTGAGCTTTGAGTTGACTCATTAATAAAAATAAAAAAATACACCGTTGCAATAGAAGCAAAACCCTCGGATTAAAAAGGATTTTCTGTTGACGACCTATGTAACAAAATAAATATAGTTCGTACATGCAGCCAAATAAATAGAGAAGGACCTAGACTGTTTCCAAACAAATATCAGGGCCATCAGTGCGGTGGGATATAGAAAAATAAATAACAGATTTGTTTATGTCAGTCATCAATATATAAGAAGTCTGTGGAAAAATGTTGATTCATTGGTAAGCACTCTTGCAGTTTGGAATTATTCAGGGAAGACCAGGAAGACCAATACCAATTCATTTGGAAAATTTTGGTCAGACAGAACTTTCCAGGAACGGAGACCCTCTAAGCTGTGGTTACTATACAAATATCAGTTACCTTAATATCTCCTAAAAGTTTTTTATACAATTTAGTGAAGGTGAAACGCTGACATGTGATTTTTATAACATACGAGGGCGGGTCAATAAGTCCGTGACTTTTTGAATTTCTGACCTCTTTACTGAAACAGCAACACTGCTCCTGTCAACAGGCATCTGTCAGTTGACTCCTGTCAAAATTTAAACTTGCTGCGTCAGTTAGTTTGTGTTTGACAGCTATTTTTATCAGACTACTCACTAATTTGAGGAGAAAATGGAAAAAAGTGAATTTCGTGTGCTTATTAAGCATTATTTCTTGCGAAAAAAAACCATTACCGAGACCAAGGCTAAGCTTGATAAATACTATGGGGACTCTGCACCATCGATTTCAATGGTAAAAAAGTGGTTTACTGAATTTCGTTGTGGATGTACAAGCACTGAAGATGCCGAACGTCCTGGACGCCCAGTTGAGGTCTCTACACCCGAAACAATCGAAAAAATTCACGATATGGTGTTGGCCGACCGAAGATTGACCACAAACACATGTGCAGTTGCCATGGCAAAAATCCATGAATTGGGCTATGAATTGCGCCCTCATCCACCCTATTCTCCAGATTTGGCTCCGAGCGACTACTTCTTGTTCCCAAACCTGAAGAAATGGCTTGGTGGAAAAAGATTTGACTCCAATGATGAAGTCATCTCGCAAACAAAGGCCTATTTTGAGGACCTCGACAAATCATTTTTTTTGGAAGGGATGAAAAAAATTGGAGAAGCGTTGGACAAAGTGTATAGAGCTCAAGGGAGACTATGTTGAAAAATAAAATTTTTTTTTTATCAAAAAATCTGTGTTTTAATCCAAAAGTCACGGACTTTTTGACCCGCCCTCGTAATACAGTGCGTTTGATAAGATCGTATATGGCAAAAATTAAAGAAGAATCAATTGTACTGGTTTATTTTGTTTATTTACATGAATACTTTTCAATTAATATGTTGTCCACTCTCCTCCATTATCAATAATTGCTTGGAGTCTTCGAGGCATGCTTTCTACTAATCTTATAGCACAATCTTGAGACAAAGAACTCCATAAAATTCGTATTTTTCGTGATAATTGTTTGACCGTCGAGATCTTCTTTCCTTGGAGCTTTAGCTTCATGAATGCCCAAACATTTTCAATGGGATTTGCATCCGGCGACTGTGATGGCCAATATAAAACATCGACGTCATTTTCTTGTTTCCACGCACTGCACAAACGACTGCGATGTTTCGAGCCATTATCTTCTTGCAGTAACCAATTCTCATTCCTTCTTTTAAACCACCTTTGGGAAGATGGTAATAAAGCCTTCTTATAAATTTTGACCATGTTGGGTGCGTTTAAGTTATTTGTAAACATGAACAAATTGCCAAATCCTTGTTTTAAGAAGCATTCCCAAACGTGCACCTTTGCCGGGTGTTTGACGGTCCGCTGGATTAATTTATTGAATAGTGTACACCAGGTATGAGTGATAGGAGACCATGCCCAAAAAGAAGCTTCATCCGAAAAAATAACGTTGTTCCAATCTCTGTCCAAATTCTCCTTGGCCCAACTGAGTCGTTTTTCTACGTGTTTTTTTGACAGTAGTGGTTTCTTTATTATGCTTCGAAATTTTACATTATTGGCTAGTAAACGTCTTCGTATCGTATCGCAACACACATGGTCTAACCCCTTTTACGTAAAATCCCTTGTCCTCCACGTAACGATAGAAGAGGTTTTTTTTAAAACACGCGTAGAATCATTTTGTCCTGCTTTTTTGTTGTTTTTGGCGTAGACCCACGATCCGGCAAATCATCGATGGGAATAACGGTGCACCCACTTGCTAACAAATGCTTTTGACTTTTTCATGTAGTTAGCAGCTGCTTCGTATGACATTTTCGGTCCTTTTGGATGCGTGCACAAGAATACTGCTTCATAACGTGATGCAAACGCGACACTCATTTTAAAATAATTCCGTCTCTGACAAAAATTGAACACTCTTTATGATCTTATCTTTATACGATCTTATCAAACAGACTGTATTTGAGATAATTGGTTCCGCTATTAACTCCCATAACAAGTACGAGAAGATCCTGTTAAGAAAACTACTTCTTTAATTTAATCCTGGAACAAATACTGCACAGGGCAGGTACTATCCTCAACAAAACTGTTGAAGATGCTAAAATACGCAGACGACCGTCGAAACGAGTTGTTTTTGAAGGAAATGAGGGCAAAACCATTGTTATCACCTAGGAAAAAATGTTACTAAGGAGTTTACCTACCTTAGAGTAAAAATCATCTCTATGAATGTCACGATAGTTGAGGTTAGGTGAAGACATACCATGGGAAAAGGCTGCTTCTTGGATTCAAATGGATTGAAAACTCCTAATTCGGAAGACGAAATGTATGCTCTACAAAACATTAATCCTCCCAGTTCTACTCTATGGAAGCGAGTGCAAATATAGAACACTTTTGTGAGAAAAATTTTCGTCGGAAAATTTTACCCCGTATGCAAAGAGGGCGAATATACAAGAAGATACAACCGCAAACTCCATGGGTTGTACCAAGTGTGAATATAGTCCAAAATGCTTAAACACGTCGACTCTTTTGGCTCCGCCACATCGAGTGAATGGATAAAAATGCCTTAGAAAGAGGGTCGCAGGCCACAGGTTTAGGGCGACATGGAAGCCTGAAACTCCGTTTTAAGGACCAATCCATCGCAGGTACCAGATTGTTTGATCTAGACAACTTAAAACTGCACGTCTGAAATCGAAGAAAGTAGAGTGGAAGGCTGATGTGTCTTAGGCAGAGACCCTTGACGGGTCTGGAGCCCGTCAAGCTGTTAAACAATATTATATATTAATAAAATAATATTATTACCATATTTGAATGCGCAACTAATGCCAATTTTCCAATGACAGGATTGTTTATTGAAGCCTAGATCCATCTTTATAAGTAATTAAGTAAATAATATTTTCGCAATGATTGTGCAGGGTATTCTTAGTGCTGATTTTGGCTGAAATAATTGACAACGTCGAAACTAAGTTCGAAAGAATTGAAAGTGTTGTAGATTGCGTAAGACTAATGGATTATTGATAAGTTTGTCTAGCTGATAGTATCCTCACCGTGTGGCTCAATTATCAGATTTGCTTTTTTTTAAATAAAATAAGTTTTTTGCTTCTTACTTACTACCACCTTAGTAGTAGTCGACGAACTTAACCACTTCGCCAAGCCACTGGTGTAGTTTGATGTGTGCGGGGGTATAACGCCTTTGGTTACATCCTTAGACCCTTCGAGACTTTGTGACTTAACCCAAATATATCAGCAACAATACTAGACATCTAGCGTTCAACGGCAGATCTCCACTTTTCTCTCTCACTTGTAGGTTCTCTCGTATATGGGTGTATGCAAATATTGTAAGTAGTAAACAAATTTCGTCGAATCAATATATTTGGATATTTTTCCATAATCATCGTCTCAGTCAGCGGTGTTATTTTCTTCAGAACACGCATAACATAACAAACCAATGCGTCATTTTGTCATTTCGATTGTACGAGTATATCATTTAGATAGTACATATCTTGCTCACATTGATAATTTTATAATTCCTTATGAATCTAGCTGAAAGCCAAGACAATTTTTGACTATCAGTCACTGGGGCAAACGGCTAACACAAAAAGTTCAAAAGTTAATTTCATCCTTGAAAAATAAAGACAACACTCCAGCTCTTCAAAGTACAGCCCTTTAATTCAAAACGTAAAGAAACCTAATTTTTAGTTCAAGAATCCAGCGAACGGGAATGCCAAACAGCTTGGTGTGACAAAATGTTCGCTGCATGTTTGGATTTGAAAAAGAGTTGGAAGGCGACGCCGTCTCAGAGAATATCTTGAGCTATATATAACACGAATAATGTTGGCTTCCAATGCTTCGATTCTTGTTGGTTTGTCAGTTAGTGACTTTAAGTATCCCCAAAGAAAATATTCAGTTACAGGTCTATTACGTTTAAATATGCGTTTAATGTTTCCTTCAATAAGTAGATTGTTCCGCTTGCTGTATGACACGTTAAGCCATCCTGCTGGAAACATTCATGCGATTCAATCGGCGAACAAAAAAGTCAATAATCATTGCTCTATAGCGAATAACATTGACCGTAACGGGCTGATAAGCTTCATTTTCAGACAAATATGGTCCGATGACTTCAACAGCCAACAGAATGAACTACTTGTAATTCATAGATTTTGAAAAAACAAAGCCGAAAGTAGCCTGAGTTCAAATTTTAAGCAGTTTAACAGTCCACGCCCTAAGAGAGGGGAATGGCGACGTAAATAAATATTGTTACAACGAGCTCCTCCACAAAACCTATGGACAATGCCCTTAGTATGAGGTGAAAGATGTTCGAACGTTCTGAGCAGCAAACCTCGATTCGGACTATTGCCTTGTTAGAATGCAGATATCCACCGAGGCCTTGTGAAGAAGTTTGAAGTCGAATCGCTAATATGCAATCACAAGGGACCGCCAGGGCCTTATTCGACCGAGTTTTACTTAACCCATCAAGAAATCCAGTGCGGCCAGCTTCGAACGTTCAAGGCCAGTGGCATTACTGCCAATAAGTCCCAACAAAGAAACAGGCAAATCTGGAAAATAGCGGATGTACAGAGCGGGCCTGCAGAAAAGAAAGAATGGCTCGCAAGTTCTACGAGCAGAAAAGAACAAACATACTAAAGTTGTCAACCCTTCCGTGTGTACATCTGCAACGATGAGGAAGAAAACCTCAAAGCAGAATCACAGTTTGCGCTAATAATCTGAAAGATTATTTCTGCAGACTGTTAAGCGAATAACATCAAACCGTCAGGTAAAATAGCCCATTCCAAGTTGTAATCCAACAACGCTACTGAGCCCGATGACTTTACTTTTGAGCTGTCAAAACCAGCAGGTGACGATTGGATAGGGAGTATAAACCAATGCTGAGGCTGATCATACCAGTAATACTTCATGGCTCTGAAGAAAGTGGAAGGAGATTTTCTTAGTAATTTCGATTGGAAAATCCTTTAAAACAATATTCGGTGCTGTTTACGTTGGACGGAGAAAATTCAACGATGAACTATACGTGTAGTACAGCGTCATCGAACGTGCAGTATATCGAACACGTAGAGCGTCCAATGTCCTGGACCGCAGAGTCTTTTAATAAAACGCAGAGGGACAACACAGTTAAGGAAGACCTCACCTTAGGTGGCGCGTTGAAGCTAAAGAGGACCTCAGTTGTTTGGAGTGCGCAATTGGAGGCAGTTAGCTAAAAACGGGTCGAACTGAGGGGGACTAGGTAGTTAAGACCAAAGTTTAACCCGATGTGTACCGCCACCTTAGCTAGTAAGTGACCTTAGCAGAGTTATACCGGGGGTAAACGTAATGTTGATTTTTCTTCTATTCGATGTCAGAAAAATTGATTTTGAATTGAGTTTTCGCCTCTTGAGTGTGCCACAAGACACAGACACTAGGCACCAGAACGGGCCCATCGCGATCCCCTGTGGGTTAAAACCAACTCCAAAAAGCAGAAAACCTAAACTGTTTCCCTATTAAAGCACCCAATTTCTCTACAGAAGCCAAGAAGGCCTTTGAAGTCCGTACCGTCTATATCCTCTAAGTTTTCAAAGAAATATTTTCCTAAGAATTTCCTTCGGCTGCGCGATATTGCCTCTCATTCACATAATATGTGTGTTATGTCCTCAACCGCTTGTAGATCCCCGCACAATCTACAAGTGTCCGTATTTGTTAGTTTTAGTCTCTTTGCGTGTTTCAGCAGTAGACAGTGTCCTGTTAGTATTCCTATTAGTGTCCTAAGCTTATCCTTATTCAGCTTAATAAGCTTCCTAGATCTGTTACCGTCGAGAAGTGGCCATAGAGCCTTTGATACCCTATGCCCTTCCAGGTTCAACCACCTTATGCTGGCGGCCTTTATGATTTTTTTCTCGATAGTGCCCCTTATTATGGAGAGGGGTGGTTTGGCATTCGCAACCTCACTACTGTCGAGTAGCCCTCCTCTTCTTGCAAGCTCGTCTGCTTCTTCATTTCCTTCTATACCGCAGTGCCCTGGGACCCAGCACAGTCTCACCCTGTTCTGAACGCATAATGCTTTGAGCATTGTGCGATAGCTTCTGACTGTGCCAGAGTTAACGTTGCTTGACTCTATTGCCTTAAGAGCGGCCTGGCTGTCGGTGTAGATAGCGATATCTATGCCGGATACCGATCTCATCTGCATCAGCTCAGCCGCCCTGAGGACAGCTAGAACCTCTGATTGGAAGACACTGCTAGTGTCCGGTAGCCTTATGGACACTCTTAGTTCCGGGTCCTCCGAGAAGATTCCGGAACCTGTTTCTTCCTCTGTCTTCGAGCCATCTGTGAAAACTGCAATTTCGTTTGATCTTGTCACTGCATTTTCTTGCCAGTCCTTCCTCTCCGGATATAGTATATCATACGGAATGTCGAAAACGATTAAGGAAGGGATTTCATCCGTTCTAATAGTATTGCCTGGTAGTAGCTCTTCCAGGATTGTGCCGTGTCCGAAGCTACTGTTTTTAAAAAGACTCAGATTTCTTAGTCGAATCGCACTGTTGCCAGCAAGTTTTTTTTATCTGTAAATCAAGCGGTGTCAGGTGTAGGAAGGTGTCCAATGCTGCCGTAGGGGTGGTACGGAGCGCTCCTGTAATGGCTATGGTAGCCTTTCTCTGAACCGCCGCTAATTTTCCGTAGGTCGTTTTCTTAGTTGTTGCTTTCCACCATGCTAGTGCGCCATATGTCAGTATGGGTCTCACCACTTCCGTATATAGCCAGTACACCATAGCAGGTTTAAGGCCCCAAATTTTTCCCACAGTTCTTTTACATATGAAAAGAGTACTATATGCCTTTTTAATTCTTTCCGCTACGTTGAGATTCCAATTCAGTTTCTTATTCAGAATCACGCCAAGGTACTTCGCACTTTCCGAAAGGGACAGCTCCATTCCGCCTAGTTTTGGCAGTGTGAATTGCGGTATCTTGTACTTTCTGGTAAAGAGAACCAGTTCCGTTTTGGAAGGATTGACATTGAGACCACAGCTGCTTGCCCAGGTGCTGATCGTCTTTAAGGCAAGCTCCGGCACAGGTAGGTAAGTCGATGCAATGGCATACTCTTTGTTCCTAGCTCATTAGCTCTAGCCTTTATTGCTATCAGATACGCGGATCTTATTCCACGAAGCATTTCGGTTTTGAAAATTGTGGGAGCGTTACAGCCAGCATTCTCCCAGATGTAACCGACGACGTCTTCTCGATTCAAGAACCTGTCAACTATTTTAAACACACTGTTTATATTTTTCGTTGGCAGTCGTTTATCGCTGGGTTCTTCCTCAGCGGCGGTTTTTCTTTCCTGGCATAGGTCTCAAATGAACGTTTTTGGCATGGCTTTTATGGTTTATGCATCAGCTTTCACAAAGGTGTGGAGCAATTACTTTAAATTTCTTCAGCATTTAACTTTAATTCTTTTTAGATATAACATTAACAGAAAATTCCATGTTACATGTCTGCGTAAACAAGAATCTAAAGAAACCAAACACTGAAGCAAAAAATAACACATCTAAAAAGTTTTTAATGGTTACGCGTAGCGACAACGATTACTTTTGTTCTAAGGAAGGTCCCCAAGAGTTTCTTGAAAGAAAAAATAAAATGCACTTTACCAGAAACTAATTAAACCACTTAGGTCGACTCCCACACATTCATTCATAAGTGCTATTCAGTAAGCAGTTCGTACTGTCAAACAGAAAATTGCTTCGAAAATGTTTGTAAGACCAACCTTAAAAGAAGCCACAAAAAAAACAACATGCTTTTAGTTTCCCGAAAACAAACTTTTAAGTAGTGAAAGGGCTTTGGCTGCCCCAATTACAAGAGCGCCTTCCATAATTGTGGTGATTTTAAATGCGACTGTTTTTTTAATGACTCCCGTTCTGGTGCTGCTCAAAGAGATTCCATGCAAAACAGAGCTGAAAGGTGAAAATATGTTGTAATTGGCTGCAAGAGGTTCTCCACTGGTTGACTTTTGAGTATGAATTCTTTTCTCCCTTCTTCTTAAGACTATCTTCGTAACTTGTACTTTTCACACAGAGATTACTACAGTCTGAACGCACTGTTGCGTTGGAGACCTAAACTATTTCAAGGAGTTAAGCAACACCAGCTCCAATGTCGGTCGTCGTGTCCATCGTCATCATCATCATCGTAGGTAATTCATAGAAATATAGCAACAAACGAAACTACATGGTGAACATTCTCCTCAAGGGAGCAATTTGTTTGCGCGATAACAAACGATTACGAACGAGACAACGTCGATGTTGCACATGGGCGGCACAGCGGCAACAACGTAGACAGTGACGGTGAATGAGAAAGGTAAGCGTGTAGCGTGGACTATTCGTACACCACCTTTTCATGTTCCAGAAAATGTATTATAAGTATATTTTTTTATATTCGAATTCCACTATACATACATACATATGTAGGTATAGGGAGCCGGATAGTAGAGTTCTACCTATAAAAATGTTTCCACACACAAGTTTCGCATTATCATTACTCGGTATCTTCACCGGAATCAACGTGGAGAATACAAACTGAAAATCCAAAGCGGAAGTAGGCATGAGAAAACAATAAAACAAATTTCACAAACAAAAAAAGCAAAACAAAAAAAAAACTAATGCGCATCTATTTGCGTTCCCAATTCCGTTTTTGTGTGAACATTTCCAGAGTGAGTTTTTAGATTTTGATTTTCAAGTGCAAAATTCTCGTATCTGTGAGTGGTATGGTAGTTTTTTTTTTTTTTTTATCAAACGAAATGACAGAAATAAATTCTAAAATCTAAAATCTAAAATCTAAAATCCCCGCAGCTCAGTTGGTACAGTCATCGGTTGGTTTCACAGAACCTTATCAACAATTTGGACATGTCATTATAAAATTGTATGTAATAAAACAATATTAATTAGAAATGATTGTGGAATAGGTTTAAGTTCTTCAAGAAGATGTTTAGTTGTACAGTACTTAGAGCAGCATATTTTCCATGATATACTCTTATGTAGGACTGATATCTAATTGATGGTGGGTATTTCCTTATGAGTATATAATTTTTGCCCATTGAATATGATGTGTACATTGGTAATACCAGATAGCGATTTCCCAAAGAATAATATTCATATGTATATGTAGTACATCCTCCCTCTTTTTAAGGTTAAAGAGGTTGCATAACATTGGCAGGTCGGTTCGATGCGAAATTAAATGAAGTTTCTCATTTTAAATATGTATCTAGTCAAGTCATAAATACTGTTACACAGACAAATCAGCGCCAAATGAAAACAAATTAATCCTTAAAATTTTCATTTTTGTTTTTATTGGGTTATTGGATTTGTAGCCATTTTAGAACAACTTATTCGAAATGACTTCCATTTGCCTTCCAGCACGACTTAAGACGATGTGGCCACTCATCGATTGCGAGACGCACTTCATGCATGGGAAAATTGTCCACTGCACGGACAAGGGCTCGCTTCAACGACTCAATATTTGAGTATCGAGTAGAGCAAGCCATGCCCTCTAATACGGACCAAAACTTGTAATCCAACGGATTGAGGTCTGGACTACCAGCTGGAACGTTGTTTTTGAGCCACAGTTGAGTCGTTTTTGCTTTGTGAGCTGGGGCAGAGTCTTGCTGGAAAGTCCAGATCTTTGACGTTCCCGTACTCCATCAGTATCCTCAAACAACTTCACAGCACGAGACACAAAATTGCGAGTGATTCCAAGCGGTCACAACGTCCTAAAGATATCGCCTTTTTCCATGTTGCATTTAAGTAGGCCAACTACAACAATACGATTTTTCGATGTCGCCCCATTCCATGATTGTAAGCAATTAATGTCAAAAACTTTTTACGTCACAATGAAGCATAAATATCAACTGTCAAATCGCAATCAATACGAAATGGATGCGCCCAGTGTTGCATTCGTAATGAGTGAGTTCAGTTGTGTACCAGTATTTAGACTTGACTAGGTTTAGTATAGTGTTTAAAATGTGGAAAGAATAACGATTGCGGAAATACGAGAAATGGAATTAGAATTCAACATACTATCGACCAGTCTATGTTGCGATAAATGTGTTTCAAATCAGCCCGAATGCTTATGTTCGCGCCATAATTTGGCGTCACCTTCTCCCATCTTTGAACCAAGTGCCTTCTTATCGAGATTATTTAGGGTCATCCATTTTGTTGTACAAAAAGTAAATTTAAATAAAACACATTTATGAATAAGATTTGAAACAAATTTTTATTTTAATATATTGTTTAGAAATTGCCATTATGAATGGGAACATAACATCATTGAAATGTACTTCACGGGAGTTCTTGCAGTAATTGATTCCGACAAGGTAATTTTCGATGATTTTTCGACACACATCGGGCAATAACTCGGCCATAACTTGACGAATATTCGTTTTTAAATCAGTTTGCGGATTGTGTGCATAAACACGATCACGATCAGTCACCCTCCCTGCGATTTAGGTTTTAACCACAGTCACCACAAGGGGGCCTACCTCAACAAGTTAGGACCGAAGTCCGGGGGGCTCCTACCTCCACCGTTCCGTGTTTTAAGTTCTTGTATGGACTGCTGGTGGTCTTGCCACTCAACCAAACCTATGACCGGCAGCTTGTTACTGGACAAATCATAGCAACCATCAGAGGGAAAAGGTCTGATGATGTTTATGATAAGTCCAGTATTTACTCTACCCCCGTTTATTAGACATGCATAGCTCTACAAAAAGAAATCCAACGGCGACAAATCACATTATCTTGATGCCCAGTTTACATCACCGAATTCTGAAATAACTCGGTCAGGAAATTTGCCAAAACGGGTCGTGTTTCGTGCATCGATTCGGCACCGTCTTTTTGAAACCGCATGCCTGCCATATACATATCTTCGATTTGAGGCCAAAAAAATCCGTTAGCATTTGGCTATATCAATGAGAATTGATGGTTACGGTGAATCATTTTCGAAGAAGTATGGACCAATGACACCACCAGGCCAAATTGCACACCATACAGTGACTTTTTTGTGGTTAAAATGGTCTTTCGAAAATTACATGTTGATTGTCTTTCCCCATATGTGACAATTTTGTTTTTTAACGTAACGTATCCACCGAGAGAAAAATGAGCCCCATCGCTGGAAAATTGTTGTGTAAAAATTGATCATCAAAACGCTATTGTTCAAGTATTCAATCACCATATGTTGTACCCATTCCGGTCAGCTGGCTTCAATTCTTGAGGGAGTTGCACTTTATTAGGGTATACAGATGCAAATCTAAATGCAAAATACGTCATAATGTGCCGTAAGACAACAACAGCTGCGCTCGGCGTGAAATCAATAGATTTTGATCTACTTCAACATTTTCACTTATGACAGTCATATTTTCTGCAGATTTCGCATTTGCATTTCGACGTTGGATAGCTTCGAATTTTTTTAACAGTTTTGTTCGCTTCGCTCAGGTGGAATATTATGTCAACCATTATCTGCTCGCAATGCGCGAAACTTACCGAGAACAAAATCCTTATTTTTGTAATAAGTTTTCACAATTTTAAGACGTTCAGCGATTATTAAATGATCCATATTGTAAAATGACAAACCTTAAACTAAACATAATACATGCAGTCTCGGATGACAGGTTCGGTGAACCGCGAACTTGATGACCCTACATACGAGGGCGGGTCAATAAGTCCGTGACTTTTTGAATTTCTGACCTCTTTACTGAAACAGCAACACTGCTCCTGTCAACAGGCATCTGTCAGTTGACTCCTGTCAAAATTTAAACTTGCTGCGTCAGTTAGTTTGTGTTTGACAGCTAGTTTTATCAGACTACTCACTAATTTGAGGAGAAAATGGAAAAAAGTGAATTTCGTGGGCTTATTAAGCATTATTTCTTGCGAAAAAAAACCATTACCGAGACCAAGGCTAAGCTTGATAAATACTTTGGGGACTCTGCACCATCGATTTCAATGGTAAAAAAGTGATTTACTGAATTTCGTTGTGGCCGTACAAGCACTGAAGATGCCGAACGTCCTGGTCGCCCACTTGAGGTCTCTACACCCGAAACAATCGAAAAAATTCACGATATGGTCTTGGCCGACCGAAGATTGAAAGTGCGAGAGATTGTGGAAGCCGTAGGGATCTCGCATGGCTCAGTGGTTTCAATTTTGAATGATCACTTGGGCATGAGAAAGCTTTCCGCAAGATGGGTGCCGCGTTTGCTCACAGTCGACCACAAACGCAATCGTGTAACAACTTCACAGGAAGGTTTGGCGTTGTTTAATCACAATATGGAGGAGTTTTTGCGCCGTTTTGTAACCGTGGACGAAACATGGATCCATCACAACACACCAGAGAACAAACAACAGTCAAAACAGTGGGTTTCTAAGGGTGAATCGGCGCCAAAGAAGGCCAAGGTGGGTTTGTCAGCCAATAAAGTTATGGCGACTGTTTTTTGGGATGCACGCGGGATAATCCACATTGACTACCTTCAAAAGGGAAGAACAATCAATGGGGAATATTATGCCAACTTATTGGACCGATTCAATGACGATTTGAAAAAAAAACGACCTCATTTGGCCAAGAAAAAAGTTCTTTTCCACCAAGACAATGCAAGGGTGCACACATGTGCAGTTGCCATGGCAAAAATCCATGAATTGGGCTATGAATTGCTCCCTCATCCACCCTATTCTCCAGATTTGGCTCCGAGCGACTACTTCTTGTTCCCAAACCTGAAGAAATGGCTTGGTGGAAAAAGATTTGACTCAAATGATGAAGTTATCTCGCAAACAAAGGCCTATTTTGAGGACCTCGACAAATCCTTTTTTTTGGAAGGGATAAAAAAATTGGAGAAGCGTTGAACAAAGTGTATAGAGCTCAAGGGAGACTACGTTGAAAAATAAAATTATTTTTTTATCAAAAAATCTGTGTTTTAATTCAAAAGTCACGGACTTATTGACCCGCCCTCGTATATGTAGTCGGCAGTCTTCCTTCTTCCATCTCCAGTACTTTTAGAATAAAATCTGCGTGCACCCTATGGCTGGAAGTAGAAGTGGAGAAACTTTAGTTTTTAAATGCATCATAAATGTTAGTTCCGTGTAGAAAACGAAAGTCAAAAGATTCGCTTCAGGAAGTGTTTAAGTAATTTTTCTACTTCCTCCAAACAGCAATGACAAGAAATTTGGGCCTCGTACGGAAGTATAGCGGACGCTGCTGCACGAAATAGTTTGTGTTTTGATGAATATTTGATATGAAATAACTCTGTTAGCTGCTAGGACCACTTTTAACTACGCGAGTATTTCCCACTGCCAATTTTGAAAACCATCATCGTCGGATTCCATTGTTTTCTCGTACAATAGTTTTTAAGACGATTTATGATAGACTGCATCTCTTCTACTGTCTCCGAAAGAAACATACTGTCGTCTGGTATTTTTAGTACTGGTATCCGCACACCACCAAGCTCAAATCCCCCTCCTACTTCTTCTACAATATCCTTTATAAAAAAATGAAGACGTGTTTAAAGTGCATGCTTGCTTTACTCATATTTGCGTTCTATATATAGGTAGTATCTCCATTCCGTACGCCCCGGTGTTCTATAACAACGCTTTAAGCACATTAATATCTTATCTACCGCTTTACGCACTATAAAATCAAAGGCTGCGCGAAAGTCATCAAAGACAACATACAGCTTTTTGTGGTTTTGTTTAAACATTTCCGCAATGCTGATCCATTGTTGAATAATGCTTTCTGAAACCCCGCTTGGTATTAGTTTAAGATCCTGTTGTCTGCTAATTTCACTGAATAATTTCGCCGAAATATTCAGAAAATAAATAGCTCTCTAGTTAGCTGGATTATTTAACTCGCCTTTAAAGCTTCCTGTAGCGCTGGCTGTGTCGCAAATTGTATATTGCAAAATTTGAAAGGAATCTGATCAACAGCTGGAGCTTTCCTTACTTAAGATGCATCGACTATTTTTGAAAATTGTAAAAATGGCATCTGCCATATGTGCTCATCAGTGAGGATTGGTGTATCTGAATGATGATCTGAGTTCTGCGGCTTCTTCTTACTGTTGGTGACATGGCCCTTAACCAATGATACACAGTTCAGAGCTGCCTATACCGAGTTGGTTGAAGTTCTTTTCTACTTTTGTGCATAACCTAAGGCGAGGTCTTCCTCTGCAGCATTTTCCTATTAAAAATCGAAGATTTTGGCAATTATGATTCTTGACATCGCTCTGTATAGTTTATCTTTATGGATGATGTCATATGCGGCTTTGAATTCGATATGGAGGTGATGTGTATCGATTTTGGGTTTACCAGGACTTGCGGTAAAGTGAAAATTTGATATACGGCGGATTTTTTTCGATGACCCAAATGTTGAAGATGAGTTAATCTATGCTCCATATCCAACCATCACTTGTTTATTTTAACAGCTCGGCAGTTAAGACATTGGTTTCAGGAGCTTTATTGGACTTGAGCTTGCGAATTGGTGTCCTGGTATCATCTTGCTCGGAAGTATTGTCTGTCTCTGTCGAAGTCGAATGGTTAATTCTGCCTGATGGTGGAATAATGTTCACCAGCACCATTTAATAGTCTGCATAAATAATCTTTTCAGATTCTCAGCAACGAATGTTCTCAACTATGAGGTCTCCTTCTTCATCCTTGCAGATTTCTTTTCGGGTTTACAACTTTGTTTTATTGTTTTGGGAGAATTTCCGTATTTCGGCATCTTTCTAAGGCCTCGATCGACGACTTTTCGTGCTCATTGTTTTTTTTTTTTTTTTTAAGGAGCCTTTGTTCATCCCGATGGCGATGGAGCGATAGTTAGCTCATTGGACTATCACGCAGAGAGTCTGGGTTCGATTCCTGGCTGGGTCACCAATAGCAAACTTCCGAAAGTAAAATTACCTACGAAAAAGCTTCTAAGGAGTGCCGTTCGGACTCGGCGATAAACCGTAGGCCCCGTTCAGATGTGACAAAAATGAGAACATGAGCAACACAAATGAGTGTCAAGAAGCTAGTCCATGCCCCATACCGGGCTGCCAGCGCCACAGTATATTCGTCATCGCACCAGACTTTTTTTTTTGTTATGCCAGTAATGCCACTGACCCAGTATCTGAGATCTCAAAATTGAAAACTCACGAAAAAATCGTTCCGCATTCGTTCCTTGGCTACAGCAAGGTAATGGTCCGATGTTACCTACTCGAAACGTTCAGACAACCAAAACACTGGAAGAGTGAACGGCGTTTTGCTCGTGTTTTTTTCTTATGATTGGCATCTGAATTTTTCGACTTCATTCGGGTTTTGCTGGCGCCGTGCTCTTCTTCCTTCATCTCTTGTTTTAGTCATTTGAGCTCGGAATTTTTTGACGCTTTTGACCAGGTTTCTGGACAGAAAGAACAGCATTTGCTGTGATTCCTTGGATTTCTAGTTGGTCATGCCGTTCACTCTTTGCTTTTTGGGGTATTATCGCTTATCTGTACACCGTCTATTGGCTCCGGTTTCCTCTTCAGATGTTAAGCGGCTTTTTTGGAACATTATTTTTTTCTATTGCTTTTGATGTGTTTCAACTGTCCCGTAGTTTGATGATATTACATTGCCGAATGTCTAGAGCTAACCTGTATATTTTTATTATGTACAACATTATCCTTACCAATTGGTAATTTGTACCTTTATACCGTGGAATAAGAAATCTTTCCCTCCACTGGCTAGACATCCAATTGCCTTTCATTATTTCTTAAAATGAAACATTTCCAATTATCGTCCGTACTTTAAAAGGTATCTGATGAGACCCGATCTCATGCCCGTCATTCATTCTTTTTTACTTCGTTAAATTGAGCTTCTGTAAAAAGTCTGCTATTTTGTTCGTACCTGCCTGTATCTCGACGATACATATGAATTGTTATGGAGCCATCTAGTGATGACCCAATTTAACGTATTTTAAAATTATAAGAACTGTAAACAAAGGTGGATTAAAATCCATAGAACTTCTTCCATTAATGAGATTAGATGAGAAGAAGAAGATTATCTGACTTTGTGAGCTACGCTACTCCTTTTTTCCTTTGAAATTGTGCATTTTCCATTTACTATGAATGTGCACCAATACATCAGAGTAAAGAGGATTTCGAAAATACAACTACAAATTACAAATTTTATTGAAAATAAAATCGAAAGAGAAGCAAAATCCCAGAGGATGCGTACTTTATTTTTTGAAGCAGACTTACCTATACATAATAGCTTCGGCATACCTTTTCAAGTCCTGCATGGTATCAAATCGCAAAGTTTTCTATAAAGCTTATTATTATCCCAATAAAAGACAAAGGAGGGCTGACCGACTTTTTCATTTTTTAACGTTCAACATTTATCTTCATGAAAAAGAGAAACGAAGAAAGATATTCAGGCTTGGGAATAAGAAGGGGAAGGCACTATTGATTTCGTCGTAGTCAAAATTTTGCCGCGGTAGTCACTGTGTAGAATACATAAAACAAACGAAAGTGTTTGATTAAATCCATCTTAGACCGTCTTTCTGCGCCATAAAAACGATTAGCAAAATGCTCCATCTTGACATGACTTCACTGTTCCCCACCATCAGCAGCAAGAAACAAATCAATTAGTATAATTAAACTTTATTAAAGAAGAATTAATTTACCTAATTCATTTGTACAGCATGAAACCGAATAGTTAAACAATTAACTAGTCCCTTACTCATGGACATACTCGTAATAATAGGTGTAGAAATTGAAACTGCTACGATTATATATCGTTAATCACACACTGTGTTTGTGGTGATTCCGCGAATCGTTGACAAATCCTATTCCGTTTGTCTGTCTCATTTTGGGATTTCGTTTTTTTTTTTTTTTTTTTATAGAGAAAAGAAGGTTAGTAAGTAAAAACAATTTGTTGCGTCATTGCACTTTCTCCTTAATCCGAATCTAAATCCACAAACAAACCGAATCCAACCGCATCAATTCCACTGAACTGAACCCAGTAGTTATGTAGTTACAACAAAAATCTAATTAGAGACATATTTTCTTAGAATTGTATACTCGAGGCAAACAAGTCGGCGGTCCCCTCTTAGGATATTTGATCCTGCCCCAATTCAGAAAGGGAGAGTGCCGGAATTTTAAGGCGAGGGCGTACAACATTTATGTAGTACGTTACGTTGGCATTGACAAAATAAATTCAATCCCAATTGCGTAATGAGGCTTAGCGTGTAAATTTCACTTAAATTGAATTGGTATTAAAATTTTTGTCGGTGTAACGACACAGATAACAATGTAAATAGTGCTCAAGTACCGCCAGGGTATTGACACTTAAAAAGGCTATCGAATTTCCCATCGCCATATTATTGAGGCAAACTCTAAAGGGGGAACCGATTTTGCTGGATTGAGAAGGAAGAAATTCATGAAACTTGGCCCCATGGCGGGCGGTGCGCCAAAGCACCACAATTAATCATTATATTGGTGGAAGTGTTACGGATGGATTGAATAGGATAGGGTGATGTGGTGTATTGGTGGTGCTGGTGGTATACTCATATATTTGCCAAAATGGAAAGAGAAAAGGTTTCCCTTGGCGGCTTGAAGACTTTCAAGAAATCATGAATCATCATCGTAAATGGAATGAAATGTACGAGTAATATGCTTCCGATTTAGTCGTAAAAATGCCGACGTAACGGTCCGGGAATGAATAAGTTATTTACTTATTCTTGCTGCATCACATTCGGTCGGGGGAAATCAAACACCCAAATCCGAGTATATGGATAGGGAAGTGGAAATGGATGTCATCGCTGACTGATGGTACTAGTGGAGCACGTGGTGGGAAATTGAAGTTTGTTTGCATGAGCTTCTACTTTGAGTGTATAGATAGATGGCCTTTAGAGTAGATGTATGGAGTTCATGGATATCCAAATAGAACCTTGAAAAATGTTTTTTTTTTCCCTCCCAGTGTTTCTCTCTCTCTCTTACCTCTCTATTTATGTTGGTGTTTCTGTTTTTATTGGCGTCACATGGATATTAATGAGCGCCAGGTTGTGAAGTCTCATACGAGTGCCATCATAATAAGTTTGGTGATGAAAATTATTTCTTAGAATGACGGCTTTGTGAGTGTAGAAATGTTTATAAATAACTTGTGCCTAATTGAAAATCGGAAAAGTCTAGAGAATGCAGTCTTTACAATTATTTCCGTTCCCATTGAAGAGGATATTGGTAGCTTGAAACGGCTGTGGTTAATGATTTTGTTTTTTCCCAGTCAGAACAGAGCACTCTCAATCAGAAAACTAGTCCACTGTACTCGTTGGAAGTTCCTTTATATGATATGTGCTGTTCAGTGATAAAGTATCTACAGCACCAGCACTCACCACCTCAGCATCGATAATCCCCAACCTGAGGTAGTACAGATTCGCAGCATATTTTATCACGTAAGCCTAGTACACTTTAGTCCTAGTCCTCAGCCTGTATACTTTCCCACTAAGAGACACAAGTAAAGCTGCTGACTTGTGTTATTGAAATTGAAAACAAAATGAAAACCAACTGTCAATCGAAGCCCCAACCTAGCACGCAGACAGACCTAACGTAGATTCGGGTCCTAAGAAAGTCTCCTCTAAACCTTGCTCACACCATTGCCGGAGTCTAGATAAAACTGAGTAATTTTAGCCTCCAACTGCGTTCAGTGATATCATGTATTCTACAACAAGCTTTTAAGTTGTAAAAATGTTCAGCAACGCTCTAAGCGCAGTTAAGCTATTTCTACAGATACAAATACATCGGCCTTCCACCGATTCCTCACAATATAGTTCGTTACCATCAGGATTGCGTATATCGTCGTTTGGAAGACAGACGAAAATTTTCCTAATAGGGAGTGAAATCTAACGTTGTAGTCTTTACACCTTTTACCTTTTCGTAATAGCTTGATGTGTAAGGAAGATGTGTAGTTGACTTACTATGAAAATGTCCCCATTTAATTTTCGATGCCACCCATGGAGCAAAACAACCACTGAGCCCAAACATCTTCCTTTTCTCTTGTTCAATTTTCCAAAAAACTTTACACATGCTTAAGTAATATAAGTGTATTGATTCCCACTTGAGTTTTAAGCAGCTACGTCCTCCGCATAAGCATCAGAACTATTGAAAGCAGTGAGTCGGAGATAGCACGCGGCTTTCCAGGAAACCCCTGTTTTCTTCTCCCATTACATATTGGCGCAATCAGTGTCCTACTTGCCAGCATTCGTCTAAGCTCTACTCTGATCTCGTCTATGTCTGGCCGAGTAACATAAGCCGTTCAAAGTTGCGTTGTTGAAGCACCCTCAATATGTCGATGAAAATCATCAGCGCGTTTTCCATCTTGTCGAGTGGGCTTTCTATTCTGCACACCAGGTTTTGAAACGCACTCTCGAAGACAGTCTGCATTGGCAAGCGTTGATCTCTTATATTCTCTTCATGCTCCATGTTGCAGGTAAGTAGTGAAGATTCTCTTTAGACTTACAAAAAGATAATTTATATCTTTGGGTGTATGCCATCAACTTGAAACCATCGATGATATGAGCAACATGTTTAAAGGTCCGTCCGTCATCACAAACCGATAAGATAAACAAGCTACTCCGTGTTATGTTTTTCAGCTCATTAGCAGCTTCGTAAATGGGAGCTGATTGCTAGCAGGCTCTGAAAAGGTGACCTGCGAAGTGAGCCTCAAGGATGAGACATAGAGTTTCTGCTTTCGACGCAGTGTATAGATGCCATCAGATTTTTTGAGCGGTCCCAGTTTGGGTGATTCTCTCCAGTTTATGCACTTAGCCTTTTTATAGAGCTGTACACGTGAATTTCCTGTCTCGCGGCGTTCTTGTGTTATGCCGAAATATACATACCCTACCCACTACTATTACTATGGCGGTTAAAACCAGGGTGGGCGTGAACCTCTATCGACAGACTTCTTCAGATCAGAGAGCATCTTTCTTTAGTTAAACACCCCAAGTTAAAATGGATTCTTTTCCACTCGTGTGCCATCTAAGAAGAAGGCCGCATTTACTGCCCATTTCTCTTTAGCGTTAGCTTAAAAATTCTTTAGCTGATGTTGAAAAATCGTTTTTGTCGTCTAGTTTTAAGCCATTTCTTTAAATATAAGATTTCGGAGAATATAATATAAAAAAATCGCTCTTGCTGATTTTTATCAAAGTGCCATGTTAAGCACACTGTTTCTTCTGTAGTTGATAGAGTTCAGTGATTTTGTAGTTGATGAAGTTCAGATAGTCTTTTGGTTTTTTACTTATGCCGTAAAAGTGGCAAGGTAATATACTTGTACATGTTCATCGTCTCGTAAAAGCTTCGTTGTCTTCGTTTCTTATTTCAAATATGTATACTGTCCTGTGCTATTCCCATAGTCATGAAAGATTTTTTGACATTATAGTGTCCAGTTAAATATCCGGTTACGGTTTGTTTTTGAATTCTGAGTGGTTGCAGAAGTTATTTTGTTCTTCTAAGGGAAGGAGTTGATAGGTTGAGTAAGAAGATATTCGTCTGCCTGTTTTCATTCGGTAATAGAGAGCAGTATCTCTCTGATGCACATTCAGAAGAATATTTTTGTCTGCTCTTTCCTTGCCATCATAGTAACTGTCCACTGATTATTTATGCTGACTATGGAAAAGAGATTTATAGCGAGTAGGGCTGCCAAATAGAATATATAATGATTTTCATTTTTCATAGATGTGTGCAGAACGCAGATGCAGACGAAAGCTCCACACATTGTCTATTCCATTTGAAACAGTGTGGTACTTTGTGTTTATTAACTTGTCTTGTATCAAAGCACACAGCTACATCGTCGAGTTTATTAGCATAAACAGATGCTAAAGACTTATCCCCTAGTACTAGCTGATAATGTCTTTGATATAGACAGCTTACACTAAATATAGGGATCTGAATCGTTGATTCCAGACAATAATGATTCTTTAATGAATTACTTTATTTTATACTTTTCTATGCTCTCAAAGCAAGTCACGTTAGCTTATTAATTATTATTTTTAATAAATCGCATAAGTATAAATAAAACAAAGTAGAAAAAATGAAATAGAACCAACTTTGTATCTATTACCTTTTTTCTGGGACAAGTTCATAAACAAACCTTTCTCCTGCTGAGCAGCAAAGCCGTTAAATTTTATTGTAGTCTCTTTATATGCGGATTTAAAAAGGATTTAATGTTTAAAAGTTAATAAGCATCATTAAAAGAATATAGTATGTGTTTGAGTTCAGAAAATAAAAATAAAAACAAAATTATTGAATGACTCTACTTATGGAAAAACCATTACCTACCGGAATCAGGCTAAAAAAAAATATCAATTAAAACAGACGTTGATACAAATTAATTAAAATTAGTAGAAGAAAGACGAATCTAAAGGCTAACCGCATTATTTACTTCACTTTAGTTGATGGTAGTGTAAAGCAATAATAAGTTTCCAATTTATACATACATATATATGGGAAACTCTTGCTATTTTTCCCATGAGACGTTTAATTACGCTTTTATTATTCGTATTTTTTTTAAGACTCGTTATCAACGATTTAGTGTGGAAGCAATACGTGTCACTTCGTTGCACCATTTGTTGTATTGGGTGGAGGCAGTGGTATTTTTAATCGTCGCTTGAATAAGATTCCACTTGAAGAGATCAGATTTTTTTGTTTTAAAGGAATGCAAATTCTTTAAGCCATCATTATGAAAAAAACCAAGAAATTGAAATTTTATAAACTTAAAGCGTTAATTTAAATGGATAAGAAATGTGATTCCAACAAGCCCTGGTTGCACTGCATTTTTAAAGTCATTCAAACTTTTCAGAAACAAGGACTATAGTAAGCCATAATTTATATAAGGGCTTATGGCATCTAAGACAATAAGCCACTTATGCCAGTGTCAAAAATTAGATCGCAGCATCCTAGCGCATCTAAAACCCTCTCAACTTCTTCATCGAATGCGAAGCGCTTCTCAAAAATAAATTTCTTCAAGTTTGGGAACAAATGAAAGTCTGAGGGTGACAAATCAGGAGAATATCCCAATTCCCGCAGTTTTCCCATCGCCAACACACCCTTGTGTACAGGTGCATTATCCTAGTGAAATATAAATGTTTTCTTCTTCAAGCCAGGCCTCTTCTCGCCAATATGCAGCTGGTCAAAAAGGTTGGAGTATTATTCGCCTGTAATTGTTGGCAATTCAAAAAAAAACCCTTTCGCATCCCAAAACACGCTAGCCATGATCTTTCCGGCAGATGCGTTTGACTTCGTTTTGTTTTGCCCCGAAGAACCACCGGCTTCCACCCATGTCTCATGCATAGAGAGAAATCGCCACACAAAATCGGTCGTATCCATATTGAATCGGTCCAAAGATTGCTGCGAAAATCGTTCGCGTATTTGCATTTGATCGGTATTCAGCAACTGCGGCACCCATCTTTCGCAGAGCTTTCACATCCCTAAGTTTTTGTTTTACCTCCTTTGAACCATACAGTCATGAACTTGCTATAATAATAAAAGGCAATTTGGTTAAAGCATCGCGTAGCAATTGATGATAATGAAATGTTCCGGTGCCTGATCGATTATTCCCAAAACACGGTGGTCAAATCTTTCTGCCTTAAACGACGCCTTTATTAGACAATTCATCCGTACATCAACTCGCTTTCTAGCAACATCTTCTCAGCTTACTTAGACCTAGTAGCTTTATTCCCTTGCAAAAAACCGATCGAGAACAAATGGGGCCTTCAACCTCGTATAACCCATTGGCTATATCTCGGTTATAAGACCGATACTCACCTACGGTTGTTTTGTGGGCGGTCTTTGACAAAGCAGTAAACTGCATGAAGCTAAGTAAAGTCCAAAGAAGAGCAAACCTGGGCATAAGCGGAACCCTACTACTCACTCCGCTGCTCTGGACGTTCTATTTTACTTGACACCCACCTACATTTATAGCAGACAAGTAGCCGCCAACGCAGCAACTCGCCTTAAAGCGACTTCAAAGTGGACAAATAAACATTTTGGCCACGCAAATATTCTGAACATCGACTACACCATACCAAAACAATGGTTTGACAAGAGCTTCCACGTAAGCACTCCCTCCAGATCCTTGTGAAAGGAAAATGACTTCTTGGATGACAACTTATTCCACTTCTACACCGACGGTTCAAAGACCATCAGTGGGGTTGTTTGTGTTTTTTTGCCGATCAACCACTGTATCGTGTTCCAGGTGGAAATTCTGGCAATTATGGAAGCCCTCCCCTGGCTAAGGAAAAATGTAATATCTGCAACCGATTTCCGTATCTTTTCCGATAGTCAGGCCGCTATCAAATCCCTAGAATCATGTTCTCTAAATTCAAAAACAGTAATGCACTGCCGATCATCTCTAATGGAGATGGCGGAGCAGTTTAATATTCACCTTTATTGCATGCTGAGACATAGGACCGGCAAAAAGGGTTGTCATGTTTACTAACGATTTTTGCAGAAGAACTAGGAGGATCACAGATCCACGTGGTATCACAATGGGCCAATCTGCCTTAGTGGGTTGGTTTTATTTTTCCAACAGACCCTTTAACCTAACCTTGCCTAGGTCTAGTAAGTATTTTTTTTCAATCGTAAAGGTCCATTTGGAGTATGCTTCCACACGTTGACAACTAACGTGACCGCAAGTCACTGATAAATAATTATTTCCCTTATCTCTACTCAGATGTCAACCCTTATAGATTTACTCTGGGCCTTAAGCTAATGTGGTAACCCTCTCTTCAATGCCAATCTATAGAGTTCTTCTTAATATAGCAATTAGATTTATGTATATGCATTCGAAATTACTATGTGTGAAAATAATATCACACGTCATGAAAATACTATGTTACAGGTAGCATGTGCATTTCCATTTCCATCATTGAAACTTCATACGGCTCCTGATTTTCATCCACAACGATCGTCTGACTACGATTTCAACGTTAAACATTTGAATCATTCACTTTGAGGGAAACTCAGTAGTAATGGGTGAATTGGTTCAAAATTCTTAGAATTGCAACACAAACAAGATTAACCTGAATGAATGTATTGTTGTTGAACATAAATCTCTAAAGAAATTAAATACGCATCCGTTTCCGTTTGTGTTTGCTTAATAAAACAAAAGTTTTTGTGCAAGAAGTCTCACACCCTGTCTTCCAATATCCCCACAGCCTCAGCTATCTCCTCACTTCACTTGCATATCGTCCAACCCGATATCCTGCACTTTTTAGATGGTTTCGGGTGCGGTGACCCCTTACATGGGTCATCTTCGAGGGACGTGCAACCACGTTTGAATTCAGTTGCCCAGTTTTTAACGGTTGACGTAGAAGGGGCAGAGTCCTCGTAAGTTTTTATGAACTTTGGATGAATCTGCTGAACGTTTCACCTTGCCCTCGTATACCATTGGAAGGCAAAGTAAATGCGGATATTTATCTGGCTATAAAAAATCAAGCAGTTCTGGATGGAGAACTGCAGAGGGCTCATAGGTAGAGATTTTGTCTTCCAATAAGACAATGTGCCCGTTCCTAATGTCAAAAATTTTCTAAAATATATGCGGTTTTCCAATTCATGGTCGGGATTTCACATTCCTGTTTCAATCACATACTTAAAACCGAACTGTTGTCTTAAAAATTACTTTGTCAGAATGAAGTCATAGAGGAACTCAAGAGGAGTTCAAGATCTAAGAGAATTAAAGAAATCCATAATAATCCCAAATCCTGATTGGGAAATTATTACACCAGAACAATCTTAACAACTTGTGCTTTTTCAAGCCCGATTGTAAAAAAATGTCTTATCGAAAAAAAAACTTACTTCTTACTTCTGCGCACCATTGGATGTCTACTTATACTATAGAAAAGGAAAAATAAAGTTTGTTTTCTATATATAGATATACTATGGTTTTAATAACTCATTTTATATTGTTTTACATTCTTGCAAATAAATTTGCGGAAAAGTTCTGTAGTGGGAAGATTTTTTATGTCAAATTTATTTAAAGTACATGGACATTTATTTTTGCAACATACTGTATGTACGTTTCCTATTTTTCTTTTATTACTTTTGACGTATTTGCAATGGTCGCGATTGCAATGCGTATCATTATCAATTTAATTTTATGTGTTATTAAAGTGTTCACCACTTTGTGACATGTGAGGGACGATAATACCCAACAACATTGACAAACGTTACTATCTATTTGATTTTCTTTATATAAACAAAAGATTGAGAAATTACTAAAGCAACTTTTTGTTTGTATCTTTCACAGAATGACAATCTACAATAAGTACTCAAAGAACATCTTGGCCAAATTAGCCATTACACCACTTAACTACATTCGTTGACCTCAGCAAAAAGACGAACGAATGGGCCAAAAGAAAATGCAAAAACCTCAATTACAGTTGGAATAAGATAAAAGCAAAAAAAGGAAAATAAGAACATATATCATATATAAACCAAAAAAGAAACCAAACATATACAGTTAGAGACGGACGGACAAATAGATACACTCAACGAAATGGCAACTATTCCCCCCGGAATAAGAGTTGTTCGCGGTCCAAATTGGATATGGCAAAATCAAGGTAACAACTGTTTAATACAAATCTACATTCGACCGTTCTCATGTTTTCATATTTTGATTTTTGCAGGCAATTAAAACTTATGCAATTCATTTGGTCTTCCTCTCAGATACTCTCGCTTATTATATGTGATGTACTCATACAAATCGTATCTTGGGCTATGTCACTGTATCTGTGTTTTGTTCTTCCTCTCTTTTACTTATAATTAAGTGTCGAAGTACGATTTGTATAAGCCGCTTAAACTCGTGCATACTTGTACCTTTGCGCCGATGAACATATTAGAATTTCGAAGAATCTAAAAATAAAATCGATTTCTGTTTCGGATTTGTTCAAAAAATGTGGGGTAAATTGTTTTCTGTTTGAGAAAATAACTTCTCTCTGTCGTTGCCGATTTTTTTAAAGCCCTCTTCGTCTCATGAATGGGAAATGTATTTTTTGTTTTTCTTTATGAGAGCTATTTTTGGAAATTGATGTTTTTTCTTAAAAAAAAAAAAAAAAACAAAAAAAAAACTATTTTTATTCTTTCCACACGAATAAAAAAGATTTATGTATTTACACATAGTAGCAGTTGAAGAAGAAAAGAAACCAGGCAACCGGCAACGGAAAAGGTGACTTCCTTCCTTAGTTGCCTTGGGACCTGCATCCTGCGTATGAAGCGCATATGGTTGAAATCAACGGGAAACGATACATGGGTAGGCTTATAGTGGGAGATAAAAATAACACACTATTGACACCTTCCTTCGTTGGTAAATTTCCCTGGTATCCCTTAGGACAGCGTTGTTGCGTTTTTCTTGTTGTTGTAATTTAAAAAAATAGTTAGCAAGCTTACACCATTTTAATTCGCCTTTTAATATTCGGTCTTTTGCTTAAGAAATTTTATTTATTAAATTAATTCGTAAGGTTTTATTAGATTGGTGTATCTACTTTTTGCGAAAGTCTTTGAGTCAGAAGGATCTACGAGTATCATAACTCAACATTTCCTAGCGTGTGCTTATTAAGCTCTTTCATACTATGAAGGGCGTTCCGTCAAATAATAAAGTATTTTTCAATAGGGACACAACAAATTTGTGTTCTAATACAAACGCATGATTTACATTTTTATCATGATGAAGTTTTCGAACGAGCAACCTTGGTGGTCGCAACTTTGAGAGCGCTTACTTCAATTTTCGGTTGTAATAACTGGCCCATCAGACAGGCTATGCGTGCATAATATTTATTTACTATTGAATGTTTCTGTGCCAATGAGACAACACAACAGTCGAATGACCGAAAATATCGCAGTCGTAAGCGCTTTCGTTCAAAATAAGCAAAATCAGTCAATTCAACGCCATTCACTGCAATACGAAAACTTTCAATCCCGTATTGTGGTGCATTCCGCGTAAAGATCTTGGCTTGCTTTACAAGATCAAATTAACTCAAGAACTGAAGTCTCTTGACCATTTGAATGGTCGAAACTTCTCCGATTGGGCTCTGCAAACATTTTAAGCAGATTCTGAATTTTATCCAAAAAATCATCCTTAGCAATGAAGATTATTTTTGGCTTAATGGCCTTAGCGATAGGCAAAATATGCGTTATCGAAAGGCAACAACCATAGTGCTTCAAGAGATTCCATTGAAACCACAAAAAGTGATGAAAGTGACGATGAAAATGATCGTCGTATTGCGGGAAATGAAGTTCGCTATCGTGTTTTGTTGAAAGACTTTTTTTGGCCAGAATTAGTTGAACTTGACATTCGTGATATGTGATTCCAACAAATTAGTGCCACATACCATACAGCTGGTAAAATTGATCAATGGAAGGGGAAGTTCGGTAATCGGCTAATCTTGAGAAATGGTCCCGTCGAATGACCACCTCACTATAACCTTAGTGGAACTCAGGAACAATATCTAATGCGAAATTGCCAACATTCCTTTCCAATATGTGTGAAAAGTGATGGAGAATTAGCTCCAAAGAATCGATTGCTACAAACGTTCTTGCATTGGTCATATCAGCGAGATCGAATTCCATACTTGATGTACTACAACTGAAATTAATTTTAGCCAGGTATCTAAATTAGTCTGTTTTATTTAAATTCAAACTTGTTATGTCCGTATTAACAAACCTTTTAATGCTCTTTTTTTATTTTTTTCCGAGAAACATATGTTTTGGCATTCTTTTCTGATTGTGATTCCATCTCGTTTTATTCTGTGTATGCGTTTTTCTAGATTTACCAGTTGGCAGTGATGCCACTTGTCAGAAATTCCAAAATGCTGGCGCCATTGAACTCATCGATAGGAGGATGATCTTGCTGTTTTGTATTTTGAACTTTTTACAATAGTTCGGTGGAACTTAAAACTAAGGAATATACAACTACTCTTGAAAAATCGGAGCATGTGAAAAATTTGAAGGCCGGCCCGTCCGATTGGCAAGTCTCTACACTACCACTTGAGCCATGTCCACGTGTTTGAAAACCAAAGTCATTGCTAAGGTAGGTATCAACAGCTTAGCAGCACCCAACATCTGTCTCCATTGAGCTCGGTTTTGCGCATATACAGATGCGCGCACTTATTTGGGCGAGGTCGCTTGTCACTTAAGTAACTCATGGAAGGTCGAAGTCTATATTTACTGTGTTTTCTCTCTGAATACACTTCAGGCCTAATCGGTAGTAAACGATCGCTGTCCTATCCATCGAATCTGATGAATTATAGCCCTTCTAACAAGGTCAATTCGGCTGTTCGTTGTAATATTTTCTCCGATTTCCGAATGGATCGTGAATTGCTCGGAGACTTTTTCTCCCGAAACAACGAAGGGCGTTACGGGCGCTTTGGATAAATCTTTAAACTTTTTATTCTAAAGAAACAGAAATTGTATGTCCTTGATTTTGTTCCGCTCGATTTCTATGGTTTTATCATTGTTTAATTTTGCAGCAGAGCACGGTTTTGTGCGTTATAGAAGCTATAGTTTTCTGGTGTTAGGTTGTTATTTATACTTTTATTTACCGTTATTTATCAATCACCTATCTCCGCCGCTTCAACTTGCTGAGTTCTTTCCGTATTATTAGTATTTTTTGACATTAAATGCCTTGGTGGTGTCATTACCGACTTATTTTTTGAGCAACGATTCCATTGCCAGCTTCCATTCATAGCGCAAGAGTTTGGAAAGTTTTAAACGATTAAGAAAATAACTAGAATCAAATTGTTGAACAAATAATGTTGTCATACCTGTGAGACAAAAAAATTTCATAAGTGAAGAAAATATTGTGGTTATACAAGGCACAGTAACTAAAGACCCCAATCAATCTATTTGGCACCTTTCTCAATCAAAACGCAATTTATTCTCGTATCCTTGTGAAGGCAAGCCTATCGAAATAGACTTACCAGAGTGTCTAATTATTAAATCCTAGTCATCCACAAAATTGTGGAAATGATTATTGTAAATTACGCAGTCATTCTCGTTCAATATCGTGAGAGCAAAGACATAAGCGGGGTGCAATTATGAAAAAGCAGGCAAAACATATACGTAACAAATCATTTATATACGACCAACAGATAATTTGTAGTTAAGAATGGTGTCTAATGTAACTGCTGTTATGTGAGATTTCAATCTTGTATTGATGCTTTATTCATATAGTTTGGCAAATATAAATTTTAAGAGTATTGCCTTACAATCAATAATAGATTCAATACTATTTATTTGTGCTCTATGGTCGAAGCAAAAAAGTTAAAGTTCACAATATCGATACAAAATATAGATTCGGCTACAGTCCTTATAACACAATATTAGGCCAATGCAGCAAAAGAAGTTTAGACACTAGGATATTTTTTACAATATAGTTAAATGTAATTAATTCAAAAGGAAAAAAGGTTTAATATCGATAAATAAAAAATTTACCTCCTTTGAACCATACAGTCATGAACTTGCTATAATAATAAAAGGCAATTTGGTTAAAGCATCGCGTAGCAATTGATGATAATGAAATGTTCCGGTGCCTGATCGATTATTCCCAAAACACGGTGGTCAAATCTTTCTGCCTTAAACGACGCCTTTATTAGACAATTCATCCGTACATCAACTCGCTTTCTAGCAACATCTTCTCAGCTTACTTAGACCTAGTAGCTTTATTCCCTTGCAAAAAACCGATCGAGAACAAATGGGGCCTTCAACCTCGTATAACCCATTGGCTATATCTCGGTTATAAGACCGATACTCACCTACGGTTGTTTGGTGGACGGTCTTTGACAAAGCAGTAAACTGCATGAAGCTAAGTAAAGTCCAAAGAAGAGCAAATCTGGGCATAAGCGGAACCCTACTACTCACTCCGCTGCTCTGGAAGTTCTATTTTACTTGACACCCCCCTACATTTATAGCAGACAAGTAGCCGCCAACGCAGCAACTCGCCTTAAAGCGACTTCAAAGTGGACAAATAAACATTTTGGCCACGCAAATATTCTGAACATCGACTACACCATACCAAAACAATGGTTTGACAAGAGCTTCCACGTAAGCACTCCCTCCATATCCTTGTGAAAGGAAAATGACTTCTTGGATGACAACTTATTCCACTTCTACACCGACGGTTCAAAGACCATCAGTGGGGTTGTTTGTGTTTTTTTGCCGATCAACCACTGTATCGTGTTCCAGGTGGAAATTCTGGCAATTATGGAAGCCCTCCCCTGGCTAAGGAAAAATGTAATATCTGCAACCGATTTCCGTATATTTTCCGATAGTCAGGCCGCTATCAAATCCCTAGAATCATGTTCTCTAAATTCAAAAACAGTAATGCACTGCCGATCATCTCTAATGGAGATGGCGGAGCAGTTTAATATTCACCTTTATTGCATGCTGAGACATAGGACCGGCAAAAAGGGTTGTCATGTTTACTAACGATTTTTGCAGAAGAACTAGGAGGATCACAGATCCACGTGGTATCACAATGGGGCAATCTGCCTTAGTGGGTTGGTTTTATTTTTCCAACAGACACTTTAACCTAACCTTGCCTAGGTCTAGTAAGTATTTTTTTTCAATCGTAAAGGTCCATTTGGAGTATGCTTCCACACGTTGACAACTAACGTGACCGCAAGTCACTGATAAATAATTATTTCCCTTATCTCTACTCAGATGTCAACCCTTATAAATTTACTCTGGGCCTTAAGCTAATGTGGTAACCCTCTCTTCAATGCCAATCTATAGAGTTCTTCTTAATATAGCAATTAGATTTATGTATATGCATTCGAAATTACTATGTGTGAAAATAATATCACACGTCATGAAAATACTATGTTACAGGTAGCATGTGCATTTCCATTTCCATCATTGAAACTTCATACGGCTCCTGATTTTCATCCACAACGATTGTCTGACTACGATTTCAACGTTAAACATTTGAATCATTCACTTTGAGGGAAACTCAGTAGTAATGGGTGAATTGGTTCAAAATTCTTAGAATTGCAACACAAACAAGATTAACCTGAATGAATGTATTGTTGTTGAACATAAATCTCTAAAGAAATTAAATACGCATCCGTTTCCGTTTGTGTTTGCTTAATAAAACAAAATGAAATTCAAATTCTTATGCATATAGTAGATCGGGTTGATAGCGCAGATTTTTTGAGAGAACCGTTTGTAACACAAAAGATGCTTCATTATGTGAACCGAAAAGGTTTGTTTTATCACATTTGTTTTTGATACTAGCTACCTATTCTGTAGTTGAACCTTCATCAATAAATCCAGTTTGAAAAATTGATTCTATTTATTATTTTCGATCATTTGGTACTAAATCGTTTTAAACATTTTCGTATTTGCTGAGGCTAAGCTTCTTCTAAGATATTTTCTTGTTTTTCTTAGGTAAAAGTGAATAGCTTAAGAACTTCCGAATATACCCATTTAGGGTGAAACAAAAGTCCCCTTCGCTATGTTTAACTATCCAATCATTTAGAAAACTCATAAACTCTTAAAATTCCACCTTCGAAATCGGTGCAAATCCCCACATCCTGATTCTATAATTAGCATTTTTTTCCAACATACTATAAAGATAGAAAATTTTCAGCTGCCACTGTAACACATGTCAGCACCAGAGCACCAGCGGCATTCGTATCAAACACATTTTCTCTGTCTCGTACTATAAATTCAACAGTCCAAAGATGAGTATACTTGTCGCGTGCTGTGGACAGATTTATCTCTGAAGGAAAAGGGCAATATTCTAATATTCCATCCATTCACGTCCCCCTCTCAAGCGTTCACACCTCACCGGTTGCATGCCATGCCATCATGCCATGCCATGGGTATTGTGATGGAAGTGAAACAGGGAAACCGAGAACAAAATTAAGGAGTGCATCAAGCATATGGCAGCAAGAAATATTTCCTTCTGTCTACTACGGACAAACGATGAACGCGCGAGAGTAAATTTAAAATTAGATTGACAAAAACAAAATAAATGGGTGGCAGTGGCAGCACAACACTTTATACATCACATCCCGCATTAGGCCGTTGAAGAACCAATATAATGCCCTACATTGAAAAAAAAATTCACTATACGAATACGAACAGCCGACGAATCAAAATTGTGATGTGCGCGCCCCGAAACCAAAGGCACATAACGTAGACAGAAGGAGCAGACGCTTCAGATTTAGTAGGAATGAGCCTGCCACACTCTACTCGTATCCTCTACCAGATACTCGCGCTCTCCTCTCAAATATAATTATCTTTGCTTAATGTACTTGTAGTCTTCTTGTTATGTTATTTTATGTATTTATTGTTTTTTTGTTTTTTGTTTTTAATTTTTTCTTGTTTTGCTAAAGTATAAAGTGATGTGGTATGTTTTGTATTTGTAGACGACGGAGAAGGTCATGTCGGTACAGTCTGTGAGATAGGACGTTTCGGATCAGCACATTCCCCCGAGAAGACAGTCGTGGTGAATTGGGATTCTGGCCACAGAACAAACTACAGAGTTGGATACCAGAATCAGTACGATTTGATAATCATAGACAACGCACAAGTTGGTGAGTAAAAAAGTGAAAAAATGAAAGCGAACTAGCTGCTTGCGCTGATCTAGCATGATTGTGAAAACAACTTGCGCTATTCACTGACGGAATTCGCTTCGTGTTTGTCAGTTTGTTCTTCGTTGATTTCGATTAATTTAATTTTTCTCAATTATTTTCGTAGGTGTTCGCCATTCGAATGTTGTATGTGATGGCTGCTCAAAGGGTGGCATAGCCGGAATTGTCTTTAAGTGCGCGCTGTGTTCTAATTATCATTTGTGCGCCTACTGTTATGGGGCTGACCTGCATGATACAGAGCATCCGTTCATACGTTATACTACGCCCACATCACTTGGGTAATAATTTTCTGAAAATTATCTATGGAATTTCTTTCTAAATGATATTCTTGTGAAATTGATATTATTTTCCGCAGTGTGAGAGTTCCCCCACGTAAAGGATCAACAAAAATTCAATTGAAGGGAATATTTGTTGGCGCTAAAGTCGTACGTGGTCCAGATTGGGAGTGGGGCCAACAAGACGGTGGCGAAGGTAAGTAATAACTTAATATTACAATCGTAATTCAATACAGTTGTTCTTTAAATGCTAATACGATGCAAAACAATGAGGTAATTAACATTCCTACTTATACTCGTAACATGGCGTCAATGAAAATCGCATGGAAACAATTTACTCTGGATACATTTCCAAATAATAGAAAAAAATGGCAAAATTGTGAAGGCTTGTTAAGCATGTGTGTTTTATTAAGAGTTTGCGGCGCTTAATCGAAAACTATTTCTACTTTCTTATACAATACCGATGGTTGAGTGCAAGCATTTGAACTAAAAAAAGCATGTCATTGACATCATCGTGACCATTTGTCTGTTTCTATTTGTATCTCCTTTGAAAGACCTTCAAATTGATTTGACTCGCTTTGATATTGACAATTATTTAATATATTCACAACAATTGAATTTTGTTTGACTATTTGTCGTTGATATTTTGAAAATAAACAAAGTGGATGGGTAGTTCTCTGATAAGGCTTTACAATTGAGAGAAAACATTCTGTGAAATACAATTCATTGAATTTGTAACACCCGCCGAGTTCTATTAAGCCAGCACCTCGATTCATTCATTGCTTCCTGGTCCAACATAGTGTTCATTCATAAATATGTAAATTAGTTGTTGGAGTGTCTCGTAGTAGTAGTCAGTTTGTCAATCAGCTAAGTTATGTACATACTCGCATGATAATTGTCTGTTTAGAGTCATTTAATGAACTTAAACATTTTTATTTAGTTAAGATTATTTACTTTGTTTACAACTAACCATAAACAGTCATTATCCGTAACTGATGTTACGCTAGCCTATTTTGCTTGTCTGGGAGCTCATTCAATAAAACCTTGTTTATGTTTATAATGTGATAGAGATTTATTTTGCCCCCAGTTAATCATAAAATGTATCATTGCGTACATATTTTATGAAAACCTTTCCTATCATGCCATCTGTCTTTTGCTCATTCTCAAAGAATTAGAGTGCATTTTGTGTTATGTGGCATGTGTTGTTGTCGAATATCAAATTTTGATTAAGTTGCTAGTGAGATTACGAGCAATTTATTCATGTTGAGTTATCCTCCTTAGTACCGCAGACAAGGTGTCAGCCACGCTTTTAAACCGAAATAAGCAACTAACATGCCGTAGCTACCTATAGTTTTTCCATTTTTGGGCGGATAATACAAATGACTGTCATCTTCTTAAAAATATATTTTGTTCACTTTAATGCATTTCAAGTGGAGTTGTTTCCTCTTCCAGCACATACTCGTATACTCGTATGTACATAGGGCGGCTCAGTTTTCTCCAAAATATGCCAAAACCTTTTGTCTTCAATTGTTTGCAATGAAATTACGCTGATAGTTTAGTCTGGAACCGTCTGAAGCTTCTCATTTGAATTTGTATCAGATACGAAGTAACTAGAAAAGTCCTCAAAATGAAGCACAGGCTTACGTTACCGTTCCTTAAGTGTCAATTGCTGCACAACATCATAACAAGACACTATGCATTATCTGGAATGAACGCTATCCTTATGCAGCTTCTTTATCATACGAACGGAGGAGATCATACTTTATAGCTGGTATATAGGAGTCCTAGAAAGTGCAAAGTCAAAGAAACTGATTTCAAGGAGAGTAGAGCAGTTTTCTCTGCTGCTATATTCAAAAACTAGCACATACGAGGGGGGACCCAAAAAATGGGAATTTCGTTATAACCTCTTTATTTCTTAATATTTTTACACCAAATTTTGATCACTTTCGAAATATTCTCCCTTGACCACAACGCACCTCTGCAAACGATTCTTCCATCGTTCAAAACAATTTTTTTAATTCACTTATCGGGATGTTCTACCTCCTCCCAAAACGCTTTCCTCTTATGTCCCTTTTGAGTCAACGTTTTCGACACTTCTGGACGTTGAGGGGCGTGCTGAACGGAGTTGATCTTCAATTGACATTTCTCCATTTTTAAAACGTGAAAACCACTCATAGACTCTGGTTTTACATAGGGCAGCATCCCCATAAGCAGTCTTAAGAAAAATTTCCCAGCCGCGCGTTGCTCTCGATAATCGGCCATCACGTTTTCGGCGAAATGGAAAAAGTTGTTTCACTAGAAAAATTCCCACGGAAGAACCGATGTACTCACAGCGACAGAACTTCGCACACTAACTCAGGAGACGTGTCCCTTACGGACACCTGGTCGAATAGTGAGTTTCCCCACCGCAGCACAATTCCCGTTACTTTTGGGTCGCCCCTCGTATACATCCCTAAGGGCACTGTTTCTACTCGTATGACCGAATAAGTTTTGTTTAAGATTACAGCTAAAATGTCTACATGATAGCTTGATTTAGTAGCTAAAAGCATTCTTTTGAAGTTGGAAGTTGTATAAAACTGCCACGTAAATATTTCAGATGTTGAAAACTGCGTATTGTGATGAGCGTTTGAGTTAAAACATTCAAGTTAAAAAAAACATGTCGCCATTTTCTGGAAGACAATCGAAGAAAAGAGCGCCGCTCAACTTAAAATGGTTGTTGAGCAAGTGACTATTAACGATAATCCCATACTGGAACGAATCATGGTGCTTCCAGTATGATCCTTTCGCAAAGCGTTGAACAGATCCTTCGATTCAGATCCTCCAGATTAGTCCAAATGGAGGATACCCGGTTAAAATTCGCCTCTCAAAGTAAAAGTGATTTTTTCCCATTCCTGCAATTTGTTCGCAGCGAAGTTGTCGCTCCCGGTCAAACAATCAACGCAGTATTTTATTCAGATATACTTGATCGACTTTTAAAACGTATATGGCGCTTGTGTCCGGAATTATACCGCAGGGGCAACTAACATTTGTTTCACCATAGTGCACCTGCGCATTATTGCTGACAATGAATCACTCGCTCCGCCACTGTGATCAAAGACTGTCATGAAATGAAGGCGAAACATGACAAAGTTCGACGGCCTTTGAGGGGCTATACTCGTACTAACTCGTTTTTTCCTTTTTTTTTAACACAGCAAAACACGAGCTGTTTTAATGAGTGTAAACTCATTATTCGCAAGCCTTTAATTGATTTCCATCCTGTCAGTATCATCAGTGCTTATGAGCAGTTGTTCAGATTTTCAAATATTGTACGTATGATATGCTTCACACAATCCTTTCAGTTATGATGTTTTGCTTCGGTGGAATGGTTTTCTCCTTGTATTCATAGACTGTAATAGTGATTTGATGCAAATCTTTAGAACGATTGTCATACCGATTTAATCTGAACCACTAACATCTAATTAATTTTTGTGATGAATTCAAATTCTCATTTTTGTACAGGATGTCCGTTATAAACGGAGAGGTCGGTGTCATTTGTATCATCGAAAGTGGGAAATTGTTAGTCACAATATTGAGAGACCATCGTGCGTTAGCTTTCGAGGTGTTTTTTTTAAAAGTACGGTTCTAACGTGAGTGCACGTCGAGAAGTTTGTCCACGTTGCAATATACTGCTATTAACCGATGACAAAGACGTAAATCTAATTCGCTCTGAACGCAAAATGCGCGACTCACAAACGGCTTTAACATTTTGATTGATGCGCCCTATCCACCAACGGAATCATCGGGCGTTTGGCCTGGCAGACGTAATTAGCGAAAATTATAGGCGCATCATCACAAATTACTCTTTGCCTTATTCGCAAGAAAATCCATCTTACTCACGACACACGTGATTTAAACATACCACTTAAAACTCAAGGAATCTGCTACGTGAATTTTCCTTCAGACGTTCCGTGGCCACTGCGATCTCTTTTTTTTTGTATGTTAAAAAAAGATGAATCTGCCATCGCACACTTTCTAACTTCCATGCAAACTGGGTTCTTACCAATGCGTCCAGACTGGTTTGATATCCATGTAATCAAACTTCTCTTGCTATTCCCTCTATTACGTAGTTTTTCTTTACGTCCTCTTTACCGGTTTTCGATGACCATCAACTCACCCCTCTGAACATTAAATTATGCCAATGTCAACTTCAATTCGCTGAGAAATAACGAAATTTGAGAAAGAAAAAAGGGTCTCCTTTTTTTTGTTTAAATTGTACTACAATTGTTTTTGCACGTGTGTAAATTCATTCATATTTTCCATTGAATAGGTAAAAGTGGACGTGTTATGGAAATTCGTGGATGGGACAATGAATCTTGTCGTAGTGTAGCAAACGTATCTTGGGTAACTGGTTCAACAAACGTTTATCGGCTCGGCCACAAAGGCAACGTAGATTTAAAATATATTGGTTCAACATCTGGAGGGAATTATTATAAAGACCACATGCCTGTGTTAGGTAAGTTTATTCAATAAAGGTTTGTTTTTCAAATTATTGTTGTTTTTAACATCCGGCTACGCCTTTTGAACACTGAAAAATGTCATTCCCTTCATATTTATTAAATTACTAATAAAAAGATATTAACTTTGCAGGTCAACCTGAGGAGCAACAACCTGTTGTTCCGACTGTAAAGCCAGTCTTTTCTGTTGGTGATCGTGTTAAAGTGTGTCTAGAAGTAGATGCGCTTATGAAGTTACAGCAGGGACATGGAGGATGGAATCCTCGAATGGTAGAACATTTATCTAAATTAGGAACGGTTCATCGAATAACCGATAAGGGTGATATCCGGTAAATTTTTCAATTACACATAGCAAAATGATTTTATTTCGTACTTTTTATAGAGTTCAATATGACAACTGTCCAAATCGTTGGACATTTCATCCGGCCGCTTTAGTTAAGGTGTGTTCATTTCGTGTTGGTGATCTGGTAACAATAATAAATGATGCTGCCAAGGTGCAACAGTTACAAAAAGGCCACGGAGAGTGGATTGATCTAATGAAATATGTAAGTATTTCAATACCGATTTGCAACCAACTATAATATAAGAGCTTTATACTCTTTGCAAACACTTTCTTATTTATTTCAATATATTATTTAAAAAAAAAACTAAAGGTTGCCACTGCAAACTAGTGTTGCCGCATTTGACCTTTCTCCTCGCCCATCCATTGAATTGTAATAACCTTGTATTTATAATAATTTTTTTTTTCTATTTTCCAGGCTCTAGGGAAACATTGTAAAGTGATAAAAGTGTACTCTGATGGTGATTTACGCATTCAACAGCTCGACGATTCCATTGAATGGACACTAAATCCAAAATGCGTTAAATTAGAACGATCTCCGCTGGCAACAGCAGCCGAACGTTCAAATAGTATGATGGATCTAAGTCATCGACGTACAGACCATGTTATGACGCCATTGTCTGGTCTATCGGGAACCTCTTTAGCTGATAAACTTGTACGTGAAGCGGCACAGGGACATCTTGATTTTGTTAAACAATATTTAGAACAAAATCCACAACAAGTTGATGTGATGAGTGGCGGCAAAGCATGCATCCAAGTCGCTGCACATCAAGGTTATGTGCATTTAGTCAACTATTTAATTAGTAAAGGCGCGAATGTGAATATTGTCGATAAGGAAGGTGATTCCACTCTTCACTATGCTGCGTTTGGTAATCAACCTGAGACAATGCGAATTCTCCTCCAAAACGGAGCCGATATTAATTTTCTAAACTCCAGTCACTGTTCAGCGCTACATATATGTGCTCACAAGAAAACACCACACTGTGTTCGGCAGCTGTTAGAATTTGGCGCCGATGTAAACATCCAAGACTCATACGGTGACACAGCTTTGCACGATGCTATTGCCAAAGAAAATACTGATGTAGTCGAATTGTTATGTAATGCTCCAAATTTAGATTTTACAGTAAAAAATAATCGTGGTTTCAATGTACTGCATCATGCCTCTTTAAAGGGTAATGTTATAGCGGCAAAACGTATTCTTCAATTATCACGCCAGCTAGTTAATGTTAAAAAGGATGATGGATTCGCTGCTCTACATTTAGCCGCACTCAATGGTCATGCAAATGTGGTGGAGGCACTAGTCCTTGAGGGCCAAGCCGAGATTGATATCCGTAATAATCGACGGCAAACTCCATTCTTGTTGGCTGTCTCACAAGGCCATGCGGCTGCTCTCGAAAAACTAGTCAATTTAGGTTGTGATATTTTAGCTAAGGACGAAGATGGCGACAATGCGATGCACTTGTGTGTGATCAAGAAAACAAATCTTCAGCAAGCATCAGCGCCAAATGAAGCTCCAGAAATTTTGGAAATATATAATGGATTACAACATTTAACTGATTACCGGTTGATGTATACGATATTATGTTACTTAGCTAAAAGAGGCTGTCAAATTGAACCAAACAATAAGGGGACAACAATTTTGGATATGATAGCCGAAAAAGAAGAGAGAGATTTAATTCTTAGCTACAAGAGAAATGCAACAGACGTGTCAACTTCTACAGCTGCAGCAACAAACAGTGAAGGCATAAATCAGTTGACAAGAAATATTCAAACACTAAATCTGAATGAAAGCGCAGATAGTGCAAACATAAGTGATGACGCAATTCCAACAGGAGAAGGAGATGGAGCGGCGGGCGTTTCAACACCACCACCAGTGCCAGCGCAAAGAAACCAATCAAATCATCAACCGCCACCACCTCCACCGCCTTTAGAAGATTCATCAAATGTCCAAGTGCCAAAGAAACAACTGAACTCCGATCCAAGCCAATATGTTGAAATGAATCCCAGTAAGAGTAACAAGCAAGAAAACTCTCTGTCACCTGCATCACCACCACCGAATTTGGGTGCGGCTAGCAGTCATGTAAGTCGCAAACAGCAAAATAAGCCCTCTGCCACAATATTGTTCATAACTGAGCCAAAAGAGTGCATAGTCTGCGATGAGGTATTGCATTTAATCAAATTTGAACCATGTCAGCATCAAATCTCATGCGAGGAATGTGGTCTAAGGATGAAAAAGTGCCTGACATGTGGAATGTTAATTGAAAAGCGTGTTGGTCAAAACGGACGAATTGTTACGGGTAAAGACACAACGCGCACATCATCAGCTGACCGATTGCGATATTTAGAGAATAAAATCCAGGAATATGAAGAGTGTCATTATTGCAGTATTTGCATGGAACGTTATAAGGGTGTGGTATTTCTTTGTGGCCATGGCGCTTGTAATGTTTGTGCGGAAACCCTGCGTACGTGTCACATGTGCAGGAAACCAATTTCCAAAAAAATCAATCTCTATTCGTAGAAGTTGAATTTTTATAACGATTGCTTAAAAGCGTAAAGCAGGAGACTGTTTTGTAAAGGAAAGCTGTGGAAGTTTAAGGTATGTGTCTTATGTGTATGAAATCAAAAGATCAAAATGCGTAGATATTTCACTTGAGATTAGTTTGGCTTTTTCATTAGTGTAAACGGGAAGAGCTTCGCAGTCATATGAAAACTTGTTGTGTTTTATATGTTTTGCTGTGTCCGCCTCAAGATATTTTTAGAAACGTCGATTATATCAAGGTTAAACATGAAGCAGGTTGGTGGCTGTAAAAGTTTGAAATCTAAAAGATGTTTAGAACACAAATTGAAATGATTTTGTCGTCATTGCAAGTCTTGCATCTATCCTGTGTGGCCAGCATGCAGATGAGTCTATATTATTTAAACAAAGTAAAGTCTTTTCAACGTCTTAGATGGTTGCGGATAAAAAATACTGCACATATTTTTGAGTGATAGTTTATGCCAGTTGCCTAGCTTTTTCTTAAGGGCCTTTTTTCTACTTCTGTAACTTGAAAGTAACAGGCTGGGAGGTACGAATACTCCGGATATTGAGCCCCTCTTCAGATTGGTTTCAAATCTCTTTGGTATATAAGTGGTTAATGCGAAATGTTCCCGGTGTTTCTCATCCAAAATTATTGGATTTCTTTTTACAGGATGTGGTTTGGAACTTTAATCACCCGCAGTTCCTTCGTAGTACTATATTGGTCCCTGTTGTTTCACCTACTTGCTGCTTTTTCAGTATTGGTCGCTAGTGTGTTAATAAAATTACTCATCTGTGGTACTAAACTTCTAGTTCGGTGCGCTAAACTTTTAAAATCGTTTCCATCATTTATTTGATTTCATTACGATCTTCGATCGATGTTCAGGTTTATGCTCATAGCCATGTGCCTCACTTTTTGGTTGACTTTTGCTCCAGACGTAAAAATATGCGTAGGGTGATTCCTAACCTGTTTGCGAGCTTACAGATCCCGGAACGTACTGTCGCTACCGTAAAATTGTAGCTCGTCTCTATTTCGATATCTGCTCCACGGTTATCACAGACATCTTAGATGTTGCCGATTATTCAAGAAATAGCCGATCTAGTGCCAGTTTCTGTAGAAGACAGTGTACCTCTGTCCCACCACATGCTTAAACAAGGTGTCGTCATTGCCTAATATCGAGGTCAAAACTTCCCTTCCGTTCACGATGTTTGAATTAGGCCTTTAGGTGGTGATGCTTTGGAAATTGTTCTTGTAAGAGCGTAGGTCTGGATAATACTTATGATCTTTACTATACTCTTAAACGTTACCGTCAACACATGTCTTCGTACAGTGACTAGGACATAAGGACAGTCTTAAGCTTAAGGCTGGGTTAGGGCCTTGAACCATATTCGCTAATGGTGCCATTAATATGCAAAGACCAGTAAGCTCTTGCCGGTTGAATAGGGATAAATGCCGATTATCTTATTTCGCTTACTCCTAGGATGTAGAATTTATACCGCATAAATTCTTGCTCTAATTATATGAACACTACTATTTTCCATTGTTTTAAAAGATCTTGTCGCTTCCAAATCCAACTGTTGTGCTTGATTGATATCCAATGGTGATTAAAAAGTCTTTGTCCAAATCCGAGGTACTATAATGCGCCTGTTGCCGTTCTGAAGCAATATGTGTTGCAGCTGTGTTACAAGTGCAGACGACACGCCATTCAAACTTTGCAATTTCCGAAGAAAGTACTAGCTGATGTCACGTGGAGGTGTTGAAGTAAAAACTACAATTTTTACTTCAGGTTTTTGTCTGTATAGCTATTGTCTCATTGTCTTTAGCAAATTTGTTTCCAGAATTTAACTGCAGCACTATAATGCGCCAATTTATGAAACTCTAGCACAAAGTGATTCTTTTTCTTTTATCTTAAACTTTCTTAAGGCCTGAAACTACGTAAGCTTAGACCTGAATTTCTTGTGGCAAGATTCCGATGATATAATATTTTGACTCTGACAGAAATGGATTCAAATCGGAGTATTAAAGTAGCTATTTTTATTTACTAAGATCGTTTATATTTTAGGTCATCACACCCGTTTATACATTTATTTTCTTTATCGCTTCTAATACGCCTTCACACTGTTTGTTTTCAATTAAAGATCTTCCGATTTGAGTCTACAAATTGAATGCAAATCCTGAATCCGATATGACATTTCCTTTTTTTCAAAAGGAAATCTTCCACATAAGCAGTTCAACATTCATTTCCTTTCAACAAATGTATAAATTTTACCAACCATGTGCGAACTAATCAAAGTGTACAAATATAGAATATCTTTCTTGATTTCCGTATAAGCTGCACAGTTTTTAAATTAATTCCATTCACTGTAAACAACTGCGGTATTTAATGTTCTCCAATACCACCACTTTCATTAAAATGGATATTCTTGTGCTGTTCATTCCAGATTTAGTGTAAACATTTATAAAATACTTTATTTGTGATGCGAAATTTAAATTTAGTTCACACTTCTTCGGATTGAGTTCTTTCTTACCTTCAATTGTATATTTTAAGCAAAACAATTTTCTTTTTTTTTACTTTTTCAGCATCTTCTAGGAATACATTCTTTTACAGAACAGCAGAAATCTTCACTTTGATGCTAAAATTTCTTTTGTATATACGAGTTGATGTACTTCTTTAAAAAAAAAAATGTTTTATCTTTTTTTTATTTTTTATTATTATTCGAAAACAAGAGAGAGATTCACAGCGCTTGTTGGTATTTTTTTGGTTAATTTGTATTCGAATATTAAAATGCTTTGTATAAAGTAAAAGAAGAAACAAAAAGTCTGAAGATAAAAATGGAAATTACAAGAAAAAAAAGAAAAAGAAAAAAAGAACAAAACAAAAGAAAGAATTTACTTAAGTATTGTATTAAATAAATGAAAAAAAAATATTTGCAATGTGTTTTTAATCAGAAATAAGTATTCCACCGAATTTATTAAGAAATGTGGGTCTGACAAAGTTTATGTTATTAATTTTTTATTTACCTTCTATTCAGAAACCTCGCTGTGAACTCTATTTTGGGTTGGCAAACAAAAAAACAAAAAGAAACTTTATTATGAAATTCTCTCTAGTAATTTTGTTGTAAATTGTATTGTATCAAGAATTTTTAATTATTGAAAACCAATATAACCCAATAGAGTATTAGAAGACATAAACAAATATACACATGAATAAATATTATACACATTACAATTGGTATTTCTCATTATACTATATTTGGCCAGTTGGGGTGTTATTTCATTCTTGAAGTCTCAAAAGCTATCGCCGTATATGGGCATGTTTTAATATTTAAGTATTTTCTGTTTATAGATTTTTTTTTTTTTAAACAAGAACAATGGTTTTAGGGACTGTCCTTGGAAAATTTACAAGGCAAAAATTTGAATTGCATCACTAATAATTTATTGGCTTGATTTTGAGTTGAAGGATATTGTGCATTTTTACCTTGTGTGTTTTGTCTCCTTCTTAAACTTTGAAGTGGTTCGTTTACTTATTAAGTATGTAATATGTAATCAGTTATTCTGAGAAGTTTTATTTTTTTAAAAAGAATTTGGTTTAAAGTTCTACGATGCACATATGTATTGTACATAAGTTGAACGTGTTTTTTTTGCAATATCTTAAAATGTAATTTTCATAAGGAATCTTGTTAAGAACGGAATGTTTCTTTTCTTTGTATTTAACTTGGTTTTATTTTCTTAAACGATAGGTATTACTTATTGCCTAGTTCAACTTAGAAAATTCTTTATTTCTAACTTTAACATACCAAAGTTAACTAATTATTTTATCCAACTCGTTCAGTCCCATAAGCTATTTACCTATGTACCAAAGTGTATATTTTGCCCGACTGCATGGGTATCTAATCTAAGCAAACATACTGTTTCTGTATTTTTGTTAAGATATACTTGCAAGTATCCAAATCGGACAAAGGATAAAAGGAACTAGTTTGCTAACCCGAAGACTTTAATCACTTTATCTCTTTTAGAGAAAAGTGCTTAATAAAAAGTTTGAAATGTAGAATTAGGCAGTGCATTAAATTGTTTCGTTTTTATCTTCAACCATCAGGTGTAAAGAAGTCAGTTTTATATTCAAAACCATTACATCGGTTGACGTAGCTTAAGTTTAAATGTCCTCCTTATTGGGACTAGTATACAATTTCCTTGCTAATGTTTTTGCTATACGTACATTTGAAATGCTATTTAACCGATCATGGCTTGAAATTGAAAATATAATTCAAAGTGGTTGAAGAAACGTATCAACTCATGTGTACTCGCATATTGACATCTATGTTACTAACACTCAAAACCAAGTATTAATATTAATAGACATATTAAAACTAACAATTTATATACAAAATCTAAACCATTCGAAGAACTGAGAAGTGGCAGTCTCTTTGGATATTTTTTTTTAAAGAAGACCAATTCGACTTCAAGGATTTCAAACTATCATTTTTCGAGTTGGCTTGACAAGCCCTGACAGATACTTATGTTTCATCAATATTTTTAGTACTTATCCTGACAGAATTGTCTTTTATTTTGCATTCCATTACGCCCTAATTCTGCCGACGTATTTATGTGCGATTTCATATAGTGCATCACTTAGGGCTTATGTAATGAGACAGAGCTTTGAATTCTTCATATTTGATTATGAAAATGTTGAAAACACTTTTTATATTGAAACTCCAAGAACTAAAACAATGAAATTTGAATGCTATAACATTTTATTGGCCATAATATTTATATTGTCTTTTATAATTCTTACATTAATTCAATATTATAAAATGTACATAAAAAAATATACATATATACATTTGTTTATAATGTTTAGCCGGTTGTGCATGCTATTATTGTTTTAATTAAATTTTTTTTCATCTTATACTCGTACAAGTACCATCTGTATCAATCAGAATACGAAATAAAATGCCTGCTAACTTAAATCAACGCACATTTATACTTCATCTTCATTTATATTTGTTCGAAACAAGCATAAATGCAATTTATACAATAAATATCTTTTATTTTATTTTTTTTAGATTATAAAATTGCAACCAAAACGACGATATTGTTTTAAACTTAATTTTAGATTTATATGAAAAAAAACAAATATGAGTATGAAACTAAAATATAAAACCTTACCTAACTTCGAATTCGACCAATTATGTCAAAAAAATTTATATTGTAATTTATTATATCAATATTTCTACATAATAATTGAACAAAAGAATTATTTTATTAATTAGAAAATAAGTGAAAAACCGAAAACTTAAACAATAAAATATGTATTTTGAATCAATTCTTAATTTTGAAATACCATATACTCAGAAGAGTACTGTAATTGTGTTTTAAGCAAATGTTCTTACTTTACCCAATTGTTTAATAAACAAAACTATTGTTAAAAGAAAACATATGTTATATGTATGAGTAGGTCAAATGAATACCAGATTAACATGTTATACAAATGGAAAATTTATTATAATTTAAAATTGTTTATTTTCTTTTGTTTTATTTTTATTTGTTTTAAGTTTCGCATAGACTTAAGGAGTAATTGTATTTTTATGTAGTGTTTTTTTTTGACTGTTATGAATTTACTTGAAAGAAATGTAACTTTATCATTATGATTATATCATCAATTATTATTAACTTACATAACATTGAAATAAAAAAAAAACAAAAATTAAATAAAAAGTATTTATTAATGTGATTGATGTTCTTTTTTTTTATAAAGAAAAGATTGACAATGTATTTCATTTTACTATAATTTTTTTTTGGAATTAGCACGCACTCAAGGGTTTATTAGCACTCTTGAAATGTTTGCACAAAGCGCGGGCTATGCAAAGTTAGGGACGAAAGAAAGAGAGGTACCAATGGACTTTCGTTTTGAATGTTTTCAAGTTATTGATGTCGATCACAGAATCCGTCGTACTCGGAATTTTGCTACGAACCCCGAAAGAGCTATCAGAGAATCCGTCGTAGTGGAAATTTTTGCTACGAATTTCGAAATTCGTAGAAAGTGGTATCATCGAATCCGAATGAATAGGAATTTTGACATTTAAATCTACGAACTATTTGATTTTTCGTAATGTGCAGACAAAAAGGATTCAAAATGCAAAAACTGATAGTTTGTTCGTTATATTATGGGAAAATATTTATTTTTTGTTCTTTAAAGGTTGAAAATTTAAACAAATAAATTGCAGTACCAGAAAATTCTGGAATTGCTCAAGAATTAACAAAGAGCTCAAAAGAAGAAGTAAACACTTTCTGGGAACAACTCAAGACTGATCTTAACAGCCTCGAACCTCCTTCAAAGGACACTAGTATTTGGAAAAAAGTAAGTTAGAGAATGAGAGTGTTCTGTATTGGGGTTTTAAGATCGCAAGTATTCGATTCCAATCGAGGGCCCAGTATGCGGCGGAGTTCTCCTTCAACCACACAGCGAATAGATACTGCCCTTGCCTCTAACATTCTCCTCCTCACTAGCAACAATTGCAAATGCAACAGAATCCATTTCTAACCAATTTTTTGTGTTCAAAATACACAAAACAATGATTGTAATTTATTTATCTCTCCAATTTTACTCTACTTAGACGTTAAGTTGCTGATTTCGAAATTTCGAATATGATTGTTAAGTGCGGCAATGCTTTTTGCGGTTACATTCGGATTCTATGATACACATTTTTTCGTATTCGTATCGTAGATCGGAATTCGTAGCTTTTTTACGAGCGATTCTGTGATAGGGCTGATAATGATTAGGATCGAGTTCGGCAGGCGTTCCATAAGCGAGTTGTTCAGCGAGACGGATGTTAGGGTTGTAGGTTTGAAGGGGCGCATTTCTATTGGCAATTTCGGTGGAGCACTGGACCTTCACTTTATTCCCACTCGAGTCTTAAAACTATGCGATTTTACTTTTAATACTTGCTCTGTAAGAAAGTAGAATCGAGTGCTACTGTTGCCCACTGCCTATAAAAAATTTGCTAATGAAACTAAAATTTTGACATATAAATACGCAGTATAGAGTGCCGATTTTGCTAAAACAAAGGAATATCCAAGTTGGTACTCTAAAACTATTCGACTTTCGAAAAATCGGTACTATGTAGTTCGAACAATTTCATATTAGAGTAGCAAAACAAAGTGAGGACCCCCGGTGGTGAAAAAAGCGATAGAGCATGTCACCTTGCAGATATAGCATATAGCAGATATTCAACCCTATTTTGCCCAAAGTAGAGGGGAATGATCATTCGAAAATCGAAACAATCCATTCCACTAAAAAATCCAACAAACAAATCCATTCCACTACCCTGTTGGTGAACCAGTTTTACTATCACGCTTAAAGATCAATATCGAATTGTCCCTACAAATCTGTCATTTAATCATTTGCAATTATTTTTTTGCGTTTGGGTTTTACGGGCGAACGTTTGAAGATGTTTAGAGAAGATGTAAGTAAAAAATATTCAATATAAGGATAGTCATCGAAAAATCACTCAAATTCTTGATTTTATTATTTTTAAATTTTATATCATTTCTGTTTGGTAGTTAACATAATCAACATGGAATCTGAATGGGATGTAAGAAAAAATATTATTAAGTGTTACTTAGCACACCCAGGGTGGACGTATATAAAAATCGCAAAAGAATTAAAAGTTAATAGGAAAACAGTTGCTACTGTTATTAAGAATTATAAATAAATGAACCAGTCAGTTAGAAAAACCGGTTATATGAACCCAAAAAAGGTCACTAAGATTTTGAGCCTTCTTGAAAAAAAATCCAAATATTTCTGAACGTAATTGGGCAAAAAAAAAGCAGAATACTCAAATTTTTTAGTTCATAGAGTGAAGAGAAATACGGGCTTGAAAACACCCAAAGTCCAAAAGGTTCCAGATCCAAATTTTCATGCAATGTAATGAACGATGAATCATATGTTTTTGCTGATTTTAACCAGCTTCCGGGGTAGGCATTCTATACCACCAAAGGTAGAGGAAATTTTGAAGCAGTTTCGAACCCAACCTAAAGCGAAACTTTCAAAAAAATTCCTTGTTTGGCAAGCAATTTTTTTTTTGCGGTCTCAGAAGCCAAACTTTTATAATGACTGGCTCAATAAATGGCGAAATTTATGTAAATGAGTGCCTGCAGAAGCGCTTAAGGCCTTTTTACAACAATCGTCGCGAACTCCCCTTATTTTGATCTGGTCTTGCGTCATGTTACTATGGAAAGATAGCGATGGATTTTTTATGAGCTAAACAACGTTTCGGTGGTGTCCAGAGAGGCTAATCCTCCGAATTCGCCAGAACTTAGGCCAATTGAAAGATATTGGGCCCTGGTCAAAAAAGAGTTAAGGGCCACCAAAACAGTTGTCAACACCCTGGAAGAATTCAAAAAATGTTGCAAAAATAGCTCTAAAAAGGTGACGGATGGGACCATAAAAACAATGATGGAAGGTGTTCCTGAAAAAATTCAAAAAAATTGTTAAAAATAAAGATTTTTTTTTTTGTTCATTTTTACAGATTTTGAGACATGAAATAAATACTTTTAATTTTTTAAGTTCTATTTTTACGGTATTTGTTATTAATTTTCGGTGGGTACATTTTTTCGATGGCACTCCTTATACGTGCTCATAAAAATATTGGTAAATTTGTAGGAAGAAAAGAACTGACTAATAATCAGGCGGCAAATATTTGTTTCGATACGGCAGGAGATCAGGTTTCAAAATACCCAAAATATTTTGAATATCCTTCTAATTTTTCGGATGTTTTAAATAAATATTTAAGAAACAATCTTTTTGTATTCGCATTTCCATTTTTTCTAATTTTATGCGGTATATCCATTCTACTCTGTCCTTACACTTGAAGTGAAATTTCATAGATCTGCTGCTTTTGAAAGGATTTTGCATAAATACTGGCAAGGTATTGTTCCCCCGTATAGCAGTATAGTGCTGATTACATCGATGTTCGATGGTGTCAATTGCCTATGCAATACTAGCATTAAGACTTATCGCACGTTTTTGACTTCAATCTAGCAAGAGAAAACTGGTCTTAGCGTCACCTGACCAGACGTGGCGAGGCCATAGTACTCCAATTTTGGACAGAAGACCTTATATATTGTGGTGATGTCCGTGGGGGTTAAATATACGTTACATCGTTTAAGGAAACCTAGACATTTCATGTGGTCGTCCAAACGTAGGTTGTCATTGACACGTATAACGATAATGGAAAGTTTTCCGGTTTTGAGAATGTAGGTGGCATTCGTGGATAATGGCAGGAACATATGCTGCCGTTCCCGTTCCACAGCTAAAGAGCAGGAACGAGTCCGGAAATGAATACGAAAAGAAGAGAGTACTGTCCTCAGCAAAGGAAGAGATCATTAATGAAAATTAGGAAGGGTGTCAGAGACAAAACGGAGTTCTAGTGCACACCAGCATTTATTTTGGATTACCAATAGCTCTGGTTGAGGCAGGTTCTCTAATAAAAAGAATTTCCGACCAACTTCAGTTTTGAGCAAAAAAGTGGTTAAGGCCCAGCCAACGATAGTTTTCACTGCATTCCTTTTCTTAGCATAGTCGTCTATTGTGTTTTGTCGCTCGTCTAATAACTTTGTAAGCAAATTATTACTACTTTATTTCCAAAAGCCTCTAACTGGTTAGTAATTTTACTTTTAACGAGTTCGATTCGCTGACCCTATAGAGAGCACACGGATCATGTAAAACAATTTAACCCAATTTGTAGATAAGTCCACGCGAATACTTGATGTTGACAATCACACCGCCAATACCCGGCTCTTATTTTTAAGTCCTCATCGTGATAAATACGAGCTGTAAAAGTGTTAGAAGGGTAAAACAAAACCACCCTGATGAACAAAAATCAAAGTTTAAGAAAACCGTCCGATTTTGGTTCATTGAAATAGCATCATCTTTCATCGTGATAACGCCAGGTCATATGCCACTTGATAAACGCTGCAAAAACTATATTCCCCACCGTGGGTGAATCAATAAGTCCCTTGTAGGTACTGTCAAATTTTGAGGTACTTGCGTCATTTACTCAATCGAAGTCCGAACAACCGTGGAAGAAATAAAGATTTACAATAACTGGACTATGGTTGGCGTAGTATGCCAACTAATTAAATGATTTGAATTGAAACAACAGCATTTGGCATAGAAAATTTGTCTTTCGGCAAAAACTTACACGGGCGCACACAAATATATTCACAAATATACTAGGTGGCGTGAAAAGTAACCTCCTTGGGAATTAAAAAAATTTTTTTTTAAATGTTTTTTTATTTTATTCAATATACGAGTAGTCCCCTTTTAGCTTGATACACTTAGTTAAGCGATTTTCCAACTTTTTGATCCCGTCCGAAAGTAATTTTCCGGAAGGTCTGCAAAATACTCCTCCGTGGCGTCGATGATTTCCTCGCGTGAGCTGAATTTTTTATTAAATAGCCATCTTTTGAGGTTTAGGAAGAGATAATAGTCGGGCGAATAAGGTGGATGCGACAGCAATTGAAGCCGTAAGTCATTGATTTTAGCCGTGGTTGCGATGCACTTATGCGCCGGCGCATCGTCTTGCAAAAGCAAAATTGTTTTTCGCTTCATGTGAGGCCGTTTCCAGCGATTTCGGCCTTCAATCGCTTCAATAATGCACAGTAATACTCGCTGTTGATGGCTTTTCCTTTTTCGAGGTAGTCCATGAAGAATGTGCCATGAAAATCCCAGAAAACCGACGCCATAACCTTTCCGACCCATTGAGCCTCCCTCGGCCGCTTCGGAGCACTCGTGCCGGCTTCAGTCTATTCTCTGGTGTATAAACGTGGATCCAGGCTTCATCAACAGTTGCCAAATGACGCCAAAAGTTCGCCCGATTCCGCATCAGCAAGTCCAAACACTCTTTCGGAGTGCTCCCGCGTTCGTGTTTTTGGTCAGGAGTGAGCATGCGCCGCACCCAGCGGCAGGATAACTTTTTCATATGCAGAATATTGCCCAAAATATGGTGTGTGCGCTCAGTACTTATCTTTGTGGTATCTGCTAACTCGCGCACCTTCACTTTCCGGTCAGCTAACACCATTTCATGTATTTTTTTGACATTGTCCTTTGTAACCGCATCGAAGGGCTGGCCGCTGCGGACTTGATCGGTAGTGAAGTTGCGGCCACCACGAAACTCTTAAAACCAATATTTGACGGTGTAATCTGACGGAGCATTAGCCCCATAATATTTATCCAACTTTTCTTTTGTTTCCTTCGCCGTTTTGCTTCTCAAAAAATAATGTTTTATGAGAGAACGAAAATAGTTTTTGTCCATACTCAACATGATGCCAAACACGTCAACAACAATCAGCTGCCAAAACAAAACTAAAGACAGTATTGCACTGAAATTTGGCATGTCTGCCTAAATATGAACGGACTTCAAGGCAACATAACCTTTTTTGCAGTAGTAGCGCATTCTGGCGGTCAAGGAGGTTACTTTTCACCCCACCTAGTAAATTAGCCCATGAATCGCTCGCTCATAATCCACTATCACGAATCAGAATCCACACTGGAGTTTTTTTTTTGTCCAATGACTCGGCGGAAAGGTTTCTGGCTCTAAAAAGAAGGGGATCAAAGAAGACAAAGTTTCTTTGCCGAAAGAAATTGTCTTTTATTCAAAAAGTCAGGGACTAACTGACCCATATGTTCAAGGAATAAATAAAAATGCAATTAACGTAATTTGTTTAAGGACATAAGTTATCCCATTTAATTAATGTAAAGCTTAACATAGTGACTTGTTTCTTTTTTTAAAGGGAATATACAAAAAACGTAGTACTTAAATTTTGTGTTTTTTTTCTTCTCTACAATAAATAAGTAAACAATCCCAGGGTTATATATAAATTGGTAATACTGTACAAAAATTGTTGCATTGTAAATACAAAAAATTAAAAAAAAGGTTTGTGGGAATAGAAATTATATATAATATTGAAACAACACTGAGAATTAAGTCAGTTGGCTAGCTGCAGGTTAAGGGCAGTTACTGCATATCTAACTCTTTTCAGACGATTGGCTAGATAGGGTTCGTATCTGTTCGTAGCGTTTATTGCATAATATTTTTGCTTCTTCGTATTTCTCACGAATGTTCACGAATTCCTTTTTCAATTGCTCATACTTTTGCTAGAAGAAAACATTATATTATGAATTTATTAGATAGGTTTATTATTAATGTATGTACTTACTCTATATTGCTGGTTTTGAAGTGATGAAACATTGCCATTAGTATTCTCCTTGCCGATTGACAGGGCTTCTTCTAATTCCTTGATTTTAGTATGCCTAACGCGGCAAATCATTTTTAAATCTTCATACTTTCCTTGCAATTTCCGATAGCATTCCGTTTCGTCCCTCTCAATCGTTTGTGTAGTGCTGTCCAGAAAAATCTTCTTGGAGGCTTCATAACATTTGGTGCAGTGTCTACTTTCGTTAGCTTTGCAAACAAGATTTTGGTTACACCTTTTCAGTTCTTGTCGTAACTTGTATTGTTTTGATTCCTCTTCCAAAAGAAGATTCTTGAGTGTAGCATTTTCCATTTTAAGTGGATGATTTTTGAGTTCCATTGATAGAGTGTTCACTTGGCTATCACGAATCAGAAGTTTCTGTTTTAGTTCATTTAGCTTACGATCAAGCTCTTCGCAATTACATTCAGCATCTAGAAAACAAATGATAAGGAAAATTACAATTTTAAAACAATGCAAAGTTGGTTTTAAGAGATAGTCTTTGTCGGCTTATAATTGTATACGTAGCAAAAGAATAAAAAAATTCTTAAAATGCTTTGAGGTCCACTAAGTGAAAACTCTCGCTTAAATCCTACGCTTCTTTTAAAAGTCTAACAATTAATATCGTATGCATAACACGAGAAAAATTTGTTGATAACTGCGTATTAGCAAAGTTTAAAACATATTTTAAAAGTGTTAAATAAACACACAGCAACACCATCATTGGAAAATACAAGACTCTTTCAGTGGGAGGAATAATAAAGACATATAATGCCATCTGTTTGCTTGCGCAGGTACCGCCATGGTCCCTAAAAAATATACGAAGTGTTCATTTATATATACTATGTACAATTTTTTTTTAATACGGCGGTTGAGTAGGTAGCTAATATCCTTAGTCACTGAGCTTACAGACCGTTACTTGTGATATGCGAGGGCAACCGTTTTCGTGCAGCGGTACTGGTCCATGCTTATTCACAAAGTTGGCTGCTTTTTTTCAGTTTCTAATGCATTTTTTGAGAAATATTATAGTTTTTCCCATTTGCAGGAGTGATAACTGCAACACTTACTTTTATTGTATTACCATACCTGTCACAGTGACGGTCCATGGGTAAAGGGGGCACACAGTTTTATTATTAAGTGGAAAGTTATAACTGCTGTAGATACATCAAGTATTTAAAATGAGCACTGGACGATTGTGGTCGTATCTGCCCCCACAGATGTTCGGCGAGTATCACTTTTAGGGATTCTCAGGGCTCTCCTCCGGTTTGATTTTCTAGTGAAAAATCTCATCGGAATTTTCGAGACGAATCCTATTCTTTCGTCGCCGCGTATTTCCAAAATTTCTGTGAGTGACTCTTACCTAGACTTCTTTGGAAAGCGGTTTTCCGGCTATGAAGATCTAAAGGCGACCATTTATAAACTTTTTTTTGGGCGAAGCAATGAGTGCAAATTGTTTTTCCAAATTTCAACTATTTAAATCATGGCTCAGAATACATCAGAGAGGTTTTTGCAGACTTTTGAGAGTTCCATGGCGTTATTCAAAAATTTTCCTTCTAATATACCCCAGAATAAAATTGTGTTGTACGAGTAGAGCACGGTGATCACCTAACTAGTGATAAAAGTTGGTTTACTTCAATTTTTGTGCGCTGAGTTAGTGCATACGTCAACTTAAATATACACATTTGCAATCGTTGTTCGACGAAGTCAAACGCGTATAAGACACCAGTGAAAATCTGGACCTTCATAAGCAATGTATAATACTTAGGAGAATGTTTGCTTTTGCATTGAAAAAATATAAATAAAATAAAACTCTGAACTAATAAGCGAAGCGTACACCTCTGATGATAGCAAAGCATACCGACTCCAGAAGAGTGTACTACGAGTAATAATAGAAAAAGAAGAATAGGATGGAGATCGACCGAAGAGGGCACTTTATAGTAAAAATATAAATATAAAATTGGTAAAATCCCTTTAAAACATAGTCGGAAGTAGTTGGGTATTTAAAACTACTTTTATTTCATGTTGAAAAAATATATGGAGAGTGGAGAACCAGACTCGTAGCAAAGGGGTATACACATCGGAACTCACTGTACTCACTATACAGAACTTTTAAAACGTTTTCTTCATTACTAAAATAGGCTTTTCTCAAGGGGTTTCCATTATATGTGCCCCATTTTTCTAGTGGAGATTCTTCAGAACTCATTCATACCATCTTTTGACATATGTTAAAGTAGGTGTCTGATTGACTACCATTTAATCATGGATGGATTTCGGTTTCAACAATGCCAAGATATAAGCTACTTTCAGCTACAGCTAACAAATGGTGTTTTCAGCTGTTAAAATCGTACCAAAAAGTGGATAATTGATCGTATAAGATCCTTCACTTCGCTGAATGGATTCTGTTGAAGACGGGAGAAGATTCGGACGGAGAACAATTTTGTTAAAATTGCTTGTTAAAAAGCAAAATTCGGAATGGAGGTGTACCAAAAGCAGATTTTGAATATGAAAATCTGTTAAACTATTCTTTGTTTTTATTAATAAATTGGAATTGGGAGGTTTGAAAGATGTGTACTCAACAAGATGGTGCCACTTGTCACAAAATGCACGCACAACCAACTTATTAAACCTGAAGTTCGACAATCGTCTAATCGACATAAATATTTATGAAAATTGGCCACTCTGCTCGTGCAATCTAACACCTTAAGATTTCCTTTTTAGAGCCAAACGACTTAGAAACAAAACATTCGACGTGAAATTGCTAGAATATCGGCCGCATTATTCAAAAACATCATGGAAAATTGGTCCAGTGCATCCACTCATGCAAGTGGTTTTGAAAAAAAAAAACACACATTTGAGTGATGTCATGATTTTATAACTAATGGAATCAGTTATATTTAAACCCAAAATGCAAATTAAATATATGTCGTTGTTTGCTTTGGAGCGCTTCTAATGAAAAACTCTGTGTAAGATCAAATGCGTTGCTATACATGATCTTGTTAGGACATAAATTAAGTTTTATGTTGACATGGTTCACTACACTAAACTTGTTCATTTTTTCTGCAGCACTGACATTTAAGTTCATATACGAGGGCGGGTCAATAAGTCCGTGACTTTTGGATTAAAACACCGATTTTTTGATAAAAAAAAAATTTTATTTTTCAACGTAGTCTCCCTTGAGCTCTATACACTTTGTCCAACGCTTCTCCAATTTTTTTATCCCTTCCAAAAAAAAATGATTTGTCGAGGTCCTCAAAATAGGCCTTTGTTTGCGAGATGACTTCATCATTGGAGTCAAATCTTTTTCCACCAAGCCATTTCTTCAGGTTTGGGAACAAGAAGTAGTCGCTCGGAGCCAAATCTGGAGAATAGGGTGGATGGCAACTGCACATGTGTGCACCCTTGCATTGTCTTGGTGGAAAAGAACTTTTTTCTTGGCCAAATGAGGTCGTTTTTTTTCAAATCGTCATTGAATCGGTCCAATAAGTTGGCATAATATTCTCCATTGATTGTTCTTCCCTTTTGAAGGTAGTCAATGTGGATTATCCCGCGTGCATCCCAAAAAACAGTCGCCATAACTTTATTGGCTGACAAACCCACCTTGGCCTTCTTTGGCGCCGATTCACCCTTAGAAACCCACTGTTTTGACTGTTGTTTGTTCTCTGGTGTGTTGTGATGGATCCATGTTTCGTCCACGGTTACAAAACGGCGCAAAAACTCCTCCATATTGTGATTAAACAACGCCAAACCTTCCTGTGAAGTTGTTACACGATTGCGTTTGTGGTCGACTGTGAGCAAACGCGGCACCCATCTTGCGGAAAGCTTTCTCATGCCCAAGTGATCATTCAAAATTGAAACCACTGAGCCATGCGAGATCCCTACGGCTTCCACAATCTCTCGCACTTTCAATCTTCGGTCGGCCAACACCATATCGTGAATTTTTTCGATTGTTTCGGGTGTAGAGACCTCAACTGGACGTCCAGGACGTTCGGCATCTTCAGTGCTTGTACGGCCACAACGAAATTCAGTAAACCACTTTTTTACCATTGAAATCGATGGTGCAGAGTCCCCATAGTATTTATCAAGCTTAGCCTTGGTCTCGGTAATGGTTTTTTTTCGCAAGAAATAATGCTTAATAAGCACACGAAATTCACTTTTTTCCATTTTCTCCTCAAATTAGTGAGTAGTCTGATAAAAATAGCTGTCAAACACAAACTAACTGACGCAGCAAGTTTAAATTTTGACAGGAGTCAACTGACAGATGCCTGTTGACAGGAGCAGTGTTGCTGTTTCAGTAAAGAGGTCAGAAATTAAAAAAGTCACGGACTTATTGACCCGCCCTCGTATATTTAGCACTACGATAGAGATGACAATTTGTGAATTGAGCACCAATTCAGTTTGGTTCAGTATTAAACATCGCCCAATGGATGTTTTTTTTATTTTATAATTGACGCGCGCCTCAAGGGTTTTATGATACCCTTTTACTGTTGCCATACTTTAGCACTGATGGAAGATGTTCTTAAATTATTGGAATTCTAGACTGTCATGTCGTACGTAGGTCTGCTACAAATACAGTTCCAATTCAATCAAATTGTGGTGAGAAGTTGGTTGAATTTTTCATCATTGTCCTTTCGGACATTTCGAGGTCATGCCCAGTTATCGAGAGACCAAAGATCCGATTTTTTGATTTTCTATTAAACAGGCTAGATTATGTATTATTTATACCCTAGGTAAGTATATTTCATTTTGAAACAGCCATTCAAATTTCTCCTGAAAGGAAGCTACATCCCTTTCAAAAGGTGCTTTTATAATCTCACTTACTTGTCGGATCTGTCATTGTAGATATATCACGATTGCTATCCCAAAAGGATTGGCGCCTTCTTTCGTCATGAGCACTTAACCTGCGGTTCTTTCTTTCCTCATTTTGTGATTTCTGACTAGATTCTAATTTCTCCATCAGATTCATGTTCTTACTCTAAAATAAAAATATTTAACACAACAAATACAATGACAACAATAATACAAATAAAATACCACAATGTTGTTCTTCTTAGGTGAAATGGTTTTCACATTCAAACCCGCCTCCTTTTGAAGTAATTGAATTTGCTGTTCAAGTTGTGTTATTTTGCTTAAGCTAATCTTTTCTTCGTTGTTCAATTTTTCTTGAATGGATTTCTTTTCTGCACTTAACATGGCCACATTGTTTTGTAGTTTTAAAATCTGCTCCGTGAATGATTGCTCCTTTAAGTCCTGTAAAATGAAATGAAATAAACGACAGATACAATTGTAATTATTGAGTAATACTTACCCATTCGGCAAAGTTAGTTTTAAGTTGCTCTTTAGATTTACTTAACTCTTCCTGGGTAATTTTAAGATTCATTTCAATTTTCATAATTTCATCCATAAGTCGATTACATTCTTGTGCCTGCTGATTGGTACTATCAACTTGTTTGGAAAGTGTCTTATTGATTGAATCTAACTCTTTGTTGGCTGATGTTAGAGCATTACATTTTAGTTGCATCTCATTCAATGTACTTTTAAGTTCGGTCAATTGTTGTATAAGATTGGCATTTTCTACAGCAACAGCTCTCGCTGAATTTATTTCAGCCTCAAAGGACGATCGATTAAGTTCTAGATTAGCATGTTGAACGGCTAAATCGTTATACTTTGTTTGGAGATTATTTAATTTCTCTAAAAGTGAATCTCTCTGTGCGACAGTGTTTTGTGTTCTTTGGATTTCATTCTCAAGCGTCTCAATCTTAGTTGCATGGATACGATTGACTGCTTCCAAAGAAAGGTTTAATTTTGTAACTTCACCGGTTAGACGGCGTTTTGATTCCTCAAATTGAATTTCTAAAATTGCTAATTTTTCTTCAAGTTCAGTGCTTTTAGTCGCGAGTGCATTGTTATTATTTGTCAGTTGAATGATTAGATCATCTCGTTCTGAATTGGCTCTTTCTAGAACTTGCTTTTGATGAATTTCCGTGTTGAGAGACCGTTTAGATTCTTCAAGTTGCTTCTCTAATTCCAAGCCTTTCGACGATAAGGAATTATTTTCAATTGAAAGCTGTTCAATTAACTCATCCTTTTCAGATATTCCTTTTTCCAATGCACTTTTCTTATTACATTCTAATACAAGATATTCCTTTGATTCCTCCAATTGATGATTTAGAAGAGCGAGCTTTTCCTCTAATTCGGAACTTTTTGTGACCAAAGAATTATTTGTGTTTGTAAGTTGAAGTATGACTTCATCCCTTTCAGAAGTGGTTTTGACAAGAGCGATTTTTAGTTCGTTTTCGGCTTTATCAAGTTTCTCCTGAAGTTCGTCAATCTTTTGTGCCATTGAATTATTTGAATTACGCACTGTACATAAGTCTTGGTTGAATCGCTTCTCTAAATCCTTTTCTTGTTGCAAAAGCAATTCGGCATGTTGTTGTTTTGCCTGGTTCAATGCAGTTTGGATATCATTTTTGGTGGCCGTGAGCAGTTCTATCTCACTAGTAAGGTAAGAACACTTCTCCTCTAGTGATTTTCTTTCTAAGTCGTGATTTTCTTTCAATTTTTCTCGTTGGTTCTTTGATTCTATCAATTCTATTTGCAGTTTTTCTTTCTCTACTGTGACCTGGCTTAGTTGTTCTTCCAACTCTTCGCATTTCTGTTGCAATTCTTGTTGAGTAGTTAAATGGGATTCGTATTTTTGCTGCAGTTTATCAAATTCTTCATTCGATAAATGACACTCTCTTTCAAGTTTTTCTTTATCCCTCACAATCAATTCATGATCTTGGACAAGTTTTTGCAATTGTCCATGGAGACTTCTTTCAGAATTCTTTAAAATTTCACAGCCTTCATTAAGTTGTTTGTTTTGTTCTTGAAGTCTTAGTAATTCTTCATGCAAGTTCTCTTTTTCTTCCTTGACAAGCTCATATTTCTCTTCGAGTAATGTAAGCTGTTTTCTCATTTCATTTAGTTCATCTCTGGTTTCCGACAATGAGTCACAAGTATTTTTCAAAAGAGATAGCTGTTCGTTAATTGTTTGGTATTCTTTCTCGAGAGTTTCCTTTTGTCTTAGAGCGCTATTAAGCTCATCTCTCAGAGATGCAATTGTCTCATTCAGACTAGCAGATCCATTTTGTAGTAAATCAATTTCTTGTTTACATTTTTCAACTGAATTTTCTAATGCTGCAGAATTTTTCTTTTCGGAAATCAGCTCTTCTTGCAGATCATCGTATTCGGCTTGTATTTTTGTATACCTTCCATTGAGTTGTTCGATTTTCTCTGCTCTCTCTTTAGATTCTTGGGTTTTACCTTCCAAAGATGTCTTCAGTTCTATAATTTCAATTTGAACCTCTTTACACTTGCATTCTTGCTGTTTGAGTTGTTCCAGCAATGCACAAATATCCTGTTCATATTTAGCAGTTTTGTTATCTCCCAATTCCGCTAGTTGTTGAGTTTTCTCATTTAAACAAGCTTGCAATTCGGTACATTTACAAGTTTGCAATTGTTCATGTAGTTTAGTAACTGTTTCTTCTAATTCATGGTAGGCTGGTGAATCAGAAACCATTTCGTTTTTGATGTTTTTTCCCAATTGCTCACCCATGGTTTTTATGGTGGCTTTGAGAGCAGCGATTTCTTCCTTGCATTCGCTTTCTGAATTTGATTTTTCAACTTCTGTGTTTTCATCGATCTCATGATATTTAGGTTTTGATTGCAATTCTAGCAATTGCGATTTCAATTCAGCGCACAATCCTTCATAATCTCTCACAGTTTCGTCGACTTTGGTTTCATGAGCATGCAATTTCTTGCACGTCTCCTCATGCTGTTGTTGAAGTTCTTCATACATTTCCTTCGAAACACTCTCAGCATAATTGTTAGACCCGATGGTTTGTTTAAGTTCCAAATAATCGGCAATTAGCTTTTTATTATCACATTCAGTTTGAGATATGATCTCGTTCAGTTCATTTATTTTACACTTATTTTCGTCGCAAATGGTGTTAAGCTCAATTTTTTCGTTATTCAACTGCTCAACAATGCTGTGAGTTTCGACTAATTCTATCCGTATGTTGGCCAATTTCTCATTTTCTTTTTTCAGCAATGATACGGTTTCTTCTAAGCTCCGAATCCTTTCGTAAAGTCGTGATTTTTCTTCGACTAATTCATTGATCTGTACTTCAGTGGATCGCCTACTGTTGCTTTCGAGGGAGTCACAGCTGTTGGCGCTTACTGAATTCTCTTCCATTTCCAGCGAATCATAGATCTCATTGTTGGATTTACAATCATTGTTGGAAACGGCGAATTCGATCGTGCCACGGAGTTCGTCGAACGCACCTTGTGTTATTCCGCTGATGCTGCCGATAATCATTCTGCTCCCAGTAGCAGATTTGGCAGTATCTGCAGCTAAAAACGTTCTACTATTTCCGTTTCCAGTAGGGATTTCGATTCTTACAAACGATTCTGACAAAGAATTGAAATGATCACAATTGAGTGTTGAAGTACCTCGTGCCGACCCATTTCGAATTTCTTCTAGCTCAACAACTAACTGCTCCTTTTCGTCACATTTTTCTTTCATTGACTTGGACATGGATGAAATTGTCTTTTCCCATTCGGCGTTTTCCTTAGCCAAATGTTGATTTTCGACTTGCAATTGTGCAATTTTACTCTTCATGGTTTTAAATTCTTCTGCGTCACCAGTTGAGGTCTTATAGCTTTCCAATTCAGTCTCAAGCTTTGCCACATCATTCTGCAGAGATTCATAGTCGGCAATGTTATCAACTAATTGCGAGGACAAGTCATTATACTCTTTTTCCATTTCATTGAACTGCACTTGAAGATTATTCAAATCGTGTTTTAATTTGATATTCTCTTGACGAAGATCAACGTTATTCTCTTCTTTGCTTGGACTTGCAGATTTTCGCTTCTTTTCGTACTCCCCTTGCAGACGATTCATTTCCAATCTCAGTGATTCTAATTCTACTTGAAGACTATCGTTTTCTAGCAATTTCCGTTGTGCTTCTTCAACTTTCGTCTTCAGTTCGCGTATTTCAGTCTCCAGATTCTCATTTTGAGTTTGAACTCGATCACAGTCAGCTATCGATTGGACGGAATCATTTGCCAGTTTCTCATACTCCTTCTGCAAGCATTGATATCTGAGTTGTATTGAATCGTATTCTGATTGTATTTCGCCAATTGTACCCTCATGCTTATTGCATTCAACTTGGATTTGCTCGTATTTCTGTTGAATATCATGATACTCGGTTTGAAGCTTTTGAAGCTCATTGCGCGCTGAAACAACTTCCATATTCAATTTTTCATAGCTATCTGATTTCGTTTGGTTTTCAGTCAACAGATTGACATATTCTGATTGAGCAGCTTCCAATTTTGTTGTGATTGTCTGCAATTCCGAGTGGAGAGATGCGTTTTCTGTACGAAGTTTATTTAACTCTTCTGTTACGCAGATATTAGAACTTATGTCTCTCTGGAGTTTATTACATTCAGCTGTTAGGGATTCCTTTAGGGATTTAAGAGTTTCAATTTCTTGAGATATATTGATTTTTTCAGCGGTTTTGTTGGCCGTTTCTTTGGACATGACTTCGAATTCAATCCTCACTGAATCCAATTTGCATTTTTCCGCTTGTAGAGAGTCAATTTGATTTTGGACTTCTTCAAGACACCCATAAAGGGACTTAAGTTGTTCGGCATCTTTTTTTAAGCATGAATTTTCCGTTTGCAAGGAATCTGCCCTAAGTTTTTCTGACTCTACTTCGGAGGAGATCTTTTCTAAATTCAACTGCAAAGACTGGCATTCCAAATTGACATTTTCTAAGTCTTGGGTTAGTTGTTTATTTTCTGAAAGTATTTGCTGTAGATCTTTGCATTTGACGCATACAGTTTTGGCTTCGTCGCAACCTCTTGAGGCAAGATGTAGTTCCTCCTTTGAATTATTCAGCGCTTTGTTGGTTACAGTTTGAAGACTCTGCTGCAGTTTATTGATTTCTCTTTGTTTTTCTTCCAGCGCATCTAATAGCTCGATCTCGCGGCGTTTAGACTTGTTTTTGTGCTGTTGAAATTCGAATTCTAAGCTGACGGCTTCTCGATTTTCCATCTCAAGTTGGGTGAATTTGGCCTTCAAATCCGAGACTTCTTTTTCATACCGAAGGATTTCTTCTTTGCTAGCTTTTGAAGCACTTTCAAATTCACTAGCCTTGGCTTCGAGTTCAATGATTTTAGATTCGTGCTCTTTACACCTAGAATTGTACAGAAAAAATTTAATTAGATGAAAGAGTTGGAAGGGCTAATGTAACAAGGATTGGATAGTTACGGGGAAAATTATTCAGTTGGTCGAAATATAGTTAGAGCTCGATATAGCTGTATTGAAAAGCTCGAAACGTAAGGTAAGGAAAGTCAAAGTTGAAGCGAGTTTGAATAGATCTATAGGTTGGAATTATGAAAATTAGTTCTAGTTGTTGGGTCCGAACACTTTAAAGCATACTACATATGTTGCACTATGTGAATCTTAGTTTATTTTCGCATTGAATTGATGTTTTAGAGAATTAAGCCGTTTAAGGACTTATATGGCAGTCATTGAGCATGTGATTATAAACAGACGGGCTCTAAGTTTCTTTGATTATCATCATTGTAATGTATGACCAGGTCAGGTCAGTGAAATTTCGATATACACTTACAATTATCAAGTAAATAAAAAAGCCTTTGATGGAATGCAAAGTTGCCAAAAGCAAACACTTAAAATCGTACTTTCTTTTGAAATTGTTAGTGCAAATTTACTTGTAAAAACGTAAAGTGGGCCACTTTTAGGTGGTTGGGCTTTAGAGCAGCCAGAAATTGTTGTCAATTTTGCTCAAATAATCATCTTTTCAGATGAGCCCCATCTTGTGGGTACAAAAACAAGCAAAATTGTCGTCATAAAGGCAATGGGGAGCGCCACCGAGGCATAATAATTGGACTTGGGCGAGTTTTGGTTCTAGCAAGATTGCTAGAATGTGCCACAAAAACCTTTCAACAATCGATTTTTTCTACACAAAGTTCAAGAATCGTATAATCAGTCTCTTTCTGATGTTGCTTGCTTGTTGCTTTCCAAGCCACCAGAGGCAATCATATGACGACGATCGAATTTGTCTCCATATTTATATGTCTACATAAGGCACAAGAAATTGTTTCGAATAATATAAATATATTGCAACTCAATCATTGCGAAATAGCTCAAAACCTTCTACAATAAACTCTTCCTAAATAAAAGTGTATGAATGGATTGTTTATGGGAAACTTTGCCAGTCAGAAGTACTCTGGGATGGGAGTAGCCCATGGCTACGTTAGCGATATTAATATATTTGAATGCTATAAACATATCAATATGAATTCCACCTAGTGCTACTATTGAGGTTTTGAAAATAGTTTACTATAGAGCACCTGCCAAACTCAGCTGTCATTTGAAGTGTCATAATATTAGTTGAATGTTTGCCATTTACAATAATGGATCGCCTACAAATCGATGTCGTAAGGCCTGTGCATCATCGTAATGCGCGCTCAGCCGAAAATATTGCTGCTGTTAGTGCAAGTGTTGCTGACGATCTGAATTTATCGATTTCCCGGCGTTCTCAGCAATTGAACGTGTCGTACACCTCATGTGTGATCATGACTTGGACGATATGTGGTTCCAACAAGACGGGGCAACAAGCCACACAACACGACCAATAACCATACGGCTTTATTGCGTGAGAAGTTTCCTGGTCGCGTTCTGATTCCTGATTGCGATTTAACACCGTTAGATTTTTTTCTGTGGGGCTACGCAAAAGAACGTGTTTACACGAATAATCCCCGAACTCAAGATGCATTGAAACCCAACATTGCTCAAGTTATGGCCAAGATACCGCCCGAAATGTGCGAAAAAGTGGTTAAAAATTACCTCAAAAGAACATCATTATTGTAACTCGACCCACTTAATGGCTGCAGAAATGAGAAACATAATATTGCAACTATGCTTTTCCGGCAAAACATAGAGTCACGTTCTTATAACTACGGTTACGAAAAAAGTCATTTAATTTGACGAAGTGCAAATGTATCTTGACCTTTCTTTTTCGCATTGAAATACTGAGCTATTACTCGTACCATAAAACGATTAACACTCGGGGATAATCCATTCCAACAGAACTGTCGACGATCGGCTTCGCCTACAACATAATGTAATGAGACAATTGCCATTGCACATGGTTAATTAGCTTGCGCCGGTCATAAAACTTATCATAAAGCTGAAGAAATGCTTATTACAAGTAGGAAAGTTCAATAAACGATAACGTTTATCGTCAAAGGGCATAAAGTTCTACCGCAACATTGAGGTAAAACAGATGCAAGAATACACCGAATAATATAAGTGCACTGGATACCCGAAACAGGATAAAATACTTTTTGTCTGAGCTTAAGCCAGTTTAAATAAAATGAATTTCCCATCTCAACATGTGCGTCAAAGGTCACTAATGTAATTCGATACTTTTCACACGATGGTGGTTTGTAGTTACTACTTTTTACACACTCGTTCTTGTTGGTTAGATGAGTTTAAAGGAAATGCGCAAGAGGTAATTCGAATATTTTATTCGTATCAGCGAAGACGTCTTTGTGATGACGAAGAAGAAGAAGAACCGAACACAAATGCTATAAATTATCAACTACAGTACTCTGGAAACACAGGCCGAATGGAGAACTAAATTTATGGAATCAAACCAGAAAAAGGAAGAAGGAACCTTCAGATGAAAGATCAGGCAATCACGGAAGGTAGACAGCTAAAAAGGTGAAAGCAACACCACCGGGACGATAAAAGATAAAAGAAGGTCCTAAGATGTATAAGCTATTATTGCATGAGTCGGATACAATCCTAGCCTGTAAGAATTCCTACACTTATAGAAAGCGGGCGAACTTTAAGCCCCAAAAGAGATACTCGTAAATAATTTTATGCGATCACTATGAATATGCAAATTTAATTATTTGAATATAATGGCAGCAAAGCACGCAATATGGATCCAACAAGAAGTAAAAAAAATGTAGTTCATTTGTATTTGCATATTTTTGAAAGGATGTTGACACCCATTTCCTTTGTATTGACTTTGTTTTACAAAACACATAACAATGTTCACTCAAAATGCAAATATTCAAATCTATATGTCAGAGAATAATCGCTGCCACCTAGAAAAGAAATTATAAAAAAAAGTCCGCCAAAACAATAATAAGGTTATCTACTGATCTGAATGATCGTGAATGATCGCTATTGCACAGTAAGCAAAAAAGCAAAAAAAAAAACTAACAAAGTAAATGACAACATCATTACTCGCATACCAATGAACTTCAGATTTTTCCATTGCAAATCAATCGAACTTCATAAAGAAAACAAATTCCAAAACCAGGAACCACAAAATCTCATTCGGGTGAAACTCGTTAACTTAATAAAATAAACAACTTCTCTGTCTCTCCAAATATCTACAAAAAAAAAAAAAAGGAAATCTCTCTACTCCATATCCCACACATCCACGCACGAAAAAAAAAATGCAAAAAGAAAAATGTGGGTCAGTTCAATTTGTTAATACACGTTCTACGCCTTAGATGCACTTGAACCAAAAAAAAAAAAAATATTTATATACAAAAACATTACCAATTTAGTCAATGTTAGTGAAAATTGCGGCGATATTCCGCTTTTTACTGTATTTTGGAATGTGATTCTCTTCAGACACCAAAGCAATTCATTGATCCCCCATCTTTAAAAATTGAAAATACATCTAATTGCTTATTAATGACCCGATTTGTATTCAGAATTCAAGACTGTATTGTTTCTTTAACTCCTCATGACCGGTAAAGTATGCAAAATGGAAAAAAAAAAACATTATCCAATTAGTATTCCACACTTACTGTTCTGATTACTCTCACCAAAGTGTTTGCCAGGAACAGACAAATAATTCATTTGATACACTCTAACTTGCATTATATAAAAATTGTAAATTGTGTAACTAACTGATATAGAATGAGGTACTTTCTTTTAACTTACTTACTGGAAAAGAATTCCTTATCAGCGGTTATGTTCTTAATGTCGTTTATCATATGATGGTGATATGACAACTGAAATTTGCCGAAAATATATCTGCTGGGCTATTTGCCTCTGACGTTTCTGATGTTGTTTTCTTTTTATTTTACTTGTGTGATGAATTCACCAGACAGTCTGCTTTGGGCTTGTCATTCGGTGTGCGGTGAATATGGTATGTAAACAAGGGAATGTCGTAGAATGTCGAATAGAGATTGAAAAAGAAGAAGAGAAAACATTTTTTGTGTGTGTTCTTTCGAGTTCAAATTTAGCTACTACCTCTGGTAGAGAAAAGAGTTGAAAGAACTTCAGGAGAATATCTATATTAAAGCACGTTTTGTGTTTAAAGAGAGAGTGCTATAAAAATCGACAAAATCAAACCCAAACTGTTACTGAAGGGCAATTGAAGAAAGCGCACTTCTTTTCTTCCTAAGCACGTATACGAAGTTAAATTGTAACTCAAAAATTAATTTAACGAAAATGTTTATTTTTAGATTGAATTAGAAAGCAAGATTCAGTTGCTGATCCTGCAGCGCATAACCGAAGTAATATTTCAAAAATATCTACGAATTGTTTAAAAAGTTGTGTGCCATTGCGACTTATTTTGATTGTGAATAGAAAATCTGCAAAGATTCATGGGCAATTTGGACTCCCTTCATTTCAAAGTTCGATGTGTTTTGGAGTGAAATGCCGAGGGGGAATTGTTTTCATTCGTCGATCCTTTGTCGATCTATTGAACTATGAATACGAGTAATGCCATTGAGGAAGAGAATTTCAACAAAAGAAAAAAAAAGTTGTTTGTGAAAAAAAGGAACACAAGTTGTTAAAATTTAAACCAGAAAATGAGACAAGACCAGGACGGTTATTTTGCGGAAGCTGTTACACGGTACAACAAATTAATAAAAGCACAACGTATGCCGAAAAATTGAACAACTTCGATGAAAATCCATAATTACTGTCAACATTCTATTGAAAATTTGTTTATCAAAAGAGAGTCTAGCGCAATATCAACTAAGCAGTATGGCTGATTCGTTTCTGTCCATCAGATTAAAGGCGCGCTCGAAAAGAAAGAGTATGCCGAAATTGACGGTGTTTTAGATAATAACTAGTTTTGTGGATAAAAGCAATGTTTGTGAATAGGACCCTGATTGCAGAGGATGATGCGGCCAATATGTGATGACGCGGTAAAAAGGGGTTGTCCACAAAGCCGCGTGTTAACTCCAAGATAAAGTTTGTTACTCACAGCTTAACTCAGTTAAAAGATCTAGGGTCTATGTTTAGCCATATGCAAATAATGCTGCTGTAACTATCTTTTGGGTAATAAGGACTTTCGATGAAAACTTTCTCAACTCAACTGAGGTTGTTCTTTAACGAGAAAGTTGAATAGCATACGGCTATGATAAGGCCAATTATACTCTCTATGCGTCGGTGGCCTGATGAAATAAGCTTTCACGAAAATACTGATCAAACTAGGGAATATTTCTGCTCTAGACACACTGATGAAACGCCCTCAATTATTCAATCATGGACTGTATAAGCCATCTCACATTTTAGTCTTTGCAATAACATGCATTGGACTTTTCGAGACCTTGCGAACTGACTGCTTTTTGACTTTGATCTATTGTATAATGACATGCCGTCTGATGCAATGATACCAGAACTCTTGTTTCTGCAAAAATATGATATCGATAGAGCGATAGAAACGATTTCGGCCAGATCTAAACCAGAAAAATGTTGTAGTAACATCTTCACGAATGGCTTTAAAGCCGATTAAGAATGAGGCGCTATAGTTCTGGAGGACGACAACGTAAGATTTCACTTCTCGTTAAAATAACTTAGTTGAGTAAGCATAAGTGCCGAAGGCGGCTCTGCAGTGCCTTAAGGAAGGCAATGACTGCTATACTTTAGTATGAACGATCGTAGGCTGCTTACTGACGACGTGACGGGGTGCTTCGCTTTTGTTTAGCACCTATTGCACTTGGCATGAGTGCCACAATCTCTGACTATTCGGAGCTGATCATATCAGGCTGCACATAGTTGGTGCTGATGTGGTGGGGGCTGATACTGTAAACCTAATTACCCAGGCCAAAAACGGACATTTGAATAATACTCTTTCTGAGTGTTCTGTTCCAACAGAATAAAATAACAGACACCGAAACAAATTTTACGCTGCACAACAAAATCCTTATCATTCCAACCACTGAAAACCACCCACAGCAGCAGTTTGGGTATTATCGACTGAAGGTTAGTACTATGAACCACACGAAGCAATTTCTATTTTTAGTTTTGAGTTACACATCTCACAAAATTGCCCAAGTAAAGACTTTCTTCAGGCTTGGATATTCGAGGTTCAAAGGTGTTAGCAATTAGCAGACGACCGGACATCAAGAGAATGGAAAACTGATTAAGAAACAGCGCTTATTCTGATGCGGCACTCTAAGGCAGGAAGTTTTAAGTTTCCGACACTTAAGCGAGCGTTTAATTCGCTAATATAAGCCCAATATGCGCGCTTGAGATGGAAGCGCATAGAAGGAAGACAAGGACGACGTTGAAATCGTGCTAGGCGATGTACTTCGGACACTGCTCATATATTTCGCCGAGGAGCACGTAGAAACAGTGTTTGTATAGGAAAGGAGGATATCTTTGTGGGACAGCGCGTAAACAAAGCCTACAGGAAACCATATGCGTCAACGGACTTAGACTTATTATGTTTGCTGTGGGACGAAATATAGCTTTAGCAAGCAGACAGTCCTCATCGTAATATACACAAAGGGACATGGTGGTGTCCGGATCATGAAACGTTCCTGGCAGCCAACATTGACTCGACTCATCGCCCTGTTGCAGCCAGGGTGGAAATGAGGATTTCCCAAGCGCTACAACAAATAGAAGGTAAAACGTAGGAAAGCTGTAATTCCAAGAGACCGCCTGAATTTTCACCGAACGCGTATCTCGAAATCTCTCAACAACTTCTAAACCACCAGCATCAAGTTTCCCAGGCCAGTGGCATCCATCGCCGCCATCAAAGACGCTACACCTGATGTCAAAGTTTAACCCGAAACCCTAAAAGAAATTCCTTGTTTGATAAAGAAGGCCGTCAAGCACAGGGGGGTACTAAAAATGTGGAAACATTTTTGCAGACTGCTGACCAAATGAAGCTGAAATCAAAGAAAGCTTACCAGTCGAGGTATTAAAACCTGATGGAAATGACTTCGTAAAGAGCAAACCCCAACATATTTCACAAACCTAATTAGAAGAGTGTATGACTAATGAATGGTATCATTTGTCCGCTCCACAAAAGAGTCAACTGCGCCGACAATAGAAGCATAAGTCTCCTTAACATCGCATACATGATCTTCTCTGTTATATTGGATGAATGTCTGAAACCCTTCGTCGAAAACCTGATTGGTTCCTATCAGTGCGGCTTTAGACCAAAACTCCACATTCACGTAGATCCTCGAAAAAATTCAAGAAGTCCAAATCGATACTTACCATAGTTTTAATTAAATTTAAGGCCGCATTTATACACACGTGCTGTAAAGAGCCATGTTAGTTTTGGCATTCCTACCAAGCTGGTCCGTCTTTGCAAAGTGACGGTAGAGAACGCTTGCTGCTACGTCAAAGTCCATAACGACCTAACCAAGACTTTTAATGTCAAAAAAGGTAACGGTCACCTTGTTTCTGTAATGTGACTTAATTAACATCTTACTTGAAAGAATTGTGAAGAACTCAGAATCAAGTCTATGCAACTACTGGCGCACACCGATGGACAGAATGTAACAGTCGACTGATTTAATTTCGAAGTAGTAAGGGATTTTGTCTACCTTGGCATTGCTATAAATTCTGCCAACAGCATCTTAGCAGAAATAAAACGAAGAATCACTATTGCCAATATCTGTTTCCTCAGATTAAGAATTAAACACTTAGGCCCTATTCCGATAAATTAAGGAGACTCAATATAAGACCTTGGATCATTCTAGTCCTACATTATGGACCTGAAGCATGAACTCTATCGAAAGGGGATAAAGAAATTCTGTCATTTCGAGAAAAAATTCTTCGAAAAATATTGCATTGATGCACGGCGAATTCTACGAGCTGTAAAACGACGTCAACATTGTCAAAAAAAACTGCGAATCAGTTGCCTAAGATGGAGTGGACACAGCAGGTAAAGACCTCAATTTAGTTGGTGCGCCCAAGCAGAAGGGGACCTAAACCGACTTGCAGTGCACAACCGAAGGCAATTAGCTAAGAATCGGTCTTGTTAGTTGAGACCCAGGTTCACTCCGAACTATACTCCAAACGACACCCAAGTAAGTAAGTATTGTAAGTATTTCTCTGATAGAGATTTTTGATTATACACTTTGCTAAGGTGATATCTGCCTGTCGATACTTGTCGATTATCTGAGTGAGAACAATTGAGATCGGGAACAAATCTATAAAAATAAATAATAATCTATTAGCAAGCATGCCAATGTACTTTGAATCGTTAAAATTAACTGGAAAATCAGGAGGAACAGCCTTATAAAAAATGAGTGTGATCTTGTTATTTAAAAATACATTGGATCGAAGACTAGAATTGTCAAATTAGAAAAGGTGATTCATTCGCATGTTTACAACAATCGGGATAGGTAAGATCTAGATAAATGACAATATGACAATACAGGGATATTGAAACAATTACAAAACAAAAAAAAAAATTTAAACATGCTTTGAACAAACATGCACGCTCAAAAAACGACTAAATCAATGCAACATTGTACAACATTTAGCAAAATCTACGAACTATTCCAACTACATGTCTCACCTCTCCTGCCAATTGGTAAGATGCACTTGTGCCTCATCGTATTCAAGTTTTATGAATGCATAATCTTCTCGTTCCTTTTCATAGCGGGCAATCACGTGTTCAGCATTCTCCAATTTGTGTTTTAATGTATTGTACGTGTCATGTTCAACATTTAACTTATTTTCTAAATTAGTAAATGTCTCAAGTTCCTTAAGTTCCCGTTCGACTTTTATTAAACTAGAAACGTTTTTGTTTGTTTGTTTGTTTTGTTTTACAGCTCTAATGAAATGACAATGTAATGGCAAAATTTCACAAGACTTACCTCTCTTTTTCGGTGAGCCGTGGTGTTAGGCTTGCAGTGCGTAATTTATGAGTGTCATTTGGAGTCTGAAAACCACCTTTGGGATGCAGGGGTGATTGGCGAGGTGTTAACGCATCATCAAAAAATACTTCTTCAGCAGGTATGAACTCCTCATCGATGTTAGGTGAACATTGCATTTCTTTGAATTGTTCCTGATAGTAAGCGTCTCTTAGAGTTATGTGAGGGGTGAAGTTCATGACGGATTTTGGTAATTGTAATTTAGTTGGCATTTGTGATCCCATCGTTGGACGAACAAAGCCACCTTGTTCACCTGTTGGTTTGGCTGAATTACATTCTGCTATGGGTGGTGTTGCAGATGATGGACACCATGTTCGTCGGCGTTTATCCGTTGACTCTTTAAAATGATTAGATGAGTTGCTATTGATGATTTTGAGGATTTCTTCGTTGAGACGTCTTTGCAGTTCACCTACTTTGATCTTTTTTAAATAAAAGTAAACTATTAGATCACATGACAACCCAAGTAATCTTGTTTTTTACCAGGCTATTTTTTGTCTTTTCGACCTCAAGTTCGTTTTGCAAACGATTGATTTCCTTTTCGAGTCTCTTCATCATTGCGGCATCTGTGAGAACTTCATTTACTTGCGGCTTATTTTGGACTGCTTTAGCACGATTGGCAAAGCTAAAAAAACAAAATTAAAAATATGTTACACAAATATTGCAATCACTCACCTCAATGTTGATAGAGTTTCATCTATAGCCGTAGGGTTGATAGTGCAAATTATAGCTGTCAATGCATTGCCACCAAGCGATGCTTGTAAAATCCGAGTAAGCTTAGAATCGCGGTAGTTGACATATTTATCCTCGGCAAGCTTTTTGATTACACAACTCAGGAACAGTAGACTCTTATTAATGTGGCCACCTTCTTTTAGTCGTGAACCAATAGCTCCAGTTTGATCGGCTCGTTCGGAGCCCGCCAAATCGACGAGATTCAAAATACTTATCGATACAGAATCTTCGTCGGTTTTGTCTGTTTTCCTTGATTCAATTATCTACGAATTAGAGACAGTTTAATACAGAAACTAGTATCTTTATGGTATGAATAAATGCTTGAACTAACAATTCGGAAAATGGCATGAGATCGACTTGAACGCTCGTTCATGTTGGTATTTCCAATTTTCCTTTGTTTGTTACCGAGTCGTAGGTAACCAAGTAAGTCTTCCTCGCATGTGATAATGTATTCGCTGCAATTGACACTCACATCACCGTTGGGTGTTTCGTGGATTTTTAGGTCTTGATTTGACTTGTTAAGCAGATCGTAGATCTTTTCGTTGTAGATCTCAATGTATCCAACCCTGCAAAAAAGATAGACGAATAAACGAACACAATTTTATATTTTTTTCGGTTAACTGTAAACTGTTAAACGGTTATTTTTAAGGCACAAAATCTGCTTCAGCCAATAAAATAATTTAATGTATCAGAACGATGTAAGATGTGACAAGTTATGTAGCTAAAAAGCAATATCACTGTCAGCCGGAAAGGTCGAACAAAGTCACGCAATCTTTGTGACCAGTTGACGTTGCCGAAACGAGGAATAAGGATGGTGTTTGTCATCCATTGTTGCATGGGTTGCGTGGCAGGTAGCTCTGCCTTTTTGGCTTTTTGATGCTCTTTAGATGGTATAACCACCGACCAAATCGACCACGTGCAGACAGACGCTGGACAAGGATCTAGCGTCTTAAATAACCAAACATTCAGAAGAGCAAATCTCAACTCTGACAATCCTTTGTGCAGCCAAACTCAAACCCTACTATCCAATAAGAAAGAACTGCAGACCATCAGCACAGGTATAGTAGCCAGAGCCCACAGAGATCACCTGCGCAAGAGATTTTGCAGTGCCCTCAGCATCCACAAATGCAAGTAATCTCTTGGTAACCAGAAATGCGACATCGCCGAAAAAGTGCTCTTGATATGATACTGACTGCGTACGACCAAAAAAATGACAGCAAAGTGACACATACAAGCCTTGCAGCGCAAAACAAATGTTACGAGGGAATTGTATCAAGTTTGAAGGGAGAAAAGGAAGGTTCTCCGTAAAAACAAAAAGCCTTGTATAGCCTCGCAGCTCAAGGATATCAAAGAGTCTCGGAATACCAACAATATACGGAAGTTTTTCATACAGCTAAGCAATTGGGTTCGACCCCGAACACAAGTTCTTTGAAATAAGGTAACCAAGTAACCGAAGGGCCGGTACCAGCTTAGTCTTCTCTGATACAGCGAAATATTTGGGTCAAATTTTTACAACAAACTAAACTTGAAACCTAATATTCAAGAAAGAGTAAAGAAAGCCTCAATAATTTGGGAACAAATGGGGCCTCCAGCCTCGTATTGCCCATTGGCTACACTTGGCGGTTATAATACCGATACTCACTTTCGGGGTTATTGCCTCCTGGACGGTCATAGACAAAGCAGTCAACTGCATGAAGCTAAGCAAAGTCCAAAGAACAGCATGTGTGGGCATAAGCGGAGCCCTACGTACAACTCCCTCCGCTGCACTCGATGTTATGTTTTACCTCACACCTCTCGACATTTTCAGCTGAAGCAACTCGGCAGTGGACAAATAAATCTTTTGGACACGATAATATTCTTAATAAACTAAGAATCCTACCAGAGAACATCGACTACACCACCCCCTTTACATTGACAAAAACTTTCATGTTAGCTTTACCTGTAGAGACTTCCGGGAAGAAAATGCCTTCATGGACGACGAAACGATCCATTCTTATACGGACGATTCAAAAGCTGGCAGTGGGGTTGGTGGCGGTGTTTTCGCTGATAAGCTCAACTTAAGCCTCTCATTCCGCCTTCCACTGTAGCGTGTTCCAGGCGGGAATTATGGCAATTAATGAAGCCCTGCCCTGGCTGAAGAAAAACTTAATATTTGTTATAGATATCTTTTCCGATGGTCAGGCCGCTATTAAATCCCTGGACTCTTTCTCTTTTAACCCAAACACCGTTATAGATTGCCGACCATTTCCCAGTGAATTGTAGGGTCGACGTACTTATCAAAATTGGAGCCACTATACCGATTCAACCTAAAAAAGGTAATATCGGTATACTAGTCGCTACGCATAAACAAGAAATAGGGCTGAATGCTCTTAGAAGAACAAACCTTAGGTGGACAGTCGGGTCAACATGTCTAGCAACCAAACAAATCTGGCCTAAACTGGATCTGAATCACTCTAATAGTCTAATCCTTCTAAACAAGAAACATCTCAGTACCATCACAGGTGTCATCACCTTAGGTAAACATTGCGAGAAGGCTGGGCATGTTAACAAACGACTTCCATAGAAATTGCATAGACGAGGCGGAGAAAATCCACCATCTTCTCTGTAAGTTTCTTTTTTCTGTTGATGAATTATTTCAACTTACTGTCTATAATGAATTTTTACCGATAATATCGACTTGGGGTAATTAGGCAAATACTCAAATTAGCAGCCAATGCATAAAATATAATAGTGTTCTACTCGAAAAGCGATGACGAAGCCGATCAAAGCAAGAACGCATATTGTGTAGAAATGATTCTGATTAGATAATGGCAAAGCAACGACTGCCCGATTTATCCATTCAATGCTAGCTTCTGCGTTTTGTATATGGGAAGGCCTTCTACTATTTTAACAAAATTGTAAACTTTTGTGAATGTGGTTCGAAAAATTTCATTGATCAAGTCATGCTAAAAGATGAAAAATTAACTACGAATTCTGTTTTGGTGTTATAATTTAAGCATAGCTTAAAATTTTTAGAAATCGTAAAAATCTACTGGATTCAGTGTATTTAAGGAGGGGGAAATAGGGCAAGATTGATTGTTTAATCGGATGATTGTAGTCTGATTAGTGATCTCGACACTATAAGTTCCAATACCCCGGCAAAATGAGTACTGACAAATGTTACAAATGTCCTTGTTGTCATGTATGGCTCACCTCAACAAAAATTGCCGATCTGTCGCTTTTTCTATTTCCTTGAATATTTCCCTTGTTGCCAGCTCCATTACACCAGGGTTTTCCTTCTCTCCCATCATCGTGTACGTTTTTCCTAAAATTCAACAATTAAACTTTAAGCGAAGGGTTTTTTTGAAAAACAAAAAACAGCACATGCACCCACCTGAGGATGTTTGTCCATAAGCAAAAATAGTTCCGTTAAAACCTTTCATACCCGAATCTACAATTTGCTTAGCCAGCGTATTGAATATTACCTGATTGCTTACATCCTGATCGAATATATGATCTGGAATATAATATTTAAATTTTAGAAAGTCATTAGCCAAGTGGAAAGAAAGATAACCAACCAAAATAAAAGGGTTCCGAGTGGCCATCGACAAGTTGAATCGAATTACCAGAAACCTTCCACAAGCTATTTTGTTTTTGTTCCTTTTCATTGCCTAAAATTGGCCGCACTTTTATGGCCACTTGAATATTACTCGCAGACATGGTTATTTAATAGTTATTAAAAAGAACAAACAAATGTAGAAATAATAAAATAAAAAAATAACATTTACGCGTCCTATTGCAAATATCCATGTAACATTTAAACAAACGACTTTCGTGCAAACAGTTATTTTGAAAACGGCGCAAGTCAAAGAAAGCAGATGACAAGCAGGGATGTGTTCGTTAAACAGTTGAAATTTTTCAACGATTCTTGGGTATGTTTGTTTGAAAAATAAAACAAATTTATAAATTGAATTAATTTTTTGTTAAACAATAATATTGTGCAGTGATTGCTGGAAAAATATTTTTTAACAAAAGTAAACACGGAGATATGAATAAAATGATATAGATTTTAAATCTCAAATTATACAATACACTATGAGTTTAAGTTCATTAACGCTTTAATGCTTGCATATATTTATTAATATCTTATTTATAGTTAGGAATCTTGTTGGTTAATGGCGGTTTAATTGCATTGTACCATTAAAAGTAGCATATTGTATTTACATATTTAATTTGTCCATAGAGGGTATCTTGAAGCAATAAAAAAAAGAGATACATATATCTGATTTTTTATGATACGGAAAATGGTTTCCGTTACAGATTTTGGCCTTTCCAAAAACCGCTTACCATTGATTGCCCCTATCCATACGACTGATTTTGAATACACGTGGATCATCAACAATATCGACTCGTCTCACATTTCAACACCGTCGTCATCCATATAAAACATGCTTACATAAAAACTCTTATGTTTTATTTGTTGTAGAGATTGCCATCTATGTTAGTTCATTTGTCCCCAGGGCTAAGAAATTCCTCAAACACGTGTTCTTACGGTGATGAATCTGAATACTTTCCGAAGTAAGACGATGATTTTCATTTGCCCTTCATGTCGTAGCTACATGGCTGACTCTTTTATTTGTATTTATTTCGCTATGCAATCTGTACAGTTCTTGAGTTAATCTTCTCGACGATGCAGACAAGCTTCTAAATCAGCTCTTTCTCTCTAAGCGACAAAGCCGTTCCTCATGTTTTGTAGGTTCATGCCCCTGCGCCATAGCAGGTGACTGAGACAGTCAATGATTTATAAATCGCTACTCTGTTTGTCAAAGTGAGACAACTGCGATTGGCAAGACAGTCTTCGAATGTTCTGTATGATCGTAGTTCTTTATATTAAAATGGCGACCTTGTATAGCTGCCGATGGCCGTATTCCACAGGTATTCCCAAAACTAAATCTCGCGGAACCACAGTTAGGTACTACTTCGCGAAGACCGGTGTAAGGCAGTTGCTGTTTCGCTAATTAGTGCTAACATCACTGACTGCAATCCAGTTTTCTTCACTGCAGTTCGTGTGGCTAACTATGTTTTCTGCAGTCAGCCATTCGCCAAATTTATTCTGCAGTATGACTCTTTCATATTCGTAACGCGGACAGTGAACAAACACGAGCTGTACGTGTTTGTTTCGCCAAGCTTCCGATCAATCCAGGTGCTGACCCTTGGTATCAGTACATACGTCCATATTCCTTTCTGCGATTAGTCCTACTATTGTTGTCAGACAGCTATGGTGTGGTTTCTTTCGGTTTTTCTTCTATCGGTGTCTAGCTGACCGTTTTGTAAAATCGTTTCAGTTCGTCGGCGAGGATGTCCATGGGCGGCACAGAAAATACGATGAGTATGGCGCCACCGTTCGAAATGCGCTTCCGACTCTTAGAGCGCACAGGCGGTAAACGGACTTAATTTCGAGTTCGTACGATTTTACTTTCGCTGCATTTGACTGTATCTCTGTGCCGTGCCGAACTAGCGACCCGCGCAAGCAGGAGTCTTTTATTTTGTCTTGGTCCTTTAACATTGTTCATGAGTCTTGACAGTACACCGAACGCTTTTGCTTCTGTGTAAAACGAGAATTAAACACCACCCCTAAGTATTTAATAAATGGTTGTGAAATGACATCGTATTCTCCGACTCTAAGGCAAATAGCCTCGTGTACTTTCCGACTGCTGATAAGTAAAACTTCGGTTTCACCCATTCACTTTATTTACTCATAAAGATGAATCTGTTTGTTGACATTTAGTTAGTGCAGACCGTAGGGACTCCTTTCATAAATATCGAATATATGTACATATGTGCAATATTGATATTGCATTAATTTATCATGACATGGTTTTATCCGAACATAGTTTAGAGATGATTTGGTTCATTGCAAATCACCAGAACACTTTCTTGTTTGTCCTTACAAGCTTCAGTTCTTACTTTGTTGACTTGGGATGTTTTACTAAGTTACTGGAAAAATGCCTAAACATATTTTTTGATTCAACATCTTTCAATTTGCTCGATCCTGTGCTTTTTGTATTTTTCGGTACTCATATTTCCTTTTACTAGTAGAGCTCACGAGGCATTCTGGACCTCTTCACAACATTGTATTTGTTTTCTGCTTGCGCAAGCCTACATCAATCGTCAAATCACCATCGTCTGATTGCTTGGCAGTTGGTTTTTGGACAAGACGCTGGCGGTGCAAGAATGAGTTTCACTTTAAGGGACACATAATTGATACCCTGGCGATTTCTTGGAATTAAACCCGCTCGACGTTACCTTGCTTCCCTCGGAAATTGAGAATACCGAAGGCACACCTGAAAAGAGATTAACTCTTCAAGAGGATGTGACAACAAAACTGAAGTCAGTTACAGTCAAAAGAGAATGTTGGTAGCCGAATCGATGAGTTTTTTTTAATTTAAATCTGGAATGCTTGGAAGATATAGAGTTCAAAATGGCGGCGGCATTTGCCTAACAACGCGTTTCACAATCGATGTATTTAGGTTCGATTATATCCAAAAAGGGCTCTGTCAATTGGCGACCCCCCTTATGTATGTGTTTTAACATCTTCAAATTTTAAAGTCTTTCCCCGACGCCTATAAACTTTAGAGGGCTTTGAGACGAGCATTTGAGCAAGGGGAATCAACTGCAGTAGCAATTGTGATACGTGGGAGAAATCATGAAATGTTGACTATTGAGCTATTGAGCCCTGATTAAGTTCGTTATACTGCCAATATGCCGGCAGCGCCTTCAAGGCTTTCGATGTGTCATGTTTAGTTTTAAGAAATTTGTTATTTGGGATGATACACAAATACTTCGTAGGAGAAAAGGATGGTGATGCTTTTGAACACTATATGAGCCGGAACAGTCAGCTTTCTCATTAAAGAGAGCTACCTTAGTTTTGAGAAAATTACCTGAATGCCAGTTTCATAGCATATAGTTGTTGAGTTCCTTCAAAGGCGGATTAAAGCTGAGTTATTTGCATATACCTTAGCGTAAAAATTGTAACTTTGAGAGCATAAATCAGTGTTTTATGTTTTGGCAAAAGTTTTTATATCCCATCCCATCAGGTTTATGAAACAATTTTTTGAAAAAGTTAATTCGAGAAGTCTCGTGTATACACTAATGACGTACATTGCGAATAATATGTGTATATATATACACATATCGTTTTACCACCAACTTGAGTTGGAAAGGCAGAACGTATGAAGACTGTACATATGATCGCATAGAGAAAAGAGAATCAAGAAACCTGCGACTCTGGAATGCGGTTTCCCCATACACATTTATTTGACACGTTTGCATATTTTCTTTGTTAGGTCAATATACTTGGATTTTGCAACGCACCGGTCGAATTGTGGATTCAATTTTCACGAATTAAAACTTCCTCTTTCTGATCGTCAAAATACACGTGATCTGGTTTTAGCATGTAAACATGTTTTTAAAAACAAGCTACGAGATACTCGTAGCAACAGTTGTGGTCAGTTGAATAATAACAAACAACTCAGTATTCTTGTTGCTTATGAATATTTATTTGCTATTTCCATTGATCGGTTTTTTTTATCGCCTCTTCATTTCTAATTTGCATCTAATCAGTTTTCTTTGCTGGGGTTCTATAAAATTGAGTCTGCATTAGTGCAGGGTGACCATGATATACTTGGTACTTCAAAAAACCTTTTTTACATGTAGCCTTTAGAAATGCTTATTTCTTTTTAGTAAATATTTGACGTACCTATAGTACTCGTATGTGCATGTTCTTATACGTAACATTAATGACAGCTGCCGTCAACAGATAGCTTTTTGAAACTGGTAATTTTTTGTTTTTCGTTTAAAAGTACCTGGATTCTGCAGCTCAAATGAAAGTAAAAAAGATAGTTATAGTTCAAATGGTTGATGGTGCCGGTTTTAGAATCACAGCAAACGCTACAGTTGGTGCTGTCGCTATTATCTGCTAACAAAGTTGCATTTTTTTTTGAAAACATCGAAAAGTATTCGTATGGTTTACCTCTTAGAGAATTGTATTTACTTACTCATTTCGATGGGGTTAAGGTCGTGGAAAAATTAGGCATTTAATAAACCTTTTGAGGTCTTTCTCTACCGAGTAAATATCGAATACTCTTCAGGCAGGAGCATTAGGATTTATTGTCCCTCTGTGTCTGTATAGTTCATAGCGTTTGTTGTTATACTGTGCTGAGTGCGGACTTTGTGAGACTAAAATCGAACTAATAAGTGGCGATCATATTAGTGAAAAAATGCTTTCAGGCACCTTCATACAACAACTCTTGTTAAAGAGACTTTAGTAAATTATTTTAAAACTTTATTATCTTGTTGATCGGGCAAGCGGTATTGGAGTTCCAATCATCAGCCGTACCAATGAAATCCTGTTAATGAGAATGTGTTTACTTTCCACCAAGTAAGGCGACTGATGCCCAGTTTTCTGACTAGATCTATCTCACTGTATAGCACGTATAGTGCGTTGGCGAGTCCAAAGCCCGTCAACGCAAATGGAACCGAACCATTTTCAAATGCTATCTGCTGTCGCTTAAGCGAAATTCAAATACCCAGCCATTATCCATGAATGGCACTTGAATCGTTGAAACCGAAAAACTTTCCGTTCTCGGTATGTGTGCCAATGATAACTTACGTTGGAATGACCACATATTTGAAATCGTCAAAAATGCTGCGAAATGTCTAGGCTTCCTTAAGCGATGTAAGAAATATTTCACCCCCTCTGATCAGGCTTCAATATATAAGGCATTCATCCGGCCAAAATTGGAGTACAATGCTCAGATCTGTTCAGGTGCTCCCAAAACTTATTTGCGCCTACTAGATAGGATTCAAAACCGTGCGATAAAACTAATAGGTGATGCTAATATCACACAGTCGATTGACACCTTCGACCACCGACGTAATGTCTCCTGCCTCACCCTGTTCTATCGCTATTTTCACCACCAGTGCTCCTCAGAAATTGCCAGTAGCATTCCGCCCCTTTAAACCTCCAACCGTAACACCCGTCTCGCTATGAATACTCATAAGTAATCCTCAAACCCTCTTTCGGACGTACCCTGAAATATCGTGATTGTTTCCTAAGCCGAACAACTCGCTTACGGAAGGCCCTGCCGAGCTCTTCGTTTCCTAGTCATTATAACCTCCAAACATTCAAGACCAACGTACATCGGTACCTCTCTTTCTTTCCTCCCATCTTTCCATCGCCCGCGCTGTGTGCAATCATTTTAAGGATATTATAAAAATAAAAAAAAAAAATATTTTTCTCTCAAAGTCACTAAGGATTTCTCTCGAACACCTCAGGATATCTTCATCTGCTCTCGATAGAATCAAGGTGTTATTTAGAATCTTCTAAAGAACTCAATTGCCTGAGTGCTGCAATCAAAATTTGAAGCAAAGCCAAGGTAGACTAAGTTCCTTAGAAACTCCAAATAACAGCTGTCGACTTTGACGTTCTGTAGAATTTATCGACGTTGTACTCGTATGTATCTTCTGTTTGACAGTATATACTAAGTTGTGCACTTATTTGGCTTTTTACTCTTTTTGGCAACTTTCATATCAATACTAACGAACGTACCGACGACAACCCGTTGTGCTTTCAGAAAAAAGGTCTCGGTTAAATCGTTACCGACTTCGGCGTAACAGCCAGAGTCATTCTGCCCAGATGGGGATGCAAAAAGTAGAAGTAGATCGAATCTTATTAAAGGCGGAAACCTGCTTTGATAGTTCTCGGTTGTTTTTAGGTAAGTTTGTTTTGACACTTTTGATTAGGTAAATGACTCTGTCGTAAATAGGCGATGGTGATGGCGCGAAAGTTAGCTCATTGGACTATCACGCAGAGAGTCTGGGCTCGATTCCTGGCTGGGTCACCAACAATTTTTCAAATCGCCATCACCCTTTCGGCGGGCAATGGCAAACTCCCGAAAGTAAAATTGCCTACGAAAAGCTTCTAAGGAGTGCAGTTCGGATTCGGCTATAAGCCGCAGGGCCCGCTCAGATGTGACAAAAATGACAACATGAGCAACACAAATGAGTGTCAAGAAGCTAGGCCATGGCCAATACCGGGCTGCTAGCGCCACAGTGTTTTTTTTTGCCAGTAAATAGAATTGCCGCATTTGGAGCGAAGATAATTCACAAGTCACCGGTGGAATGATCGGTCCATATGTCTTTAAAAATGACTATGGTTGCAGACATGTGGTTTCAGCAGGACGCCGCCCTATGCCACACAGCGCGCGATACAATTAACTCACCCAAAGACGAACGATTAATTTCACGAAATGGATTTGTTAACTGGCCAACTTGGTGGTTTGACGGCATTAGATTATTTTATGGATACATTCTGGTGTCAAATCGATGGGTAACGATTTAGACTAAGTGAGGTTTTTTGTAGGATCTGCGTGAATGTGAAGATTTGGTTAATTTTGACTTTCCAGTTTCCAGGTCTTAAAGTCCACTAATAGGGGCCAATTATGTTGTTGACGAACGGTTTCAGACGTTCACACAATATGGTAGACAATATCTTATACACAATGTTGAGGAAACCTATAGCTCTACAGTTGGCTTAGTTCTCCTTAGTTCTAGGGATCTCCTTGTTTGTGGATTGAGCAAACGATGCTGTGTTTGGGTATAGTTTCGTGTAGGCTATGTTTACCAAATGTCCCACCCAAAATATCCTCCTTAGGTCTTACTTATAACATGGCGACGTCGTTCCGCTCGTGGGGGATTAAGGGCATATTGGGCTTATGCTAAAGAAATTATTCTTGATGCGAATTGTCATAAAATGCTTGGTTGCGTGTTGGAAACTGAAAGCCCGAATAAGCATTGTTTCTGCTCCCTATAGATAGCGGAGCTATCTCTGTGATATTGAATACTATCACCTCGACCTGTTAAGGATCCAACATTCCACAATTCACGTGCAAATCCGAAGGTCGTTGTGCTTCAATCATTTATCAGAGTCGTCAGCACTGGACCCATCTTTATCAGAGGCTTTTAGCTTGTTCGGCTACTTTTTTTTATCTCTTCCATATAGAGCTGCCAGCACGTTAATGTTACTATTAAGCCACCGGGCGAGCATGCACTTGCCGTTTTGGCATGACTAACAACGTACATACTTACGCTGTTAAAGGGGATCAGTACCGGAAGGAAAGGCAAACATTACTTCTTCTAGCCCAACTTAAGTTATAGTTATGTTATATGATAGTTAGCTAATTTCGGCTAAATCACCGAGCAGGTACCTATATATACACAAATAAACAGATTATTCTAAAATTTCTGCTATCTGGTATCACTATTTTCAAAAACACATCACCCCATCAGAACTAATTTGTTTCCATTCGCCTTTAACACAAAAAAATAAAATAAAAATTCTTAATCAGTTTAATCCAGTTTGTATTAAAAATTTTGACAATACAACCTTATCTTTATATTCTGAGACCTTCGGTTACTTTCCCCGTCTACTAAATATAATGAATATAAATTAATACTTTGACAACAACAATTAATTCAAATGGTACATATACGTATCTTTTAAAGTGATATATACATGGTTCGAGGATATTTTTAACTGAGGTTCTAAACTAACGTTTTTCCCAGAAATTTTCTGTTTTCATTATCTATTGAGAAGTGAATGTTCAGTCCAGTAAATGCGTTGTCCAACAGTATTCTGCATAAAACAACAATTTTCTCAAGGGTTACAAAAAACAGTGAGTTTATTTAATGCTGAATTGATGTAAATGTTCACTGGACAATCGTTCTCTTGAGTCTTGTTGTATGTTGCCAGGCATTTTGTCTACTTGTATTGTTCACATTAATGTGTTTATTAACATTTCATTCTTATTTGAAATAAAAAAAATAAAAAAAATATTTCTTGAACAGAGTGGACAATCTGTAGAGGGCATTGCGCAAGTAGAATTGAGAGATAATGTGGCACGAGCCCATCTAGACAACAAAACGGGATCCGGCAAAGCAGTCAGCCCTGGACCGCTGCTTATACTCGCGCGTTTATTTCAGTTGCAATTTGTATCTGCTTCAGTTCGGATTTGAGCTCTGACAATTTTCGTGTTATAAGTTATTCTAAAAAAAAAAATTAAAATAAAATACCATGCCGGTTGATATAAAAAGTATTTTAGTATGCGATGCAGTGGATAGTGCATGTGTTGATCTTCTAAAGAAGAGTGATATAAATGTTTGTATCTATCAAATTTCAGTTCAAAAGTGTACTAAATTTTCCATATTTTAGGTCACTTACAAATTAAAACTATCGGAAGAGGATCTCTGCAAGGAAGTCAAGGTATGTTTAAACACTAAAATATGTATATAATGGATAAAAGTGAATACAATTGATCGTTAGAGCAAACTTGTATAATGTGAGATGGTGGTTGAAATTCAGTTTTCATGTAGTATCATATATGTAAAATGGGACAATATACGAGGCATTGACTGATAAGAACTGGTACTCAAGCCACTGCGATTAGAGGGGTTAGACTGTGTGTTCTTTTTTTTTATGGGATCCAAGATAGACTCTTGGTAACTAGTAGTCATCCAATAACTTGATTTTATAAACCCCCACCTTCGATTGAGATCGTTTATCTTGTTCCGGGCTCTTTTGTTAATTTATTTTCCTTTTTTATAGGAGTTTCGTAGTAGGTACTATGTATACATTAACGTAATGCAGTAGCGGACGTTTTTTGTATTATAATTAATCCAAAGCGATGGGCGAGTAGGATTTCATTTGAAAGAATTAGAGAACTCACTCATTACACTGCTTTCTCTTTTCTTCTCAATTAAGAATTAGGTTGCAATATAAGTTATGCTTAATTATTTGCGCCAAATGCAACAATTACGTCGTCGTCAATTTAAGTTTCTTTTATTAGCTATTAACTTCATATGACGTTACATCAAAAAAAAAATTTTGTATTTGAAGAAATATACGCATTATCGGGCATCCTTCTGAGACCCGTTTTTTCTATCAAGGAAATTTTGCAGACTTTGGCACGGGTGGCTGTTTGATATTTAGCAAATTATAATCGTTGCCGTTTCGGCTTTAGTTTAATAGATTATACTTCTTTTTCTTAAGTGGCGGGGCCGGGCTGAGCCTCTTCAGCTGACATTATCTTTCGCCAGCTGATTCCATTAGTGCTGCATTCCAAGTTGATTGATGTCCCCTGGCACTTGCTAGCGCCACAGAAGATTCGGCTGTAGTCCACGGTCTCGGATTGACGATTATTCGGGCCGGAGCTGTGGTGTTCATTCGCTCTGCATGGCCCAGCTATTTTCGGCATTGAATCTGTAGGCTTTTGACTAAGCCGATGTCGCTGTACAGCCCATATAGTTGGTGGTTAAATCTCCTCCTCCATTCTTCGTCAATATAGACGAGACCAAAAATAACACGTAGTATTTTCATCTTCATCTCTCATCATCTCTTTTTAATAGTGTTCATTTCTCTGCGGCATAGAAAAGGATAGGGATGATTAAGGTCTTGTATAAAGCCAGTTTGGTCTTGCGAAAGAGGGCTCTACTATTAAATTGCCTTAAAAACTCGAAAAAACAGCGGTTGACAAGAGTTATTCTACGCCTGTTTTCCGTGCTGGTATAGTTGCTACTTGTAACTACGGAACCAAGGTAGATGAAGTCTTAAACTACCTTGAAGTTATAGCTGTCAATTATGACACCCTGGCTAAGTTGTCGATGTTGGAAGTCCTTTTTTTATGACAGCATAAACCTGGTTTTTGCCTCATTTACTGTGAGACAAATTCTAGACCCTTCCGCTTCGATAGCTGTGAATGCCTCATTGATGTCTTGCTGTCTTCGTCCAAGAACGTCAATGTCATCTGCGTACGCAAGAAATGCGAAGATTTGTAGAGCATCGTTCCTTTTCTATGGGCAGTGAGTTTTGCACGTTTCTCTCTAAAGCGATGTTGAAAAAATCAAATGACAGCAACCTTTTTTGAAATTGAAGGTATCAGTTGATTCGTTAGTCCGATATTACATGGTGACTTTTGAGTCATGACTCTTTTTGACAGCTCTCTTTTATTTCTTCTTTCGCCTTAAACATAAACTATTCGCTCTCTTAACAAAAGTTTTGAATTTTTCCCTGATTCCTCTGACCAAAAAATGTCTTCCGTTTTTTTGCGAACCACCCTTCATAAAGAACGAATAGAAATAAAGCAATGTAGAAAAATAACGAACAAGGAAGAAGAAAAGACAAAAAGAGTCATTGAAATTTTGCCCGACGCCTCACAATGTTGGTGATTTTCTATCTCATCTTCTTTCTCTTTTGCACTTGTGTGAATCGTGACTCAAAAGTCACCGTGTAATACCTGACTAACCGACCTTAATGGAGCAGCGAGTATTCTCAATTGTCATCCCGCACTATCTTATGAGTTTGGCAGGAATGCCAAAACTAAACATGGCATTATACAGCTCTCCCTGTGCACGCTGTCATATGTGACTTTAAAGTCGACAAACAGGTGGTGAGTGTCGATCTGGAATTCCAAGATCTTTTTCAAGATCTGCCGTAGTATCAATATTTGATCGATGTTATACTTCCCTGGCCTAAAAGTACTCTGATAGGACTTATCAGACTGTGCATGATCGGTTTCAAGCGATAACATAAAACGGCAGAGAAGATTTTGTAGGCGATGTTCAGAAGACTGATTCCCCTATAATTGACGCAGTCGAAAATATCTCTTTTTTTGTGCTGGTGCATGTTTCTAATCAGGTCATCTACTACTAGATTTGCGTTTCCAGGCTTCCGCTCTGACTTTGTAGCCCTAGCATGTTTTTTTCATTATTTGATTGAATTTTCGAACGACATTCCTGACATACTCGTATCATCTCTCCATTTCCTCGACCGTATGCTTCTCGTGCATCGGTACAGCATCGGTACCCTGGCTGGAACAAGTAAAAGGGAGCTGAGACAATGCGTATTTAGATTGGGATTTTTTGTATGTATGTAGCAGACTTAGACAAGAAGTATTGAGCTTGGACGTGCAAACGGGCTTCAGGCTAAATTCACTAAAATAAGCCTAATATCCGTTCATGTCCCACGGAAGACAACAGCAATGCCACCCAAGAATTTTTATACGAGCTCCTTAAAAACGTCTTGAGTATGGTGGTATATGAAAATGGATTAAAGCTTATTGACTTTGGTTCGGCTTTTAGGTTTTATCAACTCAATATACAAAACGGGTTATGGCGGTCTCCAGACCATAATATTGTAAATCAAATTGGTCAGTTTACGATCGGCGTAAGGTATGCCTCTAGTATGCTAGCGCCACAACAAAGAAGAACTACTGTTGGAACAAAAAATATAACGTGAAAAAGAATCATTGCCGAAAGCGTATCTCAAGATCTTTCAACAACTTCTCTACCGCTGGGATCAAGTACTGAGGTCCAGTGGCAGCTCTGCCAATATGCCCATAGAGACGATTCAACTGATGAGTTGGATTACACTCTACCGCCACCAAAAAATCTCTGGTTTGATGATGACAAGTACATGTAGCCGGACTGCAACGAAGAACGAGAGCTGATCGTAAACCCTACGAGCAAAGGATACAGAAACAGCATTGGATTTTCCAGTACAAGAAAACAGAACACAAGAAGCGCGCAATCAAAGATATTTAGAGTTTGTGCTTCAGTTACAACTGATGGAAGTTTTACCAACCGGGAAAAAGAACGTGTCAAGGCCAAAAAGACCCTTACAGAAACTTTGTAGTAGAGTCACAACTGCCCTGAGAGTGTGGAAAAACTTTTTTCCAGACTGTTTAGCGGCTTACTCGCCGTATGCTTCTCAGCATCGGTTGCACGACCTACAAAAGGAGACCCCTTTAACTACTCTGACTATAGAGGCATAAGTATCCTCCACATCCTATTTGCAATATTACTGAAACGTCTGAAACTCCTCATCAACAATAAGATTGATCATACATTTTTAAGCAGCATGTACAGGAACGAGCTAGTCGTATATAGATCCGTGTCTATCTAGTTTGAGCATCCCTGCCAAACTTGCCCGCCTAAGGTCTTGGATGTCAAAAAAGGGATTAATACAAGCTGACGCGCCATTGTGAGATCTTTTTTTACATTATCCTTAAGGTAAATGTGCGGTACCTACACCACTCGAGGCACGATTTGCAAATACTAGTGTACGTCGACAATATAAATATAATTGGAAGATTTCAGAGGGCTATCATCAATTTCTCACCTATGATGGAAACCAAAGCTCTCAAAATTGGTTTACGGGAAATGAAAACAACAAATATTTGGTTCCGTTGCATTGATAGAGGGGCTGTCATCAGTCGGTTGAGATGGCTAGGAGATAAAGTGCGTATGGAGACCTATGCCCTGGCCAGTAGAATCGTCGAATATAAAACGGAGGAACAATGTAGTAGAAGAAGACCTCACCTTAGATGGCGTGCGCAAGTAGAAGCAGAACTCAACTGACTTGGAGTGGTTGAGGGCCAGATTCACTTCTAACTGTAGCGTCACCAAGTTCAGTATGAGCAGGAAGAAATTCATTTGGTTTCTACGACTAGAGTTAGGCCTCTTACTCTGATACATCTTGAGATATTTTTTCTACTTAATTCGGGTTTCTTTCTCTGTTGTTGATATCGTCTGGGTTCATTACAGGTGTAGATTGTTGTATTTATTTAAGACTGTCAAATGTTATTTAGCAATAAGTTGTGTCAAAGAAGATATCTTCAAAGAAATGAAAAAAAATATATATATTTCCTTAGGGAACGACTAGTGAGTATCCGTTTCGCCTTCCACGTGCCCACCACGTTACATATGTAAACAGTTCCAAAACCTTGAGTGTTCCTTTCAATTAGTCAATTTTATTTTATTCTTCATTTTAAATTTAAGAATTCTTTTAATGTAGCCTTTTAAATTCCAATTCAATAAAATCATTGACACGGTAAAGTGTCTCCGTCAAGTTTTTGTTTTTTTCTAAAGACATCACTTTAAATATCATATTTCAAAAGAAATTGTTGCCGTTTAATCCATCAAAGGACTTCGTATCATTATCTATAAATTTATCTGTTTATCTGTTTATGTATGGCGCTTTTTTATTTATTTTTTTTAAGTCGCATCGTCTCACGGGCGTCCTCTTCGGGATTTTTAATACCACAAAAGGCACTAAGGTATTTTTAAATTCTCAAAAAAAAAACTCTTGAGTATTGAGCTCGGAGGAAAATTTCGACAAAATACGTCATTTGTTATTTTTCATTCGCAACATATCTGAAGGTCATCCTTAAAGCGTTCATACATGGATGAATAATTAATTCAGAAAATCATCTGACTGGTATTGGCCTTGTCTTACGTGTCTTAAATTGTTTGCCATGAGTATATGAGGAAACATGAACATGGATATTTTCGGCATTTCGGCATTTTCTTATCCTGTAGAAACATCAGAACAGAGTTTAAATTTTTTTTTTGAAAATTTAAATAAAAGCTACTAAGGAACCCATACTCGTAATTCTTGAGAATTTAAAAGTAAGAGATGATCATCCGTGTCTTTTGCTCCCGCCTTTGGCTATAACAAATCATAACACGATGCAAACAAAATTGTGTTTTTTTCAAAAATTAAAATACATTTGATTTAGAATACAAGAAAAACATGAAAATAAAAAATAATTTTGTACCTTAAATACACAACTTTTTACAGAAGAGCATTTCAATAAGATATGAAGAAAAAAGCATCTTGATTCTATTTTTAGGGTAGGGACTGGTTACAAGAAAATATTTTCACAAAATTTACATAAAAAGAAACACGTTTTGGCTATTTGAATAAACAAAATTGTGAAGAAATGATTATAGAAGTGAAGCAGATTAAAGGATGAGCTTTGTTCCGACAAGAGGCATTCATTTGTTATCTGAAAATTCTACCTTTAAACAATAATCGATGCACGAGTGATTATTCTATTATCGAGGAAGGTGGTTCCTGTTTTTTATGAAAGGTCAGCATTAGTTTCTACAAAAATGTGTAACATCAGCTTGCTGGTGTTTGTGACCGATTAAACCTTGAAGCAGAGACTCGATTCTCCTTGACTAAACTTAACTCCTTGAATAAACTAAATTGGAATTGGAAGATCTTTTTAAAAGAGCGTTATTATCAATCTGCTTACATATATCTAACTTTCGCTACTACATGAGTTTAGTTATAGGTACAGTTCAAAAGATACGCAGTCTCCTTTCAATCTCCTTTCGATGAACAATTAGTTCGCAACGCCTGGCAGTCGTGGTTAAATCCTGTGAGTGAGGTAAATTAGCTTACAGCATACTGTCGGTCACTGTTGCAAAGAAGGCAAATATCCCAACCGAGGACGATTGGGATATTGTACGATTCATTTAAACGAAATAAGAAAAACAACTTGCATGCGATAAGTTTAAGTTCGATGACCAGCAAAGTTTGCTCAAGTCAATTCTTGAGAGTACTGTCTTGCTCACAGCATATACTCGGTTTTGCAGTCATTGATAGCTTAAAGGGCTGAGCAGAATGTGAATCTTAAGCTTGAATCTGTATCTCGAAGTTGGGTGCTATTCAACTTCGAGATACAGATTCAAGATACAGATTATACATGTATTGAATTTTTGAAAGTTCGATATCATATACAGATTCAACCTTCAGATTCACATTCTGTTCAGCCCTTAACAGCTTTTGTGTTCTGTCATTTGTCAACGTGACTAGCGTATGACAGTTGGAAAACTTCGCACAATTTTCTCAGAAGTGTCTAAGTGTTTTTTTTGACATGAAGGGTCTCGTTGGGATTACTTTCGATCTTTACAAAACAGCGAGATTCGATCTCATTTTCAAAAATCACTTCTTAGACGAGCAGATCATAACTGACGTTTAACCAGCTGCATTACCTTAAACTGTGAGTGAGCTTTGTAAAATATCTTGCTATAGTTCCTATATCATCGGTTGTAGTAACGAATGAGGCCATTGAACACGCTGTTGCTTCTTTTGATGGCTTTAAGGCGCCTTTGTAGTACAAATTTCACATGCACTCTTTAAATGTTTCCCATGGCACTGATGGCATATTTCTAAATTTATAATCCAAATGGATACAATGTATCTGGAAATGAATTTTCTGTCAGTCGCTCTACGAGAGGTAGTAAGCTGATTTGCAATGCAATGCAGGAATGTAAGATAATTTTCGGTAATTTTTCAAAAAACTCAACACATGCTAAGGCATTATAAGTGTATTCGTACCCACTTGAGTGTTAAGTTCTTAACAATAAAAAAACGGCGCAGGAGCGTAGACACTGACGAAAGTGTCTCTTGCTTCAATGAAGAATGCAGAAGATTTTACAAAGGTGAACTGTACGGGTTGCATAGTGAAGCCGACGTTATATGAAAAGCTCAGATAGCTCTGCTTAGATGGATATATCACATTAAACGGATGAACTCCGGCCCTCAGTTGTTTGTAGAAGACGACTTGCGCGCCGCACAAGTGAAAGGTGACCTCAGCCAACTTCGTATGCGCAAGTAAGGGGGACTGCAAAAAGATCGCGCTTGGTGGAATGATATGCACCTATATAGGTGTTCCTCTTGTCTACTCCAAATAAGTAACTTTGGTATAATTCCTCGGGTGTTAGTCATTAAAACCATATATCATGCCGTTTGACTCATTAAAAGCAAAATCCAGATGCTACGAAAATATAAAATCGTCCTTATCACCGGCTTTGCCAGCATCTGAGCCAAGAAAGTACTCATATCTTTACCGATGATTACAGGACCGATCTAGAATGTCAAGCTGTGGTCTTTGTGGAGATTAAAAAAAACCGATGTCAGAACTTAGCCAAATAGTTGTCTATGGTTTGACAGCTGTCGACATCAATCTGTGTTAACATTTCTGTTCAGTAAGGTTTGACAATTCATCATAAGTCGTTTAACGCCAGAATAACGCTTCCAAATTGTGGAAATTTACTTTGAAAAAAATAAATCTGATCGTGAAGTTCATAGAGCACTTCGTTAATTCTATGTTCAACATAATCGGCCTATTGAGCAAGCAATTCGTGCAGTTATTGATCATTCTCGCACTAATTTCATTCTTCTCGATTCAAAACCATCAACAAGACAAAGAAATGTGCGTACCGAAGAGAATATTGCTGCTGTAGCGCGAAGTGTTGAAGAAGAAGAAGACAAAAACTAATCAGCTAATCATCGACGACATTTGGTTCCAAGATGGCGCAACTTGCCATACAGCGCGCTTAACCATCAATTTATTGCAAAATCAATTTGTTAATCCTGTTAACCGGGCCCCTCGTTCGTGCGACTTAACGCCTCTAGATTCCTTTTTATGGGGCTATGTTAAGTCATTGGTTTATGCCGACAAACTAGCAACTCTTAAAGCATTGGAAGCCAATATTCAAGCTACCATTGACCCCATACATTGGAAAAAGTAGTGAAAAATCGGACTGATCGAATGGATCATGTAACTCGTAGCTGCGGCGGGCATATGCCGGAAATCATATTAAATCATATTCCAGATTATAATAATAAAAAATTCATTCCGACAATATTTCTGTCTTGTATTATTATTTACAGTTTTCAAGCCTTTAAAAAAAAACCGCTTTATAAGCAATCTTAATGGCATACAATTACTCGTATATTGTAAAAGAATAGGTAGTATCTGGTTGAACCTTCAAATTCACTTCCACGGGAGTTTGAAAATGAAAGACTTCTATCAACACAGTTGAACGCTTAGCCTTTCCTGGGACGATCCTGGTACGATTACTGTTAGAGGAATTACTATTTCGCTCAGAATTTTCTTTGTGTACATCGGGTTAATACTCGCATTAGGCTGCAGGTACTCGGACCTTGCCTTCATATGGTTCATAAAGCTGTCCTAAGTAGAAAATCTATATCTTGAATTGAATTTCTAAATACATTTACAGAGATCAGGTTTTTTTTTAAATTAACCAACTATTTTCCAACGATACTTCTACACAAAATAGGCATTTGCCTTTACACTCATAGTTCAGCTATCATTCAATTTATGTAGAAAATCTTTTCAACCACACTGTGTACGAACAAGCCATAAACGGGCTTAAAGTATCATCAAAATTGTATCTAAACATCTTTATTAATGATTTTCTAATGCAAACACATCCTTTTTCATTGTTTTTGAACTTTCACAGAATTACGATGCGTTAATTGTTCGCTCAGACACAAAAATCACCGAGAAGGTCCTGGAGGCTGGCTCTGTGGCTACTGGTGGGAGTTTAAAAGTAGTTGGCCGTGCCGGAGCTGGGGTTGACAACATTAACGTTGCCGCCGCGACAAAACAAAATGTTATTGTCCTCAAGTACGTATATTTATTGGTAAACCAAAAATACACATACACCGCTCTGTTGATTCCAAATCACCTACAAAACAGTAAAATGATACTCTGAAAACCACCTTCGGTGTATTGAGTTGATGGAATTAATCCTCCGTTCAAGTGGTAGCTACCCTTCGCCGCTGGAGGTCTTAAATTGAGGGGTTGATAGGGACTAAGCGACAAAACAAACAAAGCAATTGCCTTGTGTGATTTTAAAAAGAGACACCAACCCACCCACTCATTTTCTGTTCCAGCACACCGGGTGGCAATTCGATTTCAGCTTGTGAACTGACATGCATGCTAATTGGAGCTTTAGCTCGTTCCATTGTGCCGGCTGGACAAAGTATGAAGGAGGGTCGTTGGGACCGGAAATTGTACAGTGGCACGGAGTTGTATGGTAAGACTTTAGCAATTTTGGGCTTGGGTCGAATTGGTCGCGAGGTAAGCCTCCGAATGCGTGCGTGGGGTATGAGGGTAAGTCTGGACGAATGGGCTTATGTTAACAGTCAATACATATTAAAGTGATTATTTTTCAGATAATTGGTTACGATCCTATTACCACTGAGGCCGAGGCGAAGGCAGCCGGTATTGAGAAGATGTCATTGGAAGAGATTTGGCCCCTTGCTGATTACATTACTGTCCACACTCCGTTGATACCAGAGACAAGGAGTGAGTTGGTGTATTGATCTTTTTGTTGGCTCTAAACAAAATTGAATTTGTTTTAATTTTAATTACAGATCTAATCTCTGAAGGAGTACTGGGGAAGTGCAGAAAAGGTGTTAAGGTTGTAAATGTTGCACGTGGTGGAATTGTTGATGAAAATGCAGTATTGTCGGCCTTGGAGACTGGACAATGCGGAGGTGCTGCCTTTGATGTTTATTCCGAGGAGCCGCCCAAATCGGATATAACCAAGTCCTTGATTCAACATCCGAAGGTGATTGCTACTCCACATTTAGGTGCTAGTACAGCTGAAGCACAAGTACGCGTGGCAGTCGAAGTTGCTGAACAATTTATCGCCTTGACTGGGAAGTCGAAGGTGTACACCACGTATGCTGGTGTAATAAACCGAGATGTTCTGAAACAGTATCAGTAAATTAGTACAGACTGAATTTTGTGCCGTAAAAAAAAAATTAAATGGAAAAATATAATAACTTGGCAGTTTTATTCTGACTTTGCTATCTGCGTGGTCTCTTTAGCCTTTTCTTTCTCATCTTCAGGAACCTAAACTAAAAGATTTATATTTCTCTTAAAGCGGGAGAGAATATTTTTGTTTTTCCTTTATATTATTCAACAAGACAAAAAAGGAGACCCCCTAAATTGCACAAACTACAGAGGCATCTTCTTCAAAATTTTATCTGCAGTTTCGTGTTAATGCGTGAACCCGTTCGTCAACAACTTGATTTGTACATATCACTTGAAAGAATAGTGCAAAACTCACGCGCAAATACAAGAGGCCCAATCTTTCAGAAGTCCGTCACATTACTCAAATACGTCGACGATATTGACATAATCGGAAGACGGCAGTGTTATGTCAGAGGTGCTTTCGCGAGTATTGAGACGGTAGTGGAGAAAATGGGTTTAACAGTCAACGTGGGCAAGACCAATTATATGCTGTCAAATAAAAAGGGCACGACGTCTCGAACATCGGTAGATACAAGTCTGGGGTAGTTAAGGACTTTGTTTACCTAGGCTCCGTTTTTAATTCAGACAACGACACCAGTGCTGAAATCAAATGAAGAATAACTCTTGCCAATCGCTACTTGATGGGCTAAGAAGGCGATTGACTAGCAAAGCCGTCTCGCGAACAACAAAGGCAACCTTATATAAGACCTTAATAATCCCAGTCCTGCTCTATGTCGCAGAGGCATGGACATTATCAAAAAGAATGAGAGTGCCTTTACCTGTTTTGAGTGATGGAAATCTTTATTTGGACCTTTCCAATTTTTTCTGTTAAGTGGAAAAGATGATATCCGCTGCCGCCAGTTTTGATACACATTTGTGCCCGCTTTATCGCATTTTCCATGACGTTCCGCTAGATTTCCCGTGATAACTGTTCGCATTCCTGTCGAGTTTTTCCTTAAGGGCTACGATTGTCTTAGGCTTGTTGGCATAAGCCCGCGACTTCAACTAGCCCCAAAGAAAAACGTCTGGGGTCGTTAAGTCGGACGATCTTGCTGGCCATTCCAAGTCGCCAAAAAGGGAGGTTACGCGGCCAGGAAACGCTTCCTTCACAATATCGATTGTGGCTCGTGCTGTGTATGCGGTTGAACCGTCTTATTGAAACCAAATGTTCACCAAGCCCCGTCTATCCAATTCCGGTAGTAAGAAGTCGTTTACCATGGCCCTAAAGCGTTCGCCAGTAACACTGATCGTATTGCCGATGGCGTCCTAAAAAAAAATACGGCCCAATCACTCCTCCGCGTGAACGCCGCACCACACAGTGGCTTTGAGTGTAATGTAATGGCTCTTCGTGCATCACACGCGGATTTTCAGTGCCCCAGAAATGAAGATTTTGCTTATTGACGTAATCGCTTAAGTGGAAATGCGCATCGTCGCTCATGATGATTTTCGACACAAAATCGTCCTCTTTGTTGTTGGGATTGAGGATGGCTTGACAGCGGAGTATAGCGCTCCATTGCTTGTCTGTTTGTATTCCGCAACTGTCTAGTTCACAAATGTCAAATATGATTGACGTACGACGCCATTTGCAAAAATTATAACATCTTTCGATAGGATGATTAATTTTGCGCCACCTTGTATCTAGATTTGAGGGTAAAAAAACCACCATGGAAATAGCTTCAAAAGCCAAAATAATATTGGGAGCATCATTTTCTTGGAGCGATGGGCATGCCAGTGGCATATTGTTTGATCTGAGGGGTGGTTTAGCTGGTTATGGTTTCATAGGCAGCGGACATGGAACCAGATTGAGCACATGACGATAAGGCAATGTATAGAACCTGACTTTCGACTTTCAAAACATGTTGATCTACATCGCAGTGAAGTACGACTATCATCCAATACATCTTTGTATGGTTTTCTTGCTTATAGTCACGTGTCAACTTACCACTCCCATTAAAAGTGACTGGGGCCACCAAAGTGTGTGAAAAATTTGGGCAATACCCAGAAGCAAATTTGAATACGCAACTCCCTACGGACCTTGCATACTTGTACATAAGTGTTTGTAGAAAATGAATGTGTTTCGCTCAAAGTTTGAATTTCAGCCGCCTCCGCGATAGAGAGATCTGAGGCATTGTGACGCGTGGAAAGAATGAAAGTAGGTACATTAAATATGTGGTCATTTTAACGGAAGTTGTCATTGATATACATGGAGAGATTTAGCTTTACGACAGCACACAGCATTATATTTTGGAAGAATTTAATTGCACTCTGTTGATAGTTCCTGTTGGCTCAGAAATGGTACTGCGTTTCCATGACCTTTGAAAGAAGAAACGCAATTCCAAGATTCGCCAATTTTAGGCATTGGACGGATGCTGTCTTCAATCTTCTCGGAAAGAGTCCTAAACAGTAGGATTGATGAAAAAGATTACTCAGTGGCTTGTCAGAGAGGAAGAGGATTTCTTTAAATAGAAGCGAAATCTATCATCTGGACCAGCGAATTTGTGTTTATTAATATCTTTAAGCATTCCTGCTACTACACAACTGAAGATTCGAATTAGCTGCGGAGTGCGCAGTAATTGGATAGCCCTTATTAAAAGAGCTGATAGCTAGAATGTTAAAACAAATAAGCGTTTGGATGAGGCAGACATTTCTTGGGACACTGTAGCACTTATTGTCTCAGTTTTAAGTCGTATTGAAATTTCACACGCTTAAGAAAGACACTGCAGTCATTTCTGGCTCATTTGAACTTTGTTCGGGTTACATCTGTAGAGTAGGTCTGGTATGTAAGACTGAAAAAAAACATTTATCTTACCCTGACAGTATCAGGTGATCACATCAGCATTCGCATTCGCGTTGTTATAGAGGAAACATAATAATCAGATGAAATTCTCAAACAATTTGCTAGGTCCGCTCCAATTAGCTTTCTCGTTTTGACATACGAATTCCTTCTCAAACTCTGTGGTCCGAATACTGGAAATTGGCTGATTTGACACAGTTGTTTGACGAGACCAAAGGGGATAGTATAAGTACAGGATGAGAGGTAAGAAATCAGTCCAGGGTGTTGGGAGTATGACTATTAATGTTTGGTTTTCGCGTGGGCCCATTTAAAAGCTGATCAAGTTACGAGTATTTTCTGCATAAAAAATATCAGCACACCGTTCTTTGGGTGTTGTTTCTGCAGAACTTTGAAGCAAATATAATTCTGTTATATTTGCCCGTAATAACGAGTTCAGCATAGATTTTGAATGGGGTCAAGCATCGCAACAAACACATTTAAGGTTGAATTGCTTTTCGATATTGGGCTTCCGTAAATAAAGCAATAATAGATAATTTACTTAGGAAATGGAATTTTTACCACATGAAATTGAATTCCAGTTGGAACCGAGATTGCAGTGTGGTTAAGTTGGTAAGCTATATTGCCACGCATGAATAATAGCACAAGTGCGTATCCATATTGCCTCAGGCCTGAGTGATCTGAAAAATGTTGGCGAGATTCCATCTGTGTTTCACCAAGTGCTATTACTGTTGTATATACAGACGTGGTCGTATTCAGAAAAGTGTTACTTCTTCATCTACTCTAAATTCCCGAGTCATTATTACAAACAAACACAAAAACTAACGCTGCTAAGTAAAGTCGTGGAGTGGAAATTCCGACGTTGGTTAACCGAATCAAACCATTGTAAGGGTTATGCCTTTAGAACAATAAAAATCACTGTACCAACCAAATTTTTTTTCTCAACCCGATATTTACCCGTTCCTACATTCACTCAGTCATAGCCGTTGTCGTATAAAAGTTCCATACGGAAATGGCAATGAACAAGTGCAAGCAATACCACTTGACCAGCGTAAAGAAATGTAGGATTTCCGTGCTGCGATTTTACATTCTTTTCAGTGAATTAGTTTCGTTTTTTTGTGTATGTATTCAGTCGGGCAATTCCGATAAAACAACAGAAACTGTGGGCTGCTATACTCCTAGATTAAAATCGTTACCACCGCTAGTCTGATAGTTACCACAAGCGAAGAATCGTAGTTCACATGCTAACATAATCAAAGTGAAATGCCCGAATAACGAAGATTTAGGATGAACATAAACGCTGCTTTATTCAATCGAAAGTATATAAATTACATGTTAAACCTATAAAGAAAACTATAGCAGATCTTCCATGTCATAACTATGGAGATGCACATTATCCGATAGCTCTAAAGGATTTATCTCGAATTCAACTGCGTTTTCTCCTCATTTGCACATTTTTCTTTTTGTCAGAGACAGAGAAGAGTTCTTGGAAACTATTTTTTTTTTCTTTGGCGATTGAAAGCAATTTAAAACGTTGAACTGAAATCAAACAATTCAATAAGAAAATAATTTTGATTTTGACACTGTACAGATGCCAAATCATGTTTTTTGTCATGTCGGCACTGATTTCTTACTCGAATGAAAATGTTTGCCAACAAAAGAATTAGCCTGGCAGTTCGACTTGAGTCGAACGTTGGATTCACTGACCACAATAGGGGTGGAAATGTGCTACAAACAAATAACCTAACTCAGGCTGGAAAGCTGAGAAAATAATTTCTGAACGCTTCCTTTTTTTATGTTATCTTTGACATTTGTCAAATATACACATGTACAACTTTTATCGTGAATAGTTACACACTAGACCAACGCATTAAAGTTATCCAATTAAAATTAAAAATCCATCCATCCATCCATCCAATTAAAAATCCATCGTAAAATTTTCAAAGTCAAGAGTAAAAAATTCAAAGGTAAGTAAAAAAATGGGGAAGAACTGGGTCTGTCGAGGATCGAAAGCGTCTGGTGGACCTTTCAGACGCTCTACTGAAAACATTTCTGATGTAGCAAAAAGTGTCGCTCAAGGACCTTTAACGTCGACATCACGAGGTTCTCAGGTATTAGGCATTCATCATCGACTGTTTGACATATTTTAAATGAGAATTTGCATCCTTGCAAAAACCAATTAGCGCAAGAATTGAAGCCAATAGATAAGAGGTTTCCAATACTTTTCGGCCACGGAACCCTAAATAATCAAACTTTTTTTGCGGACCCCCATATTGATATTAACAGAAAACATCGTTCCTTGAAGTGCGGTTGTAACCAATTATTTTGACATGCAGTGTTGTTTGAATTGCTTAAACAGCCCCTACCTACATGTGTACATACACAAGTGTATGTAGCCAAATAGCATTCTTCCCAATTCACAATGCCTATTGTGACACCGAAACAAAACATTCAAAATATTTCATTCGATGTATGAATTTCGGCGCGACTCGATGGCATGATTATGTTTTTTCTACGGGTTCCGCAGAACACCATTTGGGAAACGCTGCAATAGATCATTATCGCCACAGAAATTTCAATTGGATGTAACAAAATGCTGGTTTTTAACGCAAAACAATCTTTTGTTATGAAGCTCATTTCGCATTAGTTGGATTCGTCAAAAAAAAAAAATTTCGCATTTGGGAAGAAGAGAATTCTCAAATAATTTTAGAAAAATCATTACATCCACAAAAATGTACTATTTTTGAGCTGGTGGAATCATTGGTCCGCAAATGAAAGAGCTCTTACTGTCAATGAGAGCACTCTAGACTAACTGCCGAAATACAATAGCGTCGTTGTCCCACGTGCTGTCAAAAGTTGAAATATACATAAATGTATAATAATTATAAGTCGCTGTCGTAGCCGTAGTCGCGGTCGCTGTATTATGAGTTAGGCAATTTTTAATATCAATCGCGCGACGAGGTCTATTGTTATTAGTTTTGAAGGAGCAGCATATTGAAAAATTCATAGAAGTCGTTAAACAAAATTAGATGTGGAATTTGTCAAATCCATTTTTTTTATTTCGAAAAACTGATTGCTTCAACTAATTTTATTTTAATTTAATAAATACAATGCCAATCCAGCTGACATTTAAAATGAGTAAGTGTACGACTTCATTGTAATAGCTTTATTCAATGAGAAAAAAAATAGAACAGAACCGCATAAATTTGTGAAAAACGTCATATCAAATGAGAACAGAAAAGTACAGCCCATAACATGAGAGTTGTCAAAAGCTAATCCATTTGTAATTTAAAATTTCACTTGATTCAGCAAATAACCGCCAACAAATAATACAATTTAAAATCACAGCTGATTTTGACACTTTACACAATTGTGTTCTACTATACTTCTACTCTCGAAGTGCAAGATTTTCTGTTCCGAACAGATTAGAACAACCTAATTGAACACAAAATAGAACAGATTCGGACAGAAATTTTTCTCACTGAACAGGAAAGCTTGTACTTTGGAAGCAAATTCAGTGGCTGTGCAAAAGAAAAAAACAAATAACCTTTGATTTACTAATGCAATTAGTATTACAAAACAAAAACATCATCGAAAATAAAGAAATTAATAAAGTTCAATGGAAGGAAAAAGCAGGGGTATGAGAGACTGTTGCAAATGATTTCAATGCAAAGAGTGGATCCCATTTCCGAACAACAGATGTATTGAAAACCAAATACGAAAACTAAAAAAAAACGAGACAGAATGCAGCCTTAGAAAAGCGAAAACTTTACGAAACAGGTGGTGGTCCCCAAGCAATCAAAACGGATGCTTTAGATAACACCATTTTGGAAATTCTTGGGAACCAGGCCCAAGGGCTTCTGTTTACGACTGTGATATCGTTAACAAAAAAAGGACGTAACGATTTTTTAAAAGTTGTATTGATTCCTTAAACTACATTTAATCTAGATGCGATCGTTAATGATGGAGCAGATCAAGGAAGTCCAAGGACAGCAGGAAATAAAAGCCAAGGTTGTAAAGTTTGCTGGAATGAACCCACAACAACTAAAATAATTAATGCTACTAGAAAGTCCACAGTTTTCACAACGATGAAAAGAAATTTGGCTGCCGACAAGTGGCAGGAGCCTGCTTGGGATCACACATGGTCTGCACGTTTAAGGAAAAATACCCTCTTCGGTTTCGAAATATTTCAACATTTGATCCGCCTAATAAATTTTATGATACATATGTATTTGTAAACATTGTTTATAAAATTGGTTACTAAATTTGGGGACTGAATCCATACATGGGTACAATCTAAAGCAGCAATAACTCGAGGAAATTTTGTAAATTGGTTAAATCAGTTTACAAATTCCAACTTTTCCTCATCTGTCGTCAGGAACTTAAAGAATTTTTCTCGAAGTAGAGCAATGTGATGAGAGACTATTTTACAAATTCTACTGGCGGACGATCTCGATACACCACAAAAGTCTCCCGCAGTTATGAGCAAGGAGATCCACCTGCATAGAAGCGCAAGGTTAACAATAGTTTGGTTTCGGCAGATATTGAATGGTTCGTGAAAAGTATTGTTTTTTATCACTAATCGCAATCAATATGAAATTTCTCTCGTCGCTAATATTTTCAAAGTCACTTTCATAAATTGATAACATTTTAAGCAACTTTGGTTTTTAGTAAATATATTTTTAGAAAAAAAAAACTAGCTATATAATATTAGTCGTATTTTTTTGCGGATCCGCTATCCGCTTAAAAATAAATTTGCATGTTAATTACAACAAAAACATAGCGATCAACGCTAAGTCAATTCATTCCAGCTACTCGTGTCTATAAAGCGGATATAAAACAGTGCTCCCAAATCATATTATCTTCGTTTCGGATGAATTTTTCCGATAACTAAGCAAAAATGTCAACCATACGCCTACCAATTTTTTTCAAAACAATTTAAGTTTGTTCACCAACCGACAAATGGGCCACCACTAAATGCCATATAGATGTCTGTGCTACCAAGTTTTTATGATGAACTCTTAAGCGGGGATGGATAGTTTTTTTGCGAACTTGCTAACATGCGTGCAAAAAAACGCAGCTATTGCATGATGTTGTAAATACACCTTCTACACAAACACAATTCTACGGAGTGGCAGCTGTCAAATTGAAATGTCACCCTAGGAAGTGGTTCCGAATGCTGAACTGGGGCTTAAACGGCAGAATACTGTCGTTTAACTTAAACTGCAAATTGAATTCGGTTTAGGGTTTAAACGAAACTGTGAGACCGAATAAATTGCTGAACTGAAGTTTAAACTTCTACTGTGAAACCGGAGGTTAATGCGGTGTTCGTATGAGAGATTGTAGACGTGCTCGTGGTGGACATTTACGAGTATATGATGTTATTTTTCACATAAAATTGTTAAGAGCGATACATCTGCAAAAATAAAAATATCAGAAAAATTCAAGTATAATATTTACTATTTAATTGAAGTATTGCAAAGGTTCGTGCCCGATATTCATACGTAACGGAAGGTTTTCTATATGACGCAACTATTGTGTGTTTTATTGAGTTGTTGTATACCAGTGGATAGGTAGTGACATCAGCAGTTATTTTATCGCCAGACCCTGTTGAGTCTAGTCAAATTATTTGTGAAAAAAATTCTTAATAAAAAGTTACATAATGTAAAGGAGTGAGTGTGGAATTCAAGGAAACTTGGATTTATTTCCCAGCTCGTAACGCGTGTGCTGCATTGTTGAGGATAAAAACTAACTAGACCGCGTCTCTGTGGCCTCTGCTAAAACGTCATGAAAACAAACCTTTTTTGGATCGAGTCATAACATGTGACGATAGGTGGATTCTGTTCAAGAAGGTGTAGGTAATGAAAAAAAAGTCTAGACACATGCAAGTAAAGGTGCAGAACTCGTAGCAAAAGCTGGCCTGCATCCAATGAAGGTGGTGTTACTATGTTTGGTGGAATTATTAGCGTATATTTTTTTTCGAGCTTCTTTCACCTGCCGAAACAATCACGGCGGATAAGTATAATAACCAACCATTTAAAATTAATGAACAAGTTTAAAAAAATTGTCTGGTTTAGCTTAACGAAAATGCGTCATCTACCATCACGGTAATGCCAGGTCATAGGTCGCCCCACAAACCCTGTGAAAACTGAACGAGTTAAAATGGTAAATCCTCCAGCACCCATCGTATTCCCAAAATCTTGCTCCTTTGGATTTTCATCTGCTTCCATCCCTCCAGAAAGAATTAAATGGAAAGAAATTTGATTCCGCCAATGTAGGGAATTTTCCGTTCAATGTTTTTTTGAAGGACAACCACGCAGTTTCTATGAAAAGGGAATCCACAAGCTTGTAAAATATTAGGAGACAGTTGTACAAAATAAAATAGATTTGTAATTGATAAACAAAATTGTTTCATTTTCAAATCGGGTACGAACTTTTGCAATGATCCAATATTTAAAAAAAAAACATCTAATCATGAATTTTGGAAGACCCCTAAGTAAGCAGCTTATTTGCTTACCTTTTTGACCGTTTATTTATTTGGATATTTGAAGTCACTAAAGTAAGGGGATTAGTATAAGGCCTCGTAGAAGTAGCATCTTCCGACAGGTGATGGTTCCTTAAATGACGAGAATGAGCCTCTGCAGCCGAACATCTTGCAGCTCTGCTAATAAGTCCTACTTCACGCCTCCCCGTGGCGCCATCTGGGAATCTCACTAGAGGTTGCGAAGTGAAGGGGGCAAATGGCGAGTTTCCTGCGCCATTAACCAGGATTAGTGTCGGAAAAACAAAACAAGACCTTATCCGGGCTACTGCGACATATTTGGAGCTCAGGCCGGAAAGGATTTCCAGGACTTAGTCAGGGTCCTGGAAAAGAGATGGTGGCGGACGAGCCCTATAAGGGCCAACGGCAGCGCTCATATCCCGGAACGGGTTACTGGCTTCGGTGTAACCGACCCCTCGTCCTAGGGGCACTCAAAGTGGAACTGGTCCTCCGGGTTGGGGGTTGTGCCGCCGGGGTAACTGCCCGGCCAATTAAAAAAAACAAGAAGTTACGAAGCATCAACAAGCCTCGGATATGGACGGATCTACTGTTGACAACCCACGCAAACGATTTAAGGACAATGAGCTTCGGATATGCACGTGGAATGTTAGATCCCTTAATAGACCACATGCAGCCGAGCAACTAGCGGAGGCCCTAGACTGCTGCAAAGCAGACATAACCGCAATCCAAGAAATGCGATGGGATGGGCCGGACAAAAAGAAGATGAATAACTGCGACATCTACTACGGCAATTGCTATCGACGGCAAAAGCAGCGCTTATTTGGATGCGGATTTGTTGTCGGAGCCAGACTAAGACGAGAAGTCCTCAGCTTCCGGCATGTGAGCGAGCGCCTCGTAGCAATCCGCATCAAGGCTTAATTCGCCAACATAAGCCTTATATGCGCGCATGCCCCCACAGAGGAGAAAGATGACGACACCAAGGATGCCTTCTACGAGCTCCTCAACAAGACCTACGAGCAATGCTCTAGCTATGACATTAAAATTGTCCTCGGTGATTTTAATGCAAAGCTAGGAAGAGAAGGTATCTTTGGTGGAACAATCGGAAAATATAGCCTGCACAACACCACCTCCGATAACGGATTCAGGCTAATCGACTTTGCGGCGGGGCGAAACATTGTCGTGGCTAGCACGCGGTTCCCACATCTCGACATACACAAGGGGACTTGGAGAACTCCTGATCAATCAACAGTCAACCAGATTGATCACATTGCGATCGACGCAAGACACTCCTCCAGCATTATGGATGTCCGTACGTTCCGAGGAGCCAACATCGACTCGGACCATTACCTTGTACCCAAATACCGCTGTCAGGCAGAATCAACCTTTCAACCTGGACGATGATGACCAACAATTCCGTCCACCCGACCTGGATGAAGTGAAGATAGCCATATCGAAGCTTAAGTCCAACAAAGCTGCTGGAGCGGATGGCCTGACTGCCGAGCTCTTCAAAGCCGCAGGCGGTGACTTGGTAAGGAGCATACACCAACTCATCTGTAAAATATGGTCGGACGAAAGTATGCCCGATGAATGGAACCTCAGCATTGTTTGTCCAATTCTCAAGAAAGGAGACCCTCTGAACTGCGCCATCTACAGAGGCATCAGTCTCCTTAACATCGCATATAAGATCTTATCCGCCGTATTGTGTGAACGCCTGAAGCCGTTCGTCAACAACCTGATAGGTCCATATCAGTGTGGCTTCAGGCCAGGAAAGTCCACCATCGACCAGATATTCACACTACGGCAGATCTTGGAGAAGACCCATGAGCTTCAGATCGATACACACCACCTATTCATCGTTTTTAAGACCGCGTGTGACAGCATCTATAGCGACAATCTATACAGAGCAATGTCTAGTTTTGGCATCCCTGCCAAACTCGTCCGTCTGTGCAGGATGACGATGGAGAACGCACGCTGCTCCATCAAGGTCGGTAAAGATCTCACCGAGACCTTTGATGTCCAGAAAGGATTTAGACAAGGCGATGCGCTGTCATGTGATTTTTTCAACATCGTACTTGAAAGAATAGTGCAAAACTCACGAGCAAACACAAGAGGCACTATCTTTCAAAAGTCCGTCCAACTACTCGCATACGCCGACGATATTGACATAATCGGAAGAAAGCAGCGTGATGTCAGTGGCGCTTTCGCGAGTATTGAGACGGAAGCGGCGAAAATGGGTTTAGCGGTCAATGAGGGCAAGACCAAGTATATGCTGTCAAGCAAAAAGGACAACCAAGACCGATGTCTTGGACAGAACGTCACCCTCGACAGATATAACTTTGAGGTAGTTAAGGACTTTGTCTACCTAGGCTCCGCTATAAATACAGACGACGACACCAGCGCTGAGATCAAGCGAAGAATAACTCTTGCCAACCGCTGTTTCTTTGTGTTAAGAAGGCAATTGAGTAGCAAAGCCCTCTCTCGGACAACAAAAGTCACCCTTTATAAGACTTTAAAAATCCCGGTCCTGCTCTATGGCGCAGAGGCATGGACATTATCAAAACTGGATGAGGGTGTTCTTGGTTGCTTCGAGAGAAAAATTCTTCGGGCGATCTTCGGTCCCGTCTGCATTGACGGAGTGAGTGGAGGAGGAGATACAACGACGAACTGTATGGACTGTACAGCGACATGGACCTAGCCAGAAGAGTGAAGATCCAAAGACTGAGATGGCTGGGTCATGTAGCGCGCATGGACACCAATTGTGCAATCTTGCATAAAATCGATCGCTCCTACTAGCAGCGGCAATTTAATCCTTAATTTGTATGACTTTGTCTTAATCCTTGCTGCTTTTGAAAATATACGCGGCCAAAATAGTCGCAAATACCTCATTTTATTTCTAGATGCTGCGAATGATATCTTTTACATTTCATTTTTTTTTTGCGCAGAAACAAGGTGTATCAAATGCTATGAGTCTAACAACGTCTGAAAACGAATCTGCAAATCATCTCCTAATCGTATGAAGTGATAATTTTCAATTTGTCAACATTATCAGAAAGAGTATTGCCAGAATGTTGGGATAAAATTGACAACTGTATGAATGGACAGTCATCAGCAGCTAATTGTCAGAACATTGGAAGGCCTGATAATATTGAAAGATTTGTCAACTGTCCGAACTGAGATTTAGATATTTAGTATGATCAAGAATCCTCCTTATTGACAGAAAATTTCAGATACTTTGTTGTTGATTACGATAAAAAAAAAAAATGTTGGGGTCCGATTGAAAAAGACGAAAAGAAGACTTCAGTCTATGTCCTCCTCTTGAATATGCTCCAAAAGCACCTCAATCATATAATAGATTAGATATGTATATGTATGTATACCAGGTACAAGTAAATGGACTAAAATTTGCATTTTTTGTTTTAAAATTGTCTTTTCGATCCCCAGTGATGCTCAGCCTGTGTTTTCGAATAAAATGAGAAACATAATCCAACTTCGAAATCATTTCCATTTCCTTCTAAAGGATTGTCCGGTTTATTCTAAAGCAGAGCCTTATCTCTTATGACCTAATCTACAAATTTTCCTTTTTTTTGGAAAAAAAAAAAAAATCCTTTAAGCGGATAGTCGATGGCAGATGGTTTCATCATCACTTAAGTTTGTTTTGTGGCCAAAAACGTCTAAAACTCAATTACAGTTCTGAGCAATTCTCTTAGCTACCACCATGCCACAGGACGTCGTATCTGGGTAGACCACTCTGTAGTTCGACGACCGTTCAAATGGCAAAACTTCGACTGGCTGAACGAACGATAATGAGATGATTTAATGTGGCTGACTGGCAAGGATCCACATTCACATAACGATAAACACACAAGCCCAAATCCCCATAATGAACCCTCTAGTTTAGAACTGTGATGTCATCTCAATTGAGATGCTGTCACTTTGACTAGTGACAGTCACGACAGGACAGCAACAACAAAAAATATTTGTAATTCAACGGTCGAAAGAAAAACACAACACAACACAGAGATGTTAATTGCATCTCATTCAGGGTGAAATATATTGTAAAATAAATGTCATCCCTCTTTGATTCAGTTGGATCCTGCTGTGCCAGGCGGCTGAGAATTTTAATCAGTTTGAATTGAAAGCAGATAAACAGATATTATCCTTACCTCCTCATCAGGCAAATGGAAAACAATTTACTTGCACACACGCAATTCACCATCTGTCGAAAGGGGTTTGTTGGGGTTGCAGTAGTTGGGAATGTGAATGCAACCTTGTACCATGAATTGAATCAGTTGTAAATTGTTTGCAGCCCACTCAAGGTTAAAAGGGTAATTCATTCGAAGGACACATGTGGTGGAAGTTGGGTGCTACAGTAATCTTACATTTGATCTCAAGAGAATTTTATTGTACCTTGCGTAGTTATGTGTAAGAAAGTGCATGCCAGTTAGTAATGCAGAAGTATATACATACATACTCGTACTTTGAAGCATCATTCGTACCAGTGATAGTAGTACAAGTGTATACATAGCACACGTATATAATAAAATCTGAAATATAGAGATGTCATGCTTGAATGTTCAACATCTTAAGAGCACACTTCAATTTCAACAATTCAGTTTTGAGTATTTTCGTTTGTGATTTGGCACTCAATCGTTAGACGATAGCATTGATTAAGTGGGTGATGGGGTATAAATGTTTGTCTGGAGTATGCTCTCATAGATTCAAAATACATACAGTTAATGGTTTTCGTAGTCAAGATGATACTCGGAATGTGTCCAATTATAACTGTTCAACTTGACATGGTTTTGAATAATTCGAAAAATATATTTTCGGAAAGAACGAGTAGATTCCTTAGAGGGAAAGCATATTGATGTGCTAAGACTCTACTAATTTCATAATATGACAGCATTATAGAAGGATCTCGTCTCGTATTGATACCTAGCTGGATCCTAATATTTAATACATTCATGTCGCTGTACAACCAGCACCAATAGGTTCAGTGCTAACCATTCTCTTCAATGTGTGTTCCTCCAATCTGATGGTACAGATTGTCAGACAGACGGTTTGTCTTCGGATTGAGTGGTATACTTGATTGCTATCTTCGCGTTTAACAGTCTGTAAAAATGCTTCTAACAAATTTTCAGTACGATGTTGTCGTGGTCCTTGCAGAGTTTACTTTTGTTTGTGTTTTACCAACACAACTTAACGAGTACCAATTGGTATAATTCTCAAACCATAATCATAAAGATTAAGATCTTTCGATTGACCTTGGGTTTTTGTTATCACCCCCTTCCTTCTTCGAAGTTATTTGTGTTTGGCGTTTCTCTCCTACTGGTTTTATGTCAACGCCACCTTATGAATGTCCTTGCATACGCAGTGTTGCAAGATACGCCTTGGTTTAGGCAGGGACCATCTCAGTGCTCTGCTATTGTAGCCGTCGGACATCAAACTTTCTCTAATATTTTTTTATCGCTGCATTACTCTTGTATACACATTTGTATTTTGGCTACTTCTGAGTGATGTTTATTGCAAATGAATCAAGGTGGGTCCTTCGGCGTTGGCATGTGCGGATGTCTGGTATACTGAGTGCATGCCTTCTGTTTTCTGCAATGTTACTAAATTGGCATATGCGACAGGAGATTGCCTTCATGGCCTTGTAAATTCTGGGAAATAGCAAACGGGCACTTTTGCGACAGTATTTCGTGTACTTACAAGGTGTTCGTTTCTTGAGCTATAACAGATCATGCTAGGCATATTCAATGCACTGTCAACTTGCCAACTTTTTCTCTTATAGAATAAAGATCCCAAATATATTTTTGCGACGTACTTCGTACAATGCCGATAAGTTTTTTCCAGATTGAACGTTATTTGCATCGTCATAGCATCCCCCTTCTGTCGATGGCGCTGCTTTTTTTATTTCATTCCGCGAAACATTCTCTATCCACCACCTCTGCCAAAAGACCCTAGACTGAAAATATTGTTGCTGAGCCTAGGAAACCTGCTCCGGCAAAAACGAAACGAAAAGAGATCTAAGTAAGAGAAGAAAAAAACATGACGACAGTGTCCAAGGAGACCTCTTGAATATTGAGATCACAACTACCAAAACTATGAAAAAGCCTGAAGACACAATCTCGAAAAAGATTCAAAATTCTGAAGATCGCAAATTCAAGAAGTCGTTCAAGATCATCTATCATGCCCGAGAGGACTCCTCTATGATGTAGATGAAGTTATGTGCGTAATTGAAGAAAACATCCAACTCTAGTTCAATCTACCAAGAAACCTAGCGAGATCAATATCTTATCTCCAGCGAGTATATGGAGTTCGGTGAAGTTCAGAAAATCAAAGTCAATTTCGAGTTATCCTCAAAGGCAGAGTAATTGTTTTTGGAATTAGCCTGCGGCGAAAGGTGCGACACAATCCAGAGGTCAGCAATATACGATCAAAAGACATCTTCAAGACTATAGCGGGTGCGTACGACGTTGACAATGTTTCGTGGACCACACATAAGTTTGAACTACGAAATTCTGCTATTCGTGGGCGAAATCGATTTTGTAACCCAGGGTCACCTATCCAATGTATGCCACTACGATCATATAGGTAGTATCGCCATTGTGAAACCTAGATACGATGCAAATGCAAATTAAAAGTTTGAACAGTCGATACATCGTGCAGAAGTAGGTTACATTCCGGAATCAGTCGGTGATCCATGAAAGAAGGCGTCTGCAATTAAAAATACGTCAGCTGTCAAATTTAACGTTTTTGAGAATTAAGACAGCTTGTGTGACAGTTTTCTTATATATCAATCAATTTTTTGGTTTCAAGTGGATAATATTTTAAATTTTAAATATTGCCGGCTCGTTACAGAGATTCATTACAATTATTTTGTTTGATCGCCTAAGAATCTTCTGAAACAATCTTAAGGCTTTAACAGTAGATTTCTCAAGATATCCGAAAGATAATATACACATAGATTTATCGAGATGTTTAAAAAGCTTTTGGTAACGGGTCCTCCCTCTTTACTATCCACTACATTTATCGATTTAATAAAGTGCGCGTTTCCTCGTCTAGAGATGTAAAAGGTGTTCTTTTTAGCTGCATGAAAAGTTTCGATGGTTGTTGTCTATGTTTTGACAGCTGTCAACGTCAAACTGTGTTAACATTTCTGTTCAGTAAGGTTTGACAATTCATCATAAGTAATTTAACGACAGAATAACGCTTCCAAATTGTGGAAATTTACTTTGAAAAAAATAAATCTGTTCATGAAGTTCATAGAGCACTTCGTCAATTTTACGGTCAACATTTTCGGCCTAGTGAGCAAGCAATTCGTGCATTTATTGATCGTTTTCGCACTAATTTTACTCTTCTCGATTCAAAACCATCAACAAGGCAAAGAAATTTGCGTACTGAAGAGAATATTGCTGGTGTAGCGCGAAGTGTTGAATAAGACGCCGAAATGTCGTTACGGTGAATGGCGAGCGGTATCGAGCCATGCTGACTGATGTTTTGTTTCCAAAAAGTAATCAGTTAAACATCGACGACATTTGGTTCCAACAAGACGGCGCAACTTGCCATACAGCACGCTTAACCATCAATTTATTGCAAAATTAATTTGGTGGTAACGCTCTCTTTATTCATGAGTGAAAATGAATGATGACAGAGAAGTGCCGAAGGAGCACTCTCCACCTCCACTCTCCCCGTTGACTCTTCTGCAGCCGTGACTTACAAATCTTACGGAGATTGGGAATATTGCTTTTAATTAGAGCTACCACCAGTTGAACTTGAGAGTAGGAATTAATAGGCAGATATTTAAATGATTTCGTAAAATGATAGCCCACTATTACGAACCTTATCATGGCCATCTAGTTGAACTTACGAGTATTTTATATCAATGTTCAATTTGTAAGTATACTAATGAAAACAGCATTTATGTTCAATAAGACGGAAAGGTTATTTACGGGTTGTGTCACAAAATGTCATAGACGAGGAAGCATTTAAAGAAAAACTACTTGTTTTCATTTTGAAATAGTTTTTCCTGAAACCGGTACTAATGTGGTGTGAAAGATAGAAAAATATGTTTACCACGTCCTATTACATTCTTCTCTGGGAAAGTACAACATGTTCTAAGAAGGATACATTATCCTCAACATTACACAACATGACTCCTCAGGCGTATTGACCTAGTAAAATTCGTTGTAAGTCAAGTCGATATACTTTAAATGTGTTGCATAGAGAATTTTCTTCTCATGATAAAAACAAAAAAACAACTGACTGAAGTTATTATTGAATATTGTGAGATATGTGCCTTGACTCAGAACAGATATTAAAATAAAACAGATACAGATAGATATGATTGTTACGGGTATTTATGATAATTCTATTTTGTATTTCGAAATCCAATGGAAGGAATAAAGGTGTGGATGCATAAAAATTAAAGATAGCGTCAAATTGAAGCGATTCAAATGTCTCGAAGCCTAGATTCAAAAGATTTGTGATGCCTTAGTCAGAGGCTTGGAAACGAAATTCCCACATTTGAATTTATTTATAGTGCGCTGAGTCTAATTCTACATGTGTAACTGGACACTTGGACCTGCGGGAGCATAACTTTGTAAACTCCAGTGCGCATGGACTATACCAGACGAGGCTGATGCTGCTGCCCTGATGGCTGAAATATGCGTCTCAGATGTGGAGCAGAATCCCTCAGAAGGAGGACGTACGGCGGATAAACCCCAAGATAGAGTTAACGGCGGCTTCAAAAATCGGACAGTGAAACCTAATGCGAGCTACTTCAACATATTTGGAGTCTAGGTGCATAAGGATTTACAGGGCTAGTCAGGGTTCTGCAAAAGTGATGGTGGCGGACGAGCTCTATCATGAGCCAACGCCAGTTTGCATACCCCCGAAGTGGGATACTGGCACCCCCTTTGTCCTTGGGGATAAAACAAAGAACTGGCCTTCTAGGTTGGGGGTTGCGCATAGGGATACAATTCCCAACCACGGAAAACCAAAAATGGGTCAGAGACAACGGATAAAAAACTGCGACATGCTCGTATACTACGGTGAGTGCTAAAAAGAGAGAAGAGAGCGCTTATTTGGATGCGGATTTGTTATCCGAGGCAGACTTAGGCAAAGAGTCTTGAGCTTCCAGCATGTAAGCTAACGCCTCGTAATAATCCGCATCAAGGCCAAATTCGGGAAAATCAGCCTTATTTGCGGATGACGCGATCAAAGACGAGTTGAGATTGCGATATCGAACAAAGCTGCTGGCCAAGACGGGTTTCCAGCTGAGCTACTTAACGCAGCTGGTGCTGATCTGGTTGGGAACATGCACCAGTTCATCTGCAAAATATTGCCAGAAGAAAGCATCCCCAATGAACGAAACTTCAGCATCGTTTGCCCAATCCACAAGAAAGGAGATCCGTTCGACTGCGCCAACTATAGGTGAATTAGTCTCCTGAACTTCGCCTACAAAATCTTGTCTTTCGTTTTGTGCATAGGGACGAGCTGTATAATGTCATGTTTAGTTTTGGCATTCCTTTCAAACTCGTCATTGAAGGATGACAATGAAGAATACTCGCTGCTCTATTAAGGTCGGTAACGAATTAATCGATACCTTCAGTGTCAAAAAATGTTTAAGAAAAGGCGACATGCTGTCGTCTGACTTAAGAGAGAATCGTGCAAAATTTACTGGCCAATAGAAGGGGAACGATGCTCTACAGTACGCAGATACGTACGTTAATCGACGAAGACAGCGAGACGCCAATGAGGCTTTGGTGCCAGCTGGAGACGCTTGTTAGTTGAGGTTCAGGTTCACCTCGGACTGTAGCGCCACTTAAGAAGAAGAAGAAATGAAATCTGGGAAACCGCGTGGTGATTGGTTGGGGAAATGCTGATAATCTTTCGACTTGGATTAGGCTAACAGAGCGTAGTGCTTTCTTTATTCCCCAGTAGTAATCACTGATAACGGCATGAGCAAATATTAACACACGCAGATTCAAATAAGGGAGGAACGCCCGAGCAGTAGCATAATACTAGCGTATGTTATCCTGGGGGTCATAATCCCATACGAAAAAAGATTAAAAAAAATACGACAAACCAGCTAATATCCTCGGATAGCAACAGGTTTATTATTAACGATCCTGGCAAGCGATGAAATCTTCGACCTGAGCGCGAAATGTTCAATCTTTAAACAGATCATGTACAGCCGAAGAAAAGAAGCTTTGAGTGAAGGTTTTTATGCATGGCCTACACAATACACGTCTGGCGACGCCTTATTGGCTTTGCGGCGAAACGAGAAATCAGTACTCTAAGCTCACGGCCTCCTCATCTCAATGTAAACATATATTGACGCTTAAAACACTATGATAGATGCATGCCTCCAGTATTCTAGATGTTAGGGGAAAACTTTGTAGTTAAGGTGCGAACTGCAGTGAGAAGCTATAATGTAGCAGAGTTAAAATCGTAGGATACTGCCAGAATCTTCACCGAACGCGTATCTATCCCGAAATCTCTCCAAAATTCCTACGCCACCAGAATCAAGGAACGAAAGCCAGTGACATCGATGCCAACGTGGTATCAGAGACGTCGCAACTGATGTGCTGGATTTCAACTGACGTCCACCAGAATCATAGTCGGTACTGAAAATATGGAACAACTTTTTTTTGAACAACAGCTAAGAAGCCCAACATCCTGCCATCTGGGAAAATAGACCATTCAACTTGGACGATGGTGATCAAAACTTCCATCCAACTATTTAAGCTGATATCAAACAAAGCAACTACTCCTGACGTGTTACCGGTCGAGGTATTCCAAGCTACTGAAAATGACATTGTAGAGAGCATACGCCAATTCAATTCTAAGATCTGACCAGTGTATGCCTGATGAATGAAATCCCGGTATCGTTTGCTGGTCTACGGAAAAGGACACCCTCTCAACTGCGCTAACTATAGTGGTATAGGTTTCCTCAACATCGCATTCAAGATTTTATCTGACATACTGTGCAAATGTCTAAAATACTTCGTCAACAACATGATTGGCCCCTCATGGTGCATCTACCATCTGTGTAGGATGACAATTGAGAACTCTCGCTGCTCCGTGAAAGTCGGTAATGATTTAACCTTCAATTCAATCCAATTCAATTCAATTTCAATTTGATAGCTAGTATTAAAACGGAAGCTGCCAAAATGGGTTTAGAAGAAATATACTTTACAGTCGACAGCCATAACGTCGAGGTAGTAAGGGTCCTTGTCTAGGTTGGCTCTGCTATAAATTTTGCTAAAAAAATCTCAACAGAAATAAAACGTAGAATTATTCTTACCAGCCTTTGTTTCTTTTGACTAAGAAAGCATTTTAGCAGTAAGGCCCTTTCCCGAAAAATTAAAAAGAGGTTATATAAGACATTGATCTTCCTAGTTTTGCTTTATGAAACATTCAAAATTGTCAGTCCCATTTGCGTTGGAGAGTTTTGAAGAAGAAGATTCAACGACGAACTATACGAGCTGTAGAGCGACATTGAGCTAGTCAGAAAACTACGCATCGGTTGTCTAAGATGGCTAGGAAATGTAGAGCGAATTGACACCAATGTTCCAAACTACACATTTTTCAAATCGAATCTGGAGGGACAACGCATTAAGGAAAGACCTCACCTTAAACGCTGTGCATTCACTTCAATAAATTGGAGTGTACAACTGGAGGAGTTAGCTAGAGATTGCACTTACTGCACAACCTAGTAAGTAATAAAACAATGTCTGAAACCATAAATCTGCCACTGGTTATCTTGTATTTTCTCTGCAACTGCCTTCCACAACTAAGGCTAAGTTCTTCTTATCCATCAATATGCTATGCAACTATGGTTTTCACCAAGGCTTGCCTACTTCTTTAGTGTTCTATTAAACGTTCTGGAGGTACTTGTTGCTTCTTCTGTTTATTCGTTCCATTTTAGCCCCTACAAGCTTTTGCTCTTCACTTTGTTTTCAGAGCTCTATAAAAACTATTGTTTGCCATCTGCCAGTTACACCCTACGTTCTTTTTGTTAAATAACTTTTCTTATTTTTAGACATTTTTGGCTAAAACGATTCCGGAATTCATATTTATTAATGCGCACGTTCGCAAAGTTTTTCGAAAGGTCCCTCTCTCAATTCCATCAAGTGGCAGCCTGTCCGTAATAATAAATATTCATCTAGCGAGGGAAAACATCAACCCTGACCGTAAAATCTTTACCCAAATCGTTTTAAAGCCATAATAGTTTTATAAAGGAAAACTCACCACCCTTGACCGAAATCTTCGATACTTTTTAGGATCAATGTCAATATGAAAAGTTGTTGATACTTGGAAAACAAAATAGTACGTCATCGAACCCATCAGTCAGGTTTCTCTTCCCTAACCAACATCATCATAGATTCTATCGTCATCTTTTCATCAGAATCCTTCAACTTGGAAAGCTGATTGAGTAAATATCAACTCACTATTACATAAATATTCTCAAAATCAAGAGCTTGGGACCGTTCGAAGTGGCGGAAGAAACGAGCAGTACGTTGAGGATTTTTTTTGTTGAATGGAATGCAAAATTCATTCAAATTTCTGAACACCTCAAATCGAGAAGTCAAAAGACGAGCAAGTGTGTGGAATAAAATACCACCAAGAGCAAATTATATTGACAATTTCACTTGCGTCAAATGAGGCGACAACTCTTGCAAAATTGGATTAATTTTTGTATCAACAATTTCATTGAAAAATTTCTTCCTATATAATTATATTCATGTTGACGTCTCAATAGGACTTATATTTTTATTTTTTTTTAATGTAAGTCTGCTTATAAAATACGGAGAGCATGTGGTGAAGCATGATGTGTTCACTTTGAATATTAAGCAACATGATATTTTGATTGAATTGCAAAAGGAAAATTGTGTTGAATTATTGAAGAATTGTAATTTAATAAAAATTGAGAATCGTTTTAATCATGTTATTTTTTAATTTAATTTTCTCCTTAGTATTGCGATAGCTTTTATTTATTTGCTTGTATCAGGTGATAATGTCGGCTCAACATATTAATTTTTAATAATGAAAATTGATGGGGTAGGCACTGAGAGATGTCAACCTGGCGATATCCAGTGTTGCAACTATCTTCTATACATCAATTGTGCTTATAATACCTCCACGTGGTAATCGCCGGGTACTGGTCAATGTCCATCTGGACTGGACCTGCTAAACTTATAAGTGCGAGTGCTGATCAGCAGACAAAATTAGCAACACTATAAACGGGACAGCGGATGAATTTCCCAGATGGAAAAAACTCCCAGAACAAATGGGACTTTATCCGGGCTACCCCATCATATTTGGAGCTCAGGCCGTTATGGATTTCCGAGACTTACAGGGTGGGTGAAAAATAACCTCCTTGGGAATGAAAAAAAAATTTTTTTTTAAATGTTTTTATATTTTATTTAATATAGTCCCCTTTTAGCTTGATACACTTATTCCAGCGAATTTCCAACTTCTTGATCGCGTCCGAAAAGTAATTTTCCGGAAGGTCTGCAAAATACTCCTCCGTGGCGTCGATGATTTCCTCGCGTGAGCTGAAATTTTTTATTGATGAGCCATCTTTTGAGGTTTGGGAAGAGATAATAGTCCGAGGGAGCTAAATCGGGCGAATACGGTGGATGCGACAGCAATTGGAGCCGTAAGTCATTGATTTTAGCCGTGGTTGTGATGCTCTTATGCGCCGGCGCATTGTCTTCGCTTCATGTGAGGCCGTTTTGCAACGATTTCGGCAATCGCTCCAATAATGCACAGTAATACTCGCTGTTGGTGGTTTTTCGTTTTTCGAGGTAGTCCAAGAAGGATGTGCCATGACAATCGCAGAAACACGACACCATAATCTTTCCGACCCATTGAGCCTCCCTCGGCCGCTTCGGAGCATTCGTGCCGGCTTCAGTCCATTTCCGGGCACTCATTCTGTTCTCTGGTGTGTAATAGTGAGTGGTTTCATCAACAGTTAGTAATCGACGTCAAAAGTCCGCCCGATTCCGCATCAGCAAGTCCAAACACTCTTTCGAAGTGCTCTAGCACCCAGCGGCAGGATAACTCTTTCATATGCAGAATATTGCCCAAAATATGGCGTGTGCGCTCAGTACTAATCTTTGTGGTATCTGTTAGCTCGCGCACCTTCACTTTTCGGTCACCCAACACCATTTCATGTATTTTTTTTTGACATTGTCCTCTGTAACCGCATCGGAGGGCCTACGGACTTGATCGGTAGTGGAGTTGCGACCACTACGAAACTCTCGGAACCAATATTTGACGGTGTAATCTGACGGAGCATTAGCCCCATAATATTTATCCAACTTTTCTTTTGTTTCCTTCACCGTTTTGCCTCTCAAAAAATAATGTTTTATGAGAGAACGAAAATCGTTTTTGTCCATACTCAATATGATGCCAAACGCGTTAACAACAATCAGCTGTCAAAACAAAACTAAAGACAGTATTGCACTGAAATTTGGCATGTCTGCCTAAATATGAACGGACTTCAAGGCACCATAACTTTTTTTGCAGTAGCAGCGAATTCTGGCGGTCACCCCACCTAGTAAGTCAGGGTCTTAGAAAAGAGATAGTCGGGGAAGGGCCTTTAATGGGCCAACGACAGCACTCGCATCGCAGAACGGGTTACTGGCTTTCGGCCCAACCCACCCCTCGTCCTAGGGGTATCAAAAACTGAACTGGCTCTCCAGGTTAGAGGTTTTGCCGCCGGGGTAAGTGCCCGGTCATGGAAACAATAAAATTATTTTGAATTATTGCGAACAAGTTGATTTTAATTTAAGAAATTCCTACTTCATTGGAAAAATATTTTTAGGACTTTATAAAAATATATTTGGACGTTTTAAAGAAAGTATATTCGAACGAAAAGAAATACTAAAACTATATCTGCAACGATATTTTTTTTTCAGATTATTCTAAGAATATTCTTTTGAGAGGCTATTAAGGGCTGCAAATTTTTAATGAAAGTTATCCCCAAGAACACAATTCTGTACTGCACAAAACCAAAAAAAACTATTTCTAGTAGACTTCGAGAACAGAATGATCTCAGATAATACATAATAAATGTTGCTTTTAAAAAATACTTTTTCAATTGGGATGTACGAGTATGTACGCTGCAGTTCATTATACTATGTATCTATATTAAGATCCAAGTATAATACTTGAAAACGTGTGCATTTTTAATGGTGGTAAAAAGAGAGGAACAATTAAAGTGTTCATAAGAAGTTGTAACCGAACTATTCGCAATGCAAGATGCCAATATTTATTTTATCCGTTTGCATATCTGAAAGCGTATTTGGATATTCTTCATGAAATTGTCTTTAATCAAATATAGGAGTGTTTTTTAAAGTAATTTTTCAGTTAACGAAAGAAATTGCCTTCCTATAGCTAATAGACCACATGCCACCTATAAATGATAACAACGAGTGAGATTATTAATTAAAACCGAACTACGAGTGTATCTGGTGTATGTACGTGCATATATATACATATAATTGTGCTGTATTGAAGAATAAAAACGTCAGGGAATGAACGAGATATGTATTGTACACGTGATTCTAAATAATTCTTAGAGATGAGGATATAACCTACACCAAGACTGCTTATGACAGCAGCCTATGTATAGCACAAAGTTGGTTCTTTGTACTTTTGCTGCTGGCTTTTGCAGGTTGCCAACCTTTCCAACAACTTTATTCTATAGGTCAGGCATGACAAAAGGAAATATTATAAATACTTACGTACATTTCGCTACTGCTCGAGGTAAATTTAGTGGTCATCGACCAGCTGCCTCCACTTACGGCCTATAAGATGAGTTGGACTTTCCGTTTCTACGAGTCAAGAAGGTAAAGTCCCATAGGTCAGGCATGACAAGGAAATACTAGAAATACTTACGTATATTACGCTACTTGAACTTTCCGTTTCCACGAAGGCAAAGACTTTGCCATAAGTGGCACGCACAAGTTGACATTTTGGGTGCCTTGTTGCAGCAGGAAGCCTTAAGAGTCAAAAATACATTGGTTCATGATAAATCTTAGGTTTCCTTTTAAGAGCTAAAGGCGTCCACGCTAGAGGGTAGATTGTAAACAGAAGGGTGGTGACCATAGAGGACTCAAGGTGGGACTCGCAATAGCAATTTTAAAGTCTGCTCGACAGAGCCCCAACAGAAATTGTAGATGTCCCAACTGGCACACTTCAAAATCACTCAGCCGAATAAGCCGCAAACACAAGAAGCTGTGGCTTTTTCTACAACTTATTTAGCAGATTGTTCTAAAATGATGGAATAAGTTCCGGAGAGGTTCTGGCTGTTACGTTTAAATCCCACCAGAATAAACCGATTGTTGATCAGAATCCTGTTTGGTTTGTTTTGAAAAAGCGAAAAGGGCACACTCTGAAGGACTACCCTCTAATGGGCATTTTAAACGAAGAAGATAAGAGGCAAATTCAAGGCGCAAGCAGACGGCAAATTCTGTCGAGTGCTAAAAGTTTCACTCCTGCAGAGGTGGTAGAAAAGAAAAACAGATCGGCTGAAGTGACACCAACTCGAAACAAAAACTGCAGACTCTTCTTCCGTTTCGGAGATGGCCAAGATGAAGGCACACTCCTCGTCAATGCTTATGCAAAAGAGGACGAGGAGATGGTATCTATATATCTGCCGGTATCACCCGTCACAAACTTAGAATTCAAAAAACTGGAAATGACAACAGTTTGAACGTCGCTGAGTAGAAACACTGTGTTGGTAAACTGTGGAGCTACCAGTGGGCTTCATAATGGTTAATGGGGTCTACAAGCAAAGTGCTTCACGCTGATATTTCTTATATGGCTAAGCAATATGCAATTGCTAAAATCATAATGCTTTTAAAGTTTTCAAGCCACAAAAATCATCTTTTGAGTTTTAGCAAAGAAACGAAGGTTACACTTATGCGTCTTCGTATTCAGAATCCAGGACTCGATACTGAAAAGTGAAAAATCCCTTCTCATAAGAAGGGCTAGAATTCGAAAAGAAAAAAGCTGCCTCTCTTGTACGCTTACATAAAGCTTCTATGGCGACTTTTATATCTTGGTATGATTCACGTCCCTACATGTACGAGTACCTTGGAAGTGGTAATTTGTTTTTCAAATGACATTAGACGACCACCCCAATATTAATATAGATCAACATTCAAAATTCTAAGTCTGCTACTGCAACGTAGTCTCTCTGTATTGAATACGAAAATTCACATAATATTTTTACAGGTGTTTGAGTTAGCCGAACTACTTGAACAAGTCTGTTAATGCTCTCCTTTAGCTCAGAGCTAACCAGATGCTAAAGGAAATTGTTCAAAACCTAAACGGTACCTTCACTAACAGTTTTGAGCTGGGAGCTCCTTGGTGAAATGGAAATGTGCAGCGACTTACGCAGTCAAAAATTACGCAGCAAAAATTTATAAACAAGTCACTAAAGGCTTATTTAAATGTAGAATGGAGTCTCTATAAATCGAAGCAAAAAAACTTACTTGCACTAACACAGGCGGATACAGCTACTAGTTACTTTGTAGAGAATGCTCAGCCTGACACTGGTATATAATACCGAACACTTGCCGAACATTATGAGTAACTTCTATAGGGATGAGGACGTTAGCTTAATATGGTTGCCAGAGTTGGCAACACTCGTTTTGTAGATGAAAGCAGTGCTGGTAATTACAACTAAGATCGCGGATGTTATGCATATCTGATAGAGGGCACTAACAAAGGTTAGTTAATTTTCTGTCTAACGCTCTAAATGGTTCTAATGTTTACGGTCAGATGTTGGATCGTGCCTAGTAACTGTTTGCTCTAAATCGTAGGCAGATTGAGAGATGGAGGAAGGTGACTGTTTTATGCTTAATGGCAACACGATCCGTTTCTTCAACGAAGCTAAGTATTCGGGTGTCATCCTGGATACAATAAACTTAAGATTTCAGGGAAAAAACCTCTAAGGCGTTTTCGATTTTCTGTCAGTGTAAATGAGCATTCACGAAAATACTTTACTGCTGCTTCTAACAGACTTCGAAGAGCGGTCTGTCTCAGATGTAGGGGAGCTTTTCCCACCACGCCTAGCTCAGCTCTAAATACTCTAATGAATCTTCTTCCAATCATATAATGGGCTTCCCTTTAAAGAGTAGTTGTTTTTGTAACAATATGTACTTTCGCGCTGATTGTTTTTGACTTTGGTCCATAAACATGGAGTCTAATGCAATAACATCAATCCTGTCACTGATCAAATACGAATATGTTTCTAGGATTGGTTGCAGCAAGAACCTGAGCCAGCAAACGGAAGTTGTCCTCCCGGATGGCCTCTAAAGCCGATTTAAGATTTAGGTGTGGTGTTGAGTTTTAGTCTTCGTAAGGAAAATTACGTGCGATAAGAATACAAAGTTCTTCTGACTGTAATCTGTAGGCTGAAGAAGACGAAGTCATTGAAGAAAAGAATCTCTTTGGACCGGAACTTTCATTAGGACTTCCTCTATGTTCGGTAAGAGCAGTGGGGTTTAATATGAGTATAACTGCAGATGGTTCGACTCACCAGGGAATCCGCAGACAAGAGCACAACTGACATCTCTAAGAGGACACCGACTTACCCACTGTCTCTAATTGTGAATGGCTGCATTCTGTAGAATAACAAAATTCATTTTCAGATGTATGGATTGCCTCCCATTCCATGCCCACAAATGGGTGTCGTCTCATCAAAAGTATTTTGATCTTCTTATTGTGTCTGTAATAGATGCAGCTCCCCTGTTCGATGCATTGATAACAAATATGAGGAAAATATGATTAGGAGTTTTCATAGATATCTTCAAAAGCAATGTTGAAATTGTTGTCTGTTGGTTTAGTTTTGGATGTTCCAAAGAAAATGAATGAAAAAAAGATTCTGTTCGAAAAAAATGCTTGATAACTTGATATGTCTCAGTCGCCGACTGACTATATCTTTACTTTTAATATCACTCGAAGTCGTTGTACGAGTAGCAGGATTGGAAAGTAATTGCATTGCGATGACATGAAGTTGATGGTGTAGCTTCGGAACAAGTCATCAGAGATTCATCAGCAGAGTAAAACCATTATAACTACAATGTTATTTGCACAATTAGAAGGGATGTATTTTGGTTAAATATTGAAATTATCTCCTGACTTAGAGGTTTCAAAATTAATTAATCACTATTTACTGGATAATATAGAAATATTTGATCCATTTTCCTACACAGTTAACATCCTTTGTGAGCACTGTCGCATTTAATCCATCATTTCAATTTCTAGGAATCCGATGATAAAAATGTCAATAACAAAGCTGTTGCCAAGTGATCAGTCCTATAACATTTATTTCATAATGCACTTTTCTCTGAAATGAATACGTCCGAATTCAATCTTCTCTTTGTGTAAAATATCGTTCGAATTTAAATTCAATCATCCTTGCAAATTGAAATAGCTCCGAACAACTATTTTCCAGGATTTAGAGTGATATCATATTTGATGAATGGAATGATGGTTGTTCACTTAAGCGGCTTATAAAGTCATAAAGCCTCATAATAGATTTCAGTATTAATATAAATGAAATGCTTAAATCATAGAGCGAAGCTGATAAGATAAACATGCAACAAATTTGTCAGTAACTAATTGCTCTCTCTCTCCCTACATAAACAAAGACTGTTTAGGGTGATTCGGCAATAATTTTATTTAAATGTTGAATAACTTTCTGATTGGTTCCGTTATCACGTTTGCGAAAGTATGTACATCTAAGTAGACTGTAATTGGAATATTTAATACATGTAAGTGCAGTGTCCTACCGTATCGAAGCCTCCCATACGCGACTATCTCTAACATGCTTTTAAAACATTTTTCAGGAAGCCTCTTTTTGGAACATTGCAAATGGGAACTAAAGTTGACAATTGCACCTTATTAACTCGATATGGCCAAACTACCGCAAATATTGTGCTTAAGACTTTAAAACTGGCTAATAGAATATTGTCGCACTTCGTTTCTTTAACTTGGTAACTTTTATGCTGTTACAGTCTCGGTGTGGACCAGAACCTCGAAGAAGCGTAGGAGTGATCCAGTAGCGAATATAAATATCCATGCTACATAAATTTCGACGGTTTGTGAGAGAAACTTTTCAGAAATAAAACACGTATCGCAATCTTGAATGTTAGCAGAATGACGGAAAAAAGTTTCGAACTAGAAAACGTACTATCGATGTGGTCGGAAACAGGATCCGCTACTTGAACTCGCAAACGAAAGCGTACAAAATGTATTATTTTATTACGCAATGGTCGGGGTTTGTACCTTTTTTGTGCCACTGCATGGACTCTTGCTTGCATTCAGGATCATAATGGTGAACCCATGTTTCGTCCCCAGTAACAATTCGTTCAGAAATACCTTCCGGGTTTTCACTAAAGAGCTCCAAAAGGTCTCTAGACCACGCGATTCGCACTTTTTTCTGAGGCGCTGTGAGCATTAGTGGCACCCACATTGCACTGACTTTCTAAAGGTTAAGGTGGTGATGAAGAATGGTGTGTATGGTACCAGTCGAAAGCTTAGTGATCTCTGCCATCATTTTCACTTTCATTCGGGCATCCTCAAGTACAAGTTTCTCGACTTCTTTAATGTTTTCATCCGTACAGGCAGTAAGCTGGCAGCCTGAACGGGGATCGTCTTTAATGCTTTCTCTGCCTAATTTAAGCTTACTTGACCACTTTTGCACAGTTGATAACGAAGGTGCAGAACCTTGTTAAACAGCCACCATCTCTTCATGAATAGTTTTTTTGACTTCCTTGTTTTGTAAGAAATGTAATCACAGCGCTGTGCTCAATTTTCACCATTATGGTCTCATTTGCCATTTTGATAGTGTTTACCTAAAGATTAAAAGCGAATTAATAATCACATGTGGATGGCAACGATTAGTATAAGGCCTCGTAGAAGTAGCATCTTCCGACAGGTGCTGGTTCCTTAAATGACGAGAATGAGCCTCTGCAGCCGAACATCTTGCAGCTCTGCTAATAAGTCCTACTTCACGCCTCCCCGTGGCGCCATCTGGGAATCTCACTAGAGGTTGCGAAGTGAAGGGGGCAAATGGCGAGTTTCCTGCGCCATTAACCAGGATTAGTGTCGGAAAAACAAAACAAGACCTTATCCGGGCTACTCCGACATTTTTGGAGCTCAGGCCGGAAAGGATTTCCAGGACTTAGTCAGGGTCTTGGACAATTGCTATCGACGGCAAAAGCAGCGCTTATTTGGATGCGGATTTGTTGTCGGAGGCAGACTAAGACAAGAAGTCCTCAGCATCCGGCATGTGAGCGAGCGCCTCGTAGCAATCCGCATCAAGGCTAAATTCGGCAACATAAGCCTTATATGCGCGCATGCCCCCACAGAGGAGAAAGATGACGACACCAAGGATGCCTTCTACGAGCTCCTCAACAAGACCTGCCTATGCCCTAGCTATGACATTAAAATTGTCCTCGGTGATTTTAATGCAAAGCTAGGAAGATAGGGTATCTTTGGTGGAACAATCGGAAAATATAGCCTGCACAACACCACCTCCGATTCCCACATCTCGACATACACAAGGGGACTTGGAGAACTCCTGATCAATCAACAGTCAACCAGATTGATCACATTGCGATCGACGCAAGACACTCCTCCAGCATTATGGATGCCCGTACGTTCCGAGGAGCCAACATCGACTCGGACCATTACCTTGTTGTAGCCAAGGTACGGTTGCGGATATCCCAAACTACGCCAAGACAAGCTAATGCTGTGAGAAAATTCGACGTCAGACGGCTACAATTGCAAGAGATCGCCAAGTCCTTTTCCGATCGAGTGACTCTTAATCTCTTAAGAGGTCCAATGCCGCCAGCATCAAGCATCGAAGACCATTGGAAACACTGCCAAAACGCCATCAGAGATGCCGCTTCTGATGTGCTGGGTTTCACTCGTCCACCACAACGAAACCCCTGGTTCGATGATGAATGCCGGCAAGCACATGCAGCTAAGCAAGATGCATATAACGCGGCGCTGCTTAGAAAGACCAGAACTGCTCATGAGCTCTATGAGCGGAAGAGGAGAGACGAGCACCGGCTTCTCAGGAGGAAGAAGAAAAAGCGTGAGAAGCGCGCGATCGAGGAAATTGAGAGATGCTACTCCAGGAATGAGGTTAGGAAGTTTTACCAAAAGGTAAAAATAACATGCCGCGGAAACAAACCCCGAACCGAAGCCTGTAGAGATGAACAAGAGAACATCGTCGTAGAATCACAGTCGATGCTGAGGATTTGGAAAGACCATTTCTGCAGACTGTATAACGGCGATGACGGACCAAATACCGCTGTCAGGCAACCTTTCAACCTGGACGATGATGACCAACAATTCCGTCCACCCGACCTGGATGAAGGGAAGATAGTAATATCGAAGCTTAAGTCCAACAAAGCTGCTGGAGCGGATGGCCTGACTGCCGAGCTCTTCAAAGCGGCAGGCGGTGACTTGGTAAGGAGCATACACCAACTCATCTGTAAAATATGGTCGGACGAAAGTATGCCCGATGAATGGAACCTCAGCATTGTTTGTCCAATTCTCAAGAAAGGAGACCCTCTGAACTGCGCCAACTACAGAGGCATCAGTCTCCTTAACATCGCATATAAGATCTTATCCGCCGTATTGTGTGAACGCCTGAAGCCATTCGTCAACAACCTGATATTCACACTACGGCAGATCTTGGAGAAGACCCATGAGCTTCAGATCGATACCCACCACCTATTCATCGATTTTAAGGCCGCGTATGACAGCATCTATAGAGACGAGCTATATAGAGCAATGTCTAGTTTTGGCATCCCTGCCAAACTCGTCCGTCTGTGCAGGATGACGTTGGAGAATGCACGCTGCTCCATCAAGGTCGGTAAAGATCTCACCGAGACCTTTGATGTGTAGAAAGGATTTAGACAAGGCGATGCGCTGTCATGTGATTTTTTCAACATCGTACTTGAAAGAATAGTGCAAAACTCACGAGCAAACACAAGAGGCACTATCTTTCAAAAGTCCGTCCAACTACTTGCATACGCCGACGATATTGACATAATCGGAAGAAAGCAGCGTGATGTCAGTGGCGCTTTCGCGAGTATTGAGACGGAAGCGGCGAAAATGGGTTTAGCGGTCAATGAGGGCAAGACCAAGTATATGCTGTCAAGCAAAAAGGACAACGAAGACCGATGTCTTGGACAGAACGTCACCCTCGACAGATAAAACTTTGAGGTAGTTAAGGACTTTGTCTACCTAGGCTCCGCTATAAATACAGACGACGACACCAGCGCTGAGATCAAGCGAAGAATAACTCTTGCCAACCGCTGTTTCTTTGGGTTAAGAAGGCAATTGAGTAGCAAAGCCCTCTCTCGGACAACAAAAGTTACCCTTTATAAGACTTTAAAAATCCCGGTCCTGCTCTATGGCGCAGAGGCATGGACATTATCAAAAATGGATGAGCGTATTCTTGGTTGCTTCGAGAGAAAAATTCTTCAAGCGATCTTCGGTCCCGTCTGCATTGACGGTGAGTGGAGGAGGAGATACAACGACGAACTGTATGGACTGTACAGCGACATGGAACTAGCCAGAAGAGTGAAGATCCAAAGACTGAGATGGCTGGGTCATGTAGAGCGCATGGACACCAATGCTCCGGTCCGAAAAGTCTTCGAATCTGCCCCCGAAGGACAGCGCAGTAGAGGAAGGCCAAGACTCAGGTGGCGCACGCAAGTGGAAGAGGACCTCAGCCAACTTAGCGTGCGAGACTGGAGGCAGCTAGCCAGGGATCGAGCTTGCGGGAGAAGCTTGTTGACTGAGGCCCAGGTCCACCCCGGACTGTAGCGCCACCTAAAGTAAGTAAGTAATAATCACATGTATATGAAATTTTACGGCAACGCACTAAAATAATAGTATTACTTAATTAATAAGTCAATTTATATATAACACCAGAACTTCACCCCGATACCGAGGACATATTGAACTCCCCTCGTAGTAGGCACATGAACAATCAATGACTTAAGTTAGCTGAAAAGATTCCTACCTCAACAGGAATTTGTTGTTTGGCAGTCATGTGAATGAGAAGCTTTGTTTAAATGGAAAAAAATAGAGTATCGAGTTGTCATTAAATATGTGTTTCTGAAAAGCAATACGCTTACGAAAATAAAAGACAAGTTGAAGACGGTATCTTGAACCACATTTGGGCATTTGAATTAAAACTTGGCCGTAGATACCAACTTGGGTGACGGTGAACGTTTGGGGCAGTAAAAAACTGCATGTTCACCAAATAGTTCTAGAAATTCCTCGAATTCTGGTTTGGGAGGCTGCAGGGGCTGTTAATGTGTGGTGACGTAGGGCCGATTTATTGCTGTAAATGAAATTTTGATACGAGTATATAGTACTTTAATATTTCAGAAATATGGAGAAGGGGGTCCTAATCAATGACGGTTAGCTCATTGGACTATCATGCAGAGGGTCCGTGGTTCGATCCCCGGCATCGTCAACAATTTTTCGAATTGTCCGCACCCTTTCGGCGGGCGATGCAAACCCCCGAAAATAAAATTTCCTATGAAAAAGCTTCTAAGGAGTGCCGTCGGGATTCGGCGATAAACCCTAGGCCTCTCTCAGATGTGGCAAAAATGACAACATGAGCACCCCAACACAATTGAGTGTCAAGAAGCTAGGCCATGGCCCATATCGGGTTGCCAGCGCCACAGTGTTTTTTGTTATATGCAGATAATGTAAATAAATATTTAAGAAAAGATTTGGTCATTTGAAGACGATGCAACAGATTCAATGTCTTTCAATATTTGTAGGATTACATTGATGGGTTCATTTAGACGAATTCTGTGATTTCTTCCAAAGTTTTGTGTTTCCTTTTCATCTGTAGGAATTTCCAGGCCTGTGTTCAGGTCATTACTTAATTAGTAAGGCGCATATATGTACAATTTCAGTTGTTCTCTTTCTTTGCCTTTGTGTAAAAGTTGGAAAAAATTATCATCCGTTGTTTTTGGTTCAACCCTTAAGTTGTATACTATATGCACATATTTTTTTGAAAACAAAAAGGCAGCTGAAAAACGAAAGGAAATAGATCAATGTGAGGTAACATTGATATTATCCAAAGCTTGTTCACCAAATTGTTCTCGCAATGAAGCCTAGATTTCATGGGCTTTATGGCAAGTGGAACCAAATGCCATCGAGACCACGGACTTAAATTTCAGGTAATAAGTAATCCGTTAACATGACGTAATGAAAGGCGACATTCATAGTAACGTTTCGACCGGCTTTAATTTTGAAGAAACATGGACCGATGATTCTATCAGCTCATAAACCACACCAAACCGTTGTTTTGTCTGAATGTAATGACAGTCTTTAAACTTCTTCGATTTACTCAGCACTCCAAATATAGAAAGTTTGCTTATTGAAGTTGCCATTAAGCAGAAACAGGTCTAATCGCTAAACAGAATTTTGTTAGAAAAAGGATAATTTTTTGAAGCTCTTTAAGAGCCCAAGGTCTCAGACGGGCACGATTCGGTTGATTGAACGAATTGAATTTTGTATGCTTTGACAAACCAAGCTGCAGAGAACGGCGCCAAATTGATTTATCTCCGTCACTGTATACACTCTCCGCTACCGTATGTATATTTTCTTCACTACGTGCTATAAATGGTTTTTTTGATCCCGTATTATCCAAGAATTAAAATTGGATTTCAAATTGTTTGATGGCATAGTGAGTTGTGCATTCGGTAAGCCAATTATGAGGAACATAAGTTGCTCTAAGCACAAGAAACATATTTTTCGAAGATTTTCGTAAATAATAATTCGTGAATATTTTGTAGACGTTGTGCCTGGCTAAATCTTTCAATGCCAAACAGTATTGGACAACAATTTCATATAAGTGTGACACGACTATGATCTGTGATACAGAAACGGACTGAAAACACTTCCTTGTGGTAAGCCAGCTAAAATCGATTTGAATTGCAAGAAAGTCAATTCTCGTGATACTTGAGTAAATCATTTTTCTTTAAGAGCTGCCTCAATTTCACCAGTTATTCCATGCACCTGATAAAAAGTTGAATGGTTATCAGATATACGATAGGTATCTTCTCAAAAAAGTTGAATACAATTTAAAGAAGTGAAATCGGTCGTTACGAATTTTTGTCACTGTTGTTGTTTTCTAGGATTTGGTGTCATTATGACCTCAGTGACTTTCCACTGACTAGAAATTTATTCTATCTTAGTGCCGCGTTTACTCGTACTTTATAGAGAAGCTTAGTTGATGCAATATTTTAGAAACTTCTCCGATTAATATGTCCTATCTAAGAACTTTCTCTGGTTTTAATGTACCTATAATATATTGTACTATTTTCGAGTTTCTATTATAACGAAAAAGCGCTTGGCTATCAATCGGTCTCTTCCAGATGTGCAGCAAAAATGCACACTTTCTCTTTGCCTTCCTTCAGAAATTCAGTTTTATAGTTTAAAATTCGCAACGAAGAGAATTAAGATCCTTACTGCCTCTACTGCTTCTAAATGGTTGTCATTCTTCGGACAATGCTTATATCTCTTATCGACGAGCTTGAAAAAACATTCTTTGGTGGCGTCGTCTTTTTCTTCCGAGAGGACGTAAACTTGTTTTGGATAGTTCTGATCGGACAAAAATAATAAAATAAGCTGTTCAAAAATGTGGTATTTATCCGTTCAACCCAAATCCCATTGATTATAGCAAATGCGTTCAAGATAAGCTAGAGATCTGGAAAAGGAAAACGAAATCATAGCTTTATGGGAGCCAAGTTTTAATGAAATGCAAAAAGTTTTAACTTTGGTTAAAAAAGAAGTGAAAGGAAACAACAAATTGATTTCGATCTCATAATGGATGTAATAGGAAAGCTTGAGCTTGGGTGAACGTACACAAAAGGAAACTACATATTACCATCATGCACCTTATAGATAACAATGGTGAATCACAACGTTTTCATATAAGCAAAAACGACATCCGTTACAATTAGTTATCGAGAGAGCAATAAAGTCCAAAAACCAATTCTTGAAGTTTTTCAGAACGCAGAAGTTCTATCAACATCCATTGGTAGGACTTCATGCGATTAAAGTAAAATACTTTAAATTTTATCAAGTGGTTTTTGTTTTACATAAGCGCAATCATCCAGCCAAAATTCTACTTCCTTCTCGATCATAAATAATTTATTGATAAACTTTGCGTAGTAAATATTTTTTTTTTATTAAGATTCAAACTATTGAAATCGATTCAGATTCGGTATCGTAAGCTCAGCGAACACCATCCTTTCCAGTTCGGTCGGCCCCACTCTTCAAAAACATCTTTACTATCCAGATTCGCTCCCAAAATGGGCCAAACCCATTCGTGCAAACCACCTTGCACTATTTCATCAATTGTATGGCAGGAGTTTTTTAATTGAAAAGAACAAGAAAAAGCCAAAGAAGTCGAAAATATAGAACTTAGAAAACAAAAGCATTTAGAAGCCGCAAATAGAAAACCAAGCACTAGAAAGGAAAGGAAAAAGATGCTGACAATTCAGAAAATTGTATGCTCCAATTGCAATGTTAAAACTGATTTCATTTGAAATGCACACCATTTGCTGGGCAACGTTTTGAAATTTTTCTGTGAAAGTTAAAATGAATTTAAATTTAATGAAAAAGTCTCCGCGGTTTTTTGTCACTAGATGGTGTTGGTGTTCATTTATCAGGAAACACTTATTTGAAAGATGACATGTCAGGCTACATTTTTTGTAAAGACAATTGTGTAATTCGTTGCTCGTGTTAAAAGTTAAACTGATTTGAATATGAGTAAAATGTCTGAAGAAATACGCTACTATAAAAAGCGAAAAATACTGCAAAAACATGCCAAAAAGTTCGTATAGTTTACGATGAGAATGCTGTGAGTGAACGCCGGACCCAGGAGTGCTTTGTTCGATTCCGTTCCTAAATTATCGATGTAAAAGATGCATCTCGCACTGGTCGGCCTGTCACTGAAAAAGTCGATGAAATTTTGCAACTGATAGGGCAAGACTGGAACGGAAGCTGTCTGGAGATAGCGAAGGCACTAAACATCAACCGTATGATAGTTTGGAATCATCTAAAATGAGCAGGCTACTCAAAGAAGCTCGATGTTTGGGTGCCAAATGAATTAACGCAGAGAAATTTAATTCACCGAATAACCATCAGTGAAACGCTGCTGAAACATAACGAAATGGACCCATTTTTGAAGCGATTCATTACGGGTGATGAAAAATGGAGTAAATACGAGAATATCCAACGCAGCGATCATGGCCAAAAGCCGGTGACCGACCACAAACGACTTCAAAGCCTGGATTGACGGCAAACAATAGTGTCAATATGTTGAGTGTTTTGTTGGATTGGAAGGGAATCAAAGTCTATTATGAAACGGCCAATTCGATCCTCTACTGTGCACAACTTGACCATTTGAAGCTATCAAGAAAGAGCGACCAAAATTGGCCAACAGAAAAGAAGTTGTCTTCCATCATGACAATGCTAGGCCACACACATCTTTGATGACCCGGAGCAAATTGACGGCGGCTGACTTCTGAAAAAAGGGGCTCACTACTCTAGAATCCCACATACGTAACCCTTTTTGTTAGTTGTTTGTTATAGGTAGTAATTCAAATTATGAAGTTAAATACATAAAAAAAAAATTAGTTAAAGAACTGACTACTTGTGCCGTCACCCTACAAATCATTTGCCATAGAAGCACCTTATGGCAAAGAGATATCATGCCATCAGCACCATTTATGTCCTTATCGAAGTATTATTACGACCAGTTAAAATTCCTAAAGAAGGGGTTATGACTGTTTGATTGAAATAAAATGAAAAATGTTAGAAGTGTGGATCACCACAGTAGTAACTTAATTAAAAAAAAAGCCCTCCAGTGTGAGTTGTCCTGGATAATAAAACTTGTCTGAATTTCATCATCTACTTATGAAATACATAATCCTTTGACAATGTTGGTCCAAATAACACTGAGTTCGACTAACGAAATCATTAATATTTGTCGAAAAATTCTCGGCACTAAATTCCAAATTCTGCCATTAAAATCGTTAAATGCAATCGAAAACAGTTCCATAAAAAAATTCATAGATATGTATGGAGATTTTACATATTAATCCCCCCCTCCCCACAGGATTTCATCAGTTCATCTTTTTTTCGGATCTTAGAAGTAAAATATTAATTACAAACACACTTTTAAATTAACTCAACAAACTATAAAAAGTGATACCTTTCATTGGAGCACGTAAGATGAAACCCTTTTTATTTTATTTTCAACTGACACACTTACTATCAAGTTACGTCTATCAACATTTCAAAAATATTTTTTTACCATCCAAATGTCTTTTTTTTTTTTACTGGCAAAGTGAGTAACTAGTAACAGGTCGTTTTCTGTTGAACGTTTGTTTACAAATTCAAAAACACACACAAGTACATACAAATAAAAATATCACAGAAAAGGCTACAAACATCGCAACTGTGGAAAATGAAAAGTATCCTGACAACCGAAGAAGTGCGAGAATCTGTATCTGGTACTGTATCCACATTCACATCTACTCATCGATGTGGAGAAGGCGCAGCACAATGTTGGATCACAAAGATACTACAAATACGACTCTGACTAGCCAAGCCAAGCCAACATAAAGGCACGACGAGTTTTAAATTTTATTCAGTCGACGACAGGACTCACATCGAATAGGATCCTTAATATAGTAAGAGGAAAAAGTATCTATAATACGTACGAATATGTAGATAAATTCTTAACGGGTTTGATTGTTGAAAAAGAATGTGACGGTCCTTCGGAAGTGTTATAAAAGTGAACTTGTCTCCTCCTATCTTGTAGATATTTCTTTCTTCGGTCGTATCAAATGTTATCTCCTCGTGATTTGAATAGAATAGAAAATTCTTTAAATTCTTAACTTACTCGTATTTACGTACTTGTGCTTCTTCTGTGTAGTTAAACGGATATCTTGTGTCCTTTGGTCTTTTGTGGTTTGTATTGTTCTTCGTATTTCTCGTTGTGTTCCTTCGTCCCGAGTTTGGGACAATTCAATACGTGTTTAATGTTTAATGATTTCATGGGAAAGTGAATAATAATAAAAAAGGGTAAACGTGTTAAGAATTAAAAAAAAAAAAACAGCAAATACACTGCCAAAGTCAATTAGTTTCCTATTTATAAATTAATTTAAAAATTCGTATAGTTCATAAAAAAAATAAGAAAATCTCAAAAAATTTTAATAATAAAAAAAAAAATGGCAAAAGTATCCTTTGTCCTGTGGTTTGTGTTTGGAAATATTTTAAATTTCCTAGAATCACTGCCCCGCAATTCGTCGGTGGGTAAAGTTAATGAAGATATCGTGATTGGCTTTCTGGCGGAATATGCACAAATGCGGGTAAGTACTTGTTGAAAATTCTTAAATTCGTATTTTTCAAGATAGAAAATGAGGAGTAAGAAACCAAACAAATATTTTAAAAATGCTGCTAAGCCCTTTTTCTCTCTGTATCGCTGTACATTGAAGTACTCCTTTTGCATGGAATTTTAAAAATTATTCATTCAATCCATTCAAGCTTTGGAATTCTGAAAATTCCTCATAAAATTTTTTTTGGAAAATATCTCACTTTTCGAATGGGGAAGTAACAGGTGTTTTCGAAAGGTCCATGGGCTGGTTATGGACTTCAAAGTGTAGTTATTTGACTTTAGCGCGAATCTGGATTAAAAAACTGGTTGTTCACTATTTGAGTGGTATTTTCAATTCATTAGAAAACCGACTAAACATTTATTGCCAACGAATTTCAAAAATCCCAGTGGATTTGTAGATGTTTCCTTTATTTGTTGACTTTTATTCGTATTCCATTCTTAAATTATGATAAATGGGAAGTTGAGAGTTATTCTTGTTGGCGTGCCTCGGGATAAACGGGATCACGTTTAGGATTTCAAACAAAAAAATATAAATAGATAAACGAGTTCTGGTATCATATTGGGATTTGTAAGAACAACTTCAATAATATTTCGACTCTTTTAAAAGGAATATGCTGGCTGGAGGGTAATTTAATGCGGATTTTGTGTTTTGGTTCTGTTTTATCCCCATTTGATTGGCATGGTTTGATTCGCAAATCTATGTATCAACATTTAAACGTTGATAGGCTAACATATACTTTATAGTGGACGGGTTATTATGTTCATGAGTTTTTATTTCTCCCTTTTGGAGAAATGAGAAGTTTAAAAATTTGTAATACAATGTTCAAGAGTTAATTAGCCAATTTTTTTTGTGAGCTATGTTTTTGTGATCAGAATTATGGGATGGCGACGTTGTTATTAATAAAAAAACAATTTTATTTTACATACTTTTGTTGAAAAATCATTAAAATCAGAGTACCGTATCTGTACAATAGGCCCATCAACATGTTGTGAATTTAACAACCTATATCAAGGATTTAATGAAAAATTTTTGCGAAGTGATGGGGATGTTTTTTTTCTGTAAATTCTACAGATGACGTTAAATTGCGAAAGCGAAGATTTTTTAAAAAATTGTTGATATTTTATGAGAACTCTTGGGAAGAAATAATTCTGAAGTACCTACATTCTTTTATGGAGATTTCATTACTCCAATGAAATAGAGCTTATGAAAGGAAAGAGGATTGGATTTTGTGCACATGCAGTTTGAAAGTGGTTCCTTAGAGGTTTTGATTTAGATGATATACATATGTAGGTACTGCCTGCATTCTGTATTGGCATCTTATAAAATGCTTACTCGTGCGGGTTGAAAATCGATGTAGAGGTGGTGGGCATTCACTTTAAATAAACTAAACCAAGTGGAAAACTTTAATTGGCGGTTTACAAGCGAGTGCTTGTGTGCGAGTTATGCACACTCCACAAAAACTATCTTAACTCTCATTTTATATTGTAGCAGTTGAATTTACAGACGGGTGTTCAAATACACTTTTGAAAATGAGTGGAAAGGCCAAAATCTGGAGAGATTTTTAGTTATCAAATTCAGAAGGTTTTATACGAGTATTTAATGACTTTGTCGCATAAATCTGGCTGAATTTGCTGGATGACACTCGTTTGAGTGCATTAATTGTTTGCGGTTTATTCGCATAGACCTGCGATTTAAGATTGTTCCAAAAAAATAAGTCTAAAGGTGTTAAATCAAACTGTCTCGATGGTTAGTTCACGTCGCCTCCCCGCGTCTAGTGCAGAATGTCCATCGTGGCATGCGTTGTTTGGCATGAAGTGCCATCAAGTTAACCAGTTTAAGCCAAAGAAGTTGGTTCTTATTGATTTGTAGCGCTCGCCGTTGGCGATTATGACAATGCCAGTTTCGTTTTGGAAGGAATACAACAGATAACTCCACTAAACAGTAACTCTGCCGGAAACAATTCTGAGGTGCTGTATCTCGTCTGGATCCATATCGTCATTACACATAACTTGTTTTATTTAAATTTAAAAATCTAGCGTCCTTTTTGAAAGATCATAAATACAAATTGTAAGAGTATGTTTGCCTTGTATACAAACAACTTGTTTAGGTTGCGCTACACTTCAAGGTGAACATGGACATCAATTATGAAGCTTTTTAATTCAGCTTGCCTCCGGTTGGGCGATCCAAGTCAGTTTATGTTCTCTTTTTCTAATCCACGTCACATAAGATGAGGTCTCTTTCTACTGTCCCTCCGGGCTAGATTCGAAAACTCTGAGGGACGATGCATCGGTGTTCATTCGCTCTTCATATCATTTCATTTCATACGACTGACGCGCAATTTCAGACTAGATCGATGCTCCCGTACAGCTCTTATAATTCATCGTTGAATCTACAACACAAATATGACGCTCTACCCATTTTGTCAGCTTCCTTTTCAATACTAGCTTCGGTGACAGATCGCAGAGTTCTGGCAATTAGGCCAATATCTGTGCGTTAGTAGTTAGAATTTTTTTTGGGAGATTGTGTCCTTGTGAGTTCCGCAAAAATTTTTGAAGTAAGATGTTTAAGAAATCACATGACAGCGCGTCATCATCTAAAACCGACTTTGACGGGGCAGCTTGCGTTTTCCATCATCATTCTACACAAACGGATAAGAGGCATGGATTCAAAACTAGGAGTGTGAAACTGTGGACTGTTCAACATTGATAAGTCCACTCAGGTTCTTGACAAATGGCTTAATGCGTCCACACAATACGAACAATTAGATCTTGTATGAAATTTCGAGGAGCCTTGTGCCTTTATAGTTGATCGAGTTTAGAAGGTTTCTTTTTTGTGGATTGGGTAAACGATGCTGGCATTCCATTCATCGACATACACTCTGTAATATATTGTTGCGAAATCTGGTTTAGAATCTGAAATGAGAAAAAAAAAAAGAATCGAAAGAAATAAAACTAAAAAAAGGAAGAAAGAAAGAAAACGACTAACCTACCTACAATCACTTCAAGTTTTATTTACAGATTCTGACAGCTTGATGAGATGTTGGGTTTGTCAAAGACTCTTGTGCATTTAGCTTGCAACAGATCAAGTTGTCAGCTATACGGAGTAGTAGAGGAAGAGAAATCACCACATAAAAAGGAAGAAAAAAAGTGAACAAAGTCAACGACGAAATAAGTTGCCGTTTCCTGTGACGTAGCATTTCTCCAACCATTATAGCTCTACGAACGAGCGGTGGATTTAAAGACGTTACAACGGAGGCACAACAACTGGAAATCTCCTAACAGTAGAAAAACGGCGGACAACAGAAAAATGCGGGATATAAAAAAGAATAGTAGACTGGGAAAGAGGAGAAGTTCCGAGTTAGTAGCCGAAGCAGCCGAGACATTTAAGAAAAAAATCCAAGTTTAACGAAAAAAAAATTATAAACAAAAAAAGTTTAACCTCTCGGGAACCAGAGTTTTTGCAGTTTTATTTGTTTTTTGTGACTTAAATCTTCTTGCCATCCTTCGGCTTTCTTAGAATTGGGCGACTTGGATACAATATGGTCTCCAGAAAGTTATTTACTACGTTTGGGTACCTACGTAATAGGAATGGTCTTTTCTAACTGACTGCTAGATATTGGGTTTCGTCTGCGTCATACAGTCCAAAGAAGAAGTTTTTCCATATCTCAGCACGAACTGTGATCCTACTAAAAGGTTTCTTTCTTTATCTCCAAGGTTTCTTGTCGCCTTGACCCATCGTTTTTACCTTTGTGCAAACTCTCAACATATCGTGTTTTTTTCCTCCTCTGGGGAAACCTATACTCTTTTCGTTCCAGTTGATCGTAAAGCACACGAGCGACTGTCGTCCTTAAATAAAGTGCAGCTTTCTTTTTTAACTGCATGTGATTGACGGCTTGCTTCATAACTCATAACACCAAAAATTTCAGGTGATGGTCACATGACATTTTGACTTATATGAGCATTGATTTACTTATGGTGCTGACACCGGGGACCACCATTGGGGGTTAGGCAATCGCAACGTTACCAACCTGATTGTTGCGCTGCTGGCCCAATCTAAGTTATGGGACAGTCATTGATTTGTTGTTTAATCGCCCCGTAGATCACAATCAGTTTGAAGTAAGTTTTTCAAAAATGTCAGGAAACACTTCGTTTTCTGCAGATTACCTACCATCACCATCTGGGAAGATTTTAACTTCTTTGGTTTCGAAAACAGCTCACATTCTCTTATATTCGGATCCTTTTTCGTCTCCCTGTATGTAACCTTTGCTGCTCTGTGCAAAGTGCTTTCACTTATTGATTCTGAGAACTGAAAACGTTCGCTTTTAGCAGTCTTTAGAATTATTTTCGTTGTTGGATGTGGTGGTTGACATGGATACAGTGATTCGTTGCTTTCACAACTCATACTTTCAGAAGCCAGTTGTCAACTTCCTGATATGAAGTCTGTAGGTCGATTTCATAGTCGGAGGGATCTGTTTTTTGTTTTTCGTATAACATATTGATGTATTCCTATTTCCACCATAAATTTTCTACAAGTGCTCACACTTAAATTTAATTACGTTTATATGAATACAATTAACAAATTCGAAAGGTACGAGTAGTAAGTACCTTTTGGAAGGCATAACATGCTAATGAAACATTTTATACAGATGTTGCAGCATTTTGAATACGAGTATCCACAGTTTAATTAATTATCATTTTACTAATAGAAATGGTTTCAGTCATTCCACATCACGTTGCTTTCCAGGAATTTTATCGTTTCTATGTAGTACCTTTTAAGAATCGTATTTCATGCCAATTACGAGCATGTGCCTATTTTGAAAATCAATTACGTAGCATACATGGATACAGAAGTTATGTGCGAACATAAAGTGGAATTAAGGTTATGACAGAACAGAAACCTATATATATTTGTTTAACAGTCTTATTTTATTATAAGAAAAGAAACTGCCCGAAACAGGGTTCCAATAGGTGACGTAAGTACAATAGTATAGGTCTGCATTAGATTGGAAAAGAAAATTAAATTAAATAGTTAGAAGAAAATTTCTTTCGAGCAATAACTATGTGATCCAGGTAGAATATCATATAATATAGTTTCGAAGCCATATCTGGAATGCAATGGAAGAAGGGGAGTAGCGTGCCACCCACATAATCCACTGGGTAATTGCGGCGATATGCAAGACTAATGGATGTCCCAATTTCTATCTCCAGCACTCAGATTAAGAACTCCTTTCACTTTCTTTCGAACGAAGTTTAATGTGGAATATTTTAGTTGCCACTGATACAAACCCCGAATCAAAGCCTGTAGAGACGAACAAGAAAACATCTTAGTAGAGTTGCAGTTGATGCTGAGGATTTGGAAGGCGCATTTGTGTAGACTGTATAACGGCGTTGACGAAGCAAATACCACTGTCAGGCAGAATGAACCATTCAAAATGGACGATGAAGACCAACTATTACGTCCTGCAGACCTGGATAAAGTGGAGATACCAATACCAATATATCAAGCTCTTTAAAGCGGTTAGCGCGGACTTAGTACGGGTCATACACAAACTCATCTCTTAAGTATGTTTGCCTGATCCTCAAGAAAGCACAAGGGAGCCTCTAAGCCGCACCAACTACAGAGGCATCGGTCTTCTTAACATCGAACACAATATCTTACCTGGCGTATTGTGGGAAGGCCAAAAGTCGGTCCATATCAGTGTCGCTGCGCGATAGGAAAGTCCACCATCGAAGAAATATTGACGCTACGGCAAATCTTGTAGAAGACCCATGAGCTTTAGATCGATACACACCACCATTCATTGATTTTAAAGCCGCGTATGACAGCATCTTTTGAGAGGAACTATACAGAGCAATGTCTTGTTTTGGCGTCCCTGCCAAACTCGTCCGTCCGATGTACAGGATGACGATGGAGTATGCACGCTGCACCAGCAAGGTCAGTAAAGATCTCACCGAGACCTTTGATGTCAACTAGCTCGCATACGCGGATGATATTGGCAAAATAGGAAGAAAGCAGCATGTATTGAGACGGAAGCTGCCAAAATGGGTTTAGCGGTCAGTGAAGGCAAGACCAAGTATACGGTGTCAATCAAAAAGGACACCTAACACTTGACAGAAATAAGTTTGAGGTAGTTTAGGACTTTGGCTAAGAAAACAATTGACTAGCAAAGCGACCCTAATTCCCGCTCAATGGGGCCGAGATATGGACATTATCAGAAATGGATGAGGGTGCTCTTGGCTGCTTTACGAGGAAAATTCTTCCAGTAATTTTCGGTCCCATCTGCATTGACGGTGAGTGGAGGAGGTGATACAACGAAGAACTGTATGGACTGTACAGCGACATTGACCTAGAACGGCTGAGATGTTTGGGTTATGTAGAGCAAAGGACACCAGCGGACCTCAGCCAACTTAGCCCGCAAAACTGATCAAGCTGGCTGGAGAAGCTTGTTGACTGGGGTCCAATGTGTAGTGCTTTCTAAAGTAAGTAAGAAAGTGCAGTTTTTATTATTGGGAATTCATTAGCATTTAAAAGTTAGACAAAAAGTGCTAAAAAATTATCTATTTTACTTATGGTCGCTTAACTACATTAGCTTAGTTGGTGAGTTTATTAAACTAACTCAACTACATATTTTATAACTGAAACAAAAAAATTGATTTTTAGTGCAAGCATTTTGCTTTTTTACATTTAAATAAAGATAAAAATTATCTTAATCTACTTAAACTGTATACCTAAATTCAAGAGAAAGTGTTTTTTTAAAAATTGATACCCAAATCGTCTGCCTTGATCCTGCAAGTCGGCCATGATGGAAACGACTAATGGGCTTCTTCTTTTCACTAAGACGCATAAACTGGGGGCACTGCCGAGTAACATCTGTCTTACCGCGACTCTCTTCCGGCATACTGAACCGAAGACGCTTCGTGCTGTGGTGTGCGACGTCCTTGTCATAGCTGAGTTGCCTGTCTTAAACTGTTTGAGAGACGTGGAATATTAATGGCAGCGCTATTTTGTCTTGCGTCAGGTCTTTTTTATTAAAATAGAGGAACACATATGGGCGAATCTTAAAGCGCATACAAAACATTGGCGTATATGTACCAACTTCTTTTTTATTTTTGAGATTATTTCAGGAGAAAATCTTTGACGATATTTCAACGATTCTTCTTCAATTTTTACATGCAAAGTAGCTTGCTTTTCATCCACGAACCTACTTTGTTTTCCTTTTATTCTGAACTCGTTCATAAATGCAAACCATAAGCTTTGGTTTTTCTTTGTCCCTTCGATCTCATTGATTTAATTTTAAATTTCCTTTGTCGAATAAATTGATATCTTTATTTTTGGAAAGTTGAATTGCTTTATTTAAAGAAAGTTCCCAGAATAAAGTGCCTCATAGAAGGAATAATGAATTAATTGATTGATTGATTGATTGATGAATTGACCAGCAGCCAAATTATAAATCAGAGGGCTTTACTGAAAGTTTCGAAACAGGTGAAAATTAATTAATTAATTTTAAAAAAATACTATTGCTACAAGTATGCATTTATATCTTTCAATAAATTGTATCTTTCCTAATTTTTTTGTTTTTTTTAACTTATTTTACAGTTAATGAAATTCCGGTATTACGTTAGTCTTTAATAGAAATGATTAAATTTTATTTAGGTCTCTCGTTCCGATTTAGATTAAAATTCTCTTTCAGATTGATTTTGCACTTTTTGTATTTGATAAATTCAGATACGAAAACTAAATACAGATACAAATGTTTTTAAGGAAACAAACAGTGACAAAAAATATTGCGTATACGACCAGTGGACCGTGTTGTTCTATTGGAGATTTTAGAACCGGGATTTTTGTGAATTTTTTTTTCAGGGAAAATATTATATAAATCGAGTTTACAAAGATAGAAGTTAATTGTACATATGATTGATTGTAAAACATAAACTTTATAGACAAATTTAGTTAAAAATGTCGGCTGTGCAGCGTTTCTCAGATGACCTTTCTTTTTTGGAAGGCTCTACGGCCGTACCAATAATACGAGTACCTGTAAATTCTGAATTATCGTGAGTTACTAATTTTTTTTTACTGTAGAAAGCAACAGCTTGGGAACTATAATTTTTTTGATATAATGATTTTTGGTCGAATTGAGCACTTCCAAAGTCAAACTTGCAAAATTCGCAGAAAAATCGCCAGAAAATTGTTAATTAAAAATGAATTATGCTATACAAAAAAAATCCTACGCACTTATTTAGACAATATTTTTTTAAAAAACTAATTAAAATTTGAAGTGAATTGGTTGAAAATTATTCGAATTATAAGTGCGGCCAACTTGGAAAAATTTTAAGCTATATAAGGTCATGAAAAATTTTACAATACCTTTAATCCGCGATGCCCGCACCATATAATTGGCCTCCTATGTTAGTGTCGTGCTATTCCATTTCATTTCTATCGGATATTAATGCGATCCTCCACTCTTAAGCAGGTTTAGACAACGTTCTGCATGCTTTTTGCGCTCTTTTTCAATCTCCAAGCACATTTCGTAGTTGCTCGGGTCGAGTTATAAATCCATCATTTTCATGTAACTGCGATGTCCTTAGCTATCCAATACAGTTTTACAACTGTAAAAGAATTTTGGGGCCAATACCCAAACAGTCGAATTACAGTTTTAAGTATAACCGCCGATCGTCTCTGGTCAATTCTTCGTTCACTACGCTTCATACACTTTAATTGGAGAGCTGGCTCATGATTGTACTCTGCCAAACTAGTTGTAGCTTTAGCCTTTTGTCATGAGCACCATGAATCTTCTCCGATCGGACATTTATCGTACTGCGGTTTTGTATCAGTAGATAATTTATGATCGAGTGTAGCTCACATACTGTTTCATATGTTTTCAATTTAATCACAGTTTCTATGAATGGCTTATCCACAGTAAATAAAGAGTTGCCCTATCAGTTTTCCCGTCAATTTGCCCCTTCCACTGAGACCTTTTGTATTTTTTTTTTCAAATTATGTAGGCAGATACCTATACACTCTTTCTTGAGTACTGTCACATTCTCATAGAGTTCTGCATTAGTGATGCCTTTAAAAGTATTAGAATCACCGTCACCAATAAAATGGGTGTATCTTACGTGGTGCAAAGCTTCGGATCGCTTAAACATCTCAACAACTGCATCGACCTCTGTTTTTCCTGCTGATCTATTGTGATGCACATCGCACTTATCTTTATGACTTCCATTTTGTATATAGTATTCTTCGGTATCTTCATTATTCTTCCAGTTCTACCACGCCTAAGAGTATTTTGATTTCACTGCACAGTCTATAATTTTTGCATTGTGATTGTCAACAAGAGCCACTAAGCCACGTAAACCCACGTTTTCTCCACGAACCATTGCCTGCTACCATAATTCAATTTTCTCCTTTTTGAATAGAAATAGTTGTCTCATCTTTCGCTGCTTTCATCATACATCATATTTTTTTTGCAAACTATTATAGTTGCAGTTGAAATTCTTTTGATAACCCTATCATAGAAAAAGTGAAACATGGGCCGAGATAATTCCATGAATGCACAAAACTTTTTTATTCCGTGCAAACCAATTCCAAGTAATCGCATGGAAAGTACAATTCTACGGTTTATTTCATATCCTTTTTCATTTAATTGACTACTAGGTATCTCAGTCTGTACACATTTTTCACAGGACACTACTATTTTGAATCCCAAACCGCGCTTACCACTTTCCGTAAATTTCAAATGCGATTTGCACACTCTACAAACAACAACATTTTAAATAGCTGAAAAAACTGCAATAAAGTTTATCATACGAGAACTAAACCCTGGATTCACTTCAATGTCGTACATATCTTCCGACTGCTTCATTTTTTTCGCGGTTGTACTAGCATTCATTTCACTTGGTGACCCTTACTCGTGTCGATTCTGCGGTCTTCTTCCAGATATTTTCGTTTTCTTACTGTATGTACGTACGTGTCTCTTTTGTACCTTTTTGACCACAATATACTTTGTCACTCTTAATAAACATGAACCAATAACACTCACAAAACAAAAAAAAAGTTAGCACAATTATTGATAAAAAACAAACGTTCCTCGAAAAGCGTCCTTCTCGAATGTTTCACTGTACTAAACTGACTGAAACCGACGTTTCTAAGGACGAAACATGCAATACAGTAATCCCCGGATGAATGCCCCTCGCTTAGTTGCGTTACCCGTTTAATTAACCCGAAACCTAGGCAAACACGAGATTTCAAAAGAAATATACACACAATTTCCCCTTTAAATGCATTCCGCTTAATTGGGTTTCCCGGTTAAATGGTCAAAAAATCAAAACTTTTTATTAAATTTGAAACGAAATTGGCCGGATAAATGAACGAAAAAAAATAACCAAATCATTGAAATCATTTTGTGCTTACACCTTAAATGAAATCAGAAACTAGTTTGGTAGCATTGTTGCGCGCCGTCAAGTTAATTGTCAAATTGACATGACTTAAATCATTTATTATTAGCTGAGTTTTTTTGCACGCATGTTAGCTAAGTTCGCAAAAAAAAAACGATCCATCCCCGCTTAAGAGTTCATCATAAAAACTTGGCACTTAGTGGTGGCTCATTTGTTGGTTGGTGAATAAACTTATATTGTTTTGATAAAAATTTGTAGGCGAATGGTTGACATTTTTGCTAGTTTATCGGAAAAATTCATCCGAAACGAAGATAATAAGATTTGGGAGCACTGTTTTATATCCGCTTAATAGATAGCGGGGATAAATTGACTAAGCGTTGATCGCTATGTTATTGTTGTAATTAACATGCAAATTGCTTTTTAAGCGAATACCGGGTTCGTAAAAAACACGACTATTTTGAACTGAAACAATCAGAGTTTAGCGACTGCAAATTAAATTAAAAATCGCTTTATTGCGTTTTCAATTTAATGCAGCTGGTTTTTTCTAAATGGGATACCAAATCAATTAAGCGGGATTCTTGTAATTGCGTATCCCTGTTAAATGCGTCTTAAATCGTGCATTTAAGGTGACGCAATTAACCGGGGATTACTGTAGTCCAAAAACGTGGCAAATACGAGGGCGGGTCAATAAGTCCGTGACTTTTTGAATTTCTGACCTCTTTACTGAAACAGCAACACTGCTCCTGTCAACAGGCATCTGTCAGTTGACTCCTGTCAAAATTTAAACTTGCTGCGTCAGTTAGTTTGTGTTTGACAGCTATTTTTATCAGACTACTCACTAATTTGAGGAGAAAATGGAAAAAAGTGAATTTCGTGTGCTTATTAAGCATTATTTCTTGCGAAAAAAAACCATTAACGAGACCAAGGCTAAGCTTGATAAATACTATGGGGACTCTGCACCATCGATTTCAATGGTAAAAAAGTGGTTTACTGAATTTCGTTGTGGCCGTACAAGCACTGAAGATGCCGAACGTCCTGGACGCCCAGTTGAGGTCTCTACACCCGAAACAATCGAAAAAATTCACGATATGGTGTTGGCCGACCGAAGATTGAAAGTGCGAGAGATTGTGGAAGCCGTAGGGATCTCGCATGGCTCAGTGGTTTCAATTTTGAATGATCACTTGGGCATGAGAAAGCTTTCCGCAAGATGGGTGCCGCGTTTGCTCACAGTCGACCACAAAAGCAATCGTGTAACAACTTCACAGGAAGGTTTGGCGTTGTTTAGTCGCAATATGGAGGAGTTTTTGCGCCGTTTTGTAACCGTGGACGAAACATGGATCCATCACAACACACCAGAGAACAAACAACAGTCAAAACAGTGGGTTTCTAAGGGTGAATCGGCGCCAAAGAAGGTCAAGGTGGGTTTGTCAGCCAATAAAGTTATGGCGACTGTTTTTTGGGATGCACGCGGGATAATCCACATTGACTACCTTCAAAAGGGAAGAACAATCAATGGGGAATATTATGCCAACTTATTGGACCGATTCAATGACGATTTGAAAAAAAAACGACCTCATTTGGCCAAGAAAAAAGTTCTTTTCCACCAAGACAATGCAAGGGTGCACACATGTGCAGTTGCCATGGCAAAAATCCATGAATTGGGCTATGAATTGCTCCCCCATCCACCCTATTCTCCAGATTTGGCTCCGAGCGACTACTTCTTGTTCCCAAACCTGAAGAAATGGCTTGGTGGAAAAAGATTTGACTCCAATGATGAAGTCATCTCGCAAACAAAGGCCTATTTTGAGGACCTCGACCAATCATTTTTTTTGGAAGGGATAAAAAAATTGGAGAAGCGTTGGACAATGTGTATAGAGCTCAAGGGAGACTACGTTGAAAAATAAAATTATTTTTTTATCAAAAAAACTGTATTTTAATCCAAAAGTCACGGACTTATTGACCCGCCCTCGTATGTAGCTTCAATAACATCTGCCGTATACCTACTCTAGTCCCCTAAAATACCGTGCCTCGTTTCGGTCATAGGGTGGCCGTGGTGTAGTGGTACTAGCCATCGCTTCTCACTCGGACGGTCAAGGTTCGAATCCTACCCATGACAAGTTTATCATTGTGTACTTGGAACTTAGTCAGAAAAATCTGCATGTGAAGGCATAACACTGGCATGTAGATTTTGCTGTTGTAGAGTTTCAAGTACAAAACAACCGTTAAAATTCACAACCTGAATCATTCCGAATGAAGAAAAACTCTCCGTCTCCGGGACTCCCACCCTTGGAGAGTCAACATCGAAACTAAACACACCTGAGTTTCAAACCACTACATCACAACAACGTTCCTTTCTCCTCCTTCTATCTTTCTGCCCGCGCCCTGGCGATAGTAGAAGAGTATCATAAACCCCTTGAGGCGCGCGTGAATTATAAAAAAAAAAAAAAAATAGGAGGCTAGCGGCCTTGTACTTTGAAAAACAAGTACTTCCAGATATTTTCCGGCCATAATCTTCTGAGATATCATTTGTGAGGTCCTTGCAGTCCATTGAAAGTATGTAATTAAAAAATCTTGGAGTGGCACTGATCTTGGCGGAGTGAGTACTGACCTTGGCGGAGATATGAGCAGATGTATACCTCTACTGTTGTGACAGTTAAGGTGATCTTCTTCTTCGGGCAACTGAGATTCCATTCATCAGGAATCTTACTTTTTGCCAAGTGGAAAGAAATTCTGGCTATCATCATTTGAGTTGAATAGTCTATTCTGCAAGAGTTTGTAAGAGTTTTTTCTATATTTTCAGCACCGACTGTGACTCAAATATAAAACTTCCTTCTTCATCTCTAGAGGATTCTAGAGATAAATAGACCTGTAGTCTTGTTGCTTTGGCACGTTCTTTAAATCCCTTCGCTAAAATTTCGTACATAATTCTTGAAGTAAGAAGAGCCAATAAATTCGATAGCTCGCTTTTCTTATCCTCCAATACAGTGGCACTTTGCACGTTTTATGGCGGATCACAGGGGTTCTTTATCAACCCAGGGATTTCTAGGTGGTGATCCCTGATGTCAAGTTGGATTTCGGTGCCTGGTGTTCCCGGTATAGAATTGTCTAGAGTTTTTGGTAAAGGTTAAATTCTGGAGTGTTTTCTAGGATCCGTTAATAGGTTGAAATCGTTTGCGCAACTCGCATTCATACCTTGGCTAAAATAAGGTACTGTTGAGTACTGCATTGAATCTATGTTGACTGTCATAATGATATTTTGTCCTGCCGCAAAGTCAGTGAGCCCAGGTTCGTTACCAGTCTTCGCACTCGCGTTTTCATTAGCTTAGCCTATCCTATCTAACATTCTTATTAGTCGTGATGATAGAAAACAGCCTCTGCTTATTGTTTGGTTGCACGGGCCTTGTTAAGGATTCGATAATTCCACGTGTAGATTCGATGGTAATTCTCCATGTGCTGTTTTCTGGGATCATCAGCACTAACATCATCAATATCAAAAGAGTGTTTTTGTATTGTTTTTTTTTTGTGGTTAGAAACTTTCCCAGAAGCACAACCTCCAACCTAGAGTGCCAGGTGCTTTGTTTCAACACCTGGGACAAGGGGCCGGATGCTCCAATTCCGATGCCAGTAACCCACTTCGGGGATGCGAGCGCTGGGGTTGGCCCATTAAGGACTTATCCGCAACTAACGTTTTGTCTTGCTGACCCTTTTTGGGATAATCATTCAGCTTTTCCAAGAGTTTGAATAAGGCTGCTCAAATACATTATAAACTTGGTATTGTGTGGTATTTATTGTAGTTCCAAGAATACTATATGCTGCAGCCTTGTTTGAATTGTATCTACGAATTGCCGTCTCATCCTCTAATTATTTTGTTTGAGTTTTTTTTTGGTGTAGGGGAGTATCTACTCGTAGTTGTCTTTGAATATTGTGAAAATTTAAATGGAAGGCACCTACATGATGTCTCATATACATAAATAATGATAAATGGTTATTGAATTTCTTCAAAATACTTCAATAGGGCACATCTTGTACGGAAAAATATCAAGAGTAAACCTCCTTGATATATGAACCTTAATGACCATGAATTTCCTAATTTATTTCATCATTCAAAGACCTAGGAAGGGCGTTCTTGAAGTAAAACCTCAAGTTGATTCTCCTGAATTGATGAACATTCATTTATAAAATGCCACACATTTATAAATCCACATGATTTCCAAATTTCGTATTTGTCAATAGAAAACAACTTTCATGGTCAAATTGATTATGCTTTCATAAAAGAATTTATCCCACGACCGACGTCACGATTGAAATTTTGTTTATCTGGATGTGCTCATCTATAAGTTGTCTCAACAATTTTTATATATTTCTGGCTAACAATTGATTGGAAAACCTGCATTTAAGAGTGACATTTTAAGTATATTGAGCACATTTATATTGGCAAAGCATAATAAAGCAGCTATTTTCTAGAATAAAGAGCGTAGGTCGAGCATTTATAAAGAAAATGCTTTTCTATAGCAAAAGAATACTCGTACTAGGGTGATTTTTTAGATTTTTGTTTTTTCCGTGTTCTATTTTTGACAGTTCACATGTGATTCGTGACAAAGGCAAACATGTTCAGTTAGGATTGCCATTTCATCATAGACAGAATTACTCGACTACGTGGAAGATTTAAACCAAGGATTTTGGTCTAAAACGTTGGAAAATACAGCTCGTACAAGAACCGAAGCCGAAGGACCTGCCACAGCGTCGAAGCTCATTTCTGGTTCAATGAGTATGTAATTAAACAAAACTGCCGTATTTTGTCCGGTGATCAACCTCGCAATATAAGGCTTGTAAATACATCAGGAAAAATGCATTGTTTGGTGCGGTTTATGATCTGAGAATCATTGGTCCGTATTTTTTTTTTTTTTTTTTTTCAAAGATGACAATGAGAACAGGATGGCATAGTATAAGGCCTCGTAGAAGTAGCATCTTCCGACAGGTGCTGGTTCCTTAAATGACGAGAATGAGCCTCTGTAGCCGAACATCTTGCAGCTCTGCTAATAAGTCCTATTTCACGCCTCCCCGTGGCGCCATCTGGGAATCTCACTAGAGGTTGCGAAGTGAAGAGGGCAAATGGCGAGTTTCCTGCGCCATTAACCAGGATTAGTGTCGGAAAAACAAAACAAGACCTTATCCGGGCTACTCCGACATATTTGGAGCTCAGGCCGGAAAGGATTTCCAGGACTAAGTCAGGGTTTTGGAAAAGAGATGGTGGCGGACGAGCCCTATAAGGGCCAACGGCAGCGCTCACATCCCGGAACGGGTTACTGGCTTCGGTGTAACTGACCCCTCGTCCTAAAGGCACTCAAAATGGAACTGATCCTCCAGGTTGGGGGTTGTGCCGCCGGGGTAACTGCCCGGCCATTTAAAAAAAAATTAAGTTACGAAGCATCAACAAGCCTCGGATACGGACGGATCTACTGTTGACAACCCACGCAAACGATTTAAGGACAATGAGCTTCGAATATGCACGTGGAATGTTAGATCCCTTAATAGACCACGTGCAGCCGAGCAACTAGCGGAGGCCCTAGACTGCTGCAAAGCAGACATAACCGCCATCCAGGAAATGCGATGGGATGGGCCGGACAAAAAGAAGATGAAAAACTGCGACATCTACTACGGCAATTGCTATCGAAGGCAAAAGCAGCGCTTATTTGGATGCGGATTTGTTGTCGGAGGCAGACTAAGACAAGAAGTCCTCAGCTTCTTGCATGTGAGCGAGCGCCTCGTAGCAATCCGTCCATCAGAGATGCCGCTTCTGATGTGGTGGGTTTCACTCGTCCACCACAACGAAACCCCTGGTTCGATGATGAATGCCGGCAAGCACATACAGCAAAGCAAGATGCATATAACGCGGCGCTGCTTAGAAAGACCAGAGCTGCTCATGAGCTCTATGAGCGGAAGAGGAGAGACGAGCACCGGCTTCGAGGAAATTGAGAGATGCTACTCCAGGAATGAGGTTCGGAAGTTTTACCAAAAGGTAAAAATAACATGCCGCGGAAACAAACCCCGAACCGAAGCCCGTAGAGATGTACAAGGAAGCATCGTAGTAGATTCGCAGTCGATGCTGAGGATTTGGAAAGATCTTTTCTGCAGACTGTATAACGGCGATGACGGACCAAATACCGCTATCAGGCAGAATCAACCTTTCAACCTGGACGATGATGACCAACAATTCCGTCCACTCGACCTGGATGAAGTGAAGATAGCCATATCGAAGCTTAAGTCCAACAAAGCTGCTGGAGCGGATGGCCTGACTTCCGAGCTCTTCAAAGCGGCAGGCGATGACTTGGTAAGGAGCATACACCAACTCATCTGTAAAATATGGTCGGACGAAAGTATGCCCGATGAATCCGCCCCGAGGGACAGCGCAGTAGAGGAAGGCCAAGACTCAGGTGGCGCACGCAAGTGGAAGAGGACCTCAGCCAACTTAGCGTGCGTAACTGGAGACAGCTAGCCAGGGATTGAGCTGGCTGGAGAAGCTTGTTGACTGAACCCCAGGTCCACCCCGGACTGTAGCGCCACCTAAAGTAAGTAAGACCATGAGAACAACGTTAACGTAAATGGCGCCCGGTGTCGTTCAATGATTTCGAATTGTTTTTTGATATTCACTCTAAATCTTAGCGTCACATTTGCAAAAGTTACGTAGCCAAGAGTACATCTATCTCTGTGTGTTGGCGATTTTTTACAATTTTAGAAATAAATTTAAATTTGCAACGAACTTGTATTAAACTTTGCGTAAAAAGCGGATTTAATGGTGCGCTGCACAAACGTTGGAAATGTTGGAAAAGTGTTTCGGCAACGATTCTCTAAAGAAACCGGTCGTTTACCAGTGGCGCGAGCGGTTAAAAAGTGGTCGTGAGTCAATCGAAAAGGATGGCAGACCATTGACATTGAAAACCGACGAAAACATTGATGAAGTAAAAAAGTGTTGGTCAATAACCACAAATTAACCATCAGGGAGATAGTGGAGGACTTGAACATTGCCTATGGATCCGTCTAAGACATTTTGGTGAATGATTTGGGTTTCCGTCGTGTAGAAGCAAAGTTGATGCTAACAGACCACAATTTCATGCAAAAAAGAGAACGTGTTGACGTCGCAAAAGAGATGATATGCGAGGCTGAATCCGATCCCACATTCATCAAAAGGATTATTACTGGAGACAAGTCGTGGACTTATGAGTACGACACTCAATCCAGACATCAGGCAAGTGAATGGCTTTCACCAAATGAGCCGGGACCAGGAAAACCACGTCGTTTTCAGTCAAAAAAGAAAGCAATGCTCACGGTTTTCATGGATTACAACGGTGTAGTGCATCATGAATTTTTGCCAGAAAGCCTGACAGTAAACAAAGAGTATTATTTGGGCGTTATGAGACGTTTGCGTGAAGCAATTCGCCGAAAGAGACCAGAATTGTGGGTAGAAAACTCGTGAATTTTGCACCATAATAACTCACAGTGCCATCATTATTCGTAATTTTTTGACGAAAAATGCAACAAATACCATCCAACAGCCACCGAATTCACCTGATTTGGTTCCATGTGACTTCTTTCTGTTGAATTGAGTTAAAAAAACCACTAAGGGGAACGCGTTTCAGCAGCCGAGAGGAAGTAATGGAAAAATCGCAGGAAGCACTGATGGACATACCGAAAACCGAATATAAAAAAATGTTTCGAGGATTGGATCAAGCGCTGGCATAAGTGTGTCGCAGTCGATGGAGATTTAGATGAATAAACTTGTATTTTTAATTTTCTGAACAGATTCCGGGAACATTTCGATGCCATAACATGCCACATAGAATTGAGTTCGGTGAGCAATTTATCTTTCGTTTTAGACAGGTGAATTAGCCGGCTAGACCGAGTGATTTAACATCATAAGACTATTTTAATGGGGATATCTCAAATCACTCATCTATGCCGATAGGCCAGTGTCATTCGCAGCCTTGGAAGACTGTTGTATGCTCGAATAAGTGGCTCAAAAGTGGACCCCCCTTACGGATCACTTAAAACATAGTCAATTATATAAAATAATCTTGAAAAAGTAAATGGCAAACATTGGTTTATCAACTTAAATTAAAATTGTATACAATTTTGCAATTTCCCTGTATTTTTTTGTTAGCAATAGAAAGTATTCGTTTGAACTTCCCACAGCCTGGTGAGTCATCTCATTTATGATTGGGCTCACAAGGTACTCAACTGATAGGACTGTGGGCAAAGGCAGGGAGTTAAAAGACGGGCTTAGGTATTGAAAAATTCTTTTATGTGACTCATTTAGTATTTTTACGAGCAACCATCTTTGTATTGACCACTCCTCCAACAAACTTGATAGAAGCCTTCCATTTTTAAATAAGTTTGAAAGTAGTGAGAGGCTTCAGCGAGGTGTTAAACGCACTGGCTATTACTACCAGCACGAACACTATACATCGTCTATCTGTTCCGTACAAAATACTTTAATGCATTCAGTGTTGCATATGTCTTGGCTTGTTGGACAGACTAGCTATTCGTAGAAATTTAAGTACATTCCTTTTCTGGCTTAGATCTTGACTTAGGTCAGTGTTGAGAACAGCAAAAAAGGTTTGTTTACTGAGGAAACCAAACAGCTATTTGGAATTTTAAGTCGAAACATATTTTTTTCTAAAGAAGTTCACTATCGTTTTGTTAAAGATGTTAGGAATAAATAGTGATGCCCTTATGAACTAGATAAGTCAAAGCTTAAGCTTATCTTTCATCGGCAATAGAAGACAAAATTAATATAGTTTTGGGAAGTATATTCGGCGGCCCATTCTAGTGCACCTATCTTCAATTAAGCCTGTCTGCACTTTAGAACAAACAGTCGGTATGCATGATCTGTTAGATGGGCATCATCATGTGAGCGAAGACGTTAGCATTATTGGGGGCGTTTAACAAATAGTTTACTTAATTCTAAATACCGGTCGAGAAAGTTTCTGCCCCTCTCTACCTTACATATTTAGCGAAGTTAGCAACCAATGTTCTGTGTATTGTGGACAGCATATGCCAACTCATTTCTCAGATCTGGTCAGTTTGCTTGATCCACAAACAAGTATACCCCCTCAACTGCGTCAATTATATTTCTTCAATATCGTATGCAAGACTTATCTTTGAATTTCTGAAATTCTACGTTAACAACATGACGGCCCATATCAGTGCGGTTTTAGGCCAGGAGAGTCGACAATTACAAATCCTAGAGATATTAGGAATAATTATGAGGAATTCAGAAGCGAGCAACGAAGGCACAATGATTCAAAAGTCTTCGCAACTACTAGCGTACGCCGTTGATCTTAGCAAAAATCCAAGAACTTTGGAATAATATTTAAAAATGAATTAACTTGGGATTTTTAAATACATTTTGTTTGAAAATAAAATCTTTAATCCAAAATACAATTAACCATGGCAGCACAAGTTGAGCTTAAACTGGTAGAAGCTCTAATATTTCCCATAAACTAGCAAAAACTATCGTAATTGCTTTAATCCTATTGCTGGACTTCTACATGATCCTGCGGAAAGAGCATACGTATATTTTACAAATTCGAATGTCGAATGTCAATTCGGTTTTGGCAGTTGTGAAGGAAACAGAATTCGAATTTTTATGAATAAGCAATGAAACGATATTTTGATGACCAATTCTTTAGTTTCCTTTGGTTTCCTGGCCGCCCGGGGGCTACTAGGCGCACCACTCTTGGAGACTGGAACAACACGGAACCGTCATCGCCTCGGCACCTACTGCACGAGCCATTCTTAAGCAAGCATTCCCCGGTGGTCTGATATCGTCTTTCAGGCGGTTTGCACTTACCTTACTTCTATGGGATGTGGACTGGTAGTCCTCATTTGATTTACTTGGTCTGTGCGTTTTACAGAACGCCTTAGATTCATGGAGAAATGCGCTAGAGAGAAACGGGTTTAAAATAAGTCGTTCAAAGACGGAGCATTTGACGTGCCCATTTGCGCATCCGTTGCGACCTGTTCCGGATATAATGTTAGACGGAATAGTTCTTCCGAAAAGCACTATCTTTAAGTACTTAGGATCAATCGTTAACATGGAAGCGAAATGTGACGATGACGTAAACCACAGAGTGAGTGTGGGATGGATGAAATGGCGGGAAAATTCGGGAATCTTTTGCGACCGAAAATTTCCACTTAAATTAAAGGGGAAACTCTACACCACGGTTGTTAGACCAGCTCTTATATACGGTTCACAGTGCTGGACAATGTACGAAGCGTTTAAAAACAAAATGACGGCAGCGGAAATGAAAATGTTAAGGATGTCTAGTGGAGCCACTAAACGCGATTGCATTAGATCTACGCGTATAAGAGGAAGTCTACATATAAAGAATTCGATAACCGAACAGCTTGAGGCGAATGGAATAAGCTGGTATTGCCAGGTTCAAAGAAGGTCTGCGGAAAATCCAGTTAAAAAGGCACAATCAACTACGGTCATTCCAAATGTAAGAAAACGAGGTCGGGAAAAGAATTCCTGGATTTCTCAGATGGCAAATGCGCAACAACGTCTGGGGTTAACCACTGAAGCGATCCAGGACCGAGCATTATGTAGACGCGGTCTGCGACATGAGCCAACCCCATAAGCGGAGCAGCAGCGATGCAGTAAAAATGGGAAACTCGTTACGCATAAGTTCGTATAACGAGGAAAGGGTTAATAAAAGGATAAGAAGAAGAAGAAGGTCTGTGCGTTTAACTTTGACCACATCATCGAAGAATTAATCCTAGTAATTACACTAAATCACTGACGCACTCATATCAATATTGATAAGATTCGATGCACCATGTCCTTTAAAGTACTTGCCTTTTGGTTTCGCGATGACTTTAAGCCCTATTTTGTCAATTATCTTCCAAACATTGGTCCCATACTGTTTGAAAAGTTATTGCCTTCAAATGCCTATAGAATGACCTAAGGACGAATACGGAAAATACCACGACCTTAAATTTCGAGCTGCTAAAAATAGAACCGAAGAGTGAATTTTCTTTCAAGCAAATGAAAACAAAGTTTAAGAATAGCATTGTATTCCAGGGTTTGTATCCGAATTTTCTAGGAATTACGTATTGGACATGTTTATCTTTTTTTTCAAATATTCGAGGGTGCAAAAATATATATTTAACTACCGATCCGGGGACATTCATAGTTACAGGAGGTATATCTTTTATGAAATGTATATTTACACTTGCTGTCATAACATACGAGTAATGAGTTCTCAGAAAATGTTTACACATTACACACATTTGCACCAGAATGCAAAGGATTTTCCCAATAGTTATGGAAAACACCCACAGCAGCATTCGGCATTGTATTTCGTGCCAAAAAAAATCAGTTTCAATTGAGTTGTAACTGTGATTAGTAAATTAAGGTGAAATGTCTGGTAACTACCAGCAACTGACTCGAGACAAAAATGTAATATATTGACTGGTGTTAAGTAAGGGCTATCCATTCGTCAGATTGCAGTTAAAATACGATCCTTTCATTCAATCATCGTGCGACTGAAGAGGAAAATACAAAATTTGAATCCACTGGTAAAAAAAAGAATTCAGTTTGAAAACGTAAAACAACCCAGAAGACAGACAATGTAGTACAGAGACATGGTACTGTAAAAATCTGTCCGTATAAGAGCAGAGCTGCATAAATTTCATCAAGTTGACTTACGATACGCAGAAATCTACGGGATATACTCGTATGTATGTAGGTTTATATGGAAGACCACCACGAAAAAAGTCTCTTCTAACTACAAAAATGAAACCAGTTCGTTTGACGTGGGCAAAAAAGTATCAAAATTTTACGAAGGATGATTCGCGGTCTGTGATATGGTTCAACGGAAGTAAACTTAATTTATTGTGTGTGCTAACAATTTGCCATACGTACGACGGTCAGCAGGTGAGAAGTTTAAGGTACGAGTGCATAGTCAACATAGTGAAGTTTCCGCATAAACAAATGATTTGGGGATGTGTAAGAGCCCAATTATATTCCTTTCCTGGCTCAAGTTCTAGTCGATACCATTCCTGGGCCCAGGGACAGTCGGTTTCGTATTTTTCCCTCAGTGGGAATTCTGGTCTCATTGTATCGGACGGACAAAAACAGGGTCATCAAAGCCACTTGCAGCAGAGCCCGGCCGGTGTGGAGAAAATTCCCATGTGGCCGAGGCAGACCGTGCTTAAGAGTCAGCAGCAGTGACGTAAAGCTTATTCCACCAGACAGCCGACGAACTGTCTTTGCGTTGCCTACGTATTTGAGGCTTTCGACGTAACATATTTAGTAGATAGAGGTTTGTTATCCTAGATGGCACCCAAATACCTAGTTTCTTTGGAGAATTAGATAGAAATGTAAGTTAAAAAACTTGTGTCTTATTATTCAGTCTGCCATCGACTGCCTCTTTTTTTTCCTTCTTAAACCTAAACCTAACCTACCTTAACAATAATTTCGCTTACTGATCTAAATGAACTTGGGGTGATTGTGCTGGGGTATAGGGGAAATGATGACGTGGGAATTTTAAGTGAATGTGTGTACTCGGATTGATCGTGCTGGGACATAGAGGAAAAGCTGACTCGGGGATTTACGGTAAGTGTTTTTGGGTGATCGTGCTGGGGTATACTCGTATCATGTGCAGAAAACTATCGTTGATCACGTCAATAGCTTCTTGCACATTAGAGAAGACAATCGGTAGACAGTATCCAATAGACAGTACATCTGTTGAGGACTTTGACTATCCAGTTGGTTTTACTGCCAGTTTCTATCTTTTCGCAAAAGCCTTTATTTGACGCACTCCTCGGATTCCGAATTAGCTTCTTCTTTTCGATTCAAGCCGAAAGGACTTTAGTCTTAAGTGGCTTGTAAGAAGTTTTCTGTTTTTTCAACGTAGTCACTGCAGATCTGCCTTCCACCAAGGAATGTAATCTCCGATAATATTCCTAGCATACCTGATAGATAACGTTCACTTGATTACTTGCCGTCTAACTATTGTAACTAATGTTGACTGAGAGCCAACATTGGTGACAACCAGACCTGACTATAGTATAAAATACAGAAGATGAACGCCTCTCACGTTGCATTTGCAACTCCCAAAATAGTATTCTGAGAATTTGAATCGCGACATATGATTAGTCCAAGCAATGACGATTATGAGTGCAAAATAATTTTTCGGCCTTCCCGATCACTGGCATTTGGTTGACTAAAACCCTTAAACTTCCGAAACCACAGGTGCGTTTATTCACCCACCAAGTGACAAAGAATTATGGGAATGCGGATTTGGAAAGTACCACGATATTTCAGAGTGGATTTGAAATATCTTCCTCCTAGCGAGGCGGATGTTATATTTGAAAGTTTGAACAAGCGAAATGCAACCGACATTTTCTATTAGGCACTAATAATTGAAAAGAACAAAGTAAGACAGAAGACATTACGTTGGTGTTCAAGGGCATCAATTGGCTGGGTGTAATAAGTATTTCCAATGAATTTCCTCGCATGATTTTGAATCTTATCTGTGAAGTGCAAAGAATTTTTAGGCGCACCTGACCAGATGTGGAATTGTACTCAAAGTTTAGGCCGATTAATGCCTTGTTTATAATATTGAGACCGAATCATAAGGGGATCCTTTGAGGAAACCCAAATATTTCGTGGTTTCGAGTAAGTGGTCATTTCAACGTGGGCTGGCATTGACACCTATACTGAAAAGTTGTTCGGTTTTGACGATGCAAGTCCCATTCATGAATAGATGCTGGGTGTTTGGATTTCGTTTTAGCGACAGCATTTCAATCTGTTGATAGTTCCCTAATTACTTATTTAAAAAGGTGAACATGCGGTCACGTTACCGTTCTACAGCCGAAAAGTAGGGATGTGAGTCCGGGAATGGAAATTAAAAGCAGGAATCACTTTCGTCAATAAAGTTATATATTCGATTAAATGTAGCAGACAACAGATCATTGGTGGAAATAGGGATGGAGGCAGTACGGAGCTCTGGGGCACACCAGCATGTGTTTTGACGATATCAGACTTGAGACCAAGACAATTTCCAAGAGGTAATCTATAATCGAAGTGCACCTGCCTTGTTTTCACCGGATTAACGTACGCTTTGGTTTCACTTTTCTATGAGACATGTCATAAAAATACTAGTGGACCTGTTGCTATAAAAACCATACTGCCGGTCATTGGAAAGTTTTCGTGTTTCGGGATATTTTATGAACTGACGGTACATCAGCGTTTCCAAGATCTAGGAAAAAAAAGACGTAAGTGGAAAGGGACTCTTGGAGGAGAGAAAAGATTCGATACATGAAAGTGAATTCATCCAATAAAAATATCGATGCGTTCTAGTACTACTGTGTCCAAAAAGTAGTCAGAATTTTTTTAAAAATTAAAAAATCTTTATTTATTCTTCCAAATCAATTTCGTCCCCTTCAGTCCCCTCCCGATATAATACACTTATGCCACCGCTTTTTCCAGTCCACGAAGCATGCCAAAAAGTCTTCTTCCGGAATAGCCTTCAGAGCGCGCGCCGATTCACGTTAAATGTCTTCAATCGACTCAAAACGGTTTCTTCGGAGTGGTCTTTTGAGTTTTGGAAATAGCCAGAAGTCACACGAAGCCAAATTAGGTAAATAAGGTGGTTGCGGAACGATATTGGTTGCATTTTTGGCGAAAAAAACACGAAGAATCAGTGCAGTGTATTCAGCATTTTTGGTACCAATCGAGACTTGACACGTTTGAGGCCCAACAATTCTTTCAAAATGGTATTAATTGATCCTTTTGATACGCCAATTTCATCAGCAATGTCTCTTATAGTTAATCGACAGTTTGCAAGCACTAGTTCTTTTACTTTTTGGATGTGAGCATCGTCATCGTGAGTTGAGGTCGATGGTCGACCAGGCGCTCTTCGTCTTCAACGCGTTCTCTACCTTCTTTTAACAATTTATACCAATTATATGTTGTTGATTTTGGTAGAGCTCTAAGCCCTCTTTAACATTTTCAACGTTTCTGCAGCATTTATTCCATTCAGGAAACAAAAGTTGAACGCACTTCTTTGTTGAAAAATTTCGGACGTTGTAAGAATCCCCAAATTCACTTTTTGTGTCGCAAAAAAACAAGCGTAATTCAAACTCTAATGAATATGTGACTAACAGTCGTACCAACTTAAAAAAAAATATTTTAATCGAAAATATTTACCCGCGTAATTTAAATCGAAAAATTCCGACTACCTTTTGGACACAGTAGTATAAGAGGAGATATCGCATAATCTGTAAGCAACAAGATTGGCTTTGTCCAAAGAGCTGACAAAGGAAACGTCATTATCGCTGGGCATTGGGATGGATGATTTCTAATGGTTTTTAATGAACAACCAAAACTTTTTTTACCCTTGCGGCACTGTAACATATTTCGCTTTCTTTTATTGCAATTTTATATGCTTAAAAACATACTCGTATTCAATCTGGATACCTTACTTGGTTGAACTTTAATTGGGTTTTTGGTCTCGTAAGCCTGAGAAGCAACACATCTTGCTATCGAAAACTTTTCACGGTCGAGTGAATAGAGTTCGTGTCATCGGCAACCACATGAATGGGTTATTGCCCCTGCTTTAGATTCATTATGAAATGCAATTCCACAACTATGTTTTCATCTGTATCTTCTATATGTTATTCATAATTTGCTAACTATAAAATCGCCGGCCGAATGATGGTAATATTTCGTCCATTGCAAGGTCCGAATTTGTACTAATACTGTTCTGATAAAAATACGTCATTCTTCCCTTGACGTTGGAATCTCAAAGAAAAACTTTAACTCACTTTCGGGACATTTTTTTTTATAATTTTGCCAGTGATCAAGTAGAGACATTCTTTGCCAATGTCGTATATACTTCTTTTTTATTGAAGATGAAAGCATATCTGATTTAATTTAGTAAATTGGTCCTTGATCCTCAAGATGTTTTTCATTTCTTAGCTTGACAGCACATCCTCATTCAAATGTTGAGAGGCCTCTGCTCTCTATATCATCCACCAAGAGTTTTTCATCTTTTCCTGTAAATGGTATTGCCATGACATTTAAATTAAAGTCAAAACATTTCAGAAGCATAACCGAATTTCGTGGTTTTTTGGTCGATACTCGTCGAGTTAAAGATTTCTTCACCCTTGGTGATACAAACAGAGCATCAAACGCCTGCATGGCTAGTGTTTTTGACAATGTCCAGCGTGTCATGTCATCCTGCATTAATATCCTTCGCATTATGACAAACTTATATCTTCGGTTATAGGTTTTCGTCGTCCATATACATACATTATGTATATGTTACTCTTTATAATTATTCAACTGAATAGTTAACATCATAAATGAAACTCAATTTATTCTATAAGTGCTCTCCAATTAAAAACATTTTACATTCAAGGACCAACATTTAATCGAATAGAATTATACGAAGAACAAGGAGAATACAGTGGTTTTTGATGACTCCATCAGGGCCCTTATCCTTTTATCCTTTACTTTGCTACTTGCTCCACATCTTTTGTTTTAGATTAAGTGCGTTTAGTTGAAAATACCTTTCATCACTACATACTCGTATATAGGAGCCATTCGTTTATTGTACTGTTGTTGATTTTGTACGTCGTAATTTTTTCAAAGTTGTTTTGTTATCTTCTCTATTCTAAAAATACACGTCTTTATGAAAGAGAAGATATCAGGGAAAGCTGGAAAGAAGTCTTCTTTCCTTCTGTCTATCTGTCTATCACAGTTCATCAGAAATGAAAGTGTGTCACGAAGTTGAGGTTCTCTTAAGAAAATACAATTTTTAAACTTATTTGGAAAGCAATCTTAAAAAATAAAAATAAACCTTGCCTTTGAAAACGATAAATAATTACAAGTGCATGCTTACGAAAGTAATGGCACAAGTTCCTTAAGAGTTATATGTACTTATACTAACACAAAAGTATGAATTTTTAAACTATAAATAAGTTACGAATACATATCCTTCTCCTAGGGAGAGAATAATCCTTGCAAAGCAAACTGTTGGCACGTTTAATGGAAGGGCTCCTGGGGCTTAGTTCGTAGTAAATCCCTTTTGGAATCATTCCAGTTTCTCACTGTACTGTTCTCTCATGAAGTTTATCAGTCTTACATTTTTTGCAGAAACATGCATGTTACTTCCATTAAAAAACTTTAGATTGGTAATTTGAAAGTAGTTCAAATTTGTGAGATATATTGTAGATAAGTGTTGGGTATTTAGCTACAAAGTAAACACATAGATAGTAATAAAAAATTTAAAATATATAATAGGGATGAATGCTTAGGCAACATCCCTCATTACGAATTAAAGCTTTTATCTCATTTAAATGGAAAAAGTCTTCCGTTTATATACTCTTGAATTATTTTTAAGATTGGTGTTTAATTCAGTTTTTCAGTATCCGTAATAAAAAAAATGTATTTATGAAAAATATAGACTTTATGTCAAAGTATCTTCGAATAGCATCTGCTGCTCTCATCTTTGTCTATTGACTTTGTTTGTGTAAGCAGTTTTCAATAAAGGAGAGTCTTCAAATTGTTGCTCGATGTTATTCATCGAAATTGATATTGTCTGTAAAGATTCTAAGCGTGACACTTGTTTCGAACTAATTTATTTCTGCAAACGATATGTTTTTCTTTTTTATTCACTAAGGGCAAGAAAATATAGTATGTCAAAGAGTTGAACTTCAACAACTGTCTTAGAGTGTTGATTCCTTTATTCCTTGCCTCCTGTCATAGTTTAGCCTTCCTCTTAAAGTCTTGAAAATCAACTTTTTGCTTAAATTTAGAGTTGGTGGAGTTTTGCATTCTCCTTGTGGTGATGAGCCTGATGGAATTGTGGACAGCATGTGAATATTGAAAAGGATTATTCTACAGCAATTTAAATCTGGTCTATTTTGATGAATCTTCATTTTGGAATTGCATTCCCCTATCCATATATATAATACATTATCTGGCTAACCACTTACTTAGTTATTTACTACAGTGCAGGGTGGACAAGGGTTTCACTAATATCATCTATCCAGCTAGCGCGGTCTCTTGCTAGTTGCCTCCTATTGCGCCCATACATTTGGATGAGGTCTCCTTTGGGTTGGAGTCGAAACCTTTCCAGGCCGAAGTGCTGGTGTCTGCTATTGAAAAGTCTCCCTCATTCTTAATCGATTTAACCTTTTGTCCTCACAGCTATTTTTTTTAAACATGTTTCTGACACTAGGGTGTGTCATACCGCAGTCGTAGATATTAAATAAAAGACCCGTTTTTGTTGAATTCATTTTTATTTTAATAAATATTTTTTGAGTACACACAAAAAGGATTCAATATTCCACTTTACATATTTTGGCATTGAAGGTTTCCGACGTCGAAGAAGCAGCGTGTATGAGCAGTCGAATGAGCTTGGTCAGTCCCAAACTGGACATGGGCTGAGTTCGTAAACGTCAAAGAAAATGCGCATAGCGTAAGCATCACTGCTTTTGTGATGCGATGTAATGATTTTCTCATGTCGCGGCGTGCATCACGATGCTTAAATTTTGTTGACGTTTTTGAACAGCTTGTTGATTTGTGTGCCGATGTATACCCAAGTCCAAACTTTTTTGTTGAAGTTATACAAACTTATCCTCATGATGTGTTTTTTCCCCATCTTCGCATGAAAAGAAAAACATTTTTGGTGAACAAACAATACTTTAAACAAATGAAAAAATATTAAGAAATTTCAAATTTCATCGCATCACGATAATCTATGATGCGCTGGTTGCTTTCATGTTACATTTTAGAACGCGATGCATCGCATCAATGCCATATGATTGCAATTAAGAACGCTTGACGATGCAGTACAGCGCTAATACTGCGATTATGAACTTACCCATGGCTCCGCATAGCTTATACATATATGCTGTCAGATACAGCTTTCAAATCGATGATGAGGTGGTGTGCATTGGTTAAGAACTCCTGCTGTGATGTTAATATTTAATCTATGGTGAATTTTCTTGCTCAATAACAAAATAAACAGGCTGATAGGCGTTTTATTGTCTGAGAAGATCTTCCTTTTACGAGTATAGGATTGGACGAAAAATGCTGAGATTTCATTCGTTGGGTATACCTTCGTCGGCCTGCAGCTTTTAACAGCTAGTTACTGGGTTCTGGTTGTTGGAAATACCTGTCCTGTCTTTATCTTGGTCGGGTGGATGAAAACGTTGTCTGTCTCTGTCCACGTTGAATGGTTCACTCTGCCTGATGGTGATTTGTTGTTTGTCAGGTTTGACAGTCTGCCCATATAGACTTTCTAGATTTTAAGCATCGAATGTGGTTCTAGTTTGAGGTTTACTTATCCATCGTAGCAGATGTCTGTTCTCTTTTTGTTGTAGAGTTGGCGAGACCCTCTGGTAAGGTAAGAACTACGTTGCGATTTTTCTGGCCTATTGACCCATCCAAATTGTTAGGCAGACAGCAGTTTCCCGATCAACCGCCGCGCAGATTACACTTTCGTTTAACTATATTTTTTTTCCATCTTTCTAATGCTTTATGCAATTAGGGAAAATTGTTCGTTTTCATTGCTAAAATAGCAAAGTCCACAACAGAATTTAAATCTTAGTGGCTGAAAAAAGACTTGAAGCATACCATACCTTTATTTCCTCGATTATTTGAATGTGGTGGTTATTCCATCTCTTCGACTCCTTCTACAGTTCATCACAGCGCTGTACGTTATTTGTTTGTGCATAACCCTGGCGGAATTTTTCATTGGAGTAGGGCACATTTTATAAGTCGCAAAAAATAAAACATTTCGTTTATTTCTAGGCTTTATGTCACTCCTTATCTGTACTTGATGGAAAGATATCTCCTGAGGGATTAAAGGACACTCGATGCGCAAAGGCCGAGTCAATGTTTAGTCAATGTAGCCCTCCGACTTCAAATTCATATCTTTGGATTGTTCTGAATAGTTTGTACCATATGCTGGCTACAGTAAAGTTTAATACCATATAGCGTCTCTTAAAACTTTTGAACATCCTTTTTAGTATCGAAAGAATCTAAATAACTAAACAATCTAAAATATACTCGTATTCAGATTTGATTAATCGGGAGCTTTCCATGGCCCCCACGAGTACTGATATCCCAGAAAGACTTATTAGCCACGATAACGAAAAGCCTCACCACCTGAATCCATTGGTGACGATGGTGTGGTGGCGTTCACATAGTAGAGGAAAAACTGGAAGGTACAACATGTCTTTAAAATATAGTAATAAGTAATAGACAACTTAAGCTTTTGTCATGAGACACCCACGCATATTTCAAAAGGACTTCTACCCTAAGTATAGCTCCAATGATAAATTCGCATACCAACAGTGCTACTTTTGTATGTCTTGTTAGAATATTGCACCAGACATATGTACGTAAAGACGCTGAAAAAGAAACGTAAACCAATTAGCTGATTTATTGAATTCTAAATTGAGGAAATAATTTGTTTGTTTGGAAACTCGTTTCCCTTAAAGATTTTACATTTCAGAGAATTTACCTCCTTTTCCACTCTCCCTATATTCGTTGTTACCCTATATACTCGTATACGAAAATCGTCCTTGTCGGACATGATTTCAATATTCATCAATATTTTCATCCATGAGAGTAAACATCCAAAGAAAACAAAAAAAAGGAACAAACTGAGGGGAATATGCAAATAAAGTCATTTTGAACCCATTCCATACGCATGAATGGTCTTTTGCTAACGTTCTAGCAAGCAAATATGCCATTTTTAAAGAAGTCCTTCAATTATTATTCGATACTTCCTTCAAAGGCTGCCATGATATCCTTTCGATTTCGAGGATGATGCGATAAGTCCAGGGAATGTCATGAATCCTGTAAAATTGCATACCTAAGTTTCGTTAACTTTTTACGTGCAATGGGTAATTATGTGGTTCAGCGTTGTTGTGAAGGTTAATTGCATATAACAGAACTCGGCTGCTAGAACAAAAAATGCAAAACATTTAGCTGGTTTAATAAAAAGGTGAGTATCACTTTTTGTGAGTGATGATCTAGTTTTGGCTGCGCTCCTTAAGCATTCATTTTCTCGCTATCCAACAGCTTGCGGTTGTTATAAAGAACCGATTTTCCATCTGTGCAAAAATGCAAAAATGGTGTCTATTGTAGACGATTAAGGTGAGACCGTGGAACTTTAAGTCGTTGCAGTTTATTTGCATCCATCAAACAATTCATTTTGCCGACTACTTGGAGGTGATTCCAGACGATACCAATGGATTCCGTGAAACTTTTAGCGAGACTCTTCAGAGTCTATTCACAGTTGTGGATGGGTTTCGCACTTTAACACGTCATTATTTAGAGAATGATGTCTGCATTAATTTTTGAGACTAATGTTTCCGCTCTGAAAATTATTGAATCAATGGTGTTCTTTCATTGCAAGCATACGTAGATTAAGTCCTGTAAATTGCTCTGCCTATCGATATTGTAGACAATCATCCCTTGTAACAAGTGTATCTTTAAGATTGAAATGGACACCCATAAAGTGAAAATCAGTTATTGAAATTCTAATGAAATAAATGTTACTTACCCATGTTTCCATAAATTACACAATTTGAGGTAAAGTAATGTAAAAACCGGACGTTTCATGTTCAAAGATTTATTGAACTGGATGTGAAGCAAGCATCTAATGTAAATAGATTGTCCTCTTGACATGCAAAAGCTTATGAAAATATCTAAGATGATAGCATTGTAATGAAAATCAATAAACCTATTTATGAAAGCCTTGAAATATTCAACGACGTCTGTTAGAAATTTGAGGAATTTTAAGTTAATTTTGGAAAGTATCATACCTCGAGTAGGAGAACAAATCAAGCCAACTGAAAGTGAACAATAAATCACGAAGATAACAGGTGATTCCACATAGAAAAGAAGTCAATTGCATTTTATTCACTGATAAATTTCGTTGCCTCTGAACTATTAAATCGAACGGATATTGCCCTATAGAGCTATGGATATGTATTCGTTGGTTCGAATAAGCTATTTCCTCTTCAAACTACATCCCGGATATTGTTGATTGACTTGAAATAACATTCATTGGACTGTGTTTACTAGTTGGAATAGAAGTGAAAACTGTTGTTGGACAAATGCGAGTATGTGAAACGAGTACAATATAACTTCGTTATTAAGGCTCAAGACACGAGTATGAGCCTTTCCCTTACGTAAGTTTGTTCAATAAAAAGAAACAACAAAGGGAACGCTACATACACAGCCCATTGAGGAACAAATTGAAAGTCTGTATTAATTCGATGAATGAATTCACTAATTGTTTTGGGCTTAGGTATATGTACGAGTGTGTGCATTAGGCATGATTGCCTGCAAGAAAACTAGGTTACAAGCTCTCGTAAATAAGTTCATATACATTTTGAGCAGGAAATTGTTCTTATCTGTTACCTGCAGTCATATGATTGGGAATGCAACTAGGTCTTGACTAGCAATTTTCTATGTTCACATCAGATGATTCGTGTTAATGTTGTGCCTTTGAAATACGGCTGATATTTCGCCACGCCACAAAGGTTGAGTTTGATTTGGAACTAAATAAAGAGAATATCTCCCAGCTGTTCTCATAAACGGGTCCCGTGTGAAATTTCCAAATATTAAGATGAAAGCAAAGAGCAAAGCAACTACACTGTGCGAAATAATTAAACCAGACAAAATAAATTATTTCGAAACCTTAAAACTAGATGTATTAAAAAAAAAACAACATTATTATATGTATTTTATGTTTATGTCATAAACTTAAACTAAAAGCAATATTTTATTAAATTATTTCAATTTAAACTTTGAAAAGAAATTAAATCTTTGAAAATAATGAACGAAATACTCATACCAGACAGAACTCTATAAATGTAATTCTGTATACTCGTACGTTCATCTTACAGGCTCTCCGGGGTATCAGATAGTCCAGCCAGGACAACTTCGTCGCGCCGCGCACACCGAGCTAAATAATTGTATACCATCCGAAGTAAACAAGACAGCAGTGATACCTAAGGAGTTAGAAATATTTGTTGGGGCCAAGATCATGCTGCGTTACAATGTTGATGTGTCCAAAGGTCTGGTGAATGGTGCAACAGAAATGTAAGAAAGTGATGTACCATCCGTCCGTATAGACTTCGGTAAAAATGGTGTCCACATTATTCGCCCCAAATCTGTGCAATTTCCGGCAAAATATAGTCACGGCACTGCCGAACAAAGAATGTTACCAATTATTGTATGCTGGGCTTGCACAGTACATAAAATACAGGGTAGTACTGTCGACCATGCCGTTGTCTATTTAGGCTCAAAAGTCTTCGCTGCCGGCCAAGCATATGAGGGTCAAGTCACTGGAAGGTCTCCTTGTAGAAGAACTAGATTGTAGTAAATCAACAGAAATAGCAAACGACCATGCAACATTAACGCATTAATTAAAATGAACAGACGTAGAAACAGGTCCAACGAAAACTAAAAAAAAATAAATTAATCGTAAAAAATTCTTTTGAAAACAATCTCTTATTTAAATGCTCTGAAAAAATTAAAACAAACTTGCATGAATGAAAAATAAACGGCTTGAGTTTAAATATTGGTGACGGAAAGGAACGATACTTAAATTTCTTACAGAACGATTAAAGACAAGTTTATTAAATGTATTGTATTGATGTTCTGCTGCAGTGTGCAGCCAAATAGTTTTTTGAGTGTTTGGAAATATGGTCATATCTACGGAGGCAGTATACCTAGCGCACCGCATTGTTGAATGCTACTTGTAACTTATGCTGGGACAGTGAGTCAAGGGCGCTGTGGACAACATCGGTGGTCATAATGATTGGGACTGTTAGTGCTATCACCAACTTGCGTCTAGTTGCCACAGGAGTAAAATAAGCCGATAGCCATAATTTGCGTAAACATCCGTAAATCCGACCAATGACTATTTGAGTATGACTGTAGACTGATAGAGTACGATCAATAACAATGCCAAGACTTGTGCAATGCTCAACAGCAGTAATTTTATTATTGCTTAAACATATATGTATCTAGTAGGATATTCTAGTTAAATTTTCTCTTAGATATTGGTATTATTTGAGATTTTAGTGGGTTCAGAAGCGGCCTATTTACGACGGACCAAGCATATATTCGGGAAAGATCTTCATTAACAAGAAGAGTCAGCTCAGAGAGCTGGTTTAAGGGTTTCCCTAGATGAAGTTGAATGTTGTTAGCATAAAGATTCACAGATGTTTACGTGCAGACTAATGGGAGATCGTTGATGAACATGCAAATTAATAATAGCCCAAGAACTGACCTTTGAGAACCTCCTTGAACTAAAGAATTTAGAGAAAAGGATATGCCGCCAGAGGTAACTCTCTGAAATCTTCCTGAATAGCTACCAATAAGTTTGACAGCCCTATCACTGAAACCAAACAAATATTTTAGCTTCCACTTTAAGATGTTGTGATCAACCCTATCGAAAGCTTTCGCAAAGTCAAGCAGACAAAAAAGACTTACATAGCCCTTGTCATAATCCTGCCTGATTTCGTCAAGTAGGTTTATCATAGCTGTAGAGCAACTGTGATTTCCTCTAAGTCCTAATTGTTTCGGTTACATCAAGTTGTTAGTACCTACATGGTTCAGGATTTGCTTCTCTAAGACTTAATATTCCAATACATATTAGCTATGCTTCATTCGGTATTATTTGTTGAACTTTTACACTGTTCCAAACCAACAACCCAGATTAACTCCTCTACAATATAGACAAGGGTACCCAATTAACCTGTTACCAATTTCAGAAAGCTGTAACTCCTTAAAGGTTTGGTAAAACTGCATCAAATTTTTTCTAATGGCAATTGGTTTTATTGTTTACAAGCGTGTTGAAGCATTTGCGGCTTAGTGTCGTGGAATTTTTTTTATAAGTAAAAGAGTTTAAAAATCAGATGTCAAAAACTCTTTCGTGTCTTAAAGCATAACACGTAACAATAATACTCGTACATATCATATAAGAATCAGAAAAAAAAAGACTTCATCAGCGTCAGAAGTGGTTCGGAAAGCGAAATACTTGAGAGAGCGGAAGGGAAATTCCTGCTGAGCTAATTATATCAAATTCAACCATGTGAAACTATGCAACCGTCCACATACAGCCAAATGGTTAACATTACATTATCGGGGATTTTAAGGGCAAAGAGATGAGACACCATTGCACCCAAACACTTAACGAATGTCCTTAAAATAAGTGAACCATAAATCTGTAACAGCATATAGCAGTTAGAAGGGTCACTGGCAACAATTCTTAAGTTTTTGGTTCAAACGATTTTTATTATCATGAAGGCCAGTAACCTACACAAACCAAAAAATTGGATACACAAAGATGTATATTTTTTTTTAAGAATTATTTCTAGAGGAATCAATAGAACGTGCATTGTTTTACAGGGGACAAGAATCCTTGAGCTTTCCAAATTGAATTTTATCAAAAATACGAGTAATTGCAGAAGCGATTCATGGATATAAATATTTACAGATACTCGTACATGAGTAAATTTTTGTTATGTTATCAAAAGCTTGTTAAATGTTATTGCCATGCTGACTTGGTAGATACGTCAGTAATATAACGTCTGCCTTTTATGCCATGTGACGATGGTGGTTGAATCCTGGTGGGTATTAGCACTTGATTGACAGTAAACATCATATAAAGGTGTTTTGCAATCGTAAAATGCTACATGTTATGGTATGAAACCCAATGAAACCCAATTTAGTGCAAAGGATATGCTTTGGTGGTTAATTTCTTTTGTTTTTAATACATACTTTTTCTATACCTATGACCTTTTGTGAGGAAATAAGTATGAGTGTTATTTTTATTAAGACGAAAATAGAATAGCACATCCTTTAATGAAAACAACCCTCATAGTTGTAGGTGACGTAGTAAGATAATTCAAATCACCAAATGCAGTGCCTTAAGCATGTAGCAATAGACTAAAATTTATATTTATGGATTCTAAGGTCAAATTTTAATAAGACTTGACACATACCCATCTGGAATCCTTCACTATAGAGTAAAATTGGTACATAAATTTGGGGATACGTGAGTGATTAAGTTCATAGAATACCAACACCCATCATATCCATCAGTGTCCGTAAGTTGTACATTCACAGTCCAAGTGCATTGTTGTTTCCTACACGGAAAACTACCTTACCTACTCATTTTTCCGCACATATCTCTGTATTGTTGATTCCGCATTATCGATATTTTTGTTAACTTTCTTTCCGTGACAGTTTTCCTGCGGGAATTTTTCCGAAATGTATTTGTGATTTACTTGCTTTCTAAAAATAAAAATTGAGATTTTTACAGGAATGAAATAAATGTTTAAAAAATTATTTATTAACAGCAATACTTTAGGTGTGGACCGATTTAGGCACAAAAACAATTTCTAAAAATAAGCAATACATAAGGGGTACCGGCGGAGCACCATTTAAAGAGATCCCCTTAAGCGACATAGAGATGATCGTAAGTGAGATACTCAATTTGAAACACGTGGTCGACGGTATCCCAAATGTCGCCTGCTTCGGATATGTGGCCTCTTCATCCACAGCATATTCCGCCGCTAATGTGCCAACACTTCAATGGCACACACCTCCACACTATCTTTTAAAAGACTGCATGCGCGAAGTAAATGTAACGCCAATTCTCTTCTTAGCGATATCGTCGAAGATTTACAGAACGCCTTAGATTCATGGAAAAATGCGCTAAGGAGAATCGGGTTTAAAATAAGTCATTAAAAGATGGAACATTTGACATTCTCTTTGCGCGTCCGTTGCGACTTGTTCCGGATATAATGTTAGACGGAATAGTACTTCCGAAAAGCACTATTTTTAAGTACTTAGGATCAATCGTTAACATGGGAGCAAAGTGTGACGACGACGTAAACTACAGAGTGAGTGTGGGGTCGATGAAATGGCGAGAAAATTCGGGAATTTTTTGCGACCGATAATTTCCACCTAAATTGAAGCTCTTATGTACGGTTCACAGTGCTGGACAATGTACGAAGCGTTTAAAAACAAAATGACGGCAGCGGAAATGAAAATGTTAAAAATGTCTAGTGGAGTCACTAAACGCGATTGCATTAGGAGGAGGAAGAGGAAGTCTACATATAAAAAATTTGGTAACCGAACAGCTTGATGCAAATAGAATAACCTGGTATTGCTACGTTCAAAGAAGGTCTACAGAAAATCCGACTAAAAAGGCACTATTAACTACGGTCACTCCAACCGCGTTCGGCGGTCTGCGACATAAGCCAACTCCACAAGCGGAGCAGCAGCGATGCAATTAAAATGGAAAACTCGTTACGGAATAGCACACTTTTGGAAAAAGTTTGGTTAAGCTTTCCTATCTTCGTCCACATTAATTTCAAGGGATATCCCTTTGGTGCAAAGAATTTTTTCTGATGATTCTTACACTTCAGAAAGTACGCCTTGTCCTTTTTTTTAGCTGAGCGAATGCTCCCGTTCCATAAGCACGTATTGGAATGCAATTTTGTAAAGGCGAAAGTTGCATTGAAAACTTTAACTGAGCTTAGACCAGTGGAAATACATTTTTTATTTGAGACTTGCTGTTTATCATTCATTTGCAAAATATCAGTTGCACTGCATCGCAAAATCCTTCGCTCATGTCTTAAAACATAGTCACCAGTGTCACTATCACTATTTGAATCTAAATAGGCCATCATTTCCATTTTTTTTTTTTTCATTTTTTTCGATTTTACAAAAACCGAAATTATTAAAATTCAAACGTCGATTACGTTATTTCTTCCGCAGTAAGTGTCAAAAGCGCCGGTAAACCAAATTATACCGCCGGAATCAGCAATACCAAAAAATATATCGATCGATATATCTTTCCGTGCGGAATCAACAATGGGACCCAGTATTTTATGTTCGTTTTTCGACGTTATAATAGGTGTGCGATTATGAAATATCGATGTACATGATCTATCCATCTTAGTCGTTGGTTCTTCACTCTTCTAGAAAGTACCTTAACATCTGTCAATAAAATCCAGTGTGGCATAAATTGTAATTGTAAAATCAATTTTTTCATCGCGTTGAAATGTCTGATTTTGTGTCAGATAAAAACCGTTTGCCGTTTGTTTTATTACGTTTTTTTCCCCCAAGCAAATCTCTGCTTGTTGTGGAAGTTTGTAGACTTTCTGCATCGAATTGTTACTAGCAATTGAAAATCGGTCTATTTCGAAAATTCCAAGGCCAAAACTGGTAACGGATTCAGAATTAGCACTCCCAAATTACCCTACAACCAATTCGTTTTATTTGTGTTTTTTTTTAAGCAGGTATTGTAATTATGACCGCCTTTGTTCGAAAGTGGAACCACATGTCTTTAACGTAAGAGTCAAAAGCCGAACTATACCCAATGTTATCGAGGCTTCAGTGTGAGCATTACTCAAGGCCACTACATTCTAAGATAGATGTGAGTACAGCTTAACATTATGTGATGAGGGATAAAGGATCTCATTCCAGAAAAAAAAAAGTATTTTTCACCATATCAGCTGCAGTATCCAATCGTTATAGACTGAACCTAACTACGAGTTACAATCCTCCAAAAGGATGTACTCGTATATTCTATCCCAATTGATTTTTTTTTTCTTTTTTTTTTGTCAGTGCACTAGAAATCAGCTAATATGGAAAAGTATTCCAACGACTCAGTGTGGTTTTATTTATTTGTACAAACTGTATAAAGTTGTTTTCCGGAACGAAAATCTCAAAAATACCTACATGTGTTGCCTGTGAAGGTGAAGGTCAAAGCCACCCAGTGTCGTGTACACATATATTGAAATCATCCTCAATAAGGATTTCAGTATGAGGATACATGGATACAATGCTTTGTATGACGCCTGACAACTCATCGAACTCGTTAAAAGTAGTATAGCTACTCTGTTTAAGATGTCTTTAATGAAGCTGTAATAGATATTCTTGCTCATGGAGATGGAATTTTAACCACACGAATTTGAATTGTGGACAGGACTTTGTGATATAGTTGGATAAGCTACATCACTACGCAAGTAAATGGTAATACCACGATGAAATATTTGCTATATCCACTATGAGTCCTGCAGTAAGGATTGCATTCAATTGTCGGAAAGCATAATATGGTATTACTTTATGTGACCTAGGTATGTAAAGGGTGTGTTTTTAAGCTAGTACTAACCCCAGATAGTTAAATTTGTCAAACCAATTGTTACGAGTAGATTACAAACTAAGGAATCAATGTTTTTTCAGTAGTCTTTGCAATTTTATCGTGATGACGTACACTTTTCAACAACTTTACCAAATTTTAGAAAATCGATTCCGAAAATTGTTTCTATTGTACAATTTTTTTGAACCACTTATACCACCATCAGAGACCACTGTTCGCTGTATATTGTTGACCGTTTTCGTACAACATTTTCTTTGGAAGATGTAGTAGAACCAAGACGCATCAGAAGAGTCCATTTCGAAGGAAAAATTGCATCCATTCACGAAAGTGTTGAAGAAGATCCAAATTTATCGATTCGACGTCGTCGACAACTGCTTGATCCTTGTCTATCCACCTTATAGAAAATCGTATGTAAGGATCTCGGTTTGAAGCCTTACGAAATCCAGCTCGTTCATGATTTGAAGCGGAATGACCATCGTTTGCGTCAAAATTACCGATAAAATGAAGCTAACAAGCGTGTTAAGGTCAAAGGTATTCGCTATAGAGCCATGATTATTGACTTCAACCTAATCAACCCTGACCAAATTGAAGAATGATGAAAAGATGTTGTTCCAGCAGGAGGCGCTATTTGTCATAAGAAACCGAAGAGTAATAAACATTTAATTTAGTTCCTAGTATACGCTGGCAAGCCGACAACAATCGACGCATTGGAAACCAACATAATGCTTGAAAAAGTGGTCAAAACTTTGCTTCTCGGAACAAAAACATTGATACTCTCGATAGGAAAAGACACCCAACATCAGCCTGGCTCCTATCAGCAGCAACTCATATATGTACTCTTCTCTAAAAGATTGCAATGCATTCAACCTTCTAAAATTGGGTCATCTAAACATTTCTACGTAAAAGTTAACACACAAATGTGCATATTTACGAGTACACTGCAATAAATCTGAACCTGGCAGGACTAGTCTATGCCATTTCACATGATGATAATGAATTTTGAAAACCAGCGGGAAATCTGCCACCTGTATTCGAAACAACATTGTTTTTAAAATCGATCCCTTTAAGCTAACTCAAACACGACAGCAGACAAATTGCTCGGAAATGCAATTTTTGGGAATGCAAATGTATTCGTATGATGGTCGTTTCTGATATTCGAGACCAAACTAAACAATTTACTGTTCAAATTCTTTGTGTTAAATTCTCTCCTTTTTTATGTTTTTAAAATAGTCATTAGAAACATTCATATATAGGTACTCGTATGTATGAGTATACGAGTACATACTCGTGCATATGAGCGTAACGAAGCGTATCGAATTGATAATTCAATTTAGTGTCAGATTTGCCATAAATAAAATCCAATAGCTAGTTGGAATCGATGTAATCTTTTGTTCCGGTGGACTTCTCCTATCTATACAACTATTTTTTTTTTTATGAGAAGGGATAGTCGTTAAGAATACGTACATGTTCTGAGTATGTTTTCAAGCCTGATAAAAATGTTTTGTACCGTCAGCATTGGGTATTGATTGTATTGAGAAACACAACATTCAAATCATACAAAAAAATGAGAACAATGTATCCTTTTCAGTTTGCAAAGAAATAAAGCCTTAAATCGAGGCACATGTACATAACATTATATAATAAATTATTTTGAATAGAAACCATAGTGGCATTTTGCTTTTCTGCATGAAGAATTCGGCTTTTGTACAATAGTTTCATTTGGACGTTAACTTTCAAAAACCCCTTTGTGGAGGTGTACATGTGCAGAGGAGATCATCATTTCAGTTTATGATATTGGATGATTAATTTATCACTTGTTGGGCTATCTATGCCTTTTTGTATGAATTCGGGCCTAAATAGAGGTTTCATTGATTGATGACTTCAGAAAGTCTGCATAATCGTGGTAGGTACTCGCTGCGGTTCTTTGGATAAAGTTGTAAGAGTTGGTTTTAACATGTTATACGGGTACATGTATACACGTTACAATTGATTGCTGAAGGGTAACAATTTAACTGCCCACTTGGCATGTACATATACGTATATCTTAGTGCTTTACATATGAACAGCTTTGTGTGAAGTTTACCTGGCCAGCTGTAAGCCTATACAAATTATGAGAATAACTTTTCTTCATAGTAACTAGAAAATTCTCATCCGTTTACAAACAAAGCTCGTGATTATGGACCAGCCAGCAAGACCGAAAAATGCAAGGTCTCGTACTATATTTTTCTTAAAAGAGCTTTGTTTCCTTGTTGTTGCAGCAAATTTCAGCTCAGTCATGCAGATGCCATGATCAAAGGCGTCAGTGAATCATAGCTAGTAAAAGTGGTATGATATCTCAAAAATAAAACATTGTCTGACTGCATTCTCTTTAATGTGCCCATGTTTTAAATGCCTAATTGAAACGTCTATCCATTTAAGTACAGATATCGTTGTTCAATAGTGTGATCTTGGACGATTAGGTTCTATACAACCTTCAGCTGGCAATGTTCAGTGCTGGAATTCAAATTTAATTTTGGTGGGATGAAAAGCCCTCATTTATTCGGCTTTATACAATCTTAAACTAACTAAAACCAAACTTAAACTTCAACTTAGACCTAAGGTCGGTTGGAGTGGTGAAGGATTTGATGGGATCGGGTTTGACCTGTAACTGCATCATAAGTTGTCACTTCCTATCAGATTTGTTTATCCGGACTTACTTTGCTAAGCTCATAAGCAATAAATAAGAAGAAAAAACCAATGATGGAATCAAGTATCAACATGACAGATACTTTATGTAAAAGGATTTTAAGAATGCTGAAATAAACCCAATGTCGTCCAGAAAGGGTCTAGTGTATTAGGTCGTGGTTTATTTGTACGATTGACCATCCAACTTTGTTAACTAAACTATGACTAAGCAACAAATATCCTTGCCTAATTGCAGCCAACATATGTGACATCTACGCATATCTCGTGTCATTGTTATACACCTCTACTCACTTTGTTAAAGTTTTGCGACATGCTACAGCTGTTTTGTAGCTATTAGTTCCATTCATTTGCATTCAGCTTATACACTCTCGTAAAAGTCTTTTCTAAAGCCCCCACGCTTTTCTTCTATCACAAAGAAGTTGTCATCGGCAACAGCTAGATCCGAGCCTACTATTGGCAAAATATCTGCTTACGAAGATTCTTGTTCTTCCGGTTCTGAATTGGCAAATAACCGTCAATCAATTTAATTTGCGAAGGGATTGTAAATCATAAACCACACACACGTCTTTCAATTTCACTTCGCGATAATTAGTCAACATTTGTGTTTGTTTTTTATGGTTAGCCATCGACGAACATTATATTAAGCAGAAACGCCAAAATGTACCTATACGAGTATGATGTGTGTTAAAGAGAAAGAGGAAGTGCACATTCAGCTGAATAACGGCCAACAAACAGCCACTTAACTTCTTACCGAATTCAGTAGCGTAGCTCAAATCTAAATTTTGGCAAATTGCAACTTCACATAGGATATTATTCATACTGACTTTAAATTGTTACTGTAGTAGTACGAGTATAACTAATTCCAAACTAAGATCCAATCGATACAAGAGCTAAATCTACGAGACAATTTATTGTAGGAGGTATTCATCGGGCTTTAAATCAACGGGAAGTTGACCCAGTGTTGTAGAATAAAACTTCATTTAGTTATAAGCCTTACTTCTGGCTAAACGACTACGTAGGAATTGCCGCCAAAAACATGCACTGTATGGATCGGATTACATGGTCCATCCGATTAGTCTAATTTTTCACTACCTTTTCAAATAATTCTGGCCTTATGGCGTCAATAGTGGCTTAAATATTGACTTCCAATGCTTCAAAAGTTGCTGGTTTGTCGGCATAAACCAATGACTTAACATAGCCCCATAAAAAGTAATCGAGAGGTGTTAAGTTGCACGAAGGAGGGAGCCAGTTAACAGGACCACTTCTGGAAATAAAGTTGACACCAAATTGATTTTGCAATAAATTGATGGTTAAGCACGCTGTATGGCAAGTTGCGCCATCTTGTTTGAACCAAATGTCGTCGATGTTTAGCTGATTAATTTTTGTCGAAGGACAAAGGCCAACAAGTTGAGAACGGCGACGGATAGACATCTCGGCGTCTTCTTCAACATTTCGCGCTAGAGCAGCAATATTCTCTTCGGCACGCACATTTCTTTGTTTTGGTGACGGTTTTGAATCGAGAAGAGTAAAATTAGTGCGAATTGCTTGCTCACTAGACCGATTATGATGACCGTAAAATTGACGAAGTCCTTTATGAACTTCGCGAACAGATTTATATTTTTTAAAAGTAAATATCCACAATTTGGAAGCGTTTTTCTGGCGTTAAACGATTCATGATAAATTGCCAAACCTTATTGAATAGAAATGTCAACAGTTTGACATTGACATCTGTCAAACCATAGACAACAACTATCGAAGCTTCTCGCAGCTAAAAAATGCACTTTTTATATCCCAATCTCAAAAATAATAAACAATCGAGTTTGATTTAAAAGTCTACCGCAATGACAGCGATAAAAACGGTTTGTTATCCTTTGAGTTTTCTTCGCGATATCGTTGTCCACCTATCTACTCTATTTGTAATGACGACTGCTATTATAATCTGCTATTAGGGGTTATATGCAATAATGAATCCAATTTTAATTATATCAAAAACACAACTTTAGTTAAACTTCGTTTCAAAGAATTCTTGAGTCCAAGCTTTATTTTTTCTCATCAACAACTCTTAGAGAATTGAAGCAGCTCAACTTAAATTTTTCTATTTCGCAAGTGAGATACGAGTTTTACATACAGTAAAACCAATTCAATATATTTTTAAAACCCTTGTTTACAGATAGGAATCCATAAAAACTTACAAGAAGATACACAAAAGATATTGTACAATTAAATAAATTGGTAAGGATATGGTAATGTTCTTGATGGTAATGTGTTTGGAGTTTTTTGGCAATTTTTCTTAGACAAGTTCCAAATTTTTATCAGGTCTAAATTCATCCCTTTAAAGTGAAGATTCGGATAGAATACAATAGAAAGGGGGTTTTCTACTTTATACTTTTCGACGAACTTTATGGAAACTCGTTCTCGTTTGTACATTAGATATTTAGAACAGCAAGTAATGACAAGGTTATGTTTATGTTACATGTCCTTGTTACCAAGGACACTCGTTCGATGTAGAAGTAGACACATTGTCGCCTTATAAGCATTGTTTGTAGACGACATAATGTAACGAAAGATGTCAAGTACCTCATAAATTGGTTTGTTTGGCTAAGTTAGACAGAGTTGATATGTTAAAAACTCTGAATTCAAATATTGACAATACTATATACTTAGAACTTTAATTTGTGAATTATTCAGTCTTAGTTAAAGTGGCAAACGGTGTTGATCTTAAACAGTTTTCGGTTCTTCGTAAAGTATATATTAGTGGCGTGACGTGGATAATTTAAAATGGTAAGTACGAAAAAATATTCAGCTGTGAACGCTTTCTGAATCTACATTGTGTATTGCAAATCGCATATAAGTAAATGAATTCAAGCCAATTTTTAATATGTTCTTCAAGTCATTTAAGGTTAAATTTACAATGAACCTAAAGTATAACTACTGTATCTATAAAACGTTCCATTAATTTAAGGTTTCTATCAACTTTTTTGTTATGTGCTACAAAGGAATTACCTAAGGAGGTTTTAATGCGATTAGTGCTGAATTCGTGCAAAGATAAACAGCTTCGAATATGTTTTTCCGTTTTGACATGTTTTTTGCCGAATTAACTAAATTCTTTATGTTAGCGTAGCCCGTACGGCTCCAAACACTAAGGGAATTTGAAAAAAGAAAACAAGGAAAACAAAACATTTTGTTAAGTTTACAACTACCAGTCAACCAAGTATATTTTTGGTATATGGATGCATTGAAAACCTGATAGGTCCATATCAGTGTGGCTTCAGGCCAGGAGAGTCCACCATCGATCAGATATTCACACTACGGCAGATCTTGGGGAAGACCCATGAGCTTCAGATCGATACCCACTGACACGACAGATATAACTTTGAGGTAGTTAAGGACTTTGTCTACCTAGGCTCCGCTATAAATACAGACAACGACACCAGCGCTGAGATCAAGCGAAGAATAACTCTTGCCAACCGATGTTTCTTTGGGTTAAGAAGGCAATTGAGTAGCAAAGCCCTCTCTCGGACAACAAAAGTCACCCTTTATAAGACTTTAATAATCCCGGTCCTGCTCTATGGCGCAGAGGCATGGACATTATCAAAAATAGATGAGGGTGTTCTTGGTTGCTTCGAGAGAAAAATTCGGGCGATCTTCGGTCCCGTCTGCATTGACGGTGAGTGGAGGAGGAGATACAACGACGAACTGTATGGACTGTACAGCGACATGGACCTAGCCAGAAGAGTGAAGATCCAAAGACTGAGATGGCTGGGTCATGTAGAGCGCATGGACACCAATGCTCCGGTCCGAAAAGTCTTCGAATCCGCCCCCGAGGGACAGCGCAGTAGAGGAAGGCCAAGACTCAGGTGGCGCACGGAAGTGGAAGAGGACCTCAGCCAACTTGCTTTTTCCTCCAAAAGCAAATCTACCAAACAATAATTTACAGTTAATAATGCCATTTTCACCTAATAATTATTTAAAACTAGGCTCTCCCGCCGCCGAAATTCGACGATTCACAAAAGCAACAGTTGTCATCTACACAACAAAAGTGTCGAAGCGACTCATGCGGTTGAAGCAAACACAATACGATTGATTGTCAAACATCAGCTGGGGAGTAAATTTGCGAATTTATAGTTGTGAATAAAAGTTGTATTTTTGCTTAATGTTGTGAAGTTTTGCTTTTTAGCAACAAAGTTGCTCAACGAAAAACAGACACAGGTGGTGAATACGATTCTTATATCAAGAAAGATATCAATGTGGTTATTTCGCAACCACTTCTTCCTCAAATTTTTGTAATGTGGATTTGCCAAATTACACAATATTTCTTTTTCTCTCACTGCCTTAATTAATTTTTCTGTATTCATTGTGTACTTTCTTCGAGCTCCACAAAGACAAATGTGATAAGACATTCAAAAAAGTATGTCTACTTCATAACCACACAATCACTTTTTTGGTTTTTCTTTTTCTAATTTTGGAAAAAATGTGGCACATCCACATTGTGAAATTACCTTTTCGCCACCTTGCATTACATATCCATTTTATCATCCCTTAAAAAATAAAACTGATCACAGGATAAACAATAAAAAAAAATGAAACTTTCAAATTTTCTTGGACACTCTTATGGGTTCCCATATAAATTAACAGTATCAGCGTTCGGACTTTACTTCAATCGAAGTAAATCTACTTCGATTTTAAGAAATAAAAAAAATCTACTCCCATACTTCGCTCTGCCCAAGATCTGCTTCTATTTTTCGTTAACAGTCATTTTTTAACTAAATAACGATGAACACTGAACTGATAACTCAAAGCGTTAACACTGTCTCGCTCCTGTCACCTAACCTACGTCGCTATTGCAACGTTCGTTACTTCTTCTTATCCTTTTATTAATCCTTTCCACGTTATACGAACTTATGCGTAACGAGTTTCCCATTTTTACTGCATCGCTGCTGCTCCGCTTATGGTTAGGTTGTGAATTCTTTTCCCGACCTCGTTTTCTTACATTTGGAGTGACCGTAGTTGATTGTGCCTTTTTAACAGGATTTTCCGTAGACCTTCTTTGAACGTGGCAATACCAGCTTATTCTATTCGCCTCAAGCTGTTCAGTTACCGAATTTTTTATATGTAGACTTCCTCTTATACGCGTAGATCTAATGCAATCGCGTTTAGTAACGTCCACTAGACATCCTTAACATTTTCATTTTCGCTGCCGTCATTTTGTTTTTAAACGCTTCGTACATTGTCCAGCACTGTGAACCGTATATAAGAGCTGGTCTAACAACTGTGGTGTAGAGTTGCCCCTTTAATTTAAGTGGAAATTTTCGGTCGCAAAAGATTCCCGAATTTTCCCGTTATTTCATCCATCCCACACTCACTCTGTGGTTTAGGTCGTCGTTCGTTACTCTTACTGCAAAAAAAAACTTTAAGGTGACTTATTTTTTTTTTGTTACCAATCATATTTTTAAATGATAAAATATGTTAGAATTGAATTTTTATGAAAAATAAAAAAAAAATAAAAAAAAAATAAAACAAGCTTCCTGTATTTACCTCGCAAATTTTACTTCGCTTTTTTTCTGTACATACTTCGAAATTTTACGAGTATATCAGAAGTCCGAACCCTGAACAGTATGACAGTTCTCCGATTCGGCAGCAGACGCAGACGCAGATTCACATTGTGTTCTTCGTTTAAGGGCTGTTGAATAACACCCAACTTCGAGATACAGATTATCCATATTTTCACGTTTTTCACAACAATAATTACAATCTGAATTTGAATAACTGAATTTTTCAAACAAAAATAATCTAAGAGGTACGTACAAAATTCACCAAATAAGTCGAATAATCGGGTTATTTTTTTTGCACAAGAAAGCGTGTATTAAACAGACAGGAGTCAAACACAGTGAACTATAGAGGGAAAACAAGGAAAGAAAACGAATTTGTACTTACCAGCCAAATATTTTATAACCCGACATTTTTCGGGTTACTATGCTTTGTCTTGCGATCGCTTTGCGGTTGACTTTCTTATGAGCTGTGGAGTATGTGATGTTGGAGAATAGGCATGCAATGATGTAGAGCATGGAATGATATAAAAGCAGGGACTTGTGGGTTGGTAGAATTTGTCGCTTGCGTGTGCAGGTGTAGGAAACACGCAAATATTATGTTTATATGCACATATTAAGATTCATGTTGCTTGTTATATTGATACATTGTTGAAAAGTAGAATTTTAAAAGGTAACTCGGCAGGAATCGAGTTATATGGACGCTTCGCCACTGGTATGTATGCAAAATTACTAAAACATTCAAACTCAAGGGTTTTTCAATATTGACATAACAATTCTGTATAGCATATGTCACTGATGTTAAATCAATCCAATTCTTCCAAAATGGCACGATAGCGAACTCCATTGAACGTAACATGGTGATCTTTTTTTTTTATTGATGGTCACTTTTTGTGGAAGCAATAGGGTTTCTTGAAGCGCAGTTGGTTTGTTGGTCAAACTTTTGCAGGCCCGATCGGAGAAGTTATGTCGCTCAAATGATCAAGAGGCTTCAGTTATTCAATGTTTTGAGTTTATTTAATTCTGTAAGGGTCAAGATCGTTTGCAATTCGGTGATAAAGTGAACTGGCGAATCGAGAACTCGGGTTTCACCCAAGTCAGTGACGAGAATATGGAATATAATGACATCGCCAATTAAAAGAAACAACCCGGTTCAATAGGGCACTAGGGAGTCGCGACATGAGGGATGTTACTCGACAGCATCAACAATTTTCGTGGCTTGCTAATGGTGAGGATTCTACATCGTCGAATTCTTCTAGCACCGGATAGATTCATTAGGAAGCAGAGTTGGTCAGCTTTATAGGTTTTGGTAGGTTTAATGTAAAAGATAAGAGAGAAAAAAAGTATATAAAACTTAAAAAAAAAAAAAAATAAAATACAAAAAACTATAAAATAACTAAGAAATGGGCGTCTTTCTAAAAACCTCTCTCTCAAAAAAAATATAAAATACCTATGTATGAGATAGTTTAAGTAGGCTAATTAGTTAGGATAGGGAGATTAAGAATTATTTTTAAATAGTTTTTAGTTTTAGTATTAAGTTTTATATTATGATTTAAAATGTCACTTTACTGAGTTCTTAAATTAACAAAATATTTTCTTAGTTTTAATTTTATTAAATGTAGAACAATGTCAAAATGAAATGTACGAAACGTCGTACTCACTCTCCCACACATAAAAATTATTTTAAAATGCCACCATACTTCATGGACACACTTAATCTTAAAAGTATCACCAATTTTCATTTTCGATGTTTGGTATGAATGCAAGATGTTCCTTATTAAGATAACTTCCAATTTGATTTTAAGTGATAAAACTTGTAGCTTATTTTAAAATTAATCTTTCATTAAAAGAAAGAACAAGATCGATTACGATTTTGAATAAATGGAAATGCCATGATGAGAAGTGAAGCAAGTATTGCCAAAAAGCCCCAGAGCGAAGGGTTTTATGTTTTTTCTGGGTCCCGAAGAAAAAGTACCATTCTACCTTTTTTCTTGCAGAGAAACATCTCACGACCCTTAACAGTAAAATTCGGTCTTTCTATCTAAGTCACTTTTACGAGCCCTGTTTAAATTCTTTTATATTTTAAAATAAATTATTGCTGACATTTTTTGAAGTCTTAAACTGACGCAGACGGCTTAAGAGTGTCGAAGAATTATCTTCCAATGTAGTTGACATGTGTGAAATTTTCCTTCCTCTAGCGGTCCCAGGCTTACGATTTTTCTTTTAATTTTATGACACAGTATGAGCAATATATAACAATTTCGAAATTGAACACAAATAAAACACTTAATTTAAATTTTACATTGATTTTTCGCATTAAAAAGAATAAGGTCTGTCTTGAGCAGCTATAAAGAGATAGATGAATCTATCTTTCTTCTTTCATTGAGGAATGTTTTTATAGTCCAGAAGCAGATGAGTCTCTGCTTGCTGCGGTTAGTTTTTTGGTCCCGTTTTTTTAATTTCTTACATCTTCTTATAGAGAGGTGATGAACTTATCGGCATATAGTAGTATTTTGGATCGCAATGTATTTGTTGGTTGGCCTGATCTGTAAACAAGATTGAAGATTAAACAAGATTGTCGTTACCCGCGATACATGTCTTATTTAAGCGTTAATATTCTTAATTCTGTATTTCTAGTTGTGTATCTGTACATATTAAATTAGTTATTAAGAGAACTTGTTATTAGTTTTGGAGGTGAGAGAAACCGTACTGAAAAAGTTTGAAGATGATATTTAAACACAAGGCGCTTTTAAATGCGTTCTCAATATCTAATAGACAATCAACCTGTCTCCTTTCTGTAAAGTGCTTGTGTAGCATCGCTATGATGCTAGTCCTCTAAGTTGGAGACGAAATTTTGTTGGCCCTGGCTATGGTGTCCATGAGTTCAAGGCAACCTAGCCATCTGAGCCGAGTAATCTAAGCTGTTCTGGCAAGGTCAATGCGCTGTTGAAACATCCAGCCTATTTTTTATTGATGCAAATGGAATAAGCAATTATCAAGTTTAATTCTTCGCATGATTTCCGCGTTGTTGAGTTTATAGAGCAGTTGAGGTAGATAAAGGCCCTTACTACCTCAAGGTGGTAGCTACCTATCGTAACGTTTTATCCTAGGATTCAATGTAAAGATGAGAGCATACACTGTATTTTTTGATCCATGAACGCCAAACCCATCTGCACACACAAAAACCGATCACCTTGTTTTGACATTGAAGGTCTTGACGAAGGAGCGCGCATTTTCCTTTTTGGCAGGGATACCAAAACTAGACATTTGTAAATTACACTTATAGGTGGCTGTTTACAAGAGCGTTCACATAATACTGCAGATATACTTATATAAGATTTTATCTTATTAGTAGTAGTTAGCGCAGTCTGCCGGATCTCCCCTCCTTAGGATACGACAAAAAGTGCTGCGGTTCCATTAACCGGCCATTATTTCGTCGACTCAGATTTTAGTGATACGTCAACTTAAGCTCGCATCCAATCATCACTTGCTGCTTAAAACAGATTGATAGTACAGCCATCAGGTTGAACAGTTCTGTTGGACAATATTGAAGATTTTTGTCCTGGCTTCATCTTGGTCGGATGAACGAAATTGTTGTCTGTCATCATCCAGATTGGATAGATTGTTTTCAGTACATTTTAAAAGTTAAACTTTAATGGACAGCAATAAAATAACGTGATTCACTCGAACAACCTTGGAACAGGAGCAGAAGAAACCTGTTAATAAATCGATTTATCTTCCCCACATCTGTTGAACTAGCCCACTGGAAGAGATCTCCCTTAACCAATTTAAATCCTTTTCTCCCTTCCATTGAATCCATTGAATGCTTACCACATATTAACGCAAATACTTGGAGTCATCTATGATAAAATAATTTCATTTTACTTTAATGGCACTCTTTAGAATCCTCGAATGAAATATTATTAACTTCGATGTTCAGATAAACATCCAAATTAATATAAATGTCACGAAGAAGACTTATGAATAATCAAGTGGGAACCTTACGAGAAGAGAAATCGTTGTTTTACTCTTCCCACACATCCCAACTGTGTTGTCAGTATCTGTACGTTTAATTTTGAATTGTAAAAATTGCGTCGTTCATCCATTTGATGAATGAAATTCTGAACTTTCGCTTTCAAAATCTCAACCCACCTAAAGTAGTATCAAAGTGAAAGCAAACTTTCCCTCATTCCCAAGGTCATATCACCTCACCCCTTCATAAGAGTAGAATTCGTATGAAGTTGTAAGTATATTATATGTTCACATATATGTGTGCGTGTGTACCTAGAGGGGAAATAAAATCGATTTTTTACGAGGGAAGCTCTTTAAATGCATCAGACCCGTCATAAGGCACCCTCAGCAATCTGATATCAAGTAAAAGCAAGAAAGTTTCCTCTTTTCAAGGATTATGTGCAAGTGGTTGTCAGTTGTCTAGAATGGTTAAGTGGTGTTGGACAGCAAAGAAACAGGATGAGCTTCAACATAAAACTCGTTATCCTTGCCACAACAAACAAGTGACACAGTTTGCATTACATGGTACTGCACACCATTATCCTAAGCTTTTGTGTACTCGTTATTTGATCACAGTTCCAATCTGTTGCTCCTTCTAACTTCTGCAAAGTTGGCAATTTTCAAATACTCATAATCTGAGTACCTTATGCTCGTAAATATGCACCAAAATACAGCCCTTTGCACGAATGAAGTAGTTGCGGTTGTGGATTATCCGATTATGTAAATTCGAATTAAAATTTCATGTTCTGGAAAATTTACAATTTTAACGGAGTCCTTTTTTTTGAGTTGCTGGTTTCTTGATGATTGATTTTGCTGTCGTTCTTCACAGTTGGCCGTTTGTACGGGTAGGCAATATATCATTTTTCCACATGCATAAACGTTCGAATTAATGATCAAATGTCTGCACAAGATTGAATATGTGAATTTTTTTATTAGCACACAACAGCAGAAAAAAGTATTGAGGGATATGAAGATAAAAGACCAGCGACTTCCAAATTCCAAAAATAGATGAATTCTGGACAAAGAAAATGAATCTAGACCCTTAGTTGAGAAAGTATTGTCTTTCTCCTATTTTTGTAAATTTTGACTTTAATGAAATTGATGTGCTTCATATCTGCCTTTCCCAAAGGTGTTTTGTAGATTTTTCCAAAACTTCAAAATTCCTCTCAATTCGGCTGAATTTTGTCACAAATTTTGGTTTCCGCGTACACTACGGAGATGCAGTTAAAGCTCCCCTCCCCGGGATGTCATTTGTAATTTAATTTGAAAACTCTGACGTTTGATGAGGGTTAATTGTGAGTTGTTTTCGACGCCATAGACGTTTTTAGGGCGACAGAGGGACGTTGGAGGGTAACAAATACGCAGAAAGGTCGATTTCAGTTCGGACGCATGAAATGATCCAAAAAGTACGTGATTTTGTTGCAGAGGACGACAATGCTTTACTGGGAATGATGGAATGAACATCAACAAAAAACTATTTGAACCATTTTTGACGATTATTTTGGCAAAACAAAGGTCTGTGCAGAAGTTGTTCCACACACACTGAATGTTCCATACAATTCCACGCAATGTTCGTAAATTTTTGGCTCGAAATTAAGTGTGTGCACACCTGATTTGGCACCGTGCGACTTCCCGAAACTGAAATTAAAGTTGAAAGAATGATTTTTTGACGACATTTCGACCATTCAAGCGGCTTCGACACGGGCACAGGAGGCAACTCCACAAAATGAGCTACCGCACGCTTATTCAAAGTGATTGAAGTCAATATAAAATCGTTGTAACATATGTATTGAACAGGGAGGAGAATATTTTGAATAAAACACAAAAAACTAAACATAAATCGTGTATTAATTATTTTTTCTAACCCAATCCGGGATATAATTTGCCACACTATATATTATCATACCATGGCACTGAAAATCCGTGAATAATGCACGATTACATCCATTAAAATTCACAGCATGATCTGCTGTCTACGCTAAAGAAGTCAATGGACCATTTTTTGTTTTAGAACGGTGCTACAGAACCATGATCAATGAATTTTTTATTCCTCGTTTGGATGAATTGGGACTCGAGGACATGCGGTTATAGAAGGACGAAGCAATGGCGCATACTGCACGATTCACAACTGACATTTTAAGGCAAGCGTTTCCCTGTCATCTGATATCGCGTTTTGGCAATTTTGCACTGGAACGCAAGATAAAATTATTTGACTGCCCTAGACTTCCCTAGCTTGTTGACTGAGGCCCAGGTCCACCCCGGACTGTAGCGCCACTTAAAGTAAGTAAGTAAGTAAGACTTCTTTCTAAGTCGTCACGGATTTATGAGAATAAAAAGCAAACCCTGGCAGCCCTCAAGCAGAACATCCGTCGAGGAGTGGAGAACGTATTGCCCGAAGTTTTGATGAAATGAAATGCCATAAAAAGAGCGAAAATGGTAACCAACAATGGAGGCGGCCACTTAAGCGATATCATTTTCAAAACATGACGGAAAGAATTCGTGACATAAATAAACATTCAAAAAACGCATTATCTTCTTTTTTTTATTCTATTCCAAAGATACAGTCTTAGAAAATAGGATCATACATTATGGTCCACTTTGTATGTTCCTTTTAATGAAATTTCTCATTCTGTAAGTACGCCATTACGACGCCTCTTAAGGGTTAGCACAAAAGTCCTAGACCTCAAATAGACATCGGAATATATTCGTTTAGTCTGGCGACACCCTTAAGAGGTACCCTAAAAAACTCTCCTATGAACCTTGTCTAGAAAGTTCACCGGTAAGCTAATGCCCCGTGAAGCCACTGTAACCAAACCAAATAAGACTCAACGAATTCCGTCTGTCCAAAACCATTTCTCTCGTGCACAGAGCCGAACTCGTATCAACAGGAGATCTGATGCCATTGCATCGACTCTAAAGTCCTATATTGGCAGGTAAAAAATAAAGAGTGTTGGTTGAGGACTCCAGAATCCTTCCTCCAGCCGCTACAGTTCATCATTAATGTCCAGTCTGAACGACTTTTGGGCTTACGACAAAGCATGCATAGAAAGAACTTATGTTACCTTAGTCCAGACAGATTTAGGTATTGATGGCACAAAAAAATATAAAAAGGCCAACGACATTCAGAGGACTCTAACAGATCAGGTCCTCTGCCTTAAGGGTTAATACAAACGCGATGGAACAAAGTACCTATGTATGTAGGAAAACCAAAAAAAAAGAAGCTACAGCTCTTATGTTACTGTGATTGTTATCATACCCAGTGTATTTTTGAAAGCAAATTGAAAATAGATACAATGGTGATTGGGTGTGTAATACTATCTTGTGTATAAAAACACATCATCTCAATTCCCAAAAATTTTGAAATGTACACCCCAGGACTAACTTACGAAAATGGGATATGTGAGCATGTCTTCTTATTCCGAAGGCATACCTAACCATATCATTGGTTTAACTTGTAACCAAGATTTGTCACTGTATCGGAAAAAATAAGCCTAATAAAATAAAGGAAAATAGGCGGTATCTGCGGTATCTAGCCACAAGATCTTCAATTAGGCCAATGGGACGGGATAAATAAATCTGAGCGTCATCAGCATAAAGATGAACAGATGGGTTTTGATAAACTTGTGGAAGATCATTTATAAAGAGACAAAACAAAATCGGGCCAAGGATTGAACCCTGAGGCACGCCAGTTAGTATTTTGATTGGTTTTGAGCATTGCTTATCAACGACAACCCTTTGAGAGCGATTCATAAGATAATTCCTTATTAAATTCACCGAGGATTCGTGAAATCCAAAATATAACTTCAATTTCAAGCACAAAATTTTATGGTTAGCACTGTCAAAGGTTTTTGAAAAATCAAGTAGGCACAACAGCGTAAGATATTCCTTATCAAAATATAATCTAATATTGTCGAGCACTTTGATCATAGCTGTAGAGCAGCTAGGGTTAGCGCGAAAACCTTGGCTGAGATTCTGAAAGCATAGACCAGCATATCTTGAAATACAAGATTTTCGAAACTACTTAAACAACAGTGTCTTAAGAATTTCTGCGGTATAAATTAGTATCTGAAACCAACCGTCGATTACCTGTTCGATTCATTTTGTGTAAGTGTAAGTGTAAGATCGGGACTCTTAAATCCACAATCGAAAAAATATACGGTTTACACAGATGTTGAAGAAGAACCAATTATGCTCGTATCATTCAAATAGGTTATGATGTCATTTGCTAAAGCAAGCTATACAGAGCCATGCCTAGTTATGGGAGTGCTGTGCTTTTGAAAAATGCCGATAAAGAATTTCTATTATCTTTTTCAATGTCGGAGGAGACATCACTAAATCGATGTCAAAAAAGGTCTAAGAAAGGTTCCAGAATGAGCTCGTTTTTTAACAACGTGATAAGAGAGTTGTGTGCAACCTATAAGTCAACAACTCAATATTTTCAAAATTTTAACAGCTTCAATCATGCCATCATGAGTATGAATCTTTAATATCCAAAATTGATCTGTTATTCAATGAAATGAAAGTAAAGCATAACATTTGTTGAAATCAAGACAAGATAACCAGCATTGGCGATCATAACGATTTAACCAAACTATCTGTTCGATGCGGTAAATGAATTTATCTACATTTCCAAGCTCTATACCGGATCGCAGTGATAATATTAGGGAAAAGGTCAACCACTATGCAAAACTTAAAAGACAATTGAGCAGCATGCCCTATCTCGAGCAACGAAAACGATGCTGTACAAAGACCCTCATCATCCATGCTCTATAGTACAGCCGAAATGCATAGACACTGTTGCAGTGCTGATAAAAACTCTTTTAGATTCTTTGCATATAGAGGACAGGGTGCAACAACATTGAACTAATGACATGACTTAGCCTTGAGCAACTATAAGCAAGTGCTTCAGTCCGAAGCATTGTATCTTCTATTTCGTTCCAGTTGAACAATGCAGGCGACACACGCAGGTGGACCATGTCAAATGTTTTCGATTAACACGTAATATTGGGTAACATGGCAACGTTTTGTAGGTCAGTACATAACGAAACGATGTCCACGCAGGACCGATTGTAACAAGACCGAAACAAATTTGGATCAATTTGGTAATACCAAAATAGTTGCGCTTGGTATATCTTAGTCTTAGTCTTTAACAGAATTTGCCATTAGGCTTCTTTATCGAAAAAGGCATACTTTGGGAACTATGAATCCCATCTTTAAGTTCAACTTGTTTTTTGTCGTTTAAAGTATGATATCTACAAAAAATCCTGATGTGCCACGGGCCTCCGTTCTGTTACAAAAGCTTTTCTAATTTTCTTAAATGATCTTGTATCTGTTACTTATGTATTTTGGTGATAACAGTACTCTTGGTGTTTCGATTTTGTTCTAAACTCAAGTCCCTGATCTTCGGCTGTGAAATGGCAACGGCAATGTATATAAAGTTCATCAATTTGCTCCCTACATTGGATAAACACGAAACATTCCGTGTCCGCATAAGTACTATAAGGCTCTTGGTTTCCTTACTTTTCGAAAATGTAGTAAAATGCTAATGCCTGCACAGATGGTCCTCAAACTTCCTTGCATATTGCATTCAAAACCTGGCTTAGACTTGGTGGAGACGCTGATATTCCACAACCGACATTGTCTCCTGCCTCACATTGTACTTTCTCAAATTTCAATATCCACCACTTTCAATGCAATCCCCTCCTCTAAGCCGCTTTTAAAGCCTTTTGTTTCACTAATGCGGTCGAAAATCTCTAATCACCTGTGCTACACGTGTTATATATTCCAATCTGATAGCTTTCGTAAGAACTTCTGAACGAGTTTTGTGCAGACGAAATTCACTGGGTTTTGTCTTTCTTCTATTACATTTATTGTAGGTCCCGCACTTGCACTAAGATTGTTTCTTTTATCAGTTGGGCACAAGCGTAGGCGACATACTTTCCCAGCTTATAGGTAAACCTAACAAGTGCTTCTCGATATTTATGAAAATTCAACGTAATTTCTGATGAAATTTTCTTAAAAGAAGCATACAGGGATAGAGAAGCACATGTTCTTTACCTGAGTTCTTATAATAAAGATATTTAAATTCAGTTCGAAATTGCTGGAATGAGGTGCAAAGTAAGAATCATCCATTACCATACGAATTGCAGAGAAGCATTGACATTGTCAGATACATCAAAGGAACAATTCATTTAACAAATTCAAATCATATCAATTGTATTACATAAGTTCATCCCTTTTCAAACGCAAAATAGATTGTACTTGCTGATATCTAGATTTCGACAAGAAGAATCCATCAAAGGCATACCTATATTTTGCATTTTCCGTTAACAATTTTCAATCCATTTTGAATTAAAGTAATTTAAATTGACAAAGACTCATGTAATTCAATTCGAATATGGAACTGAAATATCCTCGAATGTGGAGAGAAATGGTTTTAACCAATAAATTTCGAGTTAAATGCCCCTTGCTCTTATGACCAGTTATTACTTCCAATTATCTTTAGTGGAAACATATCATTTAAATCTATAGAACGTGCTTTGAGGATATTACAATTTTGTGTCTAGGAAATGGATCCAACTGAATCGAATATTCAAGGACCTAATGACATTTGGTATTTCCAGGTATCCAGATGTAGAAATGAACTGTATCGAACCGATAATGTCTCCTCGGTTAATCGCATAACTAAACAAGGATATTGATATTCAATTTGAAACCATTGGGTGTAACATATACTTAGGTCGACATTGAACTTGATATTTAGGAGTATATCTTCATTGGAACATGATACGCTGAAGTTCAAATTTAAATATTAATCTCGAACGAACGGTTACTATGAGCCGGAGGAAGTAATGGTGTTTGACTATAAATTGGGAACGGTTGAATAACTCAAAAGACCAAATGATTGGAATGTGAATAAATGAAATGTTCTAGTGAAAAATGCTGACTTTAATGGTACCTACAATATTTTTGAAATGTTTCCCTAGCTACAGACAGCATTTGAAAGGTAATCGTGACAGATGTCGTTGAAAGGAAAAAATAAAATAGGGAATATTACGAGTATATTAGATGAGGGGCACTTGACGTTATTTGAAGTCAAATTTGTGTCGCAAACACTTATAAAAGGATCCCACTTACTCGTAACATACGCAATCTATTTCAGGAGGACTACTTTTATATTTTATACGAGTAAACATGAGAGTTTGATTTTGAAGTTAACCTTTGCTCCAATCTGTTGGATCCATCTCTCTCCAATTTAGCGCCTCCCTGCTGGAACCATATGTTGTTCATCCAGCCAAAAATGAGTTTTGCAACTGACTTCATGCTGTTTTGAACTGTCAGCATTGAAGCTTGATTAGTTTTATTGTGATGTATTTGAATAATGGTTCACGATAATAGATTTTTTAAGGATTTAAGCTAATCCATAAGATCTTTGCCAATCTACGACGTATCTTAAGTTCTTATTTTTCTTTGATTTCGTTCCACATTAGGTGGTGCTTCAGTTCGGGGAAAACCTGGACCTCGGTTTACAATCCTCTCTAGTTACCCCGATCTCTACCTAACTTTTTCCAATTACACACTCCAAATCGGTGCTTTACTGAAATGCCCCGCCAATTTAGATTCAAAGACTTCGCCTATCAACGCAAAAGGGAGCGAATTTTTCTCTTCCAATGACCATTAATACTCGTATCTTCATCCGTTTCGATAGAATTCATGCTTCGGCGCTATGAAGTAGTCCTACGCAAGAAGCTGCATAAACTTTCGAAAGATTGTGCCACCGATGTCCGCTTATAAGTTTCTTACAATTCTTTCAAGTGTGATGCTAAGGAAGAGACATGTTAGCGCAACTTTTACTGTCATCAAAAGATTCGGTTAAGTTTGATGGAGCAGCAGGAGCGTTCTCAATCGTCATTCTAAACAGACGGACGAGCTTGGCAGGAATGTCAAAACCAAAAATGGATCAATTAAGCTCATCTACGCACAAATGTGCGGTGGGCGGTGGGATTTGTCAGGTGGCATTTACCGTCTTAGTTAAATGGTCTATTCTGCAAGAAAGTGTAAATTAAGTTTTCCATATTCTCAGCACCGACTGTGTAGTAACAAGGTCTCCTTCTTCATCTCCAGAGGCTTTTGTATGGGTCTTTTACCCCTGGGATGTTCTTTCAACTAAAGTACAAAATCTTTATATATTCGATCGCACACTTCTTGTGCTCTTTTTTCTTTTCCTGATCTCTTTCGCTCTTACAGCTCACGAGAAGCTCCTGTCATTGCCTAGTAAGATGTTATCGTCACACTTAGGGCATTGCTGTCCATTGGAAGCTCGGCGAAACATTCTTTGGTGGCATCGTACTGCCTTCTATGGGGGCATGAGCACATATTGAGTTATGTTTGTGGATTTAGCTTTAATACGAATTGTCTTAGATACTGGCTTTAATTCAAGACTTTTTGCCTAATTCTATCGCGAATGACAAATCTGCATCCGAAAAAACTCTGTTTCACAGTTGTCCATACTCCCTATGCTCAGCCCATCCGATGGCATTTATAAGATAGCGGTGATATCTGAGACTATTGACTGGTTCGTCAAATTTCAAATCTAAGGCTATTAGCTGGTTGATCACATTTTTTGTTGTATCCCAGATCATTGCGGCCATAAGTGGGCCTTTTGGGATGTCCTCCACTTAAAGCTCATACATCATGCCACAGTATGTCCGTAGAATTTATCTAGGTAACGCTGACGTGTTTTGAATAAACTTTTGGAGTCACATAGTATAGGTATGTACTCGTATCTAACTTTACTATTTCCACGTCCTTGTTGCAAAATCTGCATGTATAATATTATCTTGTGCTCTGCCCAGAGTCATCAGGTGTTTTTTCACACGGCAAAGCCCTGTAAGAAAACCTGTGATTAGTCGAATCTGACTTCTACTAAGTTGTAGTAATTGTTTCGTTTTTTTAGGGCAACTGCTTGGCATAAAGTTTTTGGCTTGTCTGTTTCCTTCGTTTTACCTCCAGAAATGTAGCTTCCTTTCTCTAGCCATTTTGTAAAACTTCCTTTTACTGCATTTAGCATTTGCCGTGCCCATTTGCGCATCCATTGTGACCTATTCCGGATATAATGTTAGACGAAATAGTTTTTCCGAAAAGCACTATCTTTAAATAGGTACTTTGGATCAATCGTTAACATGGAATCGAAATGTGACGACGACGTAAACCACAGAGTGAGTGTGGGATGGATGAAATGGCAGGAAAATTCGGGAATCTTTTGCGATCAAAAATTTCCACTTAAATTAAAGGGGAAACTCTACACCACAGTTGTTAGACCAGCTCTTATATACGGTTCACAGTGCTGGACAATGTACGAAGCGTTTAAAAACAAAATGACGGCAGCGAAAATGAAAATGTTAAGGATGTCTAGTGGACGTTACTAAACGCGATTGCATTAGATCTACGCGTATAAGAGGAAGTCTACATATAAAGAATTCGGTAACTGAACAGCTTGAGGCGAATAGAATAAGCTGGTATTGCCACGTTCAAAGAAGGTCTGCGGAAAATCCTGTTAAAAAGGCACAATCAACTACGGTCACTACAAATGTAAGAAAACGAGGTCGGGAAAAGAATTCCCAACCCAACCATAAGCGGAGCAGCAGCGGTGCAGTAAAAATTGGAAACTCGTTACGCATAAGTTCGTATAACGAGAAAAGGGTTAATAGAAGGATAAGAAGAATGATAGCTCACAGAATTGCATTGGCATCACAAATTGAGATACGGATCCATTTCTGGCTAGTTCTACTTCTTCATTGCCTTCATATCTACTGTGTCCTGGCCCCTGACTCAGATGGACTTTATTTGTGGTGGCCAGTAGTAGGAGTTGATGGCAGTCCCAGACCAGTTTTTGATTTTATTTATATTTATTTGCTGTCGAAGAGAATGTAAATGTTTTTGTTTGTTATATTACTATTTAGATTCTCTTGAATGCACAGCTCTATTGCCTGGATTTCTGCCTGAAATACGAAGCTGCTCATAAACATACTGGCATGTAGCATTGTTTTTATGGAAGGACCGAATACCCCGGCTTCAACTCCTTTATTTGAACCATACGTGTGAGTCCTTTGCAAATGTTGTTTTTTTGTTGCTCCCTGTTAAGACGTTCTGGAAATGTAACCTTAAAGTTGTGCCGAACATTATATCGTGGTAAAACGGCTTAGGCCAGTTTTATGCTATTAGTTGCACCGCAGGATTTACCCCTATTGTTACTCGCGATCACCACTGAGAGGTAGAGCAAGTATTAGGCTATTAACTTATTTGATTGATATGGTGCTGGCCCAATCTAAGTTATACGGCAGTCAGCAATGTCCCAATCAGTCGTCGCGCAGATACTTTTTGACATATACTAGTATTATCGTTAATTATTGCCAGAATCTTGAGTTATTTTTTCATTTTGCCGTTAGTCATAATACGAGGGTTGTCTGAAAAGTTTCGTCAATAGTGGATGCTAGTTGTGCATATTTTGAGAGTTACTTACCGAAGTTTCAGCCATTTTGGACGCTCAGTTTTTAGTTGACAGTCGTTTGATTGAGTCGATGTGAGTGTTTTTTTTTTTGAAAATGGTAAAAATTGAGTATTTAGCTTTTACTAAATTCTTGTTTTTGAAAGGAAATAGGCCTATGCAAATCAAAAATGAGTTGAACTCTATGTATGGTGACTCTGCACCATCATTTACCACAGTGAAATTTTGGGCAACTGAATTTAAACGTGACCGTAAGAGCTTGGGAGATGATGAACGTTTGGGACGCCCAAAAACTGCAACCACTGACGATAACATTGCTAAAGTTCACCAAATGGTGTTAGACGACCGCCGAATAAAAGTGAGAAGAACGCGTTTGTTACATATTAAATCAAGATTTAGGCATGAGAAACCTGTTCGCGAGTTGGGTGCCGCTGTTGCTTACATTAGACCAAAAACGTGCTCGAATGAACATTTCCAAAGCTCTGTTGGCGATTTATAACTGTAGATAAAACTTGGATACACCATTATACGCTCGAACAAAAATTCAGTCAAAACAGTGGACTGCAAAGGGCGAGCCGGCTGGGAAAGTGATGGCGACTGTTTTTTGGGATAGTAAAGGAGACGGAAGCGGCGAAAATGGGTTTAGCGGTCAATGAGGGCAAGACCAAGTATATGCTGTCAAGCAAAAAGGACAACCAACACCGACGTCTCGGACAGAACGTCACCCTCGACAGATATAACTTTGAGGTAGTTAAGGACTTTGTCTACCTAGGCTCCGCTATAAATACTCGTACAGACAACGACAGCAGATCAAGCGAAGAATAACTCTTGCCAACCGCTGTTTCTTTGTGTTAAGAAGGCAATTGAGTAGCAAAGCCCTCTCTCGGACAACAAAAGTCACCCTTTATAAGACTTTAATAATCCCGGTCCTGCTCTATAGCGCAGAGGCATGGACATTATCAAAAATGGATGAGGGTGTTCTTGGTTGCTTCGAGAGAAAAATTCCAAAGACTGAGATGGCTGGGTCATGTAGAGCGCATGGACACCAATGCTCCGGTCCGAAAAGTCTTCGAATCCGCCCCCGAGGGACAGCGCAGTAGAGGAAGGCCAAGACTCAGGTGGCGCACGCAAGTGGAAGAGGACCTCAGCCAACTTAGCGTGCGAAACTGGAGACAGCTAGCCAGGGATCGAGCTAGCTGGAGAAGCTTGTTGACTGAGGCCCAGGTCCACCCCGGACTGTAGCGCCACCTAAAGAAAAAAAGGAGTCTTAATCGATTATCTCGAAAAACTATTACAGGAGCATACTACGCATCATCACTTGCCAAGCTGAAGGCAGAAATTGAATTTGAAAAACCGCCACATTTGCAGAAAAAGAAAATCCTCTTTCACCAAGACAACGCGCCGTCTCACACTTCAGCGGTTTCCATGGCGAAAATCCATGAAGTACGGTTCGAACTGCTTGACCATACGCCTTATTCACCAGATCTAGCCCCAAGCGACTTCTTTTTGTTCCCTCATCTACCTCCATCACCTTTGCAAACAATTATTTTGCAGAGAAAAACGCCAAGTACTATTGGGGCGGGTTAGATAGAAGGGAGAAGTGTTTAGAGTTACAAGAAGACTATGTAGAAAAATAAAAAAAAAATTTGAGAAAAAATGTCTTGTATCATTGTTCGCTCGGAAACTTTTCAGACTTCTACAAAGTTGCGGAAATTATTTGTTCTTAACTATTTCTGAAGTCATCCCGAAACCATATTTCATAGAGTAGACTGTGCTTTACTGTCAGATATAACAATTATTGTGGTCCGTCTTCAGGACCTACTTCCAGTAGGAAATCGCTCCAGGTGATTTTCACATCCGCACCCTATACAAAAAGTTTTATGTAGGTAAAGAAAGTAAAAGAACTTGCAAGGTTTAAAAGTGATACAGCGCACAAAGTGGAGCACACACTTGCTACCTTTATTGTGATTCTGTTTGGAATAGTAGAAACAGAGTGAGTATCCTTCAATTCCACAGCAGGAATTGCAATTTATTACAAAACATCTTTAATCTGAATTTTAATGTCCCTTTTTGTAATTTTTTAATCAACGGAACTTATTTCGGCGAAATAGTCATTTTATGGCACTGAGATAGAATTTTTACAATCAGAAAAGAATAAAAGAGTGTTTGGCTAAATTAAAACTCGGTCCTTCTTTCTTTATTTCCAATTTATTGATGGAGAAGTATTTTGTTTCCCTTAGGCAAGGTCATGGATTAAGTCCTTGTACACAATTTGGCTAAAACACATTTTCGTACTCTAGCCTTTTCCAATATTTTTCTATTCTATAATATCATTGAACAAAGATAAGTTTATATGAGGTCATCTGTTTTTATATGTACCACATTTTATCACTTGGGAGATACACACACGCAAACATGTATCTAGTATATGTTCGTATGAAATTTGATATCCTCTGGAAATTGTTGATATTTGTCTATTCCGACATAGGCCATATATAACAAAATGCTCATGGCAGTGGTCAATTTTAAAAAAGCTGACGTAAGTCTACCAGAAACTCTTAGTTGATAAACGAAACACTTTATTGTAATATTACTTTGACAAAATAAATAGACGGAAATGCTTTGTCCGTCGTATATACAGATGGACTGTCTACAACTAAAAAGGAAAGTAATATATCGAATGCTAGTAAGGAATAACACGTGTGACATTGACAATTTGTCAGAATGGTTCTATCTTTTTGGAAACGCCTGTGACGGATAGGATCCAGTCAAACAATTTAATTCAATGTTTCCACAATTAAAGGTATTCCTTTGGGAATACGTTTGGATATTTTGTCTGTTTTATATCCCCTAAGGATTTGTGACATGTGGTGGCTTAAGTTGGTCTAGATATATATTTTTTTCCTTTTGTGATTTTGATTGGGACCATCATCAGACATGGCTGTGTCTAAAAATAGAAAAAAATAAAATCATTTTTCGACAGCTTTAGCGACCTTCCTTGATATATTGAATCCATCATCTTCCAGATGACAGACACAACATCCCTAGGAAATCATTGAGGAATCTCTATTCAAGTTACTGTGTGAATAATTGGCATAATTTTGTTGTATTTTTGGAAATTTATTGATTAGTTTCGTCAATGAGTTTTAATGGTTGTCCTTATTGGTTTGCGTTTCTCATTTTGATTGTTTATTTATTTGGAAGCTGATTGAAGAGGATAATTGTTAAGGCGCCATAATAAAAAACACTTTTAGTTAGAGTTATAAAAACAGAAGTGCTTATACTGTTTATAAATTGATACTATTCATCTGACTAATATCCCAAGTTATGTAGGATGTCGTCTATGTGGCCTTTACATTTTAACGGATTTTTGCTTAAGTTCTGGTATAATTTTTCCCAGAAAAAAAAAACAAAAAAAAACAGAAAAGTACAAGGGCTACAACTGAGACATATCCACGCATTTAATACCTGAGGTGTAAGCAAAAAGGACGAATTTGCATCCGCACAGTGCAAGTACTCGTAATATATCATTGTAATGCAGGTTTGGGGTTTTGCCGACAGAGTAACTGTCCAAAGAAAAAAAGAAAAAAACATACGAAGCAGAAACAAGCCTCGGATACGGACGAATCTACTGTTGGCAATCTTCTAAGGACAGGGAACATCGGATATGCACGTGGAAAGTTAGATTCCCTTAATAGGTCACGTAATAATTAGCTGAGGCTATAGATCGCTGCAAAGCAGACATTTTTGCCATCCAACAAATGTGTTGTGAAGGGCCGTACGAAAAGAGGATGAGAAAGTGCGACATCATTGACGCCAGACTTCAGGCAGTCTGAAGTTTCTCGGCATATGAACGAGCATCTCATAGCAATGCGCACACGCCTCCACAGAGGAAAAAGATGACGACACCAAAGGTTGCCTCGACGACCTCTGGAACAAGCCTACGAGCAATGCCCTACCTATGACATTAAAATTGTCCTCGGGGATTTTAAAGCAAAGCTAGGAAGAGTACTTTGGTAGTACTGTCGAATTCAGGTTAGTCGACTTTGTGGTAAGGCGAAACATTGTCGATATTCACAAGGGGACTTGGAGAGGGTGACCAGTTGGCTGCAAAGAAACGAATTGGACCTTGCGGTACAGAAGACCGAAGCAGTCCTCTTGACCACAAGGAAAAAGAGAGAGGTAATTTCAGAGCGGCGGTTTTCCGGTCACATCGAAGCCTAACCTGCGATATCTGGGAGTCCTCCTAGACGCAAGGATCTGCTTAAGGGAGCATCTGAAGCAAGTAAAAGGTAAAGCCGACAGGATCGCGATACCACCTCGGTGATTTTGTACGCCACTCCCATCTGGGCATCGGCAATGGCTAAGCGCTCTTAAGCGGCCGGACCGTCTCTGATGACGCTGCATACATTCTGGCCGGCATGCCGCCGATCGACCTGATCGCGGAAGAGCTGCAGAAGATCCTACGGGACAACCTGCCAAAAGAGGACGCCCGGCGAAATACAATTCGTGCATAGCAAAGTAAATGGAGTTGTTCCCAAAAGGGTAGATGGACGTATGCCCTAATCCCCAACGTCGATGAATGGCTGCAATAGGGGAACCAGTTTCAGCGATAAACCTGGTCCCCAGCATGTTAAGCAGCCCCCGGAAATGGCAGGCTATTGAAGACTCAATCGTGACGTTGATGATGGAATTGAGAGCTATAGAACGCCGCCGGGAAAGTGAGCGATTCCAGCGAGGTGTAACTTCTCCAGAAACTTGACAGAGACGACTAAACGAACGCTTTGAGCCTTCGCTGAGGACATCCTTCGGACGAAGTACCTAACGGTGGTTCCAGGAGGAGCTTCCCGTCTGGACGATGAGGATATGTTTTTAGTGCGGTTAAAGTCCCACACTGACCTTTGGGCTTTCGATGTTTTTGAGTCCTCGTTAAAAAGAAAAGAAAAAAAAGGAACTTGGAGGAATCCTTATGGATGTCCGAACGTTCCGAGGAGCCAACATCAACTTGGACCATTACCTTGTTGTAGCCAGGGTACGGTTACGGATATTCCGAACATTGCAAAGTCAAGCTAACACTGTGAGGAATTTCGACGTCGGACGACTGCAATCGCAAGAGATCGCCATATCTTTTCCGATCGAGTTTCTTTAAATCTCTTAAAAGGTTCACTTCCGCCAGCATCAATCATCAAAGACCACTGTCAAAAAGCCATCAAAGAGCCGCCTCACACAGAGCAATGTCTAGTTTCGGTGTCCCTGTTAAGCTCATCCGTCTGTACAGGACGACGATGTAGTATGCACGCTGCGCCATCAAGGTCGGTAAAAATCTCACCGAGACCTTTGATCTCAAAAACCGATTTAGACATGCCGATGGGCTGTCATGCGATTTCTTCAACATCATACTTGAAAGAATAGTGCAAAGCTCACGAGCAAACACAAGAGGCACAATCTTTTAAAAGTCTGTCCAATTACTTGCATACACCAACGATATTGATATACACATAATAAAGCACAAAACGCTACGTCTGAGTGGAGAAGGAATTACAAAAACAAACTGTGTGGACTGTACAGCGAAGAAGAGAGATAGACGTAAAGTAACCGAGGCTAGAGGCTTAGTACGACAATTCGCATTAGCAATTAAGGTTTAAACAGGTAAAGTTTTGTGCATCTTCATGAGTAGCTACTGGTGCAGCCCAAGATTTAACTATCATAATCGTATGTGAACTGAGTGCGGCACCAACCAAGTCAATGAGAAAGCAATGCCCCACTATCTAATTATTAGAGAACAACAAAACATTGACAAAACAAATGAGTTTTAAATGCCTTGAAAGTCACTGTTCCTTTTTTGGTCAAAGGAACAGGCAGAAATCGGAGAGTGCTTGATGTGAATGACTGAATGTTGTGTCCCCGGGATCGACAAAATAAAGGATTCTGTATCTTTCGCACAATCTCCCACGATTCGGGCGCTCTTTAAGTGCTTTCGTAGTAGCCGCATAGCAACAAAAGAGTTATTTGCTAATGTTTTGTTACCTACTCGAACGAAGTGGCGTCAATATGTGTACACTTGCATACTAAAGATTTACGCAAATTGATACATATATGTTACCCAATGAATGTTTGAGTTCAATTGTTCCTTGCAGCCATTATCTTACGTTTATTAGCTTTCGGAGTAATTCCGACATTTGTATCCCATAGTTTATCCTGAATAGCGATTCGTTCTCTCCTTGTTTGTCAGCTTAAGCCAAATAATATCTTGACAATATTTGATACAATTATTTACTCGTCATTAACTCTGTTCGTTTTATTATATAGTAAGTAAATAGTTTTTTTTTTTTTCGTGAAATACTAAAACATACCATAGGCATACTCGTATGTAGGTATCTATACGAATGAGCAGTCGTTTTACAGGACACAATAAATATTGACCGTCTGGTTGGGGATGAAATTAATTGCCTGAGGATATCTAGTTTTATTTGCTTAATGTGTTTCTATATAATATGAGCGCGTTTGGCTATATAGTTGATTGATAGTACACACAAATAATTTCTCAGCTTGTCAACGTAATAAAATAATGATAGGCCCTTCGTTGAGTAAAAGAAATGTTTATCTGACCGGCAAAAGCACGGGTAAGATATATGCAAACGTTGCGCCAGAGAAAATTTATAGAATTTCTTTGTCAATTGCAGCGTCAGCGGGTGGACCAACGATAACTATGTAAGCGTAGTTGTACGACGATGCCGCTTTCGGAGAAAAAATTAAGCTTGCTGAGTTTCCAATGGGGCAAAATGCCAGCACATCAAGAACAACTTTTTCACATATTTTTTACAAAACTCCTTATGTCCAAACAATGTTGCGATCCACAATTTACTTGAAACATAACCTTCTTGTTTCTAAGTAAGACCTCTATCGATTATGAAATAATTCGCCTCTTGATTGCAGCCTTAGAAATTCTCGAGTTCTGATATAAATAAGTTGGATTGAATACTTTCAAGTTCCTTCACAGGGACCATGCACCTGGAGATTTCTTACTACACGGCTGTATACTTTTTTATAATATCAAACCTTTTTCAATGAAGACCGAAACAATACCTCCTTGTACAGAGTGGATCGACTTTTTGTTTCTAATTATATACTCGTCCTCGCTTGACAGGTCTAATAGTGCTCCCCAAAACTCACAACTTAACAAAACCACCAAGAAGACTCTTAGGAATATCATTCAGTCTCAACAAATAGTTTAACTGGCGTATGCAGCTAAACAGCAAAACAGCAGATTACCCGTCCTTGGTTGAACGCCCATTCGTAGCAACTTGAACGAAGACCGGTTTGGAGTCTTTACACTCTTGGTATTGCTGAGAAAATCTAGTGAGACCAGCACTGAGTCAAAAGTAGAAACTCTCCGTCTATGCTCGAGAGTTTCTAATCGGCTGTGGTGACGGTTGAGGCCATTAAATATATTTTTACTTCTTTTGATGACTTCAAGTTGCCTAGTACCGATGACATCTACCCAGCTATGTTACAAAAAGAGTTGTTTTAAGGAGCATGAAAAGAATGGCTGAGCCTTATGTGCAACATGGGCTTTAGAATCTCGCAGGCAGAATTGGAGGTGGACTTGACAAGAAGTTATACACTCTGAGCATTTTGAGGATGCCTTTAATAAGGCAAGTATGGCAGATGCTGATTGCGGCCAATATCTGAAGGCAGGGGTAGACAGGTGTTTCCATAAGACGGGGTTTTGTCTCTACTGGTATTGTGCATATTTGGCGACTCACTGCTTAACGTTCTCAAAAGCTGACGCATATGCACAAGCATTCCCAGACGATGTTGCTGTGAAACAATACTTGTTGGATTATGTCCAGCAATTATCTGCTTTAAAGCGCAGGGAGCTCTAAATGGAACCGTCTCAAAACTGAAGTTGTTCTTTACGAGGAGGAAGAAGATGATTGGTCTGAATCATCCAATGCTTAAAGGTATTTTGTATAGAGCTTACCCTATCATTTTGCTCTGGTCCACAAACCCCCTCGTCAACGGATAAGGCCTCCATTAAAAGTCGTGTATCATATGAGTATAACCGCAGATAGTATGATTCTCCAGGTTGCAGGCAGACCAAATAAATCTTCCTATCCTATCTGATCAGCATCTTATCTGATGTTCTTCAGTCAGAAAACCAGTACACTGCTTACTAGGGTAGTGACGGAGCACTACACATTAATGTGCTGAGCTAAAATGATAAAATATCCAGCAATGCCTGTTATAAAAGTGGCGATGACCCCGCGAAGCACTTCCCCTATGAATCTCCAGCTTACGCTCACATCAGGCTGCAGGCATTTGGAAACGATGTGGTATTGCATTCACTTTATCGCAGAAGCGGTTACAGAACTTTCTTCAAAAGATTGAGCAAGTTAATGAAATGAAACCTGCAAGCACTGAGTAATCTCTCCCGACAGAAAATAAGTTGTACTTACACATTTGCACTCCTACAGAATAAATTCGCATTCCTTGAACAACCCTTTAGATCAGATTTAAAAATATGTGGTGTGTTATATTCGTAGATTTGTAAGAAATGCGTTTCACTCGTTATCGATGATATCGCTGTCATATCTCAGACCATCATATCAATTGGCTATGTCCTTTCAGATTCAGAGGTGCCACTGTACACCAGCTCATCATTAATTGACTTTTACAATAGAAAGCTGGGCATGACTTTTCTACCAAATACTAGCTCTGGGTGTTCTAAGTCTAAAGCCGGTTTCACAACTCAGTTGTTCAAACTACGTACAGTAGATACAACCGTTTCATTAGTGAATTATGAAATTTGTACCTCTTGAGAAACGTTTGCTTGACTTCCAAGCAGTCCTAGTTTAAAGTTTACTTTGAAGAGTTATTTTCCCTTTACATGTCTCTTCTATTTGAATTTTATTTACCGACGTGGGAAGTTGGATTCATGGGTGATCTGTAATGATAAGCCCTTTAAAACCGAGATAGATTCTACGAAAGCCATCATCTGCATAATTAACTCCATTTATGAATTCCTTGGTAAATTTCCATAACTTATAGTCACTTTATAAGTTCATGAGAATTCCTTGAATCCTTTGGGCTTTACTAGGATATCCAATCACTGTGTAAATTTTTTTTTCCTTCAAACTTCTACCATAGTTTCTATTGAAGGGAAAAGCCATTTTCTAAATTTATTCAGTCAGCCTTGTGAGGGTTTTTCGAAATACCGTCCACACCCCAACTCCAGTCAGACCGAATGATATCCAATTGGCACACTTTCCGCATGACAGACATTGACAGTTCTTTAGTGTTTTGAATAAATTTTAAATTCACGTTCTCCAATGAATCTCAAATTAAGAACAACATTTGAGATATTATACATACTCGTATGTACATCGCCTATTCCCTTGATGTTGGCTTCATTTGCGCATACGTTTTGGTGAAACTAAAATTAGAATTTTCCCATTGCAGGTAACACTCGGTGGTCTGCCATTAGCTATCGAGAATGTCAACAAAAATCCTAACCTACTACCGGGAAGAAAATTGGACTTCAGAGCATTCGATATTGGACAAAATATCGATTCACATCGCATTGGGCCAATTAAGTAAGTATTTGATAAGATTTTATGATTTTATTTAGCACTGATTTAATCATTCTACCCAATTGAGATTTATGACTCAAATGCGTGATCAGAACGTTGCAGCATTTATTGGACCGGATGAAGGGTGTACACCAGAGGCGTTAATTGCATCAGCATGGAACATTCCCATGATGTCGTTTGTATGTATCACTTTCAGAGTTCCACTTTAAATAAATGTTATTTAAATAGATATCTATGAAAATTTTAATCTTATTATTGCTCTGGACACAGAGATTTGTCCGTTTCCTTGGTTTACGTAGGAAACCTTGGTAACTGTAACAACTACAGATACTTAATTTTGTGTGGGAAAATCGTTTGCAGAAGATTTTTCAATATAAAAGTGTGACAGTTTGAGCATTGATGCATCGCCCTAACGAAGTTGACTATGTATAGATATTTTTATCATAGATACGAGTACGTAAACAGCCCATACCAAGGGCAAATGTTGTCAGAAATTCATTCGTAAGCGATGAAGGTTATTCCACAAAACAAAACATATGTGAATATTTGAAGAATGATGATATACTATAGGTATTGTAATTTGTTTGTTATGAGTTTTATTTGTACCTATATATATATACTCGTAAATGTGTATTAACTTCGACGTCCGCTCCAATTGTGGGGACGTCCGGGTGGCAATAAGTACTAGATGCTGAAATTCTCGGTAAGAGGTTTTAGATAGATCGGCCTCAACTTATGCCAAGGGAGTTTTCTCAATACGGTATTGGAATTGGTACCAGAGGAATTAACAAAGAGTGATGGTAAGGCGTATCCTTGTTCACATAGATGTAAGGGCATCCCGTGAAACAAAGTCCATCGAGACAAGTGTTCACTCAAAACATTTCTATTTCGTCTGCATAGGGCTCATTCTTTGCATGACTGGCTCTGCTCTAGATGCATTGAATCGTCTTGGCACGCACTCTTAAAACCATTTTCCTTTTAAAATGAAGTAGCTTTTGACACAACACGTACTTGAGTTTTGATGACGTCAACATTCTTTTGTCTTTAGTCTTATGGACTTACTGGCTGATACAAGTCCATCAAAGAAAATGCAACTGCGAAGAGTTTGTATCGAAGCCATCTACAAAGGGCATTCGACGGCGATCTGCCTTAAACGACAAGCTTTTGGTTAGCAACTAAGTAATTGCCGATTTTTTCATATAAATAAAAAACATTTTTTAAAGATGTTTTCCATTTAGTTCCATGACCTTTTGCCAACTTTATTTCCACGTCCGAATAAAAATTAACCAGGTGCGATTTCATAGCGTTATCATCATTGAAAAATCTAACAATCCAAAGAGTTTTGCAGAGATCGAAATAAATGGTAATCTTATCGAGTAAGATCAGGGTTATACGATTGATGCAACATCAATTCCCAACCGAATTCCAATAATTTTTGGCGAGTGACAAAGATGTATGTGGGCTAGCGTTATCCTGGTGAAAAATCACACTTTTTTTGATTCTGGCCGATCTTCTTTGATCTCTGTATTTGATCTGCCTAGTTGTTTACAGAACACATCCGAATTGATTGTTTGATTCATTGCAAGCAGCTCAAAACACACCACACCTTTCCAATTCCACCAAATTAAGAACAAATCTTCGTTTGGTGGATATCAGCTTTCGAAGTGGATTGTGCTGGCTCATCAAGCCTGGACCATGATCATTTTCGATTGACGTTGCTGTAAACAATCCATTTTTCATCGCTAGTGATGATTCGTTTCAAAAAAGGCTCGGATTCCAGCGTCGATCGCTTCGTTAAATGAATTTCTTTGAAATTATAAGGAACCCAAATATAAGGCTTTTTAACGAGTTTCATACATTTTAAACGTTTCTCAATCGCTGTATGTAACACATTCAACCTCTTTGCTATTTGCCTTTAGATAACGATCCGGCTCGATGACGGCTTTAATTTGATCATCATCAAGCTCATCCGTTCGACCTGATCGTTGTTCATCTTTCAGTGAAAAAATCTTTGGAACGAAATTTATCAAACCAATTCCGGCATTGTTGTTCTTTTAAGGCTTCTTCATAGCACAGACAATGTAACTTTCTAGCAGCTTGCGCTGCGTTCTGTCCTTTACGGATTAAAAGTTAAAACATGACGAATATGCTTGTTTTTACACTCCATATAAAAACTCACGCCAAACTAATACCTTTTCACAAAAATATCCGCAATTTGCTAGAGAGAAAGACTGACAGCTTAGATATGTCAAAAGAAAATTAATATGAAATTGACAGAAGCCATTACAAAATATGGTCAAAGACATCCATGTGTGAAATAGGTAATTACTTAGTTGCAAGCCGATAGTTGCATGACCGAAGTCCTCCATTTAACTGTGAAGTTAAGTTCAAGTCGATTTCCTTTTTAATGACATTTAGCATTGTTCTTCAATTTACTTATGTCCTTTTCAATTTCCACATACCTGTTAAGCATACTTTTGGAATAGTGTCCCCTTTGTTGTTAATCGAATTCCATTTTTATAAACATTGTTCTGCGCAATTTTATTTGAAATCTAAAAAAGAGCTGGCGTATATCGCCTTATTTTATTCTTCGTGAAATATTACCTGCATGGCAATTGGTCAGGAAACTGCTGACTGGCCTATATTTTGAATTTGGCCAGTAGTGTATCAATCAGTTTCGAAACGCAGCGCTTGTCTTACTTCCAAGTTATGCTTTTTGGTAACACCCTTATCGGAGGACATTAAAATCATTTTACAAACCAGCTAGCCTCGGATAATAACGGAAAAACAAGGCCACCCAGGAAGTGTGATGGGAGCGCAACAGCTTAAAGCCAAATAACCATTTTGAGGAGCAATAGCAAGAACTTTCGTTAGTCTTTCAAGAAACCTAGTGCCGCTAGCCATGGTTTGATAGTGGATGCGAGAGGCAAATCTGGAAAAGCTTTTCAGAAAACAACAAGATTAGCTCAAGAGCTCTACGAGCAAAAGGACATATTCTCGTCAAAAGTAAATTGAAACATCACGAGAGAAGTGCTCTATTAAATTTTAAACAACAAATAAAAGCGCAACGAAATTCATTGCTGAGAGTCTGGAAAGACAATTTCTGCAGAGTTTTCCTGGACAACAGGACAACCATTTACATGGTTGAGGCCAACAAAGCTACTGGAATCTATGGCTTAAGTGACTAGCTGTCTAAAGCAACCGTAGATGATTGAAAAACAGCTTGAGTCACGGACCGAATACTCGTAAGAAGAATACCTCATTACTGTTTACAATAGTTCTTACTAATATTGACTCCGTTTCCTATCAAGGTTTTATGTCGACTGAGTCGTTCACTTAGCATCGAATGCACATTTTTGGCAGTAAACAAACAAGTGGAAAGGGTAATATAAGTATTCGACTTTTTAGTCAAAAATGTTTGCACTTGAAATCGACTACCTTTGATATATGTATACATATATTTTTTATTGATGACTGAACTCTCGATATTTACAGCATAACCACTTGGGGAATTATCACCAGAGTGGATTTTATTACTTCGAAAACACAATGCTGTCTGTGGCATTTCAAACGAAATTTCAACATTCAGCCGTAGACTACTTTAAGTTGGTCAATTCAAACCTGAATTGTAGACCTGACCTGAGTAGACCTGAAAAGAGAAGAGAAGAGATTAGTGTATTCGAAAACATACTCGTAGTATCAATTTTTATCCGAGACCTATTTGTTGTTGTCAGTTGTTGCCAGAATTCTTACCTAAGTTTACAGGTCAAAATCCATAACGTTGCTGTCTACCTCATGTCTAGAAGCGATTTCGCACCATTCCATCAGCGAATGGGCATTGCTTGCCAGCTACCATCTTTGGGCTTGAAACGTGGAATTCAAAGTTGAGCTTTATTCGATTTTGGAGTTAATATTAAATCCGAATTTGAAAAGTCTTCTTGAAATCAATCAATCTACTGTAAAAATAACGGCATATGATAATTTTCGTTGATATCTTGATGATGAAATTCTCCGTGTCAGACTCGGAAACGAAGTATAACGTTACAAAGAGATATTAGCCGGCGTGCCGCAGGGAAGAGTTCTCGACCTACTTCTGTTTCTTCTGCAATATATATTCAAGATTTACCCCAAAAAGAGGGGACCGTTCTAGCTACATTCGCCGATGACATTCAAGAAACAAACGTGAAACTGCAGACCGCACTTGATAAAGTATTGGGCATATAACTTAATTCGTGCGGTTTTTTTTCCCAAAATTTGAACGTTTATTTAAGAAATACATGTACAATAGTATTATTCAAAGTATTGCCCATCTGAAACTGTGACTTTTTCCCATCTTTCTGGCAATTTGTGGATCCCATCTGATCCCACCAAATACAGAGCATTACCTTCGCGCCATGGATATTCGGCTTTGCCGTTGATTTGGCTGGTTGGCCGGGTTTCACATATGATTTTTTGCGCTTGGGGTTGTCGTAATGTATCCATTTTTCATCACCAATAACAATCCGATGCAAAAATGACTTCCTTTTGTGGCGTTCCAGCAGCATTTCGGCCTTTTGACATCTCTCGGCTTGAGTTCATGTGGAACCCAATTTCCTTGCTTTTGAATATATCCAGCTGCTTTTAAACGTTTTGAAATGGCTGCTTGAGTGACACCCAAAGATGTTGCAAGCTCTTCTTGTGTTTGGCAACAATCTTCATAGAGTAATGCTTTCAGTTCTTCATCTTCAAACTTTTTTGGCTGCCCAGGAAGTTCATCGTCTTCCAAGCCAAAATCACCACTTTTAAATCGTGCAAACCACTTTTGGCACGTTCGCTCAGCTAGCGCATGCTCACCATAAACTTCCACCAAAATACGATGACTTTCGGCAACAGTTTTCTTCATATTGAAGTAATGAAGAAGAACTCCTCGCAAAAACACTTTTTCAGTGTTCAAAGATCGACATATTTGAGTGAAAAAAAATTATTGTTGTTTACGCTTCCAATAAATGACATATTCTGAAATGACGTACAATGACAGTAATTTTCCAATGCATGTTCCAATGGAATAACACAAGTTACGCCATCTCCTAACAAACCGCACGAATCAAGTTATAGACCCAATATATGAATGTAATAGCCCTCAATGAGACCAAATCTGTTGATGTAAGTTTTACATACAGAAAAACGAGTCCGTTGCCTATCATTATCAACACAGTTTATATTCCATTTGCAAATGAGGCTGAATACCTTGGAGTCTCGGAAACAAGCCGCTCTTATATAAACAAGTGTTATAGCCGATGTGGACCTACCGAACGTCGAATACCGAATATTGAAATAAGTGGCCGAATAGGCCGAATACCGAATAGCAGTCGAAAATTCATGGCATCTCTAGTTTTTATTACAATAAGTAAGAATCTCACACTTCTATTGCATTTTGGCCTACATACATGAAGGTGTAGGACAAACATTAAAGGATAAACATTAAAATAATTAACGTGCGTGGTTTGCGAATCACAGGAATCAGACATATGAAGCTTGATATGCCTGGTAAGTGAATGTGTATATAAGGCTCCACAAACAGCCATTCTTCACTCTTATTTTTCTAGATAATAAGAGAAAAAAAAAATGACTATGCTTAAAATTTGTATTGACTCAATTAAACACATTTTAAATTAAAAACTTCTCCTGTTCTTTTTATTAAATCTCATTTCACTTTGACAGACTTAGCACCAAACACGTGCAATTCAAATTGAAGTGAATTCCACTCAAATCAATTACCAGACTAATCCCATTCTGAATCACTTATTTCACCACGATATTATTATCATTTTAATTTTGATTTTCAATTTCCACAGAAATGTGCTGACTCAGCTGTTTCCAATAAAAACATTTTTCGCACCTTCGCAAGGACACTGGCGCCAGCATCTAAAGTAAAGTATATTTCAACAAACTACCTATCGTAAATCCAAGTAATTAGTAAAATTTCATTTAATTTTCTTTGCTCCCCTTGATGGGTTTATTTTCACTCCCTCTCCCCATGGATCGGTTCGAAATGAAAAGGTTTCCAAGAGTGTCATTAGTCTGCTGCATGCTTTCAGTTGGGATAAATTCGCTGTTATCATTGGTACGAAACCTGTTTGGGGATCCGAAGTTGCTCGAGCCATTCAAGTAAGTGTCCTCCTACATACTCGTAGATACAACCCACCCGATTCTACAGTGAATTAAAGGATTCATCAATAAGATAAAATAAAAATATATTTTTTTTTACCTCCCACTGAGACAGGATCTAGCTGAGTTGGAAAATCTAACGATAACACATTTTAAAGAGATATCTGACTACATCCCGATGGACACCACTTTAATTAAAATGCAAAGAATTGTGGACGAAACCTACCAGAGCACCAGAAGTACGTTCGTCTACCGATAGAAGCCATTTTAATTCAAGTTTTAAATAAAAATCTTTTCTTTTTTTTTAACAGTTTATGTTTTCATAGGTGAGCATATTGCCATGGTGGACTTTGTGAGATGTCTGCAGAACCGGAAATTACTCGAAGGGGGAGACTACCTGATTATATCGGTGGACGATGAAATTTATGACTCAAAACGTCGCTTAAACATCATGGAGAGAAGTATACAATTAAAGTTTCCTTCCTTATGTGCCCACGGAAAAAAATCTCATGTGGAATAACGAGTATTTGAGTTTCAAGTTCAATATAGAAATTAACCATCCTTCCAACCTGCTAGTCAGGTTCATAATAAAAAGAGAACACCTACAAGAAACTTTTCAAATTTAATATTTTCTTTCTTTTTTTTCGAAAGTACTCCTAGGTCGTCAGAAGATGTTTAAAAGTAATTCTATTTCAAGTCCTTGGAAAAACTTGTGCTATGATGTACTGAAGTAGGTATTTCAAGGTGAAGCTTATTTCAAACTTGATCGGATGTTGTTTAACAATTTCTTGGTACGCACATACTAACATACACAGTACAAATATCATTAGTGTATTTAACCGCACAATTTCTTGTTAAAAGTTTGCACAAGTGTTTACTCTAAAAATAATGAAAGATGCTTCACACAATTAAGTTACATTATTTGTCATCGTTGTCACAAAAACCGAAAGCTTTTTGATGTGTGGACCGAAAGTCCAAAGGACTTCCAATGGAAATATGAAAATATTGCTTCGGTAGTTCGAAAATCTCACATTTGTCGATTACACGTCCATTTTCGAAGATCACAAACAACATTCCAAAGAATTTTGTACTCAACCCAGGTAAACCATATTTTAAATCACGTCATATTTATGTTACCGGCAAGGTATACGCTTCAACAACGTTTATAAGTTATTCAACTTTTTGCCATCAAAATTTGTGGTAAGTTGCGGCTTCATAACATCTCCCCAACATCCATCTTATACGCCTGTGTAAGATTGTATTGAAAAAAAACATTGTGGCGCTGGCAGCCCGGTATGGGCCATGGCCCAGCTTCTTGACACTCATTTGTATTGCTCATGTTGTCATTTTTGTCACATCTAAGCGGGGCCTACGGTTTATCGCCGAGTCCGAACGGCACTCCTTAGAAGCTTTTTCGTAGGCAATTTTGTTTGTTTGCCATTGCCCACCGAAGGGGCAATCGCGCCATCGCCATCTATCGCGATTGTATTGACTTCAGAATAAAACCAACCGAGTCTCGTGCAAATTGAATATTCGTTGCGTGTGCTGCATATCCGGATCTTTAAAAACTTTTAATTTTCTAATATATTGTCGCAATTGGTTAGTTGAAAAGCCGGATGTGTTCTTATAGCAGCCATTGTATACGAATAAATACACTGTTTGGTGTGGTCGTCATGTCGTACGTGTTCACGCCGAAATTTTAAGGCAGTGATGTGAATGATATTTGGTGTAGTCTTTATGTCATGTTTGGTGTGATCTTCATGTCGTAAGTTTATGCGAGACTATGGAAACACCAAAAGGCGGTATCCTTATTGTTTTCCATAAAGCAGAGCTGTAAACGTCCAAAAATATGACGGACAATTTTTTTTAAGAATCCTGGAATTGCAACAGAGGTCGTGCAAGTCATTTTGATCAAATTGTTTTCATCCTTAATAGCAATCCTTCTTTTATCGATTAAAATAAAAACTAAATTTTAACACGTTGACCGATTGGGCTTAACAATGAGCAAAATATTAAACTCATCGCTGAACACAATTTTTCTATAAAACAGTGGATCCAATGTCAATGGATTTTTGGGGCCATTCACCGAAATTTCGACGCAAACGGTGGTCATTTGGCTTCAATGCTTGCACGATCTGGATCTTGTAAGCCTTCAAACCAAGATCTTTAGATCATTACGAGTATGTAAAATGTTCCACAAAGTCGACGGACAAAGACGAAGCTGTTGTGAACAACGCCAAATCGGCAATTTAAAATCTTCTTTAATACTCTCTCTAATGAACCCATATTCTCTTCATTACGCACTCTTCTAGGTGCATCTCGGCGCCACTACATATCCTAAAGAGTACGAAAAGGGTTAACAACATAATGAATAGCGGTCTCAAATGTAATATGGTGCAAGTGATCTAAATTTTGTTTTTTGGAACTAAATTTTCTACAATTTGGTTACATTGTTGAAACGTGTATATTATCACAATGAAATTGCAAAGACTACTGAATAAAAGTGATCCTGGCAGTTTGCAATCTGACAATTTATTTGACTGATATAAATGTTTGAAATTAAGGCCCCGGCCTATAAAAACCGTGACTTACATACGTTGACCGAATACAGCCGATGATGTTTTGTTATTGCTGAGAATGTTTCTTTTGTTGCTATGACAATTTCTCTTCATTCTCTCAATCCCTCCACCAATGAAAATACGCCAATGTCACTCTATCCGGCATCGTAACGGACGCAACGTATTCTATGGGCCTGGATTAGTAAAACACCCCTTATGAACTCATCAAGCTCATCTGCAACAAATTAGTCAGCAAACGGCAGATTGACGATCGATTAAATAAGTGAGCAGGGCACTTGTTAACACGGACGGTTCTTTTTGCAACAAACATTTCCAGGTGTCGGAAGAAAACGCGGAGCAAGATGGCCTTGAATAAAATGAGGACAAGACCAAAAAAATGTTTTCAACAAATAAGAAAGCATATGCGTGGCACTAACAAAATATCATTCTCTGCAATAGTAACTTCGAAGTGGATAAGGATTTCATAATACCCATCTCGGAGTAAACATCAACTTCACAAAGCCTTTTATAGTACGTTTACACCGACCCGAAATTCAACATTTCAAAGTGAAATTTCGGAATTCATTTCACCGTTTACATTGAACGAAAAACATTTATATGACAGCTGCTGTCTTCCCACTTCCTCCTTTTTTACACATTTTTTGGTTGAGGCACATAGTCGTTAAGTGATTGTAAATATTGGAACAGCTGACTTCTTTCAAATTTGTTTTTGTACGTGAACTGAATGACGTGCGGAATAATTAAAAAGGTTTGTTCGATTTGACAACCTTCTAAATGCAGTGACGAAATGCAGCATTTCGCTGAAATTCAACATTTCGAAGTGCTTGAAATTGTATGGAGCATTTCGGTTGAAATGTTGAATTTGTCCGAAATGCTAAATTTGAAGTCGGTGTAAACGTACTATTACACTAGAAAGCAGCTGCTACTTCGGATGACAAAACAAATGGGTGCAATTCTCCGAACTCGGAAGCAATGTTGCCACTCGCTAAATTTTTTTCGTAGTCAAAAGCGTAGCAAATCCTATCAAAATGTAGAAATTTTTTTTTTTTTTTCTATTTCCATTTCCATTTCGCTTTAGATGCGCCCTTCTCGATGAAAACGCCACACGCTTCCAACTCCTTTAAATCGACTTCGATTTCTACTGGTTTACGCTTGATTTCCTGACCGATTCTTATTCGCTTGGCTTCAGCTTGTCGTAAAGTCTTTGTTATTTCATGCTATCGATATTAAAAGCACTTAGAATTATTAAAGTAAGACTTATTAAATTTAAATAAAATTTGCTGAACCTTTTGAACTATTTTCGAGCGAACGCTTGTGGTCAATTGTCAATTGCGAAAGTGAGGTGCAATTTGATAGAGATGGGCAATTGAAATATACGTTAAAGGTAAAACGTGATGCATAAAGCTTTGAACACAATCATATCTCTATATTTTTACATTTACACTCCATTTCTTTTTTAAATATGCAAATGAATTTCTATGAAAAAAAAGCTTCGAAAATGTAGCCATTTAAGAATGTATGTACCATTATAGCTTCTCATATTAAATGTAGCATTCTGGCTACAATTGTAGCCAAACGGTAACGCATATGTAAAAGACACAAGTACATACTCGTATAAGCTGCGTTTTTTTGCACGCATGTTGGCTAAGTTCACAAAAAAACGATCCATCCCCGCTTAAGAGTTCATCATAAGAACTTGGTAGCACAGACATCTACGAGTATATGGCATTTAGTGGTGGCTCATTTGTCGGTTGGTAAACGAACTAAATTGTTTTGAAGAAAATTTGCAGGCGAATGGTTGACATATTTGTTTATTTATCGGAAAAATTCATTCGCAATGAAGAAAATATGGTTTGGGAGCACTGTTTTATATCCGCTTAATAGATAGCGGGGATAAATTGACTTAACGTTGATCGCTATGTTATTGTTGTAATTAACATGCAAATTACTTGTTAAGCGGATAGCGGATTCGCAAAAAAAACACGACTATAGTATATCCCACAAAACATTCATTCTACCAGTTCCTCTTTATGAAACTGACTGCCGAACAAAAAGCAGGAAAGCAAAGCAAATATGTTTAAAACTTTCGACAGAAATTGTTCGTCGTATACTTTTTCCCGAACATGAAAAGGAGAAATGCAGAAAAAGATATAACCGCAACATGCATGAGCTGTATCAATATTCAGTCTAGAAACCCAAAACATTTCGACTACATGTCGACTGCTATAGTGGGTGCGTACTGGTTTCATCTCAAAAACAAAATTTGTTTGTCCAGAAGTATGAAGTTTCATTATTTGTCTTCCTGCACCTATTAGCCGATGTTGTATTTTTCCTTCTGTTGTCGTGTTGTGTGACGATGTTAGCATCTGAATTGAGAACATTCTTTTCTAATCAATCGACTGCCAACAGATTTCATTGACGAGATCTATTTAGGTAGTGATAGAATGATGTTGTTATTAATTTTGTTGCGACAATTATGGGTCACTCATAACTCCTAGCAATGCCCCATATTATCGAGTACAGCAGGTACCTAGAGTCTTGATACGGTCGAAGTAAACTTATACAATATTTTCAACTTAACGCAAGATAGGATCATATTCAAGCAGAATCTATAGCAGTATTACAATAAGTAGTTGCTAAACACATGAGATTTTTTTTTTCAACTAAACAATCCTCTACATAAATCAGATCAATCAAATTCAAACCCTTTTCATGAAGATTACTTGGATCCCTACATAAAACGTGACAAGAATAAGTCCCTCGATAAGAATTCATTTCGTTCCGTAATTAAAATCAGCATGTCATATCCCCAAAATCCAAATCTTAGGTAATGAAAATAGTCCATCAATATGGTTTTGCTATTTTTTGAAAACTTTCACTTAAAATCGTCAAATTTGGTTTCAGGGAAATTTGCAGTAAAATCAAGGAGTACGCTCGGAAACCTCCCTTCCGTGTGCCGTATCATGAACGAGTTTTTGACAATATTTCGGTTTGTGCTAGCACATCGCAAATTAACTAATTTTCTCTAATTAAAATCAATTTGTCTACATCTCAACCGTAGGTACCAATTTATGGTGTTCACCTTTACGATACGGTCATGATATACGCTCGAGCTATCACAGAAATTCTCGAATTCGGTGGTGACATTCGTGATGGGAAACTAGTCATGAATCGGATATTCAATCGGTCCTACCACTCCATTCAGGGTTTTGATGTGAATTTGAGAAGCCCTTTTAGAAGAACGACCTATTGATTATAGTTTGTCACATTCTTACAGGTCCACATCGATTCAAATGGTGATGCCGAGGGTAACTACACCGTTATAACACTACAGGACGATACTGGACATGGATCTCTGGCTAAAATGTCCATGCAACCGGTTGGATATTTTGTCTTTAACAAACAGTCTACTCTTCCGGTTAGTCGACCGAGGTCAAATTTGTAAACTTGAATTGAAAAAAAACGATTCTCTGCCTCCCATAGGAATTTCGATACATCAAGCCAGACCGTCCGATACTTTGGCTAAAAGGTCGACCACCTTTGGCTGAACCTGTTTGTGGATTCTTTGGGGAATTGTGCAAAGTGAAAAAAATCGATTGGAAGTACATTGGTCCAGGGATATTTATTGGATTCTTTGTCATCGTTGCCTTAATATTTCTCATTAAGTAGTCAATACGTCAATAAAACTGTCAAGCTTCGCCCGCAACTATTCGATTTCTTTTTTGTTTGTATTTTTTTTTTGTCCTGTAGGCACTACCGGTATGAACAGACGTTGGCAGGACTTCTGTGGAAAGTCGATATGAAGGACGTGACGATGATAAACATTCCTAGTCCGGACTTTAATATGAAAAACAATAGAAACATCGTAAGTTAAATAATTGCAGAAACTCGTACGAGAACTCAGTGTTGGAATTGTAATTAACGGTTTGTTGTTTTCAGTTCCAGACGTGCAGACAGAGTATATTGAATGGCGGAATGGATACGAATAAGAAGGCTTACACTAGTATTGGTAAGTAAGTTAATCATTTTTACCTTATCTTGGTTCGTATTCTGAAGGTAATTAAAGGAACATATTTATTCTTAGCTAGACTCTTTGTCCGGTCCTCGATGTCAAGTGGATTTGGATTATCTTTCTGAAATTTTCTTAAATCTTTTTTACGTTGGTTTTTGGTAACCATAGGCCACTATAAATGATTTTGTCAACCATTTTCTGTATCCAGAAAATTGAATTATGAACACATACTTACTTAGAAGGCTCTCGACCGGTATAAATGCTCTGCCGGAGACACAACATTCTTCCGTTCTCTTTGATACTATGAACGCTGTTTTCATCTACCTAGTAAATTCAACTACGGTCACTCAGTCCTTATAACAATCATCTCGTAGATGGCGGCTGAAGCTTGTCAACCCTTTTTCCTGGAGCTCATTTATTCGATGTGGGCGAGCCAATGTAGTCAAAGCGTTTTGAACTACATCATAGCGTTCGTGGTTATGTCTTGTGCTCAATAAGGTCTTCCCTCGAGAGTGTTCGAATGTGTTCTGTTTTTCTCCTAATTCTTCAGTACTCGGCACTAAAGTAGTACTACCAGGATCAATATTTCATAGATCATGCAATTAATCTTTCAAATAAGGATTTAAAGCTTCGTTGAATATCCATTGGGGTGTTGTTTTCGTTTTGCTCGGTTGTCATTAAGCGTTTGTGATGGCGGTCTAAAAGCTCAACCATAAATGAACGAAATGCTTCCCTATGTTTTGTTCTAACCGATGACCATAATACTTTTGCCTAAATAGCTATCTGTCAAATACATTAACAAATAATCAATTTCTCATTGTACGTACTTGGTGGAATGATCGAATTCAACAAAACGAAGTATTTAAACATTTTTCTATGAAATTTTGAATAAAAATATGTCATCTGTCAAATTTGCATATGCAATGAGCGACTGAGTTCGCTCTTTCTTATGTTTGCAAAAGTGAACGAAAATTTAACGAATCGATTGTGGTCTGTCCCATAAGTTTCTGTGTAATCGCACGTTTGCATATGTGGCCGTATGTTTGTTATGGTTCTCACTTAAAAGTGTATAGCAGTGAAGAACGTAAGTTTCAGATGCTGGAGGTTTTTTTTTCCGGTGAGGGCAGGTGAAAATCTTCCTTCCGACACTATGAGGATCACGAGCGCTGGCTCATAGTAGTGTGAGATTCTAACTCACTAAAAACACCTCCCTTCGATAATTATGTTTGAAACCGCAACTAAGTGAAACTTATCAAGCAGCTTTTTCATCACAGTATAATCTCGTTTGGTAGGTGACTTTCCATTGAAAGATCCTACATGTTCCGTTTTTTTTAACGCGTTTTCCATTTATCGTGCCAGGTCCAGAGGCTTAGTCCTTTGAAGACGGCGCAATAAATTGTGTTCGTCCAGTTTTCTAGGACTGTATTATTAATATGTCCGTTTAACCGGATTTTATGTTTTCTCGCACAGTTTCTTGCTTCATCTGCGACAGAAGTAACTCCAAGGTCACGATGCAGGTCATTATTTCTTCTAAACCACGGTGCATGTACTTTATATTCTTTACTTTCAAAAGTTTGTAAAATACTTATATTTGTTTTCTTGGTACAACCCCAGAGTTGTATACCATAAGTCCACACCGGTTTTAGCACCTGCTTATATAAAAGCAGCTTATTTTCTACGCTAAGCTTGGAATATTTACCAAGTTGCCAGTACATTTCTCTGTATTTGGATTCTAGTTCTTCACGTTTCTTTTTCACGTGCGTCTTCCATTTGAGCTTTGTATCGAGTGTCATGCCCAAATATTTAGCCTCAATAGCAAACGGAATACAGGCCGAATTTATGTGAATAGGAAGGTGACTTATTTTTCTGAAAGTAAAGTTTGAGTGATTTTCGTTGAGAGCGATTCGCCAGATCTCTGTCCAGTCCAGAGCGCTTTGCAGTTTCGCCGTTGATTCTTCTATTGTTTTTCCGACAGCTAAAATAGCAGTGTCGTCGGCAAAGGTGGCAAGAACAGTCCCCTCGACTTGTGGTATATCTCTTGTGTATGAGAGATACAGGAGTGGACCGAGCACACTTCCCTGCGGTACACCGGCCAATATATCTCTAAACTGCGATACGTCATTTTCGTATCTAACACGAAAAATTCTATTTTAAAGATACTTAGTCAATATGTTGCAAAGTTTCAATGGCAAAATTTGCCGTTATTTTAACTTTAAACCTTCGTGCCAAACCTTGTCAAAGGCTTGAGAAACCTCAAGAAATACGCTTGAGCAAACCTTTTTCTCTTCCAGAGCTTTTTCAATAATGTCAGTAATTCTAAGTACCTGGTCAATAGTCGAATGATTAATCCGAAATTCAAACTGATAGTTGGGGATACAATTTTTGTCTTCAATAATTGGGCAGGATCCTCTCAAAAGTTTTTGAAAGGATCGGAAGGAGAGAAATCGGTCTATACAATTTTTTATCAATCGGAGGTTTACCTGGTTTTAGCACCATAATTACTTCTGCAACTTTCCATTGGCACGGAACGTATTCTAGCCTAAAAGCCTCGTTAATAATAAGCAAAAGCTTAGTGAGTGCTTTTAAAGGCAGCATTTTAAGGACTTCCCCGGTTATCAGGTCGTATCCGGGAGCTTTTTTCGGTTTTAAGTTCGTTATAATATTCCTGAATTCAGCAAAAGTTGCGTTTGCTATTGTAAAGTTATCAGACACTCTTTCTGATATACTAGTATAGTGTACTACTGTTTGCCCAAAAAAGAGCTGAAATGTTTCTTCTAGATAATCCGCGAAGAGCTGCGCTCTTTCCTTATCCTCCTTATCCTCATCCATTTGTTGTTATCCATTTTAATTGGTGGAGGTGGGGTTTTGGGCCTTTTGAAGCCTTTTAATGCTTCCTAAAGGGAGTAACTCGTTTCGTTTTGTGTCCGTCAAGTTTACGACAAACGTATTTACTACGCAATTTTTGTTTATTTAGACGTCTTTTATCTTGCGGAGCTCGAGTAAATTGCCATTTCTTGCGTGCTTTCCCCTTTCCTTACCATTTCTTTTATCTCTGGCGAGTAATTTGTATTATTTTTCGTCGTTTTTTGTCATTGATGAGGTGTGTTGTTCCACGCAGCACATTGAACGATTTCCACGAAGGAGTCAGCTTCGATTTCAAGTTCAAGTTGTGATCTTGTTGATATGTTTAATTCCACATTATCTTCGATTTCTTTCCTGAATCCTTCCCAATTGGTATTTCTTCCAGTTAGTCGAAGCGGTACTTGTCTTTTAATGGGTGTGTCACTCATTGTCAGTATGACTGGAGAATGGTCGGAGGAAAGATCGAAGCCTTTATCAACTTTTATATAATTCTTGATTCCTTTAAAAACGAAAAAATCTATGCTGGAGGCATGATTTATGTATGCATCACTCTGTGTAGTGTAATGCGATTCTACATGGTCACAGTTTAAGTAATTCAAGCTATTGCATCCAACTTATTTATATCAGAGCTCCAAACATATTTTAGAATGCATAGGCTGGAATCAGAAGAGCATTATTCCGTAATCGGAAAACACAATTAGTTAGTGGGATCAGAACAGTGTTATGTGTCGACTCGGCTTCAAAGCGACAAATATTCAGTCGCTTTCTAAACATGGCTCCTATCTGAACATCCTGTTTTTTGACTCGCAGATGCAACTAATAAATAAGCATCAACGTACTTAAGTGTGCGTATTGACAGTGATTATTGCAGTCTCAGTTTATAGTATTTGTTGGCATTGCTGTCCATTTGCTCTACGTATCCTAGTCATCTCAGTCGACTAATGGACACTTTCCGAATGAATCAATGTTGCCGTAGAGCTCGTATAGTTCGTGGTCTAATCTTTTCCTCTAAATCCCGTCAACGCAAATGCATCACCTTGTCTCAAACCTTTTTTGACAACAAAAGCCTCGGTTAAGTCATTACCGACTTTGCGACAACAGCAATAGCGTTCTAAATCGTCCTGCACAGACTGACTGACTTGGAAGAGATGGTCAAACTAGACATGGCTCAATATACAATAGCTGGTCTCCATAAATACGGTTAAATACAGACTAAAAATCTATGAAAAGGTAGTGGATATCCAAATGATGAAGAGATTATGTTCAGCAAGCAAGTTTTGTTGGATTTAAGTTGAGATATTGCTCTCCTTAGTTCATTTTTGTCTTTCACCACCACACGCTAATACATAGTTCCAAATTGTTGCAGTCAAATTCAGAGCTCGATTTTTACCTGCAAAATATCCATATAAAGAAATTCTACAATCTGTGGTACCAGTATCAAAGAAATATCCGGTATCATCGTGGGCTACCATCTATCATCGAAAATAACCCCTTCGTGTGATGATAAATGTCTACGACAAAATGCACACCGATGTACAAAACTGGAGCAGCGAGTGTAAGGTATTTAGCCAAAGAGAAAAGCCGCTCCTGCATAAAAGATATGAAACTTCATAACCTTTCAGCAGGGTTTTCGAAACAATGAATGATACTTAGTAACTAAAGCCCAGGGAATAGAAGATGTGTTTAAGTAGCTCTTCCAGCGGTTGTTTAGTGGACACCTGTTAAAAAGCGAGAGGGCAAGACGCAATATATTGTGTGAATGTCTCTAGCTCTTCTGCAACATACTAATGAGTAGGCAAAAAGTTTCCACTCTAAATTAAATCCTGAAAAAGACCAAAATCAAAATCCCTTTATCGACCTTTAAGCTAACTAAATTCGAGATCCCGGTAGAACTGATCCTGGTAGTCCCACATGACCGTAGATTACGCGAATAAATAAAAAAGTCTTCAACCACACAAGTATATACGAGTACTTCTCTGTATTTGTGAAAGGTCAATGAATTTCTTGTTGCCTCTTGCCACAAATCACTGCAGTCTAGTCAAAAATTGTTACAGCCACTTTGAAAGGTTCGAAACAAAAAATGTTTTAATTAAAAAATACCTGTGAAAATATCAAATACAAATCTCTTAAGGTCGATAGCAGAAGGCAAATAAAAATTTATCTCTCACATCTTCATCTTAACTTTAACTGACAAGAAAATCCTTAAAAAAAAAAATGGCAAAACCCCCCGCACAATCATCGATTAGATAGTATCAAACCCTATCAGGAAATAAAAACGTTGCAGAAAATCACGAAAATATCTACATTCAAACAGAGTAGAATAAAATACAAAGGTATCGGTGTTGTATCCCTGTATAGATGTGTGTATTCGTACCATGCCTAGAATCCTCTAGGAGGAGAAAAGACAATGACAAAAACATTGCTATCAGCTAAAGCTTCTTTGAGGTGCAATCCCAAGAAATAAGCCTCAAGTTGATTTTCTCACACCAATTGTGACTATGAGAAGGATAAAGTTTCCATGGAATTCCATCAATAGAATGAGTCCATTTTACATTGGGGATCAATCACTTAATCGCCAATGATTGCCAATAGAATCTCCACAAATCTTTTTTTTAAATGGGGGACATCAATTTCATTACTATCAGTATCTATAGAGGAAATCGATTACATACATTGGGATTTCCGTAAAGGGGGTTCTACCTTTTTTCTTTGAATTAAAGGTTCGAAAATTGTATTGCTTTAAATACTTGCAGAATGTCGTCTAATTGCTAGGAGCTCGCATTGTTGTCTTATCCTAAGATTAATGACCTAGCCATAGCCTAACCATGAACCTAGGATAATGACGGATTTATTGTTAAGGACCCACCCAAATGATATAAGGATAACAAACATCACAAAACACGCTTGGAGTATTGAGTCTCTTAAAAGATATCGCGCACTCGAACAACCAGTGAAAGCCCTTGATTGCTAAATAGCAGATTTAACGGCCATTCAAGACGTGCAATGAAAATCTCTGACATACACATACATATACTACGGCGATTGATGCCGATAACACAAGCAGCTACATTTTGGATGAGGAAATTTCATTAAAGATAGATCTCAACATGAGGCCTTTGGATTATTTTTATGTTTTACAAGCGAAGATATACACAAACCAGCCATCAGGAACTATAATGCACAGAAACGATGTAGAGGGCGAGGGATCTGTATCTATACCGACACCTAACCTGTGCTTAAAGCTTTCCAACTTTACTGAACGAAATCAGAAAGCTGAATTCCTCAAATTTTGTGCTAGGTTACAATGGGATCACGGGAAATTAAATCGCCGATGAAGTTACAAAGAAAGGCTCAGGGAGAGTTTCTGAGGACCCGAAAATGCGTTGACAGTTGAGTGTCATATTCTGGCTGTCGGTAGACCATGCCGATGTTTCTAAAAGATCAGCGACTTAGTTATTGATTTTTTGTTAAAAAAAACTGCAGACTGCTTACTGACATCGTAAAGGAGCACTATGCTTTTATTAAAGACTTGCGCGTGCTGAGCATAAATGGCACAACATCCATCGACACTTATGATAACGTTATCGTGGAGCACTTCTGTTTTGCGGCCTATGCTCACACGAGGCTGCAAGTACTCGGCAAATATGTCGCACTTGATTACTTATCTTCTTTGGAAAACTGATAAATTTAATTAAAAAAAATATATACAAGGTGGCGCAAAATTAATCATCCAATTTTGTTTTTGAATTACTTTTTTGCTAAAGAAAAAAAAAAGATTTTGAGTTATGGAAACCTTTATTTGAACCTTTACAATTTTTTCTGTCAAGTGGAAAAGATGATATCCGCCAAGTGACTGCCGCCAGTTTTGATACACATTTGTCCCCGTTTTATCGCATTGCCACGACTTTCCCCAAGGTTTCCGGTGATAACTTTTCGCATTCCTGTCGAATATTCTCCTTAAGTGCTGCGATTGTCTCAGGCTTATTGGTTTAAACCCGCGACTTCAAGTAGTCCCAAGGAAAGAAGTCTGGGATGGTTAAACCGGGCGATTATGCCAAATCGCAAAAACGGGAAATTACGCGACCAGTAATTGCCAGTAACAGTGACCGTATTGCTGATGGCGCCCTCAAAAAAATACGGACGAATCACTCCTCCCACCTGAACCTCGCACCACACAGTGGCTTTGAGTAGATGAAATGGCTCTTCATGCATCACACGCGGATTTTCAGAAACGAAGAAGAGGAAACGAATATTTTGCTGACTAATGTTACCGCTGAAGTGGAAAGGCGCCTCGTCGCTCATGATGATTTTCGACACAAAACCGTCCTCTTCGTTGTTCAGATTGAGGATGGCTTGACAGCGGAGTATAGCTTGTCTGTTTATATACTGCAGCTGTCTAGTTCACAAATCTCAAATATGATTGACGTACGACCTTGTACAAGGAGTACCAGGTCCTAGTTTTTCAACTGAGTGCTCTATTTCAACTCAACTGGAAAAAAGAAGAAATAAAACTATTTAACCAAAAATCTTGGCACTTTTTCCATCTTCAACAGAGCGCAATGAGCGAAAGTTCAATGTGCACGGTGGTCGTTTGGCTTGAGCCCTTGTGTTAATGCGATCTAATATGAACATATAGTCATATCTTTTCGTAAGATATGTTATAGCGACGTCTGAAAGATGCCCACCTCAGAGATTCTCTATTGGAAATATGAAACGATTACTGCAATAAATTATCTCCTTCGCCAGTTGCGCTTATGGTTCTTCGTTTTCCTTCTTAACTCACTCATAATTTTACAAACTTTTTCAATGCTACTGTGGTCGACAAACGGAACCTTAGCATTGTTTGTAGGGAAGAGGGATCCCCTGAACTGTGCTAACTGGAGAGAAATAAATCTCCACAACATCGTATGTAATACTCTGTCTGTCGTGTTTTGTAAAGAACTCAGATCCTTCGTCGACATTCTCACAAGCCCATTGAAAAGACCCCTAGAGATCGAACTTTCATATGATGCCACTTCTTCGAAAAAAAAGTTCCGAATCGATACACACCACCACTTCAAGGTGTATATGGCAGCATCTATAGAGAGAATCTATACTGAGCCATATCAAGTTTAAGCACCACTAATGGAAAATCTTCGGGTTTCTTTGTACCTCGGTATGTCGATCAGTAAATGGAGGACGATATCACTCGATTTTAGGAATGCGACCCACAAGCGAGTGATTGAGGAGAAAGTTCGATGATCGTTTGAGGATACATTCAGTCTTTGGTATGTGACAACAAACTATACACCTTAGGCGACTTGGGGCGAATACTTGAAAATGCTGGAATATAGACCGAGTTATGTGAAAAAATTTAAACAATTGGTTCCATTGCATCTACTAATGCGATAAACAACATTTAAAAGATTTCAATTAGATTTGGGCTTAAAATAAATATTTCATTGATACCTTCTGGACACGTCTTCTTTAAATAAATAAAAACAACTTGAGGTTCATCTAATAAAAAAAAACCTGTATAATCCCAAATACTATCTGTCGTCGTGAGATAAAGTTTCAAAATCTTAACGAACGTTGTCCATTGTCATAAACAGAAAACCCTTCAAATAATTTGGGATTTTATAAATTTGTTTTACTTCCGCTACACTTCTTCTAGTGTATTAGAACACCATACAACTGGCAACACTGATGATAATGTATACAGTTTACATTATGTCTAACGTATCTCGCTGCAATTTTCGATAGCCATTGAAAAACGAGTAAATTAAAATAAGCTGCCGGCATAAAAATACACCAGACATTGCCTCGAGTGGGGTCTGATTTGAAAACTTTACTCTGGTCTCTAAGATCTGAGATAAGCCTCAATAATCAGATGTGATCGTGTCGTCGCCAAAACAATTTTTTAGCATCTCATTGTTTACCAATTTATTTTCATTGCCATGCTTGTATTACATATCTACATGACGACCGTGTATGTGAACATCGATAATTAGATTTGGTCGAGTGCTTTCAGAATCCACACAACTCTAATCAGTTCAGTTCATATTTTGTTACTTCTAAGGCCACAAATTACAAAAGCCTTATCTAACATAGATACTGATAAAATTTATAATATAAAAATACTTGCAAGCTTTTTCTTTCGTTATATCGTATCTCTTTGGTGTCGGACATTCATTGAACCAAAAATTGCCCTTTGGCTAATATTCATAATCTTCTGTTTACGAGGTCAAAAATAAATAATACGCATAGTTACTTTAGATAACTTTTTAAGTAATCGTTCTTTTAACTTCATTCATACGTTCTTTTACTGTCGAAACAAAGAACCAGTCCAATATTTAACTTTTTATTAAATTTCTTAGTCTTAAGAAGAAAGGTGAGTTACCGGTTTAATAAAAATAAAAACAACACTTTGGCGCTGGCAGCCCGGTATGGGCCATGGCCTAGCTTCTTGACACTCATTTGTGTTGCTCATGTTGTCATGTTTGTCACATCTGAGCGGGGCCTACGGTTTATCGCCGAATCCGAACGGCACTCCTTAGAAGCTTTTCCGTAGGCAATTTTACTTTCGGGAGTTTGCCATTGCCCGCCGAAAGGGTGATGGCGATTTGAAAAGTTGTTGGTGACCCAGCCAGGAATCGAACCCAGACTGTCTGCGTGATAGTCCAATGAGCTAACTATCGCGCCATCGCCATCGCCATCGCCACCGGTCTAATGGATAAACAAAAAAACTTCTATCCACTTCTCTACTGTAGGACAGAAATGACAACAAGCATTCATTTGAATCATTTGAATCCAATAACAAACTAAAGAGTCTTGCCACCTGCGGTTGTACTCGTACGTAGACCCAATTGTCAATAAAAAAAATCCTAACGCAGGTGTTCCCCATGCGAGAACATTCCTGATTAGTTCGAAATGCAACATCAACACCATAGCAGTAAATACAGGACCAACTTCCGTTGCTATAATCTAAACAGTTATTAACGATAATCTAAGCCATGTTCGAAAAATTCCATTGAAAGTTGCCTTGTCGGAGGTCCTTTTAATTTCAATGAAATGCTTAACCCGGCTATCTCTCCTGCTCGCTAGATTTTAAAGTGTATTCTTACAAGATCTTTTATGTTGGTGTGTGTGTGTTGGGAATTCTTTTCAACCACTCTTTTCATGCTTTTGAGCCGTTAAATTTTCGAAGCTCTTTGTAGCAAAGACTTACATGCCCCCATGCTTGTAACAGGACTTGACGTATGTATGTTGAAGCCACTGACTGGTCAGTCAGTGAAGTCAAGTTTGTCACTCTTCATGATTATCAAAAGAACTAAAATAAACGGCAGACTAGAAGAATGCTTCATATATGGTTGTCCAATTAGTGGGCCGGATTTGATATCCCCGTTTCAATCACATACGTCAAACCAAGCTACCATCCGAGACTGCATATATTTAGTATACCTATATGAATCATTAATAACCACTACAAAAATAGTGGTTCAATAACAGGTATGTATATTTTCCGCATTACGACCATTATGGTCGACATAATCATCTACGAGTATCTGAGCGTACTATAGGCAAACTCTAAAATTGAAAGAGATCGGCTCTGTTATAAATGTTTTAAGACCCATTCATCATCGAAATGCATGCTCTACAGAAGCGTAGTGAAAGTGTTTAAGAAGATCCAAATCAATCGATTTCATCACGAGCCCAGGATTTAAGCTTGTTTTAACGCACGCCATAAAGTATTTTCCATTTCGATTTGAATTGTCGCATATGAGGAAGTGAAAATCGAATTGCAACTATCGAAAGACCATTCCATCCACAAAAAGTCACTGTATTCTGACTGGTGGAGTAGTTGATTCATACTCCTTCGAAAGTGAGAAGGATGTAACTGTCACTGTAAATTTTCATGGCTATAGCTAAATGTTAACCGAATTTTTGACCTTTTTTGGAAGACATGTAATTTTAACAAGATGGTGCCGCATTTCACACAGCACAACCAGTTTTGGCTTTATTTCAAGGAAAATTTACTGAATAAATTATTTTGCGATTTTAGCCAGTTCACAAGGCCACTAAGATCATGTGATTTGTTACCGCTGGATTTCTTTCTGTCTGGCTATGCAAACGATCGTGTTTATGCACACAATCCGCAAGCCCTTGACGCTTTGAAAATGACTATTCAACAAGTAATGGGCGAGTAATTTCTTGATGTGTGTTGAAAATTATCTCGTCAGAATCGAGTCCGTAAAGAACACCCGTGGAAAACTCTTCTTCTTCTTATCCTTTTATTAACCCTTTCCTCGTTATACGAACTTATGCGTAACGAGTTTCCCATTTTTACTGCATCGCTGCTGCTCCGCTTATGGGGTTGGCTAATGTCGCAGAAAACATTTCGATTATACGCTATTCCAATCATAATGGCAAGATCTAAACAATGCATTGAAATAAAAATTTGATGAAAATCTTAATCATAAATGTGTTTTATTTAAATTTTCTTTCGAAATAACAAAATGGATGACCATTATAAGTTTTACCCTATAGTCTATAGTTTATTATAAGAGATAAAAAACTCTTCATCAATTTCTCAAACCTTCTCAACTTTAAGATATATTCCCGACTCCGAGCTCAGTAAAATATTTCTCATATCAAATTTCAATGGAATCTGGGTCTTTTCGGTGGTTGTAAATTTAAATTTCCTCAAAAGGAAAGCTAAGCCGATACGAGCTTGCATTTTGCCAAATCGCAAGCCAATGCAATTGCGAGGACCATCACCAAATGGCAACCATGCAAGTGAGTGTCGTTTGGCGATTTCTTCTGGAGTAAATCTTTCTGGATCAAAGACTTCTGGATTTGGATAATATTCTGGATCATGATGAATGGCATCAACAGGAATAAAAACCACGGTATTCTTTTCGATTGTATATTTCGGATTCGAAGTATGATAGTCTCGATTGGCTCTTCGAATCAATTGTGGTAGCACCGCATACTTCCGAAGAGTTTCTAATGAGTCAAAATTAGTTTCAATCAATTACAAGTAACAGAATCTTAAACTTACCAAAGAGTACCTGCTCCAAATACTTCATCTCCTTCATACATTCGTACGTAAACTGCCCTTCGTGCTTATCAAAAACTTCATTGACTTCCTGTCTCACTTTATCTTGAATATCCTGATGTTGCGCAAGTTCATATAAACAAAAGCTCATAGTAGTTGAAGATGTTTCAAAGCCTGCAACAAAGAAGATGAACGCTTGCGCTATGACTTCGTTCATTCTAAGAGCTTGCAGTTCCTCTTCATTCTCTGACTGGATAAGCTTATTGTTCTTCATTTCAATCAGCAAATTCATAAAATCATTTCTCTTAATGTTATTTTCTTCTCGATACTTGATTGTGTCCTTTACCAAATTACAATAAAAATTGTTGACCTCATCTGTCGTCAAACGGAACCTTAGTTTGGCTGCTAAAGTTGGAAAACTCCTTATAAGACCAGACAGCAGTCTACCATGACGTGTTTCGGTAAAAACTTTTCGGCCAATTCTTCTGAATTCCGTATTTGGATCCCTTAAGCTGTTACATTCAATGCCAAAAGCACAGCTTCCAATGATGTCAGTCGTAAATCTCTCGAGAATATCTTTTATTTCTATCACAGGTTCCTTAGGGATGGTCTCATCCATAACATTCATAAACTCCTCAGCCGTGGATATTACAGTTGGGAACATAAACTTCATCTTTCCTGAAGTAAATGTGGGTGATAATTTTGTTCTCAATTTCCTCCATTTGGCACCGTCCAAGCTGAACAAATTGGCAGTTAATGGATCATCTTTTTCGTTATGAAAAACACCACGATCTTCGAAGCAATTAAAGTCTTTGATAAGAATATTCTTTATTAAATCCAAGTCTAATGCTATAGCCACCGGTTTGAAGAGAAAATAAAATCCAGCAAATGGTCCGGTGCCTTTGAGCTTTTGATAAGCCTCCTGGAATAGCATAGAAAAACTCTTGGTAGTTCGAAGCCCTCTTGAATTGCCATAGAAAAATTCTGGCTCTCCATGTGCAATACCTCGACGTTTCCAATAAGTTACTTGGCGTTTGTAAAGATACACTAAAAGTGATGTTATCGTTATGATCGCGTACAAAGTTATCGAAGAGATCTCCATTTTTTTTAATCTATTAATAGAGCGACCTGAGAATTAGTACTTTAAATGAATCTCTTCCGTAGTGGTACTGAATTGTAACTAATAAATGCTGTTCTATTTATTAACGAACTCAACACAAGCCAGTCAACGAGTATCTACATTTATAAGCTTGTAAACTACTTAAGCCGTACGAATAATAGATACGAATATTTCTCTATGTGGTGGTGTCGTAGATAAACGTTCCGATTTCAGCTAGATATCTTCGTTCTCAAAACACGAACGTCAAAGAAAGGTGATTTATGTGTGATATGTGAGTCATTTTGCGGTTTGTTTTTAGTTTATATTGTTTTAGTTTAGAAGTACATACCTTGGCTGATGAGAAGCATTGCTACGATGGTGCAATTGGATTTAAGAAATGAAATTCTTCATTATCAGTTAAAAAGTACAAATTAATGAACTAAGACCCCTAGCAATACCAACATAGGTTAGGTTATAAGAAATGATGGATGCCTATTTTATCTATTGTGATTCCTTGTTGATATTGGTCGTGTATTCTAGTATATTGGCTGGGTCCTTCCTAGTTTGTGTTGCCTGAAAACTAGTCAGAACCTTCAACAAATCTTGTGAGATATATTTGTTTTGCTTTGCTGACGTTCTCAAGTTCAACGAAATTCTGTACTCCCGGTGCGGTGCATGGCACAGTATATTTAAAGGTTAGGTCAGTCGCACAGCAAGTGTGTGATAATTTAAATTTCCGCTTCTTCCCTTTTTAGTTTGAGGATGGTACGTGTTCTCTTGCTATCTAGAGTCGACCAAATGGGATCCAAAACCACTTTCAATTAATATAACAGGTAAGGTGAAAAGTAACCTCCTTGGGAATGAAAAAACAATTTTTTTAAATGTTTTTTTATTTTATTCAATGTAGTTCCCATTTAGCTTGATACACTTATTCCAGCGATTTTCCAACTTCTTGATCCCGTCCGAAAAGTAATTTTCCGGAAGGTCTGCAAAATACTCCTCCGTAGCGTAGATGATTTCCTCGCGTGAGTTGAATTTTTTATTGATGAGCCATCTTTTGAGGTTTGGGAAGAGGTAATAGCCCGAGGGAGCCGAATCGGGCGAATACGGTGGATGCGACAGCATGTGAGGCCGTTTTGCAGCGATTTCGGCCTTCAATCGCTCCAATAATGCATAGTAATACTCGCTGTTGATGGTTTTTCCTTTTTCGAGGTAGTCCATGAAGAGTGTGCCATGACAATCCCAGAAAACCGACGACATAATCTTTCCGACCCATTGAGCCTCCCTCGGTCTCATCGGAGCACTCGTGCCGGCTTCAGTCCATTGCCGGGCACTCATTCTGTTCTCTGATGTGTAATAGTGGATCCAGGTTTCATCAACTGTTACCAATCGACACCAAAAGTCCGCCCGATTCCGCATCAGCAAGTCCAAACACTCTTTCGAAGTGCTCTCGCGTTCGTGTTTTTCGTCAGGAGTGAGCATGCGCGGCGGCACCCAGCGGCGGCACCCAGCGGCAGGATAACTCTTTCATATGCAGAATATTGCCCAAAATATGGCGTGTGCGCTCAGTACTAATCTTTGTGGTATCTGTTAGCTCGCGCATCTTCACTTTCCGGTCAGCCAACACCATTTTATGTATTTTTTGACATTGTCCTCTGTAACCGCATCGGATTGCCTGCCGCTGCGGACTTGATCGGTAGTGGAGTTACGGCCACCACGAAACTCTCGAGACCAATATTTGACGGTGTAATCTGATGGAGCATTAGCCCCATAATATTTATCCAACTTTTCTTTTGTTTCCTTCGCCGTTTTACCTCTCAAAAAATAATGTTTTATGCGAGAACGAAAATCGTTTTTGTCCATACTCAACATGATGCCAAACACGTCAACAACAATCAGCTATCAAAACAAAACTAAAGAAAGTATCGCACTTAGGCATCTCTGCCTAAATATGATCGGACTTCAAGGCACCATAACGCTGTAGTAGCAGCGAATTCTGGCGGTCAAGGAGGTTACTTTTCACCCCACCTAGTATTAATATTGTTGTATCTGTTACTTTTGTTTAAAAAGCTCATCCACTCATTCCCTTGCACTTTTTTTTATTTTGGTATCTAAAAGATTTTCACGAGGTACGAGTATGATTAACGGACTCTACTTGGATTTTGACGACATTTTTGTACTTTACCAACATTTTTATGGCCGCTTGACCGTACACAAAAATAGAATCCTGGAGCGTCTTACAGTAGACCCCAGCTACAGTACCTTTCTCCATTTAGGAGCAGCCCGTGTAGAGGTACATTTTTTCGTTGTTGGTAACAGTGTAAATTACACAATTATTTTTGTTAGGAAATAATATGGAGAAACTCCTATCAAAGTTCACGCTTGGCACGATGTAGTTAATGTATTTACTTGATAAGTTTTGATGGTTCATGTCCTAAGTTGCGATACGCCCAAAGACCAGATTTTTTTTTTAGTCTAATCGAGCTTTTAGAGGTCGTATATTTAGAGGAAGGAGATTGAGATGTAACTGCGACATGTGCTTTTCATGGCCTTGCACCATACCAGAGCTACATAGGTGGATTTAAGACATGAAAGGAGGCAACAGTGTATCTATCACCACAATCGTTGGCAGATATTAACTACTGCGCGTTGCGCTATTCGATTGCTATTTAGTCACTTGGAAGTGAGTTCTCCCTGTTCGCCTCCAAATTAGTCTTAAGTGACTTGTTTGAACATTTTCGGGATTTTCTGTAAATCTGCAGGAGTAAGCAGTCGAACAAAGCAACGTCTAGGTTCTGAACAGTTTCGCTCATCTGTTGAACCATTCTGAACATACGAGTAGCCAGAGAAACAACGCAAAGTATTCTAAGTAGCAGCACCGCAGTATGTGTATAAGTTCCATATAACTAAAATCATAGTTTGCCCATTGCCTTTGGGGTGGCCATGGTACCCCAATATAGGGAAATAAACATACAAGTGCGAAACAACTTGTTGATTCAAAACTCCAAATTCATTTTTAAATTAATTGAAAATTTACCTTTCCTTGTTGTCAGTCTAGTCCTTTTCTCCGATGTGTGGACGGAGGTTTTTGTTGACCATCGTCTATGATTTATAATTTATTATTATTATATATTATTATAGTCTATCAGTCTCCACACCTTGCCTACATTCACTCGTCGAAACATTTCGGACGCCGAAAATATTAGAGATGTGCTTTTTACCGACCGTAATGTGTTGGAGACAGGTTTTTAGCAAGGTTATTGTCAATCAGGATAACACTTCACTTCACTTCAACAGTGAGTTTATTTTGAGATAGTATCGTGCAGATTACGAATTCAATTATGTCGCTAAAAAACAAACCTTCAGGCTAGAGTCTGGCTTAGACCTAGGACTCAGTTAACATCCCCTACGAATAGCGTGATATTTTGTCAGCTGCCTCGAGTTGCCTACCTTAAGCCAATTGAGATCTCCATCTACTTGTGCGTGCCAACTAAGATAAGTTCTTCTTTTACTGGGTTGTACCTCTGAGTAAAAGTTGAAAACTATCCCGGTTGGACACTGTCGTCATACGCTCAATGTGAATTAGCCATCTAGCCGGGTTATTCCAGCTCTTCTGACTAGGTCGACTTTGTTGTCTGTTAAGACGTCTTTTCCATTCTCCATTAATATGATCGAGACCAAAAACTATCCGATGAACTTCTTTCTTGATGCACCTGATTTCAGCATTTTCATTCTCTTCCGTCAGTGCCTATGCTTCTCGGCCGTTAAACAATGTCTTCCCTATAGTTGCTCGAAAGAGCTTTTTAGTACTCAGTTTCCGTTTAAGCCCAGAGAAGTAGCGATAAGCTAGAGTGACATATTGGGTGATCTCCACACTGGTGTCGTTGTTTGTTGTAGGCGTCGATGTCGATATTCCTGTTCAGCTTAAGTATAAAAGGATAACTGGACTAGATACTATAGTATACATGCCAAGCTATTGTAGTCAGCATGACATGACTTACTATTTTTTATGACTTGGTCAGCGAATAGTATGCCCGATTTACAAGAGAAGAGTCTCTTTATAAACAGTTAACAGCTAAACTATTTGCCTCATATCGATGCGGTTTTATGCCAGGTAACTCCGTAATTGGCGAAATATGTACACTAAGACGGGTCCTAGAGAAAACTTTAGAAGCCCACATCAAACCCATCCCCTCAATTTCAAGACCGTTTATGACAGCATCTATACAAAGCCATGTCTAGATTTGGCATCCTTGTCGAACGATTAAGAAAGCCCGCTGGTAAGCTCGGTTGCAAATTTCAATTCAACAAAATTGAACGCACAACATTGAAACAGATTGTCACAGAAGATATCAATAACCTCGGGCAAGAATCGCTTTTGATTCATTCCGGAAGAGTCAACGTAGGAAAGAAATACCTCACCTTAGGTTGTGGACTGTGGATCTAAATCATATTGGAGTGCGCAAGTCTTATTTGTTGAGGTACAGGCACATCCTGAGCTGTCGAGTAAATTAATTTAGTAGGTACATTTGTGTTCTATCGAATTCTTTTTATTTCTCTGGTTATTAGTAGTTAAAATTAAAAAAAAAACACATTACATCAACTTTGTACATTTCTATTATGCTTAAAATACATATACTCGTATAGTAAACCATTTCAATAAAACAGATATTAAACTAATAGACTTATAACTTATTGCTAAAAAGGAAAATCAATTGTTGTTTCACTGCAACGAAAACTCTCAAAATTGGGTTACATCTATAACTTCTCAACTTTTAGATACACGCCTGACTTTGAACCCAATAAAATATTTTTTGGATCAAACTCGATTGGAATTTGAGTTTTCTCCGTGGTTGTAAATTTGAATTTTCTTAATAAGAATGCCAATCCGCTACGTGCTTGCATCTTTCCAAATCGTAAGCCAATACAATTGCGAGGACCATCACCAAATGGTAACCATGCAACTGGGTGTCGTTTGGCGATTTCTTCTGGAGTAAATCTATCTGGATCGAAAACTTCTGGATTTGGATAATATTCTGGATCATGATGAATGGCATCAGCAGGAATAATAACCATAGTATCCTTTTCGATTGCATATTTTGGATCCCCAGTTGCATAGTCTCGATTGGCTCTTCGTATTAAATGAGGCAGTACAGCATATTTTCGAAGAGTTTCTACATATTAAAAAAAAAAAATAGTAAATTCTCATGTGTATTTCATATAAGAAAAACTTACCAGAAATGACTTGCTCGAGGTAGACCAATTCCTTCATACTTTCATATATGAACTCTCCGTTGTGCTTTTCGAAAACTTGAAGAACTTCCTTTCTTGCTTTTTCTTGTATGTCGGGATGCTGTGCCAATTCATAAAGACAGAAGCTCATTGTAGTTGAAGATGTTTCAAAGCCTGCAATAAAAAAGACGAATGCCTGCGCAATGACTTCATTCAGACTGAGAGCTTTCAAATCTTCTCCATTTTCTGACTTGACCAACTTATTGTTCTTCATATCGATGAGTAGATTCATAAAGTCGTTTCGTTGCACATTGTTTTCCTCCCGATACTTTATCGTATCCTTCACGAGGTTGCAATAAAAATCGTTTACCTCATCTGTCATCGTGCGACACCTTAATTTAGCTGCTATTGTAGGAAAGCTCTGAATAAGACCATTAATTAAAGTGTTGTGTCTTTGTTCGGTAAAGACTTTTGTGCCAATGGTTCTGAATTCAGTGTTTGGATTCCTTAAACTGTTACATTCAATACCAAATGCACATGTACCAATGATGTCAGTCGTAAATCTCTCGAGAATATCTTTTATTTCTATTACAGGATCCTTAGCGATGGTCTCATCCATAACAGTCATAAACTGCTCAGCAACAGATATCACAGTCGGAAACATGTACTTCATCTTTCCCGAAGTAAATGTCGGTGAGAGTTTAGTTCGCAGTCGTCTCCATTTCCCTCCGTCTAAACTGAATAAATTGGCAGTCAACGGATCATCTCTTTCATTGTGAAACGTTCCACGATCATCAAAATAATTAAAGTCCTTGATTAGGATATTTTTCACCAATTCTAAATCCAATACCAGAGCAACAGGTTTTAACAAAAAATAGAAACCAGCGAAGGGTCCAGTTCCTTTGAATTTTTGATAATACTCCCTGAACAACTGGGAAAAATTTTTTGTTTCCCTAAGTCCTTTGGTATTGCCGTAGAAAAATTCCGGCTCGGTATGCGGAATTCCGCGCATTTTCCAGTAAGACATCTGACGGCGGTAAACATACACGAGCAGCGATGCTATCGCTATTATCGCGTATAAGGTGATCGATGTTATCTCCATTTTTAGAGACCGCGTATCTACTCGTATATTGTGAATGTAACTGAAGCCAAAGTTGTACTAAACCTGATATGGGAAATGTTAAAGCTTTTATTATAATGTCCAAGTTATTAAAAGCACGCGCCCAATGACTTTGCTAAATGTATGAATGTAATTCGCTTCTGATAGTAGTATCTCAGTTTATAATTCCGTACTGATATTAAGGTCCGCAACGAGTTTTTGTGGAATTGAGTAAGAAAGGTATATCATTAAAAATATTTGAGTGTTGTTACAGCAGAATATTTCTTACTTCGATTAGGAACACTACCATGTGTGAAACATCGAGGCAGTTGCTTTATTTGTTTGGAACTTATGGTAACTATTATATTTCGCAAGAAATCGTTATAATTTCTCTTCGCCTCTGAAGCTAACCTTATCGTGACCTTGGAACGAACAATACGAGATAAAGTTGCTTATGCGTGACATTAATTTGTTGGCTTGTTGGGAATCACAGAGAATCATTGTAATCGATTACCGATCGAATATTACCGTAAATGTTAATACCAATAAACTCAATCTTGATCACTGTCACTCAACTGAGTGAAAACGAGAATATTGACCCATCTGACCTCATGGGAGTTCTACTCAATTTAACAGATTTCCTGACAGACAATCCAATTTTAAAGAATTAAATTTCATTCTTGGTCAAGTTCGACATTCCCTATAATCTCTACATCTATAAAATAGAACACATTTTCCTGGTTGCCCCCGAGTAGGCAGTAGGTACGTAATGATACCTCAACAATATATATATCAATCGATTTGTCGTCAGTAGCGGTATTACATAGGATGGTTTTTAGTATCCAAGTCCTTTATTGGGAATTTAAACCCATTTTATAACTTTACACACATATTACTACAAAATGACAGAACAGATTTGAATATGACTTCATTCTTCGATTAGTAAATTTCCTGGTGTAGAGACTGATGTATCAATCATTATTCTGTGATTCTTATAACGGAGGTAATAAGTAAAAATGTCATTATTTGAGATTAACATAAATCACAGGTCATTGCAATCAACAGCCCACCAGTTCCAGTCCCATAATTCACACGAAATTTGAATTTTGCGCCATTTAATAGTACAGTGATGACAACGTAAAAAAAGATAACAATGTGACAGCTGACACTTCGGGGTTAGTACAAATAGAGCGCTATACGCAAGAACAACCTATTTTCAATACATTTTAAAAATAATGAAGATTGTCAGCTACAGTCGAACAAAATCATCTTCAGTGAAGGAGCGCATTTTCAGAAAACCCACGAGTAATTGTTGAGAAACAAATGCATCCACAACGCGTGACTGTTTGGTGCGGATTTTGGGTTGGAGGCATTATCGGACTATTCTTCTTCGAAAATGCGGCTGGTCAGGCAGTAACAATTAATTGTGCTCTTTATCATGACATGATAACCCAATTTTTAGTGCCTAATTTACAAAAAAATTTGTCTGAAATTGGCCCGTGTTTAGGCGCTTTATAGTATGGTCAGTTGGGGTAATTGGACCAGCGCACACTAGACTGTTTTTATCCCGGGATACAACGTTGTACAATGTTGCTACATGTACGTACGTACACAAATCTTACCAGTGGTACGAGTATCAAGAGAGACACGTGCTGATGAAATGAATGTTTCATTGAAAAGATCTTTTCTCCGGCCGTTTGTGAACAGATTAGAACTTAAAACAAATATGAGAGTGTCATTGCCAGCACACGAAAACCGTGATTTTTCAGAGTTGTTGCTTAAAATATGAAATGGGCAGATGCCACAAAATAATGACTTTTTTTTTTATCCAGAAATGAATAATACAAGTTCTTAGGCAATAACTTGGTTCAAGGAGAGAGCTAGATAGATAGATCAAGTGATAAAGTGAACGACTTGAACATTTCTAAAGTCAGTACACAACCAGGACCAGGAAGAGGCTGTACATTTCCCAAAAGAATTTCTTTATTGCTTGCAACCCTCTGGATGTGGGGGCACATAAAGTGGTCTTAAAATAAGGGTGTCCTCTCATTTTATTGCGAAACCTTAATCCACCCAAATTGTGTAATGGTACACGTCTCCAGGTAAAAAGTCTAAAAACTTTTACTACAGAGTGCAAAATTTTCCATTGATACCCACGGATGTTCCATTCCAATTCTAAAGATTGCTGTTTCCAATAAAATTGTCATTTTCAATAACTATTAACAAATCACAACTTCAGACATTCAACGTTGCGGCCTTAGACCTAAGCGTTGAGTGCTTTTCCCATGTGCTACACGTAGCTCTTTCGCGCATAGCACAACAAAATTTGTTCGTATTGTTTAACCAAAAGTCAGGGGCAAACATTGTTTATAAAGAAATTCCATAATCAAAGGCAGTACTTCACACCCGTGCGAAGCCGGGGAGGGTCGCTAGTATATTATATACAAAATGGGATAGACGGCGATAATGGAGGATTTAATACAGCAATAGGTCCTGATATCTTCTGCACAACCTGGAGACTAGTAGTGCCGTCCAATGAAAAATTTAGCTGTTCTAAGCACTCAACTAGTACGGATTGGATCGATGCTTAGTAAGGATATCGTCATGTACAAGCATGACATACATATATTATATACTATTCCTTATAGTCAAGAACTGACGTACAATTGACTTAACATTATACGGGCAAAACGAACTTAGCCTATATTAGTACCAAAACACTGAAGAATAGAAGGATAAGACCTAGCTGAAGGAGCCTGTAAGGAGTGGTAAAGACGAGGATATTAAACTCCGATTTTGCAATGATTCTGCATAAATTGGAAATTACAAAACTCTCTGCCTAGTTCTCCAAAACTGATTAATCCACTTATTCACTTGCTTTTTATTTGTTGGTTTATTTTTGAATCATATATTATTTTTACACTGACAGTTCTCATATGCTCAAAAAATTGACAAATACTCAGCTTTATAAAATATTTTCGTAGGATGAAATTAGTCGAGTAATATTATTGGGAACAATTGCAAAGTTATTGCTATGCCTCCAAAACAGTGCAAAATTCGAAAAGTAAGGTAGAAATAATGCGCCAACTTCAGCTGGTGTACTTCGTAAAACTAGTTTGCTGATCGATAACGAACATTTTCACGTGTGTCCTGTACGCTTAACGGGGCATATTTTGCCGAAAATGTACGCCTAAACCCGAGAACCTCAACTTCCCAAAGATCTCAGCAACTAAACATCACTCACACTAGCCTAAGGAGAATTTTGCATAAAAATCTCGGATTATTCGCTTACAGGGTCCAATTGACTCAGGATTTGAAGTACAATAACCACCCGCTTAGCTATCGCTTTTCTAGAGCGATAGAGCAGCTCGAAATTGAGGACATTTTTGATCAAAAAAAACATAATTTAAAATGAAGTGCATTTCAACCTCTGTGGCTACGTAAACAAGCAAAATTCCCATATTTGATCAGTTTCTTAGTTTTTCTGCAGTAGACCTCGTCTAATGTGCGTTTTTGAACCATGGGCATAGAAAATCAGTTCTTCCGTGTTTGCGAATTGTTTATAGCAATCCAATGATTCCCCCTCCATAGCCTTTGATCGGGCTGCATTTCACTTTCAGTCGTTTTAGTTTCTTTTCCTCCTTTTATAACTGCTACATCTTTTCCACAGGGGTCTGCCTTAGCAACAGCGGCCCTGTGATGCCCTTTCTGGGTGTATCTCCACGCAGGCTAGATAATTATTATTTCTTTCCGAAAGTGAAGAGTTTAAGTTTTGGGGAAATTCTAGATATTCACTGCCTCCTAGAACAACCTGGAATCAGAAATCTAACGATTAATTTGGACAAGTCAAAAATAATGATATTCGATAAATTGGGAAAAAGTGCTAAGGCAGAGAAAAGGCGACTTGGCAACGGTGAATTTAAAGTAAATATACAAGTACCTGGGAACAAGTCTGACTTCTGGACTATCATTAACAAGTCTCAATAAAAAAAGAAGAAATTACCACGCGCTGCCAAAACAACTAGCGGAGGCTCTAGACTGCTGCAAAGCAGACATAACCGACATCCAAGAAATGCGATGGAATGGGCCGGACAAAAAGAGTATGAAAAACTGCAACATCTACTACGGCAATTGGATGCGAATTTATTGTATGCAGACTTAGGCAAGAAGTCTTAAGTTTTCAGTATGTGAAAGAGCACAGAGCCTAATATGCCTTCTTTGAGCTCTTGAACAAGACCTACGAGCAATGCCCTAGCTATAACATTAAAATTGTCCTTGACGAGGAAAATTTCTTCGAGTGATTTTCAGTCCCGTCTGCCTGTAAAGTAAAAGGAAACTAATAATTCACCTCTTTTTGCCCTTCTACGAGTATATTGGACTCCCGTGCAATCGCAAGGCCTCACCCATTAATGACGTGGTCTAATAAAACGGACACAGAGCTAAAGTGGACTTATCGATCGCGTCTTATCATTTTAATGCCAATAGAGATTAAGGTAGTCACAAGGTTCCGGTTGAGTGGCAAGACCACCGGTATTCCATACAAGGACTTAAACACGATACCGTGGGGATCAAGAGCCCAATAAGCTCATCTTTGATCTTATGGATGTATGGATTCGTTGAAATTAAGTCCTTTGAGATGTGTGTTTGAAGTGAAATGGTATTAATCAGCAGAGTCTAAGAATGTTTTTGACTAAATTGGATTAGTATGTAGTATGAATTGAACTGTTCGGGTCCAAAAAGCAACCAGCATTTGCTCTTCAAATCTAATACAAATTTGCGTTAAATCTTTGGGTTCCACTTTGCAACTCAATGTGCTAAATTCGACGCAGAATGCTAAGGGAGTTTTCCGAATTTCTAGCCAACAAATGAACATTGAAACGATAAAATGTTCGTTATGCCTGGAGCCATCATCGATTACAAGCAGGTATTCTGAGTAAGTGTTCTAACGAAGAATAATTTTCGGAATAATTATTGCTCATGATTGGGTCAATCATTGTGGGTGCACAAAATTGTTTTTTTTTGTCTTCAGTTAACGCGGGAAATATCATTGAAGAACTCGGGGTTGACCTGGCCGATGGTGACTGACTCCGCTCTAATTTCGGCTTTTTGCACTTTGCCACCGTTTGTGTTGCGGATATTTCTTGAATTCAGTGGAGTCGCTGGGTCGTGCGTTTTCCAAAGTCGGGCGCCCGTAAACCTGCAACGAAAAAGGTGTCTCGCCCGTTGGTATGCAATGCAACATCGAGAACAGGAAAAATCCTAGAAATGAATTTGCTATTATTGTACGAGGGCGGGTCAATAAGTCCGTGACTTTTTGAATTTCTGACCTCTTTACTGAAACAGCAACACTGCTCCTGTCAACAAGCATCTGTCAGTTGACTCCTGTCAAAATTTAAACTTGCTGCGTCAGTTAGTTTGTGTTTGACAGCTATTTTTATCAGACTACTCACTAATTTGAGGAGAAAATGGAAAAAAGTGAATTTCGTGTGCTTATTAAGCATTATTTCTTGCGAAAAAAAACCATTACCGAGACCAAGGCTAAGCTTGATAAATACTAAGGGGACTCTGCACCATCGATTTCAATGGTAAAAAAGTGGTTTACTGAATTTCGTTGTGGCCGTACAAGCACTGAAGATGCCGAACGTCCTGGACGCCCAGTTGAGGTCTCTACACCCGAAACAATCGAAAAAATTCACGATATGGTGTTGGCCGACCGAAGATTGAAAGTGCGAGAGATTGTGGAAGCCGTAGGGATCTCGCATGGCTCAGTGGTTTCAATTTTGAATGATCACTTGGGCATGAGAAAGCTTTCCGCAAGATGGGTGCCGCGTTTGCTCACAGTCGACCACAAACACATGTGCAGTTGCCATGGCAAAAATCCATGAATTGGGCTATGAATTGCTCCCTCATCCACCCTATTCTCCAGATTTGGCTCCGAGGGACTACTTCTTGTTCCCAAACCTGAAGAAATGGCTTGGTGGAAAAAGATTTGACTCCAATGATGAAGTCATCTCGCAAACAAAGGCCTATTTTGAGGACCTCAACAAATCATTTTTTTTGGAAGGGATAAAAAAATTGGAGAAGCGTTGGACAAAGTGTATACAGCTCAAGGGAGACTACGTTGAAAAATAAAAATAAAATCTGTGTTTTAATCCAAAAGTCATGGACTTACGAGTATTGACCCGCCCTCGTATATTTGCAGCAGTTGCGAAGATGGTAAAAGGGCGGCCTATAAATTTGTCCGTGAATTGCATATCCCTATATCTCAATATATCCCATGATATAGCTCGTGCAAGATTTGAGGCCAAATGATCATCCTTTCCGTCGAAATGAACTGGCATTGGATCCGCAGTTTTAGCGAAAAATTGTGTTTAGCGTTGATGCTTATTTTGGCTCAATGGGTATGACAATAAGCAAAATTGTCGCATTCGAAACGAAGATAACCCTCATGACAATTAAAAGTTTGGTGCGATCAGTAAGATGGCGAATTCATCGGTATATATTTTTTTCAAAACAAAGCTAATCAACGTGTTACGATCAAGCGTATTAACAGCACACAAATTTGGGGAACTTGCACCAGAGTGGAATTTATTGCTTCCAAAACATAATGCTGTCTACTGTCGTTAAAACGTTTATCCACAAATCGCACTTGTATCGTCGAAACCTAAAAACTTCCCATTCCCAGTGTGCGTGTCAATGACAACCTTCGTTGGAATGACTGCATATTCGAATTTGATGCTCCTAAAAATGCTGCGAAATGTCTGGGTTTCTCAAGTAATATAAGAAATATTAAACCCTCCTGATCTGGCTTCAATATGTAAGGCATTCGTCCACTAAAATTTGGAGTACAATGCTCACATAGGCTTACGCACCCCTAAGGCCTCTTTGCACTCGCTAGTTAAGATTCAAAACCGTGCGATGAAATTTAAAGGTGATGCTAAAACGGTCTATTGACACCTTCAAACACCGACGTAATGTCTCCTACCTCATTTGGTTCTATCGCTATTTTCACCTTGAGTGCTTTACCGAAATTGCCAATAGTATTCCACCCGTCTCACTACGAATGCTTTTCACTCTCTGATTTTGGTGATTCTTTTCTAAGTTGAAAAATTCGTGTACAGAATTCCCTACGAGCCCTTTATTTCGTAGTCATTATAACCTGCAAACATTCAAAACCAACGGAAGTCAGAAATACATTTTCTTTCCTCCCAAACTTCCCATGGCCCGCGCTGAGACAAAACATTTTAAGGGTGCTAATAACCCCTAAAGAGAGCGCTTTTTATTTATTAACTGTACATATATATATAAAAAATGAGGGTGTGTAAATAATTGACTTTGCCGTTCACATGAGAGGCAAAATAACATTACGTCATGGGAGGAGGTCGGCATCGAGTTGCAATTTATCGTTATCTACAGTGGAAAAATCGTTGAAAATATAATAAATTTCAACGATATTGAGAGTTAACATAAATCAAAGTTCTACGTACATACATGATCTAATATACAACCAAAGGCAGCTGGCTATGGGGTTAAAAATAAAACCGGTTTAATACCTTGATGATATAAATTATATACTATATATTGGCGAGAAATAGACAATTATTTTTAAAAGGTCAGCATTAAGGTCACCACAGATAATAATGTACTCTTAGTAGCAACTGACATCTCTCTTCTGGCCTTGGTCCTGGGACCTCTGAAAAGGTCGTGGGGGTTTCTATCAGATAAATTTGATAGACAAATCGTATCGCACTTAGAACTTATAACCTTGGAATCGTGGAATTAAATTGAATCTAAACTTAATTTTGATTTTAAAAAAGAAACATACTCGTATGTACATATTTATTTCATAAAAAAGTAACAAATCACAGTAGTAGGTATTTTAATTTATAATTAAAAATTGAAAAGTAACTCATAGAAGTCTGCAAAGGAATTAACACACAACAAACTGCCAAAATTTTGTATTTTGAAAATCTCCGATTCAAGCTTTTTCAACTTTTAGATAAATGCCCGAACTAGGGCTTAATAAGAAACCTTTCGGTTCAAACTGCAAAGGAATCTGTGTCTGCTTTGTTGTTGAAAATGTATATTTTCTCAGCAAGAAAGCCAAACCAGCCCGTACCTGCATTTTACCAAACCGTAGACCAATGCAGTTTCGTGGTCCATCGCCAAATGGCAACCATGCAACTGGATGCCGTTTAGCAATTTCTTCCGGTGTAAATCTGTCTGGATCGAAAACTTCTGGATTCGGATAGTATTCTGGATCATTTTGAATAGCGTCAACAGGAATAATAACCATGATGTCCTTCTCGATTTTATACTTAGGATCTGAGGTAACATAATCTTGATTGGCTCTGCGATTTAAATGAGCTAGTACGGGATACCTTCGAAGGGTTTCTAATAATTAAAAATTCGAAATAAAAACAAATCAACAGTAATTCCCAAAATTTTAAACTCACCGTAAATAACATGATCAAGATAAGTCAAATCCTTCATGCTTTCATATGTGAATTCTCCATTGTACTTTTCGAAAACTTTAAGAACTTCTTTTCGTGCTTTTTCTTGTATATCGGGATGTTGTGCCAATTCATAAAGACAGAAGCCCATTGTAGTTGAAGATGTTTCGAATCCTGCCGTAAAGAAGATAAACGCTTGCGCTATTACTTCCTTGATATTGAGAGTCTCGAAATGTTCACCAGTTTCTGATTTGACCAACTTATTGTTCATCAATTCGATGAGCAAATTCATGAAATCGTTCCGTTGAATATTGTTTTCCTCTCGATACTTAATGGTATCCTTCACTAGGTTGCAGTAAAAATTATGAACATCATCTTTTAACATGCGAAACCTGAGCTTAAGTGCTAAATTGGGAAAGCTTTGAACTAGAGCAGCCACAAAATCATTATGCCTTTGTTCGGTAAAGACTTTTGTGCCAATGGTTCTGAATTCGGTTTGCGGATTCCTCAAACTGTTGCATTCAATGCCAAATGCAACTGTTCCGATAATATCTGTTGTAAATCTCTCTAGAATATCTTTCATTTCCACCACGTCGTTTTTAGCGATTATCTCGTTCATAACATCTATAAACTCTTTAGCAACAGATACTACAGTTGGAAACATGAACTTCATTTTTCCCGAAGTAAATGTCGGCGACAGCTTAGCCCTCAATCTTCTCCATTTTGGTCCGTCCAAACTGAATAAGTTCGCAGTCAATGGATCATCTTCTTCATTATGAAACATTCCACGATCATCAAAACTATTGAAATCTTTAATCAAGATGTTCTTAATCAAATCCAAATCCAAAATAACAGCAATAGGTTTTATGGATAGATAAAAGCCAGCAAATGGTCCAGTGCCTTTGAACTTTTGATATGTCTCTCTGAACATCATAGCAAAGTTCTTAGTTGTCCTGAGTCCTCTTGCATTTCCATGGAAAAACTCTGGTTCATCATGTGGAATACCGCGAATTTTCCAGTATGATGTCTGCCGTTTGTAAAGGTAAAATAGAAGCGATGAAATCGCTATAATCGCGTATAAAGTTATTGAAGATATTTCCATTTTAATTCCACTAGTAGAGCGCTCCACCTCCCAATACTGTGCTTGACTCTCTGCTGGACTGATACTGAATTGGCCCCAGGAAATACTTTAATGCTATTTGTTGAAAATATGTACACAATAGATCTCGATATAAACGAGAATACATAAGCACATTAACGTTTACATACACAGAATGACAATGCTTAACTCATAGAATACTCTCATAATAATTGTATTAATTGTTATCTCTGTTAGCTTCGGAATCTAAATTATAGGCAATGGATTGATAAATACTCATACTAATGTTTTGAATGAATATTGCATTAGGAGGACAAAGTACATACGTACTTGGAATGGTTCGTTCCAAATGAACTTTTAAGCACCTTATCACCAAATTATATAAATACCGTGGTTCATCTATGTTGAATATTATTTGGAAACGTTCGGTCACTACCTACGTACATATTCGAGATGGTGACATATACTCGTATCCGTATGTCATCATTTAATAATTAAAATGAACTAAAGCTGTAAGTACAAATTAAAGTTTCAAACAGCTTTTGTTCGTTGTCGGCACTATTTTGTCGCGTGCCAACTAAAAATACAATTTTGTGTTTGTTATCAACTAATACTCCAATAAAGGCATGATAAATGCACAATGCTATAGGTTTAATACGTGCACCTGTTATGTACTAAGTTTGCACTAGGTCTGCACTCCAGATAGGAAAAGAGAGATGTATATCAGAATTCTACAGCTGATAACTATTGCTATATTGTCAACAAAATTGGAATATTTTTAAAGTGAAATAAATTGGATTAGAAATATTCTTTAAGTTCACAAGAACTTATTTTATGCTTTTGTAAAGTCGTGAGGCGACACGGTGAGTCATATTAAGTGACTAAATGGAGAAATCATATTCAGAGATTCTAATTACTTATTTATAGTAGGTGGCAAACTGTAGTTCGGGATTGTTTTTTAGTAACTGGCGCTCGCACAAGGGATTCTGTGTACCCATAAAATTATTCTACATAGAGCGGGCAAAGGAAATTTAGGGAAAAATAAAAGAGAGGTACCTATGAGTATTGGTTTTGAATGTTTGAAGGTTATACTAATTAGGAAATAAAGAGCTCGGCAGGACATTTCATAAGCGTATGTCCGAAAGTGGACTTGATGACTATTCATAGGGGAACGGGTGTTACGGTTAAAAGTTAAAATGCTACTGGCGATTTCGGTGGAGTTCTGGTAGTGAAAACAGCGGTCGAACATTGTGAGGCAAAAGGCATAACGTCAGTGCTCAAGTGTATTAAATGACTGTACAATGTTGATGTCGCCTATTAGTTTTACCCCCCGGTTTTGAATCTTATTTAGCAAGTGTAAAGATTTCTTTGTGGCACCTTACCAGATGTGGGCATTATACGAGTACTCAAATTTTGGGAGGAATAAATGTGTTACCTGTTGAGGCCAGATCAGGAAGGTTAAATATATCCTACATTTGGTAACACTTTTGGGAAATATGTGGTCATTCCGGAAACGAATATGAAAAGCAGAGAGTGCTGCCGTCAGCAAAGAAATATATTGGATTAAAAGTAGCAGACAAGACGTCATTGATGAAGATAAAAAAAAGAGTGTCGGAGACAGAATGTGAATGACTTGAAACCATCCAGGAGAACTTGAATTGAAAGTGATAAATCTGGGCTTTCAAGTAGCAAGCCTCTCCAATTAGACAGATCTTTAGCTAAATGCCGCTAGGTGCGCACTACAAGTCTGTATAGGTTCCCTTTTACTTGTGCGCAAAAACTGTGCGGGCCAGAGTAGTGAGTTCCATTCGCTCAGCATGTCCAAGCCATCCCAAGCGACTGATGCTCAATTTCTAACAGAAACGGAAACGAAACTGAATATATTTTGAAAGATTTTTTTCTTCCAAAGACTTCCAAAGACGATCGGGCTTATGTTTCAGCGCCATGAAATAGGACTCAGATGGTCAAAGTTTTATATAGAGTCTTCTTAGTTTGGGTAAGAGTGATTGTTGGTTTTATAAATAGGGCTAGGGTGTTGCTACCTCGAAATTATAGCTGTCGACTATGATGTTCTGTCTAATTCGTTGATTTTCTTATTAACAAGTACTTAATTTTTCCCTCATTTACCACTAAACCCATTTTCAATACAACCGCACCCACTTGTGACAACTCACTGGGTTTTAACCATTGTGGCGATATCATCGGCATAAGTCAGCAGTTGCCCAGACTTTTAAAAGGCTATGCCTTCGTTGTTCGCTTGTGAGTTTCGCATAATACCTACAAATATGATGTTAAAGAAGTCACATGAGAGCGCTTAAATTCCCCTTGGTCATCCTGCAAAGTCGAATGAGGTTAGCAGAGATGCCAAAACCGAGAGCATCTATAGATGCTTCCATATGTGGTTTTGAAATCGATATGGTGTCTATCGACTTAAAACTCCTGGGTTTTTGCAAAGCGCGCCGTAATATGTATAAACTCTCGATCTATGGTGGACTTTCATGTTCTAAAACTTAGCTATAAGCAACATGTCAAACTGTTTACGAGGGGTCTCAGACGTTTATACAATAAAGCAGACGGAATTTTATATGCGATGTTGAGGAGATTTATTCCTCTGAAGTTGGCGCAATTCAGGGCATCTCCCTTTTTAGAAATAGACAAACAATGTTAAGGTTGACTAAATTGTGGATTTGAGTTGCTGTATCCTCCGTATCCAATCACCACATGCGGCTTTAAACAGCGTAGTAGTTATGCCATCGGATCCAGCAGCGTTGTTCGACTTTGAAAGTGACTGACCCGGCGTCATCTTGGTTTGGTGGACGAAAATTTAGTCTTTTTTCGTCCAGATTGAAAGGTTCTTTCTGCCTAACGGTGGAATGCTGTTCGTTTTAACAATTTAACAATCTAGAAAGTTCCCATGCATCACCAATTGTGGTTCTATTATTATGTTTCCTTCTTCACCCTTGCAGATTTCTGTTCGGGCTTTGGAATCGTCGTTTAGTTTCTGGGTAAAACTTCCGAAGTTAATTCTTCTTGTGGCACCTCTCTAAGGCCTCGTTCGAGCATTTCTGGTTCTTTTTTTATTTTGAGGAGGATATGTTCTTCGTTCGGTAGCTGCATCGAATTCTTTAGGAGGCTAAGGAAACTCTTTTGGAGAAGAACCTGACTGCATCTTGCGATGGTTCGATGTTAAGCTTCGTCTCAATGGTTTGGTTATTTTGGGCTCTTAATCGTAGCCGCATACGTACCTTGACTTCAACAAGGTAGTGTTCCGAGTCGTATATGCTCCTCGAAGAAGTTCCTTGCGTCGATCGCAATATGATCAATTTTGTTTATCGTTTTTTGATTAGAAGATATCCAGATCTCGTTCTGGTTATTACTGTTTGGAAACGTTGTGCTAACAATAGTTACATTAGCCAATCAGTCAGCGTCTGCTTTCATAGGTGGTGACTTAGAGGCTGTACCTTCTCACTGTATTACCAAAGATGAATTCATTTCATAGCATGCTATCAAAATCTCCAAGAGACATTTTCACGTCATACTTATGGTATTGCTCGAATGTGCAAGCCTACGAACATTCATTGACTATGCGAAAGAGTTTAAACATTAATTTGCACAATTTCGCATTGAAGATACAAATGACTCAAAAATTATAACCTAATTACTGATTTAAAGATGATGGTGGTATGGTGCATAAACGATTGATTTTAAAACAATTCTGATATCGACTGGCCATAGTAAGAGTTTACTTTCTACCAATAAACAAGAATCCGTCGAACAACATATATATGCAACAAAATCGAAATAGGGACATTTTATCAGATATTCTTCAAAAAGTTATGCAAAAATGACAAAAAAGTGCTTATATTTGCGTTACCGTAAATGGTACCTATTTTTAAAAATATTCAAAAAGTGACTAAATAAATTGTATATGTAGGTAGACAATTAAAAAACCGCGCTACAACAAAATAAAAAAACAGAGACCATCCATGCTATCAATGAAAATAAAAGGCCATCTTTTGATTTCTTTTTGAATCACATGTTATTTTGACACTGACAGCTCTTATGTACTCAAAAATTTGACAGAAACTCGGTATTCGGTATGGAGGTACGAAATGGATCAACTGTAACTGGTGTACGGATGTTTCTGAAGATATGTTCATGAAACTGGTTTACTGATTGACAACCGAACATATTCCCGTGTTCGTCCTGTGCGATTAAGGGACAATATAGCAGCTATTGGCGAAAGTGTCCGTCAGAACAAATGATCTTGTGGATTCAAGTGACTTTTGCCCACCAATGGTACTTCAGATTGTTTGAATTTCATTGAATGTTCGGAAAATTAGAATAAGATGATCGACTTATTATATTTTTAATGAAACTCAACATTGTTTTAATTTTTTGTAACACGTTTTCTGAAGCTGGCTCCTTTAAGTTTTGCTTGAATATCGTTTTTATATTCTTTCTCAAAATTAAATTAAATTTCCCATGAAATCGCCATAAGTAGGTTTAGTCTTACTCAGGGAGTGAAAAGTTGTTTGGCTGTAGTGGCCCTTTCCTGCTTCTGCAAGGCCTTTGTCGGTCGCTTCCCAACATAAATTCTCGGAATGTATGAGATCAAATGGCCCCAATTATAAAAGCAACAATAAATATAAGCAAGAATTCATCTTATGTATACTAAGGCGATCCTCGTGTTTTTTAAAGCAAACAAATCTTTACACAATTATTAAAGACCAATATTTAAGTCCATTGTTGATTGTTGATTCAATTTCATGTTTTTGCCATTTTAAACCAAACAATTATGTTTTTTTCTCTTAAGGGCTTTTCCGTGGAAATATTGTTGCAATCAAGAAGATCTACAAAAAGTCTGTCGACATCACCCGCACCATTCGAAAGGAACTCAAACAAATGCGAGAGGTTTGCTATTTCTTTTTATCATAACAAGAGACATTGTTTTTGTATGCTTTAAATATTTACATATACGAGTATCTAACAATTTTATCAATTTCACGTCGATTTGAATGAAGATTCGTCATGAAAATATAATCGGTTTTATTGGAGCCTCCATCGACCATGGAACAGTAGCCATCCTAACGACATACTGTGCACGTGGTAGCTTAGAAGATGTCCTAGCAAATGAGGACCTACATTTGGATCATATGTTTATTTCGTCACTGGTGAGTGACATCCTCAAAGGCATGATTTACCTGCACGACTCGGACATTATTTCCCATGGCAATTTACGCTCCAGTAATTGCCTTATAGATTCCCGATGGGTATGTCAGATTTCAGACTTTGGTCTGCATGAATTCAAAGCTGGTCAGGAGGAACCAAATAAGTGAGAGGCAACGACAATATAATTTTTCAAAGCGTATTAACAAAATTGATTTAATTTTATTTCTCATTTATCTAAGACGAGAGATGGAGTTGAAACGTGCCCTTTGGATGGCTCCTGAGCTATTGAGAGATCCTGGTAGATTACCTAGAGGCTCACAAAAGGGCGACGTCTATTCGTTTGGCATCGTTCTCTATGAAATCATCGGCAGAAAGGGCCCCTGGGGTGATACAGCATATTCAAGTGAGGGTGAGTTCATTATATTAGCATAAGGATAAGTCAAATTATTTGCAAATACTTCAGTTTAGTTGTTTTATTTTCCTTTGTCTGTTTCTTACTGAAGTTCATTTGCTTGTGTGGATAGCAAATTTTTTTTCTTTTTTTTTTGTTGATTCTTAAACTGAAAATCAATTTCAATATTTATTGTAGAAATAATTGCGAGGGTTAAAAATGCTGAAATGTATCGTCATGGAATGTTTCGACCGCCAATTGCGTATCTGGATGTACCGGAGTATGTGCGTCAGTGCTTGAGGTCATGCTGGGATGAGGATCCAGAAGTGAGACCAGATATTCGTTTGGTGCGAATCAAATTAAAAGAATTACAAGCAGGATTGTGAGTACAAAATTGAATATACTTTCTTTTTTATTCAATTATTTCCATATAAGATACACACACATATTTATATGTAGGTCTTTTAAACATTTTTCTCAGATTCTAAGTCATGGACATAGTATCGAGTAATCGAAAATTTTTATCATTTAAGTAGTTTCTAATAGGGATGTTTGGCTTGGGCGGTTTGAAGTTACCCCGGCTGAGGTACACCTTGGAGAAAATAGTCATTTGTGGCGCAAACTAGAAAAGAAGCATATACATAACTCAGACTGTCCGCTTCTGAAACTAAGGTATTGCTGTGATTGCTTAGATCATGGTAAGGGCACTGATCTTGTTCCTTTTTCTAAGTGTGCTCGTTGTGGAAAATTGTTAACGAATACTTTGTTATCGAAATGCTAAAAGTTACAATCTTTACTTTAACACTTTTCACCCTCTTCATCTGCTGTTATCTTCTATGTCACCACAGAGCATTACTTTATACTCACATAAACGTTAGGGACTTTTGGGCGCTGACGCCATGGACCATTCATTCCACCAGCACATGCCTTGGGTTTTGATGTTTGCCTTCACAATTATGCCACAATGTATGATCGTCATATTTGTGAACGGTTTCTTGAGAGGTTTCACGTCCTCTACAGAGTCGTCTGGGGTAAAACTGTAACCTGCCCTGTTTTGCTTTTCCTATCATCTATTTTTTGCCATTCTATTAAGGTGTTTCTCTGATGGCTATACTCTTTGCTATTACATCTATTCCACCAGTATCCTCAAATGACTTCACTATACAATACATAAAGATTCGTATGATAGTGGCGTATGATACGCGGGAAATTTGCATTTGCATAAATGTCACTTGCTAAATAGCGTTAATATGCAATGGATCCGTTCCTTTGTTTTTAGGAATGAATATGTTCATTACGTGTGCTAAAAGATTTTTTTGTATTAGGTATATTGATGCCGATTTTTTGGCGTTTGAGTCCCTAAGTTAATGGGGCCAACCAGCAGTAGTTAGAACCAATTTCTTTTTAAAATTCGCAGTTTTGGCAGCACAACATTCACTTTGGAATTAACTTTGCAATGTTTTTCAACGTTGTACAAGCTTGAATATGAGTTTCTGTCAATTTTTTGAGCTCTCATCAAAGCTGTCAGTGTCAATTTAACACATGATTAAAAAGAAACCAACAATTCTTGATTATATTTTTAGAAGTTCAGTTGGTAAAATTAAGGCAACTCCGTTTTTATCTTTATCCTTTACGTATTACGTTTTTGCCACTTTATTTGATTGTATTTGCATTTGCATATATGTTATATATATTTTTACGTTCCCGTAATACATTTACTAGTTCAAAGGGTTTACCCGTCAATGTGCCGGCACTTCAGTCCTCGATGCAAATTGTACTGTTGCGCCATAATGTATTTTTGAACATTCAACGCAGAATAGCGGAATCTCTCACTTTTCAGCTATAGGGTCTATAGCTCTCAGCTAACTGCTAATCTTTCTTACCTGCTATTGGAATAAAAGATATTTTAACTCACTCCCAAGTCAATAGCGACATTTACACGCAAGCGCTTTACCATATGATTGGAGCGTACGGTCCGGAGTGTGGTAAAAAACGAGTAAAATACCTCGTGCTAAGAACGTGGTACCAAAATTTGGGAACAAAGTCTTTCACTCGCTAAATTACGCGTTGTTGGAGCGTACACTCCAGGAGTTTGTGTCTAATGTCCAATCGTGCGCGAAATACCGCGTGAAACTTTAACGTGCTGGAGTGTACAACAGTTCAACAGTTTTCGCTGGAACGTGCGGTAGAATTTTTTATAGCCAGCGGGACCAATACGAATTATATGAAGAGACGTTGCTGATGGCCTAGAAGGTTTTTTCTTTCATCTTTCCTAGGTTTTATTTGTATTCCCCAATTGAAGGGAGCATCCCCAACACAAATTTCACGTTTCGGGAAGCGGTCGTTCAATCCAAAATCCCAATTCCGTCCATTTAGATAAGATCTAACTAACTCTGGATAAAACGTTGCAGTCCTACTTTATGAAATAGCATCCCGATTTCGTAGTTTTCATTTTTAGACTTAGTATGGAATGTGTACATATTTTAAATCAATTCAAAAGCTTTGCGTTACTATTAATTAATTTTTTTAACAGTTAAATGACTTAAAAGATAATTTTGTTCTTCTATTATGTAGAAAATCAAATATATTTGACAATATGTTGGCAATAATGGAAAAATATGCCTACAATCTTGAAGCTCTCGTTCAAGAACGTACCAATTTATTATATGAAGAAAAAAAGAAAACAGATTTATTGCTGAACCAAATGCTCCCCAGGTGAGTTTTAATATACTAGTATATCAAGATTCATACTGCATAGTTGTAATAATCGTTTTATGTTTAGATCTGTAGCTGAATCATTAAAACGTGGCGAACCTGTAGAGGCAGAATGCTTTGATTGCGTAACAATTCTGTTCAGTGATCTTGTTGGCTTCACTGAACTTTGCGCTAAAAGTACGCCATTTGAAGTAGTGGAAATGTTAAATGATTTGTATACCTGCTGCGATTCAATTATCTCTAATTACGATGTTTACAAGGTAATTCGATTAACATATACATGTACATACATGTTTTTGATGGCGAAGTCTCATTATCTCATGCATACAAGGGTGAGTCAATAAGTCCCTAAAAATCAGAACAGATGGCGTTGCTACCTTAAATTTAACATTTCGCTTGTCAGGAAACATCTATCAAAAGAGCGCACCCAAATTTTCAAAGAGATCTGTCAAATAGTTTTGTTCTGACAGCCATTTGAAGCAGATGCCTACGAAAATTTTTGTAAAATGTGGATTTCGTCACAATTTTTTGCGAAAAAAAAACCATCACGCAAATAAAACAAAATCTTAAAAAGTATTGTGAGGACTTTTCATCATCGATTGGAAGTATCCACCAGTATCCGCACCCAATTTCGGTACGGTCGTGCCAGCACAAGTGACGGTGAAGGAAATTGAGCTCAGCAGATATTGTTAGATCGGCGAGTAAAGATGCGTAAGCGTGGAGAGGCTACATGACGAAACATTGTCGTGGCGACAGCGACAGATGCACGCGGTGTCATTCACATTGATTGCATTCCATTGAAGCAAAGCCAATCGCATTTGGAAAGGATAAACAATTACCCTCCACCAGGATAACGCATCGCAATGGTGCAATGGCAAAACTGCATGGATAACCTTACGAATTGCTCCCTCATCTAGCACTTCTGTCAAATTTATCACCCTGCTACAAACTTGAGGCGGTAAGAGATTTTGGTCGAATGAAGAGGTCATTGATGAATCAAACCTATTATTCGGAGAGCATCGAAAAATTTGAGAAACGTACGACAAAGAGTATCGAAAGTGCGCTCCTTATTTAAATTTTTAGGGACTTAATAACCCGCCTTCGTATGATAGTCACTGAGGTTATGACATGTATATCTATGTAGGCACTAAGTCTGTTTCATCATGCTTTATAAATTCGCTATTTTTCGCCTTTCAAAGTAAATGAATAATCCTTATTCTTTCCCTTTTGTTAAAAGTGACAATCTGGCAGTTTTCCTATGATTCTTCTCAGTCCCTCTACTAACATTTAACTGGTTTTCTTAACATTTGAAAGGTTGAAACAATTGGAGATGCTTACATGGTAGTGTCTGGTCTACCCATCCGTAATGGAAACAAACACGTTGGCGAAATTGCATCCCTTGCCTTACATCTTTTGGAACAAGTGACAAAATTAGATATCCGCCACAGGCCCGGTGAATCTCTGCAATTTCGAATTGGTATCCATTCTGGCCAATGCGCAGCGGGCGTTGTTGGACTTAAGGTATGCATACAAGATAAACTAAAAATCAACCATTCTGTTTGTTATTTGATTATTTATGTATTCTAGATGCCAAGATATTGCTTATTTGGAGACACAGTGAATACTGCGTCACGTATGGAGAGTAGTGGGGAAGCCTTAAAAATCCACATCTCGGAAAAAACATATCAACTTCTGGAGCATGTAGGCGGCTTCCATTGCATTGAAAGAGGCATCACTAATGTTAAGGTAATTTTGATCATAGACAACTGACAGTAATTTTACAAATTGAAAAATATCCCACTTTTCAATTTCGTTGTTTGTTAAATTCTCAGGGTAAAGGAGAAATGCGCACATACTGGCTAAAAGGTGAAGTCAAATCCTGCGAACCACGTCTCCCATTTCGAAATAGGGACATTACACCGGATCTCATCAGCAACGTTGACAGTGACTCATTAGGACCACTTAGACTGTCAAATGATTGCAACTCATCAAGTCTTTCCAGCGTTCAATTGCAACTAGGTAACCACCGTATCAGCGTTCCAATCCGTCCAAATTCAGCACGCATGATTTATCCAAAAACTTACTGTGCCTGCCGTACGAAGTGTATATTTAATCGTAATTCTGACGATAACGTTAACTTTGACGTCGACCGAAATTCAAGCATCGACAAACAGTCCAGACATCTTGATCGAAATTTTCTATGTGTTTGCAACTTAAGTTCAAATTTCAGTGACGGTGGACCAAGAGGGCCGCGTTCAGCACCTCATATAACATTCCGTCAATAAACAATTAAAATGATCCTACTCCTTCTACGGATATGTACATATGGTATATCGAAACATTATAAGATATTTAGACATTAAAACTATTTGCCAAACAAAAAGAAAAATATAAAAAAAAAAAACAAGAGTGTTGTGTCTGGAATTTGTGGTTGTGTTTTGAATTGTAGCGTTAAGTCAAATGGAAAAAAAAAAAACAGTACGAAAAATAGAAAAAATATCTAAAAGGAAATTGTGAACATTTTTAGAAAAAATGAAATGAATCCCGCTTCAGTAAAACTTTTTTCAACGTGTGTTTAAACTAAAAGATGTTTTATTGAATGTTTTGATGTGTATGTAAACACTAAAGTTAGTGCTATTTTTGAATGATGATTGGTTTGTGATTAACGACATTGACAAAAATTCACTTAAATAAACAAAAATCCAAAAAAACAACATACAAAATCGACTGAATTTAATTTACCACAAGTAACAAGAGAATAACTATTGTATTTTAAAGCGCCTAAAGCGAACACATAATTTTTTGGAATTTTTATGAAACACGTATACACACTTATTATATATAAATTGAAGAAATTTTTTAGGCATAAGATCACATATTTATTATATATTTATTAAAAATGAAATGTATTCAATTTGTTGTTTTCAAATAAAATGAAAAATCTGTTGTAAGAATATACATATGAGTGGACTTGAAATGCTCTTTTGAAAATGTCTCAACTTAATTCTTTACATTTTCGAATTGATAGCCGCAGGTAGTACACTAGCTTACGCTTTAGCAAAAAACTAGAAACTGCTTACATAAATAAATGTATGCCCAATAAGCAACGATCTGGTTAATGGGGTTTTCAATTGGTTTCACTCCAAAAGTAGCACTCCCTCGAATTTAATGGAATTCTATATCACACTAATTTTTCAAATTTGAAAATTCTAAATGTTTGTGCATACGAAAATGGAGCAAATGAACAAATGTTTTTGTTTTTTTGAAATTGCAACCGTCAACTCGACGTTTCGTTTTTATATGGGTTAGTGCCCTCTGAAATGAAATTGGGAGTGAAAAAAACGTCCAAAAAGTGCCAATGGAACATTTTTAAGAGTGTTATCTCCACTCTAGAGTGCAAAAAGAGTGGTTTTTATCCAATAGAAAACGCCATAAGTGTGTTTATATCGGGTTTTCCAATAGGGACTTGACAACTTTGAATTTAATTTGTGAAGGCACTCGTTCAGTAATCATCAAACTGTCACTGTCAATTTAATCAGTAAACTCAACATTTTCATACATAGTAAGTAAATAGTACATTTCAACATAGTAAAGTACACGAACGAGCAACGTCTGCAAATTATAAAAATTTTCAACCGAAATTCGGAATCGGTGACTGCAACTTTAAGAGCGTTAATTCCAATTTTCGGTCGTAATTCTCGCCCTAGTAGACAGGCAATAACAAGTTTAATGCAAAAATTTGAGTCTACATATTCGTTGTGTGATGTTGCCGTGTCCGTGAGACAACGGGTCTGTCGAAGTGTCGAAAATATCGCTGCCGTTCAGGCGTCCGTAGCAAACGATTCAAATCAGTCAATTCCACGGCGTTCTCAAGAATGGTCAGCATTATCGCGCCATGATCATCGATTATTTTTGGCCCGAATTGGAAGATATGGACTTGGATGACATGTGGTTTCAACAGGATGATGCCACACAGCACACGTTACAATCGATTTATTGAAGAGTAAGTATAAGTATGGTGAGCGTGTTATCTCAAGAAATGGGCCAGTCGATTGGCCGCCTCGTTCGTGCTATTTAACGGCTCTTGACTATTTTCTGTGGGGCTACGTTAAGTCATTGGTTTATGCCAACAAGCCGACGGCGTTGGAAGAGCTCATAGCCAATATTGAACGCGAAATAGCGGCCGTTTCGGCCGGAATGTGTGGCCCGGTCGTTGAAAATTGGGTCCAACGAATCGACCGCTGCAAACGTACCCGCGGGGGCCATATGAACGAAGTCGAGTTCTATTCATAAATATTTTGATTGTACTTCAAGCCGATAATAAAGTTTTTGAAATATCTCAAATGGCTTGCGTTTTATTTAAAAAAAGTTGTCAAGTCCTTAGTGGAAAACCCTCTATTTACATTCAAATGATGTCAACAATCCAATTGGAATTTAACAAATATAGATTTAACTGGAGTGTTACAGTTTATCGTAGGCCAGAGCCTCAATCAAAAAGCATTTGCAGTAAGGCCGGTCATTGGCTGATTGGTCTTGTACTCCACCCGATGCAAGGTATTTGTCTTATAAACTGACTCCCTGGGTTTGATCTACCTAACCATCATTGACGGTCATAACAAGCAGGTTAAAATAGCCATTTGTAATATATCTGTACTACTAATCGCACGCCCTCTGTAGTTTCTTAAGAAAAACAATCTAATTAAACGAAAAAAACAAGGCAGATGGATATTTTCCTCAAAACTCAATGCTATCACAAATGCAGGACCCTCCACCTCCGTCCAAGACGTAGACCCCGCTGTACCAATGTCTGAAGTAGTAGCTACCGTTCCGATTCCACACGTAATAGCCGCAGTCCCAATCCTAAATGTTGCATCCCCTGCGGATACTGTAAGTAGAGTAAATGATATTGCTGTCACAAATATGAAACCCGCTGTCTTTGTTTCAACATCCGCCGTTGCTGAGGTCAATTCAACACACGCTGTCCTCGACTCAAAAATGACATCCGCTTACACCGGCGAACACCAAAAAACATGTGCAAGTACTAACGTCAGTGAGTTGGAGGGACAGCTCAAAGTATTACGCATGTGCTGCGAAATGCTCGAGCTACAACAGCAAATTAGTTCTATGACCAGGGTACATCCCTAGCCACCCAACATCCGACGTATCAACTTCGAAGAATTGGATGCTGCGGTGCCGATGTTTAATGGGGACGATCACTATGACATCAGCAGATGATTCGAGCAGTTTGAACATTATACGACAATATGAAAAAAACAATTATAAGGAGAAGTATCTTGGTATTCACGGCGCTTAAAAGGAACAGCAAAGAAGTTGGTCCTTAACTTAGGATACACTGAATACAGCAAGTCACTCGAACAAAGGAGCGGATCTATTTTGTATTATTTTATTTATGCAATGTGAATATGGGCGAATTCGTAAACGCACAACTTGCAAAGCAAATTATCTGCAAAGCACATGTTACAGAGCAGTTGAAACGTCAAAAGCATTTATTACGAAAATTAGCGTTCTATAAGAATGTGTTTCCCCAGAGAAACTTACATAATACCGAACGCACAATGCGCTATACAGTCAAAAAGTCTGAAACATCATTTTCATTATTGGAGAAAATAGACGTCTAGCAGTGAAGCAAATATAGCGGCGAGAGCGAAGAGTGTTCAAGATGATCATGGTTAATCGTTTCTGCGCCGTTCTCAATGGCTAAGCTTGGCCTTTTTTACGTGAGGATCTTGGTTAGGAGACATACAAAATTCAAGTCGTACAAGAACTAAAGCCGGTCGACCTTCCGAACTGCGGTGTTGAGAATCTTCAAGGATATACACTGTTTTCGACCAAAAATGTTTGTTCAGCGATGAGACCCATTTTTGGCCTTATGTCTCCGTCAGTATAATACAAAATGGCCAAAGTAAACCGAAAAATTTCACGACCTGCTATTACATCCAGACAAAACAAAGGTGTTGTGTAGCTTATGGGCCGGTGAATTCATTGGACCATATTTCTTCAAAAGTCGGTTGGCCCGTAACTGTCAATGGCATGATATTAAACTATTTGCTGGATGAAATTGAAGCCCACGGTCTCGGTTGCATTTTGTTCCAACAAGACAGCGCCACTTGAAACAAAGCCCGTGCAAAATAAGTCCAAAATATTTTTTTTTACGTTTGGACGAACCAGTGTGTTAGATAGCGTAAATTAAGAGTTGCGTCTTGCATCATTTTTATTGAGTCCATCGATCTCTTTACAAATGCAATTAGCAGTCAATACCATAATATCCAACATGTTGCAAAACGCGTCAGTCCATCGTCTGTTTGGTCGCTTTGTTGAAAAATGCGTTATCATTTAATCCAGGCAATCAACGCCAACTATATTTGCATTGTAGAACAAAATTGCTTCCGGCTTTTGTACTTCGCCTTCACATTTCTTTGAATAATACATTGTAGAAAGTAAGTTTACTGCCCTATTCTTTTTTGGACCCTAGCTGCAAATCGAAACCAATTTGCCATGAAAACCAAAAAGTGATGAAAGCGGGTAAGGGACGTGACGGATGTTTTTTCATTTTTTTCGGAAGACAAGTTTTGTTGGATCGAATGGTGGCGACTAATGCGAGACCAATACCAGCAAGTTGTTTGGCTCCTTGTAGGTAATGTTGTGAAAAAATTGTCTGATACCATTGCTCGGCAAGTGTTAGTCGTATAATACTCATCTCCTCCGTCATCAATGGTTGGATTTTCTTCATTATTATCGTCAACATCACTTCTTCCACTTTGTATATCCGTTACTAAAGCTGATGTCAATCGAAAATAAAAATCAACACTGAGATTTCTACCGCACAATCGCGTATTGTAAAAAAATTCAACTTCGTAAAAAATGTCCGTCCGAAGGTCTCTTCAAGACCTAGGAAGGTCTAGACCTAGCGTTATTGGTAAAACAAATTAAGATTCCAAACTCGTTTTTATTTTTTATTTTGATTGTTAACAGTCAGTAATTCTAGAAGTTTGTTGTTTTGGATTAAGTGGTCAACGAGGATAAGACCAATTATAAGCCATCAATCAAAAACGACACCCAACACTGAACGTCACTCGACAGATATAACTGTGCGGTAATTAAGGACTTTGTCTACCTGGTGTCAGACAATGACACCAGCGCTGACATCAAACGAAAAATAACTCTTGCCAATCGCTGTTTTTTTAGACTAAAAAGGCTAGCAAAGTCCTCTGTCATCGGTCAAAAGCCTTTAAATCCGCCTCCGACAGCGCAGCGCAGAGAGGAAGACCGCACACGCAAGTGGAATGGGAATCAGCCAACTATGCGTACAAAACCGAAGGCAGCTAGCAAAGATCAAGCTGGCTGGAGATACTTGTTGACTGAGGCTCATGTCCACCCCGAACTGTAGCGCCACCTAGTGTAAGTTGTAAGTTTGTAGTTTGATTCTGAACTGAGTTTTCTTCGTTAAGACAAATACGTAACCCCTACGCACAATTTTTAACTTGAATCCTTTATTTGTTGAGGCAACGACCCGCAAACACAAACAAACGAAAGGGGTTTCCAAGGAACACTTGTTTGCAGTTGAATTAGTTGCATCCCAATCAATCACAAATCAATCTGTAGTTAAGGCGACTCCATATTGATAAGCATAGGAACCTTTTACAAAAAGTATGTGAAATTGACATCCAAATCAATCATAAGCTTATTTATTTGGTGAACAAAAAGGATAAAGTGGCGAAATTAAATTCCCAGCTGATTTATAAATAATCAATCGATGAACTCAAACATTTTCAGATCTTTTTGTATGAAATGTAGTTGCTGACACGGCATACTTGTTCCCGTTTATGATGTTTCCGATATTACGTTTGCTTCTTTTTTTTAATCCAAAGCATCAAACCTTGGATCGAATCAAATCCAACTACAAAGATAACTTTTTAATGTTTTATTCAGATATTAACCTCGACATCTTTAAATTGTTAATACGGAATGGAATAACGAAAATATTTTCTTAGATAAATAAAGCCCCTAACTAGGGAAGGACATGCATAAAAATAGAAATATAAACAAACGTAAAAATATGAAATATTTTCCTCAATCAAAACTAATCAGTTCGGCTGTGGTAACTTCTTCTTTAGGCGGTTCTTCTGCCCTTGGAGGTGGAGGAGCTGCAACCTCTTGAACAGCTTTTTCTACGGGAGCAGATAATTCAGGCTGAGTAGAGTGGGCTGCTGTTGTTTGGATAGGAGGTGGCTGTTGTTGATTTATGCCGGGCATGGGAACGGTTCCCGAAATCGGAGGGCCATTTACAGTAGGTTGTTGCATTGGAATACCCATAGGTGGTGGCGCTTGAGCTGTAGGCATCATTCCAGGTGCAATTGGAGGCTGAGTTTGAACCACAGTTTGTCTTTGAAGCATGACATGGGCTAATTGGGGATTTATTTGTTGTTGAGGATGCTGTTGTGGACCTGCCGGGCTTGATACTAAAAAAAAAAAAAAACAATCCTATAAAAACAAAGCAAGGAAATAATTAAGAGGAGAATTTACCATTAATGTTAGCCATTCCCTCGGCATTTTGATGTGAACTCATGTGTTGATTTACTGCATTCCCCCCAACCATTGGACTGTGTGGCATTCCGGGAACCATCATACCTGGATGATTTGGCAATGGTCCACCAGGCATCCCAGGTGTATACATTCCAGGCATCGGAGCAGTATTCATGTTTGGTTGAGTTTGAGGAGGAACCACCCCAGCTTGAGTAGGAATAACTGACCCTGGAGGAGGTACCACTTGTCCTTGAGGATTAAACTGTGGGGGAATTGGCCCAGGAGAGTTCGGATTGAATCCATATGGATTGTAAACATTATTCATTTGATGATTTGGTGAACCGTGCTGATTTGGATTTGGCATGAATGGGAAAGCGGTTTGTCCCATACGATACTGCACTTTCTGTTGTTCCTGACGCATTTGCATTTCCCGTTCTTGCTCTTGAATACGTTGCAAGGCCAATTGACGCTGATACTGTAGGTATTCCTGTTTTTTCTTTCTCATAATTTCGAGTTTTTGTGCCATTTGAATTTGGCGTTGACGTTCTTGTTCTTCAGCAATACGACGAAGTTTTTCAATATGTTCTTGTCGTAAAACATCGAGTGCCGCACGGGAGTCTTTAATTTGAGCTAATTTGTCTTGTAGTTGCTCATACCACATTCGTTTATCGTCCATTTCTTTAATGTAGGACAACTGACGAGAATGCAAAGATGTCAGAGTCATAAAAAGCGTTTGAACGGAACTGTCATTGGAAATGCTGCGTCCACGACTTGAGTTCGATTTCATTCGATTGACAAATATCTCCACTTGACTTCGCATATTGTTGGCAAATTCATCAATTTGGATTTCGTCAGTATGCATCTGGAAAAAAAAAAAATTGAGTCAACCATTTAAAAACCGATCGTAACTTGAGTTGATAAAAATACAAAAACCTCGATCATTTCAAAGACAGACTTTTGAAATGTTTTGGATTGCTAAGAACCCTCTCAAACATCTAAAAATAATTAGATGACTGAGGCACTAGTCGAAATAAATGTATCTACAATACAATTAAAAATGTTTGCGGTGCCTCACGAACTTTATGGGGAAGTGAGCATTGTCACCCATATTTGATTTGAGTTCCTGGGTTTTCTTACATAACAGTGGAATCTCTTACTTCCTCAGACTTACAGCTATCGTTTCCGACGTGGTGTCCGTTTTATCGATATCTTACTCTCTTCCTGTTGACAGAATATCCTTTATATTACCCTCACTTACAAGTAAAATAGTAACAAATATATCAGTTTCGTTAGCTTTTGGCAAATTGTGCCGCTGATGTTGCGAGTTTTGCATAATTTTCATAAGAATGATGTTAAAAGTCTTTATCCGTTTAATATCTAGATTAGGTTTCGTTTTTAATAGTCATTCTGTACAATCTGCCAGCGCCACAGTTTTTTTTTTTTTTTTTTTTTTTCTGTACAATCTAAGGAGTTTATAGTTCTAAAACTAGGCATGACTCTTTGTACTTCGCCTTTATATGTATCTAGTCAAGTCATAAAAACTGGCACACAACTGAACTCACTCATTACGAACGCAACACTGGGCGCATCCATTTCGTATTGATTGCGATTTTACAGTTGATATTTATGCTTCATTGTGACGTAAAAAGTTTTTGACATTAGTTGCTTACAATCATGGAATGGGGCGACATCGAAAATCGTATTGCTGTAGTTGGCTTACTTAAATGCAACATGGAAAATGGCGATATCTTTAGGACGTTGCGACCGCTTGAAATCACTCACATTTTTGTGTATCGTGCTGTGAAGATGTTTGAGGATACTGGTGGAGTACGAGACCGTCAAAGATCAGGCCGTCCGCGCACTGTGAGAACTCTGAAAGCGATCAAAGCCGTGAAGAAATGAATCGACCGAAAACCGCTGCGAAAGCAGAAAATCTTGCCGCGGGAAATGCAAATTTCACAAAAATCCATGTCTCGCATTATCAAAGAAGATTTAGGACTCGCACGTACAAGCGACACACTGGACACCTGCTCACGGTCGCATTGAAGGAAAAACGCAAGCGAAGATCGAAAGCGTTACTCAGCCGGTACGCGAAGAATGCTCACAGACAAATTCGGTTTACTGACGAGAAAATCTTCACCGTAGAAGACCCGTTCAATAAGCCGAACGATCGTGTGTATGCTCGGTCATCCAGAGAAGCATCCCAACACATCCCGAGGGTTTAAAGAGGCCACCATCCCAAGTCTGTAATATTATGATGGGGAGTGTGCTACGATGGAGTTACCAAGCTCCATTTTTGCGAGAAAGGAGTGAAAACATCGGCCAGCTGGTAGTCCAGACCTCAACCCGTTGGATTACAAGTTTTGGTCCGTATTAGAGGACATGGCTTGCTCTACTCGACACTCAAATATTGAGTCGTTGAAGCGAGCCCTTGTCCGTGCAGTGGACAATTTCCCCATGCTTGAAGTGCGTGTCGCAATCGAAGTCGTGCTGGAAGGCAAATGGAAGTCATTTCGAATAAGTTGTTCTAAGATTTGTAGCCATTGAATAACCCAATAAAAACAAAAAAAAAATTTGTTTGAATATTAATTCGTTTCATTTGGCGCCGATTTTTCTGTGTAATAGTATTAATGACTTGACTAGGTAGATACTGACATATGCAACGTTGAAAGAAGTGGTGATTAATGGAGTTAAAATCAGATTGACTGATGCCTCGATTGTTGGCACAATTAAGGGTTTCCCCATTTCATGAAATTAACTTTCATCCTAATGAATATCAAGATAGTTTTCCAAGTGATTGTTGAACCAATGATCAATCTTATTAAAGTTTATGAAGGACTTCGCATGTTCTGGTGTGGTAACATACGAGGGCGGGTCAATAAGTCCGTGACTTTTTGAATTTCTGACCTCTTTACTGAAACAGCAACACTGCTCCTGTCAACAGGCATCTGTCAGTTGACTCCTGTCAAAATTTAAACTTGCTGCGTCAGTTAGTTCGTGTTTGACAGCTATTTTTATCAGACTACTCACTAATTTGAGGAGAAAATGGAAAAAAGTGAATTTCGTGTGCTTATTAAGCATTATTTCTTGCGAAAAAAAACCATTACCGAGACCAAGGCTAAGCTTGATAAATACTAAGGGGACTCTGCACCATCGATTTCAATGGTAAAAAAGTGGTTTACTGAATTTCGTTGTGGCCGTACAAGCACTGAAGATGCCGAACGTCCTGGACGCCCAGTTGAGGTCTCTACACCCGAAACAATCGAAAAAATTCACGATATGGTGTTGGCCGACCGAAGATTGAAAGTGCGAGAGATTGTGGAAGCCGTAGGGATCTCGCATGGCTCAGTGGTTTCAATTTTGAATGATCACTTGGGCATGAGAAAGCTTTCCGCAAGATGGGTGCCGCGTTCGCTCACAGTCGACCACAAACGCAATCGTGTAACAACTTCACAGGAAGGTTTGGCGTTGTTTAATCGCAATATGGAGGAGTTTTTGCGCCGTTTTGTAACCGTGGACGAAACATGGATCCATCACAACACACCAGAGAACAAACAACAGTCAAAACAGTGAGTTTCTAAGAGTGAATAGGCGCCAAAGAAGGCCAAGGTGGGTTTGTCAGCCAATAAAGTTATGGCGACTGTTTTTTGGGATGCACGCGGGATAATCCACATTGACTACCTTCAAAAGGGAAGAACAATCAATGGGGAATATTATGCCAACTTATTGGACCGATTCAATGACGATTTGAAAAAAAAACGACCTCATTTGGCCAAGAAAAAAGTTCTTTTCCACCAAGACAATGTAAGGGTGCACACATGTGCAGTTGCCATGGCAAAAATCCATGAATTGGGCTATGAATTGCTCCCTCATCCACCCTATTCTCCAGATTTGGCTCCGAGCGACTACTTCTTGTTCCCAAACCTGAAGAAATGGCTTGGTGGAAAAAGATTTGACTCCAATGATGAAGTCATCTCGCAAACAAAGGCCTATGTTGAGGACCTCGACAAATCATTTTTTTTGGAAGGGATAAAAAAATTGGAGAAGCGTTGGACAAAGTGTATAGAGCTCAAGGGAGACTACGTTGAAAAATAAAATTATTTTTTTATCAAAAATTCTGTGTTTTAATCCAAAAGTCACGGACTTATTGACCCGCCCTCGTATCATTGCGCTTTAAACTATGCTGCCATATCATTGGAAAAATCACAATGCGAAAGAACTTCTGCCATAGTCTTCCTCTTACTAACATCCGTTTCTAAAAAATAAGAATAATAAGTATAAGCGCAAGATACTAAATCGAAAACTAATGAACCCAGATTTGTTCCACTCAGTAAGAGCATCTACTATCAACTGAGCTTAATTTTAACTTCTAATAGTAAATCAAAAAGACAACGCACTCTAGACAAAGAGGACTTGTGAAAGTAGGAATTGATGGGTCATATGTTGGAAGGGTCAACATAAGGGTCAAATGCAAAGTCTTTAGAATAAGCGAATGGAGAAAAGTGAAATGAACTTTAAGACGAGTTAAAAAAATAAAAAATAGAGTGCACAAGTTATTAATTCTTTTTTTCTGGCTGCAGCTATGTACCACTTACGGTTTTCTATATATACTATAAAACGCAATCATCACAACTCAAGACGAGGCATGCGAAGATGATAGACCTTAGATTAGCGAACGAAACACTAAAGCGTTGGTAACTTCCGCGTTTTCTGTATACTTTTAGGAGAGCTCCAAACATTGGAAGATATTAATCAGTGTATCATTTGATTTATTCATTTTTTGCACAACAAATGTTTGTGTTGGCGCGTATGTAACTCTGCTATTTCCTAGGTTATTCCGATTAAATTTGTATTGTAGATCACGTCATCGCTTAAAGCATATGCAAACTTCAGATCATCTGGAAGGAAAACGCGAATAACGTTTGAGTTAAAATCAGTAGTAGCTTAACAAACGCTACTGCTTTTTTTTTCAAATTACTACAGCGACCCAATACTAACGACGAAATAAAACAATCAATCTCCATTGATTTAACGAAACAAAATAACACTTTTTCCATAATAACAAAAAAAACTCATGTCTTAATCAATTAAGATACAGAAAGCGCGATAAGCTTCAGAGTTATCTCCACAATATGTTGACTTCCATTATCATACCGTTTCTCACAAACTTTTTAACGAACAGACACAAAAAACACTACTAAAGTCTCCAAACCATTGTGATTAAATTAAAAATCGTAAAAATAGTTTACCTTGTTGCTTATCACTGGAGTTGCCGTCACTTGGGGCATGGGACTGGGTGCCGATGGGCTTGCTGGTGACTCATTTGCTTTTCTTTGTTCCCAATAACTGCGATTTAAGTATTTTGCTAAATCTGGATCTTCAACAACTGCTGGATTAGCTGGCGGTGCTTCAGGACTCGGTGATCGTTGTGGCAGACGATAAGTCATCATAGTTGGCTGGAAAAAAAAAACAGAATGGAAGAGTTAAACGACAAAAACACCCATCAATAGCTCCTCCAACTTATTGACTAAAGATATTTTTCACTTATCTTGTGCTAATGACTCACTCACTGAGAAACAAACAAATAAATATGAGTGTACATACAGGGGAAAAAAATGAGATACCCGACTACGAGTAAAAAAATCAACTCAGCCAATAGATTGTAAACAAACTTACCTGCTGTTTCTTTTGTTCAGCTTCTGATTGGCTGAGAGCTAGCGCTAATTGTAATTCTTCCTCCTCTTTCAGTTCTTGTTCGGTTTTTCGTGGAGGTGTCTGTAATAATAAATCTTAGTTAAATTATTTGCTAAGATGAGGATTTCGCTTACTATCACCTGCACTTGCTGTGCCAAAGAACTGTTTAAATATTCAGCCGGTAGATCGTTCTCCGATGGACGAGGTTTTCCACTGGATGGCTTCTGTAGACTTGTATAGCATCCATCACAGACACGGACCTAAAATGAAGAAATCAAAATATATTCAATCGAATAGTAATGGTAATGATGCAAGATATACTTACTTCTTTTTCGATTCCATACTTTGGCAAGGGGCACTGTTTTGTTGAGCATTGAGCGCAGAATATTTGCCCACAATTTCTACAGTGATGTTTACGTTGAGTAAATGAAAATTCCACGCGACAGCGATGACAGACTTTGCCATCAGCCCAATTAGGGGCTGTATCGGCTGTAAACATTGCATCAGCCTCCTTAAGTTCGGGAAAAGTGTGTCCTTTTGCCTTGAGGATGGTCATTGTATCCTGAAAATACGAGTAATTCACAAATCACGATTTGAGTGTTTTAATTGAAATTGAAATTTGAATTAGAACCTTTTCTTCGAAAGACATTATTCTATGAAATAAAAACACGATATCGTGTCCAGAGAGAGAATCACTTTGCCACTGTTGACCACATTGATAATTGGATTAGTTTTCAATTAGACAACGCAGTCGGGTAAGCAATTGGCTCTTGGTACTTGGCACTTGTATTCACAGTGTTACCGTCAGATTTGTGTCATTGATTTTTCTTTTACTTTTCTTTTTTTTTATTCTGTTTCAAGTACATGGAAAGTTGAGAATTTACGAATAAGATGTGGATTTTATCGATTTGTGTTATGACATCACGAACAAGAATGCAAGCGTGCAGTTAATTTGTTTGATACGTATCATTACTTACTTCAATACACCTAATACCTGATTTTATCGCATTTAAGGTTTAATTCCTGTTTTGATTCAGATGTTGTTTTGTTTTCTGTTAATTTGTTGCTAAAAGATTGGACGGCATTAGCCTATCAAAACTTGCTGTAAATCTCAATTACTCATTGACAATGTGTGGCAATTTGTATAAATTTTCTGGGATATAACCGAATATGACTCAATCAACAAATTTGGCCCGCAATGAAAGAGCATTAATGGCTCTTGAGCTCAGCTGTTAGAGTTGTGAAGAAAACTAAAAGTTTAAGTTCAAAGTAATGATCAAATTCTTGGCATGTGTTTCAGATATCTTCGCCATTTCAGCCGAAGAAACAGCTTAGTCAAAGCAGTTGAGCTAAGGTCTGGATTGGAACTAGACATCAATATAAAAACCACTCTAGTCTTTGACCATTTGCCATCGATTCCGAACTCTAAAATAGTCAACTTCTACTTGTGTGCAGTCTTTCGCTAGATTTAGGTCTTACTCTGATGGGTTATCTCATCGAGCTGTGCAGAAGATAGGAATTATGCGAGCTATGGATCGACATCGACCTAAACAGAAAATTCCGCATCAGTCGCCTGAGATGGCTAGGATATAGAGAGCGAAAAGACACAAATGCTCAGGCCCACAGATTTTTCGAATATAACCTGAAGAAAAGAAAGATCTCATCTTAGGTGGCGCGCACAAGTACGGGTTGCGCCATCTAGAGCTTCGGTATATAACTTTTTCAACCAGCCGGCTTCAGCAAGCACTATTCGAAGTTTTAAGAATAAATCCCTTTACACCGAAAGAACGTTCGAAATATTGAAGCTTTACGTTGCAAATACTAGGTGGGGTGAAAAGTAACCTCCTTGACCGCCAAAATGCGCGGCTACTGTTAAAAAGGTTATGGTGCCTTTAAGTCCGTTCGTATTAAGGCAGACATGCCAAATTTCAGTGCGATACTGTCTTTACTTTTGTTTTGACAGCTGATTGTTGTTGACGTGTTTGGCATCACGTTGAATATGGACAAACACGATTTTCGTTCTCTCATATAACATTATTTTTTGAGAGGCAAAATGGCGAAAGAAACAAAAGATAAGTTGGATAAATAGTATGGGGCTAATGCTCCGTCAGATTACACCGTCAAATATTGGTTTCGAGAGTTTCGTGGTGGCCGCAACTCCACTACCGATCAAGTCAGGACAATGTCAAAAAAATACATGAAATGGTGTTGGCTGACAGGAAAGTGAAGGTGCGCGAGCTAGCAGATACCACAAAGATTAGTAATGAGCGCATACGCCATATTTTGAGCAATATTCTGCATATAAAAAAGTTATCCTGCCGCTGGGTGCCGCGCATGCTCACTCCTGACCAAAAACACGAACGCGAGAGCACTTCGAAAGAGTGTTTGGACTTGCTGATGAGACCTGGATCCACTATTACACACCTGAGAACAGAATGAGTGTCCGGCAATGGACTGAAGCCAGCACGAGTGCTCCGAAGCGGCCGAGGGAGGCTCAATGGGTCGGAAAGGTTATGGAGTCAGTTTTCTGGGATTGTCATGGCATACTCCTCGTGTACTCCCTCGAAAAAGGAAAAACCATCAACTGCGAGTATTACTGTGCGTTATTGGAGCGATCGAAGGCCGAAATCGCTGCAAAACGCCCTCACATGCTGTCGCATTCACCGTATTCGCCCGATTTGGCTCCTTCGGGCTATTATCTCTTCCCAAACCTCAAAAGATGGCTCATCAATAAAAAATTCAGCTCACGCGAGGAAACCATCGACGCCACGTAGGAGTATTTTGCAGACCTTCCGGAAAATTACTTTTCGGACGGGATCAAGTAGTTGGAAAATCGCTGGAATAAGTGTATCAAGCTAAAACGAGACTATATTGAATATATTGAATAAAATAAAAAAAAAACATTTTAAAAAAAAAATTTTCATTCTCAAGGAGGTTACTTTGCACCCCACCTAATAATCATTTAATTAGAGTGTACATATCGGCGAAAATAACGTTGTCATTCGCCTTTCGACAACACAATTCGTTGTTTGACCTCAAATAGGGAACCGATAATTCTATAAGAGCTTCTGATTTGACTCCTTCGGATTTCTTCCTGTGCAGCTATTTTAAACGCAGAGTTTATTCCAAAGAAGATTCGAGCCGAAATTGCCGCGATATCAGCTGAAACGCTGGCCAATGTAATGCGAAATGTCAGAAAAAGAGCCCAGGAGAACAGGAGTAAGATGATTAGGATTTTATATACGTAGAATCTCCTTAGTGCTCGTTGACAAGTCTCAATTCCTTTCTTAGGAAAAAGAAACAGCGATTCTTTGTTTGCTTATGCTTATGGTGGCCCTGTCAGAGTTGAAAGCCTAGCTCAGGTAAATAAAACGCCTGGCTTCCTACAACTTTGAATGTGACGTTGTGTACAATTTGTCGATGTTCTGCGTCTTTTCTTATTGATCTGCCATCATGTGCCTCTTTCAATACCTAGAAATGCAACATGATATCTCTGCCAATGATACTCTGACTGTCATCAGCATATTGCACAGGCTTTTATAAATTTGCTCACTTACGAGTTTCGACAAATGTTTTGAAGCATAATGGTAAAGAAGTCATATGACAATCACACTTCCATGCTTTACTGTCTGCATAATCTGATGAGTTTGACAGAGATGATAAAGAAAAACATGTTTGACTCGACTGTATGATGATGTCCTATTCAGCTTTCGATAAAGAGGGGATGAGTATAGACTTTGACTTCTTGAACTGCGATTTACCAACCTCACTGATAATAAAACTGTATATTAGACCTAATCATATCATTAATAAATTGTGTTCTTCGTTCAATCAACGATTTTGTGGGCATAGTTGGATAAAAACCCAGCACATCAAATTCTGCCCGTCTGATAGTTGTGCGCTCAGACTGTTTGCATGTCCATTATACTGCAAAGTCAATATACAAAGTCAATAAACCTAAGTTCGTTTTCAAGTCGTGAAGGCTATGCTTTACAACTGTGTTTTAAAGATTTCTTCATTTCCTATTTTGAAACAACGTAAGACAATCACTTTTTATTGAAGGCTTTCCATCTACGAGCATTCATAGGTAGTATTTTTTTATCTGTTGAGGCGTGAGCTTATATCTTGGAGATGTTGAAGTGTGAAGCCGCAATGTGGATTTTATATGGCCGTATTGAAAGCCCAAGAGGTCTTACCAGAGTCACGCGCTTACTACAAATTATCATCCAAATACTCATTCTATTCTCTTTAGCAACACAACAGCTATGACATACACTTGTTCATCCTACTATTTTGCAGTCCATCACACAGAAATTCTTGAAAGTCGGTGTATCTCCGTTAAAACAGTTTAACAAAGAAAGAGAGGTACCGATGTACGTTGGTCTTGAATGTTTGGAGGTTATAACGACTAGGAAATAAAGAGCTCGGCAGGGCATTCCGGCTTAGGAAAGAATCACGATATTTCAGGGTACGTCCGAAAGTGGGCTTGAGGGTGTACTGATGAGCATTCATAGCGAGACGGGTGTTACGGTTGGAGGTTTGAAGGGGCGGAATACTGCTGGCAATTTCTGAGGAGCACTGGTGGTGAAAATAGCAATAGAACAGGGAATTAAAGACGGGCAAACGTTTCGAAATAGAAAATTTATTACGAAAACATATAATCGATATGATATGAGTATGCCTTCGAGACCAAGTGGCGCAAAGGAGAGCATACAAAATATACTATTATAGAATGGAATGGAAATAAGAACGGAGTTGCAATCATCTTGACAGTTAAGCTAGGTCGTAAGTGAATCAAAAATAAGAAAATTATTGATGTAAACAAAACAACGTGTATTATCAGTTACGCGGCAGCCAATTTAACGAAGACTACACTCTCTATTAAACTTTCGCTTTTTTTCAAATTTCAAAATAGGCGGTCTTAATGGGACAGACAACCTTTGCAAAAAAAAATACACAAAGCAGAACATCCAAAAAGAGTTTTACCATTCCTCTATTACGGAACCTAGTTCTTTATGGATTGCTTACCAAATAAGACGACCCCCCAGCAGACGATGTCATCTGTAGATTTGGGGCAAACACCCGAAGCCTAAGGCATCCTCTCTTGTTGGCTATGTTGCTATGTCCTTATCCCAGGTTAGATTAGGTAAGGTTTTAGTGGCTGTTGGAAAAATTAACTCACTTTGGCCTATTGGTCCGTTGTAATGAAATATTCATCTTAATCCCACCAATTTATGCTTCTGTTGAAGCGTGAGACTTTAAAAGTGTTTCTTGGAGTTTCTTTCTTTGTGAAGGAACTGAACATACGAGTAATACAGAATAGGTTGAGGATTGTCTTCATCTCCTCCTCGGTTACAAAACTTCTGCAGAAGTCGTTGGTGAAAAAAAAAAAAAAAAAAAAAAAACACTGGCGCTGGCAGCCCGTTATGGGCCAACGCCTAGCTTCTTGACACTTATTTGTGTTGCTCATGTTGTCATTTTTGTCACATCTGAGCGGGGCCTACGGTTTATCGCCGAGCCCGAACGGCATTCCTTTGAAGCTTTTTCGTAGGCAATTTTACTTTCGGGAGTTTGCCATTGCCCGCTGAAAGGGTGATGACGATTCGAAAAATTGTTGGCAATGCCGGGGATCGAACCACGAACCCTCTGCGTAAAAGTCCAATGAGCTAACCATCGCGCCATCGCCACCACCAACTTACATTTGAAAAACTGCGGCGAGCTACTTATTTAAGAACTTTTCCAAAAGGGGCTCCCTCAACTTTTCTTCATTTGCTACGTACAGCCCTGTTCAAAATGCAGACTGCAATTCACGCTGTCCTCAGTCGCAAACACACTCATCAGTGGAAAGTGCTTAGTTCAGAATATCACAGTCTATTTGCACTACATCGGCCTTACCCCAGTTTATCTCAATGTCAACTTCAATCACCTGATCCCAAAAAGGAATGAATAAAGCTATATAAAGTCTTTTTTCAGTAAGTTTAATTCTGTCTTCACAGATGGCATACACAAATATTACAATCTACCAACAATTTGTACTCTCCCAGCCTGGAGTCCCAGTTATTGCGGTATAGTCCGGTTATTGTCCCAGGCAACTTCGTCGCTGATGAACTGGATAGACTCAGATCACCAGGAAAAAATAGTTTGCAGCTTGACAACGTCTGACAATCGATGTCTTGCGTCAAATAAATGACACACACTCAATAGGTCTCTAAGGCTAGTTAAAAATGTACTCATTATGGCAACGCTGAGACATAAAGAAAAGGCCCATACTCGACCCTAGGCCAAGCTCGGAATCTAATAGAAAAGCCTTTGGGCATAAGATCGTCAAGAGTAAAAATTATACAGAACAAAGCCGCGGCCCAATTGGTAATACCGTTCTGTCAGTAAAGTGCTGATATTTTAGAAAATGACGCAATTTCGCATTTTAGAATGACTACCTACGGTTCCAGACACTTTTGCAGGATGCATTGGGGACGTTCAGATAAGAGCTGGACTGATATTTTCATTTAACTTTCTTATGCGAACACGTAAGCTTTTATTATCAGAATGCAGACTGCATGAATCACTAAGCCAAATGCGAGATTAACTTTTATATCTCTCCCATGTACCTACTTATCCAATGCCACAGTGGTATTTAGTTATTTTTAGAACAAATACTTAAAACAGTATTGCGTCGTAAACAATTCAAAAATGTGCCACTGTCTTACCTTAATCGACTGGAACTTCTCTGATGAACGAAATGCATATGCCCAGGTTTGCACTAATTCCAGCATTTTCTGTCGCACATTCTCATGTGGAGTTTGTTCCAGAAAAGTGCTAAACATCTCACAATTCTCTTTGGTAAAGACTTCCTCGTGGATCGGTTGACCGCAATTTTTCACTACACTTTCCAAAACCAAGAGAGCATAACAAGCTGAATGTGGATTTGGAGATGACATCTTTTTTTTAATTGCCTGAAATGCTTGTTTTGGGCTGGAATATCAAACAAATAAAACGGTCAACTTGGGGTCAAATCGTGCACATTTAAAGACAAAACATACGTAACATCGTTCTGGCGAATGGCATCACAAATCAAGAGAATCGAGGGCCAGTCTGGTTCTAAACGTAAGTGGCTCGTAGCATTTTCTACAAAAAAATAAAAACAAACAAAAGGCAATTGATTTAGTACGTAAAAATTGTTTTCTTATTGGATAAATGAAAATCGGTGCACTGCATTGCAACAACACAAAGAATACAAAAGATGAGTCACAGTGTGATAACGCAAATTAATGTTTTTCCACATTAACAACAAAACAAAAGTATTATATTGTCATTATTTATTAGTTTTTAAGATTTACCAAGCGTTTTATCGAAAGTTGATGAGCGAAACATTTTACTTGCAAAGTTGTTGGGAAATTTTCACAAAACAACACAAAAGAAATTTTCACCGACTGACGTTCGCAGTGGCCGAATAAGTTTTGACGTTTCAAATGTAGTGTAGTAGATTTCTTGCAAGAACAAATATGTAGTAAACTTAGAGTTTTTATTGGGTACAGCGGATATCTGAAGCACTCAGTGAGATTATGAAATATCAACAAGATTTGGAAATAATTTCAGCCAAAAACCCTGGCAGCTATAACTATTTACTTTTTTAATAAATTAAATAATTTATTTTGGTTTTAATAAATCATGTAAATGTAAATGTAGAAATAATTTGATAGATTGCAAGTTTTGGAAACCAAGAAATCATGACAGTTAGACGTGTTCGCAAAATGTGCCAATAGTGACTATTTAAAAGCTACCGACTTTTGTTAAGCTTCTTCTTAACTAACAAGCCGGTTGTAGTTTTTTTTAACTACATGAGATAAAATTTTAGTGTGGACTTTACCAGCTTAGATGGGGAATGGATTTGCTGAGGACCATCATCACCAACATTTTGCAGAATTCTAAGTCTGACCGCGGGTGTGTAACTGATTACTCGGACCTAACCAAGCATAGCTGCGAAAACTCCAGTGCATACTCATATCCAGGCAAAGCATTTTAGCGAAAGAGATTGAAGGATAGGGTCAACATAGGCATCAGAGGTTTAAATGGAACCAGACATAACTGCGTTTAAATTACTTCGACATTATCGAAGCAGTTCATGTAAGAATTGTTGACATCTAGTTAAATTGTCGATGGTGACAAAGGGGATTCAAGCCAGACGACGACGGTAACTAAGCTCTTGTTCTATAATTCAGCTCCTCAGTTTTCTTGTTGCGTCGTCGGACTTACTGTCTGACCTTAATCACTATACATTTTGAAATATTCTCGTTAATTCATTCGCTACATTCAATGTCGTGTAGACTTCCTTTTTTTTAATATAAATAACTATCACAAATTCAAACATGATCTGAGACCCAGATATATCGAAGTTAAACAAGGTGATTTGTTGTCATGTGATCTTTTCAACAACATTTTTAAAAGAATTGTGCGAGGATCACAAGTCAACAGATAAGGCATAATATTTCTCAAGTCATTCAAATACACGCATATGCAGACGACGTTGACATAAAAAGAAGAACATAGCGAACTGTCAATTGAGTATTTACGACAAAGCTGTATATACGCGTATAAGAGGAAGTCTACATATAAAGAATTCGGTAACCGAACAGCTTGAGGCGAATAGAATAAGTTGGTATTGCCACGTTCAAAGAAGATCTGCGGAAAATCCGGTTAAAAAGGCACTATCAACTAGGGTCACTCCAACTGTAAGAAAACGAGGTCGGAAAAAGAATTCCTGGATTTCTCAGATGGCAAATGCGCAACAACGTCTGGGGTTAACCACTGAAGCGATCCAGGACCGAGCATTATGTAGACGCGTTCTGCGGTCTGCGACATTAGCCAACCCCATAAGAGGAGCAGCAGCGATGCAGTGAAAATGGGAAACTCGTGACGCATAAGTTCGTATAACGAGGAAAGGGTTAATAAAAGGATAAGAAGAAGAATCACCAATAATCGCTGCTTCTATGGGCTAAGAATGCAATTCAGTAGTAAAGCCTTCTTTCGACCAATCAAAAAGGTAATATCTGCACATGTAACTGGTCTTACCAGTTCTGATTTACGGCACTAAATGTGTGTTAGTGTGTAGACACTAACGTAAGCAGATGAAAATGATATAAGGTGCTTCTAGAGAAAAGCTCCTCGGGCAACTTTTGGTTCCGTTGACATAAATGGGGAATGAAGGAGACGTTTTAACAGCGGACTGCCGACTCGATAGAAAAGCTAGGCTAACCCGGCTTAGACAGCTAAGTCGTATTGAGTGCATGACATCAAGGTACCAGCTTGGGAAGTTTTCAACTCCAACACAGTAGTGAACGACCTCATCATATGTAGATATAGCGCATATGCGAAGTGGCAATTGGAGGCAGCTCGTAAAATACCGTGCTAGCTGGAGAGGCGTAAGAGCTGATATCGTGATGTACCTATTCTAGTAAAGAAGAAGTAAACGTAGATGAGACTCCATAGTAATCGTTTTTCCTATCGTTTTCGCTTTTTTGTAATTACTTCAAACTGGAACAGGTCATGTGTAATTCAACGTTTTATTCTTTATTTATATTCTGCTATTATCTTCTCACTCTCCAAACACGATCTATTTGTGGTCAGCCATTTATGTGTAAAGTTGGTGCCCATCTGATCCTGATACTGGTTTCATCGGTCATGTCTCTCAAGATTTTTCAAATAAATCTCTTCCTGAAAGATGGTGCGTTTAAAGGCAACAACAAAGTATAGTTCTCATCGAGATTATCCTCAAGAATCCACTTCATGCGAGAAAGAGTGTATGATCCTCAGTAAGTTCTAATTTCTGAATTAAGCTAGATTTGCAAGTGTTGCAAAATAGTTTAAGAAGTAATTTTTTACTGTCAAATTACTGTTCTCGCTGACAGGCTCATTGACAATGGAATCAGAAATGGGATCGTATTTTAAAATTTAGAAGCTGTCCTGGAAAAAAAAAAATATCTCTCTTACACTGTGAGATCACAAATTCTGGTTTCCCAATTGGTTACACTAAATTGCCCGTAACTGATGTGAGCGTTCCCCTTTTTAATTAATTACTAATGAACTTAGTAATTCCTCTAATGCCTCCCATGAATTTATCATTTTAAATAAAAAAATTCACATACATTTTGTTGTTTTGTATTTCTCTTTTTTTGTTAATAAACTTATACCTAAACACATTAAATTCCACAATAAATCGTACAAATATAAATTTAATATTTAATTATGTAAATGTTTCAAAATAATATGAAACTTAACAATAATTTCCTTATATACTAAATATCACACTCCACAATTGTATTTAACTTAAATTAAATATTTTGTGCTACGTTCAAATCACTACTGTAATCATCTGAGTGATTATTATTGTTTTTCTGTTTTTATATAAAATTGTACGCAAGAAAGCATTGACACAATTAAACCTACATTTCTAATCTAACAATTAAATTGTTCGTGTATCATTGAGAGTAGAGTTTCCGCCGCAGTGTAAAATATGCCAAACCTTTAAAAGCAATCAATTGTAAAAATAGCATTGACACATTAAAGCCATAGTTAGCATCCGACATTCCAAGATTTTTCAAAATTATATTGGCACTTCTGTAAAAATGAAAGAAATAAAAATTTCTTAATATCAATTATCAATCAATAAATCAATATGTCGTTATTCAATCAGGAATTCACTATGTGAAAGGTACGTGACGGTTCACGCTGAGAATATGTCAGTATTGACGTTTGCAATTAAGTTGCAATTTCAAATCATTTGGACTGACAAATAAGACAGTTTTATTGAACAGCTTGACATATGCACGTATCTCAGTAAAAAAAGCTTACCTAAAATGACAATACATGACATTTTCTGGACATATCATGTCACTTCTACCGTTATCGTACACTGACAGTATCAAGCTTTCTAAGGCATAGCGATGCACAGATGTATAAGAAACTGCTCTCATTACAGAGCTCATATGAGTGAATAGAATAAGAAATCCTGAGTAGATAATCATAAAACAAGTCAACACAGCCCCAATGAATGTTCCATTCTACAGAAAACGAAAAGAAAACAAAAATCATAACGTTAGTTAACCGTTAAATTCGAATTTAAAAATACAAAAGAGGTATAGGCACCAAAGGCTTACTTACAATAGGATTTAGAATAGTACCCAGCAATACACCAAAACCATCGGCAACTATTGTTACCGCTATCAAGGTAAGAACAAATTTGACATAGCGTTCTAATTCGAATGGTTGATCTGTCATTAAGTATAGTATCGTTGAAAATATCGAGGAGAAGATTATCTGAAAAACGAAATTGACATTTACGACAATCATGTCTGAATTTTGGAAGAAGTGACACTTACATGAACCGGCGTGGATGTTATAAGGGTTGCCATATAGTAGGTTTTCAATTTGTACCAATTATTGAACGTTTCCTTCTTGATTATTTCAATCTCCAACGGAACTGCAAGTAAAATATAGAATACATTATAGGAAATGTTGATTTAAAAATGTCAAAGTAAATACATATAGTATACTCATGGTGGAGGAAATTTGGTAAGTTCATTAAAGTGAATCGGTTATGTGAGTATAAATTTAATATTATACACAAAGATCAAGAACAGTGGCATGAGTTGCTTGGAAGCAATGACAAAAGCAACGACAAGATACGGACGGAGTTGTTTATTTCTTCTCTACAGGCAGAGGTTTTATGAGCCGTTTTTGATTGATTCAATCTGCCAGTCGAAAATGAAGAGGCCCTTACGAAATACATTTATTTTCTCAAAACTTGAGAATAGGAATGCGAAAATTCACAATTTTAGGAGATATTCGGCGAACGTTTTTTTTACAGATCATCTGCTTGCCTGAAAAAAGGAAGTTCATTTTCACCAAAGATGCTACACCTCATTCAGATTAAAAAGATACTTGAAAATGATGACAATAGTGTACCATAAGGTGAAGAAATGCAGTTTCTGGTCCGGAAAACTTTGTAGATAGCCTGGCAATTGGCAAGGTAAGATTATATTTTGTTTGTTCATTTCTAATAACTGAAACAGTCTGAAACTTGCTTTCATACAAAAAGTCAAACCACTATCTAAACACATTTTGTATAACATTTAAAGCACTGCGGAAACGCTAAACCTCATTACAGTTGTTTTGAAGGCTTTGGAATGATTAGGAATTCGTGCTTTGCACTCTGGAAAACACTGGAAAATATTAGGTGTGATGATTCTTTCCTGAAAACTATTGGATTTTTTTTACCAAAAACTGCGGAAACTTTGTTCAGTTGAACGACGTAAAATTATACCATTCACCTAGTTTTTCGGTGTCAAAAACATCTCTCATTTTCATTAAATGTACGAGTATATACATTTTAATTGTTTCGAAGATTTCAAGTCTGACTCTTTTCACTTTTTGTTCGTTGTTCGCTACTCATAATCTCGTATGTTCTCTGTTGATGACAAGACTCTCTGCTTTCATTTTCCTTTCCGTATTCACTTGCCTGTTCTACGGCTGTAATGCTTTTGTTTATTGCTGTCAGTATCGATGAATGGAATTTTTATTACTGTTCTCCGTATATGCATTACTCGTGACAACTGGGAAACATTCAAAGCCATAATGCATTGGTATTACTTTTCCTTCCCATTCTAATTTTCTTTGCACGTAAGTAAACATTTTATAATCCATCATACGCCAGAGTGTTCTATGTTTCAGAATAATGGACTTCAAAATAAAACAACTGCCATTCGTAAACGGTGTCTTATACACGAATGACAGATGGATTGGTCGGTGGTCGGATTTGTCAAACCGAAAGGATTTTAAGGTATTTCGATCTTTGCTATCTTTCTCTCTTACATGGCGACCGCTTCCTTTAACAGGTTAGCTCTTTGGGTTGAAATGGAAGATTACTTGGCCCAGACATTTAATATCTATTCGATCTTTATGGCTTGGTCATCTCAGCGAACTGATGCCCCCAATTTAACAAGTTCACTCTGGTTGCTCAGTTCGTACGTTTCGTCTGATCGAGGTCTTACATCGAAAGTAAGTAAGTATGGTGAGGGTGTTATCACAAGAAATGGGCCAGTCGATTGGCTGCCTCGTTCGTGCGATTTAACGCCGCTTGACTATTTTCTGTGGGGCTACGTTAAGTCATTGGCTTATGCCAACAAGCCGACGATGTTGGAAGAGCTCAGAGCTAACATTGAACGCGAAATAGCGGCCGAAATGTGTGGCCGAGTCATTGAAAATTGGGTCCAATGAATGGACCGCTGTAAACGTGCCCGCGGTGGCTATATGAACGAAGTATAGTTCCGTTGATAAATGTTTTGATTGTACTTCAAGCCGATAATAAAGTTTTTGAAATATCTCAAATGGTTTGCGTTTTATTTTTAAAAAAAGGTGGCAAGTCCTTATTGGACTTCTTCTTTGGTGTGCCAAATGCCAAATGCCTAAAAACTATGAATTGATTAAGTTACTTTTCCTTTGATTTCTGATGTGGTGCTATTAATAGAATAATCTTTTATCAGAAAAATTAAACAAAAGTTATAAGTCTACAACTCAATATTCGAGGAAATTTTATTTTTTACGATAACCATATCTGGTTGAGAGTGAAAATTGCTAATGCCAATTTGTTTTACTAGAGCAAGGAACCTAATGTTAGTCAACAATTTATTTAGCTCTTCAAACACTCTTAATCTTTTAAATATGATTTCTCTCATAAACCAGCCGCGGCTACGAGTTACATAGTCCATTCGATCAATTCAATTTGTCACTACTTTTTCCAAAAAATCTGGCCATATGGCGTCATTGGGGGCTTGAATATTATCTTCCAATGCTTCAAGAATTGCTGGTTTGGCGGCATAAGCCAAAGAATTAACATAGCCCCATAAAAAGTAATCGAGAAGCGTTAAGTCGCACGAACGAGGAGGCCAGTTAACAGGACCACTTCTGGAAATAAAGTTGACACCAAATTGATTTTGCAATAAATTGATGGTCAAGCACGCTGTATGACAAGTTTCGCCGTCTTGGTGGAATCAAATGTCGTCGAAGTTTAGCTGATTAATTATTGAAAACAAAAAAATTTCCACGTAGTCGAAGTATAAAGGCTAACAAGTTGAGAACGGCAACGAATCGACATTTCGGCGTCTTCTTCAACACTTCGCACGACAGCACCAATATTCTTTTCGGTACGCACATTTCTTTGTCTTGTTGATGGTTTCGAATCAAGAAGACTTAAATTAGTGCGAAAACGATCAATAACTGCAGAATGGCTTGCTCACTAGGCCGATTATGTTGACCGTAAAATTGACGAAGTGCTCTATGAACTTCACGAACAGATTTATTATTTTCAAAGTACATTTTCACAATTTGAAAGCGTTGTTCTGGCGTTAAACAATTCATGATGAATTGCCAAACCTTACTGACTAGAAATGTCAACACAGTTTGATATTGACAGCTGTCAAATCATAGACAACAACCATTGAAACTTCTCATGCAGCTAAAAAAAAACACCTTTTACATAAAATATAATTCAAAAATAAATATTTTCACTGATTTTCAAAATTTTTTGCGAAATGTTTAGGGGATGTTCAGTGGCATTTAGTGGGCCCAGAATGTCTTGTTTTCGACTTGGAGGAAACCACTTATTTCTGTATGGGTCAACAATTAAAATGTCCCTTAAACTTTACCACACATCTGAGTAATTCATGTTTATTTATCAGAACAATTATTCTAAAGTACAATTATTATAAAACGTCATTTTGAATTAAGTAATGTTCAATTGTTACATCACAAGTTCATGTAAAATTAATCATTGTTTCGTTCTGGGAAAATCACCGTTAGTCACTGCATGTAATACTCGTAAGTTCACGTACTTTATAGTCAAAGCACCGACAAATTACTATTTATAAATTCTTCGACAGTAAACGCAACTATTACAATTATAATCATAACGTCGATATTCCTAGTCACGCTTGAAAATGGATATTTGAATCAATTAATGAATCACAATTTAATTATTTCCCTTAACCTATCGTGATGTACTGTACATGTACAGCTATTAAAAAAGTTGAATTGATATCCAATCGTCTACGTTTTAGAATGTAAGATCGATGCAATTTGTCTCGGTTGGCAATCGTGACATACCCATTTGACAAGCGCCAGAAGAAAAAGCAATTATGCAGAACAGTATTCTTTGACTTGACAGTTTTGACACTTAGACAATAATGCGATTTTTTTCAAATGTCACGTTGTAACAAGTCCATCAAGTCTTGAATAAGTGAGTATTACTAATTACTGTCATGTAAAATCTAGGCATGTTTTTCCCTGTTAAAACTACAAGATCTTATCAGTTTAACCGCAAAAATTAAATCATTATGGATAAGTAAGTTGGTTGGTTCAATCATGAGTCATTTTGAGGACAGAAAGCTGACCCGCCCTGCAATCTGTCGTCAAATTCTACCAGTTTAAGTCTCACTTAAAAATTAAAAAGACTTTATGAAGATATATAAATTTAATAGCCCCTTTAGTTTTTCTAACTTTTATTGATGTCATAGTTCAATTATACTCGTAATAATAATTCAAACTGAAATTTACAATTTTTTTCAAGTTTTTGTGCTAAGGAGTCATAAAATATCTAGCAGAAGATCCTATGGTTTCAAGTTTTATTTCATAAATTGTAAAAAGCATTTAAACTTAGCTCGTCAGATATTGTACATACGACTACGTTTAAGTATTCTTAATTAAGCAAACACCTTAAAAGCAATTTTTGCTTTTAGAAAAAAATTATCAGCATTAGTTAGCAAAAACAAGTGTCTGTGAATAAGTGCGATTTTTATTACCTGCTTCCATTTTTTTTATTTTTTTATTAGAGTTTATGAATATATGAAAGAACCTGGTAAAATGTAGAAAACTGAGCACAGAACTAACAATTTGGATACTTTGAATTGTCGCCCTAAACTTTGCCATTAATGTTGTTACGTTAACAATGTTGTTTTACAAGTTGTGAATTAACCCATGAAGCTTGTTTTCTAGATAATTTTTTGAAGATTCTCAGCTAATAATCCCAACTCCTGATTTTTTTTACATTGATGTTCTCGAAATATTACTCTACTATGAATTCTGAATGTGAATCTATCTAAATATATGATTAGGAAAGTTTTTCCTTAGAATTCGTTACCGCTGAAAATCGACGAAAAAACTTCAAAAATGATATATTTCAGTCGCCTGAAAATGACTGGTATTACTACCAGGCAATGACTTTATTGCCGTTCGTTAGGTACTTCATTTATCTTTATTTTAAACATCAACAACATATACTGGGATCAAATTAGACCTTCCGAACAGCATGTTAATAAGAATCTACCACCTTCCTAATGGCAGAATTAGGATGGAGTTGATGTAACTTTTTCCCAACATAGCTAGTTAGGTGATCTTAACGATTCATTAAAGAAAGTTGCATTTTTTTCTGCTGAGAGTCATACCACCTACCCACTTGAGACTCAACTGTCAATGAAAGCGCTGAATGGACCGAGGTAGTCCTTATGCAGGTTACCATTTTGAGAAGTTTCATGTTAACCACACCAAAGAAACTAATCCACAATGCTATTCTGGCGTGGCACCTAAATAAAGCATTTATAATTAAAGTCTATCTTTCTCGAAATAATTTGAAAGTGGTAGTAGGGCTAAGCAAGATCGGTTCTTGCTTAAAATACAATTACTTTGCTCCACTACTGTTTTCATATGTCTTCATATACTCATAAAACACACGCTATTCTATCGAACTACGAGTGAAGTTAAAAAAAAGTCGTTATCTACGAAGGCTTTCTTTCTGCATGATGAGTACCAGAGGGTAAGCAAAGTTGAGTCACTACTTCTGCTAGATGACTATTAAGGTCTCAGTAATCTATAAATGAGTGAACACGGGCGTTTATCACTTGTTGGTTAAGGTTATAAGCCAGGCAAGGTTGCAGCACCAACATATCAGAGTATCCACGTAATTTCTCCTACACATATGTATGTATCTAGAAGACACAAACTTGTAGATTTTACAACACGAAATCGTCGTTCAAGCACCAAGTACAGTACGTGTTTCCAGCATCTTAGCAGATCTAAATAGAATGTCGACATTCTGATCAAAACACAATATGCATGATAGTAAATATAAGAGAAGTAACACTCGTAAGAGAATTCGTCAGAGTTATTGGAGCCCACGTTTCCAACCAGTTCACTCATAATGCCGCATAACTACAATTGCAGAAATCCAGTAGCCATGCTGCTAGGGTGCCATCATAAGTGCTGCCTTTAATGTGCGATCTTCCACAAAGTTAAACAAAGTGGTTATAGAGTAAAGAGAGCTGGGGTACAATATCTTAAAACCGAAGATGTTTCGCGCAACACTGCATGTGAGAACAAGGCTTGTGATGAGAACGTTTGTATATTCGCACTAAAGGGCACAGCCGAATGAAAACAACAGTTTATATTGCGATCTGGTATACTCACACTTTACAATTCCAGGCATCATAGTAGTATACCATAAGTATACAATTCCAAATATGAATAGCCCAACATTTGAGATAGCCTTTGTTGCATTAGATCCAGAATCCCCATACAGTAAACCGATTAGTATCGCACACATTATATGCATGGCAAGCTTCAAGTATGTCACCGTCTAAGAAAATAGTTATTAGATGAGGCTCTCTTAATCTAAATCGTTAACGCTTACCCAATCTCTAAAGAACTGCACATGACATCTTCCAATTAACATCCAAAGCTTGATCCATTCCGGTGGCGGATAGATGTGTTTTGTTGATTCTATTGATGGCCATCGACTATATCTCTGGCTAGATTCGACGGCTTCGGTCATCTTAACCAACTGCACATTGTTCATATTCTCTACGTCATCTAGAACTTCATATCGCCAGATTTTATTTTGTGCTGCCTCGATAAGTTCGGCATTGAAATCACCATATTCACCGGAAACAACTTCGAGTACTAAAAAAAGTGAACAAAGTAAAATATCCATTTAGTTAATAAAATATTAAATAACTCACAGTAATCCGCAGGATTATGATATTCTGGACAATCCAAACCAATGGATCGCAGGTATTTAACCGTATTGAGAGGTGATCCTTGATAAGCACATTGGCCTTGAACTAAGACGTAGATATGCTTAAAAATATTGTAAACAGCTGTGGAGGGTTGATGAATGGTGCAGACAATTGTACGACCCTCACTAGCTAAATCGTCTAAAAGTGATATTGTATCCAATGACGATGAACTGTCCAAACCTCTGTTATAAAAAAAAAATAGTTTGTTAATGATATATTGCACAAGATATTAATTTTTATTAGTTAATGTTCTGTAATGAGTTGGAATAAATTGCTAAAAGCTTTAATGAAGGAATGGGAGTTGTAAATAACGCGTAAAGATTAATGACTTGTAACTGTAGGTGTCGGTTTATAATTTCACTTGTCAGGTAAATTGATGTTAAAGTGTCATAATGGGATTTATGGTGTCAGGTTCAGTTGTATTGTTAGTATCAGTAAACTAACTATATACTCACCACAAATAACAAATATAATCATTTGTGTTGTGTGTTGTGTTGTCTAGAAAACTTCAGATACTGTTGACCATAACTTTTGTAGCAAATTCACTGACGAGTGAATAAAGATAACATATTTAAAAACAAAAATCTGCAATGGGGTTTAATGTCGGGCGACTACAATTGCAAGTGATCGTTCCTGATGAATTGTCCCCGATAATTAATTAATTAAAAATGACCATTGTGTAAATCTAGGAAAAGATGGCATCTTTGGTAATGCTGTTAGAAGGTATAGTCTGCAAGACACAAACTCCGATAAGGGATTCAGGTTTTGTGCCGGGGCGAAATATTTTAGTAGACACAACACGGTTCTTGTACCAAGGGGACATGGCTCCTGATCAATCAACAGTCAACCAGATTGATAACATTGCGATCAACGCAAGACACTCCTCCAGTACTATGGATTCCTTGAAGATAACATGGACTCGCACAGTTACCTTGTTGTAACCAAGGCTGTGCTGTGAGCAATTTCATCGTCGAAGGGCTACAATCGCAAATGATTGCCAAATCCTTTTCCGATCGATCGAGTATATCTTAATCTCATAAGAAAACCTCTACCGCCAGCATCAAGTATCAGAGACCAGTGGCAACACAGTCAACAACTATAAAAGGTGCCGCTTCTGGTGTGCTGGGTAACACTCGATCACCACAACGCAACCCCTGATTTGACGACGAGCGCCGGAAGGCACATGCTGCTAAGCAAGATGGATACAAACCATTTTCTGCCAGCCGGCTTAGTAGGAGGAAAAGAAGGCACATAAGGAGCGCGTGGTCGAGGAAATTGACAGATGCTGCTCAAGCAATAAGACTCGGAGATTTTACCAAAAGTTAAAAAACAAAACATGCCACGGACACAAAACCCCGAACCGTAGTCTGTAGAGACACACCTGTCTCTGGTGTGTTGGTTGCCGAGGAAATTGATGGTGTGTTATTTTTTTTGTTAAGTGAAAGTCAGACCGTCAGATCCAGAAAAATGTCGAAACAACATCAATTTGATCGGCGCTAATATTTCTTAAGACAAAGTTTGGTTTAGACGCAACAACGACGGCAAGGCCAAGTGTATGTTGTCAAGCAAAAGGAACGCCGCCGCCTCCGAAGGAACGATATAACAGTTATAAATTTGAGGTAATTAAGGACTTATTCAACTTAGGCTCCGTTTTTAATTTAAATAACGAAGCCAGCGCTAAGATCAAGCGAAGAATACGAGTAACTCTTGCCAAACGCTGCGCCTTTGGGCTAAGAAGGTTATTGACTAGCAAAGCCCTCCCTCGAACAGCAAAAGTTACCCTTTATAAGACCTAAATAATCCCATTCCGGGTGTATAGCGCAGAAGCATGTACATTATTAAAAATGAGAGGGCTCTTGGCTGCTTAAGAGGAACATTTTTCGCTCCAAACTGCATAGACGGAGAGTGGAAGAGGAGATACGATGACGAACTTAGTCAGAAGAGTAAAGATTCAACGACTGAGATGGCTTGGTCACGAAGAGCGGATGGACACCAACGCTCCGGTCCGAAAAGTCTTCCAATCTGCCCCCGAGGGATAGCGCAGCAGGTGGTGCACGCAAGTGGAAGGGGATCTCAGCCAACTTATGGTGGAGGAGGAGGCAGATAGCAAAGGATCAAGGTAGCTGGAGATACTTGTTATCCGAGGCCCAGGCCCACCCCGGACTGTAGTGCAGTCTTAAGTAAATAAGCATACTGGCGCTGTTTTTTTTAGGTTAAGAACACAGGAATTAAAATAAGCATTAAGAGTTCAAAAAAAGTCTGAATAAAATGATTAAGATTGTGGCTCAGAGTAGACGAAGCAATTGACTAAATCGATGTGTACAATAACAAACTTGGCGTGTCTAAAACTTAAACAGTTTGCTAACGATCGGGCTGGGTAGGGAGTTGAAACCCATCCACTGCGAACTACAACACCTTAAGTTAAATCTAAAGTTGAAAAAATATAATTGCAACGTTCGGTAGTAGTATTTAACTACGTACTATACATGAGGTCGCAATATAATATAATAATATAAAAAAGAACCAATTTCCCAATGTCATTTTAATGAAAGAAAGAATGAAACGCTTTTTTCAGAACAATAAGCGAATTGATTCTTACACTACTGTTCCTATTGATGTTTGGAAAAGATACTTTTTTGCAATTGTACACAATTGTTTACTGACGCATTTCAATTAGGTAAATTTATCACAACGTATATTGCTTTGTGATTCATAAAGGGAACGTGATTCGCTTTTTATTTTCTAAGTGGAATCTTAAACTATAAGTTATAAATATATATATGTATAAGGCAAAATATTTTAATCCAACTTAAAATTATCAACTATTGTAACTTACGTTGTTGGCTCGTCCAAAAACAACACCGGTGGATTATCAATTAATTCTAAGGCAATCGATAAGCGTTTCCTTTGGCCCCCAGACAAATTTGAACATTTGGTTTGTTTGGCATTTGTAAGTTTCAGCATATCCAACAGATGTTCAATCTGACAAACAAGTTCGATTATTGCTTCACTCTGTTACATAAAATTTAAACAAAAATCTTTAACTAACCAGCATATGCTTCTCTTTGAGATTCATGGAATTATTTGAAATTTTTAATGTTGCCGCCAATATCATCGCCTCTTCGACAGTAAACCATGGAAAGAAGTGGTCATCTTGAAGAATGTAACAGCAAACTTTCCGTGATTTTGGGGAACTACCAAATGATATTGAACCCTGTACTCCTGATTTCCTGTGATTTATATAAAAAATCTCATTAAATTAATATCTTTGAATTAGAAAAAAATATTAATTTTAACTCACACAAAGCCGGTAAGAATATTCATGAGGCTGGATTTACCAGCTCCAGATGGGCCCATAATGGCAGTTAATTCCCCCGACTTGAATTTACCAGATATTGATCTTAGAACATCTTTTTTCTCTGAAAATATAACAAACAATTTGATAATTATCAGTAAAATAAAAGTTATAAACTAACTGATAAATTAAAAAAGCTTTTAATAAGTTTATCGTTGGAATGTAAGCATTGTGGCGTGGGAAATACGGGTAAGGCTACTGCTAAAATGGAGCCCAGAACTAAACGACAAAGCCCTACATTTTTCTTAATTTTTAGCCATTAACAACCTTTCGCTAGAACAATGCTTGAAAATTATGCAAACGCATCAATAGAGACGTTGCATGGTGCGCACCGAAGAAGCTGTTGAGTCTTGTAATGAAGAGGGCCCAAATAAGTCGATTCGTCATATGAACATCGATTGGAGCTGTGTATATGTACTTCTTTTATATAATAAGTACATGCTCAAGGAATTATTAGCACCGATAAAATGGAAAGTTAGGGAGGAAAGAATAGGAGGTCCCGATGTACGTTGGTTTTGAATGTTTGCCGGTTATAATGACTAGCAAGTGCAAAGATGTCTTTGGGCCACTTATCCACACGAGATTATTAGACTCCATGTACGAGTATCTATTGTACATTATGGGAAAATTGCGGAAAGACCTTGACTTACAATCTTACAAAATGAAGCTCATGCAAAAACTTAGGCGGCATCGTACTCATGGTGAATTGGCCGAAGGAGGCGTACCTGCTGACTCCCCTTTTAACCGAACAATTTCATATTTTCTTAAAAACGATGTGAGGTAGGATGAAAGATTTAATTGAGAGTGGTACAGATCCACGTTTACTAACTATGTCGTTCCCTAATTGAATGCAATTAATGTGGAATACCTGCGGTTTCAATAAGAAGGAGTAATATGCCACACAAGGCGCACTTTAAAACAATGAAGCATTCGATGAGCGTATGATTTCGCGTAATAAATCTGTGAAATGGCCTCGAAGGTCTTGTGGTTTAACATATTTGAATTATTTTCTTTGGAAATATGTGACGTCGCCCGACATGCGCAGCAGCTCTAATGAGTTGACAATTGTGCTAAAGCATGAGACACATGCAGTTCCCATATACCCAAATAATATCCAAACACTAACGGTATCAAATTATATACTTTATTTCATTGTAAGGTACTATGTATACTTTTTGTTTTTTTAATTTCTGAGTCGCCAAAATAAGGCATTTTGACCTAAAAGATTCATTGGTTTCGAATTTTTTTCTGAAGAAAATATTCCGTCTTATTCCAAGAGTTCTGCACATTCCTCTAAATGGATCTTCTTCTTCATGACAAAGTCGACACTCCGGAGAGTCGACTAGTTCCATTTTGTTGAGGTTATATTTTAAACGTTGATTTTCTGTGAGGTTATCTACTATATTTTATAAATCGTGCCGACTTAGACCTACACATCTAGTGGCCTATCTGTTAAAGAGAGGGGCGAAAGTTTTGAAGCAGTACATGACTGTTTTGAAGTCGATGATATGCGAGCTAAGGGCATTAAAAGTTGCTTGACTGTCTGTGCATACATGGATGCTTGCGCCTTTGATACCGCAGTTGTAGATACTCATATGATTGGCATATTATTGTTATCTTTGTGTTTTGAACATGGTCGGTTACCGCATAGATTACATCAAGTACCCGTGTTTAAAGCTAACCCTAAACGACGAACATGCTCGCCGAACCTGCTCGTGCTCGCTATGTTTTTCTCGTGTAGGGGCTGGTTCGCAAGCAAACCTCATTTTCACTGTGAACGCCGCCAAGTTCATATCGCGGATGAAAGACAATGGCAACAGTCAGTCAAGATTTTGTAGAAGAATTTATTGAATTATTGCGTAGCGAAAGCGCGAAAGCAAGGAATCGCAATGTTGCAGACAATTTTTCATTTGGCGTAATTGCATCTCTCATATTTGTGTTTTTTTTTTTTAATAGATCCATTCGCAAATAATTTCAAAAATCTTCTGGAGATGTTATTTCCAGCTCTTTTAATAACTTAACATGCTACTGCGTGCGACTACTGCGTTTATACAGACTATCCTCTTTCTTTTTTTTATTTGTTTTGTTTCCTTTGTTCTGACAAGTTCCACCAGTCGGCCGTTTCAATTCAACCATGATGAAACCTATGACTTCAGAGTTATGAACAGAACATTTGTAAGCTTGTACCACCTTGACGGCGATGGCGATGGCGTGATAGTTCGCTCATTGGACTATCATGCAGAGAGTCTGGATTCGATTCCTGGCTGAGTCACCAACAATTTTTCAAATCCCCATCACCCTATCGGCGGGCAATGGCAAACCCCTGAAAGTAAAATTGCCTACGAAAAAGCTTCTAAAGAGTGCCGTTCGGACTCGGCGATAAATTGTTGGCCCCGCTCATATGTGACTAAAATGACAACATAAGCAACACAAATGAGTGTCAAGAAGCTAGGTCATGGCCCATATCGAGCTGCTAGCATCACATTGTTTTTTTTTTTTGTACCACCTTCGCTTCTGGTATTGGACCTAAACTCGGACGAGAGTAACATACGAGTACATATGTGTTTCCCGCTTGCTTTGTGCCGATCCTGACTTCACCTCTAAGGAAATCATTACTTGCCAACCAGTACGCGTTTTCATAGGAATGTGTATAAAAGTTGTTGTTGGGAATAAAATCATGCCTTCAAGATACATTGTACTTTTCTTCCAACAATTATCTCAGAATATCCTTGAGGTGTGTTGAGGAGAAAATTCATAAAAAAATATTTTGTGTTGAAAGGTTATGATTCTAAGTACGAGTAAAATTACATAAGTGTAAGTCAGTTATTGAGCTTTAAAAATTCATATATAGGTACTAAGCATCGGATATCTATTCTAAAATGCCTAGAAAAAGTAAATAGATTTAATTGATATTTGGTTTCTGATTTTAAGGGACGCAGAGGAATACTTTGCTTCGGATATGCATGTGGAATGTTAGATCCCTTAATAGACCACGTGCAGCCGAGCAACTACCGGAGGCCCTAGAATGCTCCAAAGCAGACATAACCGCCATCCAAGAAATGAGATGGGATGGGCCGGACAAAAGGAAGATGAAAAACTGCGATATCTTCTACGGCAATTGCTATCGGCAAAAGCAGCGCTTATTTCGATACGGATTTGTTGTCGGAGGCAGACTAAGACAAGAAGTCCTCAGCTTCCGGCATGTGAGCGAGCGCCTCGTAGCAATCCGCATCAAGGCTAAATTCGCCAACATTAGTCTCATATGCGCGCATGCCCCCACAGAGGAGAAAGATGAGGACACCAAGGATGCCTTCTACGAGCTCCTTAACAAGACCTACGAGCAATGCCCTAGCTATGACATTAAAATTGTCCTCGGTGATTTTAATGCAAAGCTAGGAAGAGAGGGTATCTTTGGTGGAACAATCGGAAAATATAGCCTGCACAACACCACCTCAGATAACGGATTCAGGCTAATCGACTTTGCGGCGGGGCGAAACATTGTCATGGCTAGCACGCGGTTCCCACATCTCGACATACACAAGGGGACTTGGAGAACTCCTGATCAATCAACAGTCTACCAGATTGATCACATTGCGATCGACGCAAGACACTCCTCCAGCATTATGGATGTCCGTCCGTTCCGAGGAGCCAACATCGACTCGGACCATTACCTTGTTGTAGCCAAGGTACGGGTGCGGATATCCCAAACTACGCCAAGACAAACTAATGCTGTGAGAAAATTCGACGACAGACGGCTACAGTCGCAAGAGATCGCCAAGTCCTTTTCCGATCGAGTGTCTTTTAATCTCTTAAGAGGTCCAATGCCGCCAGCATCAAGCATCGAAGACCATTGGAAACACTGCCAAAACGCCATCAGACATGCCGAGGTTCGGAAGTTTTACCAAAAGGTAAAAATAATATGCCACGGAAACAAACCCCGAACCGAAGCCTGTAGAGATGAACAAGGGAACATCGTAGTAGAATCGTAGTCGATGCTGAGGATTTGGAAAGATCATTTCTGCAGACTGTATAACGGCGATGACGGACCAAATACCGCTGTCAGGCAGAATCAACCTTTCAACTTGGACGATGATGACCGACAATTCCGTCCACCCAACCTGGATGAAGTGAAGATAGCTATATCGAGGCTTAAGTCCAACAAAGCTGCTGGAGCGGATGGCCTGACTGCCGAGCTCTTCAAAGCGGCAGGCGATGACTTGGTAAGGAGCATACACCAACTCATCTGTAAAATATGGTCGGACGAAAGTATGCCCGATGAATGGAACCTCAGCATTGTTTGTCCGATTCTCAAGAAAGGAGACCCTCTGAACTGCGCCAACTACAGAGGCATCAGTCTCCTTAACATCGCACATAAGATCTTATCCGCCGTATTGTGTGAACGCATCTAGTTTTGGCATCCCTGCCAAACTCGTCCGTCTGTGCAGGATGACGATGGAGAATGCACGCTGCTCCATCAAGGTCGGTAAAGATCTCACCTTTGATGTCCAGAAAGGATTTAGACAAGGCGATGCGCTGTCATGCGATTTTTTCAACATCGTACTTGAAAGAATAGTACAAAACTAACGAGCAAACGCAAGAAGCACTATCTTTCAAAAGTCCGTCCAACTACTCGCATACGCCGACGATATTGACATAATCGGGAGAAAGCAGCGTGATGTCAGTGGCGCTTTCGCGAGTATTGAGACGGGAGCGGCGAAAATGGGTTTAGCGGTCAATGAGGGCAAGACCAAGTATATGCTGTCAAGCAAAAAGGACAACCAACACCGAAGCCTCGGGCAGAACGTCACCCTCGACAGATATAACTTTGAGGTAGTTATGGACTTTGTCTACCTAGGCTTTGCTGTAAATACAGACAATGACACCAGTAGCAAAGCCCTCTCTCGGACAACAAAAGTCACCCTTTATAAGACCTTAATGATCCCGGTCCTGCTCTATGACGCAGAGGCATGGACATTATCAAAAATGGATGAGCGTGTTCTTGGTTGCTTCGAGAGAAAAATTCTTCGGGCGATCTTCGATCCCGTCTGCATTGACGGTGAGTGGAGGAGAAGATACAACGACGAACTGCATGGACTGTACAGCGACATGGACCTAGCCAGAAGAGTGAAGATCCAAAGACTGAGATGGCTGGGTCATGTAGAGCGCATGGAAACCAATGCTCCGGTCCGAAAAGTCTTCGAATCCGCTCCCGAGGGACAGCGCAGTAGAGGAAGGCCAAGACGCAGGTGGCGCACGCAAGTGGAGCTGGCTGGAGAAGCTTGTTGACTGAGGCCCAGGTCCACCCCGGACTGTAGCGCCACCTAAAATAAGTAAGTAAGAGGAATACTTTGCTTTCGAAAATCAGGACGAGATCTAGGAACTGGGTTTATTCGAAGGCTTCTTGGTTAAAGCCCAGATTCATCTCAAAATATTATATTTATAATTCTACATAAGCCAAAGAAAAAGCTGACTTAAAATTAAGGAGAAATAGCAACATAAAGTCACATTAACCAGCATATTTCCACAAGTTTATTACGTATTTTATTGTATCATAACAACTCTGTACTCCCAGTATAGTGCAGTAACCTAATCTCAGACAGGCTTTTAAACAATCGCTTAAGGACTCAAGAGCTGCAGAAAATGCTTAGTTTTACGTAGGTTACTCTTTTCAAATTTGTTGTTCTTTTCACCATCCTTCAACATTGTAACTTAAGATCAAATGGCTTTAAAATAATTATATCACTTTAAAAAATAAATGCTACATAGCAGCGTTTCATACTAAATTAATTGCAGATAGCCCTATGACATTCAGCAAGTATGCATTATCTTCAATGGATCGTGCAACTGCTTCCTCTAAATTATAGCTTTAGAGTCTTATAATTAACACCGAACAACTGCACTATAATAGACACAAATTTAATATTCCAGATAGGATTAAACACACGTACTTAACGATTTAAGCAACATTCAAAGTAAAGAATTAGTTAAAATAAAATTGCATATTGTTTGACCTTAATAAATACAATGATATTTATTGAATGTGCCTTATAAAACTTTTTCTTTTAGTTTGTGAGATACAATAAATACAAATACGTTTAAGAAATTACTTAGGGTCAGGCACAGATTGCTTAATCTAATCTTACTTAGACTGGCGTTAGATAGATTTGTGTAACTCAGTTTAAAAGCAAAGAAGCGATTGGTTGTATTGAAATAACAAATTGCAACGAATGCCCCGTATCTGTCAAACACATTTAACTGCGAAAGAATAGTACGACTACAATATATTTAACTGTTTTATGTATTATTAATTTTAAAGTGATAGATTGTTGTCGGCCACAGCAGAGTCGCTTTGCAGCATGAGTAGTTTTGGTGTCATTGCATTAGTTGCCATGTCCACAAGACCAGAGTTAAAATATAGTCAACCCGCAAGGTCATTAAGACTCTAGAACGCATTGTAACTTGTGATCTTTTTAAAGGTACTATTCCCATTGGGAATTTCATGAGATCACGCAAGCGCCGTGTCACACTGAGATTTTTGTTAAGATTTACAGCATTTACAAATTATTATGAAAATCAGCGTTGTACGAAGAATGTTCAGTGCGTTTAGAGCAACTTATGGTCCACGTAATCGGTCTACAAAACGTACAAATTCCTGTACCATCAAAAAGTTTGAAACCCAATTTTCTTTATCGGGTAATAGGATCAAATAGACCACTTCTTCCACATGGTGAAGAAATACGATAGGAGAGAGTGAATTCCCTTGATGATTCGATCTGACGACCTTCTCAACAGCTTGGCTTGTCTCATGTAACAACTTTACGTATTTTTCTCCAAGATATTGATTTAGAAGCATTCAAAATTTGTTCAAGAAATGAATTTGGCAGAAGAATATCCACTGATTTCCACCAAAGTTTTGTTCAACGATGAAACACATTTCTAGACTTTTTTCTTTGGAGCTATGTAAGGTCCAAAGTCTGCATGGATAAGTCGGCTACGATTGAAGGTGGCCCACATTATTTAAGTCATAAGTCAAACACCACTCGAAATGGTCGAACGAAACCTTAGAGCTGAACTTAAGAATGAACCGTATTAGCCCCAGTAATGAGCCACATTTAGAAAAAAAATAATCTTCAAAAAATAAATGTAAAGAACAATTACTTTGTGTGATGAGAAAAATTATCCGATAAAATTGAACTTTTTCATTGCTTTTTTATTTAAAAAAAAGTACCTCTAAAAGAATCACCCTTTACAAGGTTTTGCTCTAGATTTTTTTTCTTTCCTATTCTTCTAATTGTTCCCATATTTCTCATTTTAATAAAATTTTTTAAAACGAAGTCCAATCTCATTGCAACATGAGCAGGTTGGAGGTGACATTCCCACACATCTATTTCAATTAGTGTATCTTACGACTTATCAATTCCGATTAGTGCATATTGCCCCTTGGAGAAAAGTTCAAATTCTTTTATTAATCACTCAACATCCAAATGAATTATTGTCTAGATCTAACTTTATAAAGTTATCGCCTTGTGTAATTAATAAAAAAATTTGTATGGTGGTCGGCGACCATTAATCACCTGAGCACATACTTAACGTTGAACACAAAATGAATAAAGATGAGCTCTAATACTGTGGATCTAGTCGTCTATATCATTTGTTAACAACAATTTAACACTTTTAAATAATTGTAGAGAAGTTGAAATGTATAGCACGTATTGTATCTGACCATTAAAGTTATGACACGCGAGCTAAATGTTACGGTTGTTGTTGTTTACTATCAATTGTTTTTTTTTTTGACTTTTAAATTCATTTTTATTATTTCTTACATTATTACTTACATTCTAGACAAAAATGCTTAAATCTAGTTTGACAATGACAATCACTTATTCTAGCTTACTGGCTCTTACCGAGCGCTCTAAACTTAACAATTTCATTAAACGTTGCCTTTCGGCCTTACAACTATCTTACGACTAATCTTATATATCAATAAATGTAACATTTCTAAGAAAATATTATTGGAAAAAACTTAGACCCCATATCGTATTTTTTAGTTTTATGTAAAACTTAAAACTACATCCCTACTCTACTTAACCTACCTAAGCTACTTAACCTAACTTAACTATAATCAAGATGGTAAGCACTCTTGGCTTCTCGCAACGGGTGGTCACCATCCCAATTGCGATTTTGGAAGCCTATCATTCGCCAACATTGTGCACACACACCACCGAGACTTAACCAATGCCATGAAGCAGAGGTTACTTCTCAGTGGCCCCGCTCCATGTCAGCGAATGCGGCCTTTCAGCAAAACCCACCTATCTATCCTAAATCTAACTTACAACTAGGAGGAGTATGTTACCTTGGTAACGTACCGATCTAGGAGAGCATATCAACCCCCTCCCCTTCCTTAAGCCACCAGAATTCAGCGTACTGTTTTTCGGCATCGATCCGATCCCTGTCCGCAATCGCGGGACTAAAACGGAGGAGCTCCGGAGCATTAGCAACGTACCCGTCGTAGATGAGCCACTTGTCCCTCGCACCGCGGTGGCGGTGGTATATAACCGGGATACCATCCCTGCTTTGAACTAAACCTTTGGCATCAATATGGAGAAAAGCCTCTGGTGGGATAAAGCCCGATAGAATTGAGCTCTCGTGGTACATTTCATTGGGGTAATAAGCCCCAAAGATCAGGCTGTTGTCGCTGGTCATTGCCCTTGCAACGTGCCTTCGAATCACCTTAATCAGGAAATTGTCAATCCTATTCAGATGAGCCCCATCGTAAAGGGCTTTGTTGGGATAGTATTTCTTGTACTCTGATTCTGGTGTTCTATACAAACCGAGACAAGTCCTAAGACACTGCCTTTCAAACACCCGAATCTTTTCCATCTGAGACGGCGCTACATTAAACCACACAGGACAACCATACGCGATGACTGGTCTGATTAGGGCCACATAGCATATGACCTTCACCCTGGAAACAAGTTGACTGCTGTGAAACAGTCTTCTTGTCAGGGCTAAGGCCTTCTTGGCTCCAGCGAGACAAACATCTATATGTTTGTCAAAATACAGATATTTATCGAGCCAGATACCAAGGTATCTAACTACGCTTCTCACCGCTAATGGCATCCCGTGTTGTCCAATGATGGCCAAATTTCGCCAGTTATGTCTGGTATCCCTAGAAGCCCATCGCAATGGAGTCCTAAACAAGATTGTTTCTGACTTTTGGAAATTGATTTTTAATTTCCAATCATCGCAATACTCCTTAATATGATCGAAATCACGCTGCAGAAGAGCATTGATGACTTCGATTTTTGGGCCTGATCTGTACGCCACTAAATCGTCTGCGTACGCTAAAGAGTGATTGAGGGAACCTACTAGATCACTTGTGTAAATGTTAAACAGGATCGGAGAAATCACCGCCCCTTGTTGTAAGCCGTTTTTAATATCAAAGACTTTGCTCGAAGTGACGTTGCCACATTTGACAACGAACTTCTTTCCCATAAGCATGTTATAAATCATATACAGCAGAGGTTTCGGCATACCCCTCCTAGTTAATTTATAGAAAAGCCCCTCTAGCCATACGGTGTCGAAAGCCTTTTCAAAGTCAACCAAGCAGGCACCCGTACACTGGTTCTTACACTTATTCCATTGTATGTCGGAGATCAGCTTTGACGCAGCATGAATAGTGTCATGCTTCGCCCTAAAACCAAACTGATTTTCCGGAATTATATTATTTTCCTCAACCCACCTTAACAGCGCTCTATTAACCACTTTCTCAAATACCTTGCTTATATTCGGAAGTAAACTGATTGACCGAAGATTAGCAGGGTTGGTTCTAACTTTATCCCTTTTCGGGACCGGATGTACCACTGCTATTTTCCAATGCGTCGGATAATATGCATTATTCAACGCATTGTTAAATAGCGTAGTAAAAATATCCACTGCTTCCAAGGGTAGGTGTCTTAATACGACGTTTGGAATACCGTCTACTCCCGACGACTTTTTGTTTTTTAGAGACTCGAAGATGCACAGGAGCTCATCTTTTCGCACGAACAAATTCGAGGAAGCTCGCTCATTGGCGACGATGACATTTGCAGCGTTTTCTTCACTGAATACGGTAAAACCGTGATTCTCAGATCGCCAATTTTGGAGTTCGTTGCGTAAATAATAGTGACTTACGTAGGCCCTGTTATCAATGTCGTGATTACGGTGAACTGGATTGTTCACCGTATACACGGCTTCGAAAAAAGCGCCCAGCAAATCCACTTTCTCCTGTGGGTCTTCGACCACGAAAAAACCATCGCCTGAGTCGGCCCTTTCTGGACTTATACCAACCGTTAGTAGTGTCTGTCTGTTCTCTGTCGTCTGTGGAATTCGAACACATTGAATGTTGTTGTGATCTTTCCGCCTGAACAATTTATTTATCTGCGGGAACATATTCGGACTACTGGATTTTATAGCCCGAATCTTATTGCCCCAATACAGACTTACAGCTTTACTGTAATTTTGTTTTATTAATTGTTTAAGGTTTTTGATCACTGACTTCAATGTTCTTATTTCCGGGTCTTGTCTGTCTGTAAACTGTCTGTACAGTTCCTTTAGTCTCGTGAGCAGTCTACTTTTGTATGCGTACAGTGTGTTTATTGTTGGAGTTCTGTACTTTTTGATTTGGTCTCCGTCGGAGCATTCTACCCGAGGAATAGTCTGCTCCATTGTTTGTTTGATAACGTCTTGTAGCGTCAGTAAATCACAATCGATTTCGTCGTTGGTCAAGTTTCTGTTAGTCGGAGGATCAATTCCATTCAAACGTAAATTCCGCTTTAGGATTCTGGAGAAGCGCGACCAACGTACCCTACGATAGTCGTATAAGTACACTTGATCGTACTGCTCTAGCAGCGTTTGCTCATTCGGGATCCGTATTGCGGCGGCGAGTCCGTAGTGATCACTATCGTACTCGAACGCACGCAAACAATTCCGTGTGTTTAGATCCACGTCTGTCAGTTCTAGTCTATTGTCTATAAGAGCCAGGTCCAGAAAGGAACCAGCTGATGGGAAAGACGGAATATTCGTCGCGTACAACTCAAGTTTGTACTCAATCATATTTTGACACCACCAGTAGTATAACTGGTTGCCCCTAGTATTCGGCGGATTATTTCCCCATGCCGCATGTCTAGCGTTGAGATCTCCGGCCAGAAAGTAAAAATTTTCTTCCGATTGAAGCTGCAGGCAACGAAAAAGTATTTCGAGCTCTGTTATAAATTGAATGGGATTAAGTGCTTCAGGTGCGTAAAGTGACACCACATACAATCGCCTTCGACTATGAAGAGGAATGCATATGATGCAGGCTTCCAACACCCGGAACCTCAGTAAATCTCCGCTATATATGACCTTATGGCGTATGCCTTTTCGTAATAAGATTCCAACTCCACCCCCACGTAAGGAGTGAGGCCGGTCCCTTCTGTATACATTATAACCACTGTAGCCAATTTTGTGGTTCTGATTAAGCTTAGTTTCGCTAACCAAAAGCACATCTGGGCTTTCACTCGACAACAGATTTTGAAGGTTGATCCTTCTTTCGATCCGGATTAATGAGTTAACATTTAACGCAAGGATCTTTAAGTTAACCTCGTTCAACGTAGCACACATTATATCGGCGTGCCAGACTTGTCAAACAGCGTCGAATAGATGACGTCAATTCGAGCCGCTTGTTCATTTAATTGTTTCTGGAAGTGATCAATCTTTCCGTGTAGAGACAGAAGGATCGCTTTCAAATCCAGGTCCGCTTCCGGCGCTTTTTCGACTACCTTTGGCGTATTTTTTGCTGTCATTGTGGCCTTACCTGATCCAGATACCATTTGGGCAAAGGATATACTGGGTGCCACGAAATTAGAAAAAGCACGACTCTTCTGACGTTTCTCTTCTTCGATCAACTGTTTTCGAGCCTGGACTTTCTTTTTCAGCTCCTGGAACCTAGGACACCCTCTGAAATTGGCGGGATGCCCTGAGTTCCTGCAGAGTACACAAAAGAGCTGGTCCCTATCTACTACTCTATCGTTACCCAAGGGACATTCCCCATATTTGTGGTCCTTGTCACACTTAACGCACCTGAATTGCATATTGCAATTAGCTGCGGCGTGTCCGAACCTCTGGCAGCGCATACATTGCAGTACACGATCTGCCCTCTTTAATTTTTCCCAACTTACAGCATGATAGTACAGGAATTTGATTTTTCGCAGACTATCAATTTTGCTGTTGGGTGTTAGTTGAACTAAGAAGAATGGTAATTTACGGTTACCATCCCTTGCCGCGGCCGTGGTAAACGGCTTGACCCCCACGAACTTAAGGTCGTCGCTTTCTAACCTTTTGAGCTCTTCTTCGAGCTCCTCCGTTTTTATTGCTGGATCAATGCCTTTTAACAGCACCGACTGGAGTTTTTCACCCTTAGGGGTATATGTATAGTATTCAGTATCAGCTTTTCCTAGAGCGGTACGCACTTTTCTGTATTCCTCCATATTGCTACACATAATAATGTGCTTATTAACGCTTAATCTCTTAACATAAAAGTTCTTAGTGACTAACTTACATAACTTAATGCTATCATTGATTTCAAGATTACTCACATTGATTGGAGGCACTCTTTCCCTCCCCTTATTTTCAAGCTGCTGTTTTTGTTGCTGATGTTGTTGTTTCTGCTGTTGTTGTTGCTGATGTGATGGTTGCTGTTGTATTTGAAATTTCTGCTGTACGAGTACTTGCTGCTGTTGTTGTTGTTTTTGTCGTTTACTTAGTTGCTTTTTCTGTTGCGGTCGATGTTCTTGTTGTTGTTGTTGCTTTTGGTTTAAAGTTTGTTTTTGCTGTAGCGCCAACTCTTTCAAAGTTTGTGCCTGCTGCTGTTGTTGTTGTTTTTGTAGTTGCTTTTGCTGTCGCAACTTATCTCTCTTCTGTAGAAGCTCTTTTATAAGCTTGTCGAGCTTAGCCTCATCATCTTCTTCCTCATCTTCCGAGAAATCAGTGCCTGACAGTTCTCTAAATGAGTTCCCCTCTCCAACGTAGCGGCACTCACCCCCTTCAGACTCATAAGAGTACTCCTTCCTGTCCGCTTTAACATTATCATCTTCTTTAATTTTTTTTTTCGTGCATAATTTCGATTCCGTATTTTTTTTTCTCCGCCTCTTTTCCACTTTCGTGTCATCATGTGACTTTTGCATTGCTGCTGCTGCGTGAGATGTTGTTGCTTGCTGCTGCTGCATTTCGGCTGCTCTCGTAATTATTCGAGTAGATACCGGTTCTACCTGCGGGACCTCCGCCTGCCCGGTATCCATTTATAATCGGTACCAATACTACCACTATTTTTAGTTATTTCGCTTTAATATGGAAAACTAAAAAAGACCACTCAAATTTCCACTGTGACTCGAACCCAGATCTTCTAAGTCCCGAGTCAACCACTGTTCCACTGAACCACACTGTTAATTGCAAATTTCTTGCTTATTTTATTGTTTTATTTTATTTTATTATTTAATAGTCTTTTCGCTTTTCTATGCTCTACCTAACGCCGACGTTTCTCAATGCGAGATGAGAGACGACTGATTACTATCAATTGTCCAAGATCCTTCAACCACATTTGTTATGATGGAGAAAATTTTAAATAGACGAACTTTGACTATGTGAACTTTGAACAACCAGATGAGTGAGTCAGATTTAATCTTGTTTACGACTTAGAAAATTAAAGACATTTTAATGAGGAGAGACTCTAAAGATATTATTTTTTGGATTTTTGAAGGTTCTTCAAGTACTCGTAAGTCTGCACAATTCTTAAATAGCTTCATACACGTGTAAAGAAAATCTTATGTTAATAGAAGTAACATGGCCTAATTTAGGAGCTATTTTATTTTTCCAAGATTTTTAGCATAAAAGCATAAAAACCGGCGGCGTGATTATGCGATTAAGACACGTCCCATTCGGCAGGTATACCAGTTAGTTCATATCTTTGTCATAATGATTTGAAAATTGGACAGACGGGGTAAAAAACGACAATAGTAAGAAATATGGCGATGTCTGTAATCAGTGAATTATATTTGGCAGTCTTATTGAGTATGAAATTTGCAAGACTAGCTAGATCTTGTATAATTTGTGGTAAACCTAGGTGGAGGACACTCGCCAAGAAAAGTTTAAACGCAGTACATGGATATTGTCAGACAACTGCGAAGAGAAAAAATCGCGCTATTTGATCAGAGCTCTATGTATTTGCAGAACACCCAACAAGAATGCGGTCTGACCTTATAAGCAGTGCAACTATGTACTCGTATATTGTGTTAAAAGAAGCAAGTACAGTGTATGAAAGACATGGCACGTAAAGCCATCTCATCGTTTTAGTTGCGCAGGCTAAGAGTGTAGAAAATCTGTATTACAGCAAAAATATATCCAATTTTTTGGAGAACACTCTAAGGGGCGAAGATTTTCACACAGTATTTCAACATCCCTTAAGGAATAAGTTTTCGTAATTTTATAACTATCTTACTAATTTAGACATATTCGCAGCCCTAAAAGTATCTGTAATTAAGATTAATAGAATAGAGAAGGTGAATATCCATACTTAGGAAGAATAGGGTGTGCCATAAGACACAGACACTAGGCACCAAAACGTACCATCTATTTCCTTTCAAAGAAGTATTTTCTAAAGAATTTCCTTCGTCTACGCGATATTGCATCACATTCACACAGTATGTGTGTTATGTCCTCAACCGCTTGTAGATCCCCGCAGAATCTACAAATGTCTGTATATGTCAGTCTCTTTGCGTGTTTCAGCAGTAGACAGTGTCCTGTTAGTATTCCTATTAGTGTCCTAAGCTTATCCTTATTCAGCTTAATAAGCTTCCTAGATCTGTTACCGTCGAGAAGTGGCCATAGAGCCTTTGATACCCTATGCCCTTCCAGGTTCAACCACCTTATGCTGGCGGCCGTTATGATTTATTCCTCAATAGTGCCCCTTACTGTGCAGGGGGGTGGTTAGACATCAGCAACTTCACTATTGTCGAGTAGCCCTCCTTTTCTTGCAAGCTCGTCTGCTTGTTCATTTCCTTCTATACCGCAGTGTTCTGGCACCCAGCACAGTCTCACCCTGTTCTTAACGCATAATGCTTTGAACATTGTGCGACAGCCCCTAACTGTGTCAGAGTTAATGTTGATTGACTCCATTGCCTTAAGAGCGGCCTGGCTGTCGATGTAGATAGCGATATCTCTGCCTGATACCGATCTCATCTACATCAGCTCAGCCGCCCTGAGGACATCTAGAACCTCTGATTGGAAGACACTACTAGTGTCCGGTAGCCTTATGGACACTCTCAGTTCCGGGTCCTCCGAGAAAATACCGGAACCTGTTCCTTCCTCTGTCTTCGAGCCATCTGTGAAAACTGCAATTTCGGTTGATCTTATCACTGCATTTTCTTGCCAGTCCTTCCTCTCCGGATATAATATATCATACGGAATGTCGAAATCGATTAAGGAAAGGATTTCATCCATTTTAATAGTATTGCCTGGTAGTAGCTCTTCCGGGATCGTACTGTGTCCGAAGCTACTGCTTTTGAATACACCCAGATTAGTGAGTCGAATCGCACTGTTGCCAGAAAGTTTTTTTTATCTGTAAATCAAGCGTGTCAGGTGTCCAATACTGCCGTAGGGGTGGTACGGAGCGCTCATGTAATGGCTATGGTATTCGTTCTCTGAACCGCCTCTAATTTTCCGTACGTCGTTTTCTTAGTTGTTGCTTTCCACCATGCTAGTGCGCCATACGTCAATATGGGTCTCACCACTACCGTATAAAGCCAGTACACCATAGCAGGTTTAAGGCCCCATATTTTTCCCACAGTTATTTTACATATGAAAAGAGTCGATAATCTATTGCTACCGCTTTAATAGGTTGTTTACTTCGTGAATAGAGCCAACAAAATGATTTTGCTGCTCTGTATCGATACTTCCAAAAACATTGCAAGGAATTCACGTGATAGCATATTATCTGATTTAAACCTAAACGGCTTTGCGCTTTGCGCGTCAAATATCAGATAGAAGATTGTCATTTTTTTTCAGAACAAAAGAAACACCATAAGGAACGCACGACTGAGGGAATGAAAAGTTGCCACTTCAGGAACAATGTTCAACATTGTTACGATAAGGTAAAAGGAACGTCTCAAGACAATAAATTCAAACAGATATATGAAGAGATAAAGTTCTGAGGGAACAATCCATGTAGAGGGTATGTAAAACGGATAGCGGATGCTGCAGATGAACAGCTTATCGCGATACATCTTATCTATTTATTGATTTATAACACCATCACAATCCATATCTAGTTTTGGCTACGATGCCAAACCCATCAAAGTCTAAAGAACGATGACGTCGCTCGCTGTTTGGTAAAATTCGGATGCAATTTGCTTCTAGACAAAGTAGGTGATTTATTTTGATTAATATTCTTGTCTGCAAACTTCACGTAAAACCTAGAACACAAGTTGAGCCGCTTCATGCAGTTTCATAGGATTAATGAAACTGCTTTTCAATATTTGATGAAAATTAAATAGATAGCAGCTTGTTAAAACTACGAGTATTCAACGTTTAATCTCTTCACAATACTTTTCTATTGTAAGAGCATCTGAAATATTCTTAGATGAACTTTATTTGCTTTCAATATTTTCATTACTGTAGAAGTGACTTATGCCAATCGTAGCATGATCATGACCACTGATAACCAACAACAGCAACATGCATAAGACGGTCCCAAGCGTATAACTTAATATGATGATCATACTTTCGTCTATTTCAGCTATGGGGGTTTGAACACATATTACACAAATGTAGGTAAATTCAGTCTGAATGCGGATTGTTACAAGGCGGATTGTGACGTCTTATAAGCGCAGGATTTCCTTATCCAAGCCTGCCGTCCACAACAAATATTTTACGCTAGTTCTGCGGTATCTGCAGTAATCACCATAGAATAGTCTAAGTTATTGATCGCATTCAAATTTGTTTTAAAGGACCGATGACTGGGGGCCGCCAAAAGAAGGTAAAATAGGCACATTTGATATGTAGCCATAGTTAGCAATGAGTATTAGAAACATTTCAATCTGTATCTACCTTAATCGTACAACATTCATATATCTCAATGGCACTTTTCTACCTTGACAACTTTCCGCTACTTGAAATCTCCACTTCTTTTTAGATATTTCTACTCACATCCGAGCAAGTATCTCTTCGCGGTCTTTACAGATCATGACACGTCCATCAACTACTGCCGTATTAGTATGTACAAAGTAATGTCAACATTAACTTTAGTTGTAAAATTGAAATTTACTTTACACAAAGAAGTGGTAGAGGATTGTTGAGATAGTCCATGCTCATTACTTAAGCTGTACTTCAACTTAAAGATTGATGTGGTTGATGATAATATTTACTAACAGCTTGGTGTTCTTGCAGAGTATTCAGTGATCTAACTGGCGAAAATTTCGTCAGATCTTGATGGATGTTACTGGAACAGTTATTGCTTGATAAATATTTACACATGTGAGCAAACATGTAAATCTTAAGTGTAAACGCCACTATCTTGCCGGTAGCGTATTAACTGAGCAAACATAGTAAACTCTGTTTAATGGAATTGACATCTGAATTGCAAATTATTTTCTTGATTATGCAATCGAATTTTTCTGTTATGTGGGCTTACGGTCACTTATGTAGAAGAGTTCCAACAAGGCAACCTAAGGTGTTAGAATCTTGTTGAACAGAGATTGTGCTAATAATTGCAACTAATAAATGTTTGTGAGTTTTAATTATGGAATAGATAACTACTAATCTCCCTTGTTAAGCTCCGTTGATTTATGACTTTTCATCACTATATTTATCGGTTGTATAAGCGTTCTGGGAGCTGTAAAATTTGTTTTCTAATTTGCATTCAAATGAAATGAATATCAGCAAATACGATTGATTTTTAAACACTATACTCGCATATTCATATTTAGATTTCAAAAATCACACATTTATATAGCCAACAGGGGTGATTTTTGTCTTACTACAAATAAGAGTGACACAAGCTTGTCCTTCGATTCTTTAAAATATGCTGAGAGATTTTTGTCTATTAAACAACTGTTTCAATTCTGTTAAACCACTTATCTGACACCGCAAATTACAACAGAATTGGTCTATTTCTTAGTCAAGCTCAGGTTGAAATAAGACGAAAATATTTGAATTTTCATTTACGAATCTAGACATGTGAAGCGTCGTTAATTTCAGTCAGCACGCACATCTCACTACAGTTGTTTTGAATTTTGTTTACTCGTAATTTGCAAATATCGCAACATCATTCTTCATTCATCTTTTCAATTACTCATTGCAAGAGCAAATGATGAAATCATCATCGAAACAGTTTTAGGTATTGAATTCTATTTTTGAGAAAGATAAACATTTTAAAAAAGAAAAGAAAAATAATGGGAAACATGTACATAAAGCAAGATAACAATAAGTTCAGGCGTTTGCACTTCAAAACAAAAAAGTTCCTTGATACACCCATACTAATCTCCTCTACTACTCTCGAGTTTAAAAACAATTTTTTAATTAGAATCAGTTGGGAGCAAAAAGAAACAATAATAAGAAAACCTAGTTGAACATAAAAACATCAGATACTACATTAGAAAAATATCGGGTCACAAAGACATTAAATGGAACGATAGGGGTTGGTGGGTTATCAAAAAATGGCTCTACCGAAAGGTCTATAGGTATTAACGCCTAGGGGTAAATAACACTTAGCTCAACACTTCAAAAAGATGATGGGAAAAAAAGTAACACTTTAGATACTGCAGTGAGATGCAAAACAGTCTTGAAAACCTATCTATTAAATAAAAACTTAAAATTTATCCTTGATTCCGTCATGAATAACATTAGAAAGTTAAAAGAACAGTACAAAATGTAAACAAAGCTGCTAGGAAAACAAAAAAGAGTGAATCCAGGAGAATGGTCAAAATCCTGGATAGGCCAACGTTGCGAATTTTGAGAATAATTATTTGGGTCGAAACAGTGAACAAACTCTACACAGGTGTGTAAGGAAAGTTTATAAGACTTGTTTGCTGATTGATAACCGATTATATTCCCATGTTCGCAGAGAATATTGCAGCTGTTGCCCATAGTGTGCGAGAACTTCAAAGTGCCGAAGATCTCAGCAACCTTACATCAGTCCCACTTGCCTGAGGAGATAACATTAAGATCTCGAATTATGTGCCTACAAGGTCTAACTCAGGAATAGAAGCAAAATGATCAGCTGCTTCGTTATCGTTTCTCTGCCTCAAACTTCAAGCAACTCGAAACTGACAAAATCATCTTTTCAGAGAAGACACATTTCCATATCGGCGTCTATTTGGTATTGCGGTATTTGAGGCTCAGAAAATCCACACGTAGTCATATAAAAGCCAATGCAATCATAAACGTGTAACTGTTTGATGTATTTTTTGGAGTAGCGGCATTATTAGCCATTTTTCTTCCAAGACGAAAGAAACGGCACAGTTATTGGAGAGCACTATCGATCTTTTATAGTCAAAAACTAAGGATTTGGACTTGGGCAGCTATGGTTTCAGCAAGATAGGCTTACGTGCAACACAAGCCGTCAAACAATTGATTTATTGCACACTAAGTTCAATAAACGTGTAATCAGACAATTTGGTGATGTTGCTTGGTCCCCAGGGAGCAATGATTTGACGCCGTTGGACTTTTTTTTTGGAGGTGCCTAGCTCTCAGTGGTTGGAAAGACCACAGAATCTGTTTTACGTCGTTTAAAGGCTTCAAGATCCCTGACAGCGATGACATATGCATTCCCAGTTATGCTGCAAGAAGTATTGTGTTTTTCAGGTTATGCCATCCGTAATGAGAATCCTCACTGCTTACATGACTTGATCGTTGGTAGGAATGAGAATATTACTAAAACTAAACTGCAACGCGGGAGTCTTACTTCTAAAGAATTGAGAAAATGACTGAACATATGTGTAAGAGTTATGTGCGCATCTTCTGTCCAAGATGCAAAATGCACATCAACGCAGAAAACCCTTTGATGTCATCTTGCATTGACAATCAGCAGCTAAAAGAATAGCAATAATGAGGAGACATTGCGATAATCTAAAAGTCAACTTTTTTGGATGCTGAGGATTCCGTCAATTGAGCTGAAGAATTTTCAGCATTTTCTGAATAGATGAAACTTGTGAAGGAATTAAAATGGATCTGAAGGAGCAGATCATTTGGCAGAGGTTATTATTAAAGGGCACAAGCTAATTAAAGTAAGAGATAATCCCCAATATGGTCTAAAAGCTCAACAGAAATAATAATTAGTTCCAAAAAAGCAAACCAAAAATAGTTAATCTACTAATAGGAAAGGGTATATCAAACTAAGTAAAGATAACACAATTTGTCTACAAGCCAATAAATTGTTTCATATATATTTGAAGGATTATATAAGAGGTTCATGCAGAACGTGATTTTTTTCCAGGTATTCCACTGAACAATGATCAACACGAAATCATCGGTGAATACGTTTGTTTTTTAACCAGCGTTAACTTCAGACATTAATATCAGTCAAAGTAATTGTTAGATTCACAACTGTCAATGTCATTTTTACTTAGTAGTGGACAATATTATCATCAAGATATACACGCTTCTACAACGGTTTAGAAATTCGGTTAAAAAAATTATAGTTCTGTGAGCCAATTTTATAGAGCACTTGCACCGTATTTCACCCCACATAATCGACCATCTGGGAACATCATTCGTCATATAATTGACCGTTTTAGCACAACATTTTCTTTGGGAGATATAGTGGAAGAGCAAGAATAGTCGTATTGCATCCGTTTAGGAGAGTATTGAAGAAGATCCAAATTTATCGATTCGACGACGTTTACAACAGCTTGGTCTTTTTCTATCCACGTTATGGAAAATTTTACGTAAAGATTTTGGTTTGAAGGCTTACAAGGTCCAGTTCGTGCAGGAATTTATTAAGGGGGAAGATAATCCGAATGAGATTATCAAAACGCGATTACATCCCGAAAAATGCACTGTTTTGGGCAGTAAAACTTTGTTTTTGAATCTAAAGTAAATTATGTTCTAATACAATATTTCGAATCAGTCATTTCAGTTCACCTAGCTGTAAGTGTCTCGTAAAAATCTTATCTTGAGTAAATTGAAAAATCCGGAACCAGAACCCAACCTAATTAGTCACACCTTATCAATGTGGCATTGGGCCAAGAAAATTGCACCACGAATATCAAATAAATCATCACACTTTGAGAGATTTACAATTTGTTATTTGTTTACAACTTAAGTGACTTCTTCGTTTGTGGTGGAGGTAAAAAAAGAAATTTATTTGCAATTAGCAAAGCTAAAATGTTACTTTGACAAGTAGCCAATTGACTGAAAAGTTAAATGTCAAATTGATCTTGGAACAAACAGATCCGGTCTTACACGTTTGTCATTTTATTTTTTTTTGAAAATGTCAAAGTTTAAATAAGATAATTAGATGAAGAAAGAAGCAACAATTCCTGACAAATTCATTTTGATTAAATTCAAGGGCACTGAAGAAAATTGTTTTAATCTTAGGCCTATTCATCAGTTTAATCAGTGGATGGAATGTAAAAAACGCCCATTTTTTCCACATACATATTCACAAAGTTGCAAGCAGATACGATTATCAAGAAATTGCGCTACAATAATAGTTAGGCCACATTGATAAGCAGAACGAATAAATCAAACAGTCCTTGAGAACATTTTTGTTTGTCAAATTCAGTCACCAAGCATTTTTGTCCGCTTTATGGAGTCAACTGCAACCTAATTTTTTTCTATCAATAACTGTCCTGATAAAATTTAATTAAAAATAATTAGGTACACTACATTTACCACGTACAAGCAATAAAATATAAATACAAGTAATTTAGAATGAGAATTGTCATCTGTTTGTGTTTGGTTTACCAGAAGAATTTTGTATAACGCAATACTAGCTTTGTTTACTGTCTGCTCTGGTATATTCAGTGCGTACGTGTAAATGCACATGTGTATTGAAATAAACCCAAATATTGCACAATTATTTGTAAAAAAAAAAACAATTTGTTCGTACTTTTGAGCCAACATTATGTATTTTCGTGTTCGTTGTTACCAGCGCACTAAGACCAGAGCTTGATCTTTTGAGAGACCCTGACACATTTTTAATGCGGATCAGTGACGGACAGAGAACCAATTTACTGTTTCTGGGCGAATAGTTTGCAGATAACCTGTGGGACTGACGAACACAGACAGAAACTTCTAATTGATAGTGCTGAAATTAGTTAAGAAGCTCTGTTAGATTATATAGCTTCAAAATAAAATTATGTGATCAAAGGTTAGTTGAGTGACAACATTTACACACTAATTTAATGATTACGACTACCAGCTTTTATTTCTTTTTCTTGTACTTAGGTTAAGAAGAGATAACATGACGTAGGTACTTGAAGTGAAGAAGGTTATGCAACCTCACTGACACGAATTGGAACATCTGTTCAGACACAAAAAAAAATATTGTAAAAAAAAGGGGATACAAATCTGGTACAATTCTGTAAAGTTTGTGATTGATCACAAAAACTAATCTAAACAACCTTATAACCGTGGCTCGTAAATAAGAAAACAGAGCGAATTGAATGCTATGACGAAAATTAGGATTTTCTCTTCCTTTGATCATCTTTCAACGACAGACGTCCGTTTTAAGCTGGAACACTATTCAAATACATTGCTCGACTCGTTATTCCACTATAACGCACACACACACGCACTACAAACAAATACTCTTTTCCCACAGGAAAAACTTAGTAGCGCCACTCGTACATTTCAAATAAATTAGTATCAGAACTTTTTGAATAAGCTTGTCATGTCTGAAAAGTGGCAGATTCAGTGGCGTCCTGTTCACTGCTTACAGACGTTAAATTGCTTATTTTCTCCGATTATGCATTCAATACGCTTGATGCTCTACAAAAAAAGGTCGGAAGCAATCTAAACCAGTCCTTTTATATCAAGAAAGGATTAAGAAAAAGGTGATATTATGTTATGTGACCTCTCTAATACCAAACTTCAGAATTTCTAAAAGTCTGCTGACTTCTATATAAATGTCAATGGTATAACTTCAAGACATTCCGAGACTTTATCTACCTAAGATCCACTATAAACGCAAAAGAATAAACATCGGTATTTCGTTGAGTTGACAAAAGAATTATGTAATTGATTTCTCTTTCATACCACCAATGTGACCCTAAGCAACGTCTCAGACGAAAGACATTTCTTGCGACATTTGTAAGTGAAGGCGCAAATTCAATAGCAACAGCTTTATCAAATGAATAACTATCCGACCTGATCAAAATTACGAAGAATCTTCATAACAGCACCAGAGAGTGTAGAATAGACAATGAAGTATCGGTCCTTAAGGAACCTAAACCGACTAAACTTTTGAAAATGAGGATAGCTGAATGAATTGACTGACGTTGGTTGAAACCCAGGATTACTTCGGACAATTGCGCCATCTAAGTAAGTAAATAAATAAGTTACTGGGTCTTAAAATGCTTTTTCTTGTTACAGTAACAATTTAATTTATTTTTGAACCATTAGAATACCATAAATTGTCAGATTTCACATTTTCCTATTTTGGTCGTAAATTTATTCATAAAAAAACATTTCACGTATCTAATCTGTAATTGCACTTACGAGTATGTCAGTTAATTTCCCTTGATAGCTACTGAGAGGTTATATAATTCAGATACCCCTGTGAATGTCCTGCTAATGCAAACAAATTAAGGGTTTTAATGATACCTCTTCTTAATTAACCATAATTGCAGTTGCATTATTATATTAGGAGTACAAATAAGTTTCCGAAGTTTGACAAAAGATGGCCCCACCAGTAAATTATGATTTCAATTTTCAGATGTAAAGCATAAGTTTAGAGATCATTCAACTCCATAACCTTGAATCATAAGCGATTTTGTATCAGCATCACATAACTTTTCCTTCATATAGTCACTGGTGGAGAAAAATGGATCCATGAGGATAACGCAAAGAAGAAGAAATCATGGGGACCACGTGGCCATGTATTTGGTGGGATCAACTTGAGTTGCTCAAACCGAACGAAACTGTTACTGAGCCTCTTAACTAAACACAATTGAAGAGATTGAGGCGCGCACTAATACACGACAAAATTATTCTCCCGCATAATGATGCTTGTCCACATGTTGAGGCGCCGCCGGTCAAAACCAACTTGGATACACTCAGCTGGGAAGTTATACCCATCCCGCCGTATATCATGTCCAAGCAGCGCCTCACATCATATGAAGATACCAAAAATTGGGTCGATTCGTAGTTAGCCTCAAAAGATGAAGCATTCTTCCAACACAGTATCGTTATGCTGATGGGAAAAGGTAGTGCCTAGGAATGGACAATGCTTCCAATAAAATATAATGCACCGGTTTTTTTTCATAGTAAACGACAATTTTTTTTATACAGAACAGCGGAAACTCATGTGTACTCCTAATAGAATATAATATAATTTATTCAAAGTGATAAATAAAATACATATAAGCATCTCACTTAATAAAATTAAAAAGATATCAATAGCATAAGACCAAAACGGCTTCCTTGTGGTATACCAACATGATTTTTATATTCCTTAATTGTATTAAGTCCAAATTCTCTAAATATGTTAACAATAATTAAAACAAATTATTTGTTTAGTACTTACTGGTAAGTTTTGAGTCGACGGTATATTTTAAATTTGAAAATGTAATATCCACGGAACGAACTTTTTTCTCCATTTTGGCCATTTTGTGCGCTACTTAAAGGTTGCTTTTTCTTTAGTAAACGGCTTATACTAGGTTCATATCTGCTCAATATCTTTCGATAAAAGATATTTATTCTGCAAATTAAAAGGAAAAATATTTGATAAATTTCTTTACGAATCTTTACAAAATTACTTAATAATCAATTTTAACTGTTGATGTCATATTTTAAAACTGTACAGAAACCAAACTCACAATACTAAAGCAACTGCGCAAAAAGATAATTTTATTTTTACTTACAAAGACAAGACCACAGACAAAGTATTTTCCGTTTTCCTATCTATTTACACTCTACAGTAATACAAAATAGAAAATAAAAGTTTTTCCTCTTATCTGTGGTAGACGGGATGCCCAACAGCGCGTAACACATAAAAGATACTTTAAACAATGACACTTTAACTGCGACTCTTTTCGCAGCAGAAACTGCCCGAAACTAAACTTTGCACTCGTAGATAAAATTTTTTCCACAAATCATCATAACTTATTACAAACTACTTTTTTCATAGTTCTCTTGAAATCCATGTTTAATTGTCTTAAATCTTTCTTTTTTTACGTTTACATGTCAAAGACACAATTTAAAGCCGGTTTCATGTTTTCAGGTACAATTTAGCAACTGAAAACATTTTCGAAACATAAAGTGATGAAACAATCCCATTACCCATTAAGAAATCTTTTTACTATGACTTACAATTTATGTCTGTTTGTTTGCCTGTGTTCTGTAACATAGCGCACTAAAAACATTGTTATATATGGACTTTAATGTCGAGTTCATTTTCATAAAACAATTAAATCACAAGGTAGTTAAATTTGACAAAAATGTTTTCTAAATCAGGTTAACTTTTCCATGGCACAATTAATGCAAATCGTTTTTAACTTGAAGTAGTTTTAGTGGCTCCAGTAAGTCTACCCAATTAAGAAAAAAAAAAACAAAAGTCTGAAATCATCTGCGGAAATAAAAATTCACGGGTGGGCTTATGAAATTATTTGTAATACTCGAGGTACGCAAACAAAGCTAAGTGCCCTTTCAGTTCGCCTACACTTTTATATTTTTTAGTATTGATCCTGGCTTCCAGCAAACTAATAACACAAAAGTATATCCGACATGCATCTGAAGAATTTGCGAATCATTGTTCGGCCTAAACGAAGTGCGAAACATGATTTTCCAGTCATTCTTGGTTGACTTTGAATTTGTGAGAGAGTGCGCATCATGGATGGTGTAAATACGAATTTGTACGATCCAAGGGTTCAATGCCCCGTCCAGCAGTTTTTGATGATGCCTATGTGCGTTAATCTTAATGGCAGGAGACAAAAATGTATTTTTCTCTAAAATCGCAGTTCATCTCCAATGGGTATGCTATGATCCAATAACTTCAATTCTTGAACTTGTTCATCCTTGTTAGGAACAAGGCCAAAATTCTTATTCCCAACATTCCAGGTTGTAGACGGACAACGCTCTGTCTGCGCACGTCTGACAACTGACAGATGACGGCCTTCATTAATACTAAACTCAACTACATCGATATATTTTTCTTGAAAGAAAAGTACTGGAAAAATCATTCTCTCAAAGAATTTGTTTTAGTCCTGATTCGATTAAGTTCATGCCTTCGTGCCATTAAGGAGGACTAGGAAGCTAAAGACCTTATGAAGAAGTTCTTCATTTAGAGTTGGTTTGAAAACAAAACTGAAACTAATGAGACTGCTAAAATCTTGTGAATGTACATATAACTACTTATTCACAACAAATTACGACATCGTTAAGCTTTACATACAGGTTAAGCCCTTAAATGATAAGACTTTGCAAACATGACAGACGTCAAAGAAAGTTAATCAGGCGAATGATTTCTGTTTTGGGAAATCACTTCAAATTATGTACTCGTATACGATTGTCGATTATGTATGTAGCAAAATGAAATTCAACACTCTGCAATGTTTATTTACATCAGAACAACTGACATTGACGAACAATCTAGATAGTAAATTGTATTGCTAGCTGACACAGTTTAAATCACTGTTTTGACAGTACCAACTCGAAATCATTAAATAATCAACTTTTCTCAAATATGAAAATTCAAGTGACCCTGTAATCATTTCGCTCACTATGCCGCAAACAAATCAACTCAACACACAACCACAATTTTTGCACCAGCAAAACTTGGCTCAACTTTAAAGAAACTCGTGCTTCTTGCCAAGGCAGAGTTTGAATGTGACCATGTCTAGGGGTCCACCTATACCTATGTACATACTCGTACATATATTGGAATTTCAATTGATGAAGATAGTATTCCGGTTTTCTTCCGCTATTAAAGCTAGTGAAGCCGTCGTAATATGAATTTAAGGCCGTTGACCGGTAGCTTGATCTTGAAAAGTCGGAAGAGAGGAAAGACGAATAATAATAACAAAAAAAAAATACATAAAAACAGAAAAACAATTTCGAATGCAATTATGTATGTCTGTCTTTGCAGCTTGTGGTTCTCTTTTATGAGCACCAGATGCCGAAGTCAAGGTCTAGTTAAAGAATTTTCTGGAAACACATGCAAGTGGATTCATGTGTGATTCATCAAGTTGCAAATCTGTCTAGATGGCAGACATGGTCACGTAATGTTAAACCTCTTGAATGGCAACATTTTACACGTTAAACTGGGTTGGGATCAATGAAGGTTGCACGATTAACGATGCGAAGCAAACATGATGCATGGGAATGGGCTCATGTAAATAAAAAAAAAAGACCCGAGAGATAGCGACACCGACTTTCATGCTTGGCTTGGTAAGCCTATTCCCGTAGAGGAACCCATGTGTGAAAGCTATCAAGAGCAAAAGAAAATGGAAGACGAACTTGTATTGTGTATTGTGAGTTCAAGTGAGTCTTTTTCCACTTCAAAGATAGCCAAGTGTCGAAAGCCAAAAGATGTGCAAAGATTAATATGAATTGAAATATTTCGCCATCTACAAGCCTCGTGGCTTAACGTAGAAGAAGACCTTGCAAGGGCTCGATTACCGATAAAGTGTTTTGGTCTGATGAAAGATACTCTCTGGGATTTAAATATGATAGTGTTTAAGCTTCGGGAAAAGAGTAATTTATTTCGGGCAACAAGACCTTAAGATAGGCTTTTGGGAAAAACCTTCATGTCGTTTTTTTCATCTTGGCCTCGACATGAAAATTTGAAACTAAGGCTGTAACCATTCGACCTTTGGGAGTAATCAATCGTTTCAGAAAGCTACTGATAGGTCATGCATATGCAATCGCAAAAGCAATGACAAAAATCACTGCAGAAAGGTATAGAAATGATGCACGTATCAATGACAAAAATATCGATACTTCTTGCAAAGTGATGAAACTTGATTCCTTTTCAAAACTGACAGCATTTATGAAACTCTATCCCCTTTACTCTTTAAAACTGTCTTTTGCCTCTCAACTATGGACTTGCCATCTTATGCAAACTTGTCTCAGTTCCTAGGAATCGTTTGGACCAAAATCTGAGCCAGGATGGGATAGGATAGGATATCCAAGTTGCGCTGTTGTATGAGCTATGAGGTTACATTGAACGCAGGCGAAAGTCTGAATTTACTGAGTCTTGTTTGGGACATAGGTCACAATGGGATTATTGAAAATAAGATTGATATCCAGTACCAGGAACTTGTGTCCATACTTCGAGTTTTAACTGACAGCGAGCATGAAATAAATGCTTCCCGAAATCTCCAGAATGTCAGCAACTCTTCTGCTTTACAGCAGAATGCAAAATGCACCCTTTTGCTAATAACCTAAGTGTGGTAGATACTGGTGACACATCGTCCTGCGATGCTTGCTATAAGGATGATGATGACACTATCGGACTGCTTTCTTCCCAAATGTCCGGCTTAAACCCGCATCAAGCTGTAGGTGCTTGGCTCTTTGCAAAGGTGTTTCTTGGTACTGTAGAATCTTTATCTCTAAAGCGTTTACTGATGTTTCTATGAAACACTGAGAAACTCCACTAAAAGGAATTGCTTTAATGACGCCAGGCAAACCTATAGCTTTATAAATCCTTAAAAATGTATAATAATTGGAAAATCATATTCAGAAATGCACACATAGTGGTAACTAGGAAATAAGGATCTTTTAAAGTCATTAACCCGGAATGCCTTTGTCGGAACGATGGCCTTAAAATTTTGTTTTGATAACTCTTTAGATTCACAGCCTATAGAATCGACCATGTAATCCGTTTACGAGTGTTGTGCCATCTCAGTTGTGACCACCTGTCTACCTTTAAACGGCATATGCTACGATATTATTGAGATCTAACATGTTCACAGATGAAACTATTGTGGTATAATTAAGTACTTTCTTACACGCAACAGTTGTTGGGACAACAAAGACTCATTACATGGTACCAGAAATTTCGCGTGTCACCTTAATGGATGCTATTCCTTTTTCAATGGGAAACATTTTTAATTGTATCTACTCAATGCTGATGGTACTTTAGCATCCCATATATGTATGTTTTTTTTAAAGTTCCGAAGCCTAAGCAACACTGTCATGACTTGATGGAAAACACAGCTCAAGCTTATTGCTTTGTTCATAGTAATTTCGATTTCATAATCAAACTTGTGAGAGCAATTTGACTTTTTTTATTTCAACACGACATGAAATTAAAGGGCAACAAATTGTTACATAGAATAGAAGTTGTGGAAATGCTGCTTGTGGATCGATACAATAAGCAAATTCATTTTGGACAGAAGACATAAGAGCTATTACGTAGTTGTCAAAAGAAAATTATCTTTAGAGTTAAATGAAGGGTTAATTGCAGCATTGGTCAGCTTGATCACAGGAATCTTTGCGTGCAACTAATTGCTATTGCCTATGTAAGAAGTGCATGTTCCCTCCACCCATTACCTTTCAAATAATTACAAAATACATAAGTTACTCGTAGATGTCAAATTAGCTAAAACATTGTTCATATCCATTCTATCAGTCATAACTTAATAACACTATAACAGGATAGGTTCGTTGTCCAGGTATTTAATATACCTACATAAGCTAAACAGATACTCATTTTCTCCTCCTAACTGATACTTCAGAAATATTATATATATACAGAAATATACTAACATGAACTGGCTATTAGAATATATTAACGTTTCCACTGTGTGGAGGAGAAGATTACGACCACAATTATATCAGCAAGATACAAAACAAACCGATTTGTTTATAAAGTTTATCTAAGTACAACTTGAATGTTAGGTAAGGTTATGATTGAGTTGTGCAATAATTAAGGTAGTAAGACTCGTTTTTAGTAATTAAAAAACAATTATAAGTGATAAGACCAACAAAATTGATCTAACTCTACTATCTCAATAATAATACCCAAATAAATGTTGATAACATATCACAAAATGAATGAAGGATATGTTACTACGTCAACAGATTTTGTTGGTCAAATACACTCATAATTCAGAAGAAACATTTTGATTAAATTCTATTAGCAAAGATACAAGCGACATATCACAAATTCAAAATATTCACAATGCAAAGGGATACCGGAAAATGTTTTCACAAAATTTGTAAAAAAATTTACTTTTCTTGAAGCAACTGTCAATGAGTGTTGTGCAATCGAAGGAAACACTATATAGTGTTCTATTAGAAATTACTGAGTCTCAAATGGAGGACATATTACTCAATCAAGGATTATGTCCACATTCAGCATCGCATATTGAGCCAATTCAACGTATTTCGATCTGAGATGTGTTGAAATAAAAATTAAAAGAATAACGACAGATCTTATATCCTCAAAAATTAGCGAATTAATGACCCCGCAATATCCATATCCTTTTGCGGAAATGTCAGGTTCTCCAAGATTGGGGGGGCGTAAGTAAATTAGCTGGCCACGCGAAAACTTTCGCAATTACAAAAACTACAATCTTTATAGACCAGGAGAAGCTGAACACCTATTGGAGGGCCGTGCGAGTGTGTCAATCGATGGATGGAGTGGAGAGGTGACAATCCTGCATCAATGGTCGAAGGTTTTGCCAAAATGCTAAAAGCACAAGACATGAACAAAAATCGCTTGAGGTGTGCAAGAAGTCACAGTCGATACAAGGAATAAAAAACAAACACTTTTCCAGACTGTTCAGGGGCGGGGTCGACCCAAAATCTTCTGTTAGGCAGAATGGGCCGAATGGAATGGTTGCGCAACAAAATTCTAGTTTTTTTCATCTGCCTTACCGAAGCAAAGTTAATGTAGCAATATGTAAGATTAATAATAAGAAGTCTGCCGGACTGGCAGGTAAGCTATCTAAGGATGACTTGAAAGATATCATAAAATTAACTCATTTTAAAGATTAGCGCAGTGGCAAATATGCCTTAGCGTAGTTTATCCGATCTACAATAGAAAAACGGAGAACCCTCGAATTTAGCCAACTACAGAGGTAACGGTCTCGCTAACATCGCATATAAAGATAGTAGATTTTAGAAAAAATCCATAAAACCCAGATTGATATCCGAATATCTTCATTAACTTCAAGTCTGCAGATAACAATATCCACAAAAACTGGCAGAATGATGACTCAGAAAACTTATTGATCAGTTGGGAGACAATTATGTGACGTGTCATGTTGGCACATGCCAATACAATAACAAAATTTTACAAATGCCTTTGCCACAACTCCCATACACTGATAACGATGAGATAAAAGGACAACCTCCCAATGGTGCATTGAAAAATATCAGTTAAAGGACTGACATTAGACATTCTTTAAAGACAGAGCTAAAACTTTGAGCTATTTGAGGACTCTGCCTATCTGGTAACTAAGTCTGATAATAACACAACACCAAACTTTAACGAAAAGTAACACTTGCAACATAATCTGCCTTGACTTCAACACACTTGATCCAGCGTTTCTCCAACATCAGTATTCCTTCCCGGAAGTGAGAGTCTCGAAGGCAGTCAAAATACTCATCTACGGCCTTTCTTCATTGGATACGAAGCGCTTCCCAGAAACAAATTTCTTTTAATTTGGGAATAGCTAGACATCTGAGAATGTCAAATCAGGAGAAAAGGCGATATGACCGAGCAAATTGTACTCCGATCCCGAAGATTTCCCATCGCCACGCACCCTTGTGAGCAGGTGTATGGTCCTGGTGAAAGATGATTTTTTCTTCTTCAACCCAGGCCTCTTCTCGCGAATTTTGACATTCAGCTGATCAAGAAGGTTGAAGTAATATTTTTCTATAATTGTTTTGCCTTTTTCAAGATGAATAATTAACAAAACACACTGGCACACACTTTCCGGCAGATGCGATCGACTTCGATTTCTTAGGCGCTGAATCACCGGCTTCCATCCACTGATTCGTCTGCTGTTTCAATTTTGGTGTATAGTGGTGTACTCATGTCTCATCTATGGTGAGAAATCGCCGCACAAAATCGGTCAGATCGCTATTGAATGGGTCCAAAGATTGCTGCAAAAATTATTTGCGCATTTGCTTTTTATCGGCATTCAGTAAATGCGACAACCATCATGCGCAGAGTTTTCGCATCCCTAAGTTCCTGTACAACATGTTTCGCACCCTTTCTTTCGATCTATCCTCAGCGTTAGCTAGCTCACTCGCCTATCCAATACGATATCGTGCAATTTTTCGATAGTTTCAGGTATGGTTCCGGTTTTTGGCCGTCTTTCATGTGAGTCATCTTCGAGGGACGTGCGACCACGTTTAAATTCAGTCGCCGACTTTTTAACGGTTGACATGGAAGGAGCAGAATCCCCGTAAGCTTTTGACAACTTTGGATAATTTTCCTTAGAGGTTAATCCATCCAGGCCGAGAACTTTTCACCTTGCCCTTGTATGTATGAAGGAGGATATCAACTCGAAAATAAACTATTCTCGTTCCATACTCAATCAAAGCGGCAAAACGCTGCGTACTGTGGTGAAATAAGCAACGGAAACGCACATATAAAGATACTCTATGCAACAGAATAGGCTTTTATGATGAGGTATGCCCATGAAACTATAACGTTTGCAAGAATTTAAGCATTACAGGAGCCATGCAAAGTTGCCGCACGGCAGCCGATAAAACTCTGCTTAAACTTACTCTAATGCACATTTTTATTAAAAGAAAATGCATAAGGAAATATATAATAATACTCAACTTCAGGTTGAGTTACTGGCATGTATATGTACGTCCACAAACTTCACCTCGAGCCAAGCGTTAATGATTATATTTAAATATACTCACTGATAGTCAAGATACGGTACTATGGTTCTCAACTTACAATCCATGGCAGATTGCTTTCATGTTACAGCAATGTTTCGATAAACATAATCGACCAAGTGAATTTGCTTTTCGTAACATACGATATGTAGTGACATATTCTCCTTAGGAATCCAAACCACTGACAATAATGCGCAGTGCAAATGAAAACATTGGCGCAATTGAGGCCAGTATTATAGAAGATACGAATCCAAAAGAACTTGGACTTTTATGTTTGCTTATTATTTAGAGAAAGATAGATTTTTTAAATCATATATGACATCATGAATATTTATATAAACAAAGTTAAGATTTTTAATAACTTTAGATGTTACCTTACAGCTTCTTTAGAGAGAGCTAAACTGGATTACAAAAGTTCACTGTTCAATTAAAAAGTCAAATTTTACAAAATTTAATAACATTCACTCTTAGCAACAATTAACAATTTCGACTGTTAAGATGGTCAATATAAATGTGTATCTAAAATTATTCATTGAATAATCACTTTTATTGAAAACATTTCAATTGAAATCCGTCCACTGCTGTGAGGATGTTTGTTTTGTTTTTTTTTTTTGTTGGTATGCAAAATTGCATTAATCATCAACACCACCTGAGAAAGTCATAAGTCAACTTTTATTTTCATTTCTTCTGAATGCAATAACAAGAACGAAAAAAAAAAGATTGTTTGCCAACCGACTTTAATTTAAATAGGAGGACAATGAACGCTACTTGCACTCAAACTGAATTCTCCAGCATTGTAATCGAAATAAAATAAAATGCACAAAAGTCGAAAAATCAAAAGAATTTTCGCAAAATTCGCAACACAATTTCCCTCACAAACTACAAAGCTACTCGTGCTCGTATACTGACTTGCCTTGAACAATTTTCCCTGAACTTGTTCTCAATACTAACTAGCACTTCAGAAAGATTAGATACGAAAAACAAAATAAAAATAAAAAATAATAATCAAACAGCTGTTGCGTACTGGTACACTGAGTACAAGTTGGTATGTACCTGTTGCAAATTTACTTTTGGATACTCAAACTATTCGTAAGATTTCTGTTGAATTTTCACTGTCGCGCACATTGTGCAATACGAATTGATGCGATTTTCTTTTCTGTTTTTTTTTTTATACTCGTATATCTATTATATAAATTTAATTTCGATATATTTTCCAACTAATTGAGGAGAGGTCTTTTAATTAAAAATTAAACTTCACTAACACTATGTGGTATAGGATCAAATGAAGCTCATCGACTGAATGGATGGGAAAATGATGCAGTTGCAATTGACATCTGAAATTGTCATACAGGGAGTCAAATACTCATCGTAAGTAGCTACTTGTAAATTGAAGTGGAAATATTTGTTAAAAGCTTGAAACAAGAACCCATTAATGACACCCTTGGCACCTCTCTCTCAGAATGCATGCTATTATTATCATTAGGCTGTCGAAATGCTCTTTCCAAAACCTTATTTAAAATCAAAAGGTCGCATTTCTTAAAAAAAAGACCGCCTGCACGTACAGAAAGGTAAGCGAATTCGCGGCATTGAATAGCTGATTTAGCACAAATTTGAATTTTTATACATGTTGACTTCAATTTGAATTGGATTCTTACTAAACGTGCTAAGACATATTGTGTATACGTACGGCAAAATACACTTTTTATCGCTGAATTGTTGAATTTGAGTTTTTATGAAATTTTAGAAGCAACACCATGAGCATTCTGTCTGCGATTTAAAGTCTCCAAAATTAACATTCAAATAAACGCATTGTATGTACTCGTATATATGTGTGTTTTTCGATGTTCATTCATAACTTATTTTATATTTCATTTGTCTAGTCAAGCTGACTGCTGGTAAAGAAAAATACGAGTATCTTTTTTATTTTTGACATGATCTTCTTTGAACACTAAGGTACATTACAGTTTTGAAAATACTCGTATATAACAAATATGATGGGAATACTGCCAAAAATAGGTAAAGTAACAAGTTCATAGCCCAAAACTAAGCTCAGTCCAAAAAGAATTTCAGAAGCATTTCATTACGACAAGCTCGATGTGGTTTTCAATGTGCTTCATCTATTGTATCTAAATGTTGTTTTGTTTATTTTCCAGGCACATCAAAATTCACTATCACTAATTCACTATACAGCAACATAGAACCAAACTCCACTTACCACACAACACCAAATTAAAGTCAAAGATTACCATCTAGATTAGATGCCCGTCGATTACAGTACTCATGACTTAGAAAACAAAAAAAAAAAACACTGTGGCGCTGGCAACCAGGTATGGGCCATGGCCTAGCTTCTTGACACTCATTTGTGTTGCTCATGTTGTCATTTTTGTCACATCTGAGCGGGGCATACAGTTTATCGCCCAGTCCGAACGGCACTCCTTAGAAGCTTTTTCGTAGGCAATTTTTACTTGCGGGAGTTTGCCATTGCCCGCCGAAAGGGTGGGCGATTTGAAAAGTTGTTGGTGTCCCAGCCAGGAATCGAACCCAGACTCTCTGCGTGATAGTCCAATGAGCTAACTATCGCGCCATGGCCATCGCCATCGCCATCATGTTATAGCAGTCTTGATAATAATGCAAATAACATTCGCTCATAAAGGATGAGAATTGACCGCGACGGTTACAGCTTCCTCATTTTCAAGGTAGTATAGACCAATGACACCACCAGCCCATACTGTGACTTTTTATGGATGCAATGGTCTTCCGATATTTTTTACTCATATTTATTTACTCAAATGCGACAATTTTTTTTGTTTACGTATCCATCGAGTGAAAAATGAGCCTCATCGCTTTAAAAAATGTTGTGTGAAAATAAGTCATCCAAACGGTGATGTTCCAGCATCCAATCGGCGAATGTTCTACGCATTTCGTGGTCAGCTGGTTTCAATTCTTAAGTGAATTGAAATTTATAAGTGTGTAGTGTAGATGTAGAATCAAATGCAAACTACGCCATAATGTGCCCAACTGCTATGCTCGCTTTGGATTTTCTTCAGCACTTTCACTAACAACAGGCATATTTTCTGTATAGTGTGCATTTCGATAAAAGATAGGCCTTAAAACAACTATTACAGAGGGGGTCTCTTTGATTTATTACTAAACGGTAAATATTGTGAAATAGCGAACCTTAAACTAAGCATATACAGTCTCGGATGAAAGATCGGTTTGACATATGTTATTAGAACACGGATGTCAAATCCGTAATCCTATGCTATTGCACTTATCTTCAAAGGCAGAGTCTATTTTACGAAACTGACAAATTTGTTTATTAATTTCGTCCACATACTCTGTATCCAGAATAAAGAGCTTTGTATACAAGGCGCGTACTCGTGTGACCAGCTAGTGTCCATTGGCATTGGTCAATATTCACTGAATGCGTACGCAGCCACAGTGGGACTACCACCTACCACATTATATTAAAATCCGAAATGCGGATACGCTTACGGAAAGTATATTCAATTTCCTTTTCGGATACCTAGCATTAGCGAAAGAGCTACGTAGCACTATAGGTAAATCGTTTTTGATGACATTATAGACATTTTAGGTATAATATTTTCCAACTTCTTTGATTTCCTAAGCTTCACAGGCCAATTTCGAACTTCACTCTCACCTTTGAAAAAAGTTTTAAAAAGTTTCAGAAAAAGCAAAGGCGTTACGTGTCTATTGAATACAAAAATTACAATGACTACGGCATGAAATTTTATTTTCTGTGCAGCAAAATGAAAATAGTTGAGCAATGAAGATCCTTGAGAAAGTCCTAATATAATCATCAATAGAAATCGAACTTTTGAGATTATCTTTCTGAACCGCAGATAGTTCTCACATTATCTTAACCTCACCGATTCGAAAAAGTAGGATAAGTTTTCTCTGCCGCTACGATATTTCATTTCTATCTTCCATGCAGTCAAAATTTATGCCATAAAAGCCTCAAGTGGAACCTCAGCAGGTTGCAGCATACAATAAAATCACACTTATAAGAGTTTCTAAAAACAGAAAAGTATTTTTGACATAAACTGCTGAAGCGTTTCCCAGAGCAGATACTCAACCTCTATTTCCATTTTTCAGATTAATAAATCCGTGATCTTTCGATTTTGAGTCATTTAGTTTTGTGTATGACAGCAATGAAAAACAGACAACCGTATGATCTTTGTCGAAAACGGGAAAAATGTGAATTTCGCAAACTTAATCGCAGTTTTATAACCTTTAATAAAACATGGATCTTCTTCAACAAATCAGTCGAAAGAGTTGGTTTTTCCGAGAAAATTAGTGCCGAAAACACCCAGCCATTCATTCTTCAAATATGTTAATTCTAAAGAAGACTTCTAGGTTAAGGTTGCTTTGTGAATTCAAGAGATTGTAGGATCAGATATTTTCGAGCAGGTGACCTCTTTTTCCAAATATTCTCGTTTACCTCCATTAATGACATTTTAAACAAAAGAATGATAATTCCAATTGAGAATTTGTTTTAGCAGTAAAATATATTTCTTCACAAAAATATTTGGATCACCGTACATGTATGTACATTTGTACAAAAAAGCATACAAAACCCTGCTCCAAAGTGACGTGAATAGATCGATACCGGCAGATAGACCAACTATTAGGTTTAACGTGCGTTTGTACGAGTGAACCAAACCAACTGGTGGAAGTGTGTGCTTCATTTTAGATAGATAAAGAATTGGACTGAACACTAGTAATTGAAATTCAAGTGACGTAAAATCATTACTTTAATGAATAGCAGACGGCTGTGACATAACTGAGTTTTTTATGACAGACAACGAGCCGATATTTGTGTGATTAACATAGAACATGGATATTTTTCAAATCATTTGACATTTTCAAAACTAAAATTTAAATATTCACATTATTAGATTCTCGAATAAATTTATTCTATCCACATCTAATTGTACAAAATTATTTTATTTATTTATAACTGGTGCATAAAGCGGTCGATGTATACAAAATTTCTTCATTTGATATGTGAAGGTAACCCACATAGGTTCCGATATAATACCCAACTTCCCATCCCGAACAGATAGACAAAAAAATAGACAGACAGACAGTCAACAAACATACGAGTATATAAACATATGCTGACACATAAAAGGTTTTTTTTTTCAAATACTGCCTACATAAATCACGACATTTCGATACTTGTCGTTTGATCCCTAAGCGATTCCAAGCCATCTTGTTGCATCCGTGAATCTGAAAAGTAGTTTAAGAGAATCTTGCTTGATCCGGCCATAATTGTCTTGAGGTATTGCAGGTTAGAAAAATTGTATCCATTGCTCCACTTTTATCCTTAGAGTGCAGAGTGGAGCTTTTTTACTTTGGTCAGCCAGTTCCCTTTCGAGTGAGCTTTTTAACCAAAGACTCATGGTAGCATAACCATATGCTGAACGCAAAAAGCCTTAATATCTTTACGATAGCGCTTCACAAGCCTCGATTCAATTTCTAATGCCATGATGACAAATAATAATAATAAATATAGGAATATGCTCTTGGGATATTGCCTTAGTTACCGCAAGTTTAGCTGCTTCTGGTACAACTTATATGTCACCCTAGAGGGCAGTGCTGCAGTCCGGCATGCGCCGTGAGCATAGTAAGTTCAATTCATCGGATAAGATCCTGGTGCCTGTTTTCATTCCCATCTTTGATTTGGTTCCTGTTCCTTTCCTCTCTGCTGGGGAAAATTCAGACGAATAGGGCTTGAAAGTTCTGATGGGTCATTATGTAGTCCGTGTTGGAGCGTATGTTAAGCCCAGTTCCCTTGTAAGGATTGAGGCGTGAGCTCTCACCCATTAGGCTAACTTAATCTTTAAGAGCTTTTCATTCGATTTTTGCTGATATCTTTTGCCAAATTGTTAGAAATTAGAATTTGATAAATAAGGTTTAATAGAGAGATCGACAAAGTTCAGAAAAATCAATAAAGAATTGAAGAAATCATCTGTGGCGATGATAAGTTAAAGTTGCATAGCAGTGTTGTGCTTGCCTCCATTCTACATGCTTTCATAGTAATTGAGAAAGCCAAAGTTAGTAAAACAGTTGATGAGAAACATCACTTTTTTAGATGTGTGTTTAGTGCCCGTAAAATGCTTGATCAAGTTTAACAGGCAAAAATCAATAAAAAATTGAACAAACCAATTTCATTCGTTGAAACCCTTATGCAAAGTTTTAATTAATCGTAAATAATGCAATTAATAGTTTCACTTCACTTTTCACTTTTAAAAATAATTTTCATATGTGAAATAACAAATAGACTTGTTTGAGCAACATTTACTTGTCACACAAGAGGAGCTACTCGTAAGATCTTGTTAAACAAGTAGGGAAACATTGCTGTCTATTGCAGAACAGAACTTGAATATTATATCAAAACAACTCCCTCATTTAATTTGGTTAGCCTTATTTAAACAATACTAGTAAATTCACTAAAATAAAGCAAAAACATTGCTCACGATGTTATTGCTTTGAAATATCTTATCTAATCAAATCTACTGGCCAATTTAAAAAGTTTGCAGTTATCAATGCGCATATAAAAAACAAGATGTTGCACAGCCAAAAATAACACTGCTTTATGCGAATAAAAACTAGTTAGAACGATTATGGCGAAGTAATTAAGAGAATGTTTTCAAAAAATAAACCCGTTGGTCTTCACATAGAAATATTTTCAAATTGTTCTCCGAAATCTATAAAAATAAGTCCTTAGATCTAAAACCTGTCCCTACTATCTGTTCATGCCACAACTCGCATATGTCGGCCAAAAGGTTCTGGTAGTAATGTTCGTATCAAATTAGAATCCATGTGAGCTTACACAAACGATGTTCTTCTTCTTTTGTGATCGAGCTGAATAGAACTTTGACCCAAAAAAAAAGGCACGTTAACTATACAACAATGACACCTTTCTTGCTAACCACAACGGTACCCGATGCATTCTTATTAAGTAAGATAAGAAACACTACCAGTCATAATTGGTTTTTCAGTTTTAGGTAGCTACAAGTCACCTTATGTTAATAAAAAGTATTGAATTATAGTGCTCCTACAAATTTAAGGAAGCTCCCCTCTTGTAACTTTGCATTGGCTTGCATAGCAAATGCTTAATTAACAATTACAGTAAGAATTTTGGGCTCAGGCTCAAAGAACGACGTTTTAGGATTCGAACCAACACTAGCACTGAATGAAAGTTAGCAAAGGGCCCGTGCATATGCTTTCTTTGACAGAAATATGCTTACCCAAAAAGAACTGACTCTGTCGCCTTTAGGATATAAGTGAAGCTTAAATACACGTATTCCTGAAGAAATTCTTGACAACTGAAATTCTAATGCTACAGATACCATTAAGATAGCTTTGAATCTGGAAGGAAAACATCAAAATCACTTTTGTGATAATGTAATTAATTGCAAGGATAATAGAAATGCTACATTATCTACTTCTACTTTGTAACAATTAGTCAACGATCGCAAACCTCCAAAAATAAACTTAAAATGAAAAGATGTTACGATATTAAGACTTTCCTAAAAACCTTGAAAAAAATAAAGACAATAAAATGAGTATCTGTAATAGCACATAACAACAAGCGAACGTTAATCAATCCAATTATAAAGGTAGATCAAGAGACACGGATAACGACAATCAAAAAAATGTTTTTTTTAATATGTACTTTAGATACTTTGTTATCCACCGCCAAAACAAAAGTCTACTGCTTGCTATCTTTGTATCTTCTCGTATGTAAACACAATCAAGTGCTTCCAAGTTCTAAAAAAAGATCACAATAAACAAATTTGATGACTTATTAATTACACCATACACATCGTTTTAATCACCACCACCACTTATGTATAATATATATCTCAACAAGTTGAGTCACTCAAAGCCACTTAACGTAGATAAACAAAAATCGACTCACATGCTTCTATGTCAAGTGATCAGTTTTTGTTAATCCGAGGAGAAACAAACAAAGAACTTCGAAATTATGAAAAAAAAAAATTTAAATGACGTTTGTTATGTTAAGTTTGGGGAATTCCACAACACCACATGCTCGAAAAACTAAAACATTAAAATAGCTAAACCAACATTTCAAGTCAAGAATTTAAGCATCATCCAAACGCATCGAAGCGCTCATGTTAAGAAAATTTTTTTTTTTTTAACCGGTTCCAATGAAAACACGTTTTATGTTAAGCCCGGCTAATTAATCTCTGAACACATGAGTAGAGATTTGTAACATACCGCACCGGCAGCGAAGTGGGACGATTCAGGAAATCATTTAAACCAACTGCCAGCAATGACATCGATGTCAACAAATAAACCAACAGGTACGGATACTCATATTCATATTAAGTGAATATTCATTATCTACGCGTTTAATTTAAAACGATTGAAGTAATTCGCCAATTTTTATATTAGTGCCTTGAAGCTTGGCATCTAAATGACATTATTGACTTTAATACTGGTAATTGTTTAAAGTTGTATGGTAAACAAACATAAATACGACTTCGAAATGATTTGTTGATGATCGATTTAGTATAATAGCAACTGCGTGTCATATTCTTTAGACATTTTATCGCATTCTTATACTTGATTTGGTGACAAGAATTCTCAATGTGATATGATAATACTTGTCATCCTTGAAATGTGAGACAAGATTATGTCAATAAAAAAATTATGAATGGTAATTACCTGATTCCGATCATTGCGAATAAATTCTGACAATAATTTATTTTAGTGCAAAACAAAATTACTCAAAACTCAAAGGCATATTTTTAAATAAAAAAAAGACAAAAACCTGTCTGTTTTAATAGCAATATTTCTCTTCTAACTCAGGTTGAATGTGAGCTCTATCGCTCATTTCTGAAGTGAGAGCAAAGTACTGAAAACATCAAAAGAAATGCTTATCAATAAAAGCTTAGGCCCGGCTCGAACTACCAATTAGTATTTCCTTTCAAATTGATCTATTTTTTTGAAAAATATGCAACAAACTACCTCTATACTTACGAGTACTATCTTTGTAGGCGGCGCTAGAGTCCAGTACAGTACAGTACAGTGGACCTGGGCCTCAGTCAACAAGCGTTTCCAGCTAGCTCGATCTTTTGCTAGCTAGCTTCCTCCACGCACGCTAAGTTGGCTCAGGTCCCTTTCCACTTGCGTGCGCCACCTGAGTCTCGGTCTTCCTCTACTGCCCTATCACTCGGGGGGCGGATTCGAAGACTTTTCGAACCGAAGCATTGGTGTTCACCCACTCTACATGACCCAGCCATCTTAGTCGTTGGATCTTCACTCTTCTGGCTAGGTCGATTTCGCTGTACAGTCCATACAGAAAATCACTCGAAGAACTTTCCTCTCGAAGCAGCCAAGAGCACCCTCATCTATTTTCGATAAAGTCCATGCCTCTGCGCCATAGAGCAGGACTGGGATTATTAAGGTCTTATACGTTTGTTTTTCGAGAGAGGGCTGTACTAGTCAATTGCCTTCTTAGCTCAAAGAAGCAGCGATCGGCAAGATTTCCTTCGTTTGATCTCAGCGCTGGTGTCGTTGTCTGAATTCAGGTAGACAAAATCCAAAACTACCTTAAAGTTATAACTGTCGAAGGTGACATTCTGTCCGAGACGTCGGTGTTCAGTGTCCTTTTTGCTTGACAGCATATACCTACTTAGTCTTGCCCTCATTGATCGCCAAACCCATTTTCGGCGCTTCCATCTAGTACTTGCAAAGGCGACACAGACCACTTCCAAATATGTCAATATCTTTTGACAGATTGTGTCTCTTGTGTTTGCGAGTTTTGCACTATTCTTTTAAGTACGATGTTAAAAAAATGGCATGAAAGCGCATCGCCTTGTCTAAATTCTTTCTGGACATCAAAGGTCTCGGTGAGATCTTATCGACCTCAATGGAGCAGCGTGCATTCTCCATCGTCATCCTGCACAGACGGACGAGTTTGGCAGGAATGCCAAAACTAGACATTGCTCTGTATAGCTCGTCTCTATAGATGCTATCATACGCGGCCTTAAAATCGATAAATAAGTGGGGTGTATCGATCTGAAACTCACGGATTTTCTCCAAGATCTGCCGTAGCGGGAATACTTGGTCGATGGTAAACTTTTATGGCCTGAAGCCACCAGGGCATTGCTCGTAGGTCTTATTCAAGAGCTCATAGAAGGCATCTTTGGTGTCGTCATAAATAGTCACAAATATTATTATATACGAATTCTTATATCCTGAGTTTTGTATATATTCCTAAGATCTCCTTAGCTTTCAATGTCTGAACTGAGGTAAAAGTAGTTTAAATACCGAATGTAGGTAAAAGCATGTAAGCTCTCAGGCCTATTCATGCCTGCATAAGCATGGCCGACAATGTAAGGTTCTTTTCAAGGTTTGCCCTCTAAATCCTGCCGTAAATTCCGCTCTTGAACTGATGGCAAATCAATAGTAGAAACAACTAACTGGGACAGTTAAACTATTGTACCAAAATAAACTTCAACCACCTGATTTTACAAAAGAAGTGCGTGGAAAGCTTCTCTAAGAATTTTTTGTATACTTATACTCACACACTAAATCGTTTTAGGATGAATTCATTACCTTCAACAGCCCAGCAACAATAAGATCCCTAACTTCGAACACAATGAAATTGAGGTCAGTTTAAGGCTTTCACATATTTCTAAACGAGAGAGTTTCAAAATTTGTTGGAAAACTCGGACATTCTATTCAACTGCAATTAATGAAATGACTCGAATCTCTAGGAACAGAGGGTAGCTTAACTGGAGGCCATCTCTAAGATCTTCTTTACGGCCAACATCTTGTCTATGGACGATTTTCCAGAATGAAATCACACTTACAGAACTATAGGATCTCAGGCATTCACACAATATAATATGTAAAATTGTACTTCCAATTTTGACAAAATAATTTCCTTTATTCTTGATACTTCCTCACTAAGTCTGGCTGCCTTTTGAGAATTAGGCACAAGTTAATAAGATGTTCAACTAATTAAGCAGAAGTTGCTTTCATAATCAAAGCATAGCGAAATCCTTCATTCATCATTTCACGGATACCCCTATTCACAGAAGAATAGATACACAACTTACGTTTGCGACCAAACATCATAATAACAACAATAACAGTGGAAACGGCTCTGCTATAAAAGAAGCATGTAAAAGAAGTCATTTACGCCACAAAAAAAAAAAAACACTAAGAAGGCGCTCGTAACAACTGTTTAGGTAAAAAGCTTACTCAATAAGTTGATAACATCTCTGTTATAGTAATTGACAGTAAAATTAACTCAATAATGGCTAGGACAACTGCAAGAATATTTGTCAGTATGAAAACGTCGAAAGGTGGCGACCTATTCCCCATTATCTGGAACTTAGCAGTTAATGAACTATTTTTATGCATATAACCTGTTAGAATGTGATCGATTACACAAAAAGCGCTGCTATTGCTATTGTAAACAAGTTAACAAGACTTTTTAATTAACAACTTTATTGTTTTCTATTAACAATGCATTTAAAAATATCCTTATTATGTTAGAGTAACTTTTACTCATAACAACTTTAGTGTATTGTTAAAAACTATTTTTGTCTGAACAATAAACAAAGATTGGTGTGACTTAGACGTTAGCACTCATACAATGCAAACCAACCTTCCTCCATCAATGGTAGTACGAGGGCGGGTCAATAAGTCCGTGACTTTTTGAATTTCTGACCTCTTTACTGAAACAGCAACACTGCTCCTGTCAACAGGCATCTGTCAGTTGACTCCTGTCAAAATTTAAACTTGCTGCGTCAGTTAGTTTGTGTTTGACAGCTATTTTTATCAGACTACTCACTAATTTGAGGAGAAAATGGAAAAAAGTGAATTTCGTGTGCTTATTAAGCATTATTTCTTGCGAAAAAAAACCATTACCGAGACCAAGGCTAAGCTTGATAAATACTATGGGGACTCTGCTGCACCATCGATTTCAATGGTAAAAAAGTGGTTTACTGAATTTCGTTGTGGCCGTACAAGCACTGAAGATGCCGAACGTCCTGGACGCCCAGTTGAGGTCTCTACACCCGAAACAATCGAAAAAATTCACGATATGGTGTTGGCCGACCGAAGATTGAAAGAGCGAGAGATTGTGGAAGCCGTAGGGATCTCGCATGGCTCAGTGGTTTCAATTTTGAATGATCACTTGGGCATGAGAAAGCTTTTCGCAAGATGGGTGCCGCGTTTGCTCACAGTCGACCACAAACGCAATCGTGTAACAACTTCACAGGAAGGTTTGGCGTTGTTTAATCGCAATATGGAGGAGTTTTTGCGCCGTTTTGTAACCGTGGACGAAACATGGATCCATCACAACACACCAGAGAACAAAAAAAAGTCAAAACAGTGGGTTTCTAAGGGTGAAGCTCAAGGGAGACTACGTTGAAAAATAAAATTATTTTTTTATCAAAAAATCTGTGTTTTAATCCAAAAGTCACGGACTTATTGACCCGCCCTCGTAGATCAACCTTTCCCAGCAAGGCTAAACCTTTCAGTATTTAAGAACGAGACCAAATCTTAGGTGGACAAATGTCTACCGACGAAGCAGCTAGATATAAAACTGTTTAAAGCTTTCCCAAAAATAAACGTTTCATCTGGAAGCTTTCTACCATAACAGTACTTATAAGTTGACTAAGGCACTTTAATGAATATAAAAGATATTAAGGTAGATACTTCAACTTACTTTATTTATCTTCTGTCTGGTTATTACTATCAAACATCTTTTTGGTAAGAAGAACAAAATTGCTACCGAAAATCATCACCATTCAAAAATGTTTCTCTTTTTTACAATATATTTGGCACGCTCTCAACGGGTTTATAGTTCCCTTTAAATGTTTGCGCAATGCGGGCGAAAGAAAATTAGGAAAAAGGGAAATTCGATTTTGAATGTTGACAGTACACAGAAGTGCATTCCACAAGTGTTTTATAAGAAGCTGGGTATTTCAAAGTACCTATTACTCGTATATACGAGTATGTCTCAAAGAAGCGTTTAAGCATTCATAGCGAAACGGGTATCTGGTTAATAATGGAGTGATGAGTAACATCATCGTTAAAAAGTTTAAGGAAGCATTAACTGTAAGTCTTATTCTACATTTCCATTCATTATTTAATATTTGCTTAAATGGAAACCGAAAGCCCCTTTAAAAGTGGTTTTTCGGCTTGTTCTTTATATATTCCTCCTGCGTCAATCGCTTGCATTACTTACGAATACCAACCTCTGCTTCTTCCCTGCAGCGGTACTATTCTTCATGCAAAAGATTTCATTGTGTTGGTTGGGTGTAACCTCACATACCAGAATGGCCTATCCTGTGATAAGCTCGCGGTTTGGCTGGCAGCATATGATTTTTCGAGAGGCAGACCGAGAGTCTGGAAGTCTCTTGAAATTTCAGACACCTACACTTATTGCATTCTTTGGGTGACTCGGTGTCGGAGGCATTCGTATTTGTACCTTTAGATACTTCAAATATTGAAGATACCTCAAGTTGATGGAAGAACGGTGATAGATGACGATCACATAAAAAGCTATAGCTGTTCTCAAACCGAAAGTAGAAAGAATGATGTCCGTGGCTTCAAAACGTGTTTTCACCATGCAGATCTAAGTGAAGAGTCGGAAAAGTGCAAACAACCCCTAGATGGGTCATGAGGACCAGAGCCATCGAACAACTCTCTGACCACGTAACACACTATATAGGTACATTGTGAGGTAGAAGCAGATGGTTATAATTAGGCTGATAAGCATAGCCCTGTTATTGCAGCAGCAACGAATAGAGATAAGATACTACAATTAGTTTTCATAAACTTTCAATTTTGGCAAACTAGAGCACAATTAAGACAATTAATAGTCAAATATTTAAGTCCCTTTCACGGCGAATTGAAAAAAAAACAATAAAGCGGATTAATACTTCCGGTAATGGAGTACTAATAAATAAACCAATGGATTATAAAATCAGTAAACACTGTTTATATTATATTTTGTCGTTCGAAAACATTTTTCAATCTTATTTTATGACTCCACTTAAAATCATCTATCAACCGAAAGTTCATAAAAAAATTAAGTTATGACACCTTATGGTAAACACTTTCAATACGAGTAAAAATATAAAAGTCACACGAGTATATATCTTCCTATATTCAAACGTACATATATCAAAGTGTCAGTGCAAAGTTTTACATTTTTTTTTTTTTTAAATACGAGAATAGCATTTTTCAAGCCACCCTAGTAGAAATGAACACCTTCAATCTATCGAGAAATGCATTTTGACATGCAAATATCGTGTGGTGAAACCTACACTTATTAGAATTACTTTCCTTACTCAGTAATCATAAAATTGAGGGAAATATCAAATTAAAAAGAATTCATACAGACGGGTAAGTCTACAATTTACTGCTTTATGTAATATAATTTAATATTTAACGGATATACGGATACTTATGAGAAAATGAATTGAAAAATGTATTTGATATATTACGTGGGAACTGACAGTATTATAGGGAGCTCGCCTACACCTTGCAATTGTATTCCATTGAAAAACAATTAAAAATATTGCGGTTTTTGCTTTTAATTGATAGATAATTTATTGCCACGATAGGTAGAAAGTGTCAATTTTTAATTAAAGTTATTACTAAGTTATGTCCACCGTTTTTTCTAAGTTTAAGAAGAGTACCAATATGATATTAGTGGTGTATTTGATTTAAATTAGAATGGCTGCGAAGTTATAGGATTTGAATGGTTTTATTCGAAATAATATTTAGCCATGAAAGCATACTAGGCATTTAGAGTTTAACTAGTCTTTATAATCCTTGTTAAATATCTCGAACAAGATCATGTCAAGGCGGATTACTTTGTGAACATGCTTAGCCCCCCTGCAACACAGTCTTGAAGATCGGAGATAGGCCAGTCTTTGACTCTTAGGCATAAATGACATGGATTTGCAAGTCGAGACACACTATACTCCCATCATCTTAAAAGCCGGATATGTAATGCTTATCGTCTTGCGCTCCATAAAGCGATGGCCGAGTCCCCAAAGCAATTTGAAAGTAGCTCAGTAGTGTACACCGGTGATACTCGCATTGTTCCAAAACTCAGCGATGTGGTTGCTAATATTAAAGCGGAAGATACAAAAATAGGTCTTCCGATAATTGAGGCCAAAAACCAAGTATGAGTCAGCAAGAAAAGGCACATAGCTTCGACGAATGGCTAGATGGCTAGGACACCTAAAACGAACCGGCTGGCAAAGTCTTCGAATCTATCACTATATGATAATGCAGTAAAAACCTCGCCTTAGATGGCGCGCGCATCATAAAAGGGGACCTTAATCGAATTGGAGGCGGTTTGCTAGGGACAGTGCTAACCCGAGATGCTTGTTAGCTGAGGTCCAGGTTCATCCCCTAATTTTTAACACAGCAATCTCGTTGCGTTGATTCTCAATGTTATTAAACGAACATTCAACGCACATTCGAAACATTTTAAGTTTCAAAACAAAAAAAAAGGAATTTCAAACGATATTTTTTGTCTATATTAAACTTTTTCCCCAAATGTTCTGCCTTTATACGACTGATTTGTAAATCAAGTTCACTTCAAAGATGTTGCCTGTAATGGCGCTATTATCGCCAAAAAGAAGAATATGCTGCTGTGAGGGTGGATTTAGCAAATCTGATCAGAAGATTTTATGCCTGATGAATGAAATCTTAGCATCATTTGCCAGGTCCATACAAAAAAGACCCCTTCAACTGCGCCAACTACGAGTATGAAGGTATAAGTCTCCTCAACATCGCATACTTAATCTAAACTGCCATACTCGCATTGTGTAAACATCTAAAACTATGACTGACCGCTATTAATGGACTGAATTAATTAATGGAGTTTCAGACCAGGATAGTCTACAATCGATTAAAGCATTTAAAAAGAATTTGCGGGACTCAACAGCGCGCACTGGGTGTACAACCTTTCAAAAGTCTTTGCAACTATCAATGTACGCCGATGATATTGACATGGTATTGAAACAGAAGCTGACAGAATGGGTTTAGCGGTAAATGAAGGCAAAACTAAGTATATTTTGTCAACAAGAAGAGACATACAATATCCAAGAATTGGACAGAACGTAGCAGTGGACAGCTATGATATCGAGGTAGTAAGGAACTTTGTCGACTTCGAATTCGATATAAATTCTGCCGACAACATTAAGAATCAATTGAGTAGTATGGCCCTATCCCGGAAAAACTCAGAACACTCTACATAAGAGCTTAATCATACGGGGTCTATTTTATAACGCTGAAGCTCAATTGAAAACGGCTGAAAACATCCTCAGTCGTTTTGAAAAAAAAGTCTTCCAAAGAATATTTAGTCACGTTTGTTTTGACGGACTTTGGAGGAGAAAATTGCACGACGAACTATAAGAGCTATACAGTGACATCGACCTAGTTCGAAAAGTGCGCGACAGTCGCTTAAAATGGTTAGAAAATGGAAATCAATGCTTTAGCCCGCAGATTTTTCAAATCCAACCCTGAGGGGCAACACAGCAGACGATTGAGATCTTAGGTGGCGCCACAAGTAGAAAAGGACCTTAACCGACTTGAAGTGCGCAACTGAAAGCAGTTAGCTAAAGAGCGGGCTCCTGGAGAGGCTTGTTCGTTAAGATCCAGGTTCACCCCGAACTGTAAGTTTGTAAGTTCAAAAACCACTTTGCTTAAATAATGGGGAGCTGGCTCTTTCTTTAGATATTTCATCGAAGTTAGTCTAGGAACCATATGTGCTACTCATATTTATGCAATTTTAAAGCCATACATACAAATTGAAGGCGCAGAGTGGCCTCTATCCTTATTTCAGTTGTGCAAGTCTTTTCTCTCGCCCAATGGTTTCAACGGTTTTCCCCCGCTCGTTTATTAAGAATTCTGTTTATTAACATTATTTTATCTTTTTTTCTCCATATTTTGCCTTATTTCAGCATAGATAGTAATCTAATAGTCCACCGCTGTAATATGTTTTGGAATAATGTGATTTGTTTGCCTTTAGTATATTTTCTTTCGATGCGTTGCTCGTTTCGAAAGTGGAATACTTCTCCATGAGATATCTCGTTTCCGTAGTTTGATTCCCCAACGTTCTCGTATAAATAATTACTGATGAGTAATTACCTTTAAATTCAGACTTTACATATATCTTAGAAATAACTTTAAACTTATTAACAACAATTTTGAGAAACAATATAGCTACCTTTGAAGGTTAACTAAAAGTCAAAAATAATGATGGCTATTAATTAAATTTTATTTTCAGTGTCTGTCACGAGTGGTATTGTTAAATTTGAGGGAAACATTAGTGTGCAAGTTTAACCTGCCACGCGACTCAAGTTCTAAAACATATAGTAATACAAATACATACTCGTATGGCATTGTTTATTATTTGTTCCTATTTTAAAATAAAGTTAAATAGTGATCCACTTATTATAGCTGCCAGGTCATAACCTAGATCAACTTAATAGTTTGGCTGGCCTATAAAAATATGTATAAAAGCACAAACAAACAAAAAGATGCATTAAAACGAGAATAAATCAAAAAAAGATGCAGATAAGACTAGTTGAATACAATTAAACATAAACTAAAAAAAAAATATTTGAAAGCGAATAGTATCTTTGCTGCCACAGGTCATGTGAATTTACGACCTACTTCAAATAATGGGTCTTTACTTATTTTACTGACTAAGAATTATATATTCAAGTCATCACAAATTGTGTGATTTTACTCGTAAATGCAATATTAATTTGTATCTGTTTTATGATCTTTTTTTTAAGATTGTCGTTTTTATGGCTTAGGCACCAGTTCAACAAGAAACCAAAAGTCAAGATTGCTCTCAACTAAAACAAACTTTACTTGACAAAATTAATACTGAAATTTCCAGTTTTGACTATTACGATTTCGTATAATGAAATAATGAGAGACGATCGGATGCCTAGCAGTGGAGGGAAATCTTTTCTCTTCCAGCGCATAAAAGCAAAAGCGACGCGAAAAAGTGTAACAATAAGCGATCGGTGAAAACTCAGCCGCATAGTATAAAAAAAATACGAGGGAATTCTAGACAGTCGATAGCGCAATATTATCAATCTACACGGACATCAATATGTCCAGAAGGAGTCATCGTACTGAGTTTCGAACAATGTTAATACCTTGAGTCCAACAAAATTGCGATGATCATGATGCACAAAGATTGAATGACGCGCAAACTACGCCTTATACATACCTATACACGACTGTCGCTTGTCTGGCTTTAACATTAGCGTTGCATTGTTGGTTGATGTACGGGAAGTGTAAGTGAAAGTAAAACGTGATCTGTTTAACTACGCAGTAGTGAAGGTTGTCCATATCAGCTAATCATGCGATAAATATCGAAAGTTGTCGGTAAAGGAATAAATTTTGAAAATTTTGAAGAAGGTGCAGAAAGGGAAATATTTTTTAGTCTTTCTTAAAAACACTTAATTTTAGCATTAACAGCAATATTTTCTTATACGAGGAACATTAATTCTAATTTACAATAAATAAATTTTTTTTTTATTCATTTTATCAAAAAGATGCTCACAAAAACTCAGCAATCAAATACCTGTGATACTCGTATTTCTTTATTGGCTTATTGGAAAACAAGAGTTAAAATATGATCTTGGATTCAATTCAATCAGATCACAATATTTATAAAGCATACTCGTATTTATACTTTGTGAATTTGCCTACGTCTTTAATCATGCTTCTACAATACCGCTTTAGAGTCTATAGTAGCACAAAGGTTCTGGGAAGGTTGCACAAGGCACTCAATGACCTCAATCTTATTATCCTGAAATCATTGCTTAGGTGTTGTGCTGGTGTATTTCGAGTTCTCTTCCTGCTGGGAGAACCATTTAAGGGAATGACACATTTTTCTTCATCGGCATGTGGCAGTATGATATTTTGCAGTTTACCCACTATGAATGCTGCCTAATTATTGTCAAAATCCAACAGATTGGAAAGAAGGAAAACCCTGATATCTGATCCACCATGTATTATAGTTTTGTGGTCAATCTAAGATCGTATTCTTTATGAGGTGGACGCCGAGATCACTTGTCGCCGTATGGAACAACTTTGCTCTCTTCAGTTCCCAATATGTTCCTTCACTTCTCAAAGGACCACGAAAAATGGCCTTTTGAGCCCCTTGGTTACGTGGCTTTTCTAAACAAATGGATCTTTCCTGCGAGCATTCACATTTCGTTTTCTAAAAAGTATTGAAACGGTGTGAATACTACATTTAAATTATAGTTCTTTTATATTGAAAAGAAGAAGAACAATGTTACCCAACCAAAGATACAAAAATACATAAAACTTTGTATTATAAACACTTCAATCATTTTTGTGTCTTTTTTTTTTTAGAGAATCATGAGAAAATAACGTCACCCACATATCTGAATTGTTTGTTCAAATAATATTTAACAAATCGGTTTGCATAAAACATTAGACACTGAAGGGTTGAAATTCCACAGTTTTATGCATGCACTGTCTGTTAATACGGATGTATGCTTGTATAACCCATAGATGGGTAGTTAGATATTCTATTTGCAAATATAAACAACTCAAAAATGGTGTGAAATACTTTAGACATTTACTGTAACTAAATTGTAAAAGTAAGTAACCTTAACCATTTCGAATACTATTTCGCATAGTTTGCAAACCGCACTGAAACAATGTTGCATTCATTTACGTACAAATCATTTTTGTAGGAAACATTTTGTTTGGCTTCAGCTATGTTATGTTATGCTGTAATTTGCAACTGATCCTGATTATAGATCGCATCGACCCATACATTTATTAATAAACCCCAAGGTCATGTGTAACAAGAACTTCTGCGATACATCTCTAGCTCAGGTCAGGTTTATGAGAATTTATTTATATTATTATAATCATTATAAACGAAGAAAGAACAGTTTACAAATTCAAAAGGCAGGAATAATACGAGTATGACAAACTCTTTGTTTAAAACGATGATTTTATTGATGAAAGGCTCGACAAAAAAGCAAACAGACATGGAAATAGAACCTTCTATACCAAGTGCAAATATGAAACATGTAGTATATTACATTCCATGATTCAACAAATGGTGCGGTATTAATGTTTAGCGATCTTAAGAAAAAGGAGATCCTATGCTTCATAACTCTCGAAACAAAGGACACTATCAGCTTTTTAGTCTTAAATTACTTCGCTTGAATGAAAAACCTCCTAAACATAGTTTGATTTATAAATAACGCCAAAATTTATTAAAGCAACAGTCCTACACGCTCTCATCAGTACGATTGAAGAGAAAAATATAACTCGATGTACGTTTTAGAAAACGTGCACCAACTTATATCGGTAGAAAGGCTACCAAACGAATTTCATCATTGTATGCCCAATCCCTCTAGTCTGTGTTAACTATAGAGACATCAGTCTTCTCAATCCGGCCAAACTTGTATTCCTAGGTTCCGCAGTTAATATAAGAAACGACATCACTTTAGAGATCATAAGAAGAGTAACTTCTGCTGATCGCTATTTTTCTGATGGGCTTAGAATAAAATTAATCTCTCGAACAATCGAAACAGAGCTCTATAAAACATTGATCGCCTATAGATTACTGTATGATGTACAATCATATTTAAATATGATGGTGGTTTCGGGAAAAACTTGATTCGAGTTAACAAGAACGACATGGAGGACAAGGACACCAACTTTCCAGCTCAGGAAATCTTCGAGTCTATCATTGAAGAATATAGAGCTGAAGTAGTCCAATCTCAAATGGAGTGCGCGATTGGAAAAGGAGCCCTTCCAACCAAAAAATCAGCTTACTATCAGCAAGAAAAGCGCAGGTCCACGTCAAACATTAGCGCTTTTTGAGTAAGTAAATGATTAAGGACCTTTCTAGAGATGTTTTGAGTCTTTTTCACCATGCTTTTCAAATCACGAAATTCATACTTAATCAAATCAGCTTCGGTGACACCTGGTTTCCATAAAAACTGCGAAAAATTTTCTCCCTAGTATTAAAAAACTCTACCATGTAGTGCACATAATTCTGATCGAATGTTCAAATTCTAACTGAAGGCTACACAGAACGAATGAGATCATAATCATAGCAGCCAACGAAAGAAAATTAATACCCTGTTCGGGCTATCCGAACCCCAGATGGGGAAATTTTATTTTCTTACATAGCCGTCGGGATGAAAATGCGCCTCGTCAGAAAAAATAATTTCGATGTCCTATTTGAGCTGCTGTTGGAATCAAACCAAGAAGCGATCACGAAGTGAATTTGTTTGCCTTCAGGTCCCGAATCAATTGGACTTTATAAGGGAATAATCCAAGATCTTTCTACAAATGTAAAGTAATTCAGATCGATGGCGAATCGATATCCGTGTCCAATTCTGGTAATCACAATAGATACATGTGCTGTTAATCCATTACAGACGTAGCACTCTGCTACCACAAACCCGGGTACAGCAAATAATGCCTTTTGATAGCAACTATTTAGTTACCAGAAGCCACAAATAGTCTTTCATCTGTTCAAAGTAATAAATGTTTAAGTTTTATATACATGTATAAAAATCAATTAAAAATAATCTAATTTTCTCAAAAATATACTTTTTGTGTTTTGTTTCCTATTAAAATATAAAGTTCAAACCATCAACGAATTAAAATTTACTTTGTAAAGATTTTATATTGACTTGAGGTCCGTAGATCAAATTATATATAGTAAATTAAATAAATAGTGGCTTAAGAAATAATAATTCATTAATAAGACACAGGCTTACGCATCTATATCTTCGAGTTAATTGTTTCGAAATTCGATAGTTTTATGATTTGCAGATATGGATATGCAGGATGGATGTTCTTTGCAAAAACCATACTTCAATTTTGATCTTTGCCAACAAAGCAAACTAGTTCAACTCTTGCCAGATATCTTTGTTATAATGAATAAAAAGGCACAATTCAGCAACTAATAAAATATCTTACCTAAAGCAATATTTACTTAGCAAATTTTCAAAACGTTTTATTACCTCTTTGCTAAATTAACAGGTTGTAAATTAAAAACTGTTAATAAGATAATTGTGTACAATAAAAAATATTCCAAACCTTGTTCTAAGATTAAAAATTAATATTCATTCATAAAATGTATTTTTGTGAGGAAGGCTAGCAGTTTTCATAATCTCTAACTGATGTCTAATCGGAAAACTTCTTGAACTAGGTTCAATAAAACCAGCGACACTAGCAATTATTACATTGTGAACATTATCTCTGAAGGAATTTTCGGAGGATGTTTTCACACACAACAACAAAAAACTTGTTTAAAGTTTCTCATTGAACCTGGCTTTTAAATTCAATAACAACATTACATGTCATAACAAACAACATGACCTCCCGACGCATTCTTACTCATTTAGTTACTAATTTTTTTTTTCTTGCGATAACAACTCAACGAATAACAGAATTTTATAACATCTCAATCATTATAGTAATCTTATGGAGTTCAAAGAGCTATTAAATTGCAGTTAAATTCAAAATATTATGCAATTTAAGCGTGGTGTCTAAGTTTTGTGTTAATTAAGTAATAAATGACAAAGTGTAATTTTCAAAAATAATCGATCGATTGATTGTTGTATCAAAACGTACAGATGATAAAATCAAAAGTTGACATGCAATTAAGGATGAACTCCAACCACTACAAAGTGGCAGGGTAGGCATGTTTTTAATAAAAAAAAACAAAAACAAATTAAAATTGGAAACATTACGGAACAGGCCATTAGAGATCAATGCTATCGTTACGTTATCAATCACTTGATTTAAAACTTTGTTGACGACGTAAATTTAGAAAACCAATACCATGTTGGTCAACAATTTCTTTTATTGTAGTTATTTTTAAATAGTTTTGTTGCGACAGTAAAAAGTATTGCATTGAAGAATATAATCTTATCAGAATGCGACATTTTCTGTTTCCTCTATTTATTTTTATTTATAGATAAAATTCATTGAGAAGTGGGTTACTGCACTTTGTTTAACAAAGTTAAGGTATGAAAATCTGAAAAAATCAAACTATACTCTTCCGATCTATATAACTATTACAAAAAATTCTTAAATATTTACTTCTAAATTCTGTTCATTTTTTTAATGCTGTGAAACCAATGTGGTGCAACAAATTCATTTCTTGTAATATTATCAGCGACCCACTTTATAACTTTTAATCAGAGTCGATGGTTCAACAACGTCTATCAGCCCTTAAATTGATATATTGATATAAATATATTGATAGATTAAGCAATTTATTAGTGTTCTCTTAATACTAGCAACAAATCGATTATAAAAACTTTCTTATATTTAAAGCTGTGTTAAACCAAATAATGGAATATCAAACAGTGAGAATCAAAAAGAAGGATTCTTTTGATTTTTTTTTTAAGCACAACCTTTCAGTTCAAAACTATTGTTTCAAACAAAACTTTTATTGCTGAAAATATCATCTTTTCGAAAAGTATATAGAGTAAATGCTTGACAGGATGTTTATCTAAAATCGAAAAATTATGTTTTTTTAACGAAGCCTGGAGCAAATAATACAGGTTTTTTAATTAGATGCTCCCCAGTTTATTAATTTTCAATAAAAATAAAATATTTTGAATTGAAATGTATTTGATTTCATTAGTTGTTAAATATGATATTATAAAAATGCCACTCAAGGATCCGCTTGCATTATTATATGTGCTGAGCCCAATTTTCCGTATTATTCCAACAATTTCACGTCGACTTTTCGCCTCTGCGTTTTTGGTGTGCATCACTTAGGATGATGTCTCAGTGAAAATCAGTATAACCTTCTATTTTCAAAAAAGTTCAATAAGCAAAAGACAGGTATGTATTACGGTTATTAGGCTTTAGCTCCCGAAAGTCTTTTCGCAAAATATGCCACAGAAACGTTAAAAAGGCACCCAGCCTTTAAAAACAGTATGATATCGATTGTTTGCGGTCTTTATTTATCAAATTGCTTAGAGCCGCATTATTCCCATCACTCTGGCGTTTTTCTAACGCGGCAACATTGTGGAATGAATAAATCGATTATAATTTTTTTTATAAAAGAGTTGCAATTGTTTATATATGTGTATATATGCCCCAAATCAATTCTTAGAAAAATATATTACCTCTTTCAGCATTATGATTCCTTAAGGAATAATATTTTAGAGTCTAATCTTTGACTTCGCCTTAGCACAGATCTCCATAAGTAGTAGGTTCACGGTTGGCAAGAGCGTAATTCTATCTAGAGTATTTTTAATAATATTTAATCCTCTTGTAGAGTGTGTCTTTAGCCTTGATTTCGGCCGTCTTATTTCCACTAACAATGGCTTTTGTCTGTTAAACCTTTTGTTGTTCTTGAGTTTTTCTCCAATTTTAGAAAACAAGTAAGGTTTCGAAGCCTATTCTTAGCTACACCAATGTAGGTCTTAAATCCCTCTAGGTTATAATTTCCTTTCAGTTTCTTAGACTGTCTCAGAGATAAAAAGTTGTAAAAGGTTCTGCCACTTTCTTGTAAATTTGCGAACTTGTTGCTCTACGAGGTCAATTATCCAGAACACGGCCAATTTATTGTGCCTGCCATATTATATACAATAACTGTCTGTTACTATGTATTTCAATATTATAATATAATTATTGTGATTTGGAAATTGTTCTGATCGCATGTGTGCAATTGTTCACTTTTTTAAGCCAAAAATATGAATGAAAATTTTGGGTTATTGACAAAACATTCCATACAGGGTCTTTCATTCTGTGTCTGTGTACCACTTTATCGTGTACTTGATCAGTCAATGTTGTTGGTTTCGGTCTTGTGGTGCAAGCGAGCACCTGATGCTCACGTGCATCAAATATGCCTTAAAGTATTAATACATATATATATATTGGGTTACACAGTAACATCGTGCAAAACACTTTTTAAAATAAAGCCTATGCATGGTGCATCGTTCGATTTCACCCCGAAGAATAGATCAAAAACCAAAGAATTGCCACTACTGATTCCTACTTGCATTTCAAAGTAGACATGCCCTACAAAGTCATGACAATTGATTTTTTCTGGTTTGACTGTGTTTCATTTTATGTTAATTTTTTTATAAAATTAAGAATCAAGAACTTAGGTTTTTTTTGTATTCTACTGACCAAATTCTTATAAATTAAAATTCCAGCCATTCAAAAAAAAAAAACACTTTATGAAGTATCACGTACTCAATTGAAATCTTTACACCTGAGATGTGTACAAATCCAAACTGTGCACTGACATTCGAAGACTTAATGGCAATGGAAAAAATCTATTTTCAGGCTTGTCAACAAATTTGGTGGCAAGTGCATTGCAAAAATTGCTTTCACCCTGAAACATACGACATGCACACTAAACTCTATCAAAAGTAGGTCTTGTGTCTTATGGCCAAAATGGACAAGGACAACTTCAACTATTCACTTTATTGTTAACTTATGTAACTATACGATCACATAATCATTAACCAGTTTGGGGCACATTAAACAGCGTTCATTATTTCTATCTATGAAACTGACTCTAAGATCGCGACAAAATATTTCAGAGAACATATAGTATATTATTTTTCCCAAAATTCCCTTTGAAGCTTCGTCATTATTGTATAAGGAAATCCAGATATTTTTCAAGGCAAGCTGATAACAGCCGTAACTTAAACAAATTTTACAATATCGACACATACAAAGGTTAGAAACTGCTTATAAGTTTGACTTGATTGAACTGAGGCAAGCAAACTTACTAACAATTGAAGCCTCTCGAATGCAAGCAAAAAACATGCACCTCTTCCATTTAACAATTTCGAAGCATCTATATGAAAAACAGTTTGTACTTTGGGTAGAAAGAATTGTGTCTGTATCTGTATTAAGAATTATCACATTTGTTTTACATTGTTAGATAAAGAGTTGACGATAGTGTAAGCAAAATGCCACACATAGAATTTACTTCTAGGTTAATATATGAACAATACACGCACCCTTAAACTTTTTTTATGATCAGTCAATGTTATAACGAAATTCAAGGTTTACATTTTTATCATGGTGAAACTAACAAACAAGCAACGTTTGGAAATTATTAAAAAATAACTTCCGAAGTTCTTAATCATTCGTCGGAACTTTAAGAGAGCTTGATCTTATTTTCGATCATAATAATCGTCTCGCAAGGCAGACTGGGCGTGGTATGATGGACAAATTCAAGGCAAAATATTCACTATTGAATATTTTTATGACGCCCGAAGTACCGAAAATATCGCAACCGCGTTCACAGGAATTAGGAATATCCTTGGCCACATTGTGGCGACCATGGCCTACATCCTTACAAGATCAAATTTACTCAAGAACTGAAGCTGTGAAACCTCTCCGATTGGGCTCTGCAAAAGCTTGAAGAAAACTTAAATTTCATCGAAAATTATCTTTAGCAATGAAGCTCATTTTTGGCTCAAAGGTTTTGTCAATAACCAAAATATGTGCTTCAATAGACTCCATGGAGCATCTACAAAAAGTGGCCGTGTGGTTTAAATATCATGTTGGATTGTGATGGGACCATATTTTCTCGTCGATGAAAACGATCGCCATAGAGTTGGCGATCTTGCCATGTTGGACAACCAACAAAATGATGACACATGACACGTAGCTAGTCAAATAATTTATCTTTTGAAGGAAAAGTTAGGTAATCTATTAATTTCGAAAAAAGTTCCGATAGAACTTGTTTATGCGATTTAATACTGTTGGATTTCTTATGCATATGTACTGCAACTGGAATAAATTTCAGCCCGGTATCTCAATTATTCTGTGTTCTGGTTACACTGGTAAAAGTAGAAGCTTTCTTTTAAAAATTAACAAATAGGAAAATTGAATGTGAGTCTTATTACAAACTTTAAAGCTGGTGTACTATAACGAATGGTTACATAAATTCATTTCATAGTAGCTTTAGAAATAGCATTATTTTACAATATTATTTTAAATTCTCATAACTATTATATGTACATTATCTATTGTTGAATCGTTTAATGGTCAGTTAGAAATAAATTTTTAATAAGAGAAACAAGAAGTTTAAAGCGTATAAAATTAATAAAATAAAAGAAATATTACAACAAGAAATCGTTGGAGGTTTCGTTTAATATTTAAAATTCATTATCAAAATATTGACTAAAAGTCGACCTCCAACTATCTGATTTACATTTCGTTGACTGAGATACCCTGAAAGGAAATTATGCAAAAATCTCAATTCAAGTTCCTATGTGCGCTAAATATATTTGTATATTTGTGTTCCCATTAGTATATACATAAAAATCGAAATTCAAACATCCTTATTACAACTTTCTTGAACAAGACTCTAAAAAAATTTGTGCAAATTTATCATTTTTTTTTATTGTTAAAACCAAAAATCCGTATTAAGCTAATGAATTTTCTAATTTTATTTTCAACAAAAACTCGCTGTCTGACATGTAAATCGTAGTAGTGTTTTATCAGCTAACGAAGTCTGAAATGTCTAAAGCAATCTAGAGGCGAGCAATATGACAATTTTAGGGAATAGACTACATACTGCAAGTTAGAACGTCGGCACCAGGATTGGAAAAAATTTTAAATTAGGAAACTTATTACGACAACGTAAAATCTATAAAGTATACGTTCAAGAAAGTGAGCCTGATATTTGGAACATTGTTAGCGCCTACCAAGCCGGCTGAGATTTCTACGAAAAGTAAATATTATAAAAAAAAAAAACCTTGGTACTGACTTCATGAACTATAAATACAAAAAATAGCCTTTTTGAAACTGTTTCGGAACATGAAATGGTTGGTCTTACTCCAGAGTGCCGCATGGGTGGAAACAAAAGGCATTCATAAGGCACAACAAATTATTCGTAAAACGAATAAATGAATTCATTATAGCCGGTTCGCCAGCACTGAATATTTTATTTTAAATATTTATACAAATTTCTAGAACTTTTTAATAAATAAATTACGCATACGTAGGCTTGGATTTTGTCATCATCTAAATACAATGACCAAACTCTGAGAGCCAGAAAATCGATTTCAACATTATAATTGAAAATGAATTAATCGACTCATATTCGTACAATAAATGTATTTATTTGTATTTAATTGGCATAAACAAAACAATTTAAATGACACCGATACCGAAAGCATCTGCACGTGCTTCTATAAATTTTCGTTTTCATAATACAGTCTAGACCGAAAGAAATTTCAAAAGCAAACCATTAGATCATGAATATCTATATATTTGCATAATTTCCAACATTTTATTATCTTTTACTACTTAATTATGTTTATATGTTAAAATACAACTGTCATGAACGACTTAAACTCAAAATTTGTTTATACGTCTGATCACGATTCCTTTTATTTAAATTAATTTAAGGGTCTTCCCTTGTAACCCAACGACACACTAAAAACTATTTCCATACCAAACAAACTTTTTGTCACGTTCGAAGTTTTGCGCGCTATCAACGTAAAGCCAGACAAAATTTCAAATAACTCGACTCCACAGGCTTCCTTCTGCTTCAAATTAATATTCAATTTTGTACTCTTATGCACACACGTTATGCCCGTCAATCGATACTCGTATTTCGAATATTTTTTGATTACGCTTTAATTAAAATTTATTCGAAAATTCAAAGAAAATAATGAAATTTGCAGCTTGACACAATGACACGAGACAACAACACTTATTCGTTTTATGCGATAAAATAATTTAATTCAATATCCGCAGTAATTTAATCACAATTCGTCGTTGTCATTAGCCAGGAAACATAAGAATGCCGTTTTAATTTATTTAAATTCGGATAAAATCATTCAGAGCGGATGAAAATAAAAATACAAGTATGACAGCACACAAAACCAATTTGAATTTTCGTGTCCGAAATAGGAGAATGAATTTTAAACTGTATTCTACTACTAAGCCGCCCCAACACAATACCGCTCGCGTACGATTCACTGCTCAGACTGATTGTAGTGGCTGCCATCAGTTTGACTTGAGCTCGCTCTTATCGTAAGTAACTACCACGAGTATCGCGCGAACGTAATGAAACGTCATCAATGTCGACTTGGACTTTGACGTTCGACTTCTAAACACCTCGACGCAGTTTTGACGGAATAACTGTACACCAACAACAACAATGAAAGAAATCCAGTTGCCCCAACGAATGGTGACTATTGACCATTGCATATTTTGTTTAATTATTGTTAATGTTTCTATTTAAATGGAGTGCAACATCTGTATCTTAAGATTGGATACAGATTTCCATCAACAGCAATTTTTGTGACTGACAGATGGCAAACTGACTTACTAAATGAGCTTAATTGCAGATTCTAATTGTCGCAACCTCTTTGTCGGGCTTTTTCTTCTTTCTTTCTGTCACGCATCAGTTACGAATGTATCGCTTCGTTAACTAAGTTTGATACATATGAATTTGACATATCTATGCATGTCGATTGTAGCTTTTCTAACATACGAGTTTTGGCGTTGACCTTTGATATTGACAATTAATTAACCTTACCGTATACCCAATTTTATGATAACCTTTTGGGGTGTGATCAATGGCCCTAGTTAACGCAGGAAAGATGATTTACGATTGTCGAATTTTATGTTAATGACATCGTTAACATAACTTATTTGAATTATTTGCAAGTTGTCGGAAGAAAATAAAAATTTTGGCAAACACAGTTCGCTTTTTTCTTCGGATAATGATAATGAGCTACTTAAAGTCACTGAAAAGTATATGATGCTGTTTTAAAATAATTTGTTTGGGTGTAGTTGTTTCTAAGGTTAAATTTAATGATCCGGTATTTAGTGGTACAGAAGTTCATTTTAAATTGCACGTAAAAATACGATTTTTTTTCTCGTACCATGCATCCACATGGCTAATTAAAGTTTTTTTGAATTTTAAAAACTAAAATTTACCGGATTTTGAAATTTTGGTAGAAGAATATAGAAAAGAACACTGCAAAAAATATAGGAATGTTTCACAATAGACAGACTCACCTTGTTATAGACCCTAAGGTAGAGATAAATATTTGCATTTAGACTCGTTGGAGTTTATTGCAAAGCACATTTAAAATGATGTAATTTTTAAGAGTTAAAATTGTATAATTGGTGTGCAATTTTTGGAGTTGAGCATTTTTGTGATGGGTATTACCATCACACTCATAGGAAGCGTCGCACAAGGTTGTGTTACTTATGCCTAGCACTCTTAAGAACTCATCAGAATCGGAATAGTTCTTGTTACGACGTCAATAAAGAGTATACACTTAAGGCAGCAGGAAAGTCAATCAGCTTTTGAAGTTGCCGGGAAGTATTCCTTCAATTGCCCGCCAGCCCGAATAATCATGTAACGTGCAATTATACTCACATTAAACCCAACTAACCAGGGAAGCTGTAACCGAGGACATAGCCCATCCCAACGGGCTCTTAACACATCCCTCCAAGTCTTGTCTAATAAGTTTATCGGCGACCACAATTAAGTTCATTGCGATCTGAACTGCATGTATCTCCGCTGGGAGACATAAACGGTTTTTTTTAAGGAGTGAAGTGAAGTTGTCGTCCTCAAAAAAGACACCAGCACCGAATCGGTTTATAAAGATTCGACTTTCTTTTACTCAAATGCAGGCCGAAATCATTTTTATGTACAGCAAAAGTGGTTCACAAACTCTTCACCTCAAAGCAACAATATTTTCTGAAATACTTTTTGTAGATTTCCTCAAAATTCTTCGAATACTGAAACTTACAAATTTAAAAATCAAGAACTCGAATCTATAAAATAAAGAAACAAGAGTTACTAAAAGAGTTGGTCTACAAATTGACTAAATTTTTCCTCTACAAGCGATTCCAATTTTCAAAAAAGCTAATTATTTTGTAGTATTTTTGGTATTTCGATTGTATTCATTCAGATTAAGCAAGATCAGGCATTAATACAGATATTCGAAAACAAGTTTTGAATACACTTACTCATATGGATTTTAGCTTTCTTTTTCATTTGGTAAAAATCACATTAACCTTTTCGCGCCAGCAACTGTAAGATAATGATTTTAATTTAAAATAAATCTCGATAATTTGTGCACATACATACTAATTTGAACAGCAAATAAGAAGAAAATTCAATCAGACTGCAAGTATATTGGACAGTTGTTACAATGTGCATTTTCTTGTATCTTTTCAAACTCTGATTAAAGATTTCGTTCATAAAGAATAAATAATTATAAATTTTGATAAACATATACAGTATTGTGCAAATCTAAAGCAACAAATTTAGTTCGAACGTATAAATGGAAATAATTTTTTTCCTAATGAACTTTCTAAAAAAAATTAAATGTAGCTTTATGTAATCATGAAACAGAAACATGATAACGTACTCGTATTTTCTAAAACAATAACAACTCGTATGTAAGAAAATATCAACAAAAACAAGTACCTGCAATATATTACGGTGTGCAAAACTAAAGCAACAATTTCTTGATGTCCCAAAAACAACAAAAAAAAAGTTAGCCGTACTTTTATGTGTTCTGCTATTTTCTTACCTAAGTATAAGGAAGTGAGTCGTTGATCAGTCAAACTGATATCTTTATTGTTGGTGGATCTACAACTATGGCTCTACAACTATGATGAATTTAAATCTCAAATAATTGAGCGGTTTTTTAATGGAGAGACTCAAATTTCCATAGCTAAGAAATATAAAATAAACAGATCCATTGTTTCTCGGCTAATCAAAAAATATAAATCAACAGGATATGTAACGCTTGATGAGTTCATTTCATTTTCATTTTAAATGCATTTTTATTTTATTAATTCATTGATTCTTACATGCTAGACAAAAAACGCTTAAAAATTAGCTTAAATAACTTAGAAAACTATCTTATTCTAATTTACTGGTCCCATGCGGACACTCTAAGTTAAACATAATCTAATTCTACATGTCTTTCGACGTTCCTTACAGTACTCTTTTTATTGTTGCATTAATTTAAAAACTAAAACTAAGAAAATAAATTGTATTAAGTAAAAAACTTAGTAAATGGACATTTTTTTGTTTTTCTCTTAATATAAAACTTACAGACTACTTAAAAAAAAAAAATTATAAATCTTAAGCCTACTTAACCTACTTAAGCTAACTTATTGTATTGTTTAAGTACTATTTCTTTCTTTTTTTTGTGTGGATTACCACTTTTATTAGATGTTACCCATCTCTGTTGTTTTTTAATTTTTTTTTTTGTTTTATTTTTTATTTTTTTTTTTATATTTTTTTATTTTATTTTTTTTTTTTTTTTTATAATTTTTGTTTTTAAATCTACCTTAATCCTACCTACATCTATGTAAGCCGGCCATGACTAAATAATAGGCAGACCCGCTCTGCTTCCTAACGAAGCTATCTAGTATTGGAGAGATTCGACAATGAAGCTTCCCCTTCTTCTGCAAGCCACCAAAATTGTTGGTGCTGCCGAGCAACATCCCTCATGTCGCGACCCACTACCGCCCTACTAAACCGGAGACGCTCAGCACTGCCGTGTGCGACGTCTCTGTCGTAGTTGAGTCGCCTGTCCGCAGCTGTTCGAGCGACGTGGAAGATTAACGGCACCGCTAATCTATCCTGGATCAGACCTTGTTTGTCGAGGTAGAGGAACGCTTCTGGAGGAAACGCTTGATGAGTGTTAAACTCGTCATACACAATGAAACGTGGAACATTGTTAGCGCGTACGCTCCACAAAATGGATGCGACCAATCGGAAAAAGATACATTTTGGTCAGAGTTCGGTAATTTGCTTAGAAATATACCTATCGATGAGATGCTCTTCGTAGGCGGAGATTTAAATGGTCACGTCGGAGAAACAAATGTTGATTATGAGGACTGCCACGGCGGTAAAGGCTTTGGAACCAGAAATTCAGCTGGCGAAGACATCCTTGTAGCGGGTAGGGCTTACGGCTTAACCGTCTTAAATACAATGTTTATTAAACATCAACGACATCTTATCACCTATAGCAGCGGAGGCCACGAAACGCAAATAGATTATCACCTCTGCAAAATGTCGATGAGAAACCGTGTTAAGGACTGTAAAGTAATACTTGGAGAATCGCTAGTAAGCCAACACCGTCTGCTCATTACAGAAATTTTCACAGCGGAACCACCCAAAACACGGGCATCGTTTGGAAAGCCAAAAATCCGGTGGTATAATCTATCGAAGGAACGAAGCGCAAGATTTATCGCACTGGCTAAAGAAGTACTTCAAAATATAAATGGTATAGCAGACTCACTTAGCCCGCAAGAAATGTGGAACAGCATGCACGAGGAATGCATAACACTCGCAAAGTCCCATCTGGGGACTATATCGAAATACCATTACGTCGGCGAAGAAACATGGTGGTGGAATAACGAAACCAAACGAGCTGTGGCCGACAAGAAGAGTGCATTCCAAGCGTGGACAAAATGCGATCGGAGCGACGATTTCGAAAAAGCTCGACTGGCTCTTGAATACGAGCGTCTTAAAAAGATCGCAAAGAAAGTCCTGGCTCGAACTCGAGCGGCAGAAGCGGAAAACCTGTACCAGGAGTTTGAACAAATATCCTCACGATCGGCGGATAGAAGACAAGCTATCCAAGAAGTTCAAACGTCGTACAGTACTAAAATGCCAAATATTTTTAAGCTCGCTGCACAGAGGAGAAAAAATTCAATGGAAATAACCTCGCCGAAATACATCAAAAACGCAGACGGTCGCTTATTAACAAATGAAAAGGAAATTTGTGACCGGTGGCTTGAATACTGCAAGGAGTTCCTTAACAAACAGTTTCCACGTGATATCGTGCCGACAGCTGGTCTATTCGAGGAGGAAGTTTCGGACTTTTTAATCGAAGAAATAAGTATAGCAATAAGTTTTGGTCGAAGATGGAGGGGATCGGCAGCGTTTGGCTATCGAAACTTTTAAATAAATTAAAATGTGGACAACCCATGCCGAATCAATGGAGAAGTAGCTTCTTGGTTCCATTATACAAGGGAAAAGGCGACACTCGAGAATGCAACAACTACCGTTCAATCATGCTTATGTCACACACAATGAAAATCGTCGAAAGAGTCTTAAACGAACGTCTTCGGCAAATAATAAAGCTCGATAATAGCCAGTGTGGATTTGTTGAAGGAAGATCGACGGTGGACGCTATCCAAAGCCTACGAATAATAATGGAAAAGCACCGACATTCGTCTAAGGATTTACACATGGTATTTATCGACCTCGAGAAAGCATTCGATCGAGTGCCTAGGGATCTCATATGGGCCGCGCTGAGGTCTCAAAATGTACCGGAAACGTATGTTAGAATAATACAAGACTTGTACGGAAACGTGAAAACTGCGGTTAAAAGCTCTGCTGGACTAACGAGAGAATTTCCAGTTAATGTCGGAGTGCATCAAGGAAGCGTACTTAGCCCTTTCCTCTTTAACGTAGTATTCGACTATCTTTTAAAATACTGCATGCGCGAAGCAAATGTAACGCCAATTCTCTTCGCTGACGACGCAGTTATACTTAGCGATAACGTCGAAGATTTACAGAACGCCTTAGATTCATGGAGAAATGCACTAGAGAGAAACGGGTTTAAAATAAGTCGTTCAAAGACGGAGCATTTGACGTGCCCATTTGCGCATCCGTTGCGACCTGTTCCGGATATAATGTTACACGGAATAGTTCTTCCGAAAAGCACTATCTTTAAGTACTTAGGATCAATCGTTAACATGGAAGCGAAATGTGACGACGACGTAAACCACAGAGTGAGTGTGGGATGGATGAAATGGCGGGAAAATTCGGGAATCTTTTGCGACTGAAAATTTCCACTTAAATTAAAGGGAAAACTCTACACCACGGTTGTTAGACCAGCCCTTATATACGGTTCACAGTGCTGGACAATGTACGAAGCGTTTAAAAACAAAATGACGGCAGCGGAAATGAAAATGTTAAGGATGTCTAGTGGAGTCACTAAACGCGATTGTATTAGATCTACGCGTATAAGAGGAAGTCTACATATAAAGAATTCGGTAACCGAACAGCTTGAGGCGAATAGAATAAGTTGGTATTGCCACGTTCAAAGAAGATCTGCGGAAAATCCGGTTAAAAAGGCACTATCAACTAGGGTCACTCCAACTGTAAGAAAACGAGGTCGGAAAAAGAATTCCTGGATTTCTCAGATGGCAAATGCGCAACAACGTCTGGGGTTAACCACTGAAGCGATCCAGGACCGAGCATTATGTAGACGCCATCCCCATAAGCGGAGCAGCAGCGATGCAGTGAAAATGGGAAACTCGTTACGCATAAGTTCGTATAACGAGGAAAGGGTTAATAAAAGGATAAGAAGAAGAAGAAGGATATGTAAGAACAGTGCATTTTGGAGGCCGACCACGAAAAACTTCGGAGAAGATGGATAGAAGAATTTGCCGTTTAATTAAAAAAAGACCCGTTTGTGACTTCCCAAAGAACTGTGACATCACTTAAATTATCCCTTCATTCAGCTTCAGTTCGAAGACGAGCAATCGAAAACGACTTAAAAAGTTACAGGCCTGCGAAAAAGTCTATGCTTAAAAAAGTGCATTTGCAGAAACGGGACTTTTTAGAATATCTATTTTTAAAAGCATAAACCCAAACCAAACAACTCGTTATTAATCATTAGGTTAAATTTCGACAGAATGCATCTGAATTGGTCCATAGACAAATGGAGAACTGTTCTTTTCAGTGATGAATCTAAGTTCAATCTGGTCAACAGTTAGACATCGAAAAGGAGAGAAACTTAATCCTCGGAACTGCAAAGTTACGTCAAAGCACGGAGGTGGTAGTGTGATGGTCTGGATATGCTTCTCAACCAATGGTGTTGGTCTCTTCCACCAGATTGAAGGGATAATGGATCGTTTTAAATATAAAAGCATTTTCATGCCGCTTCGATGGGTGTTTCAGCACGATAACGACCCGAAGCACACGTGGAAGGTTGTAAAGGAGTAATTACACGTTAGTAGGGTGCAAGTTCTTGATTGGCCGGCATAATCACCAGACTTGAATCCCATTGAAAATCTATTCGGGATACTTAAGCGACGGGTTGCAGGATTACGTTTTACGAATAAGCGAGAACTGTATCAAACATTAAAAACTGAATGGCTAAAAATACCGGAAACCACAATTTCAAATTTAATATCTTCGATGCCACGCAGATGTACTGAAGTTATTAAAAACAAAGGCTCTTATACAAAGTATTAGATTTGTTGCTTTAGTTTTGCACACTGCCATATATGACATATACTGGTTTTTCTTGTTATTTTCTTATATACGAGTTGTTATTTTTTTGAAAATACACTTTTATGTTTCTTTTTCTTCATTACATAAATCCACACTTAATTTTTTGTAGAAAGTTCATTAGGAAAAAAATTATTTCCATTTATACGTTCGAAGTAAATTTGTTGCTTTAGTTTTGCACAATACTGTAACTACAATACTTATACACAATTTTGAATAATCTAAGAAATTTCTTTTATTTCCCTCTGTTCAGATATTTATACCATATGTATAATTTATCTGAAAAATCCGCTACAAGGTAAACCCGAAATTTTTTTTTTTAAGGAGAAGATACATTGTAAATTAAAAGAAAAACAGAAAAATTCATTGTGAACACCGAGCATTCAGGCTTCAGATAAATACCATATGTCAATAATAAAAATCACTTCCTCCAAATTTAAAAAAATATATATATAATTGATGAAAGCATTTTAAAAGACTCAGTTATTGATTTTGCTCAGTACTGTGTTTTAATTAGATTATACCTATAATGAGAAGAAAAGAAAAGAACCTGCATATTATATTTGAGTTAAACAATTTTTTACAAAATTTAAGATCAACTGTGGTTTTACCAACGGTTCTCTAAATTTTGGAATTTGTAAAACATTTGAAAGGATTGCTTTAAGAGCACTTTTAACTTAACTCCTGTTATTTCTGAAATTTCTATGGATATATTTATCTTAAACGGTTTTTAAAACGCATCTGAGTTAGGAAATGTACCAAATTTGAAGTCTACAATTAAAAGGAATATATCACTTTAACAATGATCAGTAAGTATGTAATTATATAAATTGGATGCATAAAATTATATGTAAATACATAATGTATACAGACGACGACTGTCCAAGTACTTATATATTATAGTTAATTAACCCAACCGACCTTTCGTTTCAGTATTTGCGCTCCTGAAATGCTTCAAGAAGATGCACTGCTCTCGACCAAAATTTTGTTTAGTGACGAGGCATAACAACGGTTTGATTTGGCTTATAAGCAGGCGAATATTTCTTAAAAACTGTGAATGCCTGCCTGAAGTTGAACACTGTGGTTACGACGATTTTGGTTCCAATAAGGCGGCGCCACTTACCACGCAGACCTCGAAATTATGGCTCCATTGCAAGAACTCAGCTTCAGAATGGACCAAGTTAGCCGCAGTTTCAACCAGCATTAAAAAATAATAATCTTCAAAAAGTAAATGTTATGGATGGTTGTATTATATGACAATACAGAATCACCCTTTTTCTGTACTATCTCTACATTTACCACATATAAAACGCATCTATGATCTACGATATCTAAAAGATTTCACACGCAGAATAGTACAAATTCTTGATTGCGTCAGTTTATTTTCCTAATGACTTTGTACTATCGGCAGTAGTCAAAATTGTGATTCTAGAAATATAAGACCTATCTCTACTTTCTCTCTACTTTCCTTGTTTATCCCTTCAGGTTTCAGTTCGGGTCTTTTTTGTTTTTTTTTGTCTTCATTAAAATGGGCCGATCTTTTTCTTCTATTTGGGCCATTTTATATGTGAGCTCTTGTGCCACATAAGTTTGCCTTATAAGATCCTTTTGCAATGATGTACTTCCAGAAAACACCATCGTTTTCTTGAGTTATAATCCTTTGATGAGGTCATCCTTTTCCTTAGTCTTCCTGGATTAGTGTTCTTTCCTATATAACAGAATGTATTATTACCATAATATTGGGTTGCTTGGAAAGTAATTTCTTTTTTTCTATGAAAATTAAAGTTGATTCCCTTATAATGAATAAATATTTTATTGAATTAGACATTGTCCATTCTGGTCCAATATCTTTTGCAATCTTTCTAGCAGTAACATGATTCCAAGCTCATAAAACTTCTCTTTTGTGCTGGCAAAAAACTAATCCAGGTGATTTTTGACCTCTTCATTTGAAGTTTACCCGTGCTCATATCCTAGTGGAGGGTCATAGGCAACATCCTGTATAGGATTTAGCCTTCCATTTTTGGATCTGTTAATCCTTGAATACACATGAACAAAAACAGATAACGATTACTTTGCAGGTGGTATATAGCATTCGGCCTCTTGGAAAACCAAACTCACCGGAACAATTACCAAGTGGTTTAGACTGCTGCAAAGGGAATACCCCCCGAAAACTGAGAATTATCATAGACCATATGTAGAAGGATAAAAAAAAACTGTGATGTGTAGCAATACTATCAGAGTGGAACTTAGCCAGAAGCCTTTGAAACTCCGGCGCGAGAGTGATCGGTTTTTTTAAAATTAGCATAATGAATAATTTAACCAGCACAAGTTTGATATTCCCGCAAGTATACCTATATATTCCGAACTCCGACAATTACAAAAAAAAATCCATAATACATTATTGACTGTAATCTTATACGAGCAAACTTACATGTCCGCAACACTGTATTGTAAGGCCTCTGTGGTTCACTATTAACCAGATATTCAACTTAAATATGTCAGATTTTGTGCATGAACATATGAAGCGCTAGCATTTTTAAAATCCTTCAATTCAAAAGAAATGCACAGAAAAAGATTTCATCATCCTGGACTCCGCAGAAAATCAAACAAATACTCAATTGTATAAATCAAACGAAGAATAAGTCTTGCCTAGTGCTGTTTTCTGAACTTAGAAGGCAACTGAAAAAAGAAGTCTCACTGTCTGAGAACTCTTCCTTACCTTTTTGTGCAGAAGCTTGTACTTAAACAAAAGCAAATGAAAATGCTATAGGAAGCTTTTGGCAGCAAAGTTTTTTATAAGATATTCGGTGACTGCATAAACGAAATTCGCAGGAAAAAAGTACAATAATGTAGCGAAATTAAACTTATCAGGAGAACCCGATTGCAATCACTAAAATGAGTTCGCCTTGAGACTTATTGAGTGATTGAACAACACCACTTAGGTCCGGTATGATTTCGGATCTAACCCGGAAGGACAAAAATTTAAAAAGATAGAAGATCTCGCCTCATGTGAAACGCTTAATGGAAAGAGACCTCAATCGCGCGCTTATTCACGAATTTTTAGTTTTTAGAACTATTCTATACTATTTAATGCTATTCTATACAATTTATTCGTTTAACTGGATTCGTTGTGAACAATGTAACCCACACCAAAATTGAAATAATGCTTACTTACTAACTAATTAAAGCTTACTAATCTAGATTTCCAGTGAAAACGGATACCGCCAACCCTAGCTAAAGCTAAAGCTAGCCCTAAATGACGAATCTTTTCAAGATCAAATTTCTCAGAAGTCCACCTTAGTATATACACGTCGACCTAATCAATTAATCATTCCACGTGAATTCATAAGATTTGCAAGGAATGCTTTTTTATTTTTTTTCAATTTCATTTTCCTACGAAAATCAATCAGTTATATTCAAGAATCATATCACATGCGTTCATTACTGTTTACGTCATTGCAGGAGTAGCGTTCATGATCCAAATTATAATGAAGCCATAAACCACATCCTATCCATTTCTCTTTTTTTTAAATTTATGATATATCTTCGTGTCGTACGTACATTGATTGTCTAACTTAGCCGATAACTTTTACACAATTTACTTTGGGTTTATTTTTTTCAAAACTACAAAAAAAAGAGAATTACAATTGTTGCATACGAAATGACGTATCTACATATGTGAAATACGGTCACCGAAAAGTTGTTGACGTTTTGATAAAAAAATCAACTAAGAAGGTAAGGTAAAAATAACAATTAAGCTTTAGATTAAAAATTGAGGTAAAAACCTTTGTACCTTTACTTTTTTAACAAATTATTGACTTGTTTCGAAAAAAAAGTACTCGGTCGTAAACTTTATGATGACCTCTAATGCCTTAAACCTTAAATGCTTTTAATTACGACAATAATTTATATCTGAAGATCTAATATGGTTTCATTTCTAATTATAAAAACTAACTTCAGAGATTTCTTAAAAAAAAAACCCTACATTAGAAAAGACTTCTAGCTTTGTGATTAATTAGTTTCAAGACCTACTGTCATAAAAGAGACGTGAGAACAATAGAACTTGATGTATGGATTTCGATCAAAAGTTGTTGTCATATTGTGACGTTTCTACATATCTTGTTATATTGTATGTTGCAAGTGAAAAAAAAATTGGCAGCTAAGTGAATATAATAATGGAGTTGTCAATATTCTGTCAGCGGCTTGTAATATGTCATTTATTTTCTGAAGAATAAAAACTGCTCACTGACCAGTGTAACCTTAAACAATTTATCTTGGGACATTTACTCGTGCTCTAAACTATAGTTAGCACGTCACTGAAATAGTCAGAGGAATTAATTGTGAAATAAGACAAATGCCTTTGCAATGAGTTACAATATATGTTTTTCCAATGCTCATTTCTAAAAACGATTCAGCCTATGGTTGGCTGCGTTTTAGGACAGACAATAGCTAGTCATGTTCCAACAGACATGCCCTTCAATATAAAGAAAATCACACGGATAGGTCTGAAGCTCTTGTCGACCAGTGAGATATCTTTTCCGATTTTCTGTTTAGATACTCTAACTGTTTGTTAAGGGTTCGGTATAAATTCCACTCCCAGGCAAACAGTGACACTTTTCTTCAGCCCCATTCAAGTAGACTATACATTTGTATAGCACAACTATTGTATAGATACGAGTACATGCCATCCATGCTAAGCGAAATGCCAATAAAGAAGTAACGATAACTGATGTAAGATACGAGTTACTCCGTGTTAAGTTATTCAACTCATTTGCAGCTTTGATGATTGGACCTAGTTATAGGTTGGTTCTGACCCGATTAGACAGGATGTGATAAGATAGAAATCCTATGCTTTAGACTTGGTTTAGCTGCTGAGTGTTTTCCAAGTAGAGATACATGTTACCCTGATGGCAATGAACTGCAAATATATTGTTAATTATGTTATGGCTGGATCAGGGCTTTTAATTTGCGAAAATAGCTTCAAAATGCCATAAAAAAGGGAAAAGAACTAGGCAGGATAGGTATAGATGTAGACCAATTCCGAATAAATTGTAAGAATAAAGCAAAAACTCCTCTTGCCGCTTCACAAATAAAGAAACGTACGAGTATGATAAAATTGTCGGTGAGAAACAAAAGTTAACCCTTCAAATTTGGACTCAGTATAGCAGAGACTATGCAACCGATAAAGATTGTCTTGAGTTAGACTACAAGCATTGCAAAAAGGTGGCGAGCACGTGCAATGAGGAAAGAGGCATTTCATCGGGAATAAAACAATCTAAAAGCAGACGAAGAGCAATCGAAAATATTTTTAAAAGAGATTCAATTGCCGCAATATGTTGCAGGGGAGCTAGACTGACTACTTTTACACGTTTGACGCATTCGCTGGTCTTTCGGATATGAGCAGAAAACGGAGGAATTTGCGCAAGCTGAAGTTAGTGAAACGGAAGAATAATTGATTCAGGCGCGCGCAGTCGGGCCGGATGATGATATACCCTCAGGGCTCGCAATTTTCAATAAAACGATGAGATGTGATCATATGCCTTCCCTGGGGAGCGAGAATTTTCATGTTTTTTGTACAAATGCATCGCGAGGAGTTGCAACAGGTACCCATCAGCGAAACTAATATCGCAAGCTATAAAAATATACGAGAGAGTTCTAGGCAGTCTGAATCAAAATATTATTCAACTCCATGGCACCGATGCAGCATAAGTCATGATTCAATATTGACGAATAGTCTACGTAAAGCCTATTTTAACTTGAAAAATTATTTGATTGAGTTCTCAGAGATCCTATATGGACGTAAATAACAATGATACGGGATACCAGTTAAGTACACATTGGGAATGACCGGAAAATGCGAAATTCAAGTGCCTGATTTGAAAACGAAATACAACCGATTACACTTTAAAGGAAACAATTTTATTAATTTATTAAATTATTATCTCCGTCATTTTCTACATCTGAATCCAACGTTTTACAAGCTTGTGAATTCCATTTTAATAGAAACTATGTAATTTTCCTTCAAAAACGTGGTAAACTATAGTAGTTTTCAACAGCTTCGGCGAAACCAAATTTTTTTTTATTCAAATAGTTCTGAAGGGACCAAAGCAGATGGAAGTCTGAAGAACCAAAGTCTGGGGAATAGGGTGTGTATTGCTGAAGGAATTTTCATGGGCAAGCTTCGAATCATCTCTACTCCTAAACTCTTTTAGACACATTTTCTGCATATTCAGAATTGAGTACTCCGAATATGTATTTACAAGATTTTACCACTACCTATAGATTCAGTATTTTGCTCTTCCACAAATTGTCATCTTCACTTCTTTCCTACAATGTTTTTAAAATAAGCTACGTACATAAAAATAGTACCTACATTACTGTCGCGCGGTTATCTTTAACTTACGCATTGCAATGCTGGATGAGGTGTACAGGGTGGGCCGAAAATTCCTTTTCTGTGTATTTATAGATTTTTTTTTTATTTTTTTTTCAGACATAAAGAGATGGAATACTACACAATCGAACAGCGAACAAAAATTGTCGTATTATTTTTGAATGGTAGGTCAATAATTTACACTCAACGTACATTTTATGTAGTTTTAAATGGGAGCTCAATTCGAGCCATGTGGGCCATTTGAGAATGTTGAAGATGTGAAACGTACGGACTGACCTCGTTGTGGACGATCGGCTTAAAACATCCAGGACTTTCGTGAAAATGTTCCAGATGGTCCTGAACATCGGCTCTACGATGTTTAATACTGTTGAGTGAACGACGTACCACAATTCGTCGGATTTTAAAGAAAGATCTGCACTTAATATCGCCGAGAATGACGAAAAATTGTTGGGCAATGGGTCATATTTTTTAAAAATGATGCGGGTCCAAGAGTTACGGTTAACGGATATCGTTGCGAGAACAATTTTCAAACTCCATCATCTCCAAAAAAAAATGACTATTTTGAATGGCCGGCGTTATTGCTTGATCTTTCGGCTCCATTCTTTTCTTATAGAGTTACGTAAAGCACAAGATTTACATTATCAAACCACAAACTATAGAAGAACTGAAACTAAAATTGCACTGACAACACTTCACAAAGTCATGGGAAGTGCTATCAAAAGATCGTATGAGTGCATGCATTCCAATGGTGGGCACTAGCTTACTTACTTTAGGTGACGCTACAGTCCGGGGTGGACCTGGGCCTCAGTCAACAAGCTTCTCCAGCCACCTCGATCCCTGGCTAGCTGTCTCCAGTTTCGCACGCTAAGTTGGCTGAGGTCCTCTTCCACTTGCGTGCGCCACCTGAGTCTTGGCCTTCCTCTACTGCGCTGTCCCTCGGGAGCGGATTCGAAGACTTTTCGGACCGTATCATTGGTGTCCATGCGCTCTACATGACCTAGCCATCTCAGTCTTTGGATCCTCACTCTTCTGGCTAGGTCCATGTCGCTGTACAGTCCGTACAGTTCGTCGTTGTATCTCCTCCTCTACTCACCGTCAATGCAGACGAGACCGAAGATCGCCTGAAGAATTTTTCTCTCGAAGCAACCAAGAACACGCTCATCCATTTTTGATAATGTCCATGCCTCTGCGCCATAGAGCAGGACCGAGATTATTAAGGTCTTATAGAGGGTGACTTTTGTTGTCCGAGAGAGGGCTTTGCTAGTCAATTGCCTTCTTAGCCCAAAGAAACAGCGGTTGGCAAGAGTTATTCTTCACTTGATCTCAGCGCTGGTGTCGTTGTCTGTGTTTATAGCAGAGCCTAGGTAGACAAAGTCCTTAACTACCTCAAAGTTATGTCTGTCGAGGGTGACGTTCTGCCCGAGACGTCGGTGTTGGTTGTCCTTTTTGCTTGACAGCATATACTTGGTCTTGCCCTTATTGACCGCTAAACCCATTTTCGCCGCTTCCGTCTCAATACTCGCGAAAGCGCCACTGACATCACGCTGCTTTCTCCCGATTATGTCAACACCGTCGGCGTATGCGAGTAGTTGGATAGAGATAGTGCCTCTTGTGTTTGCTCGTGAGTTTTGCACTATTCTTTCAAGTACGATGTTGAAAAAATCGCATGACAGCGCATCGCCTTGTCTAAATCCTTTCTGGACATCAAAGGTCTCGGTGAGATCTTTACCGACCTTGATGGAGCAGCGTGCATTCTCCATCGTCATCCTGCACAGATGGACGAGTTTGGCAGGGATGCCAAAACTAGACATTGCTCTATATAGCTCGTCTCTATAGATGCTGTCATACGCGGCCTTAAAATCGATGAATAGGTGGTGGGTATCGATCTGAAGCTCATGGGTCTTCTCCAAGATCTGCCGTAGTGTGAATATCTGGTCGATGGTGGACTTTCCTGGCCTGAAGCCACACTGATATGGACCTATCAGGTTGTTGACAAACGGCTTCAGGCGTTCACACAATACGGCAGATAAGATCTTATATGCGATGTTGAGGAGACTGATGCCTCTGTAGTTGGCGCAGTTCAGAGGGTCTCCTTTCTTGAGAATCGGACAAACAATGCTGAGGTTCCATTCATCGGGCATACTTTCGTCCGACCATATTTTACAGGTGAGTTGGTGTATGCTCCTTACCAAGTTATCGCCTGCCGCTTTGAAGAGCTCGGCAGGCAGGACATCCGCTCCAGCAGCTTTGTTGGACTTAAGCTTCGATACAGCTATCTTCACTTCATCCAGGTCGGGTGGCCGGAATTGTTGGTCATCTTCGTCCAGGTTGAAAGGTTGATTCTGCTTGACAGCGGTATTTGGTCCGTCATCGCCGTTATACAGTCTGCAGAAATGGTCTTTCCAAATCCTCAGCATCGACTGCGATTCTACTACGATGTTCCCTTGTTCATGTCTGCAGGCTTCGGTTCGGGGTTTGTTTCCGTGGCATGTTATTTTTACCTTTTAGTAAAACTTCCGAACCTCATTCCTGGAGTAGCATCTCTCAATTTCCTCGATCGCGCGCTTCTCATGCTCTTTCTTCTTCCTCCTGAGAAGCCGGTGCTCGTCTCTCCTCTTCCGCTCATAGAGCTCATGAGCAGCTCTGGTCTTTTTTTGCTGTGCCGCATTGCGTACTTTTTGCTTAGCTGCATGTGCTTGCCGGCAGTCGTCATCGAACCAGGGGTTTCGTTGTGGTGGACAAGTGAAACCCAGCACATCAGAAGCGGCATCTCTGATGGCGGTTTGGCAGTGTTTCCAGTGGTCTTCGATGCTTGATGCTGGCGGCATTGGACCTCTTAAGAGATTAAAAGACACTCGTCGGAGAAGGACTTGGCGATCTCTTGCGATTGTAGCCGTCTGACGTCGAATTTTCTCACAGCATTAGTTTGTCTTGGCGTAGTTTGAGATATCCGCAACCGTACCTTGGCTACAACAAGGTAATGGTCCGAGTCGATGTTGGCTCCTCGGAACGTACGGACATCCATAATACTGGAGGAGCGTCTTGCGTCGATCGCAATGTGATCAATCTGGTTGACTGTTGATTGATCAGGGGATCTCCAAGTCCCCTTGTGTATGTCGAGATGTGGGAACCGCGTGCTAGCCACGACAATGTTTCGCCCCGCTACAAAGTCGATTAGCCTGAATCCGTTATCGTAGGTGGTGTTGTGCAGGCTATATTTTCCGATTGTTCCACCAAAGATACCTTCTCTTCCTAGCTTTGCATTAAAATCACCGAGGACAATTTTAATGTCATAGCTAGAGCATTGCTCGTAGGTCTTGTTAAGGAGCTCGTAGAAGGCATCCTTGGTGTCGTCATCTTTCTCCTCTGTGGGGGCATGCGCGCATATAAGGCTGGTGGGCACTTAATCAACATAATTTCCCCTACATATTAGGAAAATACTGTCTACGTAATAAACTATTGCAAATTTGTAATTTATTTCAATAGTTTTTATTTCAGGTTTACATAGGAAAAAGACTTAAGGCCCGCCCTGTATAAAGCAAAAAATGACGACATCGAAAAAAACAAATTTAACGAATGAATGAAACTAACAGTAAACAAACTTCAGGCTAATTAAATACAGTGTTTCCACATCAATCGAAGGTTTTTGGAAAATCCAGTTTGGACCGAAAAATAATCGGATGCCTCAAATGTGAAAACATCAGCCAACTATTGCTCTCAAGAAGAGGGTAATTCGAAAAAACTAATTGTAAATCTTATGATGGCTGGATGAGTAATACCCAAACAAAAATTTGTCAATACAGTATAGAAATATTAATTGAAAAATCACTTACTTAACATCTTCATATGTATGTACTCGTTCACTACAATAATTTTGAATCCCCAATACTCGTACGTCTATAGTACGAACAAAAACGAAAGCAAGCCTTGATATAAGGGTTATCAACTACGAGTATGTTGCGCATGGTTTACTGTCCTGTTTTCCAACATCATATTCCAATGATTTCATTATAGCGATAACAAATTTTAATTACTAGACACGCGCTTACCGCTACTCCCTATGGTCATAACGAGCCCCAATCTACAATATATGGTAATACAACGAGTATGTGTAAGTATAACCACTCATTAGACATAAATTCTATCAATGATAAGTCAGCTATTTCCGCAATTGAGCTCCGATTCGTTTAACATTACGAACGATTTTCATAATTATTTCGAAATGCGCTTAAGTCACGGTATATTCGGCGAATTTCATTGACCTGAAGTCAAAGTTCTGGGAACATACGAGTACCCCCAAGGTGAGCATGTTTTTGTGTTTTTTTTTTTTTGTTCAAATACAAATTAGAACTCGTTTGAAAACAAACCCTGACCATACTCGTAAAATCCAGGAACAATTGCTCTAAGTAAGTGAAATAAGACAGATGTGGTGCATTCCTTTTATCTATGACGATATTTAACCAAAAACAGTTGGGATACAATTCAACGAGCAACAGTGATTTGAATATCAATGAAGTTCATAATCGAAATCGTTTGGGCAACGGTCTTTCAGCTGTCATCCAAATTGTCATAGATCTGACTACGCACAGTGTGAACAGACTCGGGAATCTCTCTGGCTAAATACGTGTTGAGTTTGGGTGATTAAAGTACACCACTTAAATGGTCTTCACATCGTCATGTCCGAGTTGAATTTATAATCAGTTTACAGCTGGCATTTACTATTCGTTCGACGTAATCAAATTTGACTCTTTTTTTTGCCTTCGTAACAAGTCAGCGGATACACATGGGTTTAGGTGTGGGAGATACACTTGTGTTAAATCTGATTTGATTTTTGTAACCTTTACGTGACGAAACGAGTTGAAAACTTGTGTCAACGACTTAAAACACTGGATTGTGGTGTCGATTTAGATGTTCTATGAAAATTGTGGTTTTCAATGTCAATAGGTATCTGAACTTATGTTGTGAATTGCTTATTCTATTTTAATGAGTGTCTGGGATTATTTTAGATGTGGCTTAACCTTGAAATAAACAATTCAGATCACTCAGATCAATAAAGGCTATTTTACTTTTAGAAACGTTTTCGCGATTTCAATCTTAAACAAATTCTAAAAGAAACACTTTAATGGTGGTAAACACTTCACTGCGATTATTATTTAAAGATGATAGTATTTGTTTTAACGATTTGTAATTGGTAATTTCTGGGAACCAGTTCTTAACAACGAAAACAATTTCGAGTCCTACTGATCACCTGTAAATATCTAAATATCAATATTCAGATGAGTTTTGTGCATAAGAAAATATAAATCGTTTGGTTTGAAATGGCCCTTGATATATTGTACATACATATGTAAGAGATAGGTTTCATGAGAGCTAGTTGCTTTCCCTGATGATCTAGAGTTATTTAGATCATGGTTAATATAGCGGCCCAGTGTAGACTTCCTGGTAGTGCAGAAAATATGAACAGAAAGCATGTTAGTCGACATTCCGCTCAACACTCTACTTGTTCTCAAGAGTAGGTAGGTGTGATCGAAATTTTGGTGCATGGCAAATGTTCTTTCAGTAAGTCCTCACAAATCTGAGGTAGAGGCCCAGTGTAGCCTTTCTGGTAGTGCAGGCAATATAAGTAGAAAGCGTGTTAGTCGACATTCTGCTCAACGCTCTACTTGTTCTCAAGAGTAGGCAACATAGGTGTGATCGAAGTTTTAGTGCATAGCAAATATTCTTTCAGTCAGTCCTCACAAATCTCAGGTAGTTCTCTTCGCGTAAAGGAGATATCTAACGGGTCAACAAGCGTCAAACAGCTAGCTCGATCTTTTGCTAGCTGCTTTCAATTCTGCAAGCTAAATTGGCTTAGGTTCCCTTTTACTTGCAAGCGTCACATAAGTTTCGGTTTTCCCCTTCTGCTGTCCTTCGTGGGCGGTTTCGAATACTTTCAGACTGGAGCCTGGTGTTCATACGTTTCATATTACCCAGCCAACACAGTCGTTGGATCTTCACTGTTCTGGCTAGATCGATGTTACTGTACAATCCATGTAATTCAAACCGAAAATCGCTCGACGAATTTATCTCTCAAAGCAGCCAAGAGTACCCCCATCCATTTTTGATAGTGTTAATGCCTTTGGGCCATAGAGCAGGTCTTATACTTTTGTTGTTCAAGAATAAGCTTTGCTAGTAAATTGCCTTCTAAGTCCAAAAAAGCAGCGATTGGCAAGAATTATTCTACGTTTGATCTCAGCACTGGTGTCCTTACCTGCTTAAAAAGTATATCTGTCGAGAGTGACGTTCTATGTTGTGTATCCTTTTGCTTGACAGCAAATACCTGGTCTTACCCTAGGTGACAGTTAAACTTATTTTCGCCCCTTTCGTCTCAAAACTCGGAATAGCACCATTAACTTCACGCTGCTTTCTTCTCATTATGTCAATATCATCGGCGTATGCGATATCTTTTGAAAGATTATGCCCCTTGTGTTTGCGCTTCAGTTTTGCATTATTCTTTCAAGAATTGTGTTAAAGAAATTACATGACATCGAAAAGGAGTATCTTTTGTGTTTGATCTTTTTACTATTAAAAGGCGCCTTCTGTTCAATTAAGAATTCGAATGGCATCCTACATAGCAAATGCTATTATAATAAACTTAATACGTATATCACGTAAAGGGTTTCTAAACCACTGATTCAAGTTTATCACCTGAAAGGTGTTTTTGAACCCAGTACTAACTTCAGACATTTACACCTGTGGAACTTATTGTCAGATTGCAAACTGTTTGTGTCATTTTTGTTCGATAGTCTTTGTAATTTTAACGTTATCGTGATAACAGAGATCTGGTTCCAAACTGTAGTTCTGTGAATCCGCTATTCGCCGTATTTTGGGCCTTTTTAACACAACATTTTCTTTTGGAGATGCAGCGAAATTAATATTGCATTTGTTCAAGAGAATATTAAAGAATATCATAATTCATCGATTCAACATCGTTCACAACAACTTGGTCTTTGTCGGTCTACTTTATGGAAAATTGTACGTAAAGAAGTTTTAAATGCTTACAGGATCAAGCTCGTGCAAAAACTGAAGACGAATGACCATCATTTGCGTCGAAATTCCAGGGAAATCAACTGCCATTGGATCCACTGCTTGATCAAAAAGTTCGAGTTTTCACAACAACTTAAGACTTCCGCCTTCTTTAGATAAACTTGTGTCCATGTTTTAAGCGGAAATATATGTAATCTAGGTTGCAATAGAGTGTATTATGAAGAAAAGGTGGTAGTGTTGCACGATTTGCATCAGCAGATCCAGCCAAGCAACGGCTTGGGGTCATTACTTTAATATGAAGAAAACTGCCGCCGAAAGTCATCGTATTTTGGGGGAAGTTTATGGTGAACATGCGCTAGCTGGGCGAACGTGCCAAAAGTGGTTTGCACAATTTAAAAGTGGTGATTTTGGCTTGGAAGACGATTAACGTCCTGGGCAGCCAAAAAAGTTTGAAGATGAAGAACTGGAAGCATTACTCTATCAAGATTGTTGCCAAACACAAGAAGAGCTCGCAAAATCGTTGGGTGTCACTCAAGCAGCCATTTCAAAACGTTTAAAAGCAGCTGTATATATTCAAAAGCAAGGAAATCATTTTTGCATCGGATTGTTACTGGTGATGAAAAATGAAACTACGACAACCCCAAGCGCAAAAAATCATATGAGAAACCCGGCCAACCAGCCAAATCAACGGCAAAGCCGAATATCTATGGCACGAAGGTAATGCTCTGTATTTGGTGGGATCAGATGGGTGTGCTGTATTATGAGCTGCTAAAACCGGATGAAACCATCAATGGACAACGCTACCGAACACAATTAATGCGTTTGAAGAGAGCAGTAGCCGAAAAACGCCCGGAATATGCGACCAGACACTTTGAATAATACTATTGTACATGTTTTTCTTAAATAAACGTTAAAATTTTGGAATAAAAAACCGCATGAAATAAGTTATATACCCAATAAAATGGGGTAGCAAGATAGTCAATTAACTTGATAGTCTCAAAGGAAAGACAGAATTCTTACAAAATTAACTTGGGTTTATAGTCTTACACTATGATTATTCTCTTGCGAGTAGACATAAAGAACTACACCCCACGTTCAGAATACTTTGGTATTTGAAATTCAAGTGAAAAATAAATGATTCGAGGAAGCTCAGCTCCAGATTAACAAACTTTATCTATGTATCTCAGATCTGGTCGGTACAACTTTTATGGGTAAAGTTTTTGATAAGAAAAATATAAGAAATTGCATCACAAGGCCCCCTTGTAAACATACTAAAAAGCTCTCAAAATAAGTCATTGATTTCAAAATGAAAAACGGATCTAACACAAATTTCACGGATAACATCTGCAAAAATCGGTCCGCAAAAATCTTAGTCGTAGCAACAAGGAACAGTAACAATTTAGAACTACAAATGCGGAACGACCTACAATTTCCTACAACAAAATAGAATTGTTTTTTTTTTTTTAATAAATAAAATTAAGAGGGATTCGTCCCTTAAACATCAGGCCAACAGTTCCTTTATTTTAAATTCTACAACCGCAGTTAGCAAGACTTAGTAAAAATCTAAAAATCTCTTATTCATTTCTTAAATCAAAACAAAACTGGACCCAAACTAGAGTTATTGTTTCAAAACAAAATAAAGTCCGTATACCAAATTCGTAATTTTTTATTCAGCTTAGAATATTAATTGACGCTTCTGACTAAAGTTCTATAACTTATTTTCAATACACTTCAAGCATGAATTGAACTCTGTCTTGCTCGCCAGAAAGGAGAGATGGAGCCACCTGGCACACATTTGTTTTTAACTAAACCTTAAACTTAACTTTAAACCCTAACTGGTCGGGCTTAATCTGTTTTTTTGGATCATTTTCGAATTAGACTGTCATAAATTCTAATAGTAGCCGAATTCTACACACTATTCTCTTTTATCAAGAAGTTCATCGTACATCGGTGGCACACATTATGGGTAGTTTTAATATCCTTCTTCATTCATAAATATTCAATTCGACTCAGTACTATTAAATTATCTACCTACGAGTATTTCTCTTTCTCATTATCACTTTTAAATTTTTTAGCCAGAAAGTAAAAATTTTAAACAATTTTAACTAATTAGAACATTTAGCTTTAATTATATTCTTTTAACCCTAAAATGTGGAATTTTCATTTTCATTTGTTAGCATTTTCAAGTTCAAATATTTTATGAATTTTATAGTGATAAATATTTTATTAACTAAATTACATATACATATGTATAAAATAATGCTTAATTTAAACCATCATTTTTTATGAAACTTTGTGCTAATTGTTAAATGTGACATTACATTCTGGTATGTTAAGGAAAGGAATTTACTAGCTCTACTCTAAAATTCCAAGCAGTAGTAACATGTATATACTCGTACATACATAAGAATGCGTTTTTCATTGAGATTCTCTTAATTCTATTAAAGCCTGTTAAACAGGCTTTTTGTGTCGCTTTTATTAATAATTAGCGGATTATTACCTTGTCTTATGGCAACCGGTTCAAAGTTGAATAACCACCTTGGTATCAATGCATCTGACCAGCTTTTTTTTGTAAGGCAGCCAGTTCCGAGAGTTGAAGGAGTCTAATTGGTTGCCTGACGATTCAACCCACATAATTTATGAAGATTCTGATGTTTCCGTTCGGGCCTGCTTTGAAGATCAAGCGTTCAGTTAAATTATTTTCATGGTTCCTAAAATAAATTTTGCGACTTTTATCTTAGATTGGCGGATGTGATTCGAATTATAAAATAAGATACTCTCACGGTGAACTAAAATCTTTAAAAGCTGACTAATGAATGCAGTCTTGAAATTCATGCATGAGTAATATAAGTCTCTTAAAGAAAATGACTATTCTGTCAGGATTGCTACTACTAGCTCCTCAATCAGACTTATGAGTAATGTCATTACCACGAAGTTTGGTTTTATAGATTCATCATTACAGGCAATATGCCATCATAGCTAAGAACTTGACAATCATATGATCAAAAATCCTCAGCTGGACCCATCATAGTGCGTTAGTACTCTGGATCAGGGGTGGTGTCAGATATTCGCATCCGCATTCGCAACAGCAGAACTTCCGCATTAAATTCAACATCCGCATCCGCATCGCATCCGCAAAAAAACGGGGGATGCGGGTGTTGCACAAGTCGGTACATGAACGACAAGATAAAAGACGAAATACTGAGAGCTCACAAAAATCATCTTCATGATCATGACACATTTTCTCCAAACTACAACCAATCTAAAAGAATGAGAATGGAAGATTCATTGGATTTGGTCCAATTGATTAACCATTCTTAAAAACAACCTAGTACGTCCAGTACTACTAGGAAACTCTGTTTAAAAAGTGACCTGGAAGCGGTCACTTCGTCAAGTGAAGATGACGTTCTTGTCCAAAGATCAGACAGTCCCTGAACAGACCTTAAAAAGGAGTTAGTGTCATATCCCACGAAAAAAAAGGACAAATTTATCGGAAAGTCCTCTTATCTGGTGAAAAGATAATAAAGAGTTTAAGATGTTATCTGCAATAGCACGAAGAATTTTTTCACCTCGCCCAGCCAGTGTTCCTAGTCAACAATTGTTTAGTGGTGCGGGATCGCCTGAACCCAGAAAAGCCAGCCAAGTTGCTGTTTATTAAATATAACGCACCTATGTTTATATTTAAGTATCTAAAGTTTCTTTTCGTTTAAATAAAAATGACTAAAACAGTAATAATTGACGTTTTTATGTACCCAATCATACATATGCATCCGCGGATGTGAGCCTTGTAATATCCGTATCCGCATCCGCATCCACGGATGTTATCCCTACTCTGGATATACAAATGTTTCGAAGATTTGTTGACACAAATCGCTACCTTATTTTAGTCACAGTACAAATGCGGATGTATCGGACTGAAGGCCACTGAAAAAGGATTATCACGAATTTTCATGTCGAACGCCAGACACTGCAATTCCTTTTCTGACCAAGTCTCACGAATGGCTATATTCCTATGTTGGCAGTAGCAAGCGCAAAGGACCAGCGGAGGTTGAAGCTAGCTTACAAACTATACAACACAACACGATTTAATGAATTAAATACTGTAGTCACTTGCAGATTGTTCTCACTCTAAATGCGGTAAATTTGCCTATTGTGATATTTGCTGTTCAGCAATTATGCCTAACCGCTGAATACAAATTTATCATAAGATTCTCGATCAATTTGCAATTTGCTTGAGTTCGTTCAGCGAAGGTCCAACACATGCCATTATTTATCAGCTTCAATTTTTGCACAAATTGAATCTACTAAGGAATCAAGGTGGAAACATTCTCTTGAAAATCGTTCCAAATTGTTGGAGGACAAGGCCTAAGTTTTTGAGTACAATTGTAAAGCTACCAACTCGATCTTCAGTACTTCTAGCTTGAATTACGGCGAGATTTTCTATGGAATGCACTTATCTCATTCCTGTTAATGGCCTTACTGAATAAAGCGTTAAATTAGTGCGGAATCTTTTGTAATTATAACAAAAGAAAAGGGATGAGTGATTGTTCGATTTGGACAATTTACGAACTCCGTGGTAAGTTTGTGTAACTAAACACTTTTAAACAGGACAACTTGTTTGACATCGGACTCGTAAGAAGTTCAACTCGCTGAATAGCTGGATTTAAAGAAGAGTAAAGTTTCATCTTCAGCGATTGCAATGTGTTCGGTCTGGTGGACAGACATCGAAATAGGAAGCTCCAAAATCATTTACTTTTTATTTTGTAAAATCGAGATTTCAATGCAACAAACAATTTAGACCTGACAAGACACTAGACGGTGGTGTCACGTAATCTTCTTCAAATTTTCTATGTCATTGTCGATATTCGTTTTTATACACGATCCTATCGAAGGCTTGCAATCTTTCCCCTAGTCATTTAGCAATCCGTTTTATCGCTAACATAACACTAGATGACATAACCAGTTTTACTACCTTGAACTTGATCACATACATCTTCAATACATTATTTTGATTTATTATCTATTTATGAGCCACACATAAAAAGATATTCCAAATGGATTATTAACATTTCTATTGACAATAACCCCCGGTGACGACAAGATCAACATACAATATTACCTGGTCATGTGAACTACAAATGTTTAATTAAGAGATACCTACGAATATGTGTATTTATTAAGTGTAAGTTTTGGTTTTCAATTAAGCTCTATGAATAAGCCATAATTTCAAAACCTTGTTTTCCGACCCATAAGCGAGTCTAATCCAACTAGACTCTCCTAAGTTGGAACTTAATTTATTCCGACTGATCAAACAAGATTGTATCGTTATTATGTTGTTAAAACTGTCATTCGTTTTTATGTAATTACACTAGATGTGCGTGCTAGATGTGAAAAGTAACATTCTCCAAGTGCCTTGTTTGTAGGTGCCTTTCCCAGACACTAATTTGGTTCCCCCGGAATTAATTACAAATAAACGGAAGTTGCTTAGAAAATGTCTCATTAGAGAAGTTAAATACAAAGATGTCGTTAATAATGTGGGTATACCATGCTATTGTATATACGAGTATAAATGGTAATTTTTAAGCCTGTATACATAAGTAGATCTTTCTGCTTTGATAGATTCATTCCCACTTTGTACTCTTTTATTGGCTAGAAGTCAATGCAATTTATCTCCGCCACAACCACTGTCGATGTCAGAAACCTTTTTCATTTATACTCAAATTTCTTTGTTTGTTTTTGTTACTGGTGGGTGTCTAGAGATCTTCAAGTGCAAAAACCAAATGAATCTTGTTAGTAAATAAGCCCGAGCAAATACCTGAAGTTGGCACTCATGCCGGCAATGTTTTGAATTTTTCACCTTGATCAATAAGTTCTCTAATCTAGACTCAGACCACTGTGTTAAAGTAAAAGAAAGTATTTTTAGAGAGCCGCACGAATAATATAGTTTGAATCGACTTAGCATCTTCCTTAGGAATTAAGGCGTTGATGCTGCTACTGATACGATCATAATCCCATAAATCCCATAACTTTTTATTTAATTTGAGCTATAATGAGGCTGCTGTTGTAAGAAAACAAATTGAATACAGGTTGTTGTAACCGAAAAAGTTCAAGCCTTGGAAGAACTTTTGAAATTCTGCTTCATCCTCCAACCTGCGCTCATTTATAGTGACGATACCTGTCTTTGCTCTTTGGATAAGGCAAAGCTCCACATTTCGCAATCATCTCCGGATCATGACATGAGTCCGCCTACACTTGAGCGAGTCCAATTTTAAATGATGCCAATCAAGTGTCTCACCCATGTACCAGTAGTAAAAATACGCAAAGATTAGAAATTATCTTGAAGAATATTACATCCAAGTCATTTTGGACATTTTCAAGAACGAAACCGAAAAGCTTTGCATTCTACATATGTGAGGCAATGGCAAACCATGTTGGAATAACCACACATTCGACGTCACCAGAAATTCTACGCAAGGTCTATTTCCTCAAAAGGTGTAAGAAATATTGCACCGAACTTCCTGGAGCTCTATCTGTCAACGCAAATTTAGATGACTCTTCGAATAATCTACTCAACATATCATATGCATGTCTACGCTGGCCATACCTTCTAGTTATGATGTTTACTTTAAAATTGAATGATTTCAAGCGTCGGGAACCAGAAGGCAATTGATCAGGAGACTGTTGACTCACCTATAACTTGGATTGAGCCAGCAGTACTACAACCAAGTTCGTAGCGAAGTGCTTGCCTTTGCTCCCCATGGTGATCCCTGAAACCTGCAAAGCCTTTACTCATGCAGGCTAAAATGGAAAGAACATCCTCGGCCAGTAGCAATATACTGGCCTACGCCGTCAAAACACTCACAACCCTATGTTGACGATAAACGTTTAAAGGACAACGCGGATTTCCCAAGCGCCACAACAGAAAATAACTACTATGAGAAAATACATAAAGCGTAGAAAAGGTGCGACAGCAAGCTACCGCCAGATTCCTCGCCGAACGCGTATGCCAAAATTTCTCAACAGATCCCATGCCACCCAAATACCAAAGTCCACTTAAAACTTTACCAACGTGCCACCAGAGATGCTGCAACAAATGAGCTAAGTTTCACCCGACTACCACCAATAAATCCCTGGATTGATGAAGAATACCAGAAAACATAGCTAAACAAGAAGGAAGAGAGCGGAGCTATGACGAAAGACGACAGCCGCTCATGAGCCTTACGTGCAGAAAAGACAGGAAGAAAATTGGTTTCCCCAGAAGAAAAAAAGAGGCGCGCCCGATCGAAGAAGAAGTTAGCGCAACATATACCATGTTTAGTTTTGACATCCCTACAAACCTTATCCGTCTGTACAGAATGACAATCCAAAGTCTGTGTACAAGTCAGCGGGCTGTCACCAGTGCTCTCAGAACGTTTACCGATATTAAAATTTTTTTTCCAAAATTCGCGCTAAATTACGAATGTGTTACATGCATTAAACCAAATTTTGGCGGTTTATAAGCATGCCAAAAATTCGAATCGACTTATTTACTCCATAAAATTGCCGGTGTAGGCGAGTGGGTAAGACAACACCGCAATAAATCGATTCCACTTAGCTAGACGCTTCGCAAACAACTCTGTGGGATATTTTGAGAAAAGACATACAGTGGCGAGCAAAACCGGCCCAATAATTTTAAAAATCCTTAAAATCTTTTGTAATTTTTTTTTATTTATTTGACTTATTAAGTTCTTCATTACATTGCTGATATTTACACAAAATAAAAAAAAGCAAAAAATATATTCTATTCAAATAACCGAAACAAAAAATCCAAAAATATATTGTAATATTTCGGCTAGGGTTCGAAATGATAAAACGTTATTCTGTTTCAAAACACTCTATTTATTATTATTTAAATACAACTTTCAATCAATTCACAAACAATTTCACTTCTATTTCACAATTCAAATCTCTTATCTTTCACTTAGTAAGACTTAGGTCCTTTTCCATCGCTTTCCAAAAATCAACTTATCGTCCGCAGTTTCTCATCCTGTATTTATACTACATTTGTCGGGTTCTAGTTCTTTCTGGTAACTTCTGGTTTGAAACTGGGGTAATAACTGAACTCTCCAACGTGGAGAGTTTGTATGATCCTAAAACTATGCCACCCTGGATAATTGATTTAATCACATATATACCACAATATCCCCCTCTTAAACTTGTTCGTCCCGAACAAACTCTTCGACATTCTGCCCAATATAGCGATGTATTCGATCCACATGAACCACTTTCATCTTGCCTCTTCCTCGTTGAATGCGATAGACAACATCGTTGATGCGTTTTACGACTTTATATGGTCCTTCCCAGTCTTGCTGTAATTTGGGTGATATGCCTTTCCGTCTATGAGGGTTATATAGCCACACTAGATCTCCTTCCTGGAATCCCGTTGTGGTCGCCTTGACATCATACCTCGTCTTCATGCGGTCACTGGCTATCTTGATCTTATCCCTTGTTCTTTGGTGCACGTCCCTAATAATCCGTCTGAGGTCTGCGACATAGTCGTCTTCATTTCTGTTCTCTTCAGACGGCGGTGATCCAAACATCAATTCACTAGGTAACCGGACTGTTCGACCGAAAAGGATTTCCGATGGAGTGTGACCTGTGGTGTTGTGTACTGCACTCCGATAGGCTAATAGAAACATTGGAATTTGCCTATCCCAATCGCATTGCTTGTCGCCAACGACCTTTGATAGGTGTTCATTCAAGGTTCTGTTGAAGCGTTCTACCATCCCGTCCGATTGTGGGTGGAGCGGTGTTGTTCTTGTCTTTTTAATCCCCAGTAGCTCGCACACCCCTTGGAAAATCTTAGACTCGAAGTTACGCCCTTGATCCGAGTGCAATTCCATCGGTACGCCGAATCTGCTCACCCAGTTGTAAACGATCTGCTCAACCACGGTTTTGGCTTCTTGGTTAGGGATAGCGAAAGCCTCAGGCCACTTGCTGAAGTAATCCATAACAACAAGAATGTAGCGATTTCCATTTTCGGTTTCAGGAAACGGTCCTGCAATGTCAACTGCGATTCTCTCGAATGGCGCTCCAACGTTGTATTGCTGCATTCTGCCGTGAGTTTTAACCCTCGGGCCTTTACTGGCGGCGCAGGTGACACACTTTCTGCACCAATTTTCTACATCGTCCTTGGCATGCACCCAATAAAAACGTTCTCGCACCTTTTCTAACGTCTTATTCACTCCCAGATGGCCTCCGGATATTCCATCGTGCAGTTCCCTTAGCACGTCACTGACTCTCGACCTTGGCACAACGAGCTGCATCACAAACGACTTTCCATCCGAGCTTTCCCACCTTCGCCTCAAAACACCATCTTGAACTTGAAGCGAGTCCCACTGTGCCCAGTATGCCTTTAGTTCGGGACTTTTATTGGATATTTCCTGCCAATCTGGTTTTTCTTCATGTTCTTTCCAGGCGAGAATTGGCTCGATATCCGGATCCTCTTTTTGGGCGTTTCGCATTTCACTTTCATTCCAACCATCAGTGGGCTCAGCTCTTAGTCGTTGAGTGGATACCGCATCTTTTTCTTCTTGTCGTGCGCAATGTTTGCAATCAGATTTGCAAGGTCGCCGGGACAGGGCATCCGCATTAGAGTGAAGGGTTCCCTTTCGATGCTGTATCTCGTAGTCGTACATCTGGAGTCGTTCAATCCACCTTGCGACTTGTCCTTCAGGATTTTTAAATTGCAGCAACCACTTCAGAGATGCATGGTCTGTGCGAAGAATGAATTTTTGCCCGTACAGGTACTTATGGAAATGCTTTGTTGCCAAGACCAAAGCAAGAAGTTCCCGCCTGGTAACACAGTAGTTCCTTTCCGGCTTAGAGAGCACCTTACTAAAGTAGGAAACAACTTTCTCTTGCCCGTCATGCATCTGCGAAAGGACAGCTCCAATTCCGACGTTACTAGCATCTGCATCCACAATAAATGTTTTTCCTGGAGTAGGGTACACTAGTACAGGGGCCTCACATAGTTGTTGTTTGAGAGTTTTGAAGCTTCTTTCGCATTCACTTGACCATTTGAATTGTTTTCCCTTTTCTGTAAGTTGATGTAAACTCTTTGCGATCCCAGCAAAATCCTTCACAAACCGCCTGTAGTACGTAGCGAGTCCCAGAAAGCTTCTCAGTTGGTGTTTGTCTCTTGGGACTGGCCAATTTTTCACCGCTTCGATCTTTTCTGGGTCTGTCCGTACCCCTTCGGATGAGATGATGTGTCCCAAGTATTTGACATCTGGCCTAAAGAGATGACACTTCTTCGGGTTTAGCTTTAGCTGTGCACTTCGTAGTCTTTGGAACACTTCCTTTAAGTTATCTCGATGTTCTTGAAATGTTTTGCCGACCACGATGACATCGTCCAGGTAGACCAAACAGGTTTTCCATGTTAGACCCAGCAAAATGCGTTCCATTAGACGCTCAAAGGTTGCCGGAGCATTGCACAATCCGAATGGCATTACTGCGAACTGCCAAAGCCCGTTTCCTGCGGTGAAGGCTGTCTTCTCACGGTCCTCCGGATGGATCTGTACTTGCCAGTAGCCACTTTTCAAATCAAGTGTGCAGAACCATTGCGCTCCTGACAGTGTGTCCAGTGTGTCGTCAATCCTTGGCAACGGGTAGCTATCCTTCTTGGTGACATTATTTAGCTGGCGATAATCCACGCAGAATCTATTGGTGCCGTCTTTCTTCTTGACCAGTACAACGGGTGATGCCCATGGACTCTTAGAGCCTTCAATCAACCCTTGATTTTCCATAGTCGAAACCATTTCTGCAACCTCCGTCTGCTTAGCTAATGGTAAACGCCTAGGAGGTTGACGTATGGGTCTTGCATCTCCAGTGTCTATTCGGTGTTGTACCAAATGTGTGCTGCCATATTCGCCATCCTGCGAGGCAAATACGTCTGCAAATTCGTTGATTAGTTCCTCTGCCATAGCTCGTTGCTCCTGGTTCAGCTCGGTTTGCCGGAGTATAGTTCTTTTCAACTCAGCTGTGCTACTTGATGGCAAAGATATAGCAGCATTCTCCTTCGACAACTTGGTGACAGCAGTTATCGGTACGCACGCTCCGATCGATTGTCCTTGCTTTAGTTTGATGCTCTTATTTCCCACATTCAAGATTCTTACTGGGACCATTTTGCCTTTCGGCTCAACGAGCATCTTTCCCACGACGTAATTCTGATAATGATTTTTAGAGTCCGGCTCAATCAAATAGAATCGATGGCCCCCAAGATCACCTTCCAGCTGCGCCCAAATTAGTGTCTCTGCGGAAGGTGGTAAGATCTCGTCCTTGTTGACTACTGTCCTAAGGCATGCGGCATTCTCATTCCCGTACACCATTGGAATCTCGACGTTTCTGTACTTAAGTACTTGAGTTCCGATGTCGAGCACTACATTATGCGCCTTCATAAAGTCAACTCCAATGATGCACTCGTCGCATATATCGGCCACTAGGAATACGTGGGTGAATGTTAGTCCTGCCAGATTGATCGTAAGAACAACTTCTCCATACACCTTTGCCGTCGCTCCTGTTGCTGTTTTCAAGCAGTAGCTACTGGTATTGTGCAGCCATGAATCATGGGCGATATCCCTTCTTATAATGGAAGCGGTGGCACCGGTGTCAATGGTGGCCACGCATTTATTCTGGCCAATGTGGGCTTCCACTGTAAGACTCTTGTTACTTCGTTTTGTTTGGGAAACTTGGATTTTGATCCTGGGGGCGTCAATTCCAGAAACCAACTTCTGCCCCTCGAAGTTGGTTCTTACACGTTTCTCGCCTGTTGACTTGACGTTCCGCTGCTGGCAGGATAGATGTCATTCCTGCCAGATGCCTCTTCGTTACGTCTCCTAGCAGCGCATTGTGGACAACTGCGTTGTTTAAATGGAGACCTGCACTCACGCTGCAGATGTCCTATTTTGTTGCAGTTCCAACAACGGACTTGTCCTCCACGCACACTGTTCCGCTCCACGACGTCTGCTCGTTGGCAGGAGCATTCCACGGCTGTCACTTCTCTTACGCGGTGGATTCCTTGAGATGCTTGGTCGGCAGCTTTCATCGTCAGGGCAAATGCTAGGGCCTCAGGAAGGGTTCGTTTTCCAGCCATTCTTACAGCCATTTGCAACTGCCTATCTTCAATCGCTTGGGTAAACGCCTCTACAGCCATTTCGTTGATAAGGTCTTCTCCGGCATTAGGATAAGATAGATGCGCCAACCGTTCGATATCGGCCTGCAACTGCTGAAGTGTTTCGCCCCTCTTCTGGACTCTGCTGCGCAGTTGGACTCTGTATACTTGCTGCATATGGTCATCTCCGAACCGCATTTCTATGGCTTTAACCAAAGCGTCGTAGTTGAGTTGTTTATCTTCTGAGATGGTTTGCAGCAATTCCGCAGCTGTACCTCTCAGTGCCAGCGTGAGTGCAATCGACTTTTCTCCGTCGTCCCAGTTGTTGGTCATGGCAGCTGCTTCAAATTGTCTTCTATATATTGGCCACGATGTTTGGCCATCGAAGACAGGCGGTTGCATCTCTTTCCTTCTAGGGCTGTCTGTAGAAATTTCTCGGACTTTCTGTTTCTTTACTCTCTCTAGTTCTTTCGCAAGATTCTCGATATTGTGTTCAACCTTCTCGAATTGTGCCTCGTGCATATTTAATTTTTGATCGATTATTTCGAATTTCGCTTCTAGAGAATTCTTGAACTCTTCGACAGTGTCTTTTTGTGCGGAAATAATGGAATTCTTCTGTTCTTCTAGAGAATTCTTCTGTTCTTCTAGAGAATTCTTCTGTTCTTCTAACTTAGAATCCATACTTCTCCTTTGTTCTTCTAACTTAGAATTCAATCCAAGGAGCAATTCCATCATGGCAGACATGTCAACCCCTGTGCTTACAAGCTCCTCTTCTACGTCGAACGACATGGATTTAGGATCTTTTCCATCTTTTTCGATCGCTTCTTGTAGCCGAAGAATCAAATCACTTTTCCCTCCAGCTGCGGAGAGATTCCGCTTCTCTAGCTCCATTTTCAGCTGGGGTATACTTAGCTCCAGCAATGTACGTGCCATTTTTTTTTTTTATTTTTTTTTTTTATTTCACAGCACTCAGAATAAGTTTTATCCCACTTCTGACACCAATGTAATATTTCGGCTAGGGTTCGAAATGATAAAACGTTATTCTGTTTCTAAAAACACTCTATTTATTACTATTTAAATACAACTTTTAATTTATTCACAAACAATTTCACTTCTATTTCACAATTCAAATCTCTTATCTTTCACTTAGTAAGACTTAGGTCCTTTTCCATCGCTTTCCAAAAATCAACTCCTCGTCCGCAGTTTCTCATCCTGTATTTATACTACATTTGTCGGGTTCTAGTTCTTTCTGGTAACTTCTGGTTTGAAACTGGGGTAATAACTGAACTCTCCAACGTGGAGAGTTTGTATGATCCTAAAACTATGCAACACTGGATAATTGATTTAATCGCATATATACCACAATACGTTCAATTGGTCGGCAAACCCCATCTGATAATAACCTTGGGTGACCTCCGAATTTTCGTACTGCTTCCCAGTTAAGTCGTTCCTTTAGCATTTGAAGTGTGAAATCACTAATTTTCATCGCTTTTTGCAATTTTTCTTGCAAAAATATCTTTGCCAATGAGAACCACTAATGCAATAAGTCAACCAAATTTGTCGGGCTAATTTGTAAAAGAAAACACTGTCTAAGTACTTCTCTTTGGTTTATAGCATCCTCCCGAATTAATTGCCCAGAACTTACCATTTTCCTAATTTGAGTTTTTCTTCTCGAATATCCGAAGTCTTAACCAACATTTCAATATTTCGTTATATTTTGTTTTGTACATTCCGTAGTAATTCCCTCAGCTTCCTCTATGCTCCACACTTTATTATTTCCCTCAACTTACCTAAAATCTGCTCAAGTTTTCTTTCTCCCTATAGAAAGGCATTCAATTATTTAAAATAACTGTCAATTCGTGTCGATAGTATAGTGCCATCTACAAATTCAACCCAAAACAATCAGAAAATACTCCACTCCTACTGTACAACATTGCGAATTTTCTCCCCACAATTGCCCACACTGTTATTTTGACAATTCACAATTATTGTAAACTTGTCAGCATTGGTGCTCAAGACAGAACGGCGAAGAAAATTTTGTTACCCAAAGATTTTCACTAGGTTTTTATTTAAATTTTTTGTGTGATCTTTGTCAAAATAATGGAAGCATTAATTCCGGTCATCAATAAACTACAAGATGTCTTCAATACAGTCGGATCGGATTCCATTCAACTCCCACAAATTGTTGTGCTCGGCAGTCAGGTAAGTTTCGCCGATGAAAAAGAATTCCTCCACTCAAAAGACGAAGAAAAAAAAAAAATTCGCAATTGATTATTTGTCATTTGCACGTTAGTTTTACTAATGCTCTGCGAAAAAACATAAAATTTCTCATTCGTCAATTTGAATTATATAACGTATTTTGCCGGCAATGCATTTAAAAGAGAATGCATTTGCTTTACAATGCGTATGGAAAACAAAAAGAAAATGGATTTCGAAATGAGAATTGTTTCCATTGTTATTGATTCGCAATTTAAATTTCTCTGTGCAATATATATATTTTTTTAGATGAGTAATTGTGTCAGAGCTTTGTTGTTCGGTTTTCTAGTGTTAAAGCGAAACTCCTTTCTATGGAACCTCTCTGAAGTAATTTCTTTCCAATTCATCAAGTGGGACTTTCGTTTGTGTTGTGCTATAAATAGGAAACAGGCTGACAGCGTTACACAACACATTTGCCCAGTCGTTTGCATGAAAATGATAGAATTTACGGATCGTCTGTTGAAATATGTTGTTTGCCTTGTTTACTTTTTGTGGAGAGCAGATTTTTGGGCAAGAACTCGTGCCAAGAAAACGTTTTTGGAACAAATTAATAATGCCTCAGATTAATTAGCATCGTTGTCATCTCTGGATCTGGCCAATTCGCTAATTTATTGATGTTGACTAGAATATTTTTCCGTTCGAAGGTTTTTTTTTTTGTTCTTTGATATTCGAGAGCGGTGGAGGAAGATCGTTGAATGGACTTGTTGGGGTCAGAAGTTCACACATGCTTGGGGAAAAATCTGAACCGAAATTTTATAGAAACAAAGTTCCTATTGTGATAGTGATTTAGTCGAAATATTTATTACTTTTTGCATTATTTTTGTGATGTTTCCAAAAAATATGGGTTGAAGGCTTGTTTCTGCTGTCGTTGCACTTGTAAAATTCTCCATACATTTGCTCGCGGTCGTAAAGCCTCAGCCACATAATATGCAAGAAATTTGCTGACGGAATGACGAAACGTAGAACCGATTAAGAACAAAAGCTCAAAGCGTTTGAACCGCCAATGATACACGATACAGCTGGTAGGAAGCCAATAAGCAATTGTATTAAGATGCAAGCAAACAGACAAATGTTTCTAAGATTCTTTTCACAGATTTTCGGTCATTTTATCCTGGAAAAGAAAAGGGATTCTTTAATCGGTGGTTATAGCGCATCTCATTCAAACATGCCTCCCCACATATCGATGGAATTCATTACCTACCTATGAAAAGATGGTATTAACGGCTTGTTTCTTACATTATCATGCTGAACTTCATTCTTAATCATTAGATAAAAGGGTAAATTCAAACCGTAGTTCGACGCTAGTCTCGGCCACTCTTGAACAAGGTTTCCTGCTGACGATAGATCATGTTAAAGATCTAGTTTTAGCAATCTCTTGCATTCCTATGCGATAAGAGGAGTATATACGGCCTCTTTATGCAGTATATACTCGTAGTTGGGAGTAACCACTCGCCAATTTACAGATTCTTTCGATGAAGTAACGAAGGCATTTTTCCACAACTTCCAACCAGCAATAACCCCTTATTGAGTTCAATAGAAAAGTATACAGGTAAAAGCAGTACGAAATATTTTCTGTTATAAGATATGGGTATGTTACTTAATTTAACACCGTAAGGTGTTTGCTTATATTCCAATAAGACGCGATCAGGATTCCCAAATATTTGTCTTCACTAACAAATTCATTCTGATCACCGAGATTAGCCCATTTTTCAATTCGAGAATTTCTTCCGCAGCTACTACCAAATATGACTACCTTTGGCTTCTCCAAATTGTCAATTAAGTTTTACATCTTAATCATCAACGAGTATATTAATCATCAACTGATGGTATGCATCTTGTTTAAACAGAAAAACGGTGTCTACATAAGCGCAGGTATCTTCTTTCGGGTGAACTCAATTTCTCTGAATACTGTATCTGTAATGGCAGATACATATGACACGTTTTAAGCTTGCATTGATTTTAGTAGGTATGTTCATTTTAGTGGAGATTCCTTTTCTATACAATTTGTAGAAGAGCTGCTCGAAAGTTTACAAAAATATTTTGTCATTATTATTTTTGATCCATTGTGTCATCCTTTTGTAAGCAATAAACAGCTTCGTTTATCGTCGAGTCAGTCTGTTATTTTCGTCTGGCATTTCAATAGTCGAGGAAGAAAAGCTTTTAGAACTAGCTTGTGATACAGGCCTAAAACTACGCTGCGACGAGAATAACCTGCTTCAATATCCTACTTTAAGTACTACAGATTTGAAGATTATTTTACAGTTTGCTACTTCGTACTTATGTTAAACTGGCTTTTCTGCAGTTGCAGTAATTAGGTCGAAATGCAGGTCGCCAATTAATTTAGAAGTAGAAATGAGAGTAGCGATTTCTAAGCTTCAGCCCCGATTTGCTCAGAAATGCAAGCTCATCCTTCTCATTGATTGCACTGTTATATTTTCTAATAAATAATCGTAATTAGGATCTATAATATTCGAAGTTTATTTTTTAAATAAATAATAAATGAAGTAATCTTAATGTATGCTAGAACGTCGCAGAAAATTACAGCCTATAAAGGGAGTCGCAGTATAAAAAAGATTGGAAACGCCTGCTGTAGGGTTTAATGGGTTATCGTATTCTCCCGTTTTGAGCTGTTGGAAATGTACGCTCCTTTGAAACTTTCCCGATCATCTGAGGTGTCAAAGATTCAATTGAGCGTTAATAAGAACTCCATCGCGCATTTCCTTTATGCCCAAATATAATGTGGTAATCGCCAGGGACGATTTCGTATTTTTCACAACATTTTACACATATTAGTGGTAAACGGGGAATCCATATACTCGCCGAAAAAGAGCTGTGCTGGATAATTAACCAGACTGAGATTCGCGTTTGCTTTAACAATTTTCTGAAGTGATCCTTAAGTAGTGGTACTACTAGAGGGGGACTATTCAATTTCTTTGTCCGTTTACAAATCGTACAGACATCTACCGATGACCTTTTTTTATTCGTAAACGACACTTTGTATGACAAATACGTTTAAAGTTCTTGTTCGTTACTCCATAGAGTGTTTTAAATATGACAGTATTGTATAGTCTAAGTAGTCTCAGAAAAGCCAACGACCTATCCCCAGCATTATAGCACCCACGATTGAAGTTATTCACGATATTTTACATTCTGCTTCGAGTAGCATGAGTTCGGAAAGTATTTCTATCCCATTTTGAAAGCATTCTAATAGAGAGTTCCAATGTCCGGCAGTAAACTTGTTCCCAGCACGCAGTTTTACGAATAAAGTTATACTCTACACCACAACAATATGGATATGAAAAACTGAAGGCTATTAATTCCGTTTGTGCGCAGCACCTAAGGCTAGCTCAGCCTCTTCTGCATTCTCCCCCCAGGTAGGAATCGAAGATTTGTAGGGCCAGAGTTAATATTTGTTCGCTCTACATGTTTAAGCCATTCAAAGCCGTCAATTAGTCGGGGTGTCAAATCGAGTAACTATACTTTCGCTGGGACTGTAAAGCAGGGCTTTGATGTTAAATTTTTTTTTTCAAAAAAACAGTGTTTAGATGTACAACTGCTCGTTTAATTTCTGTTGAGATGTTGGTTCAAATGGATGTTGGGTGTCTATTTTTATTGACAGTGTATAATTGATTTCGACCGCTTTGACAAAACTCATTTGTGCCGTTTTTATTGGGCAAACTGCCATGGGACTAGTTGCTACTATTATCTGTTACTGCTGTCAAGAACTTCGCCGTATTCAAATATTTGCACAGAATTTTGAAAATTGTGCCCCTCGAGCTGGCTAATTAATTTCAGCATATTTTTTTTAAAGGTGGTGGTGAAGAAGCCCATCACCATGCTTAAACCTCATCTGTAACATCTAAGAGACTGATGATATTGCTCCAAAAATCCATAAAGGGGTTGAGTATTGATTTGAATATTCTTACAAGTTTTCTATGATCTGCCGAAGTGTGAATATTTATTCAATCGTGGACTCACCGGTTTGAGACCAAACAAATCTCTAACAAATGGTTGCAGGCGTTCAGACGATATTGAAGAAGATTTTATTCTTGATGTTTATTAATTAATGCAGTTCAGTTCGAACAGTTTCGAAAGTCTCATTTCTGAATCGAGCAAAATATGGTAACGCTCCATTCAATAGGCATACTTTACTCCAGCTAAATCCTGTAAGTCTGTTGTATGTTCTGTACCAACTCATCTACCACTGCTTTAAATTGTTACCAGGCAGGCTGTCAAGTCCGACAGCTTTGCTTTGACTAAGTTAATATATTGCTATCTTTACATCAATTTGTTTGGGCTATTTTGAATTTGCTTCGTTTCCGCTATTTAACAGTCTGCAGAAGTGTTTTTTTTTTCATATCTTCACCAATGACTACGATTCTACTACTAAGGTTCATCTTTCTGCTCTGGTTTCGCTGGCTTGACACGTTCTTAACCTCTCGGTACAATTTGCAATATGTAATGATATTCCTCTTATCCAAAAGTTGCTAAGAAACCGACTCTTATCGACGATACTTACTCGATAACCCAAATTAATTAAGCAGATGGGAACGCGCATTGAAGCTGCGTGTTGCTGCCATTGGGTTGTTAATTTTACGATAAAAGAAACTCCCATAATTGACACCTAATCTATTTGGTTCTTATAATAGTAAACTCTGTGTATCAGAACGATTTTTTGATCGATTTAACGAATCGAAATCTGACTAAAAAATGAACAGAGACATATAGTACATTTTTTTTTTTAAAGCGGCCCATACACATAACAGAACTATTAACACAAAAAAAATATTTGGCACACACCTAGCACCAAGTGCGCAAACATAAGTTTGTTGCTAATCTTCGAAGTAAAAACAATGCATCCGGACAAAGCTTTGACAACTTAAAACTTCTACCAGCTGTTTCTCCTCAGCTCATGGTGCTGTACAAAGGGAATCATTACTCAAAGAAATGGTATATACGAATATTTAATTTGTGCCTAAGTAGGAGCATTTTTACTTGCTTGAGCCTAAAGAAAATCATATGGCAGTGAAAAAATTTCAAATTGGAAATAGCTTATTCTCAGCCATTGGTTAAAAAAAAACAAGAACGTCCCTCCGCCTTAACTATTGCAGAGAGTAAAGGTCCGACTTCGTCTACTAGTTCTCGCCCAGCAATCTTTGCAGCCCAAAAAAGTACAAGTTTACACCGACCACTATTGCCCAATATTGCTCACAAGCGACTTTCTCAATGGGTACTCGTAAGTATGTGTATTACATAATTGAATAAGTAAAAAAAAAATTTAGACAACAGGCAAATATTTGGGGTTGAAAGGAATAAACACGATCAACGCGCAATAAGAGGTGAAACGTTTATGATAACGTTACCATGATTGCACAGAAAATAACAAAATGTTCGCACATCCCGCGATACACATGACACATCCAATGACACCGCAAAATACATTCAAAATGTTTTAATTTACTTGACATTTGTGTCAACGCCAAGGTGTTAACACCTAGGCATACAAATGGAACATTTTGATGCACTCATACATGTGTTAACACTTGGTGTCATATGTATGGGCTTCTTAATGCATGATCTTGATGGAAAAAACTGGTTCAAAGACGTATGCCTTGCATAACCACAGAATAGATTAAGAAGGCCTTTTTACAAGGGAAACACCGAAAATAAAAAGAATCACAGTTAAAAGCGATCATGCCAAGTAATGTAAGCAAAAGTGCCCAAATTGAGTTTAATGATAATCAAAGTTAAAACCCAGCCCTACTACCAACAAGAAAAGACAGACAAAACTACAACTTGTACTAAGCAACATGTTAATCACTCAAATCGTTTTATGACCATAGAAAATAGATGAAAATATCCCCAGTCATATTGAGAGAAACATTATCTGGAGAACATTTGATCCCGTTTACATGAATTTATTGAAGAAATACCAATTCTTCGACTCGTATAGTTGCTGATTAAGTTAAAGAAAAATTCCCAATTCCTAGAATTCCAATTCGATATTGGAAGATACTGTTTCTCGTTTGTAACTGGATATGTTTGGCAGCCCATACTTGAAAAATGCAATGTCTGATGATTTCCTCATCAAATTCGGTTTTTGGGACAACATATCCTTCATTGAGTTTGTGAGTTGCAGCATTGTGAACGAATGAAATGTTTTCATATATAAAACATCCAACTTTAATGTAAAGAGCATTGAATTTCTAATCGGAATCAAGCATGTACTTTGAGATTACTGGGTATAGAAATAAACTTGGTTGTTGTCTTTCAGGCGTTTAATCTCAACCACTTGCTCGAAGTTATCGACATGTATGAACCCCGTGGTACGCTGATCTGAACTTTAATTCTGCGGCTAGGTGCATAGATAGACACTTTCTTCTTTGTTGTGCTTAGTTGGAGATGTGTCATTTTATTTGAAGTAGAGGCACTTGAGCCTTTTTTATCACGAAAATTAACACGATTCTTACTCAAGAATAGGATTCGAGTATAATGTCGAAACATAAGCCTTGTACTGTGTGTCATAAAAGGACATTGTCTTCAAAAATAAAGTGCCAAACGGCAATATTTGTTTTTGTCATTTGTTCAGGATGTTTCCCAAACCGAAACAAGTGGAAATCAATTGTGATAAATCTGGAGAACTAGGCAGGCGCACCTTTTTTCCAACCGAACTCCTGTAACTGTGTGCAGGTGGTCCTAGCTCTATGTACGTTATTCTTTTATATAAAACACCCCTGTCCATTCGTAGGTGGTGTGTTACCCATTTTCCCAACTTTAATATTTTCCCCAAATTTGTTAGGTTTCGATGAATGACCATTCATCATATGGCTTTCGTTTAGTTTTCTTGCGCGCTCCCTTACAGTGAAAGAATTAATTATTTCGACGGTGGACTTTAAGAGCTCATCGTCTAGCTCCTCTAGCCCACCCAAACGAGGTTCATCCTTAAGGTCAAAATAGCCATTTCTTACCTTTGCAAACTGACGCTGACACTTGGACTCGCTGAGAACACCATCCCTATACACATGTGCTTACAATGATGTTAGCACAACGAAATTTGCGGACTAAATGAGCATTATATTTCAAATACTACCTACATAATTTCAATAACGTTTTCAACATTAAATTAATTTGTGCATTTTATGGCAATTTGGAAAATACGAGTAATTCCGTTGAAAAAGCGCCATACCTAACAATAATACAGTTAGAATCCGCAGTTTTCTCGAGGGAAATCTATAAACTAAGTAGAAACGGAAAGAAAATTGCTTGTGAATACTTTTAAACTACCAAATTAGCAACTTTACCTTTACACCTTGTTTTTGTTAGCTTAGTACAATCGATTATGAAATCGCGTGGTAACTGCCAATCATTTAGCCATACATAATCGTATGTTGAATTATTTATGACGGGAGTAAACAGCTTTAATCTCCATTGAGAATTAATTTGTAAAATGAGTTATGTGTAAATGGAAACAAAACTCTTTAAATACAGTTGTTGTGGTCATCGAAAGAGTATATTCATTAAGAAAATTTTAATTAAAATTAATCTCATTTGTTCTGCTTCGTATCCCTGTGACTGGACTTGTTTATTTTTTTAACTGTTGCGTCATGTATAATACTTTTAGTTCGGCATTCTTTTGTTGCTGGTTATTTGCAAAGAATATGGCTCTGCATCACCTGCATGTTTTAATTGTTTGCATTTATTCGTATTCGATACCCAAATACAGATTTATAAGTATGTTATTTGTTCTGAGTACATTTTGAATGGTAGGTATCATAGGCGGTAAACTTGTTGCACTTTTTTGTGTACTTCTACAAATTTTATCTCTTTTCTGTAATCATTACAGTTTTAAATTAATTTGCTATCATTTTTGTTTCTAAGTATCTCCATCATTTTCCTTATCAAAGGAAGCTTCCTCGTAATTAACGTCTATTCTATGACTGTGTTATAAATTCTTTGATTTGATTATTATATTATATATAATATGAATACTGTATACTATTAGTGCGTAACACATCACTAAGATAAATGGTATATGCTGCGAACCTGAGCGCTATTCAGGCTTTGAATGCCAACATTAAGCGCGTTGTTGGGGAGATAAAGTCCAAAATGATCGACTGATGATTTAAAATTCGACCGATGCGTTTTGCCAGAAGTTCTCGAAAAAGCCATTTAATTTAATTTAAAGCGATGAGCGATATTTAAACACGAACTCTGTTTATTTTCGGTGTCTATTCGAAATATTATCCTCCAGATTCAATGCACTTGTTCAGGCACCTAATCACCTAACGATGATTTGCATAAAGCCTGAATTTGCTAACACAGTGCCCTGTCAGAGGAGAAAGACAACTTTGACAAAAAACTGCCACTGCGACCTCCAGCAAACATAAGAGCAAGGACCTAAATATCATTGGTAAAAATTGTCTTTGGCGATTTTAATGCTAAGCTAGGCAAGAAGAGAATCTTTGTTAATACAGTGAGGAAGCACAGTCTTCGAGTCATCACTTGGAATCGTATTCCAACCATAATGTCATGTAATTTTCTTTATAATGAATAAAGATTATTCATTCAGACTTAATGCATGTCACATTGCTATGAATAGCTCTGGTTTGTTTATTTTATTTTTCTGTAAGCTTTTATAATCCGTTAAAAAGCACGTATTGGGTGGTTTAATATACACGAGTATAGTTTGAAGTGAGCAATCGTTTTGCAAATGAAACCATTAACCTGAACATCAGCTCTGACCTGCTATGTGTGGAAAACACTCATCCTTTTTGTAAATTCAGTTCTTACCGAAAACGCGGCGGTCATTCCTCCTTAATGCAATCCCATTATTGTTTGATGCATATTTTTCTTATTTTTTTTTATGGTGCCATAAGCCCCTGGAGCTCTGTAATCAATTCTCCAAAGCAGGAAGGATGTACCGATATTTGAGGTTCAAAGCTTCTGGCTTTAAAGATCCCTTTCACAGTTGACGGTAGTTGGCCCACACGTATTTACGGTATTGCTACATATGTGCCATAAATATCAGTTTAATTAAAGTTATATGAGGTCGAAGCACCATCACAACACGGGGTTGATAAGAAATCCAGTTACGCAATACAGAATTTGATCTCATTTGCAAATACAGTAATGAGAATTACTTATGAGTCAGTTTCGATTTAGCAGCAATATTTACTAGCCGAAATGAGTGCGACTGATATGTCACACCTAGAACTTCCTGAGAAACAGAACTTGTAATTCTATCCTCAAATGGTTTTTGATGTTCCATATTCTATTAGAATCTAGAGTTAGTTAAAGTTTATTAAAAATTGGTAAGAAAACAGATTAAACCTGAGTGGTAAAATTAAGAGTGTGGTTGGTGGTTTTATTTCCCTTTCTGCAGAGAAAGAAAGGGTTGAATAAAAACTTGAAGTGTTTATCGATAGCCCACAGAATGATCTTGGTATTACGAATTGGGATGCGGATCCTTTTCTGGCTAGTTCGTCGGCTTATTCATTGTCCTGCCACCCATATAAGATGGACTTTGGTTGTGGTGGCCAGTAATTGTAGGAGTTGAACGCAGTTCCAGACAAGTTTTGATTTTATTTCAAAGGTGTTAATTGCAAGTAGGGCTGCTTTGCTGTCGGAGAGAATGTATAGTATATGTTTTTGTTTTTTTAGATCACTGTTTAAATTCTCTCGAATGCAAAGCTGTATTGCGTGAATTTCTGCCTGCAATACGGAGCTGCTTATATCCATACTGGCATGTACTGATGTTTTTGTGCGAGGACCGTACAACCCGGCTCCTACTCCTTCATATGATTTGCATTCATCTGTATACCATACATGTGAATTCTTGGCAAATGTTAGTTTTTTCTGTTCCCGGTTAAGACGGTCAGGAAATGTAACCCTAAAGTTGTACCGAAAGTTCGTCCTATTATAATCGAATTTCTTTATGCCGCCAAAGGAGTATAGTTTAGCGCATGCACCTTTGAATTTGAGTTGCAGGTAACATTGAAAATCTGTGATGGCTTCCTCTTCTTCAATTAATTTTAAGGTGGAGCCCGTAAGATTGTAAATCGTCTGGTTTCGTCTTCTCGTCTTCCCGTCTTCTCGTTTTGTCGAATCAAGTTGTCCGAAGCAACATTCTTCATACGTAACATGCAAAATCTCTTCGTAATTGTCTCATCGTTCAAAATTGATCTTCCGAAGGTGTCTCAAGAACAAGCAGCAATCGAATCTGTTTACCTACTCAGTAAAAGAAGTTTAAAGTAAAGTAAAAGACCTACCTGACGTAGGTCTAGGCGCATTCAGAATCCACGCTTTTGTGTTATGCTTTCCCGACACAACAAAGAGTAGACCAGAGACCTACCAGTAGATCGCCTACGTTTAACGAACTTCATGGTTCATTATGGCCCGTAAGGCAACCATTTGTCCTGAAAAATCTTTCCCCGAATTTTGTCCAATGTCTTCGGAGATTTTATTTAATGAGCCCTGAGATAAGTACAAGACTCAATGAATTCACGTTCACTGGACAGATCTTAAATTCTTATACTATTTTGGAAATAAATCAGTATAGGACCATAATATCCATTCCTTTCATAAGAAAAGCGCTCCAAATCACCGCTTGATAGTCAGACGCATGTTTTCCTAATCTATTAACTATAATGTGGTGTCAATAACTGATAATTTTTTTCCCAACACAAGTTTCTATTTGCTTCCCTTGAGTGGTAGTGTTTTCAACATTTTTTTAAGACTAGTACTTTCATTGTTGTTGCAAAGAGTACCAGTAAACTGTTGTCTATGTACACTTCTGTCTCAGTTAACTTTTAACGGATCGACACAGTGCAAGTTTTATCGAATTAAAGATTTGACTTTGTCCATGATTCTTTTTTTTTTCAAACTGTATACCTTCGACAGCCATTCAATATTTTCATGATTTTGTCGATTTCGGAACAGATGTCCTATGTGAATTCTTAAATCAAAAATAAACCTGATCCCTGCTGCCCAGATAGATTACCGAGCGCGATTCTATGATTGATGTAGAAAACCACACTCGACACTTCTTAAGTATGATGCCATTGTATTTTAATTATTGGATTATTATATCGCAAACAATTGTAAGTAGCTTAAAGCTAAATAAAATTGATTTACAATGTACACATACGAGTAGCTAAATTAAAAATAAATTCCCAGCCCGGCCGCCCCTCCAATCAAGTAAGTTAAGTTTATTTAGTTTCGTTTTGTTTAGCCACGGTTTGTTTAACTTGTATTCAAAGTAATCGTAGTACATTGATTTGCAATTTTTTCAATTTATTTAATATAAAAGACTTTTGGTAGAAGTATTGCAATATTGTTGATTTATACTGTAACCGTCTTTCGTTTAGAATATGTCATTACTTCATTGCATTTTCTGAGACAATTTTTTGTTGAGTATCAAATTTAAAAAGGGCTTTTCTCTCATTCTAGAGTTCTGGAAAAAGCTCGGTAATCGAAAGTTTAGTTGGACGATCGTTTCTACCGCGCGGTATAGGCATTGTAACACGACGACCACTTGTTTTACAACTCATATATTCCCCCATCGATGATAAAGAACATCGTACAGCTGAAAATGGTAGGTCAAACGCTATAACTGGAATTTTTCGTAATCCCTTTGTCGCCCCTCGCACAGGCACAGTCAATGCTGAGGAATGGGGAAAATTCTTGCATACGAAGAAAACGTACACGGACTTTAATGAAATTCGCCAGGAAATCGAATATGAAACAGAACGTGCTGCGGGCAACAACAAAGGCATATGCCCCGAACCGATTAATTTAAAAATCTATTCCACTCGTGTGGTTAATTTAACTCTTGTGGACTTGCCTGGCATAACAAAAGTACCCGTTGGCGATCAACCTGAAGACATAGAAGCACAAATCAAAGATTTAGTTGTGAAGTACATCGAGAATCCGAATTCGATTATTTTAGCAGTTACCGCCGCCAACACAGACATGGCAACGAGTGAAGCTTTAAAGTTAGCTAAAAATGTTGATCCAGATGGTCGGCGAACACTTGCTGTTGTGACGAAACTTGATCTCATGGATGCTGGTACAGATGCTATTGATATTCTGTGCGGTCGTGTTATTCCTGTTAAATTGGGCATTATCGGTGTAATGAATCGATCTCAGCAAGATATCATTGATAAGAAGAACATCGAAGACCAGTTGAAAGATGAAGCTGCCTTTTTACAAAGAAAATACCCAACTTTAGCAACTAGAAATGGTACACCGTACTTAGCGAAGACATTAAATCGACTTCTAATGCATCATATTAGGGATTGTCTGCCTGATCTCAAGGTGAGCATTTATTTTTAACAAATCAGTAATCGCTGTAATATAAAAACTTTTTTTAATTTATGTTTTATAATTTTTAGACCCGTGTCAACGTTATGTCATCACAATTCCAATCATTACTGCACTCATACGGAGACGATGTCACAGACAAAAGTCAAACTTTGCTTCAAATCATAACTAAATTCGCAAGTGCCTATTGTAGTACAATTGAGGGCACAGCTAGAAATATTGAAACGACTGAATTATGTGGTGGTGCTCGCATTTGCTATATTTTCCATGAAACTTTTGGAAGAACTTTGGACTCTATACATCCCTTGTCAGGACTAACAAAAATGGATATACTTACGGCAATCCGCAATGCAACTGGTCCAAGGCCGGCTCTTTTTGTGCCTGAGGTTTCATTTGAGTTACTAGTCAAACGCCAAATTCGTCGCTTAGAAGAGCCTTCTTTGCGATGTGTCGAACTTATTCACGAGGAGATGCAAAGAATTATTCAGCACTGTGGTAACGAAGTTCAACAAGAAATGCTTCGGTAAACTAAATATTTTCTCTCATCATCGTATTGATTTCAAATTGAAATTCTTTATAGTTTCCCTAAATTGCATGAGAAAATTGTCGATGTTGTAACGCAATTGTTGAGACGACGTCTGCCAACAACCAACACAATGGTGGAGAATTTGGTTGCCATTGAGTTGGCTTATATTAACACCAAGCATCCAGATTTTCACAAGGATGCAGCATTAGTTCCAAGTCTGTTAAAAGCTGATTTAGTAAGTGAACAATTCTCACAGATGCAGATGAATCTGCAACGTCGCATGCCTAGGACTTTAAATTCATCGCCTCAAGTTATTCAACAACTTCAGGATGGCCATGATAATCCACAGGTTTGTTATGTTTTCAAATTCCCAAATTTAATTGGTGGTCACGTACTTATAAACTTAAACGATTACAACACAAAACATGTGTTCGATAAGAATGGTAATATTTTTTTCAGTAGCAGTGAGTACGACGTTATCATTTTGATAAGAGTTGCGTATTTTATGTTGTTGCGCATTTCCTTTTTCATTTTTTCAATATCTTTCAATCAGTTAGTGTGATGATCAACTTGATTTGAAGATTATAAGAACACTTGTAGAGTTTCAGGTCTCCTGTTAACGACTCATATTAACTATCGCGTGATGTGAAGTTTCCTTTTCGATTTGGAGTCTTAATTACGTTTGTCACTTCTGCAATTTTCAGTTGTCTGATAGCGTTCTATATTAACTTTTGAAGGCAAAAAACCCTAAGCATAACCATCATGTTAATAGAATTATCGATTGTACGCTTCCGTCTTTTTTCCAAAATATTGGAATTGGATCTGAATATTGAAATTATGTGAGAGTAGTGTGTTTAAAGTCTCATTTGGTATCAACTTTGTTCAACTCTAACTGGCTTCTTTGAAACAAATTTCATATAGCTAAAAGGCGAATGAATCTTACCTGACAATTATTGGTCTCACCCTCTGTTTCTAACTTTTTGATGGAGTGTGAACCGCCAAAACTACAAATCGGCTTGCAGATAGCTTTGCTTTAACTTCATGCGGCCCTTTAAGCTTCCCTTATACTTCGATGGTGATTTAGACTGGTGACTCCGCTGCTGCAGCTGATAAGACTTACTTTATTACTTGAATGGCACTTCATTTCGGAATGGACCATTCATCTGAATCCAGTTTCGCACGTCGATTTGTTTCAGGCACAAGTTGCGATTTCCTTAAAAGCATTGGTGTCTATGCACATGTGATTTCAGACCGTGCAGATAAATAACTTGACTGTATTGATGTCACTATCATAGAATTATTTATTGAACCTTTTCTCTATCATCACAGACCCATTTCACTGTCGTTCCCACTGTCAGACTCATTTCTGTTACATCTCGATGCTTACAAATAAATGCAATGTCTTGTGCATATACTATTCTATGCAGCTGTTGCTTATTTTTATCTTTTCTAGCACAGGCGGAAAAGTTCTACTGTCATGACGAAACTAGGCATATGTACTTTTGTAAAGCTTGTCCCTAGTCACTCCATCATAGTTGGGTATCGTTCTGAAACTTAGATTTAATTCTAATATTTTTCACAACATCAATATGGTATTAATGGGGAAGACTTTTTCGGAATTTTCCGGAAGGTCTGCAAAATACTCCTCCGTGGCGTCGATGATTTCCTCGCGTGAGCTGAATTTTTTATTGATGAGCCATCTTTTGAGGTTTGGGAAGAGATAATAGTCCGAGGGAGCCAAATCGGGCGAATACGGTGGATGCGACAGCAAGTCATTGATTTTAGCCATGGTTGCGATGCTCTTATGCGCCGGCGCATTGTCTTGCAAAAACAAAATTTTTTCTCTTCATGTGAGGCCGTTTTGCAGCGATTTCGGCCTTCAATCGCTCCAATAATGCACAGTAATACGCGCTGTTGATGGTTATTCCTTTTTCGAGGTAGTCCACGAAGAGTATGGCATAACAATCGCAGAAAACCGACGCCATAACCTTTCCGACCCATTGAGCCTCCCTCGGCCGCTTCGGAGCACTCGTGCCGGCTTCAGTTTATCGCCGGGCACACATTCTGTTCTCTGGTGTGTAATAGCGGATCCAGGTTTCATCAATAGTTACCCCTTTTCACCCCACCTAGTAGGATTGTCAAGAATAAAATTACCCACATCTGAGACTTGTTGTGTCTTTCGCATGGGCTGGACATGTTAATGGATCATATAAGATTTTGTATTTCATTATTGCACCCAATATTTACTATCCTGTTATACTGTTTGTTGGATCAAGCCTATTGACTGTCTACTGTAAGGAGCAGGGATCTCAAAACGTGATTAATGGTTCATGCACCAGAAATGGACCTCCACTGCGGCTTTTACTAGACTCCAAAGAACGCAAAGAACGGCCTGTCTTGCCTGCATGGTTTCACGCCTAGTCCTTCTTTCGCTTCTCTGAATATTCATATCATTAACCCCACTCTCACTTTAAAAAGAAATGGTCTTTGTAGAGCACGCATTTGCCGACCATGCTCGCCGACTACTATTTGAAACTGGTCTTATCCACATGCCGTCTGATGCAAGATAATGCCACAGGAACACATGTTGCTGGAATAGTCTAAAATCATCTTTTTCTGAGCACAGGAACTGTTTCGGCCACAATCTAAACCAGGAAGAGAATGTAGTTAGGTTTTCGAGAATTGGTCCAAAACCGATCTAAGATGTGTCACATGTGTTCGTTTGTAGAGAGACATCGGTATAAAGCCTAACATCGATTTACTGGTGACAATGAACTTTATTGTTAATATTTGAATTTGTTAGCAAAATATTTCCTTCTAGTGGCTGCTTATAGGAACCCTTGTTCTAGATTAACTCATATTCTATTCGAATGCTGAACTTGTTAACATCTGACAACATCAGAAACCCGCTCAAATAATTCAACTGTCCATTAAGATCTATTTATGGTCTAAAAAAAACTGCAGATGCAAGGAAGTCAACGTCTTTTCACTATTTCTAAATTTCGATTATTTTTCTTTAAGACTTTTAGTTGCATGCTTATTAATTTTTTGAATGAATTGTCAAATTTTAGCAAAATCTACAGGTGCAACAAAATGGGGAACAGCATTCAACACCAAGCAACTGGCTCTCAAATATGTTGCCACCGGCACCGTCACCAGCACCATCACCAGCTACACACGTAGAAAGTATTGACAATTCAATAAGCAATACACCAACACACAACAATATACCAAGTCCCGTGAAGGCAGTCAACCTCCTCCCAGACGTTCCAAGTCACAGTTCTATAAGAAGACTTACCGATAAGGAGCAAAAGGATTGTGATGTTATCGGTAAGGGTTTTCAATTTATCTTCCATATTTATCAATTAACGATTCGTTGTTCTCTTTTAAAATAGAGCGCCTAATTAAATCGTATTTCTACATTATTCGAAAGTCAATTCAAGACTCCGTACCAAAGGCTATCATGCATTTCTTAGTTAATTACGTTAAGGACAACCTTCAAAGCGAACTTGTCACGCATCTATACAAGTCAGAGAGAGCCGAAACACTTCTCAACGAATCAGATCACATTGCTGTGCGAAGGAAAGAGGCTGCCGACATGCTTAAAGTAAGACTTTCAATCTCCTTATATATTTCTTTCAGATAACATTAAATTATTCTCTTTTAAGGCTCTTACGCGTGCGAATCACATCATCAGTGAAATTCGGGAGACCCATATGTGGTAGATCTTAAAAATGAAAGACCAGAACGTATTTATTTGTAAGCTTAATCGGTTGGCTGTTCTTCTATTTACTCGAAAGCGCATGTGCATTTTTCTCATGTGGAACGATTCGGTCAGTGAATGCTGAGTAAATGCTTACAGTCGTCTTGTTAATTAAAAAAAAACCTCTTTTTTATTAAATATAATTTAGATATTTACATTTATAGAAAAGGCAAACATTTACATTAAAAAGGAAAAGAAAAACTGTGTTTAAATGTTAATGTTACAGCGAAGCAGAGCAAAAACAAACATTTTTCGATTTTTTTTTGGTAAAATCTCTATCTGTTTGTTTGTTAAGAAAGAGAATATAGAACTTTTACAAATGCACTTGTTATAGCTATGTAATTGTAGATAAATGATTCTTTTTATTTTTATTATACTTCTGTCCACTTATGTACTCATGTGTCCAGTGTTATGTTTCCCTCTTCTATTTAAAAACTTAAAATGTTTAGATCAAAACTTATAAATTAAAACAAATCTTAGTCAAAACTTTACAATTTAACAGTGCAACACAGACTATACGTTAAAGTCATTGCATGGTTAAAGTTGTGTTCGCCATTTAACTACATAAAATGTGTATCAAATCATTAAACAAAGTATAAAATATATCCCATAATACATACATATAACAAATTACGTTACGCATCGGAAAAATCTTTAGACTTAAGACATCATTCCTAGTTAAAAATAAAAAATTAAAAATGTAACAGACGGCAGAAATAAAAGGTAACCGTAAACAATTTGTGAAATTGTTTCCATTCGTCGATCAGTAAGGCCTGTTTAATTTATAGATCCTACTATTTGGGTCATATAAAAGATTAAATAAAGGAGTCAGTAAAATATTCAAATTTAGTTTTATTGTACACATTTGAAATAACAACTCTTATTTCGGAGACGATCAAATTCCTTTAAAGAGATTCTTTGGTGCATTTCACTACGCTATTTGAAAAAATTGAGCAGCTTTTTTTTCTTAACTTTGAAGGAATTCAACTATTTCCACGTAAGTGATGAGCTTTTCCGTTGTTAGAAAATCGATAAAATATAAAAGCCCTTACAAATGTGAATCTTTAGAAAGGAGGAGAAGACTGGAGTTCTAGCCGTGTTCTAGCAGTATCCAGACACAAAAAAGATTACGCTCATTATACAGAATTACTTTCAAGCTTCAGCCATCGAGGTTGTCGCTAAATTCAAGCAGTTGTAAAAAACGGGGAACAAATCACATCTTCACTCAGAAAAACTTATATAGAAATTGCGAGTCGCCGACCAGGAGAATATTTTCGACATTTCTGTGGCAACTTAATCCCCTAGTCTACGATGCGAAAATGTTATAGTTCGTGCCAACGAAAAGAACAATGTTGCCAGTTGTTTATATGCTCTTACTTCACACTTTGGTCCAACAACGGAATTCTGACTAGCCGCTATCGCTTTGTCTTCCAAGTTAATAGCTGATCTTTGCGCATTGTAAAATCCACCAGGAGTATCGGTAGTTAAAATTCAAAACCGATCAATTTAGCTCAAACCAAGATTAGTGTGTTCTCCTTGATATTCCTTTGCCAATAATGCGTGTTTTTGGGATGGTTAAAACTTTTTATCAATAGATTAGAAATGACAATTCGAAAAAAACAATCTGACGTTTTTCTTCTTTTTTTTCTGGCATTAAAGGACCAGAATTGGTGTGTGCATCGATTCGGCTTAATATTGGAAGTACCATACTTTCGACTTCACTGAAAATGCTGTAAAATGTATAGATTTCCTTAGACGTGATAAGAAATACCTTACCTACTGTAAACTGGCATCCTTCTTCTGACTTACTTACTTTAGATGGCGCTACAGTCCGGGGCCAACAGCCAAATCGATCCATCGCTAACTGCTTCTAGTTTTGCACGTTAAGTTAGCTTAGATCTCCTTCCACTGCACCACCTGAATCGCGATCTTCCTCTACTGCGCTTTCTCTCGGGGGCGGATTTAAAAATTTTCGGCTCGGGTGCTTCTATTGAATGATAATGTTCATGCTTCGAACGACTCGGTAAGCTCAAGTTTTATCAGCAAAATCACTCTCCTGCACTTCTTAGTTGCAGTAACAAGTTGGAACTGGACATTTCGTCTTCACAAACAGCAATCATTGATCTCGTCCAGTTCATTAAAAACATTAAGGTAGGCCACGTTCTATGCTGAAATGCCAACGCACTTGTTTGATAAAAGCACTCTCGGTCCGTCACCGGCTAATGCGTCTAGAGAGTAAAGTTCACTCTGGCTATAGAAATGATAAGTTTCATATGAAATACGGGCTGCCTTTTAATGTCAAAACTTAGCTAAAAATTCAACGAGACAACTGGTACAAGAAGCTGTTCAAGATTCTGAAGTGTTTGGACAGATTGGGTTGAATGGTCCACGCCTAGACCCCAACTCTGATTTATCCACAACTTTTTTTTCTTCGGTAATAAGGAATGTTTAATATTTTCCCCGATGTACGTTTTTTGCATGGAGAAAGTTTCCATTTTACCTAAATTGGCGACCAATAGGTCCGATCGGAATACGTTCACCCATGCATGTCCGATGCTAGAGGAACACTTTCAGCTGATTTCTGTAAAGAACATGTATTGTCTTCATTTATCAAAATTTATTTGGTATTAAAGTATTATAGAGTTAAAATTGCAAGCAGTGCGACTTTGAATTGGCAAAGCCTATCTCAAAAAACAACAAAACGTCTGTATAATTTGCATTTCCGATAAGAGTTAGGATGCTACCCATATCATGTTAATTTGAATCTCATGTGCTACACTTCATGCATATTCTATATTTTTATTCTTTATTACTATTATCGTCGCAATCGCAATACCTAAGTTGTTAACTCACAGCAACCATGCGACAATGCTAAGCAAATCCATGTAATCAAAACTTGTTACTCTTTTATATTAAGCCACAAAAAAAAAAAAAACACAAGCTCTATCCACCATGTCTTGTCCCCCATACTGTAACTCAGATTCGACTTGGCATCACTAAAATAAATGACGTACGCACCGAGTCTATTGTTTTGCAGCAAGTGGTTGTTTGTTATAAGGTGAATGGTTTTGTTGATATGAGAAGAAAAAAAGAAAAACGGAATTTCTGGTTAAATAGTGAGATTGGTTGTATGTTAAACCTGGTCCGGCAAATGCACACCAGACAGGGAACCACCACAACCACTCACTACACCTTTGTCGAGATTGCCAATCAAATGAGATCGTTCGGATTCCCCAACAAAAGCCCCACACAAATTCGAAGAAAATGGTTTCAAATGAAATCTGCGTACCTTTGTTATAAGCGAGGCAACAAAGATCGAATTCTTCTAATTCCCGAAAAATTTCGTCAAGTAATTGCAAGTTTTGTTGATGCTGAGTATCATGGAATTAAAACACCTCCAGATGATATATCAGAAATGGAACCACCACCACCTGTAGTGGTGAAGACCCCCCAGGCGCCAATAAAAAAGGTCGAAGTCGCTGTTGAGGTACCTAAGCCTGTGACAGTTCCGAAGCCGATTGAACAGAAGCCGAAAATTGTACCACAGCAAGTAACAACAAAAGTCGAAAAACAAAAGAAGAAAAGAAAATCCGGCGAGCACCTCGACGGTATAAATAAAATAATTATCCCCTTCCAGTGTAGAATGACTACAAAAATATTCTATTTTAGATCAAACGTATAATGAGCAAAAGTTAGCAAAGCTAACGAATCGCCTTAAGACCGTACAGAAGTCTCTTCAAAAGGAATTCTCCAACAGACAGAAAGCTCTGATGGAGTACGAGCACGCACTGCAGCAGGAGCGTGACAAAACTCTGATGGAATACTTTACAAAATCAACAGAACAAATATTATCAGCTTCGTTGGGGATATTGGGGCAATTTGCAACCAGCAAATAGATCTTTTAGTGATAAATAAGCAAATAAAATAGAATTAAGATTTGGTAGAAGGTATTTATTAGTCTTCAGCTTTTTCTGGTGGTGGACCACAAGGTTGCAGCATCCTTTCCATTATATTGAAACGTATACGAGCCTTGGATTCGTTTTCAGCAATGGCAAAGTAGTTCAGCATATCGTAGTGACCCAAGTAACTGCCCAAGGTGTCGCGGTGCTGGTTTGTAAGCCATTCGTATTTGGTTGTATCAGCATGACCAGTTCCAATGTATTTACTTTGTAAATGTTCAAGTTGACTGTGGATATTATATCTGTCGCCCATTATACTCCTTTTTTTCTGAACTATGAACAAAGTAAAGTTATTAAGCAAGACAAGCCAATTTATACGCACAAAGTTTCAAAGAACCTATCAAAAGCGTTTTGTTGACAACTGTCAAATTGACAGCAACAAAAAACAGGGATGTAATATCCAACATTTTCACAATGGTTCAGAGAACTATTGAATTCAGACCATCGACAAATCTTGTTTAGCAAACATTCTATAACGCAGCCCAATATTAATGTCAATTACTGTATTGAGTTTAAATGCTAAATTTAATGCGGTGTCTCAGTTTCTGTTATAAAATGCCAATACGCCATCATCACGCAATGTGTTACAAACGTAGTTCAGTTTCCTCCACGACGAATAAACCAATATCTTGCATGAAATTTCCAAAATTGCATCGACAAATTAACTTGTTCGGCTGAGGTTTATAAATGACTTTTTTTTTAATTGCGACGAAATCGCTTAAGCAATTTCCTACGACTAAAATTATATTAAATCCAATTGCAATACATCTAGATCAATAAAAAAAATTATGTATAACGTACTTATCTTTCTACAGAGTTGCTATCTCGACCTAATAGTGAGAAAATTATAAACGTGTGCTTACACTGACTACACATACAAAAAAAAACACTGTGGTGCTGGCAGCCTGGTATGGGTCATGGCCTAGCTTCTTGACAATCTTTAGTGTTGCTCATGTGATCATTTTTTTCACATCTGAGCGAGGCCTACGGTTTACCGCGGAGTCCGAACGGCACTCCTTAGAAGCTTTTTCGTAGGCAGTTTTACTTTCAGGAGTTTGCCATTGTCCGCCGAAAGGGTGATGGCGATTTGAAAAATTCCCATCCAGGAATCGAACCCCAGACTCTCTGCGTGATAGTCCAAAGAGCAGGAATGCATCTGAAAGACAGCCAGCTGCAATAGCTTCTGAATTTGATAGAACGGTAGGAGTTTTCCTTCGGCATTCTGCACAAGCGAACCCATACAGAGGTGCCAATACCAGACGTGTCATCTCTGGCCTTAAACAAACAACCTTAAAGTCGATAAAGAGGTGGTGAGTACCAGCACGGTAGTTTTGGATTTTTAACAAGATCTGCCACAGCGTAAATATTTGGTCGATGCTGAAATTTCCACCTGTACTGATATGAACCTGTCAAGTTGTTAACTGAATGTTGATTACTTGTTATCTCGTACGTGCCTGTAGATCGCAAAAATCATAGGGTCGATTCCATTTGATTCCAGAACAAGGATTCTGATATCCCACTCATCGGGTATGCCAAAACTTTACGGAATAACTGACCCATGTATTTCACCGGGTTTAATGATGTGCGTTGCCTATGCTATTCTTTCCTATTGTATTTCCAAAGACGACTAGAATATGCTAAGGGGCCTTGCTTATAGAATATTCCATGATAGCACCTGCTAGTCCCTCTGTATTAGCTGATACTGAGGAATTTTGCCTCAGTCACGTGCGAAGACCTTCCGACTTATTGCATTAGTCCAGGGAATTCACATACAAATTGACACTACTTCTGTAATCGGTAGCAGTCAGTTTTTTATCTTTATATTCTCCGGCCCATTGCACAGAACTTTCTGAAGGGCTATGATATCTGCTTTATAGCAGTTCAGAGCTTCCGCTTGTTATCAGGCTTGCATATTCGGATCCGTATGTTCTTGTTCTTTATTTTGTATTTATGGTGTCTCACAACGAATCCCATAATGTTTTCTTCGCAGTTGTAGAACTTTTAATTGGTCTAGGAAGTTATCTCATTCACTACTTTTAAATAGGAATTTTCTGGAACCTCAGAGGCAGTACCGCATCAGAGATGTAAAAGATGCCGTTGACTTCTAAGGAGTTTATCTCTAACTATCCGTTTTACATATCCCCGACTAGTTCTCAAAATCTTCATAGACCTCAGTTCCAAATATGTTAAATAAGCTTCTATTAGAAATTTGGCGTGCTATCGACAGCACCTTTGACTGTGTAAATTCATCCGTCGGGAGCCCTTCTGAAGAAACAATGCTCTTGTTTCCAGTTTATAATTTTTTAGTAGACGAACATGGAAATCTTATTATAAACATGTTTAATTGTAAAGTTATGTTTATTACGACGATGCTAAAATGAGATCAAAATTCACTCAGAAAAATTCATTTAAACATCAAGGTAGGAACTAGGAATTTGAACTCCTTTTATTTGCAACCACCAAATTATTAGCACAAATAGTCTCCAGGCGAAAAGAAAACATCGCACAAGGAGTGTATTACGAAAACAGAAAATATCAGGAGAACTCATTTTCCTATTTGAATAATCATACACCTTCATTTAAATTGAATTAGCTATATTCAACTCAGATAACTTTTAACACAGCACACTATTTAATTCTGCTTCTTTGGATCCCACGCTTCAATCTTTGGACGTGTGGTACTATATGGCATGTATTGTTCTGAAAACAAAAACAAAATTTAAATATTTTTTGACTAGATTTCTTATTTAAAATCGCACCCTTTGTACCAGACAGGTTCTCAGAATGATCAGCCATCCACCTGTGTTTCACCCTAGATCCATCTCGAATTGGAGGAAGATCGGTCTAGAAACAGAGAATCGCTTGAATTCAAATAGAAGCACAAAATCAAGAAATATACCTTATAGTGCATCCATCCAAACCAATCAGCTGGAATTTGAGAGCCATCATAGTCCATGTTGACATGGGGTGCAAACTCTACCCAACGATTCCTTCCGTAGAAGTAATATGGGTTTTCGTAATATTTGTTGCCATACTTATCGGTTCCTACCAGAGTTCCTGGCTTGAGTTCATCATTTCTGAAAATAATTTCCAAAAGGGAAGACAAATAAATACATCTAAACAGATCAGGTTAAAGAAAATTATATAAGAACCTGTATAGCTTCAGATAGGTATTTTTAATACCACCATTCTCACGGATGATTTGGAAGATTTTCCCCAAACGGTTGATACCCAAAAATTTTGTCATTTTCGTAGCCTATTGAGAAGTTAAATTATATGAAAGAGTATAAAAAGAATTAGCTATTGTTCTCTAAAATAAAATTTTTGTTTAGGAACTTGCCGAAGTCGAAGAAATCAGGTGAAATGTCAAGTTTTACATAGTTGACAGCTGTCAGTTGTTAGTTTTGTTATCGAATGGTGGCGCATGACGCAATTGAAAGGAAGAAAGTCGAATGGCTGTGAGTGTGTTTCACTAGAGTACCTGGTTTTGTTATATTTTCTTAACTTATAAAAAATACTAAAATTTAAGATGCATACAACATCTTCCAGCAGAAACCACTCAAATTTGCCAATAACCATAACTTAAGCCTCCCCATGCTAACAATTCATTGGTGCAGAAAATCTACGAGCGACTCAGTTTATAAGATCAGTGAAACAAATAACTTTCAATAGGTACCCAACAGTGGTTAGATTAGTATCGCCATAGTATCTTTCATTTTTGATGGTGGAATAACTTTTCAATCTTTTGCGACTCAAAAACGTCTTTGAGGTTTATTATTAATTACAGTTGGGTTTTTAACACATCTTTAGACTAGGTATAAGCTCCGAAAATTCGGTAGCTCAAATCGCGGTGCAGCAGAAGTATAGATTTGTGTATTACATTGGACGTATTTACATTCCTTTCACATTTCAAGCGTAAATAAAATGAGAACAAGATTTTTGGTGATTACCATCGACAAACTATTGCTACTTACTTATCATTGCAAGCATTCAAAACCTTGAGAGACCAGGACATTATACCTGAAGCAATAAAATTACACAGATGTTTTTTGACAATAAGCCCATCAAACCATATGAGGTAAACTTCTAAAAAAAAAATTAAGTGTTCCTGTCTCCAACATTCTTAAATTTTCTGTGACGGAACATTAGTGAGAGATAATGCCGCCTATCATTTGCTCCATGGGTTTTAAAAGACAAATGCCCTAATATGTTTTGATAGCACTCTTTCGCATTAAATGATCAATCATTTGACATTGAGGTGAGAGACAAGGTGGACCCTTGTTTTTGAGCCCGAGTTATCTTTTCCTTTTCTATTGGTGTTTTTGAGGTCGTACTCGTATACTCGTACTTGTTAACATATCAGAAGGCAATTTTTATAAGTAGATTTGACATACTTTCTAAGTTATTTTATGAACTGAATTCACATCGTAATTTCCTCATTTCATACTTACACTACAAAGGAACTTGATCGACATGTTTTACGGATGAAAAAAGCCAAAAAAGGATATACTTTCTCAATACATGCTAAACCATTTGTTGTGATTAATAAAAAAAAGTTAACTAATCGAGTTTTTCTCGAATTCACCGCCAATGTAAAGTCCCCCAAGAGTTTTTTTTTCCGAAAATTGACCAACACAACCGTGTTCGCTTTTGTGTGACAGGTTTGTCAATTTGACAATACTCTACTGAAAACCTCTTATCAATTTTGACAATTTGCATTTTTGTGAATCACTTTGATTTTCATACGTTTTTCGTACCTATTGTATTTTTTTGTACCGAATTTGCTCAGTTACTTATTGAATTTTTGCACAAGCGCTTAACATGGCTAAAAACACTTCGAGTTCTGCATTCCGAAAAATCGATGTCGATCAATACAACGAGGACAACTTTAAGGAAGATGAAGCGGCCGATTCAGCGGTTTCAATGGGACCGGACGAAAACGAAATCACTAGTCTTCTAACCCAAGGGAAACATATAGAAGCTTTAGTTAGCGTGCTTCAAAGTGCACCACTACGGTGCAAGCAACAGCATGTTAAAGTATATCTTCTACCTTCAATCGCTTTTAATTTAAACAAATTGAATATTGTATCGAACTTGTTTAATTGTAGGACCACGCCTTAAATGTAACACTCAGGGTTCTACTGTCCATCAAGGCCTCCCAGATGGATTCTGCAATTGAGACTTTAGATCAAAATGATTTACTAGACATATTGATGAAGTATATATATCGAGGATTTGAGATACCATCCGAAGGTTCCAGTGGTCATTTACTACAATGGCACGAAAGGGCATTTGCCAAAGGTGGGCATGGTTGTATAGTTCGAGTATTGTCGGATACGAACCGAGCCTAGGGACAGATCAAGTATAAAGTTAACTGAAGATAATGATGCCGAAATGGAGAAGTAGCAAAGGGCGGATGATGTTTTTTTTTTGTGAAGAAGGAATATTATGAATTTATTTAAGAGAAAAAGTATTAGTGCGCGCGGTTTAATATAAACGAGCGGAGTGTTAAAAAAACTTTCTTAATAGTGGTTTTATTTTTGTTTATTTTTTTTTTTTATTGAAAACGTGTAAACAATAGTCTGAAACAAAAATTTCACAAATGTATTGATTTCGGTTCCTTCAGTTGTAAGAAACGAAAATAAATTGTAGATTAAACAAAGAAGAGAGAGTTGTTATGTTTCCTCCAGCCAGTGCAGTCGAGATTTCCCAATTTAGGGCAAGCTACTTTGCAAACGTCGGTAGATTGTACAAATGAAGGTGTGTGTTCACCAGCTTTCTAAATGCAAATATTCATCAGAAGGAACATTACAATACTCTGCGGAAAATGATTAACACATTTTATTCAAAAATCAACACTCAGCATATTTTCCTTAAATTACCTCTTTTACACGTTTGAAACTGAGAAAAATACAGTATTTTCCAGAACAAAGTAGGGTGCTGAAGAAAAGATTTATAAACCTTTAGCAGTGTACTCCCCGAAAACCCTCTGGATTATCCCACCGGTTTTGTCTAAGGGTGTTTCGAAACAAGCAGAAGACTCAGATGAGAACAGACTTAGCAATGACGAAAAAGCACGACGTTTGGATCTGCAAATAGAACTCAGAAAGAATGATGAGAAAAAGAAATGTGAAAAACTGTAGTACTACGACCACCCCTACATAGAACAGATTGATTGCTAACTCGTTAGCGCCAGGCTAGAATACAAAAAAATTGGTGGATTTTGCATCAAAAGAAGATTACTTACTTCCGAGGATGGTGCTACAGTTTGAGGTGGCCCAAAGCCTTAGGCCATTTAGTCCGGTTTTTAGCTAACTGCCACCAGTTGCACACTCCACGTCGGTTGAGGTCAATTCAATTCAATTCAATTTATTTACATATAATAAATGGATTGTACATAAATGAACGAATCTCGATATTCACAAAGGGACTTGGAGAACTCCTGATTAATCAACCTTCAACTAGATTGACCACATTGCGATCAACGCAAGGCACTCCTCCAGTATTGTGGATGTCCGAACTTCCCGAGGAGCCAATATTGATTCGGACCATTGCCTTGTTGTAGCCAAGGTACGGTTGTGGATATCCCGGACAGCGAAAAGATAAGATAATATTTCGGCGCCAGACGACGATTCGGAAAAATCATTTCTGTAGACTGTATAAAGGCGACGACGAAACAAATACCGCTGACAGGCAGTATGAACCTTTCAAGCTGGACGATGTAGACCCATCCACCCCACCTGGATGAAGTGAAGATAGCAATATTTAAGCTAAAGTCCAACAAAGCTGCCTGACCGCCGAGCTCTTCTAAGTCGCATTCGATGTCTTGGTACCAACTCATCTCTAAAATATGGTAAGACGAAAGTATGCCCGATGAATGGAACCTCAGCATTGTTTGTCCGATTCTCATGAAAGGAGACCCTCTGAACTGCGCTCTGAACTACAGAGGCATCAGTCTCCTTAACATCGCATATAAGATCTTATCCGCCGTATTGTATGAACCCCTGAAGCCGTTCGTCAACAAACTGATAGGTCCATATCAGTGCGGTTTCAGGCCACGAAAGTCCACCATCGATCAAATATTCACACTACGCTAGATCTTGGAGAAAACTCGTGAGCTTCAGATCGATACACACCATCTATTTTTCGATTTTAAGGCCATGTATGACAACATCTACAGAAACGAGCTAAACAGAGCAATGTTTAGTTTTGGCATTCCTGCCAAACTCGTCCGTCTGTACAGGATGACGATGGAGAACGCACGCTACTCCATTAAGGTCGGAAAACATTTCACCGATACTTTTGATGTCAAAAAAGGATTTAGACAAGGCGATGCGTTGTTATGCGATTTCTTTAACATTATACTTGAAAGAATAGTGCAAAACTCACACGCAGACAAGAGGCACAATCTTTCTAAAATTCGTCCAATTACTCACATACGCCGATAATATTAACATAATTGGAAGAAAGCGGCGTAATGTCAATGGCGCCTTTGCAAGTGTTGCGATGGAAGCGGCGAAAATGGGTTTAACGATTAATGAGGGCAAGACTAAGTATATGATGTCAAGCAAAAAGGACACTGAACGCCGACGTCTCGGACAAAGCGTCACCGTCACCGATCGACAGGTATAATTTGGAAGTAGTTAAGGACTTTGTCTACCTAGGCTCCGCTATAAATTCAAACATCGACATCAGTGCTGAGGTCAGACGAAGAATAACTTGCCAATCGCTGCGCTTCTTTGGGCCAAGAAGGCAATTGACCAGTAAAGCCCTCTCTCGAACAGCTAAAGTTACCCTATATAAGACCTTAATAAGCCCAGTCCTGCTCTATGGCGTAGAGGCATGGACATTATCGAAAATGGATGAGGGTGCTCTTGGCTGCTTCGAGAAGAAAATTCTTCGAGTGATTTTCGGTTCCGTCTGCATTGACGGTAAGTAGAGGAGGAGATACAACGACGAACTGTACGGACTGTACAGCGACATCGACCTAGCCAAAAGAGTGTAGATCCAACGACTAAGATGGCTGGGACATCTAGAGCGGATGAACACCAATGCTCCGGTCCCAAAGTTTCGAATCCGCCGCCGAGGAACAGCGCAGTAGAGGAAGACCGAGACTCAGGTGGCGCACGCAAGTGAAAGGGGACCTCAGCCAACTTAGCGTGCGAAACTGAAGGCAGCTAGCTAAAGATCGAGCTGGCTGGAGACGCTTGTTGATTGACGGCCGGGTCCACCCCAGACTGTAAATTCAGTAAGTACATTAAGATTACAATCCCTCCTATTTATGTTTGCATCCTAAGGTAAGGTCTCCGTGTAGGATCCGAAAGCCGGACCGGAGCATTGGTGTGCTTTCGCTCTAAATGCCCAAGACAACTCAAATGACTAATGCGCAGTTTTCTGACTAGGTCGATGTCAATATATAATATTTTTTCGAAGGATTTTTGATCGAAACGACTAAAAATATCTTCATCTGCTTTTGGCAGAGTCCATGATTCATCCATCGGTACCAGCCCGTCACATTTTTTTAATAGGTTCTAGGGTTGTCAAACCCTTCGCATGGTAAGCCAGAATACCCTTGCCGTTTATGCAGTTACTAGCGATCATTACTGGGAGGTAAGGCAAGTATTACGCTACAACTTTGATTGTTATACTGCTGGTTCAATCCAAGTTGAAGGATATTAGGAAGTTACCCGATCGATCGTTGCGCATAACCCTCATACATACTTAGAAGAACAATTTTAAAAAATTGCATACTATACGTAGATAAGTATTATTGGCAGAACGCACCGAGCTACCACCGTACTATTGCATTTACAAATATGTATTGAAACACAAGCAGCATTTACTCGCTGTAAATATTGTCACCAAGAATAGAAGGACACTTTCGGAAAATCAAAATCAAATCATCAAAATCAACGGCTTCGAATTAAGCTACCAACTCTCAAACAAAGAAATACTACAGAGACTTTATATGTACTCGTACTATAAGATCCTTTACATTTTAGTCCTGTTCTCTGACATAAAAACGTGCATTAGAAGATATCTATGGTAGTTGCCTCATAACTTGCAGAAGAGAAAGGCTCTACATGCATGTAAGTTCTTCACACATTTTTGTGCGTCTTCTACAGTTACACCAATGCACTATCTCAGCTTTGAGGCGAAAATAACCAACGGATATGTCTACGCCTGTCTTAAAGGTCCACAATATTAAACAGATTTAATTAAAAACAAAATATAGAAAATAAAACTTAAGATTAAAATTAGTTGTCAAGCAGCAATTGATTGATTAATTGACTTCACATCCCAAATTCCGTGCACAAGTCAAAATGTCAAAGTTCTGCAACGTGAACTAAGGCTTAGTCTCTCCCACCCTATGTACCGTTCACCTTGTTGCTTTTTCCAGAGTGAGATGGGTACAACGGGAGCTCTCGATTTTTAATTTTCTGCAGTGGATTGAATTGCAAGCGCGAGTTTAGACGAAAATTGATACTAACTGAGGATGGTGGGGTAAAAATTAATAACTGAAGTTTAGAAACGAAGTTGTCAATTGGACATGCGAACAAAAGAATATAGCCACTGAATCTAACGGCAAAACTATAGGCCGTAACTTGTTTAAAGGATGGATACTTATTATTTAAATGTGTATCTCTATCACACGCTTTTTTTTTATAAAAGTTCTTTATCTCGAAATAGCGACATGTTGCAGACTTCACTAGAGCCAAACAGAAACTGAAGTGTCAACTAGCTCAATTTCAACTCAACACCTTAGCTTAAGCTCGCGCTTGTAATATAAGGCGTGGGCTCATGCCTGTATGTATTACTCGCTTTATATGTAACAACATCCTAGGCCTGACTTATCCCAAGCGCAATGTCACCAAAACCTTTTAATCTTTTTAAAAAGAAAAATATTAATTCATATGCTATTATTAAATTTATTAGAAACTAAAATTAAATAAAATATATACATATGTACAATACACTGTTTGACAGTACTCCTAAAAATGTGTGGTTTCACAAATCATCTGGTTAGGTTTAGTTAATTGTTCATCTTTATCGTTTTCTTTTTCGTGTGACTTGTAACAGGATTTGATTTCTTTTAATTCGAAAACCAACTCCTTCTCCTTAATTGTTTCAAATCTTCTTGGATCCGCAAAAATTTCAAACAAAATGTCATCACATATCCTCTTAACACGATTCATGATGTTCACTTTACGTTTGTTCTTCTTCTCTAAATGCGCGACGGTCTGCGGGGGATTTTCATATTCCAATTCAGGCTCTAAAATCGGTGTCAACGTGTGTTGAATCTTTGGCTCTAGTTTTATCTTAGTAGCTACTGTTCGCTTTACCAAGGTGATTTCGTGTCCTTTGTCCCTGTACTCATTTTGAACTTGCTGAAGTGTATCGTGAGCTTTTTGGATTAGTTCATTGTAGTCCTGTTGAAGTTTATTCAGTTGCTTAAGTTGCTCCTTTAGAATTACCATTGAGTTGTTATCACTTTGTGATTCACTTGGCTCCACTTGAACCTCAAAATATACACCATCACACATGCCATTGACCTGATCGAGAAGGCTTGTCCCATTGTAGAATTTGGGAATTGCAGAATTCTTATCAACGGAGAGTGACGATTTAACCATTTTTGTTGATTTAGAGTAGCACTGTTTGTAGTTGAAATGGAACTGTGACACTTATCTACAATTAACTAATATTTATAGTAAGTCGAATATGTGTAGGAACAAGAAAAGGAAACAGGTAGAATTCAAACTTTAGAAAAACAAGTGAGGGATATAAATTGGGAAATATCCCATGTACCTGATATAAGTATTCGGGTAATAAAAATGATTCATACATATGTATTAGAAGTTATAAATAATAAATTAAATTTTATGATCCGGCTTTAAAAGAAACATAGGGAATAACGGCCTGTAAAATAAATTCAATGGAATTTGTCAAAAGGGCTTAACTCTTTGTACTTAAACTTATTATCATGGAATTCCTAATCCACTTCTGGACGAGAAAACTATTATATTGTTGTTGCAGCGATGTAAAACAAACAAAAAGCGTGGGAAATTCAATTTATTTTTATAATATTAAAAATATTATAATATATAATAAATTATTATAATACTCGTATTATAATAAATTATAATTTATTTGGTCACTTCTTGAAGAGTTAATCTGGGCTTCATTTTCGGCCAAACAAAGATCTACTATTTTTTCGGCATTTTGCATTACTTGTTGTAAGTTCTTTAAAAACAAAAAACCCTAACTTTTGGTGAATATTAAAGCGCTTCTTGTAAAATAAAATCAGTTTTGTCAGTCATAATAACACGGTTCCAAAAATCGGCTTCTCCAACACAAAGATAAGACACAGACCATCTATTTCTTAACCTACGCAACATATAATCGGGCAATCCGCGAGTTCCCGGGTGGCGGAAAGGAAATGCCGTATGTCCAGCTGAACCTATGTTTAGGTTTTTATTAAAAATTTTAAAGTTACAATTTCACCAGAACTGGGGAATGAATACTGTATTGTCCCAAGGATTGTAGACATGTTTGTGATATACCTACCCTACAATTCACTGTAGAATCAATTTGGATTGAGCAACACTCAAAGCAATATCCTTTTTGGTTAGGAAGGGAATGCACATATGGCGCATTTCTATGGTTGCATATACGCATATATATGTTTGTTATTAAAGCTGAAACTTATTTACCACACCTCAACATACTCAAAGGGTCTTCTCAGTGACTAGATTAAACAAAGTGGCAGCCATTAGAATAAACTTACATAACAAACTATTTAAGTAGTAAAATGAATTGGCTCCACTTTTAACCAGAAAGAGCAATATCACCATCTGGATGGTAAAAGCAATACTAAAGACCTTTGTCCTTTGTGAACGCTAGAAGAACTACGTTATTAATCTGATCTAATCTTAAAATGAAGACTGAAACGGTGCCGTGAAATAAGACCCAGTAATCAGTAATCAGAAGTAGATCCCATAAACAGTGCAATGTTTAGCAACCCCCCTAATTGGGTTTCTTGAAAACGAAATAAAGCCGAATATTTGCATTCTTTGCAACTATTTCACTTGGCCGTATTTCACGGCGCCGCTTGAAGCAATGATAATATTAATTTTTTATAATTTGAAAAAGTAGATGATGTTGCGTTGGCTTTGATGTCAAAAAAGAATTTCGTAAAGATGGCATGCTGACATGTAATTTCTTCCCCATAATACTTAAAAGAATTGTATGAAATTTGTAAATTGACATTTGTCACAAGAGCCGAATTAATGGGCTTCGGCGATTGAGATTTGTTGAGCTACTGAACATAGCGGCCTCGACTGGGCTTTCTTTGAAGTCATACCGGTGTAAAACTGGGTAAACGAAGATCGTGCATTACATAGCACTCATGTGTGCTAAAAGACTAAAGCTAATTTAGTGTCCGCAACTGAAAGCGATGGGCGCAAGGCCTTGATGTACAAAATTTAATCTTTTAAGACTTAGCGAATTCTTTCCGAGATGCAGCTTCTTTTAAAATCTTTACATCATAATCCTATGCGGGCACAACACGTGACAATCATTGCTGCCTGAGTAACGTTTGAAAGGTTTTCCAACCAAGAGAGATGGCCTGCCAAAGAAGACACCAAACTTATGAAGCCGTTCACCTTGTGAATAGAAAATTGATTTGTTCCAGCAACCCTATGAAAAATATTTTAATACCCCAAGAAATCAAAAATTGACAAATTTGTGTTCACACTATTTAATTTAAATTTTCCCTAATACGATACGATTACAATTATAATTTAATTATTGTTAAAAACAAAGTCTTTTCAATAGGCACATTGGCGCTTGCAACATCTGTCGTTTGAGCAGAAACTTTTATTCGGGCTTTTCTCGTTGCAATCTTCAATTTCTTCCAAATAAAAACGTTTTCTTTTGAACGCATTTTCATATTCAGGTTTTGAGGCTTCTCTCAATTTCACAAGACTTACTTCAAAACGCTCTTCGTCGTATTCTTTTCGGATTTTGACAAAGTTTTCAGTAGCCAACTTTAACATTATCTCGTAATTTACTTTGAGGTTCTTGATTTCAGAAATATGCCGTTGAATTGGGTGATCTGGGTTCCGCAATCGGGTTTTTTCTTCTTCGTCAGGATTGCTGTCGTCTGGTATGGATGTTTCATTAATAATGTATCGCATTACATCCTCCGAATCTTCTATTCTAGGTCTAACTTGAATTTCAAAGTATACACCTTCGAATTTATTTCTGAATTTTTCGTGTGCGGCCTCCATATCCATGATTAATTTCTCTATTCTCTTGCGACGGTCCTCCTTTGTTTCGGTTACAACTTCCATGTAAGGGTTTTCAAAGAACATTTTTAATATTGAGTTTTACTTTTGCAAAGTCACTAGTTTCAGAGTATAACTGATTATGTTTCACAAGATGAAAAGTGGAAAGTTTTTATAGCGACTTCAAACTACGTACAGGTATCAGAAATCAAAAAACCAATTAAGGACCTTCACTAATCAATTAATTTCGAGAAATTGGTTCCTGACTATCTAAAATTTGACTGCCAAACAACAGGTAGGCAAGAAGGTGACCCAAAACAAGCTAGTTTACCCAATTCAATAAAAAAAAATGTTTATGGCATATCTTAGTTGGGGTAACAAGGGATTCTTTTTGATTTAGTTTTGTTGTTATAAACAAAGATGATTAACAATGAAAAAAATATTATCCATATGTCTCAACCGAGAAGCTGAATCTCAATTTCCTTATATCAAGCCAGGCCAATACATGGCACCAATACAAGGCACTTGATTGTTTAATCACATCTATGGAGCTACAAATCAGCGTTAATATTTCTCTTAAAGAATGTAAAGGTTTCTTTATCAGGTATCTTTGTTACCATCATTTTAGGGTGTCTTTATTTTTTTGTAGAAAACCTTATATAGTAAAATATAAATTACATCTTTCTGCCCGTTTCCTATATTATCATGCTCGTTCTTTTACGTTATTTTGAGAGAATTTATGCATTGTTGCTTCTCAAGAAATTGTCGACATACAAAATCATAGGCCTGCATTCAATAAGTTTTAACTGCTATATCAGCTTTTCACCCATTCAATAAACTTTATATTCCTTTTATTTTACATTAAATATCTACAAAAAATTATCTGTATTTTGGGGAAAAAAAACGAGTAATCAAGCTACTGATAAGATGCCAACGGTATCACATATCATCACCAAATGTCTTAAGCCTAATGCAATCCTTTGTTGAACGCAGGAAATACTCCGCGGTGGGTTTATCTTAGAACAAGTGTCATTAGTGCTATAAATGGTTTCATGCTTACTAAAGACGGAATACTTTCCCTTAATGCATTTTGAGGTTTTCCTCGAAGAGACAAATCACACTGCGTTATAGAGTCCTTGACCAGAAACGTAGGTGTTGTTTTCGCCTAGTAGATCAATCGATCTACCCAAGCACTGGGTGATGGACCCCTTTTATGGGATTTCGCGGGTTAATTGAAAAATACATATACGAAATGACAGCAGACTAATAATTTGCTTTTTCCATGTAGTGGTGGTGGAGCTGGCATATATGGGGCCAAACATAGACTCAAAAGCTGTAGTGGACAGCAACCCTTTCTAAGCCTATTCAAGCGCAACATTGTTACATGATGGTGCAGTGCATATTCAGGCATTAAAGATCAGCAAGTGACTGATGATTTAGCATGGAACAGATGTCTACCGAAAGATACATTTTAAGCAGAAATTCTTAATTTGAATCCCAACAGCCCAAGAAGCAACACCTTAAATATCGAAATAATGTTGAAGGAATAAGACAGGCTGACAGAATCATAAACCTTAGAAACAAAAACGTTCAAAGATATTTTCAATCTCAAAAGTATTGATATAAGTGTCTATCCCGTCACAGTAGTCTGTGATATCACTTAAGAAGCGCTGAAAGTTATTAAATAAATGTGAAATACACGTGGACAAATCACTGAACGATTGAACAATGATATGTGATGAGATATGCAAGAATAAGCAAGCATCAACAGTTTCTACTGCGATCTACGATCGATAACTTAGTTCCTTAGTAAGTATACATTTCCTCCTTTTTTTCCCTCTGATGAGCTTGATGGCATAGAATCTACATCTTCAGAACTTCATTTAGACAACATCTTCTTGTTGCCGCTTATTAACTATTATTATTGACTTGGATTTGGAGATTATGTGGTTGCAGCTGTACAACAGTTTCGTTTTGTCGAGAAAGTGCAGTTAATATGCGTGATCGCCCGGTTTTCCGGTTTCAGACTTTTATCTTAAGAATTTGCTTAAACTGGTTCTTCAAAAGTTTTGAGATAAAATACTCTGGCAGCGGAACTTTGACCGATATTGCTTTCTAGACATGATTAAAAACAAAATATCTGAGCAGATACATTCAATAAACAAATTCAATTCCTTTTATTTATAGGCAAAGTAATTATTAACTTTTGCCCAGTCTTACACATGAAATAAACCTGTCTTCCCAAATTAATCGCGACATTGTTAAGACAATAATGAAGCTACATGAAGCTGCTGTTTTTAACTCAAGTAGGCTTAACTTTTTCGAGAATGGAGTGACCCCTGTGTTCCGATAAGTACCAGCCTTAAATGCATTAGGAAAATTAAGGTGTTTCCATTCGAATCGGCTTCCGCCAGAGAAGATATAAGACATATATCAGCCTTGTATGTCCGATCCACAAGAGAAAGTGTCTATTATAGCCTCCTCGGAATCCTGCAACTTTTGTCTACAAGTTGTTACTTACAAGTTAGATCTTAGCCAAATACTTGAACTGCAAAATGTGTCGAAGTGTCAAGGACTAAATTATGTTAAAAAAGGATGGAATATTGTGGTGCGACAAAGTTTTGCACATTTTCGGGCTCTTTGTAAGAACAAAGCTCGTACATCGATTCGATTTTCTAACAGAATCTCTGAAAAAAGAAAAAAAGCCAGAAACACTATTAACCAAACAAATACAACAGCTTTAAATGTTTTTCCAATTTTTCTTTTATTTTAAAGATTGTCTTAAAAAATTACAATTTTACTAGTTTTGTTATTTTAAAAGTACTCGTATTTTATGAATCTTATTATCATATTCGTCTTTGTGTCACACACGGAAAGTCTCCGTATTTATAAGTTTAATTTCAACTGCACATAGCAATTATTGTCTTTTGATTAACATCCATGGCAAAATGTTTTCAAGTTGTGTCCTGTAATCTAGAACATGTCATTCAGTTTTTTTTAATTCGCCTAATCTACACCAGAATCTGTTTCTTCGACATAATCGAGTTCCCATTCTGACTGCGTGTCAGTCTCTGAATTTAGTCCAGAATCCCATCCCAAATCCGATTCCCAGTCTAATTCAGAGCCGTCATCACCGATTTCCATTAAATCATCTTCAAAATCAATCTCGTCATCTTCAAACTCCATGTCTTCATCATCAGTTTCAAATTCATCGTCGGCATCAGTGCCATCCTCGTCGTCGGTTTCGGTGTCGGTATCGGTATCGGTCTCATCTTGATTTTCAGGTTGACTAAACATTTCGACTCTTTCAACCGGATCTCCTTCCTTTTTCCTTAAGAAGGTGATTTTATAATGACGTGCATCGTACTTTTCCTTAACCTCTCTATACGTTTCTAGTGATTTTTGAACAAGTGCTGAAAAGTTCTCTTGTAGTTGCTCAATACGCCTGAGACGATTTTTGAGCGATTGATTTATTCCATGGATGTTCTCCCCTCCGAATGATATAAAACAGTTTCTAACATTCAACAAATGAATGCTGTAGATCATCTGAGGACCAGATTTTGGCTCTATTGGGTCAATAATCACTTCGTAATAAACTCCATTGCACGTATCCTGAACTTTCTGAAATAATTTGTCGACACTACTATACGCAGCTCTATACTCGGCTTCTATGTCGAAATCCCAATTTTGGTTTGCTACTTGCATTTGATGTTCCATTTTGTATTTTCTTTGACTATATCAGAAATAAGTTGTGATAGTTTCGTAGATTAACTAAGACTGATTGGTTTTTCTCTGAAGATATGGTATTTAAAGAAAAATTATTCCTTAAAATATTCGAATGTATGTGCAAGTCAAAAAGGACAATTGCAATAATTAGGCTCTAGATTTTTTATTACGTAAGGAAAAGAAAAACTGATTACCGCAAACATAATTACCTAATTAACGGTGTGTTTATACACATACATATGCATACACGGTCAAAGGATTTTATGGGGTATCGAGCGAAATATTGTACAAAGATCCTTGTAATTTGTACGTGATTTTCGGATTCTTGGAATTTACAACAATTAAATTCTGTAGCCGCAATGAACATCAAATTTTAGTTGATTTGCATTTACGCCCTTAGAATAGCTTAGCATTAGAACAGCTTATATATATAACTTTGTGAATAGGTACTTTGTTAAGCCTTTCTGTGGGTGCCTACACGAAATGGTAAGTTTGACAGCATAGAATTTACATACTTGTCTCTATCAATTGCTGTGTTTTATTACGAAAGATGTAGGAGAAAGCCTTTTTATGGGAAGGCGTCGAAAATTATTCGCCGAATATAGCTTTTTCACATTAAAGTGAAATTCGTGGTTAACAGTTTCCTCCTCCGAAACTCAAGCAAGGTCAGGGCAATATCTTTGTATTTCTATGTAACAGATCTGGAACTCTTCAAACCAAAACTTTAAATTACTAGCAGCATCCAACGAGCGAAATAAAAAAATGGCTCTCCAAACTTTGATTGGTTTGCTTGACTATTTTATCAAGTGGATTGCAATAATCTCTGCCCTAGGAATACTCAACAATGAAAAGAGATTCCAGAAAGGAACGAATAGAGGTAATTTGATGTCGAAGATGCCTGCTCATGGGACCTTTAAATACACTTTACACCCAATGTTTTTATATACTGTACTGTCTTCCAAGCCAAAGCCTCGGAAGTTAATCGGACTTCTGCTTGGCTTAGCTAGAACAGATAGCGCAGGCAAGCATCAATCAGATACCTTATTCCGGATATAGGCATATAAATTCGTGAGCGATATCACAGAATCTTTTTCTGTTAGCATTCATCTTTGATAAAATGGTCGGACTTCTAAGAATACATAATGGGTAATTGGACAAGGTCAAGACGCTAATGTCCAAATGGCCCGTTAAGACCAGTCATACGTGTAAATAAATCTCAGCTCTCTATAACAAGGTAGAAATGAAGAAATCGGACTTTGGTTTCTCAATGCTTAGATTCGGTGTATTGTCTTCCCTGATGTGAATAACTGAGTTTACTTATGAAAACAAATTCGCTAGCCACCTTCATTATTCACTGCTGCCGTAGGAGCTGTTGTTGACTTTATTTTTTCTTTTGTTTTCATTGCCCCCAAACTATTTTTCCTGCTTCTGCTCTTTTTCTCACTAACACCCCGCTGACAGCGCGTTTATTTATTTGTTTATAATGCTAAATAAGATCATGACAGCGTGTTTCCTTTCTATGGAGCAGCAGGAAAACAAATCTACATATAATTATGAAACGGATGGACCGGGCCTGTTGAAATGTCATACAATCAATAAGTCACATAAGTTCTCATCTTGATAAAATAATTACGACTCTAATAATTAAGCGTACTTCCCATATATACGAGTATATATATATTTTTAAAGTCATTTCAACTTTCTTCCTGTTCTTAACTAAGATGCCAGACTAAGAATTTGCCCAAAAGGATGTGTTAAAAAAATAAATTTATACCACAAATATCGTTGTCTTTGTGCGAGTTTATTTATGTCTAGAATACGATTTTCTGTTTTTGGTTCAGGACTCAGATTTGTGATTTTGAAATCCAATGATACTCGTATATACAAGGTTGCCAAAATTAATCATCCTATCGGAAGATATTATAATTTTTGCAAATGGCTTCGTACATCCATTATATTTGACATTTGTGAGCTAGACAGCTGCAGAATACAAACACACAAGCAATGGAGCGCTATACTCTGCTGTCAAGCCATTCTCAATTTCAACATCGAACAGCACAATTTTGTGTCGAAAATCATCAAGAGCGACGAAGCGAATTCCACTTAAGCTGTTACGTCAATAAACAAGATCATCGTTTCTGGGGCACTAAAAATCCGCGTGTGATGCACGAAGAGCCATTACATCCACTCAAAGCCACTGTGTGGTGCGGCGTTCACGCGGGATGAGTGATTGGGCCGTATTTTTCTGAGGTCGCCATCGGCAATACGGTCACTGTTACGGGTGAACGCTACATGGCCATGATAAACGAATTCTTTCTGCCGGAATCGGATGAGCGGGGCTTGGTGAACATGTGGTTTCAACAAGACAGTGCAACCGCACTCACAGAACGAGTCACAATGGATATTGTGAAGGAAGCGTTTCCTGGTAGTGTAATCTCCCGTTTTGCCGATTTGGCATGGCCAGCAAGACCGCCCGATTTAACTATCCCAGACGTCTTTCTTTGGGGGCTACTTGAAGTCGCGGGCTTATGGCACCAAGCCACAGACAATCGCAGCCCTTAGGGAGAATATTCGACAAGAACGCGAACAGTTATCACCGGAAATTTTGCGGAAAGTCATGGAAAATGCGATAAAACGGGCACTTGGCGGATGTCATCTCTTCCACTCAACAGAAAAAATTGTGGTCCATCACACAAAATCATTTCTTTTATTTAGTAAATAAGTAATTCAAAAACAAAATTGGATGATTAATTTTGCGCAACCTTGTATAAGATGAATAACATCCTTATAAGTTACCAAATGAAAACATGTCCTAGGCTTGTGAAGTTTGTCTGTAATCTATATTTCTGTTTTCTATGTCTTCTTCTGAAAGTACTCATATGGGGAATACTGCAATGCTATATTATTTTAGTTCCGTGCATTAAAATCATTCGTATGCATTGTTGCTGACATAAAATACCAAGTTAATAATTAAAGGGCCGGCTTGAATGGCTCCTCTGTATAAGCTCTAAATTTATCGCGGTCAATTGGAAAATTTCTGAATATATGTGTTGAACTGAACTGGCTCTTTGATAGCCAATAGCTTTGCTCATTGTGGTTGTTCCATGTAGTTCAAAACAGAAAAGTAAATATTTTGCCGTTGAATGGGAATTCTATTCGAAACTGTTCTGCTTTGTGCCCGATGAGTGTTTTCTAACCAGATTAGATAGGATTTTTTCTTCGAACCTTTAAGAATAGTTTAATGAGAAGTTTCAAAAAGAGCTGTAGTTAAATTTGATATGAATTATATTTTAATTTTTTGTTAAAGTTTAACATGGGACATATGGAAATAAAGTCAGAAAAAGGACAATATGTAAATTTTGTTGTTCTTCATGCTTCAAAATTTAAATTTTAACATTTATCACAGATTATGGCAGATTTGCTTTCAATCGTCTTCCTTTTATTGTAACGTTTTAGCCCGAGGAATTTTAAAAGATTATGTACTAAAGTTTGAAGAATCTGTCTTGAGTAGTTTGTCACATGGGCGATATGCTGGACTACAGTCGAACACTCGAAGAGCATGATAGGCGTTTGCACAATGTTCGCAGTAGACTTCAAAAACATGAACAAAACAAAAACAAACAAAACAAAAATGTAGTATCCCCGGATCCCGACGAAATAACAACGTCTGGGCCTGAATGATTCTGAGAACGTTTTCGAAGTTTCATGTGTAACTTTATATATAATCTGGAATTCGTACCCTGTCCTGAAGGTTTATCTAGGCCTCTTACCTGCAGGTAAGGTTTGCTCAAAAAGAACATTGAGCCAGATTGCACAAAGTTTTCCTAATTATGTTACAGCTGAAAAGTTATTCAGCCAAAAAAGATGAGGCGCCAAAGAAGACACCAAACTTATGAAGCCGTTCACCTTGTGAATAGAAAATTGATTTGCTCCAGAAACCCTATGAAAAATATTGTAGAACCCTCTAAACAATCAAAAACTAACAAATTCATCTTCACACTATTTAATTTTAATTTTTCTCAATACGATTACATATTATTATACAAAACTTTAATATTATAATTGAATTATTATTTAGAAAAAAAAGGTCTTCTCATTACGCACATTGGCGCTTGCAACATCTATCGTTTGAGCAGAAACTTTTATTCGGGCTTTCCTCGTTGCAATCTTCAATTTCTTCCGAATAAAAGCGTTTTCTTTTGAACGCACTTTCATATTCAGGTTTTGATGCTTCTCTCAATTTCACAAGACTTACTTCAAAACATTCTTCGTCGTACTCTTTTCGGATTTTGACAAAGTTCTCAGTAGCCAACTTTAACATTATCTCGTAATTTACTTTGAGGTTCTTGATTTCAGAAATATGCCATTGAATTGGGTGATCTGGGTTCCGCAACCGGGTTTTTTCTTCTTCTTCAGGATTGCTGTCGTCTGGTATAGATGTTTCATTAATAATGTATCGCATTACATCCTCCGAATCTTCTATTCTAGGTCTAACTTGAATTTCAAAGTATACACCTTCGAATTTATTTCTGAATTTTTCGTGTGCGGCCTCCATATCCATGATTAATTTCTCTATTCTCTTGCGACGGTCCTCCTTTGTTTCGGTTACAACTTCCATGTAAGGGTTTTCAAAGAACATTTTTAATATTGAGTTTTACTTTTGCAAAGTCACTAGTTTCAGAGTATAAGTGATAATGTGTCACATGATGAAGCGGAAAGTTTTTATAGCAACTTCAAACTACGTCCAGGTATCAGAAATCAAAAAACCAATTAAAGACCTTCACTAATCAATCAATTTCGAGAAATTGGTTCCTGACTATCTAAAATTTGACTGCCAAACAACAGGTAGGCAAGAAGGTGGACCCAAATTAAAGAAGCTAGTTTACCCAACTCAATAAAAATATGTTTATTGCATATTTTAGTTGGGGTAATAAGAGTGTTTTGATTTAGTTTTGTTTTCATAACAAGTATGATACACATATGTATAAAAGTACCTTCGACAGCAGAAGATAACGAAAGTGATAAGTACTACTCGTAGTATTCCAATTTAAAGCACACCCGCTAATTTTGTAGTGCCTGAAAACGCCAACTTTTAGCGATTTTATATCCTTTGGATGCGACTTGGCGACATTTAAATGGCTTGGACTTGGAACGGAATCTATTATTTAGAAAGATCTCGTGCGGTTACTTTTATTATGTGAGATCAAGTTGTATTTTTTATGTCTGTAAATAAGGTACTTTGAAGCTAATTTCGATCCTCTGATCTGAACGAGACTGGCAAGGACTAAGTGACAAGTAAAACGTCTTGGATTTATACATTTGTAATCAGGGTGTTGAGATTTAAGATCTGAAAAAAAAAACAATTAGGCGGTTGCATTAGTTATTCCAAATTGGCATGTTTTCAATATTTGGACTTCGTCTGGCAAGCCCTTAGCGACACCCAAAACGTGTTCGACCTACATGTTTGGCTTTGTATTCACGTTGTAATATACTTTGATTCACGAAAAATTGATACGGTTGCATTCATTTTTCAAAATTTTGAAAAAACAATTTGTTTGTTTGACTGCTTTCGAACTCACATTACTTTTGTCCCCTCGGTTCTTCAAAATATTCAGTTAGTGACCCTATCCGGGTGCTTTAAGCTAAAACTAATGCTACTACCATTAGCTACTCATTGGAAGTTGAGCGATTTGATTTCAAAATTGTAGGTAAATGTCAGATTCTTACTTCACAATTCCTTTGCTTGGCAAAAGGCCTGACACCAGTTAAGTATAGAATTTATTTCTGCTTTCATACTTATTTATTTGTTATACTTGCTCGCGAATCAATTTGAAAGTTTAAAATATATTGGTCCAACACAGTTGATTGCTCAAATAGCGAAATCATGTGAGGCACAATCAGAAGCAAAATGTTGCTGAAAAGTTATGAACAACTTTTGATTATTTTTTTATTTTTCGCCGGAGTGCAAAAAGAGGCTTCTGTGGGTCAATGGCAAATGCGTTTAATCTATTACTCTCGACAACATATTGTACTCGTAATTCAATTTAATTATATACCTATGTAGTTCTTACAAATGTTTGGTACACGAAATGAAAACATTTATTCTCAAGACGGAATGAACGCATCTCCTCCAATTTAATAGCTATGTAACGAGTTGACAAGTGACATTTATGCAAAGCTCTCGATTAAAAAGTTTTTGACTTCGTTTATTTGCAATCATGAATTGCGGTGCATAAATGCGGCTAAGAAATGGCGAAATCTTTCGGATGTTGCATCTATTGGAAATCGCACGAAACTTTGTGTATATCACCGTTACTTGAGGGTATTTATGGAACAATAATCGTGCACATAGAAGAGACGCGCTGGCCACTTACTCACGGAAGCATTGAAACAAAAAAATAAGCCAATATTGAAAGCTCTGCTTTGCCAGTACATAAAGAACGGTCACAGACGATTATTTTTTTTATTGACATGAACATTTAAACCATTAAAGAATCGTTCAATAAACAGAACAATGCCGAGCATACACTCGTTACGTCATCCGATAGTTTAACATGGCCACCACATAGCTTCTGTAAAAGTTTGCTGAGAAGTCGCCGACGATGGAGTTGCTGAGCGAAAGTTTATCAATTGGACGTTTTAGAGAACGTTGTGGACCCCCTCAACAAAACACTCTTAGCAGGGCACCGCTCCAGCTCATAAGACAAAAACGACTCAAAAACAACAGTAGCTCAAATCTTAATTCGATAGTCCGTTCTGGAGACTATGGCTCGCATTTCTCGACGTACAAAGACTGAGTCTTTGAAGGGAACCCTGTACATCCTGTACAACTAACAATATACTCGAACATAAATAAGGTTACGTAGATGGCAAACTTTCCAGATTTCAGTCGATTCAAAAACCGTTTTCCACTGATTGTCTCTTCTCGTGTGACTCTCTGTAAATACATATGGATTGTAATTCCCCTCACACCTTACATTTTATATTTATACGAGTACGTCTGAGTGTATGTGAAACAAACACTATTCACGAACTCTCTTACAAGTAATTGTTCCCCATCAACACCACATAACTTTGAATATGTGTGTGTATATAGTTGCAGTTCTTGATAATTTCTATGTGTGCAAAAACAAGTGCATTACACTACTATAAACCATTAGTGCGAAGGTGATATTCGTAGCAACAAGATCTGGAAGAACAATAGCGGCGACACAGTGGTTTTAATCCAATCATGTACTCGTATAATAAATTCTATAAATAACAGTGCTCTAGCCAAGATCTACCCCGGTAGGGTTTCGCAGTAAAAGTAGACTCTCTCTTACTAAGTTCTTTGTTTTTCTTTTTTTTGTTATTAGGAACTACACCGTGGGGGTGCCAATGTGAGACTCTTGTTCCCTTTACATTACCTCTGCTGAAAAACATCGTTCATGTCTTCACCCAGCGGATTCTTGGTAAAACATAACTTCGCGGGGGAGAAGTGTTTGGCTCGGAATTATAGGCTTTTATTCGAAAGTAGATCAAGTTAAATAGGCAAGTAAGTACGTATGTATGGAGAAAGTCAAAATGAAGCGTGTGGGTATTTATGTATATTTACTGGTGTGACTTTTTTCGTGTACATATGTGTTTCGTCTACAATATATTCTTGTCCATTTTCTTCGGCCATTATATCAGCGGGCATCATTTCAGCTTTGACGCCAGCCGCTTTCTCTGACACGGTCCAGATTGTTCTCAAAGGGATTAGTCTATGTATTCGCGATATCCTTCTCCTAGACTCTTTAATTACCAGTGCGTCTGTCAATACTGGATACGCTTTTCTTTTAACTGAGGTGACTACTGCGATGTTTCGGACATTAATCTCGTCTTGTTGTGGTGTTTGCTCAGTTTTCTGTTCTTGAAGTAGTTAAATATTATATAGTTTGGTATGTCAATTCTAGTTAAAAACTAATGAATGTTGGCATTTTGCTAAATTAAAAATATTTCTCATGTTTAATGTAACCACTGCACAGTATTCCTTTGATATACTATAATCACAATTTATCTTCTGCAACAGATGGGATCTCTTTTTCTTCAATTTCTGTGACTTCGCAGAAACAGTTTGGTAAATGATTAGACGTGCCTTAATATTAATTTCGAGGATTTTCGGATATGTTAGTTGATGTGCCCTATGTCAGCAAGCGTTTATATCGGTTTCTTCCAACAACTTTTTGAATCCCGTATTTTTGCTGTCCTAAATGATCTTTTTATTGGTAACCAGGTGGGGGGAACCCGAACTAACTCGGCGTTCGCAAGCCGAAGTACGTAGTTGGTTGAAGCTCAGGACCGCTCCGTTCTATAAGGAGTCATTCAAAGTAGGTACAACGTAATTTCCAAAATTATTTAATCTGCGAGACTAGACCCAATTTTCTTTAATTACAATTTTACATTAGCAGCTTGATGGCTTGCAAGTGGTAATAGTTTTATTTATGGGAGACAGATGGAATTTTTCAAAATCTACTGCAAAACAAATAAGAAAAGTGTTGGTTTATTTGGCATTTAATAAAGGGCGCGTTATTTTGTTTAATTATTATATTCTATTGTATTATTCTACTATTCTAACTACCTAAACTTTGATTTAGATTAGTCTGCTACTTCATTTTTGAGAGATTCTTTGCCTAATATACCTAAATGTTAAGTTATTCAGGGTTAATTTTATTTTACTTTAAATGAATTTTCCAAAACGTATTAATGAGGCCAATCGGTTGAGAATTGTGAGAGTTATTAAACATTTCTATACCGAAGCTCCTGATGATGCACCCTGTAGATAAGCTAACTTTCACGGAGTAAGCGCTTCCTTGCCAATATAACATAATTTAAGTTATTGTATTGTTTTCATTTTTGTTTTGCCAAACTTGAAGATAAACTCCTGCTGTTGCTATTAGCTAAAACAAAAAAATATATTCAACTCGGTATTCGGGGTCATTTATCGCTGAACCTCTCTTTTTATTTTCTACTTATGCGCTTAGCATGTCCTAATTATTTAAGGCAATGGATTCTAGTTATTGACTGTTACTAATAAAACTCCATGAGATTGTTGATATAGGGCTCCAAGCGTTTACATCAGAGCGTTTACAAATGAGTTGATATTGGTCCTTAGGGTCGATACCACTATTCGAGTTTCTTCTTGGTTAAGTAGACGTAGTTATTATTATTATTATTATAAATTTATTAAAATGTAAATAAATTACAAAAGTAATACTGCTTAAATTTAGCGCTAGCTGAATGATCATTATTCGCTATAATTTTTACATTCCTGTTGACATCGGAATACCAAACTTCGTTGTTTTCTCCAATAAATATTTCTTCTCTCATCTGTGATCAGAGAATGTGAGCAACTCACGCTCTTTGCAGAATTTTAGGGCCTGTTGGTCCCTGCAAATTAGATGTTTCACGTAAAAACTATTCAATGTACTTATTCGGTATTTTGCAGTCGATGTTTCTGCGGTAGGACGTATACAATAATAAATCTGCATTCCGCATCTATCCTATACCAACGTGATTTTCGGTCACCGCCTTCGAACGTCGGCTGGAATCTGAGCCTATATTGTTTTTTTTGCCTGATTTCCGAATGATATTCATTGAATGTACCAACGGTCATCCAAACTTGTCATCCGACATACTGACGGCAGAAAACTTTTGTAATTCGGTTGTCATCTGCAAGCGTGTCATCCGCTAGATGACACCCGATCACACAGTGTCATCCGTTCGGTCATCCGAGTGTCATTTTGTCCCAAAATGGATGACACGCTTGCTTTGCCATCCGGTTGACATGCCTGGATGTCATAGCCGGATGACAGGCGATCACACGAGATGACACTGATGGCAATTTGTAATTAGTTGTTTCCGAAAAACGAAAACGTCAGTAAAATAAAAATAAAACAACAGAAAAAGTGTCAGAGAAAAACGCGGAGGGAAAACAAAAGTTTGTTTATTTAGATTATATGACGCGCCTCGACGTCGTCAACACCCTCAATATTTAAATTGGTCGCCACCTGTTTCCATTAATTTTGGAGTTCGGAGTTCTGTAATCCTTACGCCCACTATTTCAAAGGACAGGATTTACCTCAACAGCTAGAATTAAAGCAGACTCTGTTTGACGGCCCCAGGAAAATAATATTTTTCTGCTCTTTTTTTTCCGGAAACCTTGGGTGTTTTGTTTTTGGCTTCAATATCGGCTTCGCCGTCGTTGTCAGTCATTTTATAACACAGAAACAAAATGAAAATTAACTTTTAACTTTTTCAACGATGCAAATATGTCATCCGATGTTAAATGACGATGCGGAAAATCAAGTAATGTCATCCATGGGACCTTGTCCTTCGAATGACACGCTACCAAAAAAATTTGGCCATCCAGTTCCAATAGCAATGACTAGCGATAACACGCTCAATCAAATCAGTCATCTGGATGACATAGAAATCGTGTCATCTGGGATGTCAACCGGTTGAGACGTTCTATGACATGCCGGATGACAGGCGATCACATGGGATGACCACTTTAGGACAAATTCTACATCATAGTGATGTCAGGATGCCATCCGGATGACAAGTTTGAATGACCGTATGATCGCACCTTAAGTCTTTGGGTTTCTTAGTTTGAAACCATCCGCGATGCGATATCACGTGACCGTGTTTTATTTATATTTTATGCGCTGTCGGGTGATAACCTCAACGCATTTGTATGCGCCTAAAACAATTTTATAAACTTACGAGTACCTTAATCTCTTGTACAAATGCAACGTTTTGGTTGGTTCGTATTGAAGCCAATTGAAAATAAAATGAGGCCAATTAATCTTTTTCAGTTTGGTAGGAGAAGTTGATTTCAGCAAATATGGTAGAGGACGACATCTGCAAGTGTGTATTAGGGTAGAACAGGGCGTCAACATATAAACCTGATGTTGATAGATAGTGAGAAAGGGCAATGGAATAACTTGGCAGAGGGAACTTGATCATTTCTGCCCTAAAATAAATGTTCAAGGACTGCCAGATAAATTCAATAGTAATTTTTTTGTTGGGTTGAATAAATGAGTGATTTCTATTATTGGGTATATAACTTAATTCGTGCGGTTTTTTTTTCAAAATTTGAACGTTTATTTAAGAAAAATATGTACAATAGTATTATTCAAAGTATTGCCCATCTGAAGCTATGACTTTTTCCCATCTTTCTGGCAATTTGTGGATCCCATCCCAAAAGAACTGCACCGGCTTTGGCAGCCAAGAATGAATTAAGCCAATTTTTGATATTCTGCTCTGATGTGAACCGTATTTCAGTGAGGGCGTTCTGCATCGATCGGAACAAATGGTAGTCAGAAGGGGCAAGGTCTGGGCTATAAGGCGGGTGGGGTAAGACTTCCCATCCACTGTTTTCCAAATAGTTCTTAGCCGGAATAGCAACGTGGGGCCGAGCGTTGTAATGATGGAAAATAATTGCCTCGTATATGGTCGCATATTCCGGGCGTTTTTCGGCTACTGCTTTCTTCAAATGGATTAATTGTGTTCGGTAGCGTTATCCATTGATGGTTGCACCCGGTTTTAGCAGCTCATAATACAGCACACCCATCTGATCCCACCAAATACAGAGCATTACCTTCGCGCCATGGATATTCGGCTTTGCCGTTGATTTGGCTGGTTGGCCGGGTTTCAGATATGATTTTTTGCGCTTGGGGTTGTCATAGTTTCATTTTTCATCACCAGTAACAATCCGATGCAAAAATGATTTCCTTGCTTTTGAATATATCCAGCTGCTTTTAAACGTTTTGAAATGGCTGCTTGAGTGACACCCAAAGATTCTGCGAGCTCTTCTTGTGTTTGGGAACAATCTTCATAGAGTAATGCTTCTAGTTCTTCATCTTCAAACTTTTTTGGCTGCCCAGGACGTTCATCGTCTTCCAAGCCAAAATCACCACTTTTAAATCTTGCAAGCCACTTTTGGCACATTCGCTCAGCTAGCGCATGTTCACCATAACCTTCCACCAAAATACGATGACTTTCGGTAGCAGTTTTCTTCATATTAAAGTAATAAAAACACATTTTCAGGCATAAAGTTCGACATATTTGAGTGAAAAAAAATTATTGTTGTTTACTCTTCAAACGAATGACAAATACTGAAATGACATACAATGACAGTAGCTTTCCAACGCATGTTCCAATGGAATAATGCAGGTTACGCCAACTCTTAGCAAGCCGCACGAATTAAGTTATAGATCTTAAAAAAAATTTTACAAAGGGTTATCCGTGAAGTCGCAAAATTTTAACAATCAGCTAAAGCTTAAGTACCCAATATTACAAAATATTTTAAACGCATTTTGTTTTACATAAGATTTTAACGTTATATAAAAAAAATAAAGATTCTTTTAAAAGTTTATTTTGAAACTTAAATTTGCGATATTTAGCTGCTTTCTTCCATAGATATTGTTGCTAGAATGTATTTGAAAACATAACCTGGACCTGGCTTCTTATGTTGAACTAATGTTGTATTGCTGTCTTTGATCGCAAATGGAACGCTTTAGTAAAACTTCCAATCAAATCATTAGAATATAAAATATACAAACACCGGAATGATCCGATAGGTCATTGTTAAGATAATCTTTAGCTTATACCCGCACGGCTAAGTCTATGAAATGCACTTATACAAGGTGATTTATATTTAGAATTTCATGTACCAAAATTGTACAAAATTTTTTTAATGATTGGAAATCGAATGGATTGTTTTTTTCTTTCTATAATTTAGGATTTTTCAATTACAATTTTGATCGCTCTTATATTCTGTTTCATAGAATTGGTGAAATTGTAATGCGGTCCGCTGATTTTTCGTAGATTTCCTGGAATTTGATTGCGAATTTACGATAGACTTCATCAACAAACTTTGACTGTAGCTCATAGAACAGAACAAACAAGACAATACAGTCATTTTGGGAAAATCGACAAATCAAGCAACTGGAGTCCATCCATTCAGACGCCTATTATCGAATAAAGAATCGGTTGGTAAGTCACTATATTCACACTTTAAAATACTTTAGTATTGCTAACATCTACAAACAAATTATTATTATTTTAAGATAAAAATGAAAGCAATACGAACTTTTTTGTGTTTTTGCAACAAGGTATAACTGAAGAGCTTACAGTGCGTTATCGTTATCGTTGTCGCTTAAGGAGTTTCATAAATATCAGACAACAGAGATGTTCTGCGCCAACAAATTTCCCTCTGTTGAGCATTTCCACTACACTTGAACAACTGAAGTATTTCTCGACACATCTTCTTCTGTGGGGGAAGATGAGGGTACTGCACATAATGATTTCGGCCGATATTCGAACTAGCGATCTAATTCTCAATAACACGCTTAAGTTTCGTCGCTTGGCATATATCTCCTAGATCATTCATTTGCAGATACGACCATCACTCAGAATTTGACAGTGCAAACTCTTTGCTTCAGCATAACTTAAAGATGTTGTCGATTATCTGTACTACCTTGTTTTAACTGCCAATCGTCATTTTATTGACTTATTATTACTGCCCTAAGACGAAATAGCTAATAAAGCTCCTAATTAAATGTTAACCAAATTTATTTGTATTTGAATAAACTATGTATGTACTTGTATATACAGATACGTAAACATATCTCTGCAGGAAAATGATCCCTTCTGCCTAAGGGAAACCAATATTTAGTTCCCCAGTCAAGATTTATAAAAATTTGTGCTAAGAATTTATAAAAATATCTTGCCTTTAATTATATACTCGTATAAAGTTTGACTATTAATTCTTATTATCATTTTAGCTTTGTACTGGACAATCGCATTAAAGCTAATTTTCAAAACTATGGGAAGCTTAAGGACTGGTGAAAACTCATTTCCATTTGTTCAATATACCAATGTTGTAAGAATACTCAAAACCCTACACAGAGTATACGACGGAATTTCCTTTGAAATTCTGGTAGAGCCGCTGTTGCTGAACAATGGAAGTCCATATCGGTATGTTTTTGGGGAAGAAGTAAACGTTCAAAATAAACACCCCAGAAGGGCAAACCTACATCTAAACGGATCACTACAACGTAGGATTCGCCGCGCGAAAAAGCTTCAACAACACTACAATCTACTCTTATGGAAGTCAACTTATATTCTAAATCGGATAAAACGAAAATTTGAAGGGAAGAACTACAAACTGAGTTTAATCAAGAGACTAAAAACTCAGCTGAAACCAAACGAACCTTCAAATGAACTTTACAAGGATTTGCCTGAAATTCATCTGCCACAAATTATCATGCCAAACGTAAAAGCAACATATCGATGTCGATGCTGTGGTCTTATTAAACCTGCTGTTTTATGCAGTTGTAATAGTGACGATGATACGGATTCAGATTATGAAACAGGTTCAGGTACAAAGGAGCAGAAGCAATCGTGTAAATACGGACATTCTGAAAGAGAATTGACTTATAATAGAAATAGAATAGAATATACAGACAATAGAAATACTGACGAAGAACTATTAAGAATCAATGAAGCCGATTTATCAGAGTGGTTATGATATTAAAGTTCAATTCTGCCATAGGAAAATTGCTGTAATTAAATAAAACACAAAACCACCAACATAAAACCCAATTGTGATAATAATTTGTTGTATATTTTGTGATGTATTTGTTAAGTAAAATTGTTAATTAATTTGTAAGAAACTATTTATTTCGTGTTAAGCTTAAAAAATACGATTCCAATTTATCAACTTGACCACTAACAAGGAGAGATTGTTTCTTTAAAAAAAATAAACAAACTATAGTATGTTTTCTACTGCTTTCAATTCATTTTATTATTGATGAAGGCCTTAACATAACAATCTCATTTGTGGCTTATAAAACTAATAAATTTCATGTAGTTAATATTGAAAACAATTAAGGCAAACAATTTTAAAAGTGTTCTTGTCGTTAAATTTTAACAAACTATTGAATAAATATTTTCGTCTGTTTCAACGAGAAACACCCTGTAGTCTATATGTTTGCTGTAGCGTTCAATGTCTAGGTTCAATGTAGGTGTGAATATTATAAATTCCCATCCGATGCATTTTTAAAAGTTAAATTTTCTAAGACAAATTAAAATCAGACGAGTTTTCGAGTTCAACTTTTCTAAAGACACCAATTTGATTTGAATGCATTTGTAATCTATTGTAGTTGATCATTTAAGGTCAGAGTACATTTTATGTTTAATATGTAATCTCTTTTAACTAAAGTTGTTTGCTATTCCTGTCATGGCAACGGTTCCAATAATGAATTTTTAACTTAAAATAAATTTAAATCATTTTTAATAAGACCGTTGAAGTATTGTTTTTGAACAACATTATACGTTGCAAACACTTCTTTTCACACTTCTTATCTTTTCGTATAGAAAGTTTACTTTTAACAACATTTATAATTAAATATTAACTATTTGCTAGATAACTTAAAATATATGTATACACATACGAGTAGGTTTATTATACACTAGAACTTAACTACCAGTAAAATGTACAAGGAATAATAGTAAAAAATGCGTGGAAAATTATTTGTTTTTCATTATAGACCTAATAAAATTGTTTTCAATAATATTTGAAAGCAGTTCATATCTTCTACGCAGCAGGCACGATCAAATGATATGTCTCATGAAAACACTCGCACAGGATTATTATCATTAAATATTCAAGATCTTTGGTAAATTTTGATGTTATGTAGCATTTTTAACTTAATGCTAGAGCTAGAAGCATTCATTTTGCATGCTACTGCTAGACTAGCAAATCCTAACCATCTTCCACATTAACTATGCAGAGGAAAAAGAGTGCAAACATAAAAAGATCAAAACATCTCTAGGAATGTGGTTTAGAAATTTCGCGAGAACGAAAGCAAAACTTCTTCTTTCTTCTTTAGGTGGCACTACAGTCCGGGCTGGACCTGGACCTGAGTCACCAAGCGTCTTCAGTCAACTTGCTCTTGTACTAACTGCCTTCAGTTTAGTATGCTAAGTTGGCTGAGTTCCCCTTCCACTTGCCTCTGCCATCGGAACCTTGGTCTTTCTCTACTACACTGTTCCTCGGAGCGGATTCGAAAACTTTTCGGACCGGAGCGTTGGTGTCCTACCGCTCTACATGAACCAGCCATCTCAGTCTTTGGATCTTCACTCTTCCAGCTAGGTCGCTGTACAGTCCATACAGTTCGTCATTGTATCTCCTCCTCCACTCACCGTCAATGCAGTAATGTTCTTTTATTATTGTGTATTATTATCAGACACTTGGCAAGTAAGGATTTTTGAATCCATCCACCAATCGACTTAGTCGCAAATCAAAGTTAAATTTTTAAAATAAGAGTGCCCTGCGTTTTATTTTTTCCGAATAACAACAAGTGGCAAAGCACAATGCCAAATCAAATCTAACAAAGAAGTTATTTTTTACTAAGTACAAAATCCTATAACTTAGATTGAGTCATCGAAGCAATGATTAAATGGTTCGAGTAGTACCTTACCTCCCAGTGATGGTCCCAATATTTCCAGGTTGTGCTTTGTCTCCGCCCATAGTTGAGTGCACCGAATCTTCAACAGGATGAATCCACTTTTGACCTTATTAAGTAGATTTGTTTCTCAAGATGTGTTCTTCTACGCTGGCAAAATCACTGCGTAAACTTTTTTATGACCCTTACCCTCCAGGACCATTTCCGAACAGATGGAACACATCATTTGTCCAACCTGTCCCTAAAAACGGCGAACCTTCTCGCTCTTCTTACAGACCCAATGTACTTACGTTCCTTCTTCCCAAGGTCATAGAAACGCTGATAAACCATCAGCTTATGAAATATATCGAAACACAAAAAGATCTCAATGAAAGTTCGATTTTCGAAGCAACAGGTTGGTAATTTGATGGCATATCTAACTGAAAAGTAGTACTCGACTATCTTTTAAAAGACTGCATGCGCGAAGCAAATGTAACGCCAACTCTCTTCGCTGACGACGCAGTTATACTTAGCGATAACGTCGAAGATTTACAGAACGCCTTAGATTCATGGAGAAATGCGCTAGAGAGAAACGGGTTTAAAATAAGTCGTTCAAAGACGGAGCATTTGACGTGCCCATTTGCACATCCGTTGCGACCTGTTCCGGATATAATGTTAGACGGAATAGTTCTTCCGAAAAGCACTATCTTTAAGTACTTAGGATCAATCGTTAACATGGAAGCGAAATGTGACGACGACGTAAACCACAGAGTGAGTGTGGGATGGATGAAATGGCGGGAAAATTCGGGAATCTTTTGCGACCGAAAATTTCCACTTAAATTAAAGGGGAAACTCTACACCACGGTTGTTAGACCAGCTCTTATATACGGTTCACAGTGTTGGACAATGTATGAAGCGTTTAAAAACAAAATGACGGCAGCGGAAATGAAAATGTTAAGGATGTCTAGTGGAGTCACTAAACGCGATTGCATTAGATCTACGCGTATAAGAGGAAGTCTACATATAAAGAACTCGGTAACCGAACAGCTTGAGGCGAATAGAATAAGTTGGTATTGCCACGTTCAAAGAAGATCTGCAGAAAATCCGGTTAAAAAGGCACTATCAACTACGGTCACTCCAACTGTAAGAAAACGAGGTCGGAAAAAGAATTCCTGGATTTCTCAGATGGCAAATGCGCAACAACGTCTGGGGTTAACCACTGAAGCGATCCAGGACCGAGCATTATGTAGACGCGTTCTGCGGTCTGCGACATTAGCCACCCCATAAGCGGAGCAGCAGCGATGCAGTAAAAATGGGAAACTCGTTACGCACAAGTTCGTATAACGAGGAAAGGGTTAATAAAAGGATCTAACTGAAAAGCGGAACCAAGGCGTACGTCAGTCCGGTGAAAGTAAGATATTTTCACAGTCTTTTGTCGTAATGCTTGCATTTGGGACCGTCGATTCTCTTCTTTAATAAGTTTAAAATAACATTTCGGAAATTTCAAATCAAATTGTTCCAAATTCACACAATAAATGCTGGTGTGCAACCAGAGCTCCATTTTGTCTCCGACATTCTTTTTAATTTTCATGAATGATGGCTTCATGCTACTTCTAATCCACTACAAATATTCCTTTGCTGACGAAAGTACTCTTTGCTTTTTACTTTCGTTTTCGAAATTTAAATATCCAGTCAATACCCATGAATGGCACCTGCATCTTTGAAACCCGAAAACTTTCCGTTCTAGGTAATTATGTCAGTGACAACTTAAGTTGGAATGGGCCCATTTCGATCTCGCCAAAAATGCTACGAAATGTCTGAGAACAATGCCCACATCCGGCCAGGTGTCCCCAAGACTTCTTTACGCCTGATAGATAAGATTCGAAAACCATGCGATAAAACTCATAGGCGTGGACAATTTACATAATCAATTGATACACTTGAACACCGATATAACGCCTCTTGCCTCAACTTATTCTATTGCTATTTTCACCAACAGTATTCCACCGAAATTGCCTGTAGTATTACGCCTCTTCAAACATTGAACTGTAACACCTTCTTCCCGACGTACTCAAAAATATCGTGATTCTCTCCTGAGTGTAGCTTATGGAATACCCTGCCGAGCTCTGTTTCCCAGCCATTATAACTTGCAAATATTTAAGACCAACGTACATCGTGGTGTCTCTCTTTCTACTCCATAAGTTTCCTTTTAGGAATTTAGGGATACAAATAAATCCTTTAGTACGCACTAAATATAAACAAAAAAACGTACATTATAGGAGAGGGCTTCAGTTTGGAACAATGAACCTACATTTACGATTACTAAAACCATGGCTCATACCAAAAAACAGACGGCATAACAATTTGAGAATATTTGGACTAACAGTTTGAACATTACTGTTACTGACAAGCTGATTTGGTCGAAGGGACTGTTATCGGAGAGCTTTCATTCATCACGCGTTGAAGAAATGTCAAACCGTTTTCATTCGCACCTTCGCATGCTAATAAATTTCCTTTTTAACAGAAATATCCAAAAATCCAAGAATCGTCTTTTCTTATGTTTTTGTTTTTCTATGTAGTTTACGTTTTTATTGTGATTACGTTTCGTCTCTTTGTTGCTGCTGCCGTAGTTTGGGTCTCCTTTTTAAAACGCATTTGACATCAGTTGTGGAGCTTCACAATTACGTTGTTCAGTTTGTTTTAATGCAACTCTGCAATATCTACCACAAAGGAATTCTATGTTTGGAGCGGATCTATGCACATGCGCTTCGACAGCAATTTTATCGCTGTGTATAGCATCATCACAATACGCCATAGGATTTAGCAGTTTTGTCGAACCTAAGTTTGACTGTCCTGATGACCGAGAGGACGGAAATGTCTGTACTTATTCAAGTTGAATGATTCATTCTACCTGACTATGGGATGTTGTTCGTCATCACCATCTAACTGTCTGTAAAAACCATTACAAGGTACCAAAATCGGGCCCACTGTTATGGTATGAAGCTACATTTTTTCACAAAAAATCTGAAACGTGACAAGAAAATAAGTCAAGACAATATTTAAAAAAACAAACAACTGTGGGTTTCAAATTCGTTTGTATTTAAAGAATTTTGTTTTGAAAAATTGCATAAAGCGCAATAAATTCAAACCACCATTGAATTGATTTAAAATAGAAGTGTTAGTTCTTAGTTCTGTAATTAAAGTTATTATCTGTGTGTTTGGTACACATCATCATATCATCTAATATTCAACGTCAATAATTTCTTCAACTGATTCGCATAGTTTTTTATTTCCTCTGCACCTCCACAAAACAACATCGATAGGCTCATCTTCTGCATCTGAGTCTGATTCTGCTTCGATAATTTCTAGATCTTGTTCAACTTCTGGTTCTGAATCTGATTCTGCTTTAATCATTTCTAATTCTGGTGCAACTTCGGGCTCGATATCTGCTTCTGGTCCTGGTTCTGGCTCTGGACCATCCTCTTCGTTTTCATTCAAATCATCTACATAATCTGTATCCATTCCGGAATCTGTTTCCCAATATTCCTCATATTCCAATCCATTATATTCAAAATTATCTTCAAAATCAGACAACTGGTACTGTTCCGTATCGGATTCTCGGCCAGAGTCAAAAATATGATCCCATTCAGGGTCATCTTCCAGTTCTACTTCATCGGCGGTATCCGTTTCATAATCCGACTCTATTTCTGCTTCAGCATCTGTATCCGATTCATATTCGGATTCTGACTCCAACTCTTGCTCTGGCTGGCCTTCATCTTCTGGATTTGGTTGATTAATTATTCTCAATAGTGTTGTGTTATGGGTATCCTCAAATTCTCCTCTAACACGTTCAAAAAGTGTTTGCAATAAAGTTTTGTAATCCTGCAGTTTTTCGATCCTTGCGAAGAGTTCATCAAGTTCAAGTTCATGTTCATCTTCTTCGTCTGGTTCGAACTCCTCAAAACAATGGCGTAAATCGATAACGTGACACCTTGGTGGATTGTTTTCATCTGGTACAAGTGGCTCCAATAAAACTTCAAAAACAACCCCTTTCCATATTTGTCTAGCGCTGTTGTATAATCTTTTTACGCTGTTGTAGATTCTTCTGTTTCTGCGTTGCCGTCTGATAGCCTGAAAACCAAGGTTTAGATTTGGCATCTTGAGTTTGTCTGTGTTCAACGGAGATTTGGAACTAAGCGGCAATCTAAGCTTTACAGGTTTATATATATCTACAGCCGTTCGCAGGTAGCATAAACAAACATCCCTTAATTACACTAATTAAGAGGTGACTTATGTATATGTCCAGTCAATTAACCGTTGGTTAAAAGTTAACAATACTAATTAAGGACTAACCGAATAATATGGAAATGATAGACAAAAACTGATTGACCTGCAATTGAGTAACGCTGATTAAGAAAAAGACTGAATCAAGATCTGAAATATAATTAAACAAGAAAATATGAAAAGCACTGCCATTAAGGGTTAATCAATTGTTGATCAGTCAATTTTAACCCTCCTACCTAACAAAGTTTATAAATCTTCATTCTTTTTGTGGTAGGACTTATTGCAAGTTGTACGTTGAATCGAGAGGTCTCACAAAAGAAAAAATGTCCAAATACAAATTTGTTGCAAAGGAAAAGAACCGCCGGGAAAAGATCAATGCCTTTCACAAGGATGTCGATTACCTATTCGAGGAAACCAAAAGAAAGTGTGAAGGTGTCTTCTTTGAAATTCAAGTAAAACCACGATATTCCGAATCGAACGATATAACACGTTACAGAGTCGACACAAAAGATATACCAACTCAGAATATGACATCGAGTACATTAGCCAATCCTTTCCAACGACGTCTTCTTAAGATACAAGAACTTCAACAAATCTATGAATTACTGCTGAAGAAGGCCAACGAAAACCTTGCCCAACTGAAAGAGGAATTCGATGATGAATATTTTGAAGTCACTCTTGTGAAACAGAAGAAAATATCTAAGCCACAGCAAAAAGAAAACATTCCAAGTACCAGCAACGGATTTTTTTCAATGTGGAAACGTCCAATCTCAGACGTAGAAGGCTCTCAATATAACGGAAGATACCTCAACCAGAATAAACGTTTCTGTATTAATAAATACAAGTATAGAAGGTGCCAGAATGCCTAATATTAAACATTCAATAACTGACAAATTTTAAATTAAATAATTTTATAAACTCTAACTAAACTATCATACACTCGTAAAGCTACCCAATAAATTTTCGAATATCAATTCTTTAAAACTGCTGTGCTTCTTTCTACTTCCTCTTTTCAGAAAAATCTGTTGTTTTTTAAAGTTTTTCTTACCTCCTGGAATTTTTCTTGTCCCCGAGTTGCTGATTCAATGTTCATATAGGGTAACTTTCAAACCATTCATTAATTTCGGAGGTTTTTTTGCTTTTGAAATTTTTGTATGTTCAGCACAGTAGGGTTCTCCTTTCCCGTGATCCCTTAGTAACCTGAAACCCAAGTCAGAGAAGATGTCCTTTTTTAACTAGCTTGGAAGTCGTGAGCTCTTCAGCAACGCTTTCCGCCCAGCTTGTCTATAGTTACAAAAAAAAAAAAAAAAAAACACTGGCGCTGGAGGCCCGGTATGCGCCATATGGCCTAGCCTCTTGACACTCATTTGTGTTGCTCATGTTTTGATTTTAGTCACATCTGAGCGGGTCCTACGTTTTATCGCCGAGTCCGAACGGCACTCTTTAGAAGCTTTTTCGTAGGCAATTGCTTACTTTTGGGAGTTTGCCATTGCCCGCCGAAAGGGTGATGACGATTTGAAAAATTATTGGTAAACTAGCCAGGAATCGAACCCAGACTCTGTGCTTGATAGTCCAATGAGCTAACAGATGCAATTTTTTTCACCCTTCGTCCGATTCAATATACAATAGTTCACTACCATTAGGATTGCGTAATTCTTCTTTTGAAGGACGAACGCTAATTTCTATAACGTTATCTCTTCTTTCGCCAGCAATGTATCCTAAATCAGTTTTTAGACTACATTCCTTCTCGGGCTTAAATTCAGGCCAAAAAGAATTCCAATGTTGCACCAGACGACATGTCAATTAAAAGTCGTACTGTATTTAATACCGCCAAGGCAATTCATCAGTGTGGTTAGATAGCAGTAATGTACTTTCGTTTAAGCTAATTCCACATAGATGAATGGAATGTAATTGGTCTTACCTAGCCTTGGTAACAAAGCTCTTTCAGTAGAACACTGACATTGCATTGCAGGATTTCGATGTGAAATGCTTAGTCCAAAGAGGTTTGCTATTTAGGATGACACTCAAATACCAAGTTTCGTTGAAGAAATAGATATTGATATCTTTATGAGTCAAACCAGTCAGCTACCCCTTCCTCAAAGAACACTTTCTAATGCTCTATTCATCGATGACGTCTAGGGCTACTTGTACTTTGAAGCGAACTTTCGCCTGATAAGATCCAACTAACAGTACAGCTACGTCATTTGCATAAAAAGGGACCGAAAACCGCTTTCGGGCAATAATAGATTAAAATAGCTGTCTTTATTATGGTGATCTTGTGTTAATGACCTCGAGCTGTGAGTGCCAAGTTGATGAGATCCTTTTTACTGAAATTTGGAGCAAAGTCTTCTGTACTTACTTTGAAGAAACTCCGAATCGGAAGTGAGGTGTCCATTCGTTCAACAATGAACAACCATCCGGTTCGTTGTCATGCATGTTTCTACAAATTCTTCAATACAGATGGGACCGAAAATGCTTCGAAGAGTTTTCTTGAAATAGGTTACATGCTTCTGTGCTTCATTCTTCGTAAAAAGGACTTATTTTTCAGTTGTCTCCTTCATTGCAATGAAACAACGACTGGTAAGTCATTAAGTGGGATTGATCATTGAGTATCTCTGTCTGATAATAAAATGTTGATTATCTTCGCCATTAAACAGCTTGCAATATTCTTTTTATACTGTCATGACCGACTGACTGTACTATCGCAATCCCGTCCTTACCAAGTTATTTTCATGACCTCGCTCGCGTGCCCTGAGATGTCGATATTCACACCTTGAATTTGTGACCACTCTCGTCCTTTCTGTCAGCGCCACTTCTCCTTTTCCAAGGGATTTCATATATTTCTTGTATTCTGTCATTTCTTTCAAGTCTAGTGTTTAAATCATAAAGCATCTTTACGTCATATCGGATATAAGGATGGCACCTTAGGCTTATTTTAGCAATTACAAATTAATGCAAACTGAAATGTAGATATCGACACATCGTTCTTAGGACGCTGTCTATCCCGAAGTAACAATTTAAGTACGGGAAACAGAAATACATTTTTTTGAATGAAGTCTGTTGAACAAGTTAGTAGCCGAATTACTGTCCAGTTCGGGATAGAACAGTTGCATTAGTGATACTGTGTAGGCAAAAAATAGTAGACAAGGTTATGAAACTTGGTGTACTCTTCGCTCCACTCAAAGCCTGAGCTATGTCATAATATAACAAGTTTTTGCCAAAAGTACTGGCATGACCAGAGTACGAAGAAACAGATAGCCGAAACTACTCGTAACATCTGGTCTTTATGCTCAAAGACCACGAACGAATCTGTAGAAATGCCAAAGATGGGAAAGAATCTCATCTCAAATCGGTGTCTTGGGTTAGCTGTATTTAGGAATCATTTCAAAGTGGTCAAACGAAAATGCAACCACATGCCAATACCTTCGTTGTAATAAATCATCATTGGCACCAAAGAATTGACAAAATACTCGTAAAAAACCAAGGTGAACCTACCGATTTTATATATATATTGTGAAGAATTTTATGATATATGCAAAAAAAAATAATTAGCCCTCCACAATGGAAGTTATACGAGTATTCAACAGTACCTTCTCCATCGATTCGAATAGAGACATATCTTAACGAATGTGCGACTGTCCTTTACTATGCCACATAATCTTCCTCATACTACACAGCCTCACCCATATTTTGATGACAATATTGTCAAATAAATTCGGTCATATTTCCACATTTCGATGGAATTCGGAATACCCCGCACATATTAAACTCTAATTTGCAGAGATATTTTTCAGGACCAAGTTTTACTGTCGTATATTGTATCTTATTGATTAATGCTTATTTTCTCCATGGATTTCACTGTTTTCACAATAAATTGACAGGCTAGTCATTTAGAAGTAATATTGCAGCAGATCTCATATTGGAGGTACGCACAAGTAACAGTACAACCCATAACAAATTTCTAAACTAAAAATGGAGACTAAGGACTAATCCAAAGGAAAAAAGCTGTTTTCCATTTCGGTCTTCAGTTGAAGCTTACATTCAATTTATTTTATAAAGTGTCTGAGTTATAGAGAAATTACAAGCGTTACTAAGATTTAGAAATTATCTGTCATTGGTCTATTAAGCGTATTGACGTCTACAGCTCCCTTCGTTTGAGCAAAAACGTTTACTGGGATTTTCTTCACTGTACTGTTCCCTCTCTTCTAAGCAAAACGTTTTCTTTTGAACACATTTCCATGTGCAAACTTCGATGATTCCCTTAATTTTAACAGAGTAACTTCAAAGTGGTACTCTTCATATTGTTTCTTGATTTTGATATAATTCTCAGTGGCCAACTGTAACATTATCTGGTAATTAACTTTGAGGTTCTCGATCTCAGAAATGCGTCGTTCGATCGGATCCTTGCGAAGCCAAGGTTTTTCTGCTTTTTCGGGGTTGCTGTCGTCTGGTATGGATGTTTTATTGATGATGTAATGCATTACTGTCTCCGAGCCCTGTGCTTTACTTCTAACTTGAACTTCGAAGTAGACACCATGAAACTTTTCGTGTAAGGCCTCCATATCCATAATTAGTTTTTTCAGTCTTTCATCTCCTCCAGGTACAACATCCAGCGAGGGGTTGTCGGAAAACATTTTAGAGTATGTATTTTATAAACTTAGAGTATGAGTATGAGATCTTAGGGTATGGGTAAGACTGTATCATCATATAAAGGAGCAGTGTATTTAAAACAACTTCTAATTAAGAATAGGGAGTAGAATTGAGTATACAAATCATGCGCCATTACTAATCACCAACTTCGAAAAGGGTAATTTTACCCACCCTTAAGAAAAGTGTTTTATTGCACATACATCAAGTAGCACAATTTTTCCGAAATGAACGATAACTTATTAACATAGGAAGCAGCAAATAATGATTTTAAAAAAATTGGGTTTTTTGAATTATGTTTCGGGGAATCCAAAGAAATTCAGTTAAGTGCTTACTTTTAATTGCATGTATGTAGAAGGAAAAAACTCTCAATACTTTGTCAAGATACAAATGCAGAACCGAGATTTCATGGGAAAATTGTATGTTCAAATTATCCGAAAAATTATCTAGATAATGGCGATGTTACTTACCCGTGAAACTTGACGGGAATGTCGATGATCATGGCAGTTCAAATTTGTGAAAAATGTCAGATCAAGTTAGCCTACAATAGTGTAAGCTGTCAAAAATTAAAGTAAAACATGTTTAATTCCATTAAATTTTGTATTTTCAGCTTTTTAAATTCTGGGGAAGCCCTAAATTACTACAGATTGTTCTTTTCAGTTTTTTTTTTTGTATCTATAACGGCAACCTCAAGCCACAAATGGAATCAAATCAAATTCACCAACAGCTGTTTTTGACACTTCACATAAATCTGTAATTCCTAAAAAGTAGGTGCGCAAAATTCCGTTACAATCTCCATCTCTGCCACACTAATTGAATGCGAAGCAGATTTTTTTCGAGCAGAAATTTTTCTCATTGAATTGAAGAACTTGAGCTTTTCTGTTCTGAACTGAACCTGACCTTTCTGACCTTTCCATCAACTTCCTGCTATGCTAAATTGACATAGCTAAATATAGCTCTACTCAGATCTTTTTTATACACGTTTTCATAAGCCATCTTAAGATCGACGAAGAGATGATGGATATAAATTCTATCTCCACGGTCTTCTCCGGGCTAATAAATATTTGATCAATAGTAAGCTTTTGAGATATAAAACGGCACTGAAATACATCTATGATGTTGCAATGTTTCTTCTTTCTGCATTTTCCCTACCAAATTGTTTTCTTCAGTCTTGTAATTTCATTCTACTAACCCCTGCGTTGGTGAATTTTTTTAATTTGCATATGGATATTACTATCTCACACTTAAACTGGAAGTTAGTCACATTTTTAGAACTTTGCCGCTTAACAGTAGTCATAGGAGATTCTACCAAATTCTTGGAAGAGACTGCACCAAGCTCTCATGTATGCATGCCTGAATTATTGCGCAATACTTCTCATGCTTCACAGAAAGCGGAAGCATACGTAATGTCACGGGCCTCTGAATGTTCAAACGTATAAAACAATAGATGTATACGCTTCTCATATAAACTCATATTTACTACAACGATAAGAAATGCACCTGCAAAATCAATAGAAACCCTCTCTTTGATGATCACTTTTGATTGCTGCGATTTCACACGCCTGAAGAATCAAATTTATAACCACATGAAACTTGGAATTTTGCCAGCAGATTTCTCTTTAATTTCTTTTATTGCTGCTTTAGAGCGCCGTGTTAGCTTTTTCATCAATGCTGTCCTTTTAGAATATGTCCGTGTAAATTCCGAAAAATTTTCCATTCTCTGTATGTGTGTCAATGCCGACTTATTAGAAATCGCCATAAATGCTGCAAAATCTCAAACAATGTATGAAATATCTTATCCCTTCTGACCTTGCCTGATTATGTAATGCATTTATATGCCTAAAATTGTGGTACAATGCCAACATTTAGTCAGGTTTCCCCAAAGCCTCTTTTCACTTGCAAGACAGAATTTAAAACCGTTCGATGGAACTCATAGTCAATTGACAAACTTGAACAGTGATGTCCCTTACCTCACCTTGTTCGATCAGCACCAGTGCTTCATCGAAATCGCCAGTAGCATTTCACTCTTTCAAATTTACAACGGTAATGCCTGCTTAACATTATAGGAGTACAAGCCCACTTTTGCACGTACTCTAAGATATCCTGATTCTTTCCTAAATGCCCTGCCGAGCCCTTTTTTTCCTAGTCATTGTATATTGCAAACATTTAAGAACAACGTGCAACGGTACCTCTCTTTTTTCCAAATGTATATGATAGTTTCAAAAAAGAACCAAAAATCAAAAAATAAGAGCTTACGTTAAATTCATTTTTATTATTGAAAAAAAAATAACAATACAATTTTTTAGATTCGAAATCCTCGTCTTTAGACTTTTAGGCACACTGACGTCTGCGTCCTCTGTTATTTGGGCAAAAACGTTTACTCGGGTTTTCAGCACTGCAAGCTTCTACAGAGCTCATACGTTTTCTTTTGACCCCATATTCAAACATTGGCTTTAATTCTTCCTTTAATTTCACAAGAGTAACTTCAAAATGATCCTTATCATATTCTTTTCTGATTTTGGCAAATTTCTCAGTAGCCAAATTCAAAATTACTTCATAATTCAATTTGATGTTCGTAATTTGAAAACCAGATGCCTCGACCGATTGATCTGTCTCTCGTTCTTCAGGACTCACTTCGTCTGGTATAGATGCCTCATTGATGATGTATCGCCTTATCTCCTCCGATCCCTGAACTTTAGGTCTAACTTGAATTTCATAGTAGACACCTTCGTATTTTCTTCTGAAGTTGTCATGCAACAGCCTCATATCCATGATAAGTTTCTTCAGTCTTTCTCGAAGGTCTTCCTTTTTTTCGGGTACAGCACGAAAGCAAAGGTTTTCAAAGAACATTTTTAATTTTAAATTTTATATTTTACAAGTTACCACTTCAAGAGTATAAGTAAGAATGGGTTGGTACATAAAAGAACGGAGTATTTATATTGTAGTAACTTTAAATTCGAATTCGATGTCAAGTGCTACTCGTATTATTTAACAATCCATTTCGAAAAGCTTACCCTTGTAAAGGATTTTATTGCGCAATCTACGGATAACCAGGTAGATGGTTTTATTTTGTAACTTTGCCGAAGTATACATAAACTAATTTACCCACATCGAAGCATAAGTAGGTAGTGATCAGAAAACGTAATTATGATTGCTTTTCGGAAATGAAAGAGTCAATAAAAATAGATGATAAGTACCCAATACAGAATTTCCCTCATTAAGCGCAATACATTAGTAGCAGTTGTGTTACATCTAAACTTATTTGGGGAACTTATTATCTTTGTACGTTTTTTGAATTTACCTGAGGAGAGAGGGGGAATGGCCTAGCAAATCGTACCCTACATCCCGCAGTTTTCCCATCCCAACGCACCCTTGTATACAAGTGCATTATCTTACTCTTCTCTTTCCGCAAATTTTGACATCCAGCTAGTTAGATTTGCCTGAAATTGCTCTGCCTTTCAAGGGAATCAATTAAGTTTTCTTTAGTGCTGAACCACCGGCATCCACCCACTGCTTCGCCTGCTGTTTCATTTCAGATGTGTAGTGGTTGACCCATGTCTCATCTATGGTGAGAAATCGCCGCTCAAACTCGGTCGGATCGGTATTGAATCGGTCCAAAAATTGCTGCAAAAATTTTTTGCGCATTTGATTTTGATCGGTATTCAGCAAAGGCAGCACCCATCTTGCGCAGAGCTTTCGCATCCTTAAGTTCACTTAGTAGTGGGTAGTAGGCTGGAAGTTGAGAAGTTGAAGAATTTTATTGGCTACGTGGAAACACTACTTTGGAAATAGCGATACAATATCGTAAATCAAAGAATACGAGTACTTTATCCTTGTAGGATAATAATCATATTAGTGTAATTAACAAACAAAGGGTGAGCCAACTGCCAGTGTAGAAGTTTTCATTTATTGTGAAATCAATGTAGAGTTTTATTGATTAATAAAGTTCGGACTATGGCAATTACAATATGAATGAAACACAACATTGTCCATGTGACCACCACGGTTTCTGTTGCAAGCGACAATTCAAAGGTCAAAATTATCTACGATTTTTTGACGAATAAGTGGGTTAATGGCCACAATTTCGATTTAGATGTTATGTCTGAGGTCCTGAATTGTCACTGGGTTTTTGGCATAGACCTTACCCTTCAAATAACCCCACAGGGAGAAATCTAAAGGTCTCAAAAAGCATGACCTTGGAGGCAAATCAACTTCTCTTCTAACCGAAATAATGCTATCTTCAAGTTTCATACGCAACAAATTGATTGATTGATGGCATGTGTGGGCGGTAGCCCCATCCTGTTGAAACCAGAGATTGTCCAGACGCAATTCATTTAGTTTTGGAATATAAAATAGCCGATCAACATGTTGTTCTAACGTTCTACATTCACTGTAACTGTCTCTCCAGCCTCATCTTCGAAAAACTACGGGCCAATGATGCCGCCAACCCATAATCTAGTGACTTTTTTGGGATACATTGGTTTTTCGTGAATCTCGTATGGGTTTTCTGGTCCCTAGAAACGACAATTTTGTTTATTTACGTACCCAACCATCCAAAATTGGAAATGATCAAATTCGATGACAAATTGTCGGGACAACGTCGTAGATGGTCCAAAGGCTTCAACTGTCGTGTAATTTGGATTGGAGCATGCTGATATGGAGTTTGACTCGATACCGAACCAGCTTCTTGAAAACGCTTTACCATTCTATGAATTCCGGAATGACTAGGGCGATCATGTTGACCGAAAAGTTTACGAATCTTACGAAATGTTACCTCTAAAGATCGCCCATTTTCGTAATAAGATTAAAAAGGAAAATGCATTGTTATTTGATAAACGACTCCAAGACTAAAATTGCCAAAAGTTGTATGACATCTGTCAAAAAGATCAACCACATTGAATACAGTAATGACAGTAACTGACATCCAACATCCACACCATCTGTTGGCACATGGCATGGTTTTAAGTGCCAACTAGTGAGTGCACAAGGAACTAAGGATTCGTTTCATCGGAATTCGGAACCATTTCACTCGGCTTTTTGTTTCGTTGGAGTTCAGAATCACTGTCGCTTTTTCGTTTCGTGGGAATTCGGAATGACTGCCCAACGAGCGATATTAATTCCAATAAAAAGAAATCAAAATTCGACGTTGTTCCGCATCATTTTGGTAGGGAAATGCCGGATTTGCTTTGCTCTTAAGATACCTAACAAACCCCAAGATCATACTTATGTATAACGGTAACTATCGCTTTTTTGACTTGCTTCGACTCGCCTTATTAAAAGAATATTTTATTTACTCAGAGAAAGATGAGAGGCGATTGGATGATACTCGTATGATGTCATAAATGTTAAATAAAAAATAATAGACAATTGAAGGCGCAGTATTAATAAACTCAAAACGGATTTGTACTAGCAGGCAGGTTGACATACAACACAATTGGAAATTTAGGGGAAATGATGGAGTAAAATCTTTATTAACTTTGAGAAAGTTTGGTACAGTTTTGTGGATGGATGACTCTAAAATCTCAAAATATACTCGAGATAAGAGTTGTATGCGATATTCCAATAACATTGAAAGAAAAGAACGGCTATGATCTTCTCATATACTGCACCAATAACATGACACTGGAATTGGATCGAAGTAATTGTTCTGAGAACTATACCCTTCTCGATCTTGCATTGATTTCTAAAGCATTAACTATCAGTCGAGACAATAATTCCCATTGTAGGTAGTGCAAGATTTAAGCTTTCTCGATTGGCTGTGTAGCAATGTTTATTTGAATTTGAATAAGCTCTCAGCATTTATGTTAGCCGTAAAAAGTCGACAAAATGAAGTCTCTGGCAACACTGTCTAACACAAAATTGAATAAAAGGAAATATAACTGAGATTAAGCACACTTAACCAACTTGCTGGGTTCCATGTTATGCATTCCAAGACTCTGTTAAGCTAAAGTTACAAGACCAAGTGTTAAAAGTATGATAATCGTAGTTTCTATTCCCAAAGAAGGTAAGACTTCTTAGTTTGTCATTCTGTCTGCAAAAGCCCATTAAGAAATAGATAACTATCTTGATATAAAATGGCATCTTAATCATAGAAGACTATCAAGTCGCCAGCATGCCCACCAAAAAAGGTCATGTTGTTCCCTCTATTACGACGTAAATTATAAGTATACATCGTTGATTTAACTTACTATCGATAGTGTTCTCAAAAATGTTGACACCTTGTCAATCATCAAGGCTTTTAAAGAACTTTACATAAATGAGTCTGTCCATAGATTTATCCACTTCGTTTTTAACAGTATAGATATAAATACAACAGTTGGTCACTGCTTGACAGCGCGAAGTATAATGGAATAGCCTACGTGGACGATACGGGCTAACACCCACAGATACTTTCTAACATCCTCCAGTATACCATAGGCGTACTGTTATCCTGAACAAGTAGCTGTAGCCTTGTATGAATCTAAAAGGTTCTGAAAATCCTCACAAGAAAAATCAACGTATTCTGTATCATACCACCCAACTTAAATGGCACTCATCTGAGTTTCTCGAGAAGTCATTCGTCTCATCCTGGGCAGTAAAATGAGGTGGAAAGAAAATTTTGCAGAGCAAACCAAAAAAGTTTTAACTGTGCAAAAGCGCAGTAAGCTGAATCTGAGTTATAAGGGAAAAAGTCATGTATTAGGTGAACATGACGATTATATACTAATTTCTTCGTGGAATAGCCGTTTAAGGCATTCATTCTCAGATTGCTCTAAGTTAGCCGAAGGCGTTGGTGAAGCGATTTTCTGAGGACTTCTACAGAAAACAAATCTAATATATTTTACATTGTCCCAAGCTAAAGTTTCAGTTATTCATTAGACCCCTGCTTGGGTCGGCGTAAATCCAATATCTGGGTCGTATATATAGTACATAGACACTCGAGGAGCATTACAATTCAATTCCTAACTTCGCACTTATAGATCTTACTTAGAGACTGCTGCAGATCTTTCACAAGATGGGTAATGAACAGATGAAAGTCTCAGTATTGCCAGCAGCGTTTTCTGTATTAACTGCAATGCTGAAGAGGAGCCTGCAGTTTAAATTCTTGGCAGGCATTAGAATGCAATACTAAAGCTGTAAAGTCTTAAAAGATCTAAATTATATCTGCCCTATGAAAATCACTTATATAATATCTTGTGTATCGCTCTACCTCGTTCTTACTATAGAATCAGAAATTAACAACTGATCTATATTCATCTCAACGAGGATCACTCTAACCTATCTTTTATTCGAAGTTGGTACTGCCGAGCAATCAACATACGAGTAGACAGAATAGAATTTCTTGTTTTCCGGAATTCGGCAGTACTTGTACTGCCTCAGAAGGATTTTGGATATGTTTAGGCACTTTGCCTTGGCAGTTATTATAATTGAAGTTATTTGGACAAGCAACATACTCGTAGTTGCTCTAATCTGTACATTGCCAAAACAAAAAACAAATGACAAGCATAATCTTTTCAGCTATGTAACCTCGCCATAGTATCATAAAATCAGCAAATATTAATGCCTGCAATTGTTATATCAGCAATATTAGTAAGTTGACATCAGGGGCAATAAAATGCAATTATAAACAGAAGATTAACATACACAAATCATATTTCGTTAGTGAGTCATATGTCTGTAATTAGTTATCATCCACAAAACGCTAACAATGTTGTCCTTTTTGATGACCCAATCAAGCAGTTACTTTCACTACCTGCTTGATTTGAAAACATAACCTGATGGATGTCTTTAAATACAGATTCAACCTCTTAATATGCTACACAATTCGAGAAGATTTATCACGGTTATAACATTGAAATCATGTCAAGCACCGGTAGTTATATTGATCCCCTTGTGGACTCTGAAAATTTCGAAAATTCTTACAACGATCTTATGAACACATTTTGTTCTCTTGGTCGAACATGGAATGATATTTTTTACGAAATATTAATAGAGTCACCAGATTCAAAAGTTGGGGTAGTAAAATCAGTAATCATCAAACCAAAAGAAACTGGCGATGACGAAAGCACCTTAGACAAAGTTTATCAAGAAGGACCGCAAACTTCAGCTGCTGCTTTAAGTAAACGTTTTGCAGAATTCAGGAAGACAAAGGATAGCTTCAAACTTTTACTGGAGCAGGCAATCAAAACTCAACAACAACTTCAGGATGAATATAAGGAACAGAACTATCGCATAACACTAGTGAAAAGGGAATTTTTTCGAAAAGTTAAAACCGAGTAAAATTGCGTTAAGATATTTAAAAAACTACTTTCGGATATATAATAATTTTTTGTACTTCAAAAACTGCATACTCATATAAATCATTTGAGAGACATTTGTGTTTTTTACATTTAATTAAAATGAATCAAATGTCGAATTTATCAATAAATGCTTAATTCCACCAAGCTATACTTGTATGTATATTAATTTCACAACTGTTTTATTTTAGGTACATAGGTCCATATATCTCAACCAACAAACCTTACCAGCTAGTTCTCGCTAAATTGCCTCTTGAGCCTAGGGAAACAACGATTGGGAAGAGAAATTCAGGGCCTATTGTGGTTCCTGCTTGAAACCAAAGTATAGCAATTGCCTCGGAGTTATAACTGCCAACTGCCAACCCTTCTGGCCAAAGGGTCTATTTAATACGTCTTTTACTGATGAAAGCATCTTACAACATATCTTACTTGTCTAGAATCTTCCTTAACATTTATGGTCTCGGTTAATTCTTTAGTGTCCTTAATGTAGCAGCGGGAATTCTCATTGTTATTCTCCACAACCTGATGAGTTTGACAAAGATGTCGAAACAAGAGGGCTTTGAGTGAGTCTAGATCTGAAATTGTTGAATACTATTGAAATAATATATTGTTAATGAATCGTTTCAGACGCTCACATAATACGATAGTAAACATTTTATAACCGATGTTTAAAGATCTTTATAGTTGTCGCAATAAAAATGGTCCTCCATTCTTTTCTGCTCATAGAGCTCATGAGCAGGTTTAGTTCTTCAAGTTCAAAATTTGTTCCTACATTCATCAGCAAGCCACGGTTTTTTTTTAAATCAATCACAATAGAAGCAGCCTCCCTAATGGCTCGGTGACAACACCCCATGGTATTCTTTGGTATGCGTTGGGAAATGGTTTTAAGAGAAGTTAAGGAAACAGGATAGGAATCTTACCACCCTTTACTACAGCAGTTTTTCGTACATTGTCTGCAACAAAATTATGATCCGAGTAGATATTGCGTCGTCGGAAAATTCGAACATCCGGAAGCCATGTTCTTTTATGGATGTTGAAATAGGGAAACCGCGTACTAGCTACCAAAAAGTGACGCCCAGTTACAAATTTTAAAAATTTGTGTGACCCAATCAAGGAGAGCTTCTTACAGCCCTGTGTTAAGATCTTTTAGCACCTTGTCGTAGTAATGGCACTGAGCATAATGTTCGGTCTAGAAGTCAAAGAACACTCGTCGCCCGCAACTTCAAGTAGCCCCCAAAGAAAGACGTCTGGGATAGTTAAATCGGGCGGTCTTGCTGGCCATGCCAAATCGGCAAAACGGGAGATTACACTACCAGGAAACGCTTCCTTCACAATATCCATTGTGACTCGTGCTGTGTGTGCGATTGCACCATCTTGTTGAAACCACATGTTCACCAAAACCCGCTCATCCAATTCAGGCAGTAAGAAGTTGTTAATCATGGCCCAGTAGCGTTTACCAGTAAGAGTGACTGTATTGCCGATGGCGTCCTCAAAAAAATAACTGAGTGCTCTTTGACATTTAAAATACTGCTTCAACAAAAAAGCGGTCAGAATTGTCATTTGCTTTATATATTGAATACATAACTGAAGCGGTTCAATCATAAACAATTTCAAATCATGTCGTAGAGGCTATGTTTTTCGACTAATTCGCCGAAGGGCATTTCTTATCCAATGTAAGATTTTGACATTTTACGAATACTTTAGTCATCGCCTGTGAAGCAAAGATTTCCTCATTGATAGAATATTCGATTCGGTGTGCACATATTATGATGATGGAACGTTGCCTCAAAAGATATTACTTGTACGCTGTCGTATTCTAAATACGAATGAGTACATTTGAGAAAATATAGGTGTTTTGTATTTATTGTGTGAATGTCAGACGCTTTAAATCACAATTGGGATGCTAACCACTTGCTGCACGACGTAACGAAGGCTTCCCACCTCGATTTCAGGTAATAAAAAGTATGAAAATGAATGTAAACTTCTTTTAGAGTTTTATTGTGTGATAATTTTAAGGTCGAAAGACTATAAGTGTAACGTAGTAAGAGCTAGTAAACTAGATAAAGTAATTGTTATTTTTGACTTAGATTTAAGTTGTTTAGTCGATTATGTAAGTTTTTCTTATAAGATAGAAGATATAAAATGAATTGAAACATTTGACTGAGGCCGAGTAAAAATAGAAAGTGCGTGTTCATCAGTTGCCTTATAGGAATTATCGGCCCTGCGTCTTGTTCCAATACATCATACATGATGTATGCCATAGACCTTTAAGTGTTCTATTTTATGCCTATGTACACATATACGTACTACATTTATGTATACATATTTGCCGTCTATAGCCGGGATCGTTTCATTTCCTTTTGAAAATCAGGTGTTTTCATGTCTCTTTTCAACATAAAACTTACAAGCATGTCTGGTCCTTCTTTCTCCATCTCCATATGCTCTAATCGCATATGCTTGTCACTAAACGTCAACGAACCAAAGGTGTCGTTGTAGTAACCTAAACAAAAACCTAATACACGAGAGTCGGCGTTCCCATTGTCGTTTTGGCAACTCTACCAATGATCTTGAGGACTTGATGCGTCATTAATGGCAAACTCTCTTGGGAGATGAAGAAAAATCTTAATCAACAAAGACCTTGATGATGTCTCTAATTCTTGCAAGTTCAGCATTAATACGATTTGCAATGCAATTGTCACGCGCCCCTCTCATGATTCATCATCCGGATGAGTATTTTATGTTTTTGTTATCAGTAGGCCAAAACAAGAAATAATTATCTGTTGTATGAAACCTTATCGATCGATGATATTGGCCTTCGTGTGTCATTATATATATATGCATACAAAAAATCATGTGTACATTCATATGTATGTATGTTAAGATTTCCACTAACAGTTCCTTGGAAAATAACCGCCAACTCGACAGACTGCAAATTACACTTGGTAATTCATTTTTGCAAAAACAAAAACATAATATGCACAGAACCCGCCAAATACTCGTAAACTGTTCTTTGCATCTTTCTTTGAGGAAAAAAATTCTTTACTTGGAAGAACAAGTTTGGCTAAAGCGGTCTATCCTCTCTACCAAAACTTTTAATTTTCAAATTTTTAATTGTGTTTCTTAACTGTATTAGTGTTGAAATTTCGTGCAAAACGTTTTGTGTCGTATTCGTGAAAAAAGTATTAACTTTACTTTGTTAAACAATACAAATTTTAACTAAACAAAACTATTAGCATGGAGCGAAACCATGTGAGTATATAGAAAAAACTATTTTGAAAAATAACTGCTCAAAATATAGTTATGAAGCAGAACAGTTGACATGTTAAAGTCGGCTAACACTGCATTTCAGCTCTTTGACTCATGTGATCTATATGTGTTTGCTAAGTTGAATAACGTTCCTTTACTCCTAGGCTACTTCTGTAAGCACTAGTTAAAATCATTTTTATTGTTGATCATTCGTCACAAGCAATAACCAGTTTATTACAACCACTCTTCTTTTCAGCTTCTTTTAAAGTTACATATGTATTTCTACTTCTATTATACATTTCTACAAGTTCCGTGGATTGCTATAACAACACTTCAAGATTTGGCTAAGATTGCGATATACAAACCATTTTAATATGGATCACCTTATTACTAAGAGCCCGCACTCGGCTCAATGGGTTATAAGCACCTTTAAAATGTATGCAAACAGCGGGCTAGATAATTCTGAAGCCTTGGTTCTCAATTTTAGACATTTTTTGTTCCCCCGAAAGTGTGGTACAAATAATTTTTTTGGTCACACGCAGCCTCACTGCCTCTTTATGCAGACAAAGTGCTCTGACATTCGCAAGAGCTGAATTTTTAAAACGGAGATTTGGCCTTCATTTAGTATTTTACATTTTGCAATCGCGTTCATATCAATTACCCGATAAGATCTCCAAAGGATGGGGAAGTTATATAGCGCAAAAGTCTGGATTCTTCTAAACTCCAACCAACAAGCCTCTCCATCTTTCTCGATCATTAGCTCGCAGCCTTCAGTTATTAACAACAGACAAGCACGAACAGACAAATTTTCTGATTAGTTCGAAAGTAAAAGTACAATTCTAATGTGACGTTATGTCGGAGACATCTGTGTCCTTTTCTGCAGAAGGTTATTTTTAACTTTGAACTTGCTGTTTACCAGACCCGCATCCAAAGCATTGCCCACGAATGAGGTACTAAATTTACTTTTCATTCTTTCAAATATTTCTACCTATGCATAGTCTAAATCTGTTCAAACGATTTTTTTAATATCGAACATCCCAGCGAAGTGTTAACTGATCTAATAATATTAAAGCATATAAAGCCTCAAAATTTATAGAAATGGAGATTATTGATCCTGAATTCATTATCTGCCGCGGCTTAAATTTTCATCTGTTGTGGCCGTTTCCAGCCTAAGATCACACTTGTACCATCCATTAGGTTACATATTATACAAAAGGTATAAGGCGCTAACAGAAATAAATATCAGATAGGATATTGTTAGCTTACGAGATATTGTTAGCGTACGTCTATAGCTCACAAAGTTAAGAGTCTTGCCAGTCCTTCCTCTTCGGATATATTATATCATAGGGAATGTCGAAATCGATTAAGGAAGAGATTCCATCCATTTTAATAGTATTGCCTGGTAGTAGCTCCTCCAGGATTGTGCCGTGTCCGAAGCTACTGCTTTTGAAAAGACCCAGATTAGTGAGTCTGCAAGTTTTTTTTATCTGTAAATCGGGCAGTCTAAGGTGCAAAATGATGTCCAATGCTGCCATAGGGGTGGTACGGAGCGCACCTGTAATGGCTATGGAAGCCCTACCGTATATAGCTAGTACACCATAAGAGGTTTTGGGTCCCAAATTTTTCCCACAGTTCTTTTGCATATGCAAAGAGCATTATATGCCTTTTTGATTCTTTCCACTACGTTGAGATTCCAATTCAGTTTCCTATCCATAATCACGCCAAGATACTTCGCACTATCCGAGAGGGACAGATCCACCCGCCAGAGTTTTGGCAGTGTGAATTGTGGTATCTTGTACTTTCTGGTAATAAGAACCAGTTTCGTTTTGGGGGGATTGACATTGAAACCACAGTTGCATGCCCAAGTGCTGATCGTCTTCAAGGCAGGCTCCATGATCCATATGATTGTGTATGTTTATATTTATTCTCTAAGTCAGGCAGACGAATTTCTAGTTCTAACAAATCAGACCGGATGGTCTTATTTTGCCAAGAAGGCCTAATTTTAAGAAATTTGAAAACCTAAATGAATTTTTATAAAAAAAAGCACCCCCGTCGACCTCGTCTGCTGTCATCATTCAGAACTTCTTAGTCATCTTACGCTATCCAAGTAACGCTTAAAATATTATTCATTTTTTCTTTTTTTTAGCCAGTTCAAAAGCGAATTATTTTGCAACCAATTCCTCGTGCACTATTGTATCGACATGAAAGGCCGTCAACATCACGTGCTCAACAACTGGCTGCACCTCACCCTCTCTACGAATACATTCCATTACCAAGTGATTGCGCTTTTAATTTGCAGCAAGAAATCAATCAGCAGCGTCAAGCGGAGCAACAAAATCAACTAAATAGGCAACAGAGACAACCGTTACTACAACAACATGTAGGGCAAAATCAGCAATCAAACTCGCCACGAGTTGTACCCAACAATTGTTTAGAAACTTATCGCATTCAGGCAGGGCTACCAAATCCTATGCGATATAATCCCCTTCCTCAATATCCTCCAGGACAAGGACTCCCCCTACAGCAACAGCGTCAACCACAACCACAGCCACAACCGCAACCAATGTCACAAGAACAAGATTCTATATCCCGACAAATACAACAGTTGCTAAATGAAGGAGATGAAGATTTCATACGAAATCGGCAACAACAAGCACCGCGAGTACGACAAGTAATCGAGAATGGTCAAGTTATTCGATACGTCTATCCTGAGGAACCACTTACCCTTAATGTATGGACTCAAACTCAACCTGAGCAAATTCCAACTCCGCCTCCGCCAGCACCTCAGCCGGTGGTGCAGCCACCACAACCTCAACTAGATGTTGACGTTGAGGCACTGTTAGCAAAAATAAATAAGCTGGAAAATACCATAACATTACAAGACGAATTCATTTGTATTCTACAAGAACCACCTTTCGGAATGACATCTGCTCCTCAAGCCTCTTCATCGCCAAATTCTACTAAAGCTGAAGTGAAGAAAGGTGTTCCCAATCGAGATATAGAAGCAGTAGCCGAAGCTGAAGGCGAAGATAGAGATGAAGGCGAAGATAGGGCTGAAGGCGAAGATGGGGTTGAAGCTGAAGTCGAAGCTGTAGCCGAAGACGGATCTGAAGCCGAAGCTATGGCATTGCCAATTAATGACGTGGACGAATTACCAACTCTCCCCATGAATTCATTCAGTTCAGAGCTTGGCCTAAGTGATCTTGAAAACGATGATGATTTTGAGATAAATTTATCGCGACCTGAATCAAGAGCATCGGACAATTTAGTAATGAATTCAAATACTTTAATGGTATCTATTGGACCCAACAACACCTTAATACCGGCTAGTACATACAAGGCGCTGTCTTGGCAGTCCCATTCTATAGTTACTAGACAACTATTAAACATTGTTTTTGGTCGTCAAACATTAGCCACCTCATCCATAACAGGAAGAACTCATAACCGAAATAAGCCCAAAGCGCGATTAGATGAAAAATCAATTTATGACATCATTTATTGCATAACAAGAAAATTCAAAATCGAATCAAAAGTCGTACGAGCGACAATCAGAGTCAAATGCGCCGAGGAAGACAGTATGGTTCGGTTTCCTCAGAAAAATACTCACCCCAAGCCTGACTCAAGCAAGTCAATTTTAAAAGAACAAAATAGAATGATTTCAAATGATCCAAATAATACAGATACGGATTAAGAAGATTATAAAAATTAACAACATTTGAATAGGTACGACCCGGTTTATGTTTCTAATGCTAAGCTTATAACACAACTAATTAACTCTGAGGCCAGTCTGCATTTTTTGCAACAAAAGGCCCTTTTCAGGGCCAACAGTATTTTCTTAAGAGATTTGCACTGGTTTCTTGAAATAACCGACAACATCCACAAATATTATCTGTCTAAAATTAGTTTTAAGCTTGTGAATTTGTGTATATTTAGGTACAGCTTGGAACGCCATTAGCTCAAACAATAGCTGCATCAAAAGTCCGCAATGTACTTGCATACATCTTCAATACTTCATATCCGCAGTTTGATGCCATTTAAATAAAGACTTATGTATCGAGCAATACTTCGTGAACTTTGTGGAAATTCAGTATCACAAGTAGGTTATTATTAGTGTCCGCAAAGTCTTGGCATTCTCAATGATAGGATCGTTTTCTGCACTCTGCAACAATGTGACGGATAGTCTATCGTTGGACATCGCCCTTCCCCGGCAGAACAACGAATCTGGGCACCTTCTGTGGTTGGTTTGGGTCATATTAAGCACAAAAGGTTGAGGAGTAGGTGAAACTTGAAGTGTCGGCATGATGGGTTCAGGATGGTGATATTATTTGCCTGCATTGATGCTGTTCATTCTGCTGACCACATGGAATGCATCATACGAAAGCTATTTTCGAAATTTTTAGTTGGGCACCGAGACATTATACGAAGTCTTTGCTTTGACACTTCTATCCCAAGAGGAGTTTTTTCAGCACCGTTGATAAATGTATTATACTGCCAAACATGATATCTTTATAAACATCAAGCATATTCATTCTTATCCTTCTATATATAATACATCCACCCTTAAAATCACACTAAACACTGCACTTATGTGGGAGTTATTGAATCTTAAATAGCAGAGTTTTCGATATAAATACATATCTAAGGATCCCCAATAGCTTGTTCAAGAGACTAGCCCACAAACTTCTTTCGCAATGTATGCATGATCTGAATTTTATACAGTATATTCGTAAATACACGTCATTTGAAGTGTACAGAGGTTTCACACGAAGAGTGACCCAAAATTAAACACACAGGGTAAGCTTCGTTAAAAATATCCGAAGAAGTCATATGCCTTAAGTCGTGCTCAAAATAAAATGCGATGAACCATTTTTAACAACGATGATCATTTTTGATTCTTAATTAACAAACAAAATATGTTTGGCTTTCAAAAAACAAAAGATCACCTTTCAAAAGTTTGAAGTTTTATGTAATTCTTGTAGTGTGGGCACATTTCATTTTGCGGAAAATATAGAATCAGTAACATGTTCTTTATTTAACATTTAAATTAGGCATGTTTCCACAAAATATTTGTAAAAGAGCGTGTTTTGCTTAAGTTTGAGAAGTAGGGATGAATTCTCTCTTAAATCCAGAATCTCGGTAAAACAAGTTTTTGTAAAATGTGTTTTAAACGTGTTAAGTTAAAAAGCAACACAAACAAGTAATTGCAAAGAAGAAGGTATATTTTTAAATTCGTTATTGTCATTACTTTATTAATGATGTATTGTATATGTATTGTATATGTATTGTGTTTGGCTAACAATTGGCATCAATCTGTAGCTCTTTTGTCTTCTCTTTGTCCATGTCCAAGTCATATTTTTGACCCATTTCTATGAATTTTTTGCAGTTCATATAAATGCAAACTTTTACGAGTTTGACAGTTCTTTTAGGATTAAGTTGATTTGATGTTTCATCCTCACGCAGCATTTGTAGGTATTTGCAAATTGGGGTAATAAATCATTCTCTTAAAAGCGCTCTCTTTTTCAAAATATTTCTCACGGGAACAGGTTTTTTTGTAGTCCTTGATAACTGTGTGAGTTCAATTTTTACTGCAATCCTATACGGCTGCATTATGGATATTGAATTTTAAATACTTGCAAACGCACGATTACTCAGAAACTTATGAGACAACACATAATAAGCCCACAGTTGATTTGTTAAATTTTCGTTTACTTTTGCAAACAGAAAAGTCAGAGAACCCAGGATCGCTCATTGCACATGCAAATTTGACAGATGGCTTTTTTTTTACAGAAAAACGTAGGCCCAATTCAAAAATGCAATACTGCGGTAGCAGTAAAGCAGCGGGTTCAAAAATGCAACATTTTGGCATTACTGCTCAAGTCAAAAATTCATTTTTACAGTTGTGAAACAACTGAAAGCTGCTGTGCAGTAATAATTTCCTTGTAGCGATTGTGTATTGCATCGACAACAAAGCAGCAGCAGTGTAAAAGCATCGCATACTTTGCAGTGTTGCGCAACTTATGCGTATATTTTTGACGTTTTTGAAATCACCCGTATAGTTACGAATTTGTTCATCTTACCAAGCTTCATCTTTTCATAATTTGTATATTTATTTAACTTCAACTTTATAAAAAATTTCACCCAAAGATCTTGTTTTGAAGGATAACAATATCCAGCTCTAGTGCAGGTATTAAAGCCGAATGACCATCCCTTGCACCAAAATTTCGTTGAATAGGCCCAAAATCAACTGGCTTTTGATTCACTGTTTTTTTTTTTCGAAAAATTGTGTTCAACTAAAAGGCTTATGTTTTGCTCACATGTGATTATCAAAACGCGTTACATCCCCAAAAATGCACAGTTTGATGCATTTTTTGGTCTGGTAGAAAAATTTGTTTTAACAAAAATGAAAGTTATCAGGGTTTTGCGGTCAATGGTATTCGCTATAGAGCCATAATTAATGACTTTTCGTTCCTCAATTGAACGGCATGAGTGTGGAAGAGTTTGGTTTCAGCAGGATGACGCTACGTGTCATATAGCAAACGAAACAATCAAAAAGAAAACATTCGATAAACGCATAGTTTCGCGCCATAGACCCTTAAATAGACTTCCAAAATCTTGTTATTTGCCGCACCTTGATTATTTACTTTGGGAAAACGTAAAGTCGAGTGTCTACGCTGACAAATCAACAACAATCGACGCATTTGAAGCCAACATGTTATTGAGGGGATACGGCCACGAATGCTCGAAAGTGGTCGAAAGCTTTGTCTCTCGGATAACATTCGTCAGATCAAGCCGTGTTGTGCATATCTCCAAAGTTGTATTTAAAAATTGATTTGCAGAATGTATAGTATAGGTGTTCGCTCGATTGAACATAAATAGTTAAAAATCAAGGTAAGAACTGACTTTATAAATTCTGCATGAGCAGCAATTCTGCAACGTATCTCCCTTTATGTTTATATCTCCGGAAAAGGCAATGACAAAATAATTTGTTTACGCCTAAACCATCCATCATATTTTCTTTAAATCGCAGCTCGTGCACCTCTGCACGTAATATACGTGTGCAGATAATTTTTCAGACGTTCATCGTGCCAGTGCCACAGTTAGATGACTACTAACAAGTGATTTACTTTTTAAAATTTCTTTGGCATGCATTTTTTTAAAAAAGTATTAAACAAGGGACGATAAATATTTTTTTTTTTTTTGGATGAAATCAAAAAAATATTTCAAAATATGCATTTAGATGTGATCTCGGTAATTTAATAGAAGAATACTGCAAGTGTGCCTAAGTTATTATCCTCTTTTTAGGACCAAAAGACTGTCAAGAGGACTTAACACTATGTTCTTCTATTTTACCTTCACAGATATACAGAACAGGTAGTTTTTAAAGCTGCAATAACACTATTTACGAGTACTTCATAATTTCTCTTGCCTTAAAATTGTTCATTTGAATATGGACAATGGTCGATTCATTTTACATGTTGGAAGTAAAATCAAACAACAAAAGAATAATCACATCCTCTGAAGCAGCAGTTTCTAGCTGTATAAATAAAAATATTTTGTTAAATATCCGAATTAAAGTTATTTTTAATTTTAGGAAACATGAAATATAATATTTAACTGAGGATCGCTTCTGCGTACTTAAATTTGTCAGTCCTGTCAAAGGCTTTTTGGCTACCTACAAAGCACATACTATATATTATATATTTGTGCGTGTTTAAAAAACATAAAGGAATTAAAGAACCGTTCCCTCGTTTTTTTTGGAAATTATTTGAACTACCTGACCTTTTCGAATAGTAGGTAGTAGGTCTCTCGCCACCACATTTTGTTACCTTTTATGAAATTCAATTTTACCTTGCCTAGATATTGTATTTTCGTTGGCAATTTCTCTACCTGGTATTTCAAAGTGCAAGATAATTTTTTATTTCCAATGAATAAGCACGGCATGATCTGTAAAATTATGGTACACCATGTTTTGATGATCGCTAGTACTCGTACCTGCATTTGTACAATTTCTACTCTTGTATAGAGTAGAGTAGTAATAGAGGCAATATGTGCTCGAAAGTTTTCTAAGAATTTTTATGCTGAACTTATTTTTAAAAGTTTAAAATTAAATAATATTAAATATTAAAAGACTATTCGTAGTTAACACTAGGCATCATTTCACCTGTTTTACTTAAGATCTATTAAAAAAAGTATTTCTTAAATCCGATGTAAATACTCGTATAAATATTCTTTCATTTATGATATTTCTGGCGGTTACACAAATCCAGTCCATGACCTGTTGATTCCTTTCTTTGAAATAAAATTAATCACATGACGATAACTGTAAGACCTATTATTTTAATATATTTTACTATTTTCGTACATTTTATGAAAACCTTAAAATGAATATTGCCAGTTTGATGTCTAGAAAGGAGACACGCTTAAGTTAATCAGATCTTCAGAGGATATTGCGAATCCCTCGAAAGGAAGGTTTATTAACAACTAGCTGGTATTTGGCAAGGAGCAGTCATAGCCGAAACAGTCTTCAAGCGTGGTTGTACCAGAAAGGGGGTCCTTTTTAAATATCAGAACCATATCATTGAGGATTGAAAAATCATCAGAAAGTGAGGTGAAAGGTGGTGGTGGTGTAAAGTGGTTCATAATTCTGATGAACAAACCTGAGGAGAATCAGTCGTATACTACCATTAAGAAGGTACTTTTAATCTTTTAAAACGGAATTCACCTGTTAAATACAGTCAATCGCTACGCAGTTTAACTTGTAAAAGCCGATACAGCCTAAATGGTGGCATAGTCCTTGCTTAACAATATTTCTGTTGTCTAAAAACCCAACGAGTTAACACTGTTAAAAAACTCAAAACATGCCTGCACTGGTTTATAGCTCCGTAGTATGCAGAGGTTCCAAAGCGTCCAAAATCTAAATCTGCATACATACATATACATATGACCTTTTTAAAATCTCCCAGAACGATGTTTTGTTTATGATCCATCTTCTATCGACAGGTAACGAACTACACATCTAAAGTGTTTCGAGTGCGTGAGTGTTGCCAGTGTGAGAATTTCATACACTAGCAACAGTAATGGTAGTATGTAATGTACAATCTAAGAAGTTTTAAGAATACGAAGTTTTAAGATGCCCTTTTTTGGCATCTTTGCAAAGGCATGTTTGATCGTTTGAAATGAATAATTCATAGCAGTCATATAAGCAAATTTGTTGCCATATGTCAAACCATTTATATCAAAATATTTTTTAAAGATAGGATACCAAGATACAAGGGGACTTAATTCATACAAACTATAGTGTAAAGAAAGTAACGCCAATACTAGAACGACAGATTTAAAACAAAAGCACAACGACTAATATACACAAATATATAATCTTACGTACATGTAAAGATATTTTCGTTAAATATCCTTTAGAAACCTTGTTAAACAAAAATGTCAAAAACAAGATTTTCTGACCTGTTGAAAGTGAATATCACACACTTTATCTAACACCGAAACAAAAAAGAACATGGGTTGGTGTAGTTCATTTATATTGATTCAAAACGAAAACATATTCATCAGGAAGACTTTAGTCAGCTGTAAAGGAATTCAGGCATTTCATCTCGGTATTGAAGTCTGAGGTTTTCCACCACATACGAAGATTCCGAAAACCAAAACTGCAATATGTAACAATTCTGGTTTGAACACAACAAAGGTATGCTTTTATGCATGCAATACAAAATAAAAATTGATACATATTGCGGCAGCAGCAACAATGAATTTTTAAAGCTAATTTATTAAACACTGATACGATTTGGAAAAACAAAATAATAATTTTATCTTCCGAAGCAAAAACATTTTTTTTAAATTTTTCCTTTGGCCTAGTTATGTACATTTACATTTTAACAAACATCAAAACATGTGCCAGAATGATGATCAAAAGATCACTTTTTTCCCATCAATTGTGCCAAATCACCCCGTCAAATATATGCAGTTGCTATTTTTAAGGAGTTTTACTGCTCTGATGATGCAGTCTTGACTATTTATGTAATAGTTTTCTAATAATATTATTCGTTTTATGATTATTATATAAAAAAAAAAAACTAATGGAAAACGAGATCAGCCTTAGCTTGCTTCAGTTTTGAGGTAAAGGTGAATACATATGAGAATGGATTCCATTCCTGGGAAAACAATGCTCCCCTAGTCTTCCTCACTCGAGATTGCATTGCTAAAATTGTTTTCAGGTATTTAATTGATTTGAGGATAACGTATTGGAGGTTGTTACGAGTACAGTGAGAAGTAGTTTTCAAACTACTGAGACCCCTGCTAAGATACAAGAAGGCAATCTTAGTGTTTGAATCATTTTTGTTTGTCCACTGCTGAGCACCAAACTGATACTTACTTGAGGTACTTACTCTGCATTCTGGGGTGGGACTGGACTTTAGCCAACAAGCGCCATGAGTTTTTTCCAAGATCTGCCGTAGTATGAATATTTGATCGGTGGTAAACTTTTCTGGCATTCATTCATTTCATTTTGAATGCATTTTTATTTAATTCAATTCAGGAATTCTTACAAGCTAGACAAAAAAAACGCTTAAAAATTAGCTTAAATAACTTAAAACTATCTTATTGTAACTTACTGGCCCCATTCGGGCACTCTAGGTTAAACATAACACTTAATCTATGCCTTTCGACGTTTCTTACAGTATTTTATTTTTTATTTTTTTTACATTAATTAAAACTAAAACTAAGAAAATGAATTTTATTTTAAAAACTTAGTACATGGACTTGTTTGTAATCTTATGATAAAACTTAGAGACTAAAACTTATACATAGCTACCTACAAACTAAATTATACAGTTACTTAGCCTACTTAAACTATCTTATTGTATAAGTATTATTTTTTATTCAAGATAAGAGTCACCCATCTCTGTTTTTTTATTTTTTATTATTTTTTTTTATTTTTTTTTATTTTTTATTTTTTTTTTATTTTTATTTTTTTTTTCTTAAAGCTATCCTAATCCTACTTAAATCTATATAAGCCGGCCATAACTAAAAATAAGGCAGACCGACTCTGCTCCCTAACGAAGCTAACTATTATTCGAGGAATTCGACAAAGGAGCCTCCACCAGGAGCAAGCCACCAAAATTGTTGGTGCTGCCGAGCAACATCCCTAGTGTCACGACTCCCTACCGCCCTACTAAACCGGAGACGCTCCGCACTGCCGTGTGCGACGTCTCTGTCGCAGTTGAGTCGCCTGTCTGCAGCTGTTCGAGCGACGTGGAAGATTAACGGCACCGCTAATCTATCCTGGATCAGACCTTTTCTGTCGAGGTAGAGGAACGCTTCTGGAGGAATAAAGCCGTCAAAGCGAACTCTCTCGTGATACATATTATTGGGGTAGTAAGCCCCCGAGATCAGGTTATTCGACGAGGTCATTGCTCTTGCAATGTGCCTTCGAATCAACTTAATAACAAAATTGTCCACTCGTATTAGGTTCGCCCTATTGTACAAGACCTCGTTAGGATAGAATTTTATGTACTCAGACTCTGGTGTTCTGTATAGGCGAAGACAAGCCCTAAGGCAAGCCCTCTCAAACACCCGAATCTTTTCCAAAAGACTTGCTCTCACGTTGAACCACACGGGACAACCAAATACAATCATATGCCGGATAAGGGCCATGTAGCAGATCACCTTTACCGTCGCATCGAGTTGCCTGTTATAAAACAATCTCTTTGTAAGGGCAAAAGCACCTCTGGCTCTGGCCAGAGCAACATCTATATGTTTGTTAAAATATAGATATTGATCTAGCCAGACCCCAAGGTATCTGACTACATTTCGACAAGCAAGTGGCTGCCCGTGTTGTCCCACGATCTGAAACTTTCGCCAATTCTTTCTGGTATCCGCAGAGGCCCCAGACAGAGGCGTCCTAAACAGAATGGTTTCCGACTTCTGAAAGTTGATCTTCAACTTCCAGTCGTCGCAATATTGTTTAATTTGATCGAAGTCACGTTGCAAAAGAATGTTTATAACCTCAATCTTTGGACCTGATCTGTACGCGATTAAGTCGTCTGCGTACGCTATGGCATGGTGAAGTGAACCTATCAGATCACTTGTGTAAATGTTGAAAAGGATTGGCGAATTAACCGCACCTTGTTGCAGACCGTTTTTAATGTTGAATGTACCAGTAGAAGTCACATCGCCATTTTTCACGATGAACTGTCTATCTGAAAGCATATTGAAAAGAATATACAGCAGTGGTTTACTAATGCCCAGTCTGTTCAACTTGTAAAAGAGTCCCTCTAACCATACGGTATCGAAGGCCTTTTCCAAGTCAATCAGGCAGGCACCCGTGCACTGTTTCTTGGCTTTGTTCCATTGGATATCGGAAACCAGTTTAGACGCGGCATGAATGACGTCATGCCCCGCCTTGAAACCGAATTGATTATCCGGAACTATATTTCTGTCCTCAACCCACTTAGTCAGGACTCTATTGATGACTTTTTCGAAAACCTTACTGATGTTTGGAAGGAGACTGATCGACCGGAGATTCGCCGGATTGGAGGTGTCTTTATCCCTTTTGGGGATGGGATGTACCACCGCAGTTTTCCAATGCGCTGGATAATGTGCATTATTCATTGCATTGTTAAACAGGGTGGTATAAATGTCCACCGCTTCTAGTGGGAGATGTCGAAGCACAATATTCGGTATTCCATCGGTTCCCACTGATTTCTTACTTCTAATTGTATCGAAGATCGTTTGAAGCTCTTCCTTCGAAATGAACGGGGGTTGCTCCCTTTCATTGGCGATGACATTATTTGCCATATTCTCGCCACTGAACTGGGTGAAACCCGAGTTCTCGATTCGCCAGTTCACTATTTCATTTCGAAGATAGAAATTGTGCAAAAGGACTCGATTTTCCAAGTCGTGGTTTAGGCCAATGGGGTCATTCGCCTTGTACACTTCCTGGAAAGTCGCTCCTATAGCCTCGACCTTTTCCTGCGGATCTTCGATCACAAAGAAGTTGTCATCATCAATAGCCTCATTTGGATCTATGCCTGCTGTTGAAAGTATGCGTTCATTGTCTGTCGTTCGGGCGATTTTAAGACATGAAAGGTCGTCTTGATCTTTCCTCCGAAATACTTTATTTATTTGCGGGAACATATTCGGGTTGCTGGTGTTTACAGCCCGAATTTTGTTGTTCCTTTTTTGGCATGGAGCCACATTAATGTGTACCTCTCAGGTTGTTGGAGAACGGCAATACAGCAGACAAGATTTTTGTATAAAATACAAATTATCGACTCAAGAAAAGTCTATCCTTTACGTGAAACCTTAACCTCAAAAGTTTTTGAATAGCACGAACGTGCTATATGTTTGGAAACATATTGTTTGATGACGAAGCACAATTCCTTATCTTTTTTACAAGCGAGAGACGGTCACTGGTGATGTGTATTGCTGAGTGCTCGACGAGTTTTTGGTACCGCAACTGCACCTATTTCCCGGATTCAACAACAGCTAGATGGGACCTCTCCACAGTATTTCAATGGGGAAGCTGAGGGTAATTGTTCCTAATAAACTAAGCAGCAAGAACGGGCAAATATCCTGGGCGCATCGGCCACCGGATCTTACACCGTGCGAATTTCTTTTATGGGGATACCTTAAGTCATGGGCTAACAGTAACAATCTCTCCGCCATAAAGTTGCTACCTTTGCACTCGCGTGCTCACAAATTTAAGATTCCGTTGCAAGACTGTGAAAAGAGGAATGGACATCATTAAGACGATATTGCTTTTATAACATAAAATCCCCATTGTCAAACACCGTAGTATTTATTAAATGTTGGACAATGCTGAACACACTTAACTGAAGTAAAGCACCGTTTTGAACATCAGCTAGTATTCAAATCTTAGGTTAGTGGGGTCTGGAAGATTCCTGAGGTGGTAATAATAGAATCGTGATGACAGATTCTATTCAGATAATAACTGCTTGCAGAATACAGATGAAGAGAATGTAGTCAAATAATCTAGTCAGATTTAGTTATGACTTTCACAATTTATTTACCAGGGGTGAAAAGCTGAGTTTTTTTGTCTTATATGAAATAGTTGGAACAAAAAATTAGAATAACTAAGCCTAGAAATGAGCAAGTATTAATAACATCATTAGACAAAAACCATGTTTCTGACCACGTTATTGGGTTAACCAAAATCAGCTTTCTAAATATCAAAGCTATGCAAAACAAACTGGTAGGTAATATGCATTGCTATAATTTATTTTATAAAATTAATTAAGAAAGAAAATAAGGTCGAGTTGTCTATTAAGTGACAAAAGTGACTGAAACTTCCTGAGAATTATTGGTGAATTCTATTTTGTCGTATTAAATGCTTCTTCCAACAACGAGACTATTTTACTAGAGGCAGTCAGTAATAGAGCAAGTCAGAATTGAAGTCTCTGGTTAGTAAGTAGATCTACTTGGTAAATCGATATCATAACATTGGTCCTTGTTTTCCCGTGAATTCAAATTGAATCAAATTTATCATGCAAGTAAACTACTCACAGACGTACATTAACGTAAATTCTGCGGAAGTAAAACTTGCTGGGTACCATGGTTATTTCTACGAGTAGTAAACTGTTTTCTTTTAATCAGCAATATTTATTGCAAAATAAATTGTATATCCGAGAAAGAGCAGCTTGTTAAGAGTCACGTTTTATAAGGAGATTGATTAAAAATTCGTTGCCATTTTGTTTTTCTAAATCAAATTTGCAAGGGCCTGTAGATGATCAATTTATCTGAACATCATATTTGTCTGTCATGTCGTTAAGGTTTGAATATGTTGTATCGAATCATTCTATTGGTAAGATGCTGTAAGCCAGGATTGTAGATAACTATCAATATATAGAAAATGAGCGTCAATATACGATAAGTATTTAAAAAGAAAATCATTTCAGACATTTAAGTGTATATTTTCGAACTGAGATTAAGCCAGAATGACTTGTACATTTATCTCCTTTCATAAATTTCAATTTAATCTGTTAAACGATTTGAACAGGCGATTAACAGCTGTCGCTTTCCATGTATAAAAAGAAATAAGAAACATTGAAAAAATTCATTACGTTTCTACTTATTGGAAAATTTTCTGATGAGGTTTCAAATCCAATATTCTCGTTTTTATAATTCTTTTTCTTTTATAAATTTAAATATATATTTTGTGTATATTGAAAACCAATGCTTTACTCTGATAAATATTTAAATTCATTCTTAAGATGAAATGAATTTGCTCCTTGAGATGCTAAAAGTTTTCATTAATATAATTTTCAAAAATTAAGATTGAAATTGTTCTGGAGAATTGATAGGTGAGTCCTTTTGATGATTTAATTGAATAATTTAAGAAATACTTTTGGAGCAGACGATTTTGCAAAAAACTTAGTTCCTAGTTAAGCAATTATTTATTAAAATCTTGTCACTAAAAATTTGGAAGGAGAAATTTAACAGTTTACTTTTATTCCCATTTTATAGGTATTTTCTTACATATCTACCCAAAGTTTGTATTAAATTTGTGTGCTTAGGACAGAGTTCTTCAAATTTTTTTGGAAGCATCTTAAAAGCTTTATTAAATTCAAAATAAATACATAGATTTGCTTAAGTATCTGAACTTAACTGTCTGTGCTCCTTAATCCTATTAAAAGATACTAACGAAATTTACAATAAAAATTGGAAACCTTCAATTAAATTAATTGCAGAATTAATTCAGTAAACCTATATTGATTATAGCCCTGGAGTTTCTCAAACTCCTATAAGAACTCAAATAAATCTTTTTAAATTTGAGACAACACACAAAAATAAATTGATTAACAAATTCTCACTAAGTTATATCAAAATAAAAACAAATAAATCTCAAACGCCACTAAAATAAATTTCTACAGAGCTGTACCTTTGATGGAATAAGGGAGAATTCTTATTTATAAAGTAACGCTTACCACTACATGTGAATATTTTTTTAAAAAATTCACATTCAAACTATTCAATTTTATACCACCACAGTTAAATTCTGATTAGGGTCGATTCTACTCAACTGTGAAGCAACAACAACTTCTGATAGGACGCCTGATATGTTCGCAGATTGCAACCGGTGTATGCTGTTACCATGGATAACTAGACAAAGCAAAAAGACCTTGAATTACCAACCATATCGTTTAACTATTATCTTCTTCTGGTATTTCCCAAATAAATTCTCATATCACATTTGTATGTGTAGTGTTGCGTTGTTTACGAATGCGTATGTAACACATATTGACTATTGTTTGCATTGGAAATCCTGTTTTGAATTGAAAGTGTAGAAGAACGAATACGAGTATGCAATTCGCATTTTCTACCTACTGTCGAATATCTGTTAGCTGTAACTGGGATACCCTATTTATGAATATTTCATCCCTTTAATACTTTCACTGCACATAATAATAACGATACATTCAAGTAAAAAGGACTATGCACTCCAACAGAAATCGGTTGTAAGGTAATTTTTGCATTTCTGTGTATCTATAAAGTTGGTTTGTAAAAGCGCGCCAAAAAACAAAAATACACCTAAATATGTACCAACACATATTTAAAAATTGGTAGCGTTTTTCTTCAATACAAACAAAGGACGATCTCATTAAAAATCGCCATCCTAGTCAGATACAGTCAGTTTGAAAACGATAGTTGATCGGAACAGTTCTAACTTTGGAATTTAATGTCAGTTGAAATTGTTTCTGACTAAAAAAAAGAGTTTAGTGATTATTAGCAGAAAAAATAATTTATGCACATACTAAATATTAAAAAATTTAATTTTATTTAAGTGTTTTCGAAAAAATAAAATGGATCAAAATAATGTAAGTAATTTTGAAATTGATTTGTATGGGATAAAGTTATCCCTAAGTATTCTCATAAGAACACAATTCAGTTGGAGTTTCAAAATATCCAAATGGCATAATTCTTGTGGGGCAAACCAGAATTTTTTTTCTTCAAGACTTGGAATTGGGGGTTGCCGCCCCAATCAGAATAATTAGAATTGATTATTTGTATTTTATATTTAATTTTTAGTTTAATTTACAATGATCTGAAAAAAAAAATTAAATGAAATTACAGTATCCTTCAGGCGTATCGCGCCATAAAAAGAAAGTAAATTGTTCTTTGTAATTTTCTTCAAATATGTTCGTATAAAAATATGATAGAATCTTTGAAGTCGAGGTAGATACAATAGTTTTTCGCAAAATCAAATCAAAACCAGGATTAGTTTACTTTGAAATTCTTTTAACTGAAAGTGGTTTATTGCTCGGATTCTCGGATTTGGAGAGATATTAAAAACATCTGCAGTTTGCATCTTGCTACCTGCCATGTTTACTCGGAAAATAAAAATGGCCACCCACGCATAAGGTTTTACAGAACTCTTTTAAACTAAAGGAAATATCTGATTTTACCTGGTCTGAGAATTATCTGTACAGAATTTTTGTGTAGTGTGTGGAATATAGAGTATCCTTTGGAAATAAGGTGAAAATTGAAGTTGGTTAGTCCGCCATTGAAAGCCAGTTGATTCAAATATTTAAGGATATTTTCCTTTGTGTGTTTTATATACCGCTTTTAGAATATACCTTTCTTTTAGAATATATCTTAATGTTAACACTAAAACAATAATATTGTAGCATTTTAATTAATAACTATTAATCATTAATAACTAAAGCGGTAATTAAAAAAAAATATTCATGCAGCAGTTTGAATCCAAAATTTTAATGAATTGAACTTTAACTCGTTTTATTTACTTTTGCAAAGGCTGTGAATAAATGAGATATTCGTATCTTGTCGATGAGGAATTTGATTCAAATTTAGTATTAAATTTCATTGTTTCTTTTAAATATGCACACATGTATTTGAATGGTTTTCAAATTATGAGGTGAGATAAACACAACCTAAAACCTTTACTTCCAGTAGTTCACGACACTAACGAAAATAAAGGATATGTTTCATTAATATGCAAAAATCATTGTTTCATTGCGAATGCTAATTGTTTGGCCAAGCATGAGCTAGTTTACGAGTAAATTTATCTTTCACAAATATGTCTAGCCGACCAGATATCTGCTCCCTGTATGTGTCAGAAATTGCAATGTTCTTGCAAGTAGGAGTCTTCAGTGTTATAGATCTGGGATGTTACGCATTAGACTCGAAAGTACACCAATTGTTTTATATCCCTTGTTTGCATGATTTTATCTAAACGGTTTTTGGAACTCGCCCTTACACTCATCTGTAGAACGTCCCTGTTTACATGAACACATGTCCATGTTGACTCCATTTCATGGAATGCCCATACATTCATCATAACAGGAATACGCGATGCCATCGCTCTCCGTCAATTCTTTTGATACGAATTCAGAACCCATGTTGAGGCCACAGTTTCCACCCTTGGTATGGGCCGAGCAGTCTGTATTTTGCAACTCTTCACCATGACGCTCCCACAAGGAGACCTATCTCTACAAGTTCAGGCCCGGACCGAAATCAGGGGAACTCCTAACTCCCACAGTGTTTTAAGTCCTGGTATGGACTTCCTGTATTCGTGCCACTTAACAAGAATTATGATCGGCAGTTTCTTACTGGACAAATCATAGTAACCTTCACTGGCGTTTAGGTCTGACGATGTTATTGTCCAACTTTGCTCTGCCCCCGATTTTAATAAGGCAACATCATTAATGGACGAAGCCTGGATAATTGAGCGGGCGCCCACACTTATCTACACATCGAACAGCGCTAGCGTTAGCTACTTTCCATTTCATTTAGATGAATGCTTTATTAACATAATTATCTCCACATAGGAAGCATCACTCTCCTCTGATTCAGCAAAATTAATGTGTATGTGAGCACCTAGACGCAAGATCTCGTACATTATGCTTGGTATTCCATTTTTCTGAAACCTATCAAACATTTCGGGTAATAAAAGTCTTCAGGGTCATTGATAATCCAAACTGCACTGGATTTTATCGCGGACTAGTGCAACTAGTGCAATCAGATCCTGCTGATTGCTGTGGCATCGAAACAGCGTGATAAGCTTTTTGCTGTTTGTGGATTTAAAGGCCATTACCTTAGCAACCAGAATTACTAAATGAAGCTGTAGAATGAATGTAGATGGTTATCTTTGAACTATAAGATATGTTGCACCATTTTGAAATTTGCAACTGATATACAAACTCAGATTTTCCTCAATCGATTTATTTGCACTTAAACTAAAAAATTCCAATCGAAATTTTATCTAATAATTTTAATATTTTCTTATTATTTTTTATTTCAGTCTATGAACAAACGTCCACTATCGCCAGCTGATGAACCACCAAAAACCTACCAAAGGCCTTCTTCTTCAACACCTATTCAGCGACAGATTATAACAGGCCAATTCTATAAATGCATACCAATTGTTGAAGCTAAGCCTCAGATTCAACAACAAATTCAAATGCAACCGGACCCAGAACGTGACATACAACATCAGATTCAACAGCTTCTTAATCCTTCACCATCACCGGCACGGGTTACGTCTCCGGCTCCGGCTCAGGCTCGGCATATTGTTCAATACGAATATTGCGAGCCTCCAATGACTCTTAACGCTTGGACACAAACAATTTCTAGTGATGTTTCTCCAACTGAAACTGCTCTCTTAGCGAAACTCCACGAACTCGAAGCACTCTCGAAAACTCAAGCTGAAGAGATTGAGCGTCTGAAAAATAGAAGAAACAACGAAAGAAGTCCATCGCCAATGGAAGTCACCTCAAATTCTTCAATAATTAAACACGAAGGCACCACTTATCGAATTCTTACTCAAGAAAATGAAGAAGCAACAAGCGAAGCCCAAATCGAAATCGAAATTAGTAATGAGGTAGAAGTACCGAGTAGCTCGTCAAACGTATACACTTTACGTGCTAGTGCCTCACCGGAACCAAATAGAATAAGTAGCCGAAGAAGTTCTGAAAATGGGCCCTATACAACGAAAAAACCAAAGGCAGCAGTAAGATCTCCAAGAATGAAATCAGAATATTCAGAACAAGGAACCGTTAATGACGAAATGGTAGTGATTGGACCAAATGGCACCAAAGTTCCTTCATCGGTGTATGAAAGTATAGCCTGGGAGTCGGCTTCGATTGCAACTAGAAAATTACTTACAACCATATTTAGTCGTGAAACTTTGGCCACTCACTCGATGACAGGAAAAGCATCACCAGCCTTTAAGGATCTAAATAAGCCAGTTAAAGCTAGATTAGAACCAAATGCTGTTCAAGATATTATACATTGTGTGTCTACAAAATGTGGCGTTTCAACAAAGGAAGTACGTTCTTCCATCACAACCAAATGTGCAGATGAAAATAAAATGATCAAGATCAAAAAGTTCACAAGACCTATTCTGAAAGATGTGAATAAATCCGATGATGAAAATAAGGAGAATGCTCCTTAAATCCATAGTGATAAGATAAAACAAAAAACCTGTAAATATTAACTTATTATAGATATGTACATATAGCAAGTAAGCAGAAATGGTTCTATAGATTTAAGTGTATCTTCTATAATATAGGTATAGAAAAAATTTATCTTTGGTATTAAAAATATTAAATGTATGTGATGTAATATATTTGTAATATATGTAAAAAGACGCCAAAACTAAATAGAATTTTCAATTGCTGCTTTTTTATTTCAGATTTCCTATGGCGTATCCATCAAAGTAAATCCAATTAATCTTGTAAACAAGACATTCTATTTTGTTTAATTTTCCCGCTTACATTTTGTATATGGATTAGTCTCTCAAGCAAATATTAAATTCAATATCTAGCTCTCTCTACGCATTGCAGATGCAGTGTTCTTCAGACAGGATTGTGACTGACTGTATTTAGTTTTGCGTATGTCATTTTAGACTAAACTTTCTGTCCATCAATCAACGTGACAAAATCAAGGACAGCGCGAACATTTTTTGTTGGGCCATACCATGATAACAAAGAACGAACTATTTGATGTTCCCCCACAACTCCCTTTATTTTGATAAGCTAATTGTAAAAACGTTTATCCTCTTGGTGTTGAGAATGTCATATGACATCTCATTAGTTTGTTTAAACTTTTCAGACATTGACATTCTACATAACTAAATTAGGCACTAATGCCAAAAAACAAACTAAGCCTTGTTCTAGATATGTATATGTTGGATGAATATACAATAACTGGTCGCTATAAATACTATCATGCTGTATTGAAATACATAATTGGCGTGGTGCGAATAGTTTTTTTTTTTTTTATAATTAACGCGCGCCTCTAGGGGTTTATGTTACCCTTTTTACTGTTGCCTGGGCGCGGACGGAAAGATAGAAGGAGATGTAGTGGTTTGAAATTCAGGTGTTTTTGGTTTCGATATTGACTCTCCAGAGGTGGGAGTCCGAATAGGACAGAGAGTTTTTCTTCACTCGGAATGATTCAAGGTTGTGTATTTTAACGGTTGTTTTGTGTTTGAAACTCTACAACAGCCAAATCTACATGCCAGTGTTATGCCTTCACACGCAGATTTTTTTGACTAAGTTCCAAGTACACTATGAAAAACTGGTCATGAGTAGGATTCGAACCTTGATCGTCCGAGTGAGAAGCGATGGCTAGTACCACTACACCACGGCCACCCATGTGAATATTTAGTGGAACTACCGGACTTAAACCGTACTGGTGGGGGCCGATAACGTCATTGAAATGAAACTATTTTTTTCTACATAATTCGGAAGAAGATGTACGCTTTGTAAAAAGGATTGATGTCCCAATATTAAGTTCAGTTTATAATGTTTTCCTTCCTGCAGAGCGTTTTATCCGATTAAATCTTTCAAATGGGTTGGTACGAATCAGGGGTGTTGCAGATATTCGCATCCGCATCCGCAACAGCAGAACTTCCGCATTAAATTCAACATCCGCATCCGCAAAAAATCAATGCGGAGCTTATTCGGATGCGGGTGTTGCACAAGTCGGTACAGGAACGACTTAGCGTATCTCAAAGTATTCCAAGAGTGCGTAACCAGATGAAACAGTACTGTTTATATGTTCGAGCGGTTTTTCAAAGTAAAAGACGCATTAAGTCTCTACATGAATGACAGCGAAATGGACCCAATTATTCCAGGAGACTCGAATGCTGTATCCAGTTGCTGAAACCTTTTGAAGAAGCGGCACGAGAATTAAGCAGCTCTGAGACACTCATATCATCTGTAATTCCAATAAATCAAATGCTTATGAAAAAACTGGATGACCATTCAACTAGATCACAGGACTCTGATCCGATTAGGCTGTCAGTCACCACTTTAAAAATGAAAATGTTTTCTAAATTCTTGGCTTTGGACGAAAATCATTTATTTTCCACTTATTTAGACCCACGATACAAGCACAAATTTTTAAAGCCGTTGACAGAAGAAAAGATGAAAGACGAAACACTGGGAGCTCACAAAAATCATCTTCATGATCATGACAGCACATTTTCTCCAAACTACAATCAATCTAAAAGAATGAGAATAGGAGATTCATTGGATTTGGTGCAATCGATTGACCACTCTTCAGAATAACCTAGCATCCTGTTTAAAAAGTGATTTGGAAGCGATACTAGATTCGTCAAGTGAAGATGACGACCTTGTTCAAAGATCAGACGGTCCCGGAACAGACCTTAAAAATGAGTTAGTGTCATATCGCAGCAAAATAAAACTACAAATTTATCGAAAAGTCCTCTTATCTGGTGGAAAGATAATAAAGAGTTTAAGATGTTATCTGCAATAGCACGAAGAAATTTGTCACCTCCCCCAGCCAGTGTTCCTAATCAACAATTGTTTAGTGGTGCGGGACTAATTTACGACCCTTTGCGAAATTGCCTAAACCCAGAAAAGGCAGTCAAGTTGCTGTTCATTATATATAACGCACCTATGTTTATGTTTAAGTATTTAAGGTTTCTTTTCGTTGAAATAAAAATGTTCATATGTACCATATCTTACATCCGCATCCGCATCAGCATCCGCGGATGTAAGCCTTTTTATATCCGTATCCGCATCCGCTTCCGCGGATTTCAAAAAGTCTGCATCCGCAACATCCCTAGTCCGAATATATGCTACTTCAAAAAGCTCTGAGTATTGGATGGCCGTGATTCCATTTAGTTCTGTCAGACAGAACTACTCTTCCTCACCGACACCCTTGCAAAAACGATAGGAAGCTTATTTTCAATATAGTAACCCTATCCTTTTTATTCGGTATTGCTTGACAACGGTTACAAATTCCGAAAATCCATTTTCAAAATCAGCATTACGTAAAAAATGTTTATAGAGCACTTCGCTAGTTTGCGGTCGAGATAATCTACTAAGTTTGTCGGTTTTTCGCAACACAATTGAGCAATTCCCCACTGTATTTACTCTATTAGAAATGCACAGAAAGCATGATGAAAATATTGACGCGATTAAGGAAGATCTTGATTCACCGAATCGTTATCGTAGGCAAGAACTTGAACTGTGTCCGCTTGATACAAGAACTAAAGCCAGACGATCATTATTTGAATCGTGGATCGGCCCAATCGGTTACTGTCAAGTTCAGTGATGGGGCTCATGTCTTTCTCAGTGGCATTTCCGAATCTGGGACGACGAAAGAGAATCCATCAGCGATATATAGTCTGAAGGTAAAACATGATAAAAAAAGAGACATGATCTACGATATCTTGTTTACAAAAGTACGTGAACAGGATCATCGTGTGATTTCTCTCCGCTGGCGCTGGACTATATTCTGTGCGGGTATTTGAAGTCGTTCGTCTATGGGGATAATAATACCAGTACTGGAAGTCAACAACGAGCACACCATTCCTTAGGTACAAAATCCGTTGCTCGAAAACTTACTTATATACTTAGGTGGCGCGAATGTGTGAACCCTAATAAGTATCGAAAAAGTGTTCAAAATTTGGAGCTCCATATGCAACGGCCATATGCTCATGCCATCAAATTATTTATCGAACCTCGACTAGTGTTTGTGTGTACGTCATTTAATTTAAAAACACACTTATTAAATCATCTTCCTTGATCAGAAAGTTCCCGGAATAACCACCGAGTGGCGCTCCAATTGTTCCGATTTAAGTTCTGTTTTTTTTTCTTAAGTTGGTACATCCGTTGTTGATATTCCCTCTAAATCTTAGTATCATAGCTTGAAATTTGCAAAAGTTACGTAGCCAAGAGTACATCTAACTCTGTGTGTGTTGGCGATTTTTTAAAATTTACAACAACGAATTTGTATTAAATTTTGTGTAAAAAACGGATTTAATGGCGCGCGAACATTGGAAATGTAGGAAAGGTGTTTCGGCAACGAGTCTCGAAAGAAAACGGTCGTTTACCAGTGGCACGAGCGGTTTAAAAGTGGTCGTGAGTCAATCGAAGATGATGAACGCAGTGGCACACCATCGACATCGAAAACCGACGAAAACATTGATGAAGTAAAAGAAATGTTGGTGAATAACCAACAGACAGTAAACAAAGAGTATTATTTGGGCGTTATGAGACTTTTGCGTGAAGCAATTCGCCAAAAGAGACCAGAATTGTGGGTAGAAAAGTCGTGGATTTTGCACCATGGTAACGCACCGTCGCACAGTGCCATCATTATTCGTAAGTTTTTGACAAAAAAATGCAACAAATACCATCTAACAGCCACCAAATTCACCTGATTTGGCTCCCTGTGACTTCTTTCTATTCAATCGAGCTAAAAAACCACTACGGGGAACGCATTAAAGCAGCCGAGAGGAAGTAATGGAAAAATCGCCAATACACACAGAGATAGATGTACTCTTGGCTACGTAACAACAAATCAACAACAGATGTACCAACTTAACAAAAAAAACAGAACTCAAATCGGAATAATGTGAGCGCCACACGGTGGTTATTCCGGGAACATTCTGATCAAGGTAGTATATGTACCTGTATATTCTTGACCTTTAAAAAAAATAACTTTCAAAGCTTATCCACATAAGAGTTTTCCGACTCAAATTTTTCGTCGCTTCATTACTTGAGATACCGAATCATCAGGTGCCGTGAAATAAGGCCACGCGAAATACGGCCACATCTGAAAAGTAAAATAAGGCCACTAGTCCAAAGTTAAATAATGCCAAATTAACCTGTCCACAGTGCAATCGGCTCAAGGGAGAGACTGTACTTTTTTATATTGTTCTCCCATTTCACAATAACTGAAAATTGTAAAAATAGCGCGAGCGGCTAAATCCTACGGAGAAAAAGGTGAAACCCTTTTAGCAAGCGAAGCGAGCCAACTTCAGCTCTAAAATGAAAAAGCCTCCATGATACTTCTATCGGTTGTATACAGAAATAACCTTGAATTGTCCAAAGGTAATAAATAAACGTTGTGTACTTTATTTAAGTATAACTGCTGATAGAACGTTTTTCATCTTAAATGGTGTGAAACATTTTAAGTTTATTATCACGGCTATTCATATCTCATAAACAATCTTTTACCCATTAGAACAGAATTATCTATCATTAAAAGGTTGAATTCAGGCCACAATAAAACACTGAGAAGCTTTATTGTTTAAAATATAACTAAAAGGTCGATATTTCAGATTGGTAGATACTATTTACAAGTTCACCTAACAGCAACAGCATTGATAATGGAAGATTGTGACTTTATGTCTGCTATTCTTGGATTTTTAGTGGACGTATTCTTCGGTTCAGGTGAAGACTCTTGCTAATAAGTTGTATAAATAAAAATTCATAATCTGGTTATTTATTTTATTTTTATTTTTACAAATTTATTTTATTTTTATTTTTACAAAGTTCGCCTTTGTCAAGTGATACAAATAATTGAGTTTTATCGTACCCTCTTTAATTTCAGATACGAGTGATACCACGGATAGTACCAGTTAAAAAGCATTTATTCAAAATCGAAATATTAGTTGTTATCAAGATTGAATCAATAGCTTAATTGCCTTTAAATTCATAATGATAACATAATAAATGTTTGTTAAAATTTAAAAAAAAAATCGTTTCGTTTTTTCGACTTAATTAGCAGTAAAAGACTGTTTTGTTTTTATAGTTTCTAGATTTTTAGTCTGAATCAGTTGATTAAGTGATTACCATGTTTTGGGATCTTTTAGCAGGAATAGCCAACTTTTTTTATGAAATTCTTTTTCCAAGTGAGGGTACACTTCATTTTATATAATATAAAATATAAAATTCTTCTCTCTAGGCAAAAAGGAGCTTCTCTCATCTACGGAGGAGATTTTAAAAATGGACTCAAGCTGTAATAACACCTCTGACCAAAATGTTTAATACTAAGAACTAAAGGTTAATTAACAAAAAAAAATGTGTTTAGATAATAATTGCACGTGAAATTAAAAATTTAGTAAAGTTTAGACTCGATCTTATGCTCCAATATCATTTCAGGTCAGGGGCTATAGTGATAGCCAACATTAACCATATTCTTTGATGCTTAGTTTTTATCTTGCATTTCAATTAACGCATTATTTCTCCACCTTCGGATTAGAAGTGTAAACATCAGTTTTTCTGGTAAAATTGTTAAGGGACTCCCAAAAGACCTGGCTTTACAGGCTGGGGGTTGTCCGAGGGAGTTAACCCCTGCCCCTACCCTAACTACTCCCTACTGAAAACACTATAATTTTTTTTAAAGTCTTAAAAAAGAAAACCGTGAGAAGTAAAATGATGGATTTGCACCCAGAAAAATGGAATACTATTGTAATAGACGGCTACTCATCTGAATTATCCAGGTAATTCGGTGTATTTTAATAATAATAACTACGATTTTGCCTCGTAAGTCTGCCACAAGAAATGGAACGCAATAAACAACTGTTTGGAAGCGGCTTTATCTTTCATGGCAAACTCAGGCAAGAAATTTTGTCTTTTCTACAAGCAAAACAAATGGCAATAAATCTCCAACTTTTATGGAGTTTTAACATGATAAAAGTAAAGGACAATCTGATCAAAAAAGCTTATACGAACTCTCGATAATACCTACAAATCATGTCCCAAGCATGATCTTTCAGTGTTTGTATATTGAAAAAGTACGAGTATAAGGGATCATATTTGGTAGAACATTCATCAGTATATCGTTTAGGGTAAGTTACTTTTTAAGCCACTTCTTAATAAGACTTCCGACTTTGGCAGTACCATATCAATAGAAAAATTCTACACTTACCTTTCGATATAGGATACCTAGTACCCCAGTATTCTAGATGCTCAAAGTTTACTCGCCTTATTCCTGCTATACAGTTCAGCCTTCATTTAAATTTGCATCCTAGATAATGTCTTTAAATGCTTCAAAGTTATAGTTGGACATGTTGTATTCGACCAGTTGAGCTTATGTTTCTTCTTCTAAACACCATCATCACTGATTTGAGTTTCATGCGGCCACAAGAATCGTCATCCTACACACATAGAAATAAATGCTGTAGTATAGGCCATACAATTTATGGGTATTTAAAATTCCGGGATTTTTCCTAAGATTCCTTGCAATACCAATGAATATCTGGTCGATGGGGGACAGCCTATCAGATTGTTGATAAAGGAGTTTTAAGCTCTCACATACAAGATTGTTGATAAAGGAAGTTTTACGCATACATACACGATTCTTGATAAAGGAATTTTAGGTGTTTACATACAAGGATAGATAGGAACTTTTACAAGATGTAAAGGAGAGAAATGGTTCTGTTATAAGCGTCAAGCAAAAATACTTCATTCTTGGTTTATTGCCCCTGACTGCGATTAAATATTCATCTTTATAGGTTTTGGCTCAGGTTTTGTAGTCTTGATTCTTAAATCTCATCCGTTCAATAGCATATTTTGATTTATTCGTGTCTGTGTCTTACACTCGTGACTCCCACGACATCGCCCTGTTGGCGGTTGTTCCGCCATTTGTACTTCGCGGCATTTTAAAATGAACCAATGTTTTCGTTGTTGCAAACTAGAGAATCGTATAATATTAGAAGTGGTGTCCCTAATGGCGGAGCTACTAGTCTTATGCGTAGTTGCTTGTGCAAAAAAAAATCCCCGTATTCTGAAGTCAATAATTCACTTCAGGGATATTTCAGCATCCAAAGTAGTCCTTATGACTGAAAATACGTTTAACTTGCCTATATACACTGCCTGTTCTTTACTCGTACGTCCCGCTTCAGAGACCTAGTCTTTCCCGACCTGGTTGGCGCTCATTACAGGTTAAGTAGACGTATTACACAGAAGAAGACCTCCGCAATCATAAGCATCAGCTTCAGATCTTAATATCCGTCTACCAAAAGGGTTTTTTCTCCAAAGAATCCGCACCCCTATTGTCCACAAAGAGCGCTGATTTAAGGTACAATAATTAATGTGTTGCTAAGCCTAAACTTATCATTGAAAGTATCCAGGGGTCAAGGAAATATCTTCCCTTCAAATCCTCTAATCATCTTATGTTCATCATCGCACTGATCTTTTCGATCGTAAAAATATTAAGCAGTTCAACAGTTAAAAATTTAAAATAAATACAAACGCAAATTAAAAAACTATAATATATTTAGCTCTTAATGTAAGACATAAAATGCAAGTTTAGGTCTTCCTCCAATTTAACTTAAAAATGTTTATGACGGATTTATGGTTTCCACTTCCGATGAATCCGGCTCATCGCTTGAAGCTACAAATAAAAGAATTTTATCAATTTATATAATTTAAATTCAAATTATGATGTGCTAACATGGAAAAATCATGTCTAAGATAAAATTGAATATTCCCATTAATAAATCCCAAAACATGTTGGTCAGAAATGCAAGTGATGAATTAAACTGAAAAGGTTGCTAATGACTAAACGAATGAATGTCGTTTTAAACTTAACTTTAGCCAAGCATTAAAAAATAATTATTTTTACAAATTCAAGATTTCTTATCATCATAATTATTATTTTAAAAGGGGAAAAAACATTTTTCACTGCTTAATTACTATCATTGGCGATTGCTTTGGATCAAAACACACTAATTTGTTTTCATCCAAATTCAGTAAATAAAATTTAAAATAAAATCATGTTCATTGGAACTGCTAGTTTTAAAAATTCGCGGATTGAGAATAATATTATATGAGTAACAGACAGATGTTATATGTTTGTTGTTATTTGTTTCCTAACACCGCACTCAAAAAAAGAACTAGTCCATTGTATATCTTGCAAGGGCTTTTTATTGAAATTTCTCAATCTTAAGGGAGTAAATCGTGATAATGTGCCTTCAGTGTCAGTAGTCACTCACTCATCAGTGTGTATGCCTGTAGACTAAAGACTGACAGAAAAAGTATTACCCTTGTCGCCATCAAGTAAGTTTCGAAGGATGTCTCATGCCTAGTACACTGATGTGCTAAGCAAAAGCGTACTATAGTGATTCAAGAATCCAATGAATTCCCTTCTGATTCCAGATTCCAAAATAAAAATATAGTGAGTGTTTTTGAAGGGGTTTCGACCCACAGTCTGGGTGCCCATATCTTGAAATGACTAAATCGTATTTTCAATGAAGCAATGTTTTAATTAGTAGGACGTATGGAGCACGTTGCTCTTGGAAACACAGTTCTTTCAAATTGATTTCACGCTAATTTTGAAGGAAATAATCGTTAATCAATTTCTAATTGTACAGATGTCTATTGAAGGTATTCTGTGATCTAGCCTTATTTTTAAAGAAATGAGGACCCATCTGGTAAATTTCTTAAGGATTGTCTTCGCTCCGAATATGGTAATTCTGATTGTTTGCGTAACCGTTTAATAAGAAATGAGCCCTAACACTTGAAAAAATTTAACAGCAAAAACATGGGTTAGCTTCCAGTTGATCTGAAGCCCAATCATTGAATATCATTGAACATCGAATCCTTAAAACCTCAGAACAGAGCTGAGTACGTAGTGGAAATACTGAAAGCCTTTAAGGCTGATATACATAACTATCATATCAGAAGTGCAATATGGTTGGTCGAGCAAACAGGAGATAAATAACTAGATTTACTACGCCCATTTATACTTAAAATAAAACCAGGGCTTATTTGAATGCTGATTCATCATGGGATCCAAGAGCAGACAAGAAATCCCGACTATTTATCATTTGAAAGATGCCTAGTATGAAAGCTAAATTTACTAATCTCAGCATATATTTGGATATGGCCCACAGAGGGAAGATGTTAGATCTACTAGCTTAGGCAAAACTCACCCTAGGGAATGAAAGGGTGCTTATTTAAATTGTAAATTTCAGGACACAACTTATATTAAGAAAACGATTGGGCGAAATATTGTCGGTCGGAAATATTATAGGTCGTTTCCAAGTCTCATTAAAAACAGGGGCACAGAACACTTTCTACCAATCAGCCGCCAAATATACATATAAATTACATGGAGTTCAAAGGACTATTCCTTTATCTGAGTGCTCTGTTATGACAGAACAAACATATTTTTTCTTGGTACTCATAAATACTATTTATATATTGATTTCTTTGCGATCGACGTTAAATATTCTCTAGAATGGTGGATGTCAAAAAATCCAGAGGAAAAAACGTTACGCAAGACAGCCTCTTGACAGCCAGAGTACGGTTGTGGATATTTCAAACTCAAGCAAATACTATAATAAATCGAGTATTCCTTAATGTCTCAAGAGATCCCGTCCCGTCAGCATCAAATACTAAGGAATAGTGACAACATCGGTTAAAGGTTTTTATTTAAAAATCTTGTTATAACAACTGCACATAAATGTACGAATTAAAAACAAAAGTCTTAGGTGTCTTATCAATCTGAGTTATTTGCCAAATCGTCGCAGAATGTATTATAAAATTTTTCCCTCTGTTCTTCAGTACAAAATGGGGGCATTTGCTGTCCTTTTGGATTGCATTTAAAGAGATATTCAGCCAAAAAATCAACAGGGTCGTCTGGCTTTAATTCGGCAATTTTCATTATTCCCTCGGTCAGTGTTGGAAAAACGTACTTTCCTAAATACTGTCGCAATGGCATGGTCTTGACTTCTCTCAATTCTTTCTCATGTTTCTTAATTTTTTCATATTTTGCTGTCTAAATAATGGTATAGATATACATACTATATAGATTCTACGAACTTCTTTAACTTACCCATTCCATTATTTTGCGTTCTCTTTCAAGAGTCAACGACTTAACAAGTTCTTCTTTTTTTCGGCGCTGTTCCTCTTCATCCTTGAGTCTCTTTTCGGCAATTGATTTGTTTAAGGCCTGTTGCTGTTGGGCAGTAAGTGGATATGTAAATGCATGACCAATTTCAGTTTTAATCTTTCGATGGGTATCTACTTCATGTGTATCTGTTTCGATAAGTATATGTATAGGAATTAAATTATTATCATAAAAGAGATTAGCTAAGCAAATTTGTTCTTCATTTCTTTCGCGATAGGCATCGATCCGTGGAAGCATCTGATGTCGAAGACATCGACGCATTATTGCTTCGATTTCTGTGAATCCCATCGCTCGCTGGCAAAGAACTTCTTCTGAGGCATCAAACAAAATGACATGGGTCGGTTTTAATATCAAAATCGAATTGGTCTGGCCTATTGCTGAAGTACGAGGAGTATCTTTGTCTGATTGTCGGGGTGGTGCCTTTACTGAAAGACGAGCAGTGATAGTTTTCCGAAAATTGTAATAAATTTGATTAGCTTGGTCATAAGTAAAGGGAAATCCGTCTATTACGTAACCTTGATTTTCATTGTAAAGTTTTGTTGAGATTAGACCGATAAGGCAACTTAAATAAACAAAAAAACATATGTCTAGCTTTAAAAGGACATTCTTTTTCGAAGTTCGTTTTTACCGTGATATTTCACTAAATTCTTGTTCTTCAAATATCTTATGTGAAGCAACATACACTTTAAGTTGAAAGAGTTCTTTCGACCAAACGTCAACTCGTTTTTTCAGATCAGCAATTAAAGCTTCATCTTCTTTGTCGAACTTATTTAACCCTTCTTCCTCGTCTTGTGTTTCACCACTTAACTTTCTCCATCTCTCTGCCCTGATGTGCTCCTCATCTGACCCCTCTTCTTCGACTTGTAATATTTGATCAGGACAGTTGAATGTCTCCAGCACAATTATGCTGTCATTAATTTTCTCTTCCTAGAAAAGATGTATTATCCTTAATTTTTGTAGTTTCAGGAACAAGCACGAGTAACTTATTAAATGTAGGCGTGACATAATAAACTAAACAATATATCCTCGTATAATTTCGTTCGAGTAAAGCTTACGTGCCCGTCATTGCTGGCATCTGCTACTCGTATTATCAAAAGGACACTGGACATTGGTTAGTGCGCGAACTAATTATCATTACTCCATGATATTGGACCTGTGATATTGCGAGAGACTTCGAAAAACATATTTTAAGAATCAATTAAATCTACCCATCTTAGCAAGGTTATGTTCCTAAATTAGTGGAAAAGGAAACCATATGGCCTAAGCATACTACAGACCAAAAGGTCTGGTAAAAATTTCAAAACGATTTGCAGATGTGTACGTAGGCGAGAAGATTTCTGAGAATATCTAGTACCAATCCATAGAGTAGTATCGACGATACAAATATCCGTCGACCTAAAGAGAATTCATCGCTCTTTTATATCTGAAGAGCGTGCAAAAGTTTTCAGCAATTTAGGAACTACGACTCTACGCAGCTTCCAAAAGGTTTTAGTAGGAATTCAATGCCCAAGTAATGAAGCTTGAAATTATCTTTGGAGAACTCAAGTTCTAATAAATATCACCGTTCATCTTGGGGGGCAATGACTTTAAATTTTTCTAAGCTTTAACAAAATGTTCAGGCCCTCAAAATGTGGGTTTTTTTTTTTTTAAGACTAGGAGACTATTCTTGGTCTCATTCCACTAAATTTATGCTGCAGCAGTAAGGCAACCAAACCAGTTATCCAATTGACAGAATGAGCACTGTTGGTCACCGCCATCCTATACAATCATGCTTTCATACTCCCTCGACGGAAGATTGTAAAAAAAATTGTCGAACACCGATCTCAATACTTCTTAACTTGTTTTCAACAAAAATAAATTAAAGAATTATCAAATCACTAACAAGGAGGAACTGGCTTTCTAACCCAATGGTTTTAAATCGGTACAGGAACTCAGGTCCAGGCAAAGAAAACCTCAAACGAAGTTTGTGCTAAATGAAGACACTATTTTTTTCTACCTACGTTCATGCCGGATAACTAAACTCAGGCAAACATGAAAAAGCTTTAATAATTACTTTTGAATAAAAAAGTGATTATAAACTAAATAAACCAAAAACTTACCAGATACTTAATATAAATATTCATGATCTCATTTATATCAATGTAAGGAAGTTGATAAAATTCTGATAACTTTTGAGCGTGTTCGGTCTTTCCAACTAGTGGTGGGCCATCTATAACAACTCTTAATGGATGTAAATTCCTGGAATCGCAAAATTCTTGACGAAGTATTTCCCAAAATTTATTATTCATTTCAGCAAATTTAAAGTTTTTTAAATATGAAGAAGTTAATTTAATATTTAGGGACAATGCATCTATTACGGATTGCTACAAGGTATGATTTGAAAGGTAATAATTATCCCAATATTTAGGAAAAAATTTTTACCGGAAAAAGATCTTTGTCCATGATGAGTAGTTCGATTTCTCGTAGAAAACGTATCTTACTACAGTCTTCGTTGAAAACCTTACAAATCTTATATGTAAAGGTTTTGAGGTCAATCATTTGCTTCTGTACAGCAAAGATAAATCGAATTTTGGATTCCGGAAAGTCGTCAAAAATATTCTTCATTATTCTGACGAAAATTTGATTAAAAGAAGGATAATTTAAAAATCGATTGGCAACTAATATACTGCGCAAAATCCTTGGCATAGATCATTGGAATTAGCTGCGATCCAGGCCGAACGATAGGAACCAGTTTATTGTAAAAGGACAACTTGAAAACATAGTGCAGTATGTTGTTTTGCTCCCCATACATGATACCAGGGCAAACAACCAATGTTTTGACAAAATGTTTGCATCTTTTTTGAAACCAAATGACGTCACGTTCCAAAACTTTGTGCTTGCAATAGTTTTTGTGAGCTTTACGGCGCCTGTAATCGTCTTCGTGCAGATGATCACTTAATTCCTCTTCGTCATCCTCATTACTTATAATACCGGGCGGGGTAAGGGCCCAAGTCATTGGAGTGGATAGCAAAATTAAATATTTTTTCGATTGAAATTCAGTTGTCTTTTCCTTGTTTGCCCATTCCTCGAGAGACTTCATAATTTTTCGGCACTCGATACAAACATTCTCGAAATTCGGGGAATCAACATTGAACACCAGTATGTCGCAATCGATGATCATTTGTAGACAACTTGAGTGCTGTGGATTTAGTAGTTGAACTGGATATCTGTCATTCATCACTTTGGCAAGATTATCTGAATGCGATATGGAACCACATATTTTGTATTTTTCACAATTTTTTCCCAGATTGGTGTCTATAAGGAGCTTTGTTATTATCGCCATTTGGTACTCGTCGATGTTGTGAAAGAAAATAGTTTTAGTTGTTTCCAATTTATTTGCTTCATCTACAGACATTTTGCTTTCTTTTTCAGATTTGTATATTAATAAACTATAGAAAGCGATTCAAGTGATAGTTAAAACCGAAACTACTTACCTAGAAAAAAAATTTATTTTTTAATAAGGGTGACAAGCAGCACATCGAACACCGCATCTAGCTTTTTTTCTGAGTCTAATTGTGTACAAAGATATCAAAAAAATCTATAGAAATAAGAATGATCACGTCTCAATCAATAATAATCCATGAAGTATAGTTGTAAGATTCTGTGGAAATAGAAAATAGGGAGCAGCGTAGCTGACTACATATGTATTTATGAGTTATCCTTTTTTAACTTCCACATAGAAGCCAAAATACACTAACAACCACTTAGTCTTATAAAGAAAAAAATTTTGGTTAGGCTTCATTCTAAAGGGCTGAACAGAATGTGAATCTGAAGCTTGAATGTGTATCTGAATCTGCAAGTTGAGTGCTATTCAACTTCGAGATACAGATTCAAGATAAAGATTATACATGTATTGAACTTTTGAAAGCTCGATATCAGGATACAGATTCAAGCTTCAGATTCACAATTTGTTCAGCCCCTTTATGCTCGGAGGAGTCTTTTTTTTCTGTGTAAAAAGAACACTTTAAGACACAAAGTTAACTCACAAAGACTTAGTCCATTGTTTTTCTTATATGTACTCATATGTTTGTTATTTTTAATACTAGTTGTCAGTCTTTTGTAGATGGATGAGGAACCGCTTTAAAATCCATACGGAGTCAAAATCCAAAACACCGAAGTCAAGCAACCCGTACAGTCAAAGCGATTAAGGTCAGTTGCACTTCTCTAAAAATCGTTTTTCAGATGTACGAGTAGTACTCGTACAAGATCTTACAAATATTCTGTCAAAATTTCAGTTGTCTACAGTTTCGCACACGAAGTTGGCTGAGGTCCCTTACCACTTATTAAAGCCACCTAAGACGTGGTCTTGCTCAACTGCGCTATCCCTTTGAGTTGACGCCGACAATTGTCCGTGAGATTTTTTGAACAGACTTTTGAAAGATGGGGCCTCTCGAGCTGACGTAGCCTTGATTCGGTCTTGTCATAACTGACTTTTATAGAGCAACGTGCATTCATTCATTTTGGCAGGGATGCCAAAACAAGACCTGGCCGATCAGATTGTTGATGTATGATCTTATGCGTTTTTATAAAATGTCAGACATACCTTATTTCGTTTTAGAAAGTGGAATAAAGCCAAATGGAAAAAAAGGAGTGGATTTGCCATTGTTTCGCTTAAAAAAACGAACTAAAGTCAAAATTGTTCTATTTTGGTCTTATTTTGTTGGGCCTTATTTGACGTGACCGATTTTTATACTGTGTTAAGCAGTTCTCTATAATTGGTACAGTTCATGGGTTCTCCCTTCATTAGAATCAGGAAAAGTGCTGAGGTTCCTTTCATCAGGCATACTTTCATCAACCGTGATTTAAAAGATGAGTTTTTAGGCTCGTATCAAAGCATTACTTTCGGGTTAAGAAACTTTGGTTAATACAACCTTGAAAATTGTTGTCCTGTCCAGTGGATCTACCACTGACAAAGAGCCAGCTAGCCAGCTAGCTAGGGACTCAAACCTCCTGAGTCTACAAGACTACCTTAAAGTCCACCTAGAAAATTTGTAGGGGCTTTACAATTTCAAAGAGCTGTAAGAGAATGCCATCACTCTTTCGGCGGGCAATGGCAAACTCCCGAAAGTAAAATTGCCTAGGAAAAAGCTTCAAAGGAGTGCCGTTCGGACTCGGCGATAAACTCTAGGCCCCGCTCAGATGTGACAAAAATGACAACATGAGCAACACGAATGAGTGTCAAGAAGCTAGGCCATGGCCCATAGTGGGCTGGCAGCGCCACAGTGTTTTAGCATTTAATTTGTTTGACTGCACGTGGATTTGTTTCAATAAAATGACTTCAAACTAAAATAAATAAATTTTCATTTAATGCCTTCAAAGATTTCAACCACTTCGAGTAAATACAATGAATGCTACAGACTTCAAAGTGACTTCAATGAATACAGAGCAAAAAAATGATTGCATTCATTATGACTTCATGATTTGGATTGCAGAAAATGATTGGCCAATCATGACTTCAAAATGAATGGTTATTTATTTATTTTGAGTTGAAGTCATTTAATTGAAACGAATCCATGTGAATTCTTGGTAGGACTTCAATGTATGTATTCCACAAAGATTGCATTCTCTTACAGCCCTGATACCTGGGCCTCAAACTCTCCATTCGGTTCAATCAATGGCTAATTGTCTTCAGTTACGGGAGCAAACTGTGTGAGCCAGCCTTAATGCAGCCTTCTTCTATTGCATTGGCTTTTCCGTTGTTGATGTGAATACTCTTCGGACCGGAGCATTAACGTCATTCAACTTCATTATTAGATTGTTGTACAGCCTTTCCAAAATTGCTTTTGCTGGTCTATGCGACGTCATAGGTGACTTTACCACTGACCCAATATTCCCACAAATGCAAACAATGACTTCTTTAAATCATTTTTCTTCACTAAAAATAATGTTTAAAACAGACATCACCCACAGCTAACCGCAGCAAATTGCTTTTAATTAATGTACTCTGAAATCTTGCAAATGCAAGGAAACTTAAAATTCAAAAATCAGTTACTGTCGATAAACAAGTTCATATTCACATGATTCAGTACAGTTTGGGTGAACATTTTATGATGACAGTTAAAAACATTTGACAGCAGACGAAAGAAGTTTACATTTGGTTCTTGTACTTTGCCAAACTGCATAAAAAATTTTCTTCCGTCTTTTTAATTTACCATAGGAATAAATATGTAAAAACAAAATAAGAAAACATGCCAGAATAAAAAACAAGGAAAACTATTAAATAAAATTTTAAGAGTTGTTTTGAACTACGCTTAAAATTGGCAAAAGAAAATTAATGGGAAACATATCGATTCAATAAAAGTGAAAGCCGTTCCAATAGATAGAAAACTAAAGCAAACCAACTATTGTCCAACCTAATAACTTTTTTAATTTAAATTTATAATTATTTTAATTAAAAAGAAAGCATGTCGTTTTTACGAGGATCTCTTAATTACGTCTGGTGTACGACGAGTGTTTTGGGAAAAGGTGCTACTGGATCAGTCTTCCAGGCGAGTACATTATTTTGGAAATTATTTTGATAAAAAGTATCTTAGTCATACGATTGTTTTTTTTTTTTTACAATTATACGGTGGTTTTTCGCGTAGTGTTGTTCTATTATTTTTTTTCTTTTTTTTTTATTATGCTGAAGCAAGCGATATACGATAAGATATTCTTATTGTTATGGTTGAAGAGGTATTGCGTCCTTGATATTTGGAAAGATTTCGTCAGGCAAAACCTAATAATTTACTGAATTGGAACGAATGTCGTGTACTTAATAGATGCTTGGCAATTACATATTGTTTTAATCATGATTTTCATGTGATCTCTGTTTGTTTATTTTTTTTTATTTGTCAGGGGGTTAACAAAAATACTGGAGAGTCTGTAGCTGTAAAAACCTTTAACCCTTATAGTCATATGCGTCCACAAGAGGTGCAAATGCGAGAATTTGAAGTTCTTAAAAAAGTCAACCATGAAAACATTGTAAAGCTATTGTCCATTGAAGATGATCAAGAAGGACGAGGCAAGGTCATCGTCATGGAACTATGCACAGGTGGAAGTCTATTTAACATTTTGGACGATCCTGAGAACGCATATGGATTGCCCGAGAAGGAGTTTCTCTTAGTGGTTGAACACCTGTGCGCTGGAATGAAACACTTGCGTGATAACAATCTCGTGCATCGTGACTTAAAACCAGGCAATATTATGAAATTCATATCAGAAGATGGCCAAACCATATACAAGCTAACAGACTTTGGTGCTGCAAGGGAGCTGGAGGAAAATCAACCTTTTGCTTCGTTGTATGGAACAGAAGAGTATCTTCATCCGGACCTGTATGAGAGAGCAGTCTTACGGCGGTCAGTTAACCGATCGTTCACAGCAAACGTAGACTTGTGGTCAATCGGAGTGACGTTATATCACGTAGCAACAGGTAATCTGCCATTTCGACCTTTTGGAGGTAGAAAAAATCGAGAGACAATGCATCAGATAACAACTCGGAAGGCTTCCGGAGTAATATCAGGCACACAACTCTCAGAAAATGGTCCAATTGAATGGTCCACAACTCTGCCACCGCATTGCCATCTCACAGCTGGTTTAAAGACGTTAGTCACCCCACTATTGGCTGGACTTCTTGAAGAAGATCGTTCAAAGACATGGTCATTTGATACATTCTTTCAACAAGTTACACTTATTCTTCGCAAGAAAAAGTTTCATGTCTTCTTTATCAATCGTACTACCAGCATTGAGGTTTTCCTAGAACCAGAAGATCAAATCGAAGAATTTAAAGATCACATTTTTATTCAATCTGAAGTTCCATGCGAAAAACAAATCCTGTTGCTTAGCAATGAGCACTTCGAATCAAGAATTGGCACATTATGTGGTAAGTAAAAACATTAATTTACACAATCCATGGAGATGCATTTAGTACTTTTGTTTTTCTTTCAGCTAGTGCCTTTCCGCAAACAGATAAAGAAAATCCAATATTCCTCTATAGCAACGAGGACAATAATGTGCAGTTGCCAACTCAATTAGATTTGCCAAAGTTTCCAGTTTTCCCTAGCAATGTGTCCGTGGAAAATGATGCCAGTTTAGCAAAGGTAAGTCACTAAGGAACTTTTTTTTTTATTGAATTAAGTATGTATGTATGTATTTAAAAGTAAAATGAGTCCATATGATTAAGATCAACACGGCGGGAAAGGTATACTCTAGAGTTTCAAATAAATTGCTTCAGAAGAACCGAGAATATTCTGCCACGTTTTTGGAGTTTGATGTTTGTAGTAATCTACAAATATTCCGATTGTGCATAATTCCTTATGTGAAAACCGTAAAATTACACTCATTGTATAAGAAAGTTATCTTATCATTTCAAATGCCACTTCCCGTTGGTTGTTATGGTGTGGTCGCCTGCAAAATAGAGGTATGATACAGAAAAGTTTCTCGCACACCATTTAAGCTATTAGACTTTTAATAATATCACAGCCCTAATATTTATATTAATCCATTATTCTGTCGTATCTTATTGTGAAAACAGTGAAATGCCACTTCAAAACGCTATAAAAAAAAAAAAACAGTGAACATATTGTATTCAAAATTGTTTCATTTATTCGACCACAATATTGGTTATTAAAATAATCGAAAAGACTGCCTTTTGCTTTAACACAAGCTTCCAAACAGTGTGGCCATTGGGCTATAGCGGCACGTACCGTTTCCATGAAGATCGTCGACGTCGCTTTGGTTAATGCGGTTTTAAGGCTTTCCAAATTTCTGTGAGGAGTCTTGCCGGCCATGTTCTCCAATTCTGACCACAAACCATAATCCAGTGGATTTAGATATCGACTCCCCGACGGTCAATCTTCTGCTGCTATAAAGCCAGGAATATTGACTCTGAGCCACTCCTGCGTCTGTTTGACTTTGTGTGTTGGAGCAGAGTCCTTTTGGAAGATCCGTCTGTACCCATTGAAAAGAGTATTTATCAAACCCTTCACAACACCCTCTAGCATATCTTCTTCGTAAACCTTTGCACCAGTTTTACGTCTTTTTCACAGAAATGGAGGGATGTGACACCATGGTGAGGGACCCCTCACCAAACCATTTCGGAAGCGGGGACAACTTTTTTCGTTTCCTTAGATAAAGTGGCATAAATTTTGTTATTTTGATTGTTGAAAACTTCTTCCACGGTAAAAATTTTCTCATCCGTTAACAGAATGTTTTCATGGCTATTTCCGCGTGCCTCTGCAAAAGTCGCTTGCATCTTTCCATCCCAATTTTTTTTAGAGTTGAGGAGTTAGAAGATGTTCCGTGGACCGACGATAGCCTTTCATATGCAGGTCATCCCGAATCAGCCTAGACATGGATCTGATTGATATATCCGATTCGTTGAATATAATCTTTTTCTTCCTAAGGGGATTTCTCCGAATTCGTGCACGCACTGCCTTTACTACCGCATTCGTACGGACGACGCGCGGGCGACCACTTCTTGCCTCTTCTACTCCAGACAATTTGGCGAAGCGAGCAATAGCTCGATATACGTTAACTCCCGATATTCCGAGTGGTTTTAGCAACTCGAAAATTTGACCACCACTCTTTCCGCACTTATGCAACGCTATTATTTCGACTCGATTCTCTTTAACGCCCCACTCCATGTTAATGGTTTGCAAACTGAAACCAAACTGACTAGTATTCTTCACTGATCAGTTCATCTGTTCTGAAAAAAAAGTTAACGGGTCTCTTTCCGCAACAAGTTTTGAACGATAAGCGCTCGAAATTGTGTAACAGAACTTATGGCAGCACTAGGTAAATGTGCAGATTTTATTGACTGTGTCAGCAAAGATCTATTGCTAATCTAAGACACCCGATCCATCCTCCCCACTCGTTTAGCTGCAGTGAAACAAAATGGGTCGCATGCTTTCATGTTTTCTGAAGTCTTACAAATCGGGTTTACGAATAAAAACGAAGCCGTCTCGGATTCAATGTTTTGTTTTTTTTTCTAATTGCGTATTTAGTACCGCCAATGAAGAACCTTAAAGTGCTGTCAGTATTTTCAACCGCAAACAGGTAAACCAGAATTTGTGTTTATCTCACATTGTCTTAGGTCGGTATTTTGTAAAGGAAACCAACTGTTGATATGCTCAAATACTGTACAAAGTCTAAATTTGAAGGTTAACTTCACTATTCTTAAATTAAATTTAGGAATTTTTTAAAGGCGGAACGTGTTTCACTAGCAGAAGATGACCATATCAGGGGTCTTGTTTTAGCTTCAAGAATCGTGGCGTTGTATTCGGACTACCGCTTGTATATGAGTCCAATTCGTGTTGTCCAACATCGATTCCTTAACGATTCGATTGAATCATAATAGGGACAACAAGACAGGCTCCTATGCAACGTTATCAAATTTCATGGAAAACTATCGCTTTTGAAATTGTTTTTCTTTTGGAGGTTTAGTTGCAAAGTAAAGTTTAGTCTCACGCCGATTTTTCGTTCTTCCTTATGCCGAAATTAACTTTGATAAGCAACAACTGAAATTGCGTTAGTGGCTATAATCTTTCCGGCTGATGTCGTGACATCTCCTTGAGGAAAATGCCCCTTATTCTGCCACTGCATGGATTTCTGATTGGTTTTGAAGAGTAGATCTGTTAATAATCAAAATTGTACAAATTTTTTTATTTGTACGTACAGATAATGCCGTTACATATTTAAATAATTTAATTATCTTACGTATTAGCTACAATGATTCCGAGAATGCATTAAAGGCCGTTCGTAGCACTCCGTATAAAGTGCATGCTTCCGAATCTTCTATTCGGGAGTTCACCTAAATCGTTGTTTCTTGTTAAATAACTTTTAACTTTTCCAGTCACACGTAGTCTGCTCATCCAGAAATTTGATTTAATTTTTTTAGTGGTCGTGATCACTTCCACATTTATTAATACTTCATTACAAATTATACACTGAATCAAAAATGTTCCTTAAGTTCTTACAGCCTATGCAGAAACAATCCTCCATATGATTTTTTCCCACAATTGCTGTTGATATGAAAGTCCCTAGTTCGCTATTCATATAGCAATAAAATGTCCCTTCCTCGCCGTGAATGTACATTATACGGCCTCTTCCAGCTATAAAGCGATTGTCATTCTCTAATGTTTCTTTTATTTAGCACGTCTCTTAAATTTATTGAAAATTCGTCATCACTGTATTTTTTTAAGTTCTTTAGCAAAAGCGTGCCCTTTGTCTTGATTAAGCAGCATTTCAAAACAAAATTGATTCATCTTACCTCCATACACCGTATTAACTCTACCCTAAATATTTATGCCCCTAACATTTGGCCAAATTAAAGCACAGCATCGTTTGAAGTGCCTGTTTACGTGTTGTAATATTTTGACACTTCAACGTACAAAGGAGATTAAGTCAAGCCATTTCTTGTACTCTTTGACGGGATGGAGTCATCTATAGTCATCAAAACGGGCCCGTTTACAAACCCCTGAGTGTAAATTGTGGAATGACTTAAGCCTTTCGCAAAATGGAAACCCTAAAAGACGCTTCAATGCTGCTTACGTATTGACCCGACTGGTATGTTTGCATTCATAATCGTTTTTTTTTAGAGTAATTTGAAAAAATTGGGAGTTAAAAGGATCATTTAACACATTTTTTCACACAAACATCCCACCCCCATTACATTACACATTAAGTGTCGAAATAAGCCATAAAAAAATGCGTGGTACATACAATTGGAAATTACTTTCCCAAATTATATTAAGATTAGTTCTGATGTTTTGCCATAACAGTATAGTAAAAAAACACACATTCGCATTTATAATATTAGTGGGGACAGATACTTAGAGCTTCTTATATTCCTATGATTAAATACCTATATAAAATTATTAGAAACAAAACATAGACACTCTGTTGTTAAGCATTATATTTGTAATTCTAGGCCGCATGCAGTGTTGGTCATGAATGCAAACGACGTATTGAGGCCCTTACAAGTATAGACATCTTAATTAAAAAGGGCGTTCAGCAGTTCATTGAAACTCTTACTACAACCATGAAGCTTCTTCAAAAGTAAGTTTCAATAATTAATCATCATAATTTGTTTTATTTTTTTATTCCAACATTATTTTTTGAAAAGGAAAAGTCAAAGTTTTGATGTACTATTGTCAACAGTTATAGAATACGCTGAGGTTGTTACGCATGTAAACAAAAGTGTAAGAATTTCATAATAACATCTACTTGCGCATTTTCTTAAACAAAAATTTACAGAGTAAACCTGACGAAGATCAAAAGATCCTAGAAGAAGTTAAATCCAACTACGATCGCGTTGCTGATGTGATTTCCCAACTCTATAAACATTTCGTTGAGGAAGACACCCTTAAGTATAATTTATCGTTAATACATGAAATTTTATTTACTGTTTTACTTTTTATTACAGTGAAGAATGGCGTTCTTCAATGCATGGAAAAATATGCGCTTGTAAAGCACGTTCCAGTGCTAAAGCGAAATATCTTATAGATCGCTTAAGAGATTCATGGCAACATCTCCTGCGCGATAGAGCGACCCGCACACTCACCTATAATGATGAACAGTTTCACGCCTTAGAAAAAATAAAGGTATTTCAAATATTTGCAAAGTTTTTACACAACTAATGCAAACTTTTACACTTAAGGTCGATAGAAACGGAAAACGGATCAAAGCTCTCCTACTCGACGACGTTAAACCATCCGTTGCACACATGGCAGAATGCTTAGCTGATTGGTATAAACTAGCACAGACGGTTTATCTGAAGTCACAAATACTCGAAAAAGATCTCCGGGACTGTGATAAAAAACTGCACACAATACGTGCAGGTCTTAATGAAAAAGCTTGCAATTTGAAGTCTCAGCAAAAAAATGACAAGGAGAACGATCATGTTAATGAGTTGTCCAAAACTGAACAAAAGAATGTGATGAGGGTAAGGCTTCGAGTAATATTGTTCTCTTTCAAAATCAAAATTATCATTACTTTTTTTTTTCCTTTAGTTTATACAAGACCAACAAAAGGAAGTTGTGGTTATCCTGCGACAAAATCGCAAATTAATATCTATGTTGCAAGAACTTGGAATGGGCCAAAATGAGATAGGTGCTTCACTTAAGGTGAACGGAAAAACGTAAACTGAAACATCAGAATCGATGCATGAGGGGTAGTCTTATAGTATCAATAATATTAAGATTTGTACTACAAGTATTTGAGTGTATATTATGTTGAGTTTCTTAGTATGTAATGTTTACATCCTATATTTTTATAGATAATAATAAAAATATATATTTTACAACGCAAAAATACATTTTTGTTAAAATTAATTAAATCTTGCGATTCTAACGACTTCCGCTGTTCTTTTTACCACGCTTTCGATGGGCTGGGTTCAAAGAAAGGAAACACTACCAGGCCCTCTCACCGTGTTACGGTTAAACTGCATTAAATTGACTGGGGTTGATCAGGTAACCGCTTTTATCGAGTTGACGGAAAAGGTTAAAACTCTAAAAAAAAAAAGAACAAACACGTCTCTAACAAAATAAAAGGCGTTATAAAAACGCAAGGCAACACTCCTGCAACGAAAGTACAGAAGAACAGATGAAGTCGGTGTAAAAAAAAGGTTGCAGTTATTGGAAATTGTCTAATGCGTCAAATACTCGGGATGAAACCAGTGTTGCAATCAAAAAAGACAGCTGATGTTCAAAAATAATCGCTCTAACGATAACCACAAAACATCGAAGAGAAGTAAACTGTCATATATTGCAACATATTTCATAATTGTGCAGTTTCCACAGATAGCCCGCCGTAACGTGTCTACTAGTCTTCCCAATATTTTCAAAAGGCAGGTTTGACTCAGTAAAATGTCCTATCAGGTTTTGATATGAATTTTCTCCAAGAAATAGAACAATACCCATGTAGACATATCTAAGGGTCAATACTAGTATCTATAGAATAATATAAGTTAGTTGTTTCAAAATAATCTCCAATTCCGCTTGTTATAACAGGATTCTGAAAAGATTAAACAGCGAACTTTGGTAGCTTAATAGAGAAGGATCGATGTCTAAGTAAAGTGTAATTGAACTAGTAGAAATATCTGAAATTGAACACCGTTAACAGATGAACCAAACTATTTGTTGCAAAAATGCGAGTCGCATACTACAAACAAAATTTTCTTCAAAAATAAAAAAAAACACTTAAAATGTTTAAAAAACAAATTTTTCTAACAACTTAATACTAAACATCATAGCCATACATTGGAGCCTCCATGTAGGCCTTGTGTTGATCTGCAGAATTTCTACGGACCCTTCGACCAATAGGTTCTAAATCCGCGTAACACTTTGGGAATACACGCTCAATGGCTTCTGCTGCTTGTTCTCTGGTAACATTACGTACGGCAAGAACTGAGTACATTGCTTTCGTTTTCACACAATCCTTAAAGTAAGCATAATCAAAACATAAACAAGACAACATTATTTATTTGATCTGAACTTACTTTATGTGATTCCTTTATTTTAAAAGGCGATGCATCTCCTTGGGTCCAAGCACTCAAAAACGAACAATGAGCTAAGTTGGCTGCTCGAATCTCTGTGCACGCTAAATGATCAATATTCTTAAAATCCAATTCATTGTTGCAATAATCAAACATGTGAATCATTTCATGGGTGAGCACTCCTTGTACCATTCCTTTCTTTCTTGCCATATTTTGACAGACTACAATTTGATTCATCACTGGATCATATCCACCGGTAACCGATGTATCACAAACTTCACATGAGATATGTCGTCTTATGTCGAATGGACATCCAGAGGATTTAAGCGCACCCATCATCAGTTTGACTAAAGGACTATTCTTAACACACCAATAGACATTGCGTTCACATTTGATTTTGTCAAGGTTTTCTTGTCCTTCTATGCCCATTAGAATTTTTGACCATTTTGGTTTGAATGCTTCACCCCGTCGTTCAGGATATAAGTCATAGCCCCACTCTTTAGCACCTTTACCCGCTGCAGACGTATCAGATTCTACTGTTGCAGCTTCTTGTTGGTTTACTTGTGAAGACTTTGATTCATCTTGCATCACCATTTTATTAAGTTTTCTTTATTGTCACATAGAATTAAACTTGTATAATGTCTTATCCTCCTTAACCACAAAATTTGTGTTGTTTTATGTGGTTTTTCGATGATTTCTCATCACCCTGTTGATAAGATATTGTCAAAAACAGCTGATGGCCTGTGAATATGGGTGGGTTCGCTTTGAAAAAGCAATGATTACATATGTAAAAAAAATTGTTCCCTAAAAATATTAATTTCCTAGCAGGGCGGGAAATTTTAATATACAATTCATATATGTATAACCTCGTTATTTTGATATATGTTAATTTATGTAAATAGCTTAATCTCTCGATGAAGACGCAGTACTTTTGTGACTCTTCTAACTTCGTTGCCAACACGATTTCATCCATTTTCTATGGGTCAAAATATTTCATGATATCAAGGATATTTTTATGGAACAAAATTCGGTCTATCCTATATTGTATTAGATTCTGCGAAAATTTTAAAAAAGGTGACAAGAAAGAAGAATGTTTTAGGCTCGAAATGTCTACTATCTGTGGCATTTATCCATGCTTTCAGCTACAACCAGCAAAAGTTCAAAATCTCGCTGAGAGTCTAGCAGCGAGAGGAGTATGTAGAGAGTGCTTATGTGGGCAACATTTATTTCCAATTACACCAAATTCTTACAAATGCAAATCGTCATAGACACAAAGCTCATACAAGACGGAGATGAATTATTACCGTTGTAGATACTAAAAAAGGGGGTATTCCGTTTGCGTCAAAACTGTAGTAATTCCTTTAATAAAAATGAAAATGGTGACTTGTATAAATCGGACTAAAGCACTTTTAGGTTTTTGCAATATAAGTGAGAATCTTTTGTAAAACATGGAGTATGTTATGGATAGGGACTTCAGATCTAGTCTCCACACTAAATTCTAAGACATATTTGTTGTTTTTGCATACATTAAATTATCAATGCATACTGTCTGCTGATAAACTATTTAAGCAGCCTTATTATCTATCAACTTTTTGATAAATATGTCAAACGGTTTTACTTACAAAGGCATTTTTCTATTCCTTCAGTACTGTTCCCATATACGTATTGCTAAATTTCCTGCGCATCGGTGATTCACTGTTTCAAAGAGCGATCGTTCAGGTATTTCCGATGGTGCTATTCTCATAGCGTAAGTTTTCGACGTCCTTGGAGAATCGATACTCTTTTGATCACAGTTTTTTTTTTTTTTGAATTTCCAATGTTTTTATTTTTGTTCATCAATTCTATCTCCTGTAACCCCTAAACTGAAAATATTTACTTTATACCATTCAAGGATAACTTGAAACCTCTGTATAGAACCTTTGGTATAAAACGTGTGCATGTTGCAAGTTCATACTCGCAAGTCATAATCCCTACATGTGTTGTTCGTTACGTGTCGTGCTCTTATAAAAAGAGTTATATTTGTATGCGATACTGGAATTCTCTCACAACTTTTCTATCCCTAATCTAGAGAAACATTTTTAGTGCGGTATACCCGTAAAGCAAGTTGTATGTTTGAGCCTTTGTCGCTAAGTCTTCTCGAGGTTACAAACGCTGCTGTTGGCTCTCTGAGAGCTTATCCACCACCATCTTTTATATACGTCTTAGTTAACCCTTGAAGATCCTTATTATTCTGAACTCTAAAAATGTTAAAGTAACACAGAAAAGACTTTAAACCAGTTATGGAAGTTTTGCTGTCATATTGCCACCATCTTCAAAGTCCCTCCACTGACGTGTTTTTTGAACCTTTATTTTTATCTTTGAAAAAAAATAAGATCAAAACTCTATATCCGGTGTTACACGGTGACTTTTGAGTCACGACTAACATAAGTGCAAAAGAGAAGGAAGATGAGATAGAAAATCACCAACCATGTGAGTCGTCGGGCAAAATTTCAATGACTCTTTTTGATTTTTCTTCTCTCCTTGTTCGTTATTTTTCTATATTGCTTTATTTCTATTCGTTCTATTCGTTCTTGGGTGGTTCGCAAGAAAAAAGAAAAAAACTTTTTTAGTCAAAGGAATCAGTGACAAATTCAAAACTTTTTTAAAGAGAGCGAATCGTTTGTGTTTAAAGCGAAAGAAGAAATGAAAGAGAGTTGTCAACAAGAGTCATGACTCAAAAGTCACCGTGTAATACCGGGCTATTGAGTATAAAACTAAGTTAATCATTATGCCTTTAAAATTTTACTTTTAATATGAGTATAACGCTCTGAATCCTTCCTATTTAACTACCTCAAACTTCACATCGAGAAAAATTTCCCAACAAAAATATCCCTTCAATTGCCGTTTCAACTTCCTTCACATGTTATCGCTCTTTTCTTTTCCATCAATATGGCCGATCAGGTAAGGCTCGGGTTTCTGAAGTTAATTTTCCAAAAAATCCATTAAAAATGCCGTTCTTTAAATAATTTTATTCAACGATCAAATATTTCGGATAAGTCGAAACCTCTGCAAAGTATTTCTATGTGAAAAAAAACTTAAGATTTCGGTTAAAAGTGAGCTATAAAAAATGTTGCCCCTACACGCGGCATTTGACAGTAACTACTTTCCCAAAACCTCAATTGAATTTGAATATAAAAAATTTGCAGAAATTCATTTGAACAAAATATTTATGCATCCTCAAGGGTTAAACGTTTTAATTAAATTCAATTTGTATATTTAATAAACGGTTTTTTCTGATTTTACTTGGAAATTTAGCAAACAGAACGCTCCTACAGAAAGCAATTCACTGTGCCAGTTGTGCGAAAGAAATCTGTGAATAGCAAACGAAAATTGCGTTTTTATAGAAATATTGGACTTGGATTTAAAACTCCAGCCGAGGTAATCACCGAACGAATGCAATTCTAATGGTTCCCTTGTTTTTTTTTCTTTGCATGGTTTTGCTCAACCCCATAATCCTTCCCTTGTGTGTGTTACGTCTGGTACACTATATAAAACACATTCAACACGAAACACTACTGCTACGATCCCCAATCCAAAACACTTGATGTAAAAATAAAAGAACGAAAAAGCCTTCCAAAAACAGTTTGGTATCAACCTAAACCGCAAAAACAAGCCTGGCTTGGTTAAAAAGAAGACTCTTCGCCGTAGCCGAGAAATTGGCTTGGGTTTCAAGACCCCACGTGAGGTAAGTACGCATCATCCTTACTATCAGTGCATTTTTGATACAAGTTTTTGCTTTCCTGTTGGAAATAAATTCGTAAAATTCAACATCTGTTTGAATAGATCTAATTTGTTAGTTGATTTTTTGCAGGCTATCGATGGTACATACATTGATAAGAAGTGTCCCTTCACCGGCAATGTAAGGATTCGTGGCCGAATTCTCACCGGTGTTGTTCGTAAATGCAAAATGCAAAGGACCATCGTCATCCGTAGGGATTACCTGCACTTTGTACGTAAATACAGCCGTTTTGAGAAGCGTCACAGAAACATGAGCGTCCACTGCTCTCCAGCTTTTAGGTAAGCATTCATTTGTTACCCTACTTTCATCCAGCATTTGTATTTTTGATGAAAAAATCATGACGGTCTTCATAAACATAATTGCTGATGCCATCATTTCTAAACCTAAATTAGTCTGAATAAGCTCGTCATTCAGACTTATTTCGTATGCCAATGTTTACAACGTCTAATCGAATTGTTTTTGTTTTTTTTTCTAATTTTAGGGATGTTGAGGCCGGTGATATCGTTACCATTGGCGAATGCCGACCACTGTCAAAGACTGTACGTTTCAACGTACTCAAAGTGTCGAAGGGACAGGGCGCCAAAAAGAGTTTTAAGAAGTTCTAAACCTCAAACATTTCTTGAGATAAAATAAAAAAAAAAATTACAAATTTTATAAATTGCAGAGCGTTTTGTTTCTTTGTTTTTAGATTTTTGTTTTTTCAGGGAACGCAGCATTAATTATAGTTGCCCAGGTAAGAAGTTTTAAATTTACTGTGGTAGTGTAAGACGATAACTTATGAAAGTTTTTCTTTTCTCCTAGGAGCTGTTTTTAATTTAGGAAACGTAATTCCAAGCAGACCACATTTAAGGTAAGTTTTTGTCGGAGAGCATAAGTTTTAGAAGTACATATTTTTATGATGAAAAAATCATGACGGTCTTCATAAAGATAATTGCTGAAATCTCATTTTTTCTAAACCTATTTAATCTGAAAACCTTTTGAAATAAATTTCTTTGCTTCCGCATCAACAGTCATCTAATGCAATAAGTTTTCTTTTTTCAGGTATGCAGTTGTCCTTACATTCCTTGGACGAGGGTGTTTCTTGGATTAACTCGTGTAAAAATCAGTTGAACTAAAATAAATCGATTAAGATAATAAATACTTGTTTCCTTTTTTATAAAAACATTAAACACCCTTATTGTTTTTAAAAGCTAAATGTAAGAGGTTCCGTTAATACATCAGTAGGGAAGCCAGCAATTTCCACCATTGAAAATTGTATCCACCACATCGCACACAAACAGCAGTAAAAGAATCAACGGTTGGCTAGGATGGCGAGTAATGTAACCCATCTTGATCAGTGACACATCATAGTTCAAATGCATGCTCTGTTTGGTATTCAGATTGTGGATGACTACTCCTCTTACTTAAATGACCTGCGGTTAGATACGGGGAGAACCTGAACTTCACCCAAAAACCTCCAGTTAGCGCGGTCATTTAACAACTGTCTTCCGTTTTTTATGCGTAAGCTCTTCATCTGTACAGCTCATAAATACTACCGTAATTGTAAAAGGGACGGGGGATTGTTTGCAGAAACTTGCATTCTAGATAGCCTTGGATATCTGCATTTGTCTCTCCTGAAGTTAATGCTTTTGCTCCAGAGAGAAGGATTGAGGTCTTATACAAAGTATTATAGATTTTTTTTGACAAGGCCTTGAAACTCAATTGTCCTCTTAGGCTAAAGAAACAGCTTTCAGCAAATATTACTTGTTACTTGGTTTTCGATTTCTTATTGTCAGAGTTCTAAGATCCGAGGTAAACAAAGTTGTTACTGCCCGGTTTGTTGATATCTGGGAAATTCTGCGCGTGGTGTTGGTTTTTAAGTTTCTCAAGTAAAATGGTAAATCATTACGTAATCTAAGCTCTTTTTGAGATCAAGGTCTCAGTGAAATTTTATTGGACTTTTGAGAAACAGCTGACGAATTTGGCAAGGATGCCAAGCGTTTGGCATTGTTTCATTTTACTTGACAATAAATTGTTTGGTTCTTAGCGGTTCACACATATGGAAGTAATTTTTTAATATTCTCAGCATCATACTGAATTTTACTGCGGATTTCTGCAGGTTCCCGTTCACTTATGATGGCTTGAACACCATTTTTAAGACTGGAAGGATGTGACAAAAGTAGCATCTCCTTATATTCTTAGAAATGTGGAGATGCCATTAGTTTAGGGAGTGCCAGATGACTTCCCACTTTGACATGTTCTGTTTCGAAACAAGCGGCAGCTTCTGTTACCAGAGCTTGATCTGTCTAAGCACCTTTTGCACTTACATTTCCAAAAAACCAAACATTAAAGAATGTGAATTTGTTTGTACATTTTTATAATAAATTTATTTGTTTGTACGTCTGCAAATCCATGTATTAAAGCGAAAGTTGATTTATTGACAAAGAAAGTGAATTTAGTACCTATCACAGTTGTGCCAAAAATAGATCAACAACCTTGACGCAAGCACATTCATGTATTATAGATATTATTATATTATAAATGGTAGAAAAGATGATTCGCGATATTATGTTAGAATAAGTCAGATTTCTGTATACATTGGAACACATTATCAATTCAAATGATAACGTGCGATGTTATTATCTTGCTTGTAAAGAATACAGATTTTATGTATTGAAACGTCATAAACTATGACGTGTTCTGAAAACCCTAACGATATAATGATCCACTTAAGACTATTCGCGAATAAGTAGCCCAACTCCGTATTTTTTCTTTTAATTTTAAATAATTTTATTTCTACAAATAAATAAAGTGTAAAACAAATTTTGTTTGCTTGAGTATAAGGAAAATAGGACAAAACAACAAATTTTTTCTTTTTCTTTCAGCAAACAGCAAACTACGACATTATATTGTCCATTGCTGTATCGAATAACATGGCATTCAAAGAAATTATTAGCACACAATCTTATTTCTATAAGTCGAAAGCAAACAACATACTCCTCCCAGAATTCAGTTGGTCTTCTTCTCAATTGCTTTGGTTTGTTTGATTGGATTTTCGACACAGTGCTTGTACACATCGTTCAAGCCAAATGCAGTTCGAACATTGTCATTGGAAAAGAAGAACTTCTGCAATTTTGCCTTTGCATCGAAGTTAGGGCGCCGATCAACTTCCTTTCCATTTTTAAACAGAATCACAGACGGCAACTGTCTCGAGAAACTGCTGTCTGAAACGCGAAACTTTTTAGCAGCCTCTGGAAAACGACCAACATCGATTTTGCCGAATTTTAAATTGTCCAAATGATATTCAGCTGATAGCTCTGAGAAAATTGGAGCAAAATTCACACACGATGGATTCCAGACAGTGTAGAAGCAAACAAGCCAAGTAATACGTTTGTCTTTCGCTAGTTCCTCTTCTAGAGCTTGTGCGCTACGGAAGTATGTAGCATGTTCCGGCCCTTTGTAAGTCGGCTCCGGGCAGATTAAACCGACAAGAATGAATACAAGTAAATAAATGATTCCGTAGCGGAAGTCGCCGTACGCCCACAAGATTAAATTAGCCACTTTAGTGTAGATGAACGATGATGTTAAGTAGTTAATCATTGTCACACTTCCAGTTTTTCTTGAACGAATCATAATCACAATTAAGAGAAAGAAGAGAATTTCAGTCTCGCGGCCATCTAGCTCACAGGTCTCGTCCTTTAGTTTGAACAAATAATTGCACACATATGGCATTCGTTTGCCAATTAGATATGAGAAACTTAGAAGAATATTTACCCAGTAATAGGGCTTTACTAAGATTTTAATGTCTTTCTTGAAGGTCATTTTAAGTCGTTTATTTCGTTGATATTTCTCACGAGTTTTTATTTATTACAAAAGCATTACGCCTATTTTTTTATTGAACTAACACGAATTTGATACCACAGTAGGGGGATTGGCGGATGACAGTCAATGAAAAGTAGACCAAAAATGTCAAATGCATAATTTTTTTATGGGAGGTTAAATGGGATGCGTTCGCAGAACGTATTCTATTTGTTTTTAGTTATTTTACCACAATGGAGAAGAGTACAATGGCATTTTCATTGGTTTCTCTCCGATATAAAAATTTCCAAAGCGTCTTCAATCTAAAGGCTCAACCATAATCGGCGAAAGGAAATCGTAGCTAATATTAGAGCTGTATGAAGTTACTTCAAATTAACAAGTTGACTGCAATATTAGTCCGGTATTACGCGGTGACTTTTGAGTCATGACTCTTTTTGGCAGTTCTCTTTTATTTTTTCCTTCGCTTTAAGCATTTTTCCCTAATTCCTTTGACCAAAAAATTTCTTCCGTTTTTTTTGGTGGCTTCATGAAGAACGAATAGAAATAAAGCAATTTAGAAAAATAACGAACAAGGAGAGAAGAAAACTTAAAGAGTCATTGAAATTTTGCCCGACGACTCACAAGGTTGGTGATTTTTTATCTCATCTTCTTTCTCTTTTGCACTTGTGTGAGTCGTGACTCAAAAGTCACCGTGTAATACCGGACTTATTTTGAAACTGTATCCATCTCTCAAGTGAAATTTTCGTTTTTTTTGTGTATTTGTGCATTTGTTATTTTCAAAACAAAAAATTAATCAATATATTCAATTACAAAATCCTCCGTTCTTCTGTTCTTTTGTTTCTTTTTTTCTTCTAATCCAATTATAAACAGATAAGAAGTGTTGTTGCCAATAATAACTCAAATTTCGGTTGCATTTTCCACAAAATTATCTGCTACCAAGTTATTATTCATGATAACTTTTCATTTTATCTGGATAAGTTTTGCCCAAAATTTTCTTAATTTAAACGTTCATCTTTGGCATTCAAAGAATCTATTTATTTTCTTTCATTTTAAGGACCTTTTTTCCTGTACAAAGTTAATCATCCAATTTTGTTTTGAATTACTATTTTACTAAATAAAAGAAAATTATTTTGAGTGATGGGAATCTTTATTTGGTCCCTTACAATTTTTTCTGTTAAGTGGAAAAGATGATGTCCGCCAAGTGGCTGACGCCAGTGATGATACACATTTTATAGCATTTTTCATGACTCCGCAAGATTTCTGATGATAGCTTTTCGCATTCCTGTCGAATAATCTCCTTAAGGGCTTCGATTCTCTGAGGCTTATTGGCATAAGCCCGCGACTTCAAGTAGCCCCAAAAAAAGATATCTGGGATGGTTGAATAGGGCGATCTTGCTGGCCATGCCAAATCGCCAAAACGCTCGATTGCTTGTCTGATTGTATATTGCAGCTGTCTAGTTCACAAATGTCAAATATGATTGACGTACGACGCCATTTGCAAAAATTTTAACATCTTCCGATAGGATAGTTAATTTTGCGCCACCTGTTATGAAAAAAATTGTTTAAAACTGTTTTTTCTGGAATGGTTTTAGATCTGATATTCACAAAATAAGTCTTAGTGTGCTCTGGGATTTTGTTCTGTTTCAGTCTGTTCTTTAATTTTCATTAATGATCTCTTGTTTGATAAGTGTAATTAATATTGACTAATATTTTTCTGACGACAGTGCGTCTCTGCACTTTTGCTTTGAACGCGAACTTGTTAATTAAATTGAATATACCCTTACGATACCAGAATAAATTATTCAAAAACCATAAATAAAATTATGTGATATGCTTTCTGTCATAATGGCGAAATATGAACATTTATTAAAGGCGTTTTCAAATCGAACAACTTCTTGGTATGTTTATCAATGAAATCCTACATTTTATTCGATCTCTTCAAAGCTGTTGCTCTATGTTAAGTATTCTTAAAGTTTATAAGAAGTACGGGACTTCAATAACTTGTGCCACAAGGCATTCACTTACTTATTAAGTTCATAGAAAGCTCGTAGCTTTACAATTCATCTATACATTGTGATATTAGTGTTTGATCATTTTACCGTGAACTAGGGCCTTTCCATGAATGCTTATTGCCAAATACCGCTATTATGACTGATGTGAATCTCTCACCGTTACTTCATTTCAATGGTAGTTTAGATAATATGTTGAACATTGTTCAGCTATATTATGCTAAACAGGAAGTTATTTACCTAATAGCACAATCTTTATGTCACACCCATATATTTTATGTTTATTCATACATGTCTGATAATCCGATTTGGATTTAAAATACATATTCGTCATAATTCGTCATGTTCTTTATGCAAATAAAAGCATTTACAGTTGTTGGGTATCAACTTCATAAAAGAAAGTGGTTTTTACCAGGGTGTTCAGCCAGACAGAGTTTTTTATTACCGCTTCTGTTTTAATGTTCGCAAACGCTCTAGTGACAGTTCACTAATTGCTTCCTAAAAAGTTAATGTACTCAGATTATGGTACCTGTTGTGCAGATTTTCAAAATATGGTGCCTCTTGTATTCTCCTGTTTATTTCTCAATGTGATCAATCTGGATTACGAGTTTTTTTACTGTTGATGTTTTGAAAACGTGTACTAACTATGATGATACTAATATTTTGCTTCACGCAAAGGTGATTAACATGAGTTCTTTTCAGCGTCAGTGTCTTTTAGCCTACGCTTTCCATTTGCACCGCAAAACACACTTTCTTCTATAACTCTTTACCGTATGACAAATTCTCATCTAAAATATATTGCTACTACGAGTATTTACAGCAACCACCGTTTTAAGGCGCATTCATCTGTTCACTGCATACTTAGTGATCGATCGACTTCGATATGCACTAAGTGGTGAGCTTTAATTTTTATATAAAAGTTTATTTAAAAAAATAAAATGATTTTCCTTTGACCGGATAAACGGGAACTTTTTACACTATTCAAATTAATCAAATATGTTTCTTTAAAAGTTAATTATTGAAGTAACTTTTAATTCCAATAAAAATTTTAGTGTGAAAATGAAAGAAAATAAACATCTGTGTAGCTTAGCTGCCCTTAATACAAAAACCCACCTTACCGACCATTGATCTGATCATCAGCTCATTGAATGCACTTCAGATTGTCCACTTTTTGACACGTGCCATTTATTTTCATTACCAACATAACAAATTTGAAAAAGAAAGAAAGAAAAAAATATTTTGCTTGACAAACATGAAACTTATTCCTTTCAACATAGCGAATTTGAGTGCGTGTCAATTTCTTTTGGTGGCCGCTCGCGAATTAAACGATATTTGCTATTAATTCTTAAGGAAAACGTTAAAAGTTGTTTTAATTATTGAGAAACAATAAAACACCCAAAGTTGTTGTCATGTCGGAACAAGTGGAAGAAATTGTTGAAGCAGTAAAAGATGCTGTAGAGAATGCAACCGAAACAATTACAAATGCAAAGACACCATCAACACCGGAGGGTATGGCTGTTGCCTATGGAAGTCTGGTCATCATGGCTATGGTACCAATTGTGTTTGGATCTATACGTTCTGTAAAACATCACGAGCTGAAAAAGGTGAGTTATGAAATCCCTTTTTGAGCGGCTAAATTTGCCAACATCATCAGCTAAAGGGGGATTTCTCTGCATCCATGTATACATATGTATGTGATTCTTATAAAAAGTTGAATGTTCAAGTGTTTGCAAAAGAAAATAAATAGTTTTATATACATGGTTCCAAAGTGTAACATAGAATTTTTTTTTTCTTCTGGAACACGTAATCAGAGAACACTTGCGATCCGGTTGAACTAAAGCAAATGTCAAATGCACTGTAATTCAGGTGCAATCATTTTGTTTCACTTGAAGCGTAAAATGATCTATAAATACAATTTAATTGCTATTTGTGTTTGTCATTAGATGAAGCATTTCTTATTTTAAAGTTTAAAACGATGACGACAGCTATTTATGATTATGAAGTGTACGAGTATGTTTTGTTTTTCTTTACAGGAATCAGGAGAAAAGGCTGACACAATGACAAACAAAGACGCGATGTTCTTCCCAATTATTGCTTCGTGCACACTCTTCGGCTTGTATATGTTCTTCAAGATCTTCTCAAAGGCACACATTAACCTTCTGATTACTGGATACTTTTTCTTCCTTGGAGTTGTTGCTCTTGCCCATTTACTGAGCCCAATCATTGGCTCTTTAATCCCGACAGCAATCCCAAAAATTCCATTCCATATACACTTCACCAAAGGTGAAGGCAAACAAAAGGAAGACATTATCAACTATAAATTCTCCACACATGACATTGTTACTTTGTTGATCTCCTCCGTCATCGGAGTTTGGTATCTTTTCAAGAAACATTGGATCGCCAACAATCTATTTGGTCTGGCATTTGCTATTAACGGAGTTGAATTGTTACATTTAAACAACATTGTTACTGGATGCATTCTTCTTAGTGGACTATTTTTCTATGATATATTCTGGGTATTTGGCACCAACGTTATGGTTACAGTAGCAAAGAGTTTTGAAGCTCCTATTAAACTAGTATTCCCACAAGATTTAATTACAAATGGTTTGAATGCTTCCAACTTTGCCATGTTAGGTCTGGGAGACATCGTTATTCCTGGAATTTTCATTGCCCATCTTTTACGATTCGACCACAGTCTGAAGAGGAAGAGTCGCATATATTTCTACTCATCATTGGTGGCGTATTTCCTAGGATTAATGGCAACTATCTTCGTAATGCATGTGTTCAAGCACGCACAACCTGCTTTGTTATATTTGGTACCAGCTTGCATGGGTACTCCATTGCTTGTGGCTTTGATTAGGGGAGAAATTAAGACTCTTTTCGCGTAAGTTCAGTTTACTTTCAAAAGTGCTTTAGCGGTGCTTTGAATATTAAACGAATTTCACTCTATTTTTTACTCCTAACAGATATGAAGACCATCCCGAAGAGAAGGAGAAAGAAAAGAAGGAAATAAAAGACAGCAAGAAAAAGGAATCAAAAAAGTCTAAATAATTTACTTCTCCAATATACACAACTGCTATTTATTTTTTATAATATACATACGCTAAATTTTTTCTAAGATTTTTTTGTTCAAAATTAATAAATTGACAACAAATGCACACAAACATTTTAAGATTACGTGAATGAAGAAAAAAAAAAACTCCTGCTGATGTTAAGTTTACAAAAAAATCCTATTTTGCATTTTTTTCTCTTATTGTAAAAACAATAAAAGACAAGTACAATTTTTTTCTACAAAAAAAAAGCAGAGTTGTGTTTTGGTTATTGAAACGTTTAGATTTGTATAAATCGGTTTCTTAATTCGCTGGGAAAATTGTGAGAGGAACGATTGGGTCCGGCAAAAGTATATATGTATATGTAATTGTAAAGTTGTTTTGATTAATAGTTTTTATGTTAATCTATTTTATTTTTTTTAAATGGAAAACGCAATAAATTGACCTTTCTTAAATAAAAAAGAAAGTCTGGTTTTATGTTCAAGGTTAAAGATAGTTAGACTGGGTTTCTTATCTGAAAAAAAAAGAACCGAACACTTCACACACATTGTTTAACAATTGCTAAGTACCCAAGAATCAAACCGTGCTACATGTATTTTGAAGCCTTGAATACGTAAGCAAGGCAAATTAAAAGATAAAATTGCATGTACATATTCGTATGTAGATGTGCTGGCAGAATTGTTAGTAATCGTCAAGTAGTCAACGAGTTAAGTAAAAAGTTTTGCACAATAAAGAACAATTTTTAGGTATGACCGCTTTAGCAATCTTTTACATTTTCACATATTTCCAATGGTCATTCTCTACATCCAGATTGAATAGAAAAGCCTTGTTAACTAATAAACTAGCAACATTTACCTCTGGCTCTGGACCTTATTCATAATCTTTTTCATCCATTTGTTCTTTATAATCTACACTGGTACGACACTTTTTTCTTACGTCTCTATGAAAATCGCCTTGATTTTATTCGCTTTGAATACCGTAGGGGACGTAGTAGCAATTCTGTGCATCCACTTCAACCGCGGAACTTTTCCACTTTACCGATTTTCTTAAGCTTACTTTTTTAAGTAAAATTTGAATCATACCATGATACATAAGATCCACTAAAAATATCAATTATCAAGACATACTGATTCTTCCTTTTTATTTGACCGATCCTTTCACTGCACCTGCTATAGACGTAAGGTATCACTTACAAGTTACAATATCCTCTGTACTTTGTGAGCGCATTAGCATTTTTTTTAATAACCTGCTTGGTCTATAGTAATCCACAACCGACCGAATTTCACACTACGCATTTACGGAATAGTGGTATTTCTGATAAACTCGTTAGATAACGACTATTGTTCCACGAGGGTCGTGTAGCTTTTGGTATTAAAAAACGATTTTTTTAGGGCAGGGCACAGACCAACACTAAGAGCACAATCATTCCAAAATCCGCCCAATTACTTGCCATAATCGGAAGAACACAAAATTATGCATGTTAATCGGACATTTTGAAGTATACTATCGAACGCGTCAAAAATTGATCAAGCTGTTAGCGATGGGGAATACTACGAGTAGTATATCCTGTTAAAAAAAAAAACATTCATATAAAATTGGGGTGGATAGTAATCCTGTCTATGTAGGCTTCGCTATTGATTCTTACACAGTCATAAGATTTGAAATCAAATCAAGGTGTCTTTATGGTAAATCCCAGTCATCCCTAGGGTGATTACTTATAATATACAACAAAATATAACGACATCGACTTTGTAAGATGTTTCCAAATACAACTACTTTAACTGGAGCATCTATATTTTACATTAAATTTGAGAGTATATCAAAACATACACCGAGTGTCCGAGTGTTGATTCAACGCGCCACACGTGTACACAAAGCCAAAGCCTTTTGCTTAAAAAGTATATATCAGGTAATCAGCTCAGAGCCTAGTAGAACCAGCTCCTATAAGTGGCCCTAAAAAAAACGCTAAGATTGAAAAGGGCAAACACCATAACTGGCCCCTGCCATTGATCATGGGTTGTTTAATGTTTTCAAGTTGTTTAGAATAGGTTCAGCTATGCTTCAAATGGCTATAAACAAACTAGTGTCAATTCTAAAAACAATCTTAAATGTTAGCTTCACTTGGCAATTGGCTAACAAACCATATCCGGAATTTTGTGTGACTGCTTGTTTGTAATTCTCATTATTAAGCTCCCACAGATTTTCGTTATTAAAATAGACAGAAAAATATCACTTGATTCGTGTAGCGAATTGACTGTTTATTTGATTCTAAAATTTAAGAAAGTTTAAAACTTGCACACAGGATATGGTTTCATGGCGAGATTGAACTATAAAAAAATGTATGCTATAGCAGCATCTTTTGGAATAATGCTGTCTTTCTACTCGGTGTGTTTATTTTGTTTTGTTCACAGCTTTATCTCAACGTTATCGGAAAAACGCTTTCCTTTCGTATCGTTTTTCATTCAGCTCAAATTTGGCAGCTGTTTTTTTTTTTTAGCCCGAATGTTCCTTTAATTGCTCAGCAGGCAAAAATATTAAAGTGGACTATCCGAGCATCAACTATCTAGCCATTATTTTAAAATTAATAAAACAAGGGTTGAACCTGGTCCTCAACTTATATGCCTCTCTAGTCGTGAGAGGTGCTTAACTAGCGTGCCTAATGCGAAGTCTTCCTTATCTGAGTTTTCTCTGAGCAATGGAGCAAAATCGAATGGTATCTATCCGCTCTATATAACTCAGTTTTCAAAGCCAATGAAGTCTAACTATTAAGCAAAGAAAATTTTGCGATTTAATTTCCTTACCCACTCTCAGTCGATTTCGACAGGGCCATAGATCACTAGAAGCAAATTTCATTTCTTTTCAATTAATCGCCGTCTAACCATCTTTTTAATAAAATGCATGTCTCTTCGCTAAGGGGGCTGGAACAAGCAATGTTTTAAAAAAAGGCTAATTTGGTCGATTGGGGCCTGCGAGTTGATCGAGAACTGTCCTTGGACAGCACAACAATCAAATTCGTAGCGAAGTAATTGCCCTACATTCCCGTGGTGGTGCTTGGTAAATTCAAAAGTGAACCCATACTAATGCAGGTTTAAATTGCAAACGTTTAAAGGATAACAATCATCAGAACTGTACGTCGAATGTTCTAATCTTTAACAGGCCACTTGCAGCCGTGCAATTAGCAAAGGTTCTTTAATACTATCATGCTGATACCACTGACGAAGAGCTACCGGCTCGGAATGTAGAGAGTTAAACTACTTGGCCTCCATTGTAAGCGATTAGGGAAATCGGTATGAGGACACAGTGGCCAATCGACAACTGTTGACTATTTTAAAGCTTAGTATTGTGTAACTCCATCGACAGAGTACCGAACGCACTAATGATTGATTGACTATCGACAAAAGTCGATGTTTGCTATGTTTAAGCGCGTGATAGTAAGATGGTTCTAGAGAAACCCTAATCATACGCCCTCCTTTTGAAATGTTGACATGTGAAAGACGTTCGCCAATTAACTCCAGCTAGATAAAAGTATCTAAATACTCGGAAACAATATAATAAAAACAAAGTTCTTTACAATTAAAATTATATTTTCCTTCAAAATACAATCATACAAAACCTAGACTTAAAATACTTCCAGCTGTTCAATTGGCAACCACTTTGAGCTTTCAAGAGCATCGTACAAATTTCGGTCATTGTCCATTGTTTCCCGATTTAACTTGTCTGTATCAAGAGTGAATTTATGGTCCACCAGGGCCAAATCATCATCATGTTCTTGCTGTTGCTGGGCATGCTGTTGTTCATAATTTACACTGTTGCGCTGAGCACTCCAAGCTTCAGCGTGTTGAGCCAATGTTTGAGGGTCTGAATGTGGTTGTTGCTGCATTGCTTGCTGATAATATGCGCTAGCATCTGTGGTAGTTGTCGATTGCTGATCATAATAGCCCTGCCACGCATTATATCCTTGCCAATATGTAGAAGGATCATAGTATTGTGAGTAACTAGCTGCAGGAGTAGCTGCGGCAGCAGCTGTTGTAGTTGAAGTGGCAGTACCATACCCCGATATACCATATTCCGTTGTTGGTGTATCTGATTTTGGCTTAGGAACTGCATTGCAGATTTTAAGAGGCTTACAACCGAGACCAATATAACCATTCATCTCATACAAAGCCGATTTCTGTTCGTCCTCAATGCCAAAGCGAACAAATCCATATCCCTTAGAGAATCCAGAACTATCTAAAATAACTTTAGCTGTCTTAATAGATGTATACTTTGAAGAGAACACTTTGTACAACGAATAATCATCTACATCTGAGCTAAGATCTCCAACCCATACACTAAATTCACGGTCATTTCCAGGAATTTTATATGAATTGCTAGCACTATTTAAACGGAATCGAACTATCGGATTTGTGCCTGGTATTGGTTTGCCATTTAGCTTGTGCATTGCATCCATAGCCAAATCATCTGTGGCAAAGTTGACAAAACAATATCCAGCCGGCTCTCCAGTGTATTTGTTTCTCATCAGGCGAACTGTTGTTGGATCTTCTCCCATTTTGCGGAAGGCCGCGATAATGAAGTTCTCAGTCATGTAAGTTTCAAGCTGAAATTAAAGAGAAACAATTTTTTTACAAATTTGTTGGTTTAGCAATCCTATGAAAAAAGAACGTAATTGTTGAAAAACTTACACTTCCCATCCATAATTGACAATGTACTGCGGACGTCATTCTGGTATCTCTTTAAATGAAATGTTTTCCTAATGTTCAAGGCTGCACACTTATTTTAATTTATTAAAAAGCCAAACGACCGCTTGTGATGCCAAGACAACAATACTTAAATATTTATTTACCCGGTCTCATGAAATATTTGACATTAGAAATGTCTAGAACAGTGCATCCAATCCAATATACAAACTTTCATTACTACCTTACCGACAGAGTACCTAATTAACACAGAGCTACCGTTGTAGTTTGGCAATTATCTGTATATCTGTATATAATTATAATTTTGTGGTTGGCTGTTACGAGGCTAATCCAGAAAATAAATTTTTTGAATTTTTTTTTACAAGTGTTTGTGTTAGTACAGGCAGGGGTTATAGTATAAGTACTCGTATCTTCTTTTTTATTTAAATAGTCAACATAAAGTTCAATACATTTTGTCAGCCACCGGTGCAAGTTACTTTTATTATAGAAATCACGACATCATTGCTTATTTTAGCCTTTACTAACAATCTGTGAGTAGTGCTCCCTTTTTGTTTCAAAAAGCAGTTGCCCTGTTTTTTTCTTTAGACAGATTGCTAGATTGAACGATTCTGTGTCGCTCTCGAGTATATGGTTTTCTATAAACAGCTTATCTTCCCGCACAAGCTATCGGAGTCTAAATCAATGATGAAGGGTAGAGTTATTGCACTTTATTTTTGTGTCATGTCGATGTCATGCACATTATTTGAAGTCATTATTGCTTACATTAATATGTATGTTTAAAATTGTTGGGCTAGAAAAATTATTGTTATAAACATAAACACAAGTCCTTACATTTTTCCTGATGCAACCTTATCGACAACGTATTAACTGCAGCCGACTTCGCTATCTACGACACTAAACAGTTTGCACCATACAATTCTTGATTTGTCATTCTCCTCCGGCAACCTAGAATTAATTAGTTTTCGGAATTTTTAAAAACCATTTTCAAAGTAAGAACGATCATAAACCATGGAAACAATACTTGGAATTAAAGGGCCAAATTTTGTAATGCTAGCTGCAGATACAACATATGCCCGATCTGTGGTAGTCATGAAAGACGGTAAGATCTAAAACTTTGAACATTTCACTCGAAATCCCGACAAAGGAAATTTCACTTTCCTAATTTTGCAGACTTGAACAAAATCCACAAAATATCCGATAACCTCATGATGGCAACAATCGGTGAATCGGGCGATACAGTTCAATTTACCGAGTTTATTGCAAAGAATATTGCTTTGTACAAGATGCGTAATGGCTATGACTTGCCTCCTAAGTCAGCAGCTCACTTCACAAGGAAAAACCTCGCCGATTATCTTAGGAGTCGTACACCATATCAAGTGAATATGTTTGTTGCTGGGTAAGAGTAGGCCAAAACACTTGAAATATCACTATTCATGGAATTGCTTATAGGTTCGACAATAAAGAAGGTCCATTGCTGCAGTACATTGATTATTTGGCGAATTCAAAGGAGCTTTACTATGGTGGACAGGGTTATGGTGGCATGTTTTGTGCCAGTATCTTTGATCGGTACCACTATGCTAATATTACTCAAGAAGAAGCCTATGATGTTTTGAAGAAGTGCATTGTGGAGATTCAGAAGCGTCTGGTTATTAATCTTCCCTCCTTCCAAATTTCGGTTGTGGATAAGGATGGCATACGAGAACTACCGCAGATTACTGCTCAAAGTCTAATTGGATATGCATCATAATTAGCGTGTTGATGTTTTCTATTGAGAAATTTTTAAAAATTCACCGAAAGTTGGTACTTGGTATAACAAATTAAAAACGAAATGATTTTTTTTTTATTTTAATTTGTGAATTTAAACTTGTTATGAATCAGTTTGAGGTAAATTATGTGGTAAAACAAAGGGCAAGTGTTCTGTCATCCGCGTTGGTTAAAGAATGCTGATTTCTTTTCCATACGCTGTCATCACTACGGGCCTTATAGCAAGATACATTGTTTTTATGTTGCCTAAACTAGGAGTTTGAATACATTTACTGTAAGCACTTGCTTTTTACTTGCTTAAGTAAGATCGGCAGACCATGGACGGTATTTTCTTTCTTTCGGAACCCGAATAAAACTAGCATCATTCTGCTTTTATGTTTATTTTAATGGGATTTCACTCTCGTAGAAATTTCCAGATCAGCGCTAGTTGCTGAGGGCGTGAGCCATCCAATTATGAAGGATAAGTTTCTTGTAATCGTTACTCTCACAACAAGCGTTGCAATAAGTGGAAACATTTATAAATTAAGTCACTAAACAAAGCACTCCCTAAAAACTCAGACAGCAGTACACAGCCCTTAGCGATGGCGATGGCGCGATAGTTAGCTCATTGGACTATCACGCAGTCTAGGTTCGATTCCTGGCTGGATCACCAACAATTTTTCAAATCGCCATCACTCTTTTGGCGGGCAATGGCAAACTCCCGAAAGTAAAAAATTGCCTACGAAAAAGCTTCTAAGGAGTGCCGTTCGGACTCGGCGATAAACCGTAGGCCCCGCTCAGATGTGACAAAAATGAAAACATGAGGAACACGAATGAGTGTCAACAAGCTAGGCCATGGCCCATACCGGGCTGTCAGCGCCAGTGTTTTTTTTTTTTTTTTTTAGACTCATACATGCCGCTGACTAAAGAAACGTCGGGTTACCCCCTTTTCATGAAGAGAACACACCCAGTGTGATATCACATACAGTACAGCTGCTTCATATTCATATATCTTATATCGAGCTCTTTATTTTTACTATATACTGGGAGTCTTAAGTCCATTTAATTGTGTCAACATAAGTAGATGCCCTCACTCAGCTTAGGCTCTCAGATATCAGAGGAGAGACTTTCGATCAACAACATTTTTTGGTAAAAGGAAAAAGGACGTTTTCTGTTTCACAAATAAAAAAAAAACTTATCGTAAAGCAAATGGAAACAGCTTTTGTGAAGTTACTTAAAGTTGCATTTGCAAAGCATTGCATTGTTGCTTTTATTAATAAAATTAACAAAAATATTTAGCCTATGGTGTAACTAACTAGAATCATCTAAATTTCTATTATCAACTTTTATTGGCCAGTCCAGGTCAATGCCGACTACATCTAGTGCAATTATATCGATTGGCTTGCCAATTATCGATGTAAAACTCGGTGTAGTTCGTCCGAAATCACCATGCACCAGCTCTTTAATGTAGGTACCTGCCTGACTGACAACGTCAACGATTAAAACTTTTGGATTGCTTTTGTCCAGCCAAGCTTTTGTTTTATATATAGACCTCGGTCGCGCATGTAATGGTCTACGATGCAGCACTCTTATTGGTGTAATTTGTTCAATTTCGAATCCATTCGGTTTGTCCAGTTTTTTAAGCACGTCTACAGTCACTGGTTCATCCAACGCACATAAAGCTCGATAGAATTTCTTTTTTTTTTCTTCTCCAGTTTTAATGTGCACTAAATCGTCACGGACAACCATTTGAAGATTTCGAACGGAAACTTTTAAAGACTTTTCAATATCTAATTCCATATTGCGGGCAATATGTTTTGGCAATGTTATCCGTTTTGAGTTGGGAATCTCCAAAACAAACGGACGACCTTGACCTAAACAACGCACGTCTACATCTTCTCTGCCGCTGGAAGAGAAAATTATTTTACTTTCCTCAACTCCAAAGTGTGGGGCAACTGATCGGATTATAATTTCCTGAATACTATCTTCCATGACACGTTTCCCTTGCAGAACCCACGGTGAATGTGATAATTTACGCGGGAGTTTGCGGTATCTACCTGCAACAAATACACACGGACCTGATAGTGTAACTTCTTTTAGGCTTAGACTTGAGTTTGGAACTGTAGGAGGAACTTCAAATTCTTTCTGAAATACGTCGACTGGGAGTTTCATGGGAATAAACATTCTCTCTATGTAGCTTCTTGTGATTTTTTGTTTCTTTCCTCTAGCATTATTCAATGAAAATATGGATTCGCTTACTTTTAGAAGTTTTGCTACGTCTTCCTCTTCTTCAGGATGATCTATAGATATATTAATCAGTACACCCTCGCAGTTGTAAGTTTTGCCCAGTTTTTCGCAAATGATTGGATTAAGAATAAGTTTTGCAGCTTCCTTTAGCGGAACATCTGGGGTACGTTCTTTGTCAATTTTATTTTCAAATTTACCAATTAGTGCATACCACATGGATAATTGGCGAATTTGCAATATCATTGGCATTGAAAGGGCTATTCCAATTTGTTGGCATTCGAATTGATCTATATTGCATTTAGTTATGTTTTCTACGATTTCTTCTTGGAATGCTTCAGAGAAGAGCCCAAGACAGGCGGTGCAAGGGTTCGCACGCGGTTTCTTAGCTAATGATTCATCATCGTCTTCGAATTTAACGTTTAACTAGAAAAGGAATTCCATTAAGATTCTGTTGGTATATTTTTAAAGGAGTCAAATACTTTTTTAAAGGATTCCTTCATGGTTTGGTATTCACTGCCTCTGGCTTTCAGATACCGCAGTTGACATACCAGACACACACCGCACTCCTTGAGATAGTCGATTATGGCTTGATTACTCATTATAGCCACTTTGGTTTAAACAATTAAAATTGAGAACTAAGGATATTCCTGAAGCAAGTTGTAAACGCGTGCCGTAAAGTGACATTCAATGCCGATACGGACTATAAACAAAACTTTTGCAGATATCTGCACAAAGTTGACATTTTTGAACATCGTTGTCAGAGTACCGATGATGATAAAGAGAACTGCATTACCAATATCTGTTGCCGAAGTTTTAGGTCTGTTCGCGTACTTTTAGTTCTTGGACAAAAATTGTAAAAACTGTGAAATCTATTGGGGTAGGATGAAATTCTATATCAGAGAGAGAGCCGAAAGTCCCAGTAGCTTGTGCTCGTTTCCCTGTTAACATTGGAATTAAAATTAAATGGTAATAAATTATAATAATAATAATATTTCAGAGAGGAAATTTGCTTAAAAGTAAGCAAACGGATACTAGACAGTTTCCTACAGACAAATCTAACCAGTCTTTATTTTGATTCTCTTGTTTACGGTTTGAATAAATTTAGCAGTCTTTTATTAAGAATTTTGATCTTCAGGACGAATCTCTTTTAAACATAAACACATTTGATTGAGTTGAGATGAGTTTGTATTATCCATCAAAACGCCATTTAAAGATCCATGAAGGTGTTTGGGAAGCCCTTTGAATCAATTTTCCTGCATTTTCAATACCCTTTGGATCCAAACACTTTCAAAAACCTTTTTTCTACTTGCAACCTTAATTATTAACGATTTCTTTTTACTCGAAATACAATTTTTATGACAGTTTTAAATAAAAAAAAGCGGTTTGACAGTTTTCATAAATTTGCCCAAACAAATTTCTTGAACTAAAATCGGTAAAGGACAAGAAATGAATCTCGCTCTTTTCTGGAAAACACTAAGAAAAATATGACTACGCGACAGGGATTTTGAACTGTTTATCGTAGATTTTCGTTGTATTTCGTAGTTTTGGACAGTACGCGAACAGAATCCGTATTTTCCATTTAAATGGGCACCCGCTAGTCTACAAACATACCAGGGTTTTTATTTTGCTCCATATTTCTTGATGAAAATTGCGTATGAAATAAAGCTAGCAAAGCTGGTTATTTAACATAAGAAATACGCTATTAAAGATAATTGAAAATATCAAAGCAGCTATAATGTTTACAAAGGACTCGAATGTAATATGATGGAATTCATTTACTCTTATTAAATATGAGAAAAAGATTGGCATATATAGGCCACTAAGATAATACAATGGAAAATATCGGGTATGTAGGATATATGTCTTCACAGACAAACCCAAAAAAAGACTTGAAATTTGGAGAAGCTTCCTGATATAATATATAACATTTAATAAATCTATGCAAACAGAAAAATCAAACCCACAATTTAGTCTGGTTAGGTACTTTTCTGTATTTGTTGACGTCTGGCAGTAAATATTTTCGCTTATGTATCAGACCGAACTGAAAATCTTGTACAAACAACTGTCATTTGTCAGAAATGCCACTTGACATCTAGAAGTCAAAACTAGGATTCACACTGGTTGAAGAAGTTTTTATTCTCAACAAGAAGGCATTATAAATTAGTAAAAGGTAATTAATTTGTATTCAAAATGTTAGATGAATAGCCAAATACGAAAGTTTTCCAACTTTGTGAAATCGAATGTTGACTGCATAGAGTATCTAACGTCCTTAGATCAATTCCAAACAAATGTTACGTCACTGCACAAATTGAAATTGCTTAAGAGTAATTTACGGTTTTCTTTTTTTACTTCAATATGTGTTCTAGGATGTCTCTCGGGCCAGGCTTTCGCAGTCCATTCACGGATTTAACTGGTTGCTTGATCAATCACCAGCACTACGATAAATGTGGACAATTTGAGATGGACATGATGGATTGTCTTGAAGCATACGGTGTAGACAGGGGTGAGAAAAAGTGTGCTGACTTGATTGCTGATTTCCAAGAGTGCGTTGGCATGAACAAGCAGTTACTGCGATTCCACGTAATATAAATATTAAAATTTGAAATGTAACTATTTATTAAAAACCTAAAAAAAAAAACTTTCAGGCAATGAGAAATGAACGCTTGAAGCAATACCAAAGAGGAGAACGTTCAAGGGAAGAACTGTATTCTAAGGGCCCAAGAGTAGATGCCTATTAGATTATTACTAAAAGTAACAATAAGCTTGACTTTTTTGAAGTAGAGGATTAAATGAAATTTTGTCAGAATGTAGTTGTCTTCATTTAAAGTGAATCCGTATAATTTTTCATTTCTTGTTAACATTTGTGAAAAGATCCGCACATCGGTATTGTATTTTACTTTTTCCAATCTAATATGTATCATAGACTATGCATTGGGATATTTTTACGACATTCAAATTCCGATAAGCTTTTAGGACGACGTAAAACGACACTCACTGTGCCTTGTACGCCCCTGTTGACCACCATGCAATGTTTTGGTTTTCGGAATTTTACGGCAGGTTTTTAATAAAGGCTTTTCCGTCGAGCAACTAACGGAGACCTTGGAATGTTATAAAAAAAAACGCGATAAAACCATGCATAAAGAGTGGAATATGTATAATCAAAGTTTCTTTAGATATATACATATAAAGAAACTTTGCATGTACCCAACTTCGCGCTTTCTTCAAATCCGCCTTCAGTGGGAAATAACTTCACATAAAAAAGTGAAATTATTCCCACTCAAGTTGAAGTAATTTCCCCGGATCGTCATTGAATATCTTATCCAGGACAATTTATCTACTCGGCGCGACGAAAACGCTTGTAGTATTATACGAGTATACAATACTAGACACGTCACTGTCATATAGTCATTGTATTCGGAGTCATCTCGCTATGTCAATGGTGATTCATCTGCCCCATTTATCAGAAGGGATCGAAGATGCACCAAAAACATTGCTTGTCTAAATAACCGAATAAAGCGAAAAATACTCCATACGTATGAAAGGTTACAAAATATATCATAAACTCACTTTTCCCCAATAAAGAACAACGACGTCAAATGGATCAGAACTAATAACATGAAGCCATTTTCCTAGCTGAACAATTTAAAAATACTTTAACTAACGACGAAATATATGTATACGAGGTGTGATCAAAAAGTAAAGTGACTTTTTAAATTTCGGGCGCTCAGTACACTAACTCATAAATTTTTTGTTGTTGTGTTGGTTCACTTGTCACGATCATATGTTTATAGTTTTAACCATATAGAAGTTGTTGTTTTTATGTGAGAGGCATAAAAGTTGGACGTGTTTTGTTTACTAGGCGATTTTTTGTGGTTAAAAGTAATGGAGCAGAGAGTTTGTATTAATTTTTGCGTAAAAAATGGTATTAAGTGCTCAGAAACTCTTGAAATGTTGACAGTAGCGTACGGACAGTCAACTTTAAGCAAAAAAAATGTTTATAAGTGGTATAAATTATTCCAAGGGGGCCGAGAAAATGTTAATGATGAACCTCGCTCCGGACGACCTAGCACGTAAAACACAGACGAAAATGTTAAAAAAGTTAAAGAAATTGTGTTGAAAAATCGTCGAATCACGATTAGGGAAATAGCGGATGATCTTGGATTATCGTTTGGCTCAAGCCAATCAATTTTAACGGATGTTTTGGGTATGAAACGTGTGTCATCGAAATTCGTTCCAAAATTGCTTAATTTTGATCGTTATTAGTCAGTAGTTATTTGGCCAAAAATAGTACTTCTATCATGCCTCAGCTACCGTATTCACCAGACTTGGCCCCCTGCGACTTTTTTCTCTTTCCAAAGTTGAAAATGCCCATGAAAGGACGAAGATTTGCAACGATTGAGGAGATCAAGGCTGCATCGCTGGAGGAGCTCAAGACAATACCAAAAAGTGCGTTTCAGAAGTGCTTTGACGACTGGAAAAAGCGCTGGCACAAGTGCATTGTATCAGAGGGCGATTATTTTGAAGGGGATAAAATAAATTTGGATGATTAAATAAATATATTTTTTTAAAAATGAAAAGTCACCTTATTTTTTGATCACACGTCGTATATATTCTACTCAAACATCAAACTATAAACAACGCAACAATAAAATAAACAAAATACTACATATACCACAAGGCAAACCCCAAGAGAAGTCCCGAATATCATCTTATTACTGGACTAATAATACAAGAATTTGCTTATGTAAAAATGTAAAATGTAAATTTTAAAAAAAATCTTAACATTTATGTCACCAAATTTTCAAAACTTTATTCAAGGCATTTCTCATGTTATAATTTGTAAACGTGTCCCTTTTATACGTGTCCCATTGCGTTCGAGCGCCGTCAGAAGTGTAGCTGAGTGGTGTTAAGAAAAATATAGTTCTACGAGGCTACGGAAGGAATATTATATGGCGCTGGAACTTCTGACAAATCGGAGAGTCACTACAATCATTGAATTTTTAGGAGCCCAAAGTTTACATTTTTTTTTTCTCAAAACTATTATGCGAGTATGTTTGTCAAATCGGCGAGGTCGATAGCTCAAAGGGTTTTTGATCAATCGCGTTGAAATGAAAACAACAATTTTTGATATGATGCTACTTGTTTTGAAAAATTGGCAAAAACTATTGAAAATTGAGGTTAATTTAAATAATCTTTATAAAGTACTTAAATCCGTAAATGTTTTTTTAGATTCATCTAAAAAATATAATATTAAGCAACACTATGAATTTCTTTTTATTTCAGGTCAATACAACAAAAGCTAGAAGCTATGCCAATCAACAACTTTCGCTGCGACCTTTCCGGAAGTCTGGATTTACAAATCAGCCATTTTGAAAAGTTAAATAAAAAAATTATTTTCTGTAATAGTTTAAAATAACAATAGGCCTGGTTTCGAAAACATCGAATGAATTATTCTTAGAAAAAAAAAAAATAATTAAAATCAAATAAAACTCACGGGTCTATATGTAACTCTCCTCTTAAATCGCCACCTTTCAAAACTTTTCAATATAATTCTCACAATAAAATACTTCTCGAATGTCAAATGTCATAACCGCTCAAATATCTGGATAAGATACTTATTGCCGATAGTATCAAAGATTTCGAAACAATCTTAAGAAGCAGACTTAAACTAAAGACGAAAAAAATTATATAATTCTTAGCCATTAGTTTGCATTTATTTTTAATAAACGTTCCATGCTGGGAAGAAATTCAATAGACAATAATCTGGTTATTTAGTACTCATACATATCGCTCATTTACTTGAAGACTGTCATAACTCAAAAAACACGAATTTTGAGCTAATGATGCAGAATTATTTTTTTTATCTAGCTTCATATTGTGTAAAAGTTTCATATTTATATCTTGCATACTCTCCCCGTTAGAAGAGAATATGCCGTAATTCTATAAGTAAATGAGCGATATTCGCTAAATATCCAGATCTACACGTCGGGCCTTAACTGTGCAAAACAAATGGTAAATCAATTACAAACATCTTCTAGAGCGTACAATCAGAAATATCAAGAACGGTAGTTGACGTGCCATGATATCCTTTCAATTACGACATCTACAAAGATCTCAAAATACCGACAGTAAGACATGAAATGCAAAAAATGACAACAATGTAGTTAATACCTTAAGAAATAATCCGAAATAAAAGATTACCAAATTTGGACCAGTAGACCTCGCGTTTGCCTTCTTACTTACTTAGGTGGAGCTACAATTCGGACTGAACTTGGGCCTAAACAAAAGAGCCGGCCCAGTTAGCCCGGTCTCTAGCTAATTGCCTTTAGTTGTGCACTCCAGGTCGGTTTAGGTCAACGTCTACTAGTGCGCGTCACATTAGGTGAAGACTTTCTTGTGACAACACATCAGATAAAATCCTGTAGCAGATGTTGAATATACCTATACTGAAGTTATAGTAATGAACAAATAATGGTGAGGTTATATTCATCGGGGACGCATTCGATCGACCATACCACCTTGATCAAAAAGTTCCCGTGTGGCGCTCCCATTGTTCCGATTGGAGTTCTACTTTTTTAAGCTAAGTTTTTACAGCAGTTGTTGATATTCCCTCTAAATCTTAGCGTCAAAGCTTGACATTTGCAAAAGTTACGTAACCAAGAGTACATCTATCTTTGTGTGTGTTGGCGATTTTTTACAATTTTAGAAATGAATTTAAATTTGCAACAACGAACTTGTATTAAATTTTGCGTAAAAAACCCACATTCATCAAAAGGATCATTACTGGGGACGAGACGTGGGTTTGTGAGCACGACACGCATTCCAGATTTCAGGCAAGTGAATGGCGTTCACCAAATAAGCTGAGACCAAAAAAAACACGTCGTTTTCAGTCAAAAAACAAGGCAATGCTCATGGTTTTCATGGATTACAACGGTGTAGTGCTTTATGAATTTTTGCCAGAAGGCCAGACAGTAAACAAACAGAATGAGACGTTATGAGACGCTTGCGTGAAGCAATTCACCGAAAGAGACCAGAATTGTGGGCAGAAAATTCGTGGATCTTGCACCATGATAACGCACCGTCGCACAGTGCTATCTTTATTCGTAATTTTTTGACGAAAAATACAGGAAATACCATCCAACAACCACCGAATTCACCTGATTTGGCTCCCTGTGGCTTCTTTCTATTCAATCGAGTCAAAAAACCACAACGAGGAACGCGTTTCGGCAGTCAAGCGGAAGTAATGGAAAAATGGCAGGAAGCACTGATGGACATACCGAAAACCGAATATAAAAAATGTTTCGAGGATTTGGTAAAGCGTGGGCATAAGTGTGTTGCAGTCGATGGCGATTACTTTGAAGGGAACAATAAAGATTTAGATGGAATAACTTGTATTTTTAATTTTCTGAATAAACTTTTGATCAAGGTGGTATGTTGTAAAAAAAAGTTGTCGTATGTTCTTGCCAATACATCTCTTACTATCACAAACAATTTGGCGGGCATCAACTCTAGTAGATATCTTGTTGGTCAACTAGAAATGGTTATTTTTAGTTCAATCAGGTAAGGCAAACAAATCGTTGGCGACAATCATCCAGATTGAATGATTAATTTTATTTGAAGCAGAATATCTTTGCTTTGCAGACTCCAGAAATAATTCTTCAATTTCCTCAGCACTGACTAGAATTCTATTATTGTGCTCATTGCAATATTGTTTGTTATTGCAGCCTACGGCTTGGACTTTATAGCCTATAGATGTACCATTTTTTTTTTTGGCAACATTTTCTGATTCTTATACCCTCAATCTTTCGGGAAGACCTTGATTCGAAGTAGATGGTTAACGCATCGGAAAATATCTCATCCTAGATAGTGTGTACGAATTAAAACCGAAATAATTGTTTGAAAAGACATATCAGGTCTAGATGTGAATCCTATTTAAACCTAAGGAGTTTTAAATAGATAGAGAAAATAAATTATACAGATTTGGAGCTTACTGATCTTGTAATCTTTTTAGCAAAAGCGTTAGAAACGGGTTCAGAAATATACGAGACCAAAATAAAGTAGTTGCTAACAACGAAAATTGCCTAAACTAAAAAAGCAATTAATTTCCATTTGTTTAAAAAAATGGCGCCCAACAGGAGGCATTGAGCCTCAGAAAAGTACAACAAGATTCGATAGCTTTGTTGTTTTCCAAAAGGAACAGCTACAAAGAGCAAATCAGCTGAAGTTAAATTGCAATTAATACCTGCATTATGGATAGTTGTTACGAATAGTACGAGTATTCTTAGCATATCGTAGGAGCTTTTATATCGTATCCATCTACACATATCTCCTTCCTACATGAAAGCATTTAACTTCAATGGAATATAAAAGAGAGGTAAAGTGTACCAACAGGATAATATGACCTACTTTCCAATATTCCATAGGAAAAAAGCCTTTCCTAAAGCTTGCACATGAGAACTGAACAGAGCAGAACAGCATAACATCGCACGCATCCTTAGCTTTTTTGCGCCAAGCTCAATTTGGCACATGGCCCGTTCGATGTATTAGTATTCAATATCTTCTCTCCATAAAAACCACTCGTAGCACATAACAAATAATAACGAATTCAGTGCCACTGTGCAAAATAATTATTAATGTAAAAGTGAATTTCGCTCGAAAGGGCTCTTTGGTTTGGTCTTCAACGGGCAATACTTGTTTCGTCGGGTGGGTTATCGAATCGAGTTGAATCGAATCATATCGAATAGAATAGAAAAGAAGTGAGTTTTTGTGATCTTTTCACCCTCGTCCTCTGGGGTGTAATGTGTGCGATTGCTACTACGGAAGTTCATCCCTTCTACTTGTGCTTCTTCACGTTCACGGTGATTTTATATGTTGTTGGTTTGCCATATTAGTCGTTGGTCGGTTGTTGGTTGGTAGAGAGTTAGTAGTTCGTTGGGAATTACTCTTTGCTGGTCTACAGTTCGCCCTGCAGTGGTGTTATCCTCGCGGTGGCAAAGAGTTTTTTCTTTCAGTAGAAAGAATAAATAGAATAGAAAGAAGTGAACGAAAAAAATCACTTTGCTTTGAAAATTTTAGGAAGTAAAATTGAATAAGTCGTGTAACGTATGTAACACTGCCCGTTGTAGTGTAGTTTTGTTAAATATACATGTAGCGAATATACAAAATAAAATTACAATAATTACAAAAACATGGCGTCCACGTCGTCGTCGTCGTCGGTGTCCTCGTCCTCGTTCTCGTCCTCGTCGTCCAATATAAAACCTCCTAATTATTATTAAAGTTCTAAATTATTAATATATATATTTTTTTATAACACTTTTATGTATAAATCAAGTGAAAGTTTAGTGTAAAGTATAAAATAAAAATAAAAATAAAAGTAAATAAATATTAATGAAAAGTGATTTAAGGGAAAAATTTCACCAATGGCTTTAGACTATTGCTAAAGGCAAAGTCCATTACTTTCACCACCCCCACAACCGACATAGTGAGATTTTGAGTGGGTGCTTGTGTATATACATACATGTATACATACAAACATACACAATTTTGTAAATAGTTGAAATTCATCCAAGAAGGTTGGTTTTTCCCCTTTTATCTAGTCAAAAATTATTTGTTAACTCCTTTTATATCCTTCATATCATATATTTGTACTTGTATGTATTTAGTTTTTATTTTTTTAATTTTAAAGAAAAATTTAAATAGAATATCTATCTATCTACAATATTTGGTCGTTTTTTCATTTCACATCGTCTACAAGAATGAGAGAAGCATTTATTATATTTCGTATATAACTTCACATGTACTTTGGCAATGAGTAGGAAGTAAATGTCCTTTTGAAGTTGATGAGAAAAGCCCATTTAAGCGAAAAGCTCGTACAGGTATCATATTTTGGAGAAGTTGAGTTTCCAAAAAAGGGAAAAAAGGCAACAAAAAACAAAAAGAAAAAAACAAACACCATTTCTATTTTTTGTTGTTATTGTACTTTGTGTATTGCAACATAGATAGAGAGAAAAATAGAGAGCACTCTGAGATGAAGGGTAATGGAAAGATGTGAGAAAATCATTTCAGAAATGAGAAATGTGTCTGTGTCATGTTGTTAATTTGAGTTTTAATCAACATCACTATCATAAACCACCCTTACCACCTACCCCACATTTTGTACTTAAGAAAATCAAAAAGGCAAAAACCATCAGCCTATTCTTAATGTACTTGCCGGGTGTATGAATTGTTGTACGTATCATATGCCCAGTTCGTTTCACAATTTTTCTATATTTTGTTTTTTTGTTAAATGTATGGACTACTTCTTTCCATTCTTGCTATTTTTGTGTTATTTACGGGTAATAACAGCAAAAAGGAAAAGAACTGTGTCAATGTGTAAAATCTGTAAAAAAAAAAAAACAAAAAACACACAAGAAAAGACGATATGAACAAGATGTGGGGGTGAGTACTAGGGGTAAAAACGCTCTTCTCAAAAGTACAATACATCAAAAATATACACAAACACACAAGGCACTTGCAGAGGTCCTTGCGCAAAAGTGTTGCCAGTGTTGCGCCTTTAGAAAGATATCTCTTGTCACGAGTCAATGTTTGTTTGTTTGTACTTTCTTATCCTCTACAAGTATATTACAATGACATAAGGTTTTCCAATTGGGATTCCAGAAATAAATTTATTTAAATAAAACATTATTCTTTAAAAAAAAAAAACAAAACATAATTTTTGTAAACGAGCGTTTTCAAAGCTCTATTAACACAAAAGTGTTAATTGAATTAAATTCTACACTCTTCCAAAACGAGTTAAATGTGCAACGATGATATGAAATTAATGGCTCCCACTATGTACCAAAAGTTGAGCTCAATATCAACTGTCAACAACGATGTTGGTAGTCCTAGATTGAGTGCATGTGAAGCCTCCCCCTATTTCTATCCTGTAATACTTTTGTGATTTGCGACTTTCCAAAGAATTAGGGAATTGGCCTTCTAAATATGTTTAAAAAAGTCCTACACTTGACATAATATCATAACACCGTAGGAAATGAAAATACGAAAATCTCATGCCGTTTAAATTTAAATTAACCCGAGCCGTAAGCCCTGGCAGCTAGCGCTCTATACCTAAGTTAGTATGTAATTTAATTATATGCTTATAAATTATAATAATAATAATTATAATAAATCGATTCGTCCGATGAAAATTTATTTCACAAAATAATTTTAGGATAGGAAGGATGAATTTTATAATTGTATTAACCCACCTTGATAACCTCAAGCTCCTTTACACTGCAAGAAAACCGACAACTCTTTGTGGTCAAAACATGATATTTTCTATCCCTGCCTTTTGTCTATTAAGTAGTCTAGTACGAAGCAGACAATATTTGTTCTGTTCAGAGCTGGTAGCAGCTGGCCTATATATTTTTGCACCACAGTTGAAATTCCATATGTATAGGTATACATTAACATACGCATATACGCCAGCGGTATAAGTAGACTTAAAGATGTTTAATAAGCGTTCTTACTGAGACCATCCGTTTCCACATTTGATGAAAGTTTTTATTTCTTGAAACACTTGTAGTTTCAAAAATAGAATCAAATTTTGAGCTATTGTTGATCTGAAAAGTATGAGTGAAGGAACCACTACGTTTTCTCAGTGCCTGATTTGTACAATTCATAGGTTTCAATCGATCCGCTGGCTAAAAAAAGTCTTCCAATCTTTTCACAAAAGACTTTATAATAAGAACTCTTCGGTATTTGAGTTCGCACTTATTGCACTTGTTGCGATAAGTCCCATTTCCCTCCTCCGTAATATTCAGTGATCTATGTTTTCGGCATAATAAAACCATGTCACTAGCAGTCGGTCGGTGTTCAAGGTAAGTTTAAATGTGCTCGTCACTCATTAAATCTAATTAGCAGATGAAGCCAGTCTTGCTCTCCTGATAAGAATCTATACCTCACTTTATCTTGGCAGTATTGGGTTTTCCATATGAAGAGGTTGCAACACATCCACCGATTTCCTAAGTTGCCATTAATTTTTTGGCATTGATTCTCGGAGTTATTTTGTAATCACTGAATTGTTTGTTGCTCATTACACTTTACCTGAAAGTTTTTTTTTCTAAGTCGATACAGTGCAAACGTTTTTTAGCCAATTTTAACCCTGAAAAATCTCTTTTGAAACTAAGGACTAAAACAGTTCAACGAAAAACAAGTAATCTCTCCAACTTCACATACCATGTGAATACAGAAAAAGATTTCAATAGTACCTTAAACTACTTTTTGCCGAATAAATCAACAGCATCATACCTTATGCAGTGCGTTTTCTGAATCGTTTCATCACCTTTTGGAACGAAGTACCTGCATTGTATGTTATACATAATTTCAAGATTCACAATCCATACATACATACATTTAAAACGTGCTTGAATAATTCACTTTTCGAAGTCAATAATTATTTACACGTTTATTACTCCATATTATCACTTTCTTATCTTTGAAAGAAAGTGGAAGTGCAATATGAATCGAAATCTAGAGAGTACACACAAATTTATATGAAATAGCTTTCAGATCGATTGCTTGGTAATTAAAGTGACATTCAAAATGTCAATCGACTTCACAAGCTACTGCTTAGAAGCTTTCATTGAGTAAGATCAGCTATACACTCATAAATATTATCATATGGTCATTATTCAGCATTTTCGTGAAGTCTAAACTTTGGAAGCCTAGATTTTCAGAGTTCGTCTGACAGACATAGGAAATCATTTTAAAAGGGATATTGATAGCCAGAGAATAAAATACAAGACGAGAACTTGTTTCATAAACGTTTTTGGATACGATTTCCTGTTCATTGTGTCCTTGTGTGTTTTAAGATCTCTTTTGAGGCTAAGGCGAATATCGGCTTGGAACATTACTTCATTGATGCGAGGTCGCGGTTACCGATATCCCGAACACGCCAAAGATATGTATGTACGTGATACCAAGAAACTTTGTGGTGAGAAGACAACAATCACAAGACACTATCAAGACTTTAGCTCTTTTCATTTCTTGAGAGGTTCTGTACGTCCAACATCTATTATCAGGCTTTTGAACCACGAAGAAACCCGTAGTCACATGCAGTGGGGCAAGAAGTATTTAGGTGCTGAATAGAATGGCCAGAGCTACTCGCTTAATATAAGAGCAAAAGAAACGGTTTCTCAAAAGAAAAATATGGGATCAAGAGAAGAACAGAGAAGAAAAACAGAAAGGTTCTATGGATTATGTTCGAAAATCTTACCAGGGCCGAAGCCCTTAAAGAACAAGGAAATCTAATAATAAAATCGCAGTGGGTGCTTAAGATATGATATTAAACGGGATGACGATACTATAATTCACAAATCAATCCACCGGCTCTGAATGAAGTAAATGTAGCCACATCATAACGTAAATATCATACAATAAAGCTGTTGATGGTTGATGATCTAGGAGGAATGATTGAACGAATGTCAGATTAATAAAATCTCAACATTATTTCTCGAACCAATTTGAATGGTAGATATCAGTGTGCCCTGATTAGTTGGGATCATAGAGAAAATTTATGAAATTGGAAATTGAAACACACAATAGGCAGGCCAACGTGTTTTCTTGCTATTTCTATAACATTGCTCATTAAAAAATTGTGAAAAATGTAAACACTAGGTGTTAGTGGTGTAGAGGTACAATATTCTCAAAGTCTGTCCAATTGCACCCATTGAATACAATCTGGAGAAGGTACATGTCCATGATTTTCGCTTCGTAAGTGGAAATGGGTGAAGTGGTCAACGCGGACAAAATAGAATATGACTTAATGCAGTATGCTAAAAAGGACAGATATGCCAAACAAAATATTATCAATGAAGTTATAGCGCTAAGGACATTGTTCACCAAGTTTCGCTATTTTGGACATTGCGCCAGCGCTCGGATCAAAAGAAAAATAACTCTTCGCTGTCTTAAATTCTTCGGGCTTAATAGGCAATGGAGCCGTAGCTCTCTCTTTTTTTAACAACTAAAGTAACGGAATAGACTTTGTAAAGAATTGTTGTTTTCTTGGATAACTTTGGAAAGATATAACGACAAAGTTTACTATCATACACCGGCTGAGTTTGAAGAGCCTGAATGTCACAGTGATATCTGTGATTTTTGAAGGTTTTGAGCGCCAGAGTTTCGGTCAAATAATTGTTGAATCCATCCTGAAAATACGACACAGTAGGAAAACACAAAAAATCGAGCCTAACCAACTTGGCGTAGATAACTGGAGGTTGGTATCGTTCAATCATGGTTTTAAGAGGTTGACTGATTTTAATTCAATTCTTTGCTTTGATCAGATAATAACGCACAAATTAATCTCATCATGCGACAGCCCTAACGTGGTTTTCCACTGCGTATTATCAGCTGATACCTGAGAAAACATGTGTTTTGGTGGTTAACAACAGGAGAAAAAGAAAACTGATGTTTTTGGGTTTCATTGTTTCGGATTAGTTGGTAAAAAATCACAATTATTTTTATAATTCTACTAAACTTTGCTGAATACGAATGCTCTAAATTTATGTGTCAAAACTTATTCGTAAATGGCGCCCAACAGGGGATATTCTGATCATTTACAATGACTTTCCATTTAATTGTCTAAGAGAATAGTGTGCTACTACTTTCGTATAATTAAGAAAAATGATAACAACTCGATTTTGTTAAGCTGTTTAATCAATGTTCTATGTATTTATCCACTTATTAGCATACGATGCCTTCGAGCTGTTGCATTAGAAACATAACACCGGAATATTACTGCGTTGAGATTGCTGTTATACAAAATATGGCAACACTTTCTGCTTAATAAAACCGTCCTCACCTTATTCCGTTTGTTCATTTGTGGGTGATGTTTTACTTTCAACAGTTCTGATTTTTCTGCACCAATTTAATACCCCCACCCCCCACTTTCCACCCCCTCTGTTTTGTAAGAATGATGCGATGTTTTTCTGTTTTCCTGTGAAGTTCTATGTTTCGCATTGAGGCTACCATTAGTGAAAAAAGCCTGATGCTTTCCTTCCCGTACGTATGTCTAAATGTATGTGTTTATGTAAAGGTTTGTATGTACATATGTATGTATATTTTGATGTATATACATATGTACAATAATTTTTAAATGGAACAAGCAACGAGCATAGGGTTCAATTATGTTGAGTAAGTCTGCTGGCTTAAAAAGGGGGTTTGCAAAATAAGGGTGGCATTGACTGAACTGAAAGGAAAACCGTAAATCCTCTCAGGCTCTCTTTCATTTCATTTATAGTGAACTTAGGACTGGGACTGGGGAATCTCAATCTGAATCTGAATCTGACTATTGTTCAGAGAGAAAGAGAGTTAGAAAACTTTCTAAAAAAAAGGCTCTTTCATTTATTTTTGTACTTTTACACAATTTAAATGTTAGCACGAACATGTTTTTTCCCAATTTTCTTTCTCTCTCTCAACACAGAAATGAGAGTTAGCATTTACCCGTAATATTTAAGTGCACGAGAATAGTGTGAAATATGTAGTATCAACGAGTGAAACTATTGCACTGCTGTTAGCTATCGTGTTCAGTTCTCTCAGGAAAATAATTCTAGGTCAAAAATCGTGTCCTAAATTTAAAAATTATTAATTTTTTATACGCCTACCTAGGCGTGCTAATGCTCGCGCGTGGTTGATTTGTACGGTTTTGTATTTGCATTTCCTGTTAATGTGCTGGCATATGTCCCTGTTTCATGGAAATCTGTGAAATGCTTGTTCGAGGTAAATCCTTAAGCTTCTTTCTCTATGGCTGTGCATCGTTTAAGTGCGTGTGTGTACTGGGCGGTATAAACAAAGTGAAGTGCTCTCAATCAATTTTTCATATCTAGCAAGTCAACAATCACGGAAGTGAAATGTGGAATTAAATAAAAAAAAAAGAAAAAAAAGAAAAAAAAAGAAAAAAAAAGAGGAACTCCAAACTGAAATGTAATATAAACGGTTGTGAATTAAAGGTGGTATCCCCTATGAGTACAAATAAGACGGATTTATCCGCTCGTGGAATGTGCCAATTACTTCATTGACATAAAGGGTGTGAAGTAAAGTCACCCTGCGTGGAATATGGTTTGTGTCTATAGAATTAAATTTAGGAAGGCTAAAGAACCTGCAAAAATAAAAAAATAAATGAAGAACGGTCTTAAAAAAATAAAAAACAAACGAGTACAAGGTCATTGAAAATCAAAAAGTCCTAGATTCATTCATTTGTTGTTTTATTAAATGGAACAGATGCATGTATCTGTACCTACATCAAGTACCAACCTACATGTCTTATACTAGTGCATGTGTCGAGGAGTTGTCTACTTTTTCCACTCTTTTCTTCATTCATCTCTTTTATCCTAGTAGGTTCCACTGGCTTAGATGCGATTCTGATGTATGTCAAGTTGGTGTTTTGTTTGTTGAAAACGAAGTGAAGTTAAATGCTTTACGGTGCTGAATGGTGAGGCGGAAAATTTTCTGCATCAATCTTTTCGTTAAACGTCAATGTTAAACTTTGTTCGTTTCACTGGATATAACATTCGTTTGATTTCTTACATGGTTTTTCGTTGACCCTGTATTATGTTTTTAAGCTGCAACACTGACATTTCCATGAAGGATAGGCATTCAAGAGATATAACATTTTCTTGTTATTTCTCTTGTGTATTAGTCTTCGAGAGGGTTGACGTTGAAATCTCAAATAATTGTTTAAATAAAAAATCTAAGTAAATCGTTTTCTTTTCAAATAGAACAACAATATTTTCAATTTAAAAACCAAGAGATTGGTCTTATTTTTTAGGAGAATTTCCTTTTAATTGTTGGTCTAAGTTCAGAATACAGCAACTAACATCCTTTCTGGTCTCAGCGCAATGAAAAAGTTTCAACCTCATTGATCAAGGCATGTGTATAGGTACCTATATCTAAATCATCTCTGTAAAGGGTGTTTTTTAAAACCAGTACAAACTTCATCGAACAAACCAATTGTCAAATTGCAAACTGTCAGTGTCAATTGTATTCATATATCTTTATCGTAATAACATACATGCTTCAACAACGTTACAAACATTAAGAAATTTGGTTTCAAAATTATTGTTGACCATTTTCTCACAACTTTTCTTTAGAAGATGCAATGCCTCGGATTCGATATCGGTCACAACAGCTGGGATTTTGCCCATCCACTTTATAGAAAACTGTACGCAAATATCTTGGTTTGAAGGCTTACAAAATCCAGTTCGTGCATTCCTGTTTTGAGGTGGTCAAAAACTTTGTCTCTCAGATGACATTCATCAGATCCAGCCGTATTGGGCATAGAGCTGAAAATGTGCTTGCAGCATGTATTCCCTCGATTTACACAAATAAATGGATATTTAATGAAATTTCATGTTTTATTCAACATCAAGGTCAGTATATCTGTTCCTAGGTATCAGATATCTTTAAGACCGATAAAAATTTAAATTATCTTTGGTGGTCAGCGAAGGCAGTGGTTATTTCGTCGCGAGGTGTTGAAACATCAGCGGATGGATTAATTTTAAAAATACGTCTCGTTTCAATCAGTGCATTTTTCAAGAAAAGCCAAGCCTGAGCTCAAATAGCGAATCAATTTGAAATTTCGGGAGCACCACTATTTCGTTTCGAAAAACAGCTTTCTAAAATGGAATGTTCATCATGTATATTACAACTTCGCTTGCAATTGAATCTACTAGCTTTTTTCAAATTGAATTTGAACAATTTGGTAGCGGTATTTAGATATAAGCATATCCTTGGTTTTTTCTTTACTTTCTTGACTTTTAAATTAAAAAAAAAATCTTATCGTAGAGTGGAAGTAAGAAAGCTTACTTACCATAAATTGAACTCAAAAAAGCCGGACCTGATTTAATTTTGACTAGTATATATATCTTCCAATATGGGCAACTTCTAAAACGTGCTCCAATTTTTGAAACCCTTTTACCATTTATGTTTAGTATTGTTTTGCAAATTATTGTTAAAAGACTAACACCAGAAGAAAGCATCCAACTTATGCTTAACCTGCTTTTAACTCGCAAAACAGGGTCATCCATTTTATGCTTCCGATAGTAAATTTAAATAAAATACATTAATAGTTTGGATTTGAATTGAATTTTTATTTCAAAATTGTTTTAATCTTGCCATTATAAATGGAATATTACATCATTCAAATGTCCTCCACAGGACTTTATTCTGACAAGATAATTTTCATTGAATATTCGACATACATATCGGGCAATAACTCTGCCATAACTTGAAGAATTTTCTTATTGCAATAAAGCCAACAAACTGCCATGTCTGGCACTGTAATCTTCTATTATATTTATTGCAAAGTGTGTTTTTTTTAGTACCTAGTATAAAACTTCATAATGAATGAAAATGCTATTAACACCCAGATGTCATTTTACCCTGACGAATAAAGCGCAATCCGTGAATTCTATTTTCTATGATGTATATTCATCTTCAAAATGATAAATCCAAAGGTCTGAATTCATACGATTTCGAGAGTCAATGCTCGCACCGATTATACTATAATCGAATGCTTCGTTTTTGATTGTGGTTGATACCTGTAAGAAGTCATGGATTTTTAAAATTTTTGAAGCACACCAAAGAGTAATTTTTTGTGAATGTAGAGGCTGTTAAAATGGCTTTTCTGATTTTTTTACTTCAAATGTGATAATTTACCTTGTTGACATGACCAGTAAACGCAAACGAACCTCATAGCTGAACAAAAACAAATAATGGGGCCAGCCACTGATGGTACGGCTATGGTTAAGTAGCCTTAATTCTTGGATTGCCTGGATCTTATAATTATACAAGCCAAACATAGCTCTAATTACTGTCCACGACAGGGCATCGTCTTGTTTTGCTATATTCAATACTATGCACCGCATCAGCAACACCTTCTTAAGTGGATACTGTGCGGGAGGGTACTATAAATGAAACAATTCCGAACATATGCACAATTTTTAAGCGTTGTTTTAATGTTAAATTTAAAAAAAAAACCACGTACAATCGAAGACACAATTGTTTACCGGGGTGACAGCAATTTTTTCGAACTTTTGTTTTGCGTCAGTCGATTTACTTATTCAATATGTTTTGAAAATTTTTTGTGGTGGCGGCGCTATCGTCGATTATCATCACGGCACTACAATGTCAGGAACAACCTGTACTGTCAAGTAGTGCTGCTTTTACATTCTGATTAAAACGTACCCGAAGTTATCAATTCAAACAAACCGCGCTTGAGATATTGTCAAAAGTTTTTTTTTTAGGTTGGTACATTTGTCATCAGGCGCTCAAATATCTTGCTTTTGTCAAGTTTTTGGGTGATAGCTTTCCAAATAAGTCATTGTTTGTTGTGTTCTGTGAGTTTCGCAATGTCAAATTTAGCTGAATAAATTTGGCTTAAATTTTGTGTTTCTAACAAAATATCATATGCGGAAGCATTGAAAATGTTAACGGCAGCTTACGGGGACTTGACACTCGAGTGGTAGAAGGAGTTTAAAGCGGACCGTTCTGTGGTTGATGATTTGTCTCTTTCCGGTTATTTATACGCCAGTATGACTGACGTAAACACCGAAAAAGTTAAGAAAGTTATCCTCGCAGATCGCAGCCGATCTTGGTGTCTAGTTCGAATCGGTACAAAGCGTTATGCATGATGTTTTGGGCATGAAACTCGTTGAAGCTCGGCCTGTGCTGAGAGTGCTTAATTTGTTGCAGAAACAGCATTGCATTGATGTCGCTAAAGAAATGTTTTATTTTGGCCAAAATGTTATCGATGGCATTATTACCGGTGAAGAGACATAGGTCTATAAATATGACATTGAAACTAACCAACAATCATCGGAATGGCGCTTCTCAGATGAGCCAAAATCCAAAAAAACCATGGCAGAGTCGATCCAAAATCAAGGCGTGGTGTGGTCCACTCTGAATTTCTTTCGGCAGGCCAGACAGCAAATAAGGAGTAAATGCGTGAGCGTTAGTCGCAAGAGGCCAAAATTGTGGAGAAACAGCTCGTGATTCTGAAGGCGATTCCAAAATTGGCCTATGAAAAGTGTTTTAAGAATTGGAGAGTGCGTTGGAATATGTGTATTGCTTGCAATGGAGATTACTTAAAAGAGATTAAAATTAATATCGATGAGGAACCGCTTTCGCTTTCGTTTTATTAAGGAATCCCGGGTACTTTTTGGTCAGAAAGTATCTTGAACACAATGGTTATTCTCGATGCTCTTTTTACTTTCATGCTCATGCCATAGTTTTGAAGTCAATGAAGAAGATGTATAGATCATGGTAGTGTCCAAATCGAACTAATCGTTAATATGAAGTTTTATTATACATATGTCAGAAGTCAGAAGTCGATAACCTTCATATAAGTTCTTATTATATGTATTTGACATTTCTTCACTGACTAATAGTTGTTACAAGCTCTCGTGTCGCTTGTGTCTCTATACAGAGATGATTACAACAGAGTGTTTGAAACTTGGCTGATCATGTATTCCTCAACAGCTCGACAAGTTGTATCAAACGCACATCAGGTGGCTAAGTGGCATCAAAAAGCCATCAGCAACATCGTAACTGATGCCAAGGTCAGTATTACCTGGCATTCCTTACGAAACTACTACCATAATAAAAAGTCCAGCAAAAACAACTGTCGACAAAGCGTCGGTTAAAGTTCAAGCTTTCGTGCCTCAGTCAGCCGGTTACAAAATGAATCCACACCCAAATAGATACTTTGTTTTCTGTAGCAGTAATTGCATGTCATAGTTATTTTTAATCTTCTTTTGTCAAGACTAATCCAGTACACTTCCTAGATGGTGTGGAAACGTAGGCTGTTAAAGTTTTGGAAATTGCGTGTGCAGATCCGAACGTTGTTTTTCTTTCCTTCGCTCAGAAGAGTCTTCAATAGTAAATTTGCCATTGCCTGAGGGTGCTGGTTGCTACTAAACAGTAGTGTTTTTACGTTGGCAGGAAGTTGTCCTGAAAATATTTGAAAGTCAAGATTTTCATTGCTCGAACCAAAATAAAGCCGACCTAGCTAAATTTAAATTTAATTACAATAAAGCTACTGGTAATTACGGCCCCCCTAACGAACTATTTAAAGTGAGGGATGATAATTTGGTAAACAGCATACACAATCTTATTTCTTTCAGGATTTGGCATTTTTAATGAATTTAGCTTCATTTTTGTTTGGCCGATCTTCAAGTAAGATTATTCTCTTAACTACATAAGTCCTTTTCACATCGCGTAGAAAAAATTGTTTGCTGTATTGCATTGTGTGAACTTCGAAAACTATTTGTTAGCGGTCTTGTTTAAAACTCAAGACTTACAGATGGTCTAATCTATTTATTATTTAATTTCTGCGATCTTCATTTACACATTGTCTTAAAGGGAATAGACCTTATGTAAAACAAATTGCAAATAATTATAAAAGATAACATTGTCGACAAAATACATCACCGTCAATCAACCTTAAAGTCTTTTTCAATTTCACTTTCATCGTTTGAAATGAAACTAGTTCATTAAAATGAATAAAATAAAAGTGTAAGCAAACAAACAAAGCCACTGAAAGTTGTCTTCACAAGCCATACAGCCATTTTTATTTCCTGGTAAACAATATTTTAAAGGGTTGACACTTTTTTTTCGTTTATTTTTAAAAAAAAACTGTCAAGGCTGTCATATTTAAATTGTCATAAGTAGTCCACTGTAATACTAAGTATAGAATGTGTGAGTTTCTCTTTTCATTAAAATTAGGACATCCTCATTTTGAAAAATTATTTTCCTTGGTAATTACTTTCACACATCCTACTAAATAAACTTCAACTCATACGGATAAAGTATGTACATATGTAGCACAGCCTCTTGTCTCTTGTCTGTTTAATGCATATTCCCTCGTCTCCTTATTATTTCAATGAAAAGCCGCCCTAAAATGCCTGTCATTCTTAGTTTTTTTTTTTGATAAAGTACGAAAGAAAATAAAATAGGGAAAAACCTTTCGTGACCACACACTTGCCTATAGAATAAAATTTAAAGAGAAAATCATCATCAACATAATCGTACGCCGCCGTAGGACGATCGATAACGGAGTAATGGCCACATTGCGCCACATTAAATGAGAAACTAAATCATCTGCAGTCTATGATTGTCCCATATTTCTTTGCACACTTATACCAAATGCTCACACATACACTTCACTCCAAGTTGTCATCTTCCGAGGACATCGTCGTTTTCGTCGTCGTCGTCGTCGTCTTTTTGGTCGTTGTTGTCATTGTCCTCTCCCTATCGCGTTTACACACATCGAATCTGAATCGCATCTGACAGGATATGGGCGGCAGTTGTTGTATTTCTAAAATGGAAGTACAAACGTTCTTTCCGTTTCCAAAAAATAAAAAAATAAAATAGAGGAAAACTCTATTCTATCTGAGCCGAGGAACTACCCCATTAAAAAGGAAAATCTGCCCCCTTCGGAGTTTCCTATACAGAAATCATCACTATGGATGCCTGACAGCCTATTGAAGAGGCACACAGCTTAGGGGGATTTAGTCCTTGTTGGTTGTATTTTCTATTTACTCAATTTCATTTTGAGTCCTTCAATCCTTGCGTGTACCGCACCAATCTATAGAAATTATTGATTTTTTTTTAACTTTGTTAAACCTGGTCTAGCCCATGTTGGCTAAGTGGCTGAATGGCACTAGCATTGCCTATAATTGTGCCGTAGTATTAGTTTCTGTTTGCACCCGTCACTTCAAGTGTGCAGACAGGCGGGTTACAACTCCTACACAATTAAATCATAGCTATATTTATCGGAACAATGAAATACCGGATATAATGTAAACACACGACACTACAAGGGAGTGACACTTCAAAGATGCTTAGGTTGTGTCTGTTAAATTGCGCCAAGATTGTTACCCCGGGGGGGAAATCGACACTAGCTTCAAAAAATTTTGTCAAAATTTTACAAGATATTGGATCGAAGTTAAATTTTATCTATTGACCAACCAAGTTATTAAAATGTTTTATTTTATTCCACTAGACAAGAAGGATTCCTCCAGCTTTAACCCATTTTTATAGGAATCGATGATAGTTATCGAACAAAGGTTTATTATCATTCATTGTTACACTGAATTTATACGAGTAGTTTTGTTTATTTAATTGAACCAGTATGCATAAACGAAAATGTATCCCCTTGAAAATATAAAGGACAATAGGGATGACAGCAGAACCTTCTGCAGGACTCATTAAAATGCTAAAGGTAAATTTAATAAGGAGACACTCTCAACTCTCGTAGGTCAACAAATTTAAGCTTTTTCTTCATAGATGGGAGTAAGGATAGAGTGAGATAGAAAACGAGACAATTTCCTGCAGTTGCCCGCAGTCATTCTTCAAAAAAAAGAAAAAAAAAAAGGAAAAGGAAGAGGAACTTTTCAATGCTCAACTTTGGACGGTCGGTCGATTTGGTGGTATTTTGTTAATACCTGAAAGGCATCTAGAACTCATAGATACGTACGTTTACGTATCTCTGTATATGCATACTCGAATGTAAGCATGGATGTACATTTTTTCATACATACATGTTCGTTATAATTAAATAGTTTGAAAGTGAATTTTCAGATGTTTCGTTCGGGGTTAATGGCTTAGGGCTGTTGGATTTGTTAGCTTTTTTGGGGACTGTGGGCAGGTTTCCTTTGAAATTTACCCATTTTCAGTTATTGGCCTTGCGATGGTGGTGATGGTTACTGGCTATAGTGGTTGTTATGTTGTTGAAATACTCGCACGTAGGCGAATTGCAATATTGGATTTGGTTTTAAATTTTAATTTTTTTATTTATTATTTACAAAAAAAGAAAAACAAGGAAAAACATGTGAAAGTTGAATAGAACCTGGATGAAGGAAGGAAAAGGAAAATGTGTTCGCTATTTACATAGGACTGCTTAGTTGAAGTACTGATTTGAATTGTTTTTGGTCAAGAGCCGGGTTGTTTCACATTCTGCTGAAATCCTATTTTTTAAACTATTGTATATATCATACAAAATGTGCATATATTTCGCATCCTATTTTTTACACCAAGTTAATGCTAATTTAACTTGAATTTTGGGTAAAAATTCCTGGCTTATTACCATTAAACCAGGTAAAGGCAGACATTTATTTACAGTTTTTTTTTAAAGAGAATTAGATAAATTTTGTATTTATTTTTTATTCTTATTAGTTTGTGTTACTTTGGTCGAATTTGTGACTCACTCCACACCGGCTTAATTTCTTGATTTACAATTCTTACTTACTAACTTTAAGTGGCTCTACAGTCGTCAACAAGCATCTCCAGCCATCTAGCGATGGGACATCGACCAGTATCAACGGTTACCACGTGAAGGTATTATCAGCATAATTGATGAGTAGAAAACAGTTGCAACACTAGATATCGCTAGGTGGACACCTACAGTTCCTACCCTATTTCTACAGCACTTCACCGTCTTTTACCATTCAGCCAACTATAGGTTCCCTTGATTGATGGTCCGCCCTGTAGTTCGACATTTCGTCGCTATAATTCCACAGTGAGCCTGAGTCTCAATAAATAAAGCTCTCCCATAAGTACAGTCTTTGCCCACATGTCTACAGGTGTACACTCCATAATCGGTAAGATCTTATTCCATTTGAGTAAGTCATTTAAGGCGAGGTCTGTGTGTTAGAGTCGTTACGATCTACATGTCCATCTTGGATAACAGTGGTACAAAAGACTGTTTCAACACTTTGCGCCATAGAGCATGATTGGAATGTAAACGTTTTTTCAATTGCCTTCTAAGGTTAAGAAATTAACAATTAGTAAGAGTTATTCTCCATTTGATTTAAGTGCCGGTGTCATAGACCCTCTTTCTATGTACGAGTATATAATACTGTGGCTGTCTGTTGTATTGTTGCATTCAATTTGTCGATGTTGTGTTTCGCTTTTGGTTCAAATGATTGCTCATTTAAAGCTTTATTTATTTTTGCTGATTCTGTTTCAATACCAGTAAATGCACCATTGGCAGATCGCTTTATCTTGCCAATTGTATCAATGTCTTTTTTCAAATTGTGCGTTGCAGATGATTGTCAAGTATGATGTAAGAGAGGGTGTACTAGGTGGGGTGAAAAGTAACCATGACCGCCGGCATGCGCTGCTACTGCGAAAAAGGTTATAGTCCTTGAAGTCCGTTCAGGCAGACTTGCCAAATTTCAGTGCGATACTGTCTTTAGTTTTGTTTTGACAGCTGATTGTTTTTGACGTGTTTGGGATCATGTTGAGTATGGACAAAAACGATTTTCGTTCTCTCATAAAACATTATTTTTTGAGAGGAAAAACGGCGAAGGAAACAAAAGAAAAGTTGGATAAATATTATGGGGCTAATGCTCCGTCAGATTACAACGTCAAATATTGGTTTCGAGAGTTTCGTGGTAGCCGCAACTCCACTACCGATCAAGTCCGCAGCGACAGGCCCTCCGATGCGGTTATAGAGGACAATGTCAGAAAAATACATGAAATGGTGTTGGCTGACCGGTGCACGAGCTAGCAGATACCACAAAGATTAGTACTGAGCGCACACGCCATATTTTGGGCAATATTCTGCATATGAAAAATTTATCCTGCCGCTGGGTGCCGCGCATGCTAACTCCTGACCAAAAACACGAACGCGAGAGCACTTCGAAAGAGTGTTTGGACTTGCGGATGCGGAATCGGGCGGACTTTTGGCGTCGATTGGTAACTGTTGATGAAACCTGGATCCACTGTTACACACCAGAGAACAGAATAAGTGCCAGGCAATGGACTGAAGCCGATACGAGTGCTCCGAAGTGGCTGAGGGAGGCTCAATGGGTCGGAAACGTTATGGAGTCGGTTTTCTGGGATTGTCATGGCATACTCTTCGTGGACTACCTCGAAAAAGGAAAAACCAAGAACAGCGAGTATTACTGTGCATTATTGGAGCGACTGACGGCCGAAATCGCTGCAAAACGGCTTCACATGAAGCGAAAAAAAATTTTGTTTTTGCAAGACAATGCACCGGCGCATAAGAGCATCGCAACCACGGCTAAAATCAATGACTTACGGCTCCAATTGCTGTCGCATCCACCGTATTCGCCCGATTTGGCTCCCTCGGACTATTATCTCTTCCCAAACCTCAAAAGATGGCTCATCAATAAAAAATTCAGCTCACGCGAGGAAATCATTGACACCACGGAGGAGTATTTTGCAGACCTTCCGGAAAATTACTTTTCGGACGGGATCAAGAAGTTGGAAAATCGCTGGAATAAGTGTATCAAGCTAAAAAAAATAAAAAAACATTTAAAAAAATTTTTTTTTAATCAAATCAATGATTTCCAAGCTTCTTGGTATTGATGCTACGGTTTTTCAGCACTTGATTGAGGCTAAATAGGATTTGTCGATAAGTTGGAAGAAACGCGAATGACAAAAGTTCAGGCGGTCTGTTATGATTAAAGGCTAGTCAAGATGATCAAGATTATCATCGTAAGACAGTTGAAAATTATTTAAGGACAAACTATTTAAGGACAGATATCTGTCTCTTGTGTGTTACGCAGCGCATAGATGCTCGTTTTTTACCATTTAAATAGTAAGGCGATTATCGATCGAATCGGTTGGCTCCTTCGTGACCCATATTTATAAAACGCGAGGTATATTTTTAAACGCTCTTTTAATGAGCTTTTCATGGCATTTTTCTTGTGTAAATATAAGCGTAGGTAAACAAAATCGCAATTAGGTCTAAAAAAATCTAAATCTAAAATTTATTCAGCTGGGATTTTTAATGGGTTCAACTAATGTTGAAGGATAAGTAATGATACAAAATCTGTGTTAAAACCATTTATTCTTTACGTAATACTGTAATTCGTACCTCAATTAGATTAACCCAATTTTGACAAGTTTCCGTAGTTATTTAGGTTACCCAGCAGTTTCATTTATTTTTTGGTTATTCCTTTTTTTATTTTCATTCAGTAAGCTACTGAGTCTTTTCACCAGTCTACCTTTCATAAAACACTGCTCCGTTATTTCATTCTTAATTAAGGTGACAAAATGTAAACAAAAAAGTTAATAAAATCTCGTACACGTTTTCTGTACTGTTAAAGTTCTCTCTTGACATTTATTTTCCACTAAGAGCCACAAAGTCTCTGAGGTGCTTAACGTTAGAATAAATTAATAAGCTCCTTTTGCAAATGCAAAAACAAACAGAACCACACACACAAATACACAACCAGCTGAAAATCCCGGAAGAATTTCGTTTCATTGTTCTGGTAAAAATCTGAAAAATGCACATGTCGGATTTTTTTTTCAAGCAAAAACAAAAAGAATAAATAAAAATAATAATAAGGAACCTTCAAGGGAATATGCAATTCCCAGCTGAGTACTTATGTATGTACGTTCGTTGTTGAGGCTTTCAGCCTACAGCTACGGAATATCCGTAATAAAAAGTAAGAAAAAAAAAACGGATATCAAAATCGAAAACTCCTTCTTGATGTACTGAGGGGTACTGCAATCATTTAAAATCCCTCTTTTCCCATAACACCCTCTTTTGCATGAGCATATAAAAAGTTACAACTTCCAGTTCAAATAAAAATGTATTCACGTTTGGAATTGGAGGCTCGCTCCAAAGACTTTAAGGCAAATGCCATAAGCCAACAACTCAAAGTGCACTTACTACACACTACTGAGCGCTCATTTCTTAAACTCAATTCATTTTGCCAGTCGGGATATGGCCAGGATTGCCAACTATTCTAAATTAACAGAAGATATCAAGTTTAATGATTTTTTTTTTTCTTATTTTATTTTGCGCAGCAACATGATGACATTTCTCGACAGAACTAAAGAGAGTCCTTAAAATTTTCTTAGAAAGTTAAACTTAGTTAATTGAAAGTACTATTTAGAACAACGAAGGGTTCAGAATTGCAAAGGAAACGAAGGAAGCCCTCAAATCCCTTGAAACACTTTTTGAGATAATGCAAATGGCTGAGTTTCTGAATAGAATGAAAAACTTTACCATTATAGAATGCTACGCCCCGGCAGATCCCCAAATAAGGTCGTAAAGTTCTCAATAAGAAATTTTGACTCGCCTGTAACGCAACTTCCAAGATGCTGAAGAACTTTTTTTTTTAATTTCTGACTTGCCAATTGCGATAATAAGGCACTTCGATCTGGAAGATCTTTTGTACCGATTTGTCAGAACTGTACTGTCAGACTAGTAGGTTTTCTACCTTTCAAATGAAGTTGGTAACCCTGCCAGCAGGGTAATCCCTTAGTTCAGTGGTGTCGAGTAGTTTCCTGAAGAAGGTGTTTCGTCTTATTCTATTGTCTTCGTCTTCTTCAAGACAAAGTCGGCACTCCGGCGAGTCGACTTTTACCATTTTGTAGAGGTGATATCTCAAATCGTGATGACCTGTAAGGTATCCCACTAGGTCTTTGATATCGTGCCCACTTAGATTCACACACCTGTTGGCATTTTTATTGAAGGGCAGGATGGCTCGTTTGGTCTATCTTTGATCTGGAGTCTCCTCCCAATACAAAATGCATTTTGAGTGCTTCCAATATTTAATGGCTAGATTTACTGAACCTTTTTTGGCCTCATCAATCAATACCCTCATGCCCAGGAACCCACTATAGTTTGGTCTTGCTCCTTAAGCTGAATTTTTGAAGGGTTTTGAAGCAGTGCATGACTAGTTTGGAGTGAATGACGTGCGAGCTAAGGGCATTTAAAGCTGCTAAACTGTCCGTGAATATATTGATGTTTGCGCCATTGATACCAGAGTTGTAGATAAGGTTGGCGCATTTTTGAATGGCGTGTAGTTCGGCTTGGAATACACTAGGACTTTTATCAATAGCAATTGGGTTTCAATTTCAGAACCATCCGTTGTCTTTTGAAGACGGCCTGTTACCGCGCAGATCATATCAACTTGTGGTATTTCAGAGAGTAGGATCTTTATGACCGGGTGATCGCAAAGATCTAGTCGTTTGGCTTGTACCATACTTGCTGAGTGGTGTAAAGCCACTTTGCTGATAAGCAAGAGTTGGCAGGATAGATCTATTATTGCTTCTATAACTGCTGTAGGGCGGGTCCAAAAAACTCCGGAAATGCCCAGACATGCAACACGTTGCGCTCTTTTGAGCTTTGAAATGGCGGTCGTTTGTATGATTTTAGCCATACCACAGAAGCATATGTTATGATTGGCCTGACCATCATTGTATAGATCCAGCGAGTGATCTTTGGAAATAACCCCCATGTACTTGCGAAGGCAGGCCCATAAAGCGTTGACTGCTTTAGTTATTTGATTGTGTAAACGTGAGTTCCAATTTAGTCTTTTATCAAGAATTACTCCAAGATATTTGACATCATCAGAATACGGTTGTGTCGGTTAGTGAAACTAAACTTTGGTTTAAGTTTCTCCTTCTAATGAAGAAAACTATGATAGTCTTGTTTGGATTAATGGAGATTACTATCTTGAAGGCATTTTGAAAGGGTGCAGTGATTTCGTTTGCTTCTCTTCCCCTAATAAAAATGACTAGGTCATCGGCATAACTTATTATATTGTAGACTCGGTTACTCAACTTATTGAGCAGGCCGTCTATGACTAAGAACCACAGGAGGGGCAAGAGTTCGCCACCCTGTGGACAGCCTCTTACAGCTAATACAGATGCTGAGGTCGGTCCTGTGGAAGTAATTATTAATTACCCAGCTTTCTAGCATCACTGTGGTCCAGTTTAGGGTCGGTTGATCGATCTTTCTCCGGAGCTAGACTTTTAATGTGGAGTCATATCCAGTATTATTGAAAACACCCTCTATATCCAGAAACGCGCAGAGTGCAACTTCCTTACTACGGAAGGACATTTTATTTCTGCTGTCAGTTTCAACAGAGCCCCTTCTGTCGATTTGGCTTTCTGATACGCATATTGGCATGGGTGCAGAGTCAAGTTGTTTTCTATGCTGTCTCTCTTTCTCTAATGTGTATGTTAATAATTCTTTCCATTGTTTTCAAATAGGACGGTATGATTTAGGTTTGTTGCCTGGTTTGAGGATAAATACTTCATTCACCACCCTCCAAGTACGTAGTATGTTGCCCCAGTTGAAGCTGAACCTAAATAACGTTATTAGGGTACGTACAGGAAAGTCTATTCCTCTTTGCAGCAAAGCTTAGACAATACCGTCTGTACCCGGTTACATTGTATGGTTTGGATGAGCTACTACTGAATAGCCTACTTCACTTTATCTGGACTTTTTTCTGGATAAACTATTCATTCTGCTGAGCCTTCTTGGTATTGAAAGCTCAGCTGACTGTCAATTTGACATATCAAGGCTGAAAGACCCTGAAAAGTGAACCTGAAGTAAGGTGTTCAGGGTTTCTTCTCGGACGCGTGTGATCTTGTCATCTGGTTTGATTAACAAACCTATACAATTATTGTGATCTTTGGAGAGGGCTCTCTGGAATCGTGCTACTGCCGGAAGTTTTTCAAGCTTCTCGCTGTTAGCACGCCAGGAGGCTCTCTTTGATCTTCGCAACTCTTGGTTGTAGAATGTTAGGAGGATTTTGTACTGTTCCCAATTTCTGGTACGTTTTACTTTGTTAAAAAGTTTTCTCGCTCTTTTACGAATAGCTTCAAGGTTTTCATTCCACCACGATACGCACCGTTTCACCGCAGTTTGCCTAACTTTACAGCTATTTTTAAAAGAGGAGAGGATTATGTCATTGAGCTGGGCTTGTGCCTCATCACCGTCCACTGTTGAAAGTGGTGTTGATGGCACCGAGTCAGCTATGACCCCTAAATGTTCACGGTATGTTCTACAGTTCGTGGGTGTGTTGTCGTATCGAACGGGCTTTTGTTCGGTGTTGCATCTTACCTTGAACATAATGTGCTTCATCGGTTACGTGCCAGCCTTCCACGATGTTTTGCATAAAAGGAGAACAGAGACGGAGGTCTAAAACTTCCTCTCCTATACTATTTATAAAAAGTAGGTCTGTCCCCCTCATTTAATATAACGAGATTGTAAGCGTATAAAAATACTAGGATTGAATTTGTTAGAGTCCCGGCTGCCCTATATTTGGTGATGGGCTTCTGCACCACAGCCGATGATCAGGTGTACTTGCTGTGTCTGGCGGTACTGGACAAGTTCCTGTACTGGGGAAGGTGGTATTTGTTCCTCGTCTCCAGCAAAATACGCCGATGCGCATACAAATTTATGTAGCTCATGGCCGATGTGGCGTTCAACAAGAATTGCCACCAGGTCTCTGTTTTTGAATCCTGGAATGAGAGAGAATTTAAGTTAGGACTTACTATGTAATATTTCAACGACAAAAGTTCATTAAATTTTTTAGTTTCAATGGAACATGTACATAATATTTTGGAAGGTCTTTAAGATGCCCTAAAGAATTGCAGTCGTTAGTAGTAGTTGCTCTAACATGCCCAGGCCATAATGTTATGGCACTATAAAAATCTAAGAAAAATCCTTCTTCTGTGTGAATCTTATGGGCGAACAAGGATTACTATTAGATTGCCATTAAGGCCATATTTAAAACTGGTGCAGTCAGATAAACTGATAAAAAGCCAAATTACCAGAGTACATAAAGGATCTAGGTGACTTAGCTTCCCACACACAGCGCGGCGATGGAAAATTAGGGAGGATAGAAAGAGAGGTACCGATGTACGTTGGTCTTGAACGTTTGGATGTTATAATTACTAGGGAATAAAGAGCTCGGCAGGCGAGTTGTTCGGCTTAGGAAAGAATCACGATATTTCAGGGTACGTCCGAAAGTGGGCTCGAGGGTGTACTGATGAGCATTCATAGCGAGGCGGGTGTTTCGGTGAGAGGTTTCAAGGGACGGAATGCAGCTGGTAATTTTAGCGGAGTACTGGTGGTGAAAATAGCGATAGCACAACGTAAGGCACAAGACATTACGTCGGTAGTCGAGGATGCCAATCGACTGGGTAATATTAGCATCACTTATAAACTTTATCGCACGGTTTTGAAACCTATCTAGTAGGCGCAATGATGTGTTGGGGGCACCTGACCAGATGTGAGCCTTGTGCTCCAATTTTGGGCGAATGAAAGCCTTATCTATTGAAGCCGGATCAGAGGGAGTGAAATATTTCTTACATCGCTTGAGGAAACCTAGACATTTCGCAGCATTTTTGGCGACTTCGAATGTGTGGTCATTCCAACGTAAGTTGTCTTTGACACACATAACGAGAATGGAAAGTTTTTCGGTTTCGACGATGCAAGTGCCATTCATGGATAATGGCTGGGGATTTGAATTTCGCTTTAGCGATAGCAGACAGCATTGTGTTTTGGAAGCATTAAATTCCACTCTGTTGATAGTTCTCCAATTGGTTATGCTGTTAATATCAGAATTTAATGAGCTTAACATACGCTGCCGTTCCCGTTCTACAGCCGAAGAGCAGGGCCATGAGTTCTCGAACGCATATGAAAATCAGTGTACTGTCGTCAGCGATGGAATATATTGGTATTGGGACAAGAGATCATTGGTAAAAATCAAAAAGAGTGTTGGAGACAGAACAGAGCCCTGGGGCACACCAACATTTATTTTGTGAATATCATACTTGAAGCCATCCAAGACAACTTGAATTGAACGTTCCGAAAGGTAATTTCTAATCATTGAAGAAGAGAGTCATCGATCCCAATTGCACGCATTTTCGACAAGAAAGGCTGATGCCAAACTCTGTCAAATGCCTTAGAATTATCAACTATCTTACTTTCGCCAGATTGATGTAAACTTTGGTTTCACTTTTCGGTGAGACATGCCATCAAATCACCAGTGCACCTGTTGCTGTGATAACCGTATTGCCGGTCATTAAGACATTTTCGTGTTTCGAGATATTTCATGAGCTGACGATTTATCAGCGTTTCCATGATTTTGGAAAGAAGGGACGTAAGTGCAATGGGTCGGTAAGAGGAGAGAGAAGAAGATTCACTGCTGTTTTCCATCTGCTCGGAAAGTGTCCTAGAGACAAAGCACAATCCGGAAGCGTTGAGCTAGCTGTAAAGTGTGCAGCAAGCAGAGTGGCCTTATCCAAAGAGCTGACAGCTGGAATGTCATTGTAAATGAGCATTGGGATGGAAGATGGGGTAGAATTTCTAATGTTTTTGACGAACGACCAAACATGTTTACTACCTTCGGGACATTGTAGTATTTTTTGCCTCCGTCTTTGGTCGTATAGAAATCTCTCACGCTTCAGAAAGGCGTTGCAGTCATTCCTGGTTCGTTTAAATTTCTTCTGATTTTCTCATATTAGGTTGGTCTTATAGGACCGTAAAAAACAATTCTCTCAACCTGACAGCCTCTTTACAGCTCGAGTAGTACCATGCTTTTTCCTTTGGTCTGATACTCATTACCCGGTGAGGGATAAAGGATCTCATTCCAAAGAGAATCGTGTCTGTGATCATATCAGCAGTGGAATCCACGTCGTTATCGAGGGAACATAACGACCAGTTAAAATTCCTAACCGCTCCAATTGGCTTTCTCGTATGGCCATACTGTTCTTTTAGGAATTTTCTATCACACAGTGTCAGTGTACGAGAATTTTGCTGATATGACACAATGGTCCGACGAGCCTAGAGGTGAGAGTACATCAACAGTGTACTGTTGTGGCACTAGTTCGTAGCCAGGTAGCCTCAGATCAGAGTGATCTGAAAAGTGTGGGCGGGGATCTACCTGTGTTTCATTAAATGCCAAAACGGCTGGCCTGTGATTACTGGCTTGGATGTACGCAGAAAAATGATTACTTTTTAGCCCTTTTATATTGGCTACATCCAACTACACTAATGCTCTGCGAATGTCTGTTTTATAGCAAAAAAAAAGTAGTAACCCAAAGGATTAAAATGCATAATCTAATTAAATTGATTTAAAAACTGCCCCTGGCATTATAAGAGTACCTCATTCCCAAAAAGAAGAAAGCATGACTTCAGGCTTAGTAAACAGCATCATTTTCTTATGGCTTATCCAATTATCTCATGTAGTCGAGTTTCCGCTATTTTAAATATTAATTTAAATAGCCAAAGGATATGCTCTTAAAAAATATAAACACAACAAGTCTTTGAGCTGTTAATAGATACATAGAGCATTTGCAGTCCTCAATGTTGTAGAGAAAAGAAATTTGCAAGGCATGGTCGGGTCTACTTCAACTGCAACACTTTTAATAAAACTTTCGGTTGGGTAAACCGTTTTTATTTAGGAGTAATAATTTGAAAAGAAAGACAGATGGCAAGCCTAGTAATACATGTAAATGTAGTGTGTCAGACGCATTAAACGATTCATACTTCTCCTGGCTATTGACGAATAATAATTGCCACATTGTCTGCTCTAGTAAAACACTAAACTTCCGGACTCCCCCAAAGTCCGGCAGCAATAGCTTCAGCACCAGTACCAACAGCAACAACAGCAACAGCGGCAACATTTCTTAAATTTCTCCGGCCCAATACAGTGTTCACTATTAACTATACAGTATACATTTTGTACTGTATAAATTATTCTTTCTTGCCTCAATTCTTCTAACCCAAGTAGATGTCCTTATAGTATATGGGGTGCAAATAAAAAACTCCACCACTTCACTACATCATATTAGCAGAGTGGTGCGGTGAGGGTGGTTTAGTTGAACTAGGTCAATGAATTGAATTGCACTATTTTTAATTTATAAACCAAGGAGGAGGCAATATATGGGAAACGTAACTGTGTGTGCGTCTGTTTGTTTGGGTGTGTGCCGGCAAAATGCTTGTGTGTGGCAAAGGACTTTTCATATGCAAGCGAATAGACAGAGGCACGGTGCAGCACTGCTTCCTAGCTACTACCAATGCTGCTGCTTCAGCTAGTGGTTACAACGTTATGCTCCCTGTTGACAATAAATTTGCATACCACATATTGGATGACGGCGGCAGTTAGTGATGATGATGATGATAGGTAGAAGTCAAGCGATGAGGGTATGCTGGCAAAGGAGCCTTTTACTTTGCATGTAAATTCGAATAATTGATCTTGGGCGCAGCGTTGCCATCGACCGCAGCACCGATACCGGCACCGGCACTAGCACCAGCAACAGCACAGTGCAGTGCGGATGCAGTAAGAACAGATGAGGAGGGCATAAAGGCACATTGCACTTTAATGATAAAACACACAAACACACACCGGTTGTGTTAATTGCAAACATCTTGACCTCATACTGGGAAGGATTTCCCCCATCTGTTCACAGCGATACGACTGGAGTATGAAGTGCACCGAAGAATCTAAGCCAGAGTACTCTCTCCCTCCCTAGGGTGCTGTACAGACAGTATACAATGTTTTAGTTTAATGGAATCAACAAAAAAAAAACCTACATTACGTTATTTATCCGTTGTGAAGACTTCAAGGACTTGAATGTTGAAATTGAATTTCTTTCTTTCTAGGTAGTGGTCTGCTAGGGGATTAGCTATTGTGGAGGAGGGCTTTGTTTATTAGCATCATGATTCGTAGAACTCGAAGAAAAAGGTTAAGAGCTTTTCAGTAGAGAATTCTCAAAGGACCATTTTATTCAGTCTTATTCCAATGGAGCAATAGGATTTCCTTTGTGAAAGGCTTAACGCCCTTTCGAGGAAAGTTAAGTTGGTTGAGAAATAAATTTAATTGACGAAAAGCCTATGCGGTCTCAGATAAATACATAATTAATTTGTTCTCATAAAGTTAAGGAATTTTGTATTGGTATTTTCCAAATAAGTTAATTTTTCAGTGAGGGCTGTTAATTCCTTGAGGCTGTTCGCAGATTTTCTTTTTCAATCTTCCCTTTTTAACTTGTTGCTTTGACGAATGCTTTCGTGTGAGGCAAGAAGAAAAACTTATTTTTTGAAAAATCGAAATGTTGACCTCAAGGCCTTAAGTTATCAAAAAAGAAAAATAAAAGAAAGCTTGATGAAATGGGTCCTATAAATGAGATACGGAAAGGATTTCAGTGTAGCCCTAAGGCCTAAGGCTTGAGCTGAAAATGATGTTAACGTCTTTCATCGAAACAAGTTTGTATCCTTAAGTAAAGCTTATGGAAATTAGGTCAAAAAGAGGAGTATGGAAATGAAGAACGGCTGTTGTTGTATCGAATCTCAACTCTTTATGGAGCTAATCAAATAAAAATCAAAAACAGCAAAATTTTTAAAGATTATGCAAATGCAGATTAAGTTTTTTTCGATGATGTAACATATACTACCTAGTCTACTACAATCCTAGATCAGTGTTTGGCCTACCGGCTTCGGTTTCGCTTCTGGATAAGAATGAAATACTTTGGGGGTGGTAGTATCCCTAATCCAAAGTCTTTAGCTAAGTACCTCCAGTTGCCTACTCCAAGTCGGTTAAGATGCACGCCATCTTATGTGAGGTCTTCCCCTGCGATGTTGTCTCTCAGAGTTAGATTTAAAGTCTCTGCGAGCCAGAGCATCAGTGTCTATTCGTTCTTCGAGTCCCAGCCATCTCAGGCGACTGGTGCGAAGTTTTTTTGAGTAGGATATCGCGTTACAGCTCGTATAGGTCGTCGTTGAATCTTTTTCTGCAAAGCCCGTCAACACAAACGGGCCGAATATATTTCGAAAGATTTTTGTTTCAAAACGACTAAGGATATCTTCATCCACCTTCGATTGAGTCCATGTTTCAGTGCCATAAAGCAGGATTGGAATGTTTAAGGTCTTATAAAGTTAGTTTTTTAGGATAGCGCCTTACTTCCTAATTACCTTCTTAGCCCAAAGAAACGGCGATTGACAAGAGTGATTCTTTGTCTTATATCTACCGAGCTGTTGTTGGCAGGATTAAGAGTAGAACCAAGGTAGACAGAGATCGGTGACAGCCTGCTGTGTTCTTCCAATTATGCCGATATCAGCTGTGGTTTTTTGCACGCATGTTAGCTAAGTTCTCAAAAAAAACGATCCATCCCCGCTTAAGAGTTCATCATAAAAACTTGGTATCACAGACATCTCTATGGCATTTAGTGGTGGCTCATTTGTCGGTTGGTGAACAAACATAAATTGTTTTGAAAAAAGTTTGTAAGCAACCATTCACATTTTTGCTAATTCATCGGAAAAATTCATCTGAAACGAAGAAAATATGTTTTGGAAGCACTGTTTTATATCCGCTAAATAGATAGCGGGGATGAATTGACTATGCGTTGATCACTATGTTATTGTTTTAATTAACATGCAAATTACTTTTTAAGCGGCTATCATCGGCTTAAGCTGGTAGTTGCAGAATTTAAAAAGATTGTGCTTCTGGTGTGTACTTGTTATTTCCATACAATTCACAATTTCCAGCCCATCACCTTGTCTAAAACCTTTTTTTGGCATCACAGATCTCTCTTACGGGTAAGTCGTTACCGACTTCGACGGAGCAACGAGTGTTCTTAATCGACGAGCATGGAAGGGTGCAAAACTAAACATGGGTCTACATAGATGCCGTCATGCGACCTTAAAATCGATGTAAATATGACGGATTTCGATGTGGTCTTTTTGAGTTTTTTCTCTAAAGGTTCGGCGAAACCCCAATGATAGGGGTCAGTCAGGTTATTGAAGAAAATTTTAAGACTTCTACACAAAATGGAAGATACGATGTTGGGGAGGCATATATTCTTCTGATCAGGTTTGAGAAATGACGATATATGCTTTGAATATCTCGGCCTTGGTAAAATTTAAACTCTGATATTGCTGTACGGGATGTTCGCTGTCTTCGCCATTTTAGAGTTTGTAAAAATATTTTTTTTTTATATTCTAAGCTTCGGGTTTTCTATGCGGGTTTTTTTGTTTTGGCAAATTATTTCTACATGTTTTTAATTTTTTCGTCTCTGCGGTGCAAACTATCAACATCTTTGATTCCGCCTTCTAAACCACGGTATACTTCCAGTTTACGCAAAGCACAATTACATTTGATAATCATTGACACATTCCATTCCTGTCTTTATTTATTTTCATCTATTATCATGTGGATGAAAAACTGTTCCTAGATTACAAATAAATTTATTTGGAAAATTAAGTGATTTAAAATATTTGCACATACCACTTTCTTACATTAAGCTGATAATAAAACTTACCTTTAAGTGTAGAATTTTATTTTAAAATTTTTATAATTTTAGTTTATATACAATCGTTTATTTGGATTCGTCAAATAATTCTCCATAAGATCCGGTGATGTGGGACAGCCCCCGCAGCGGGAAATGCAACAACCCCAACTTCAAACGCCATCTGAATCTGATTTATATGGTACGGACGAGATAGAATTCCTCCTGGACGAAATACGTGATTTAGAGCCGGTCTGCTGTCAGCTGGACGACGTGCAGGATTTTGAAATAGCTGGCAGCAGAGCCGGAGAGCTATCATTATCCTTAGAGTCACCATTGGGTACTTGCACATCGTGGGACTCACACGCTAACTACAGACAGAGCAGTAGCCAGTCACAACTGGCCTGGGGTGTAGTACTGCATTGTGATTCACAACATTTGAAAACACCTACAGGGATAGTACGAATTCTTTTGGTGGTAAGTGTTACAATTATCTTATTATGTTTCTAAGTATCTTATAGATAGTTTTATTTTATTTTTTTCTATCTGTGTTAAGTTATCATCGGCGGCTTGTCTTGCATGCGAATGCTCAGCTGGCACCGTGCAAGTTGGCCTTTTTCTACTGCCACTTATAGGACGCTTAAGATTAATGATCTTTTGTGCATTGTTCTCTCTTCTCATAACCTGTGTAATGTTGTTTCTCGATATTTCGCACATAGCACTGATGTTTCCATTCAATTGGACTAAAGTGGTTAGTACTTCTGGTGCAGGGTGTATGCTGGATAATACAAAATACTTTTAAAATGATTTATTTTCTTTAGAACACATGGATGTACCTGAGTATTGGTTTGTTTTTCATTTTGGGTTCCAGCCTTTTAATGCACATGGTCGTTTTTGCCGAGGAATTTTCATGGGTGCCGAAGCACACAAAGGAAACCCTATTTGCGTCGGCGGTAAAATATTAATAAAGTTTAAAAAGAAAATCTATATATAAAAAGTTTTAAATTGTATAAATCTTAGATTATAGGTTATGTTTGCGCTGTTGAGGCATTCATTCTCTCAGGATTGGCCAAGTGGCCACAATACTATCGTCAGGTGCCAGACGATGGCAGCGAAATGTATATTGAGGATCGCGAAATGATCCTTCTTAGTACAGCCGAAAGTACTGAAGTGCCGAATCATAATAGCACGACACATAACGAAACAAACCATCATAATCAATGCAATCGAATATCATCACCGTCATCATGTAATCAAAAGCCTTATATACCTGGTAAGTTCATTTAAATTATGTCTAGCTAATTTGATTTATTTTTCCAATTCTTATGCATCGTTTCCAATGACACACATTTTTTTAAAAAAATGCAGGACGATTTGGAAATCAGAAAAAAAAAATGTTTGTTCATTCTACCCAAAACCATTATTTCGTTTTCTATCACTTACTACAGGATGCGTACGGTATTTGAGGACAAATTGCAAGATGAAATAATTTGCTTATATTTTGAACAAAACTTAATAGAATTCCACGAAATTTTTACACAACTTTGGGTTACTATCTGACCAAAAAATCATGCAATAAAATCTCCATTAGCTGTAATAATCTTCTATATCCGGAGCCGGAATCAATTGCATGCCCGAATTAAATTCTCCGTAATTACATTGACCATTTCTATTATTTGTATTGCATTAATAACAACCTTCAATGAAATGGTATTACTCGTATAAGGATGTTTATTAATCTCACACTCAATAACGTCCCGCACGGGGAGCTATGTGGCCATAAGTTCGGTGTGATGTAGTCATAGAAGCACCTCGGGGTGCTTAAGCTTGTTCAAAACACATTTTCCTTTGGATAGTTCTGTTTGTTCCGACATAAATTTTCCTTTGTGCATGACGTAAGATTCATAGCTTGGGTGTTCATGAACAACTCGACAGATGCGACACTCAGAAATATTAAACTCCCTTAAAAGGGCTCTCATTGACATTGAAGAATTTTCGTCAATGATCGCCTCCACTTGTTAGATAAATTGTGTAGTTCTAACAGTGTCCGGACCTTCCTCATATTTTTTGGCATTTTGCAACAGGTTCTGTATCGCTTCCAATTCACGTCGAACCTTTTGTACGAATAATTGGGCTCAATAGTGAAAATTGAAGATTTCTAAATCGGTGTATTTCGAACATAAAGATGATATCGGCCACATATATGTATATGTACTGTACATATCCCCAAATACCGTACGCATCTCTTATTTCCTTGTTCCTTTTTAAGAGTGCAACAGTTCAAAACACGTTGAAATATATATTCGTAAGATACTTTAGGAGGCACTCTTTGGGCTGACATCCCCATATTTGGCTAAGAGGATAGTCACCAAACTTCGTTGAAGAAACGGATGGTGATACCTTTTGGGACACCTTAGTTGGGACAGGTCAGATATTTTTTTTTCGTATACTAGGTGGGAATAAAAAAAAAAATTTTTTCAAATGTTTTTTTTTATTTTATTCAATATAGTCCCCTTTTAGCTTGATACACTTATTCCAGCGATTTTCCAACTTTTTGATTGCGTCCGGAAAGTAATTTTCCGGAAGGTCTGCAAAATACTCCTCCGTGGCGTCGATGAATTCCTCGCGTGAGCTGAATTTTTTATTGATGAGCCATATTTTGAGGTTTGGGAAGAGATAATAGTCCGAGGGAGCCAAATCGGACGAATACGGTGGATGCGACAGCAATTGGAGCCGTAAGTCATTGATTTTAGCCTTGGCTGCGATGCTCCTATGCGCCGGTGCATTGTCTTGGAAAAACAAAATTTTTTTTTCGCTTCATGTGATGCCGTTTTGCAGCGATTCGACTCGCTGTTGATGGTTTTTTCTTTTTCGAGGTAGTCCACGAAGAGAATGCCATGACAATCCCAGAAAACCGACGCCATAACGTTTCCGACCCATTGAGCCTCCCTCGGCCGCATCGGAGCACTCGTGCTGGCTTCAGTCCATTGCCGAGCACTCATTCTGTTCCCTTGTGTGTAATACTGGATCCAGGTTTCATCAACAGTTACCAATCGACGCCAAAAGTCCGCCCGATTCCGCAACAGCAAGTCCAAACACTCTTTCGAAGTGCTCTCGCGTTTGTGTTTTTGGTCAGGAGTGAGCATGCGCGGCACCCAGCGTCAGGATAACTTTTTCATATGCAGAATATTGCCCAAAATATGGCGTGTGCGCTCAGTACTAATCTTTGTGGTATCTGCTAGCTCGCGCATCTTCACTCTCCGGTCAGCCAACAACATTTAATGTATTTTTTTGACATGTAACCGCATCGGAGGGCCTGCCGCTGCGGACTTGATCGGTAGTGGAGTTGCGGCCACCACGAAACTCCCGAAACCAATTTTTGACGGTGTTATCTGACGGAGCATTAGCTCCATAATACTCGTATTTATCCAACTTATCTTTTGTTTCCTTCGTCGTTTTGCCTCTCAAAAAATAATGTTTTATGAGAGAATGAAAATCATTTTTGTCCATACTCAACAAGATGCCAAACACGTCAACAACAATCAAAATTAAAGACAGTGTCGCACTGAAATTTGGCAAGTCTGCCTGAACGGACTTCAAAGACTATAACCTTTTTGCAGTAGCAGCGCATTCTGGCGGTCAAGGAGGTTACTTTTCACCCCACCTAGTAGAGTATTCGATTACCTACGGTAAACATTTGTGACATAAGGTTTAAGAGTTAGTAAAGTTTGATTGTCTGCATATGCCTTAGCCATTCAACCAATTTGCATCAAAGCAATAGGTCAGAACGCCGCCCTGCGGCTAACTCATCGTACGATTCACATTACTAGTTGGTTCATCTACGCACTATCGATTTTGATGAAAATGCCTAGAGTTACACTTCTATGTTGGAAATGTATTCTATGAGTAATGGTTGTAATGAGTGAAGCTACTGGCTTCGGTTGGAGAACTGGCAGTAGAAGCAGCTATAGAATGTAATTAGGCAAAGTCGATGATGAAGTCAACTTCGAGTATTATCTCACGGTCTTGAGTTTTGTTAAGCAAGTGAAATGTGTTAAGAGAAGTTTCTAAAATATGGGCATTGCACAATGTTGGACCTTATATTTAGAGTTCAGACCAGATGGGGTAAAACATTTCTTACTTCCCTTGATAAAACTTGGATTATTCGCAGCAAGTGCCATTCAGATTCATTCATATTAAGCTTAAGATATAGCAGGTCACATTTGTTAAGAACGGGCTAGATATCCAGTTTTATGTACTCAATTGTTAAAAGAACCCATCAGCAAAACAAGGGTTGTTATTCCATCTAAACCAGCAGAGATGTTAAGATCTCTAGCTTTATACGAGTGCAAAAATATGTCAGTTCCACTTAAGACTCGACGCAACGCAACGAAGGCATAGCACAATCTTGTAGTATTGAGCTGCAATCTGCAACCAGATTGGCTTTGACCAGAAATGTGATAGCTTAAATGTCATTGTTAAGGAGTAAAGATTGAGCCAAAATTCCTTTGATTTTTGAATACGGCCAAAAATGTATTCTACCTTTGAACACTGCACAGTTTTCTACGTTAGTTTTTTGTCACTTTGAAATTTCACAGAACTAAGAAAATAATAAGAGCGTTGCAATTAATTCATCGCACTTGATGTATTTTTGGTCGATTTTTTTCAGCCGGGCAGGTGTTGTATGCCCAAAAAAATAGTTCTCTAACGACTGGTTAAGGATTAGAGCTCAGGTCGTTCCACGTAATTTTTTAAAAGTGGTGATTTTGGCTTGGAAGACGATGAACGTCCTGGGCAGCCAAAAAAGTTTGAAGATGAAGAACTGGAAGCATTAGTTTATCAAGATTGTTGCCAAAAACAAGAAGTGCTCGCAGAATCTTTGGGTGTCACTCAAGCAGCCATTTCAAAACGTTTAAGAGCAGCTGGATATATTAAAAAGTAAGGAAATTAGGTTCCACATGAACTCAAGCCGAGAGACGTCGAAAGGCGGTTTTGCATGTCCGAAATGCTGCTGGAACGCCACAAAAGGAAAGCATTTTTGCATCAGATTGTTTCCGGTGATGAAAAATGGATCCATTACGACAACCCCAAGCGCAAAAAATCATATGTGAAACCCGGCCAACCAGCCAAATTAACGGCAGAGCCGAATATCCATGGCACGAAGGTAATGCTCTGTATTTGGTGGGATCAGATGAGTGTGCTGTATTATGAGCTGCTAAAACCGGGTGAAACCATCATTGGACAACGTTTCCGAACACAAGTAATCCATTTGAAGAGAGCAGTAGCCGAAAACGCCCTGAATATGCAATCACACACGTTGCTATTCCGATTAAGAACTATTTGGAAAACAGTGGATGGGAAGTCTTACCCCATCCGCCTTATAGCCCAGACCTTGCCCCTTCTGACTACCATTTGTTCCGGTCAATGCAGAACGCCCTCACTGAAATACGGTTCACGTCAGAGCAGAATATCAAAAATTGGCTTGATTCATTCTTCGCTGCCAAGCCGGCGCAGTTCTTTTAGGATGGGATCCACAAATTGCCAGAAAGATGGGAAAAAGTCATAGCTTCAGATGGGCAATACTTTGAATAATATAAACAGCGATATCTATGCAACTAAACTTCGGCCCTTCCAACTGCTAAGTGTGAAATACGCTTTTGAACACAACAATCTTATACTTTCCATATGAGGATAAGGCATTCAACCGCCAGATTTATAAATTCGCATAAATATACGAAGTGGAGAAAATTTACAACCCACCCAAGTGACATTGTAAAGTTCAGAGGTTTTATTTTTTTATAAGAGTGCGACTGACTGTGTTTTGAAAAGAAAAATCCGTGTCTGAATCCTTTTATTATTTTATTTCATAGTCTTTCGTCTCCCTGGCATATTATTTTAGATAAGAACTTAATTTGGCAGATTTTATATTCGCATTTCTAAAGGGGAATCTACAACAATTTTCTTTCTATTGATTATAGTCGATAAAAGTTTCTTCTTTATACTACATATTCCCAAACCATGATTATCACTTATTCATTGAACTGTACTAAACTTATTCCTTCCTTCTCTTCTCTCATTGTGTTTATATTAAAAATATACCATTTAAGTTTCAGATCCTTTGTGTGTCTACATAGAGAACATGATTCTCTATTTATACCTGACCTTAGTACTTTTGCTATGTTTGAGGGCTATTTTTGTAAAAAACGATATGTAACATATTTCTGCTACAATTGTTAGTTTTTGGATTTCTTAACAACGCGACTAGAGGCACGCACTATTTTAAATCTTTCGAACCGCACTTACCAAACTACATACATATGTATTCTTAATAGTCCTTTTATCTCTTGAATGTTCATTAAAGACCCCAATCACGTGAAATTTACTTGTTTTATCCTTCGCACTAATCGAATTATAATACCGCTACCTACTTTCATTTTATGAGAACATTGTCAAAGATTTTCTCCCAAGACCATATCGTCCTTTTATCGCTGGAAAAGCTTCACCACACTATTGGATTCCCCACCGGTAATTTGTTCTTATGAGTTCGAGCATAGCCCTCTTACTTAACAACCTATCATGGCTTCAAGTGCTGTGTAAACAAATTATTTTCTAAATACACATCTCTAATGATTTCCGTAGGGTTCCTTTCATTGACGGAATCCAACCTTTCCTCGAACATCGGTCGTCCTTACTCTGGCTTGCACTTCAGTTAATTTTCTATTAAGTCTGTCCCCCTTTTTTTTAATTGATTCAATTATCACAAACACGCGCACACATGTACCATGACCATAGCACAGGGCTTCCTCTTATGGTACACTCCATGTACGGCGCTCGAGTGCTTGAGCTCAAACAATGACAGAGGAGTCACTTCAGTTCATTAAAATATTTTAAATTCTTCAACATCCTGATGGTTCTTCCAACTTATGTACGTATGGATATACTCTCCCTCCCATTCTGAGTGACATCCTTTCCTAGCAAAATTTCAACCCCACTTTGCCTCATTTTCTTCCACTTTGATGACAATCTGAAAAGGAACGCAAAAAAAACTCGATTATCCATAAACAATTGCGACACAAGATGATGTGGTGTCCTACTAACATCAGATAACATATCCGTCGAACTCATACAGCACACAGCACGTCCCACTTATTGGTCAATATGATGACACTCTGCGCTTTCAATCTCTGCCTCTCATTCGATAAGTATACAAAACAAAACAGAAGAACAACAAAGTCGAGAAGAAAAAATAAACGCAAACATACTCGTACATATTACCAATAATAGCATGGGCCCTTTACGCCCCCACTGCGATTTGTTCCTGAGGCGAGGTTAGCAAGGATGCACAGTGCCGTAGTTTGTTCAATCTCTCTTGATTCCTCGATGGCAGTGCAATTTATTGATTAAATCACTCTTCAAATAAAAATAGAAAATAATAAAAAATTCTCAAAGTGAACGATCCGTTTCGCCAGGGGACGTACTCGGATAACATGGGCTGATATGTATACGTGGCCGTGAATGGGCACTGGAGGATGACAGTCGATGCTGGAGGATCTTCTATTCTTTGTTATGACATACTATATGTACAATACATAAGAGATGGTTGTGGTGGCGTATAATACGAGTATGCTACAGATAAATTCAATCTTTTTTTTTGCCGTATTCATTAGAGAGCATAACATGCGAAAGAGGAATGGTATTTAATCATATTAGTGGTAAAGTTTGTTCCTTTTTTAAATGTGTTTTAAGAGCTATTGTAGAACATCATATTTGCTTGTGGATGTTGACCATAATTGAACCCATCACTCCGATGGAATCAATATCATAAATTGAATTATTTGTCTCTTCACTTAAGTAATAGCTGAACAACGTTATGTTTTATTAAAGTTTCTAAGATGAGGGATGCCCTCTGTTGGCCCTGCAGTTAGTAGTAGTGCAATACGTAGAATTTCGAATGAGTGCTATACGTTCGACATTTATTTTGAAAGCATAGTTACATTATAGCAAAAAGCCTTGTGACATAAATCTACTTATTTGCTCATGTGGCACGAAAGTTCGAGGTGAACCACGGCCTCATCGAAAAAGCCTCCCCACTCAGCCCGATCGATTGCATACTGCATCCAGTTGCGTTCCCCAAGTCGGTTGAGGTTGCCTTCTACCTGTGCGCGACGTCTAAAGTTATGTCTTTATTACAGCGTTGTACCTCCTAAAGATGAGTTCTCCAAATATGACAATATCATCGGCCTATACTTATACCTACAAGTTGCACAGATTTTTGAATTATTTTTCTTCCCGGTGTTTGCTTGTAAGTTCCGCACAATTCTTTCAGGTATTATGTTAAAGAAGTCAAATGGCAGTCAACTTGCCCAAGAATACTTTTTGGCATCAAAATATCCCTCGACCTCGACGAAGAAGCGAGGGTTCATATATCGGGTTTTCCAATAGGGGCTTGACAACTCTGAATTTAATTCGTGAACGCACTCTTTCACTAATCATCAAACTGTCACTGTCAATTTGTTCAGTAAACTCAACATTTTCATCATGGTAAAGTCCAACGAAACGACCTCTGCAAACGTACCCGCAGTGGCCATATGAACGAAGTCGAGTTCCATTCATAAATGTTTCGATTGTACTTCAAGGCGATAATAAAGTTTTTGAAATATCTGAAATGGATTGCGTTTTATTTTAAAAAAAAGTTGTCAAGTCCTTATTGAAAAAACCTTTAGCTCATATAAATGGCGATGGTGATGGCGCGATTAGCTCATTGGACTATCACGCAGACAGTCTGGGTTCGATTCCTGGCTGGGTCACCAACAATTTTTTCAAATCGCCATCACCCTTTCGGCGGGCAATGGCAAACTCCCGAAAGTAAAATTGCCTACGAAAAAGCTTCTCAGGAGTGCCGTTCGGAGTCGGCGTTAAACCGTAGGCCCCGCTCAGATGTGACAAAAATGACAACATGAGCAACACGAATGAGTGTCAAGAAGCTAGGCCATGGCCCATACCGGGCTGCCAGCGCCACAATTTTTTTTTTTTTTATATAAATTAGATGATCTCATTAAGAGATGAGTGCTGTCGTGTGCGGCCTTCAAAATTACCTGGCATCGATTTGAATTTCTGGTGTTTTTTTTCAAAAAATTGCTGGAGTGAGAAAATTTAGTCGATTGCATTCCTGCCCATTAACTACAATAATAGAGGAGATTTCAACCAATCAGGTTGTTGAGGGAAGATAACAGATGTTCACAAAATATGGTAGACAGAATCATATACTCGATATTGAGATGACTTATTCCTCGATAATTGGGGCAGTAGTGGTGATCTTGATTTTTGTGAAATGAGCAAACAATGCTGAGATACTCTCTTCCGACCAGATTTGACAAGTGAGTTGGTGTACTCGTATGCTCTCAACAAAGTCATTTCCAGCAGCTTTGAATACTTGTGCCGGTTAGCCGTCTGGTTTAGCAATTTTGTTGGATTCAATCCTAGAAATCGCTATCCTTACTTCGTTTTGGGAAAGTGGATGGATGTTAAGAGTGTCATTGTCGAAAGTTGAAGGGTGTATTCATTGCCCTTATTTAGTCTGCAGAAGAAGATTTTCACAGTACTGACTGCCAATCTGCTAAAAGGTTTCTTTGCCCATATCTACAAGTTTCTGTACGGGTCACTTTCCCATTAAACTGTTGGTAAAAGATTAATACATTCTTTTTGAGGAAAACACTCTTAATATCTTCGATCCCGCGATACTCTGGTGAATCCGATATTCTTCCTCTTATGGCCGTAGAGCTCACGAGCGGGTTCAGTCTTTCGTTGTAGCGCATCTTTCTTCATTTCTTGGTTATTTTCGTATGTTCCCAAGCAGCGTTGGCACAAGTCTTTGGTACTTGATTTTGAAGGCATCAAGTTCTGTGAGTTTTCAGAATAGGCGTTCGGAAAAAATTCTGGCCGTCTTCTTCGTTGCTATTACAGCTTTTCTGTGCTATATATTTTTTTTTGTTTTTCTTGTTGTAGTACTTGGTAGACCCGGATTTATACCTTCGCTGCAGTAAGGTTGTGTAGGTCGGAAAACTGTAAGCTCTTTGTCTATACTATTTAGAGAAGAGAAAATCATGTCTTTCCTTTAGTGAAATCTCGTCCCACACTAAAGTCAATGACTTTAAGTAATATCGTCTATGCTTACTGACTGTCCTACCAAAGATGTCCTCTTTTACTACCTTGGGGTAAACTCGCCTAGTACGTATTTTACTCACTTGGCAAGGACCTTATCTTAGCGGAATTGTCATAAGACCATCGCCCACATGTCGAAAGCCCAGGTTTGTCACTTATGAAAAATCTCCACTCGAATAAGCACGGTTTCCCTTCACTATAAAACCGTTGTCATGTTTGTGTTTTACATTCTCTCCCATTTTATCATACAAATGGTTACGCTTCAACAAACTTTGCGAATCATCAAAGATTTTTATCGAAATTCGCAATCGGTTGCCACCTTACGTTCGTTATCTTCCTGATAAACAAAAGTTTAGTTATTGTAAAAAAAATTCGAATCAAAAAATCATTCCCCATAAATTTGATGTGTCATCGAGACATACAAATGCCAGAAGTGAAAGCATCATGAATTGAAAACAGAAGAAGATATGAATTTTTACCGAAAAATCATCCTGAATAACAGTGAACATTTTTTTATTAAATGACTTTGTTAGTTACCAAAATTTCTACCGTTGGTGTAACGAATAGAGGGGTGTTCCAACAGAAGGCATTATAGTCATTAAACCGTACTTCTTCCAAAATGATGATATCAAATTAATTACAATCAATAGGGATCGCTATTGCGATCTATGAGATAAATTGGAACTGCGGTTAAACAAGGCAGCTTCAAAAGCGCATGCTAAGGACGAAGTTCGTTATATGCCTTATCGTCAGAAATGCGCCTGTCAATTAGTCTCTTAGCTCGTACTACAGATAGCTTATATGTAAAATTGCTAGAATATGAAATAATTCGAATTAAAATATTGAATTCAGGGCATTCACACGTGACAACCGTTATGTGGGAACATTTGGATGATGTCCTACTTTAAAAACTTAAAACAAAATGATTGATATCTTAAACCTTCTTTTTTTTATTTAAAAAAATCAATTCAAAATAATTCGTAACATTTTTTGTATTTATTGACAGCATTTTTTAAAAAGTTTTCACCACGCTTAAGTTGATGACTTAATTTTTGATTTCATTACTAGCCAAACGACCTGATCAAGCAAATAATAAACGACCAACATTGGGTCAATCACAAACAAGAAAATCAAATCATCGCTATCGTGAAGGCTATCATTATCAACCCATTGCGTCTACGTCCCGCCAGAGTCCAACTTTCGTCCTCGAAGAACATGCCGGTCCATCCACATCCCGATCCATAGATAACTCTAGTTCGTGATAGTATTTATTCCTTTCCAAAAACATTCACAGGACACATAAAGTAATAATTATAAAATAAAATGAATTTGACATTTAACAAAAATCAATAGTAAACTACAATAATTTCTTTTTTTTATCATTTCTATAATTTTTTTTTGTTGTTTAATTCTATAAAATGAAAATTAATAAGAAAAACAATAATACGAATTTGAAAAGAATACAAATCAACAAACACAAAAGAAAATCACACACTAAATAAATAAAGAAAATAATTAATAAAATCAACTATTAAATAAATTTAAAGAAAAAAAAAGTTAAATAATATTTAACAAGAAAAAAACAACAACAACAACAACAAAACATATTTATACACTTTCGTAATTAGTTTATATAGTGAATGGGTGAAAAAAGAAAAAAGAAAAAATGAAAACAAATTATAAAGAACAAAAACAACAAAACAAATTTGTTTATTGAATAAATAAAAATTAATTACTATTAAGTATTATATACATTATATGTATAAATTATATATGTAAACAAAATAATTATTACTACTATGTTATTATTATGATTACTCCATCAAAAATAACATGCATATACGTAATTATATGTATGTGTGCAGTGCATATTGTAAATTTTTTCGTCCTCTCTTTGGTTAACCAACAAAAAAGGTAATTAAAAAAAAAAAAAAACATAAGAAACAAAATGAAAAACACACAAAAAAGAAAAACAAGGAAACCAAAGTAAAAACCTAAAAACAAACTGAAAACATTTTTTGCATTTTTTTATTAATTACTATTACGAGTATATTTATATATATAAATGTATTTAATTTAACCTTCTAAACAAAAATAAAAAAAAAATCAACAACAAGTGTAAAACATATATATATATATATATATACCCATACATATATATATCTATATATTTGTAAATCATTAGGTAAAATAAATAAATGAAATGAACTACAATAATATACACTATATATATATATATTTAAAAACAAAAAAAAGTGCAACATGAATAAGATTTTCTTTTCCCTCCATTTTTGAATTGAACAAATGATGAAATTTGGAAAAAAAAATTGTTATAAATCAAGTAAAAAGGAAATGACACTCATTTAACGATGTACCATCGTTAATTATGATTTCAAATTATTAAACATTTTATTTTGTTAAATATTTTTATTTTTATTGTATATATTAAAAAAAAATTAAATCACTTATTAAATAAATCAATTTTATCTCACTATTTAACAGGGGATAGTACAATTATTGTATTTCTCTTAAATATCTCAAAGGTTACAAATGAATTTCTCGCAGATTATTTAGTTTTAATATTTTATATGTTTTTTTTTTTTTTTTTTTTTTTTTAAGCGAAAGATACTCGTATACTCGTATGTGTAGTTGTTTATTTTTAAATTGAATAGTGTTTACTCGTATCTAGACTTTACCTTATTTACTTTTGATGTCGCTAGAATTTAGGGGAGGCGAGGGTGTCAATCAGCATGTTTCTCAGTATCCTTATGTTGCTTCCTTCCTTTGCCGCTTCGTTCCTTTAAGTTGGATTCAAAAAGTCGTTGACACAGTTAAGAGAATCCTTGTTTTTTAATCTAAAGTTCTTCTTTTTAGGCACGATTTCAATCTGATCTTTTAAGAAATTCTCTTATATCTGCTAGATCTGCTACATCGCACAGACAGAATTGCTTGCTTGCAATGTCAATAGGCAATTCTTTCAGGCATCTTTGGTTTTGAGCAGAAAATTCTTTAAACAAAAAATGTCGATTGTGAGTCTGTTATTAAGTTTATTTTGTGGTTTTCTAGGCTTTGAATCCGTTGAACTTGCTTACAATGTTCTTGCTAAAGCAACTGCATATATCGTCGGTCACACGCTTTTCGTCTTCATAGGCTTTTTTGTGAATAAACGGGTGTTATTCTTTTGTTTACGCTGATACTAGGGGCCGGACATATTTGTCCTGACATTTGACTCAGGTGGCAAAGGGACTCGGGATATCACTTTGTGTTCAAATACACGTTTGGGCAACACTTATTAGTGGACGAAGGAATCTTTAAAAAAAATTAGCAGACTTTTGCCTGATTGCAGTTTTTGTTGGATAATTAGTTAAAAAGACATCTGCAGGTGTATTAGATGTGACAGTTGAACCTTAAAAATTATTCATTGAGTAGGAAATTTTGCGAGGAAAAATCTCAGCAGCAATTCATCGGGCTTAAGTGTGGTTTGTCGTGAACAGAGAGTAGATCGAAGCACAGCGTTTTTTCGGGCTAGGCGCTTGCATGAAGGCCGTGATATAACAAATATGAAGGAACCGGTGAGCTGGTTTGCATATTTAATCTTCAAAGAAGTTACGATCAGTGATTGAGAAGCAGGTGTCTTCAACAGATCTTTATTGAACGGATGTAGAATAATCCTAAAAAAAATCCTTTTTTTTTGTATATTGAATAGACCAATGTCAGTTTCATTCATATATAGGAAATGGCTTATGAGTGTTGTCGGGGAAGTGGTTGAAGCAATTCACTCTGTGGGAGGTTTGCGACTATAAAGCGGTCAATGTGCGGATCTAAACGGCGTTGGTTTTTTTTGTTCTGCAAATCACCAACAATGAAATAGTTTCATCGCAAGGTTGAAATATCGTAAATGTGATAGATATTACAATATATGGACGAGCTTTTCAAATTTTAAATACTCTTTATTCATTTCGTAATTTTCGTTTCAATACAATCGTTTAAGAGTATAGGTATCTTACTTCTACCATGTGAATTTGAAAAAAAAATCCAGTCCAGATTAGATTTCTTCTTAATTGATTCGAGAAAAAGGTTTAATTTCGCCCTCTTACTTCTTAGTTTTCGAGACATTTTTATAGGAAAAATCTTTTTTTATTTTTGTTCAATCCAACATAATAATTCTACTTTCTTAGAAATATGTAAAAAAAACTAATTGCATTAGGATTTTTTTAGGCACTCGTTTTAAGTAGTTAATTTTGTTCTTAGTAATATCCGATTAACATATCCAAATTTTAATAATTTTTATAATTATGTTATTCGCCCTTGCGACAACAGATTAAAAAAAATTATTGATTTAACAAATAAATTGTTATTTGCGAGAAAGTCTTAACCTGACTATAACAAAAAAATCTAAAATATTTCAAATTTTTATCTACTTATATTCAAATTATTTTTTTAAATTATTTCAAATTTGTATCTTTTATATTTTTATATAATTTAATTTTTTTCTGGAGATTAGAGGTGTAATAGAAAAAATACGGTAGCTTAACGGATATAATAAAAACAAAATCATCATATACAATGTAAAATTTTATAAAAAAAAAACCATAGATAATAGAAAAAAAGGTATATGTGTAAATTAAATAAGAACATGATCAAATAAAACGACAAAATTGTCGCTAAAATAAATTTTTAAACAAAAAACAAGAAGAACAAGAAGATTTTCAATAGAAGATAAACTGACATAAATTTTCCAAAGAGAAAAAGTTGTTCTCGACTCCTTTTGTGCAAAACTGAATTTGATTCTTTTATTTAGATTTATTTATTTATTATTTTTGTTACTAAACGATCGTGAAAAGTTAGACAAAAAGATTAAAAAAAAAACACACACAATCCTACAAAGCAAATCGTTTTAGTGAAAAGTGAGACATCCTAATACTCGTATCAATAAATTTAAAAACAACAATATTCAAATCACTAAACAGAAAAACCGAAACTGTATCCTTTAATTTAAAACTGAAAAATTAAATAAACATCTATAATATATATGTATCTGTGTATACAACAAATTAAATGATATATGTACATGTAAAGAATATATTTGGAATAATAACCGAAAATGGTAGATATAACAAATTAAAACTTAACATTGTAAAACAAAAACAAACAAAAAAAAACGTAAAACTGAAAATTAGTAAAATCAGAAAAAGAAAAGGAAGAATACGCAACAGAAACTAAATAAAAATTTCATTAAAACAGTAAAAAAAAAAATACAATCGAATAAATAATGAGAAAAAAAAATTGAAAACGTCTTGTTACAAACGTAGTTTTGCTTATTTTTAATAAAAAAAATACTCATTTGTGTTTTCTTTTTTTCGTTGGAATAGAATAAAATGCATTTATTGCATTTTTTAAAGGATTACACTCATAACAGTCTTTCAGACTCCATCGGTGCCAATCCTATACCGATTGGTATTCGATTTTATTTTCTGTACAATCCATTCTATCCCGACTATGCCTGTTATGAAGACCAACATATTAATGTAACCCTTGTCAATTTACCTTCCAATTTGATATTAGCGATAAAACTTAAAGCTGATGTCATTTTTTCATAGTCAATTGATAGCCTCGAACACCGACGTTGTGTATCCTGTCTTAACTTGTTCTATTGCTACTCGTATTTTCACCTCCAGTGCTCTACCGAAATTCCCTTCTCTACAAACCTTCAATCGTAACTTTCGTCTCGCTATAAATAATCATCAGTACACCCTAAAGCCCACTTTGGGACCTTTGGGACCTAAAATACGAGTATCATGATTCATTCATAAGCCAACAACTCGCTTATAGAATGCCCTGCCTGCTCTTTATTTTCTAGTCACTACAATCTGCAAACATTAAAAACCAACGTACATCGGTACCTCCTTTTCTTGCTTCATCACCTTTCCGTTACCCACACTGTGTGCAAAAATTTTAAGTGTGCTAATAAGCCTCTAAGCGCGCTGTTTGTCAATTCCAAGATTCCAAAGACAGTAAGCTGCGTCAATCAATGTTATAACTATATTTTCGTGAGAGCTTGCTCTACCAGAAAACCCACGCATAGGATAAAATTGGCCTAGTTATATTCGTAATGATCCAATGATAGGTTTCATGTCTTGCCGACAGCTCCTTTACTCTGCCAGAAAGCCCACAATGCCTTAAAATATTCCATAGAAGTTTGTTATCCTGAATGACACCTACTTACATCCTTTGGAGAATTTGATGGTGATGTCTTTAATCACTATATGAGTCAGAAGAAGAAGAAGGTTCCTACTGATCGTAGTAGAACAACTTCAGTTTTAAAAGGATTGACTGCAAGCCCTTCTTTATTCGGTATTCATGTTTATGGATGCCTTTGCTTTAGAGTACACATTGGTTAGACAACATCCAACGGATAGTACAACTACTTCGTCTGCATGCAAAGTCGTCAGATCTATTATTGCTTTCTCGAAAATAGAGATAGTGGCGCATTAATCCTTAAGGGGTCAACTGCACTTTCACATTCCCAAATCAAATTAATAGCTCCAGAGTATCCGGGCAATTCCGTACAAGCAGTTCCAGAAAGAAGCTATAAACCACATATTGTTGCCATCTAGAACGTGCGGCGTGATGGGACTTACAAAGCAAGATGTAGCAGAGTACATAAGCGTTGTCTATTAGCTGGTGATTTGTTTTATACAAAACTAAGGCAATTAGTCAAAAGGTATCAAAAGCTTTTCTCCGAGCGATGTCGGGATAATTTAAACAACAAAATATGGTAGTGAAGGTGGAAATCGTTGGTAGTACACTCGGAACCTTAGTCCACATTAAACCACAGTTGCTCAATGATCTTGTTGGGACCGATGCAAAGCACACCGAAAAGTCATGAGAAGCACGCTATAGAAGATATAGATATTTTCTACTCCTAAATTTTTGTCGAAACATAAAGAGTGTTTGTTAAAGCGACAGAATATAGATAACCACCATCAAAATTCTACTAACAGGCAGAATTAAACATTCAACTAGGACGATGAAATTTAAGACTATCGTGCAATCGGAGGAAGAAAGACTGATAAATGAAACTTAAGCTTTGCAAAGCAAATCTTGGTCTATTGGTTGAACATCTGAAACCATTTTTTAAACATTTCAATAAACGATGATTAACCCTGGCTTCGTAAAGTTGGGAAGGCGGCAAAAATGAATTTCACCAAAGAAATTTTGTATAACTTCTTTAACATCACACTTGACGATTAACGAGTAGTGTGAAACTCGCAAGTTTGCAACTACTTGCAAACGCAGAAGTTGAATTCACATTGTGTACTATATGAATACTTAGTGTTCTAGTCTATCCGGAAACTTTTCAGCCCGGATAAGGTAAAATGGGCTATTAGCTCATTTAAGGCGCCAGGTATGGACGGTATTTTCCCAGCCCTGCTACCCTGATAGCATTATTTAGGTTTAGTTTTAACTGGAGCTACACACTTCGTACTTGGAGGGAGGTAAACGTAGTATTTATTCTCAAACCAGACAACAAGCCACTGAACTATATCATACCGTCCTATAAGCTTGAAATCGTTTTATTTTAAAACAATGGAAAGGGTTATTGACGTCCACATCAGAGAAAGTTTAGAAAATAGCTTGCCTCTGCACCCATGTCAGTACGCATACCAGGAAGGCAAATCCACAGAAGAAGCTCTGCTAAAGCTGACTGCAGAAATAAAAAGCTCCTTCCGTAACAAGGAAGTTGCACTCTGCGCGTTTCTGGACATAGAGGTTGCTTTCGATAATACTGGATATGGCTCCATATCAAAAGATTTGCTCCAGAGAAAGATCGACCATAAACTGGATCATCAGTAAGTAAGTAAGGAGTAATCCTTGATACAAGCCTGAATCGGAACACTCATTTAAGCAATAAGATAACTAAAGGTACTAACGCTTTGTGGGCATGCCGTCGCATGTATGGCGCCAGCACATCGGGAATCTATCCAAAGGTCCCTCGTTGGATCTATACAATGATGGTCAGGCCCTTCTTCTTCTTATCCTTTTATTAACCCTTTCCTCGTTATACGAACTTATGCGTAACGAGTTTCCAATTTTTACTGCATCGCTGCTGCTCCGCTTATGGGGTTGGCTAATGTCGCAGACCGCAGAACGCGTCTACATAATGCTCGGGCCTGGATCACTTCAGTGGTTAGCCCCAGGCGTTGTTGCGCATTTGCCATCTGAGAAATCCAGCAATTCTTTTTCCGACCTCGTTTTCGTACAGTTGGAGTGACCGTAGTTGATAGTGCCTTTTTAACCGGATTTTCCGCAGATCTTCTTTGAACGTGGCAATACCAGCTTATTCTATTTGCCTCAAGCTGTTCTGTTACCGAATTCTTTATATATAAACTTCCTCTTATACGCGTAGATCTAATGCAATCGCGTTTAGTGACTCCACTAGACATCCTTAACATTTTCATTTCCGCTGCCGTCAATTTGTTTTTAAACGCTTCGTACATTGTCCAGCACTGTGAACCGTACATAAGAGCTGGTCTAACAACCGTGGTGTAGAGTTTCCCCTTTAATTTTAGTGGAAATTTTCGGTCGCAAAATATTCCCGAATTTCCCTGCCATTTCATCCATCCCACACTCACTCTGTGGTTTACGTCGTCGTCACATTTCGCTTCCATGTTAACGATTGATCCTAAGTACTTAAAGATAGTGCTTTTCGGAAGAACTATTCCGTCTAACATTATATCCGGAACAGGTCGCAACGGATGCGCAAATGGGCACATCAAATGCTCCGTCTTTGAACGACTTATTTTAAACCCGTTTCTCTCTAACGCATTTCTCCATGAATCTAAGGCGTCCTATAAATCTTCGACGTTATCGCTAAGTATAACTGCGTCGTCAGCGAAGAGAATTGGCGTTACATTTGCTTCGCGCATGCAGTCTTTTAAAAGATAGTCGAATACTACGTTGAAGAGGAAAGGGCTAAGTACGCTTCCTTGATGCACTCCGACATTAACTGGAAATTCTCTCGTTGGTCCGGCAGAGCTTTTAACCGCAGTTTTCACGTTTCCGTACATGTCTTGTATTATTCTAACATACGTTTCCGGTACGTTTTGAGACCTCAGCGCGCCCCATATGAGATCCCTACGCACTCGATCGAATGCTTTCTCGAGGTCGATAAATACCATGTGTAAATCCTTAGACGAATGTCGGTGCTTTTCCATTATTATTCGTAGACTTTGGATGGCGTCCACCGTCGATCTTCCTTCAACAAATCCACACTGGCTATTATCGAGCTTTATTATTTGCCGAAGACGTTCGTTTAAGACTCTTTCGACGATTTTCATTGTATGTGACATAAGCTTGATTGAACGGTAATTGTTGCATTCTCGAGTGTCGCCTTTTCCTTTGTATAATGGAACCAAGAAGGTACTCGTACTTCTCCATTGATTCGGCATAGGTTGTCCACATTTTAATTTATTTAAAAGTTTCGATAGCCAAACGCTGCCGATCCCCCTCATCTTCGACCAAAACTCTGATGGAATGCTGTCTGGTCCCGCCGCTTTCCCCCGCTTCATTTTTCCAATTGCTATACTTATTTCTTCGATTGAAAAGTTCGAAACTTCCTCCTCGAATAGACCAGCCGTCGGCACGATATCACATGGAAACTGTTTGTTAAGCAACTCCTTGCAGTATTCAAGCCACCGGTCACAAATTTCCTTTTCATTTGTTAGTAAGCGACCGTCTGCATTTTTTATGTATTTCGGCGAGGTTATTTCCATTGAATTTTTTCTCCTCTGTGCAGCGAGCTTAAAAATATTTGGCATTTTAGTACTGTCTTCTATCCGCCGATCGTGAGGATATTTGTTCCAACTCCTGGTATAGGTTTTCCACCGCTACCGCTCGAGTTCGAGCCAGGACTTTCTTTGCAATCTTTTTAAGACGCTCGTATTCAAGAGCCAGTCGAGCTTTTTTGATATCGTCGCTCCGATCGCATTTTGTCCACGCTTGGAATGCACTCTTCTTGTCGGCCACAGCTCGTTTGGTTTCGTCATTCCACCACCATGTTTCTTTGCCGACGTGATGGTATTTTGATATAGTCCCCAGATGGGACTTTGCGAGTGTTATGCATTCCTCGTGCATGCTGTTCCACATTTCTTGCGGGCTAAGTAAGTCTGCGATACCGTTTATATTGTGAAGTACTTCTTTAGCCAGTGCGATAAATCTTGCGCTTCGTTCCTTCGATAGATTATACCACCGGATTTTTGGCTTTCCAAACGATGCCCGTGTTTTCGGTGGTTCCGCTGTGAAAAATTCTGTAATGAGCAGACGGTGTTGACTTACTAGCGATTCTCCAAGTATTACTTTACAGCCCTGAACACGGTTTCTCATCGACATTTTGCAGAGGTGATAATCTATTTGCGTTTCGTGGCCTCCGCTGCTATAGGTGATAAGATGTCGTTGATGTTTAATAAACATTCTATTTAAGATGGTTAAGCCGTAAGCCTTACACGCTACAAGGATGTCTTCGCCAGCTGAATTTCTGGTTCCAAAGCCTTTGCCGCCGTGGAAGTCCTCATAATCAACATTTGTTTCTCCGACGTGGCCATTTAAATCTCCGCCTACGAAGAGCATCTCATCGATAGGTATATTTCTAAGCAAATTACCGAACTCTGACCAAAATGTATCTTTTTCCGATTGGTCGCATCCATTTTGTGGGGCGTACGCGCTAACAATGTTCCACGTTTCATTGTGTATGACGAGTTTAACACTCATCAAGCGGTCGCTTATTTTCAAGATACCAACGATATTGTTTAGAAGATCCGCTGCATGATGGTCAGGCCCATCTTAACATATGCTTCTGTAGGACGGTAGACTAAAGCTACGCATGAAACCGCCGTCCTAAAACAATAATATAACTAATGCCCCTACACTTTTTTATCAACAAAGTGGCTTTACGCAGCTCAGCAAGTATGGTAAGAGCTAGATCTTTGCGACCAATCGGTATTAAAGACCATGTCTTCGAGAATACCAGAACTTGACATGATCTGCTCGGTGACAGACCACCTTCCAAAAACATTTTACTTCAACAAAGGATTCCACTGAGATTCCCAGCATAGAAGAATGGGTCAGCAATAACCCAGCAAGCAGTCAAAACGGTATAAAGTGGTATACGGATGGTTCTAAAATGGAAACGGGAGTGGAAGCTGTTATACACGGACTAAATACAAACAGATCAATTGGTATGGGAAAGAGTCCTAGTGTATTCCAAGCAATTACAAGAATTACACCCCATCCAAGAATGCGCTAGCCTCATCGATAACTCTGGTTTCAAAGGTGCAAACATCCATATATTCACGTATTGTCAAGCAGCTATAAATGTCCTCAGCTCGCACATCTCTGTTCAAGGAACAAGATCAAACTATAGTGGGTTCCTAGGCATGAGGGTATTGGTGGTAATGAAAAGGCCGACGAACTGGCGAGAAAGGGCTCAGACACTCCCTTTAACGGATCTGAACCCTAATTTTAAGTCGGCACGATATCAGAAACCTAGTAGGGTACCTTACAGGACATCACGGTTAAGATATCATTTCTACAAAATAAGAATAGTCGACTTTCCGGAGTGCCGACTTTGTCTTGAAGAAACAGCTGAACACATTCTATGTGACTGTCCATCTGTCCTTAACGCAATCAGGAGGAATATCTTCTTCAGGCAACAATTTGACACCACTGAACTAAGGGAGTTACTAACTTCATTCGGAAGGTAGAAAACCTACTAGCCTAATCACAGTTCTGACAAAATGGTACAAAAGGTCTTTTAAATCGAAGTGCCGTATCTCGTAATTGGCGAGTCATACAATAAAAAAAAATATACTCAGAAACCTCTCTTCCACCTATTGACCACTAGAAGTCATTTGAAAAAAAAGTTTTTTCGCTGTATGCCCATAAATAAGGTTGGTTGGTTGTAAGCAAAACCAAGCTTTAGTCATTTACAACAAACGCGAATGTGCACAACATTGGCCCAACAACTTTCACGGCATGGACATTGGTCATGTGTGTATTCAATAGAATGAATATATTATTTATGCAATGTATGCGCGTTTGTATGTTTATAAATGCTCTTAAAATAATGACATTTCGATACTGTGTTCTGTAAAGTGTTAAACTTGAGTACTTATTCTAACTGACAGCGTCATTCGAAACGATATCTTTGGCATATTGCGCGTAAATTTCATATATATTTTTTTTCCTCAGCATTGTTTAGCACTTACAATTTAAAGCTGCACAATTTCTCTTAAAATTTCAAGAGACTGCAATTCTTAAAGACATGTTTACATTTGTCAGCTTGTAACTAATTACTGTACATCGTAAAAGCGTCTGCGTTGCGGGAAAAAATTAAAAAAATTTCCAACACCATTCGATAAACGTCACAACTTATTTTATCAATTTTCAGCCATTTATCTATTTTTGCTAAATTAGTATCTTGTATTTTAACTTGAGATAGATAGCAGATACCATTCAGCACATTTAAGACAAGAAAAAGTGCCAGACTTGACAAATCTATTAAATGCCAAGTTTACTTAAATAAAAATATGTATGTACTCTTACATATTTCACGAGTAAAGAAAAGAAAAGAGATTATTGGAAGTTGCCAATAGAAAACTTTAATTCAAGTTTCCTCGGAGCGTTTTAAGTCTGATTTAAATAAAAGGTGGTATGACCCAGGGCTCTGTATTGTCTCCAACACTCTTTTGAAGTGACAAAGTAATGCCTTACTACTTACAATATGGGTTACTTTTAAAAACCAGCGATATAAAATTTTGCTTTCAGGTCTGCTGTAATAACTCTCAATATATGTACAATATATGAGTAAGCAGTATGTTCCACAATTGTGCAGCTAAAGATCGAAGTCTCACACGCACACTTTTCACGTAAATGTTATCCGAACAAGTACAAGGCATATATTTCTACCCATTTCTTGACAACTCTTCATTAAGCCCTATAAGAAAACTTTTTAAGTGGAAAAAAGAACATAAACGAACTTAACAACAATGAAAAGTATTATTTTGGCCGAGATTTTCGTAGCCACAGTCTGTTACACCCCGGGAGAGTTCCACATAATTTGTAGCTCCTCGCTTGTGTGCCAGGCTCTCTAAACAGGTCGCAAGTAAGTCTGTCTGAGCTAAATAACGATAGAGAACACCCGCTGCCCTCTTGAGGTCGGTAACTACTAAACCGAGACCTTTAATATCAAAAAAGGTTTTAGACAAGGTTACTCGCTGTCACGTGACTTCTTTAACATCATACTTCAAAGAATTGTGCGGAACTCACAAGCGAACACGGGAGGAACCATATTTCAAAATTCTGTGCAATTACAAGCGTACACTAATGATATTGATACTAGGCAAGAGTAAGTCAAGCGATATGATTTGTCGAGAGTCCAAAAATTGCCTACAAATTTAGGAAGTGGACTGGATTTTAAGGCAAAACTTTCTTCCCTTAAATTTCAGTCAGATGAAGAAACATCAAAAATCAGCTGATTTGGAGGTTATGATTTAAGTGGAAATTGTACTTCATAATTAATTCGTTGTTTTTGTCATGAAAACAAAAATGTGAGAGTGAATTATGAATTGGATGAGCCGGAGGTAATCATGTTATCTTATGACGTATGTGACATATGGAAATGTCACCTACATTTGCAGGCAAATTTTGCGTTCCATATCTTAGGTTTCCCTAACATTTCAGTGCCTAGAATATGGAACGCACCCATTGATATAATTGACAGAACTCAGCGAGCTGTCATCGGTGTACTGAAACGGCAGTTGCGAAGATGGGTTAAAAGGTTATGGAGGGCAAGTGCCATCAACCACAAGGGACACACAACCTCGACGAATTGGACAGAACGTCACAAACGACAGTTGCCAACAACACCTCAGTAGAAATGAAACGAAGAATCACTCTTGCCTCTCACTGTTTTTTGTGCTAAGAAGGCAATTGTGTAGTAAGGCCCAATCCCGAAAAACTGAGGAGACTATATAAGTTCTTCTTTAAGGCATGGACTATATCGAAAGCGGATGAGGATATCTTCGGTCGTTTCGCTTGCGTTGACGATCTAAACCGCCACATAAACGTAGCCCTGACATGTTTAACACATATAAAGTGAAAAGGAACCAATGCTCAAGATGGCAGAGTCTTCGAATCGAACCCAGAATCTTACAACGTAATGCGCTATGCACTCTAAAACCGAATTGCTTTGGATCTGGCTGTGAATGCGTGTGAATTGTCAACAATCGCAAACCATATGATTGCGTTCCTTTTTGCACATGCCTACAATAGTGTTAGTTTAATTGTAAAAGTTCAAGCTAAAAATCTAGTCTAGTTCAGGTAGACTATAATATTGTTCCTATTTTCCGTCTTACGAAATCAATTTTAACTGCGTCTTCCACGTATTAAGCTCGGCGATATTTATAGGCATTATAAATGATCTCTTATTTGTAACTAGTTTTCCAACAATAGTACAGGGCATTGTCGGCTTTACGGTCGTGTGTTAACAGCACATTTTTATATTTAGAAATTTCCCGACTTACGAGCAACTTTTTTTAAAAAAGTGTTCTCTTGCCAGCAAACATTAAAAAGCACTTGATAAATGCCACTTTGTAGAAATGTAGGAACCTTTGAGAGGCGCAGTCTTTTGAATTGCGATGTCGTTTAACTATCTTTGAAATGTAGTGAAAGATTGTTGTTAGAATATTCAAAATGTTGGCGGATACGCTTAATTATTACTCCAGATCTAAATTTATTACCTCTATCTCGAGCTTGTTTAAGATCGCTGCAATGGTAAGTTGTATGTAAGTCTGCTTGTGTGTATTTAAATTTAATTTGTCTCTTCAATTTTAGCTTATGTTTATTGTGACTTCGATAATGTTCTTATCAACGCCAGTATGTGATGGCATACCGATGTGGTTTGGGAAAATGTATCCGATATTTGCCGCCATAAGTGCCATTCTGATTGCGTTGCTGTATGTGGTTTTTGCTATCGGAATAGCAAAACGAGGTTACCGCATCTGGACGATAATTGATTTAATCTTCAATATGCTAGACTTTACGGCGATGTTGGTGATGTCGATAGTGTCTTTAACTCAATGCTCAAATATAAATACATCGTTTCAAATGATACCTGGGGTAAGTACTATAGTTAACAACATTATTTTATTCATTATTTCTTGGAATTGTGAAAATTTGAGAAGTCTGTTAACAAAGAATCAATTAAAAATTGGAAAGGAACTCTTTCCTCTATAAAGCAAAAGAAAGAACAAAGTAGTTTAGACCCAATTAACCTTCTAAAATGTCATAAGTGCAGTTTAAATATTTAAAACAGCTCTACGAAGTTCTTTACTATTAATTAATTAATCAAGGCTACGTACAATCAACCTCTGAATTATTAGCATCTTTCGCTGCTGCAGTTTCTCTTATAAATAGATTTCAATATTTCCCATTTTAAATGCTTACGAGTACAATTTAATTTTGTTTTCATTTTATTTTGCCACGTCTAGTTCATAGAACATGCAGAAAAATTTGCTTTGCAATAAACAAGTTAATGGGAGGGCCTAAGTAAATAATAACAGATTGTCTGCTATTTTTCCAAATTTAATGCGGAGTTTGTGATGAATTTGAGCGACAGCCATCGCGCTACTCCAATCAACTTTATACTTGCCTTATTGCATCAGATCGCGAAGTTTAGTATAATCATGTAGTTTGATAAGAGTCCATCATTTCAGGCAAGGTTTTCCACTGCTACCCTACCGAACTAAATTCTATTGCTTAAACTGCGAAATAACTTTATTGTCGCAGCCGTCGAAGACAGATAATTTCTAATTATGTTAGCCATATAATTTTCAAAAAAAAGCGCTAAAATTACAGCATTTGACACCTGAGTAGTCACGACAGATTTTTAATATAATCATAAAAACAAACCTTTAAAAGAGAGAAATGATGAGAATAACTTACATACCTGTAAGGTTCTTCTTCGGGACGGGGGCGAGCTTTGAACAACAAATCCGTCCGGGTAACGCGGTTCATGCGTCTAAATGGTTCCCTTCCTACTCGTATGTGACATTTTACATAATAACTTTTTCAAACACTCTTCGGACCTGAGCGGTGATACATATGTTACACGCGTCCCCCATTCCAACAAACTGATACGCATACGCACTGAATAGGCAGGTCGATGTTGCCGTGAGGCTCATAGACTTCGCTGTTATATCTACCACTTTAACGCCTGACAACGCGAACGATATTAAAATTTATACTAACTAAGAATCTCGTTTTAAAACAGAAATGAAGTATATCTTCTTTCTTTCTTTCTTCTGCGCCATTAAATAGTACTCAATAGATTTCTCAAGTGTGTCTACTCATTATATTTAAATATCTGATAAAACATCGTTATCAGATTCAATAGAGGAGATGAGATGAACAAAATGTTATTCACAGGTTATCACTTTTTTTTCGCTTTGATTTTGACAGTCACCAACACACCAGTCCCACCTCGAGCAGAATATCATCTTTTTGCGTACGCATGTTTTTCAACCGAATTTTGGAAATGGGTTCACGTATAATGCATAGACATGTCTAATTAATTTTTTGACATCATCGGTGAGATGAGCAATCGTCTGGCACCATCATGCTGCACAATTTGACGAGTTGGAAAAAATGTCAAAACTAGGTATGGTCCAACTTTTTTCTACTAATAGTTGGTGATAGTTGGATTCTGTTGTAGCCTCTATTCCCATAAGCCACCATCATATTGTTTTTTATTGTAGTCTTGTCTTGCCACCCCCGCTTCCTAAATCGCGGTGATATCTGGTTACAGCAATCTTGCTCAGACTCATGCTTATACTTGGTAAAGCAAAACAAGTCCGGTTGGATGACACCAGTTCCAAGCAATTGCCACGAGAAGGTAGATATGAATGTCTTACATATTTGGAGAACTTAGTAACGCCAGGTTGACGTCGCTCAGTTCCTATCCTATTGCTGAAGACAACCATGTAACTATGTCTAACGTAGTTCCTTAAAAGTCTGAAAAATCCATGTGTAGAAATGACGTTGATGTTTATGTTTTTCCTAAACAAGGCATTTTTGTGCAAGGCTTGGCCAATGCCAAACTAGACACCGTGTCTGTGCGATAAGACATTCTTACTTTAGATACATATACTCGTATTTGATATCAAAATATACATATTCTCAAGCAATTTTTTTTTCATTTCAGTCAATTGGGATTGTTGGCGCAGTATTCCTAGCCATAAGTTCGACAATGTGGTTTGTACAAAATCGTGCTGGCAATGATCTAATAACTACTAAACAAGGAAATACTGAACCGCATATCTACCGGAAATCTGTGATGGTATGAAGTAGATAAACCACTTAATCCAATTAGTATTTGTAAATAAATTTTTATTATAAAAATACGATATTCTGTGAATAAATGCGCCATTACGGCAATAAGAAACATAGTTTACATATAATCAACAAGTTAATTTTTCAATCCCAAATCCTTTTCAATACCGTTACAGCACACTTTCATCATTTGATTTTTAACTTTGTTAAAGTTCTCAATAGCAATTGGTTTTGCCTCTGGCCATTGACCCAAATCCCTGTAAATTGGACGAACAAATTTCATGCGGAAGTTGCTGTTTGCAAATGCAATTATTTCGTCCATGCGATTCATTAAGCGGGTCCTAATGCAGAGTCTTAAGAAACGGAAACGAATCTCAGAGTTCTGACTGCCCTTTAATTTATAAACGTCCTCGAGTAACTTTATCTTGTCCTCAGTTAAATCAACGACTTCTCTTGCTTCTATGAGCTTGCCAAGGAAGTCGATAAGCTGATGAGTTGAAATGGGCTGACGGATTTCTTTATTTGAAGCCAGATCTGCCGTTGATTGTGTGCTCCATAAGAGTGCAAGCTGCTTGCAAGTATTTGCAAGGGATTCATCGAATCTGAAACATAAGTCATACATTTAAAAACATATTCATTATGTGAATAGTTTTAGTAATAACTTACTTAGGAATAATTGGTGGCATTCCCTCGCCATTAAGCCACAAGTCCCAGTCAATCTCATTTAGTTGATCCTTCTTATCGGTGTCAATAAAATAATCATACAGCGCTGATTTGAAATCATCTGTTACAACAGATTTGTATGCGAATTCCTTCAGATAAGATTGCAAAAATGGTTCAAAAACTGATGGTCCTCCCAAAAGATCTTCAATGTATCGCAAGAACGTGGAACCCTTGACATAGGGAATACTGGAGAAAGCATCATCTGGACCCAAGTTGCTTAAGTCGACAACAAGTTTAGTTAACTCAGGAGTATTAGCTAACTGAGTTCTTATCTGTATTTAAGGAGAAAGATAAACGAATTTCAAGAAAACTGATAATTGAATAACAACTTACACATTCTGCTAACTCAGTGAGGTTTCGCATCATGTGGAAATCACGCTCCTTAGTTCCCTTCATACGGCCAACAATCTTCGTTTCAACAAAAACCGTAAATCCTTCGTTTAACCAAAAATGCTCAAAGTTCTTGTTGGTCACGAGATTTCCAGTCCAGCTGTGGGCAATTTCATGGGCAACAACATCAGCTAGCGACTTATCGCCCGCTAATAAAGTTGGAGTCACAAATGTTAAGCAAGGATTCTCCATACCACCAAAGGGAAAGCTTGGTGGCATTACAAGAAGGTCATATTGTTTCCACACATAAGGTCCACAGATATCAGAAGCAGTCTTTAACATTTCCGAAGTTTGTGAGAACTCCTCAGCACTGGCTTTAATTACTCCTTCTTCTGCCCACACATTTGAGTTTGGTCCAAGTGGCTTGGAAACCAGATCTCCTACAGCTATTGCCAATAAGTACGCTGGTATAGGCACAGTTTGCTGAAAGGTCGTAACTCCTTCGGATTTCTTTGCAATCAGAGCACTCATAAGGGCAGTCAGTTCCTTTGGATGTTCAACAGTGGCCGTGTATGTAAATTTTACAGATGGAGTATCTTGGCAAGGAACAACAGAGCGAGCATGAATCGCCTGACATTGGCTGAACATATAGGGATGTTTTTTGCCTAGCGTTTGTTCAGGAGATAGCCACTGCAAGCCGCTGGCCGATGATGATGTTTCGTAGTCAATTCGAACGTGTAAGCTGCAATTGGTTTAACAAGAATAAATAAAAAATAAGAAAAATTCAAAGAAAAAATAAACAAATTTATCAATTAACGGGATCAGTCTGGTGTCAACAATGTGAAGTCTCCATTTGCTGTGTTTTTTATCTTTTCATTTTGTGGAAAACTTCCTTCTAAAGGGCGATATTTTTAAAAGTACCTTTAAATGGGGATTTCAACTTATTGTTCACATAATCGACCTACTGAACTCACAATTAGCTGTACCATTGAAATTTCTAAACCAAATTTTCATTATGAGTATAATCAGCGAACAAATAGACCAAATCCAGTACATAGTGAAGAAAATATAACGCCAGGAGCGGAGAGTACATACGATGACCGCGATAAATCGATTCGGCGCCGGTCTCAAAAGCTTGGTCTTTCGTTTACAATGTATGGCGTATTTAACGTGACGATATTGGTTTAAAGGCATAAAAAATTCAATTCGTGCAAGTCCTGAAGCCAACCGACTATCCGAATCACGTCCGTTATAGTCGTTAGGCTCTTGAAGAGCTCCAACAAGATCCACTGTTTTTAACCAAAATGTGAAAGGTGCCTGTTATCAGGACACGGAATATTTTTTGCCTGAAATTGAAGCCCGTGTTCCCGACGACATTTGATTCCAATAAGACGCAGTCGCTGTTATGGCCGGCATTTGAAAGAAATAATCTTCAAAAAATAAATGTAAGGAATTATTCTTTTTGTTTTTTATCTTTGAAAATAGTACCTGTAATAGGTATAGGACGTAAGGGGCGGATAAATGGAATCCGCCTCGGGGGTAAGTCAGCTACTTAGCTTTTTTACAAACCCAAGAATGTTCCGGAATGTGAGCGGAATTCTTCGATTGATTGAAAATTGGTGGGCAACAATAAGTTCAGCAATCATTAACGCACTACCATTGTATTATACATTAAAAGAACCACAACAGCATGTCCATTAGTTAGTGGAACCGGTTGGTTTTTGCTTCGATCTCCGATAATCTCCCCGAAAGACAGGACGGGTACAATATGTTACTGTATTACTGGACTATATTTTTTCAAAAATTTAATGACTGTTGCCGTGAAAGGATTGCGCTATTGAATCATGTTCAATGTATGGATGTGGGCGATAGGACAACTTCCACCATTATCCTTTTTGGAGAAAGGTTTTCTTAGCGAAGTGATTTAAATTGTCAATTTTATCGCGAGAAACTTTTTTCTTTGGAGCCACGTCATTGAAGTATTCAAAACCAACATCCCTGCTGTTTCCAATGAAATAGATCCGTAAATGTGTAACTATGTGATAAGTACCGAAAACTGGGATGTACAACAACCAGATATTATTTCATAAAAAAAAAATTGTTTAAAGGAAAGAGAATCCTCTTATTCGAAACTTTAAACATTAGCTGATAACAGAAATATTGAGGTTTTGATTTTTTCTAAAGTCTTGCCATACTTCTTCGACAAACTTGCATTGTGACTTTTAGATTTAACATAGTAATTGCACCGTTAAGTCGCCATCGACTTCAGCAATCAATTGGGTGAAGTGCAAAATCTTTTTTATTCCCATCTGCAAGCAGAAGCTTCATGCGGTGGAGAGAACAACATATTTTTGTAAATTTAGGCGTTTTCCTGATTAAAATGTTTAAATCAAGCGAAGATAACATCGATAACACTATCGACAGAGTTACAAAGATTGTTTCGTAACAACCAGATTACTGTTCCTATCAAACTCTTTTCAATCCTGCTTGCCCATTACATTTCATCTTATTACGAAATAAATAAGTTTTCCTTACTCTCCCTTTTCAGTCCCCTGAGGCAACTCCAAAGTCAATTTTGAGCCAATATCCTCAACCTCATCACTGACAAAGTAGTTGATGGGAATCGATGTTGTCCCAGCAACGATGGAAGCATCCTTAATATTAATATCACGAACATCCAGAAGCTAAATACAACGAACGTAAATTTCAAACAAACACAGTGTTTGTAAAATATTCAAATTCAATATTACAATTGCTGGTAGGTTCTTCTCCAAGACCTGGAACTTGTGTGTAACACTACCCAGGATCTTCGTATTCTGGAAATCCACCCTCCAAGTCAATAAACTCTGAATGGTGTTCACTTTTTCTATAAAAACAACAAGAATTATAAATTCCACATATGCACTTGGTTAATTTTTTATCTTACCAGGTTCGGAGTACGAATTTGGGTCGACTTTTCCTAAACGTCCCATTTTACAGCCAGAAGTGCACAGATGTCGCGTAGTAACTGAAAGCGGATTTCAATATTAAATGATATTTGTATGCAGCTTATCTTATCCTATGGAAAGGTGATTGCTGTAGATTGGATGGTAATTTATTTGTTTAATGCCGGCTATTCTGATTTAGTATACCAGATACGAGAGATTACAGTTGTTCTATATTTACTTGAATTTGTCAAGTGCACAACGCAGTCAAAACGGCAATTTACTATGACGAATCAGACTTGCTAGAAAAACAAAAACAAAAGCAATACCGTTTAAGATTGTTGATTTTGGCTTTTTTTGCAGAATGTGGGTTGACAAGTATTCCCAATGAATACTGAGGAGGCGTGATGACATAAACAAATTAGAAGAGACTCCATTCTTTAATAAATGATAGTACTGCGGTGTCAATAGGATTGTCAAAATGAACACACCTTCACTAAGTGATGCCAATCTATACAATTTTATTAACAAATTTGGTGAATGTGGATATTTGATTTTTCTGTAGTTTAGATTACTTGTTCTTTGACTACACTTTGTATTTTTATTTTTATATGCGAACAGTACAATTGCAAACCGCTAAATGTGTTCGTTTAATCTTTTTTAGATTTGAGCTGCTATTTGCGATTTGCGTGCAGTAATTACTAAACAAAAATTATCTAGATCTAAGCACAGTATCGCATTCTAAATTTTATAAATCTACACGAACTTGGAATTCCGACCGCAGCTGCGGTTTAACTGACAAATGTTTAACGATAAGACCATTGTCATGGTAGCCCAAATAATAAACATAATAATAATAATAATTACATTTCGATATTTAAATATAGAAATACTGCAAGTATTTAGAAAAAAAGTGAGGCGACACAGTTTCAAATTTAACCACAAGGGCTCGGAATGAACATACTCATGCTATATTGCGTATTTTTTGATTTTTTAGCTACGGATTGTTTTAAATATTAGCTCACAGCGTGGGTAGATAGAAAGTTGGAGAAGAAATAAAGAGAGATACCGATGCACATTGGTCTTAAATGTTTTTGGTTATTACGAATAGGAAATAAAGAATTCGACAAGACATTCCTTAACCGAGTTCTACATCTTTTCAAAGCCTTGCGGTATTGAAGAATACTTCTGAAGGTTAATAGTAAAGTAATGAAGACTGGTGTAACGAGCTATGCTTGGTAAATTTTTGCATTACCCATGACTTTTATTGAACGATTTTGAATCCCACCTAGAAAATGCGTAAATGAACCAACCTACTAGGTGGGGTGAAAAGTAACCTTCTTGGGAATGGGAATTGGGGAATTTTTTTTTGAAATATATTCAATATAGTCCCCTTTTAGCTTGATACACTTATTCCAGCGATTTTCCAACTTTTTGATCCCGTCCGAAAAGTAATTTTCCGGAAGGTCTACAAAATACTCCTCCGCGGCGTCGATGATTTCCACGCGTGAGCTGAATTTTTTATTGATGAGCCATATTTTGAGGTTTGGGAAGAGATAATAGTCTGAGGGAGCCAAATCGGGCGAATACTGTGGATGCGACAGCAATTGGAGCCGTAACTCATTGATTTTAGCCGTGATTGCGCCGGCGCATTATTTTGCGAATACAAAATTTTTTTTTCGCTTGATGTGAGGCCGTTTTGCAGCGATTTCGGCCTTCAATCGCTCCAATAATGCACAGTTATACTGTTGATGGTTTTTCCTTTTTCGAGGTAGTTCACGAAGAGTATGCCATGACAATCCCAGAAAACTGACTCCATAACGTTTCCGACCCATTGAGCCTCCCTCAGCCACTTCGGAACACTCGTATCGGCTTCAGTCCATTGCCTGGCACTTATTCTGTTCTCTGGTGTGTAATAGTGGATCCAGGTTTCATCAACAGTTACCAATCGACGCCAAAAGTCCGTCCGATTCCGCATCAGCAAGTCCAAACACTCTTTCGAAGTGCTCTCGCGTTCGTGTTTTTGGTCAGGAGTTAGCATGCGCGGCACCCAGCGGCTGGATAACTTTTTCATATGCAGAATATTGCCCAAAATATGGCGTGTGCGCTCAGTACTAATCTTTGTGGTATCTGCTAGCTCGCGCACCTTCACTTTCCGGTCAGCCAACACCATTTCATGTATTTTTTTTGACATTGTCCTCCGTAACCGCATCGGAGGGCCTGACGCTGCGGACTTGATCGGTAGTGGAGTTGCGGCCACCACGAAACTCTCGAAACCAATATTTGACGGTGTAATCTGACGGAGAATTAGCCCGATAATATTTATCCAACTTTTCTTTTGTTTCCTTCGTCGTTTTGCCTCTCAAAAAATAATGTTTTATGAGAGAACGAAAATCGTTTTTGTCCATCATCAACATGATGCCAAACACGTCAACAAAAATCAGCTGTCAAAACAAAACTAAAGACAGTATCGCACTACAATTTGGCATGTCTGCCTAAATATGAACGGACTTCAAGGCAGCATAACATTTTTTGCAGTAGCAGCGCATTGTGGCGGTCAAGGAGGTTACTTTTCAACCCACCTAGTAAATATTTCGCAGCAAGCTGGATGAAAAAACCTCAGGGTTTTCACGCGATCCAAGTCACTTTACACTGACTCTACATATGACAACGTCATCGTGATTTTAACATGATCAACTTTTGGGCTGATGACTTCTTCTAAAAAGATATTGATTTGAATTGATGGCGGTCATTGCATTAAAGTTTCAGTTTGCGATATGCATATTCTATGTCCGACTTTTCTCTTGACATACCGGTAGTTCCTAGACGTGGGATTTTAATCACGCGTACAGACTTTGAGTATTCCCATACGATTTAGTGCCCCTCAGACTCATTAAATTGTAGGTCGCTTTATGATATAGAGAATGAAATACCGCAATATTCTATTTCTATCACATTCTAGGGGAAAAAAGCAGGAACGCTACTACGCTAGTCCGGGAATGAATATAAAAGATAACGCATTCTGTCATCAGGAACGTATGGTATTGGGTCCAGAGCAGCAGACGAAAGTTCAAAGTTAAAAGACTGTGGCGGCCAGAAAACAATCTTAAGACACCAGCATTAATTTTGTGCTCAATAAACTTGAAACCCTCTAAACATCTTGAATTGCATATGACTGATCAAAATTTTGAATTGAGATAAAATATCTATACAAATATCGACAATTTTTTGTTGTTATTTTGATAAACAAATGTTTGGCATTTGTTTCGTGAATACAATTGCGGGCATATTCCTACCTCTTCTAGGGTTTATCAATTTCATCCTGCCAGTTAAATATTTGGACACCTTTTTTTATATAAATCGGTGCGATCAGATTGAAGTTAAGTAAGTAGTCGAGTGATGACAAATAGAATGTCATGCAAAACAAGTAATATGCATTATATGTAACTCCATTTCGAAATTGTGATTCCAATAAATCGATAAATTGCGTTGCTTTGTGTCATGTTACGCCATGCTGTTGAAACAACATCTTGTCCGAAACAATGTAATCTATATTTGGTAGCGAAATCCACAAAACCATAGTAGACTGACGAACGAAAGTAAACTGTTCAGAAAAGACCATCCTTGATACCTTTATCACGGCGTTCGTTGGAATCAGCTACACCAGAACGCTTTGGATTCGTTATAACACCAATATTCTTCTGGATTCCATAGGGAGCTCACATTCAAAAAACTTTCTTGCCGAAAAAATAAGCAGCTTATTGCGACTGAACTCAAGAGATATTGATATGTGCAGTTTAATAGAATAGAGGAGGTACAGCACATGAATATCGAAGGGTATTTGTATTATGGTCGAAAAGCATATACATATAGCACTAACGAGTAGAGTACAAATAATGATATTTTCACAGAGAATGGTGTACTTGAAGCCTAATATCGCATCAAGTGTAAAGAAAAGAAGCGTAGTGTGAGATTTGAAAAACGAAAACGTATTAACGAAAAACAAAAGCACTTAAGCTTTGTTCAGTGAGGAACAACCAGAACAGAACCGCACAAATTTGTGAAAAACGTCAAATCAAATGAGAACAGAAAAGTACAACCCATATGAGAGTAGTCAAAATTTAATCCATTTCTAATTTAAAATTTGGCTTGATTTAGCAAATAACCGCCAAGAAATAAAACAATTTAAAATCACAGGTGATTTTGACACTTTTCACAATTGTGTTCTAACTCGAGAGTAGGTGCAAGATTTTCTGTTCGAAACAGATTGGAACAACCTCACTGAACACAGATTCGGACGGAAATTTTTCTCCGAACAGTTGGAAACAACCTCACTGAACAGAGCTTTAATAAATATAAAGCGTTTATGTTACAATTTGGAATGTAAGACATGCAGCGGAGTACATAATGCTGCGTATTATCACTAGTGCTTATTTTATTTAGAGGGAATTAAAACAAGTTGCAACGACCCGCGCACAATGACTGCCGGACGTTTCTGATATTACCCCTCAAAATTGGTTTAAGAAACGAATGGAAGATTAAGAATGCAGGTGCCGTTTAATGATCAAGCCATTCCACTAAATAAACGGTTTTGTCCCGCGTGCCAGACTCCGCAGTGAGCATAGTCGAAATATATTCTGTGACAAAAAAGACTCCACCTAATATCTGGTTGTTGACAAGGTAAGGAAGTAATATTCAAGACGGTCGCAACACGAAATCAACAGAAATATTAAATTAAGTTTCCTGGATCTTACCAGTCGAGCGCAAGGAAATTCCTGTTTTGATGAGAAGGCCGCCAAGTATGTACTTGCTGCCAAACAGTCTTGCAAGAGAAAAAGATGAAAACTGCTATAACTAAATGAATCGCATGCCAGAAACAAATGTAACATCTTCCCCAATCTCCACAGTTCCAACAAACATTCACAGAGTTGACCTTGGAAATATAGTAACATATTCAGACCGATGTTAAAGATGTAGAAAGAACTTTTCAGCAGGCTTCTTAACAGGAATAACTTTACAACGTCGTGAAGGAGCGTAGACCATTAATCTGAATAAAAGCAACCAAACAAGCGTCACCTCCGCCAATACCAAGTAAAGATATCGCAAAGATACCTCATAGAAAGTATACAACAACGGCGTAAGCATCAGTCTTCTAAATCCAGCGAACGGAGTTCTGACTACCATTGCATTATAAGCCAAGATTTTGATCAGGAATACTTTACTGAAAACTGAACATCTAGGTGATGGCGTGCTTTCGAAAGCTGAACTAACCTGTAAGTGAAAATAAAACGAGTTGTATACTGTCTTCGAGAAAAGACCCCCAACTTGAAGAATCAAGAGAATGCTTCGTAGGTACCTCTTTCACAGAGTGCACCCGGGAATCATTTTCCAATCGGTTTTAATTCGCTAAAAAGATTATTGGTTAATAAAATCATCTCGAAAAAAATGCCACCATCCTGAAGACGCAGAATGGTGCATACTTGTGTCAAAACACATTTTGAGTCAATTTTGGAAAACACTCTAGAAAACACCCTCTAGGAGCCTTGATTTCAATTAAAAATTTGGTTTCTCTTTCTACATTTTACTTTTTAATTCCAACTACAGAAAACACCACTAACACTTTAAATTTCAACCATTCCGCTAGAACTATCGTAGAATATAGTCTTTGGGATAGTCCATGATCGATGGGAAGCTCTCCAGTGTTTCCTTGTCGATGTGATCCAAACGCTTGGGTACTTCCCGCAGCTGCCGAATCTGATTAGTTACATTTGCCAGAAGTTCTTCCGGTACTTTATCATCAGCAAATAAATGTAAACGTTGCATGGTGTATCGTCGTTGAAGATTTCCATCCATCGAATTGTAAACTGCTTTCTTAATCACCATCGTCTTGTCCTTCTCATGGAGCTGCCATGCCAGAGTCCACGACGCACCACCCGGATACCCAGTGTGATGGAAATAAACACGTTTAATCCACTCGTCCCCGGGCAAAGCTATTTCTTTGGTGTTAATCACAATAACATGGTCGCCACAGTCATCTGAAAAGAAGGAAATATGTAAATTCAGTTGAGATTAGTTGAAAATCTTCATGCTAACCTAATATTAAGTTGTTGATGCTTTGTTCAGTGTTTTTATAATATTTTCTTTAACAATTTCACTAAAACATCACTTCAATCAAAGGCAAAAACTTAAACAGATATGTTTACATAACAAAGTCGCGTTTGTTTCAAAGGCAAGAATTTTACAACAAAATCAGAACAGACTCGAAAAGAACAAATGATTAACTTACTCATGGGATGGTAGATGGGTTTATTAAGTCCCATTAGATGGGTTTTGATTAGTTTTGCCGAATCGAATGGATTTTGCCATGTGCAATCGTAAATGTGCCATTGCCGGGCGAATGTTGCCCATTGCTGAAAGGAAGACAAAGGTTATTGTACTACTTGATTTTCATTTGATTTTCTCTTTATTACCTGCACTCGCTTTGCAATTGACATTTTTATGTAATGCTTTTATTTATTAATTGGAAAATATTTATAAATTACTTCGACACTACGTCCTGTGCATTTTTTTTAACCCAACTTTGACAGGAATGTCAACTTATTTAAGACATGAACCAAAAAGTTAAAATGAAAATAGTGTACAAATTGTAGTAGAGTGAATAATGTAAACACCCAATTCAACAGATAAATAGATTTGTTTGTTTAGTTTCAGATCTATTTTCAAAGGCATATAATGAACTAGAAAGTTTCTTGCCTTTTTATAGGGATCTGATCCGCCAATTGCGGAGCACTGCAACCTTAAAGATCTATTGTACCGAAAAATCAGTACCTATAAGAAAGAAAAGAGAAGCTCAACTCTTTTGATGAAAGTGAGAATCTCTCAGGTGGAGATTTAGAGAATTTCCCCAGGTTGTATGATTTCTGCGAGGTAGCGTCGTCTCCTTAAGGTACTAAAAGACATGCACTCACATAAAATGTGTTCCGAAGTTTGGTCGTCTTTTATAAAGAGATGACAATCAGTTTCCTAAATAAGAGCTATTTCGTGTATATAATATCGAAGGAGATATAAGTAGGAATTCCTTGATTTTGAGTTAGCAATTAAACAAGATTCAGGATATTAGAAAAGGGCTCAGGGCCGATGAAAGAATCAGCCGAACAGTTTCTAGTCAATTCTTTCGTATACTTCGTTCTCATGGAATAGATCTTGTAGTGTATTGAAGCAGTGTAAAGGCTCAACCATAAAAGGCGAAAGTAAACTGAAGCTATTGTCAGAACTAGACGAAAAGTTGCCTTAAGTTACTTCAAATGGACAAGTTGGCCATAATGGAACTTTGAAAACGTATCAATCTGTCAGGTCATGTTGTCATTTGTTTTGTTTTTGTGTTTTGCATTTGTGAAAACTTTTAATTCGGTGCGGATTAAACCGAATTTAATTTTTTTACAGCAATTTGTTCCTACACACAAACTTTCTGGAATCCACTTCGCAAAAAATAGGCACAAATCCACAGTAAAAGCACTTTGGATGATCGTGATAATTAAATATATGTGTTTCCTTCTAATATATGCAAACGTTTTTGAAAGAAACTACACCTTTTTCGCAAAAAAAACAAAACAGCTTTTTGAATTACATATTAAATTCAACAGATGCTTAGCTGTCAAATTTTCGAACGAAATGCGAAATTTACGTACGAAAGCAAAAGTGAACGAAAAATCTACGGAACCGAGCGATCCACCATTATGGGTGCGAGATACAAATCACTTGTAACCGCACATTTACGTACGTAGACGTACGAATCCTTTCGCCTTTTATGGGTCTGCCTTCAGACTGATTTAGAGGCAATGAGTTTGAAGCCCTTATGACTAGATGACTATTCGATAGCATATATATAGATGCAGACATTGTTCAAACCCTTATCGGGGATGAAGTTTTCGTCCACCTGAGTGGCATGTATCTCCGCTTGAAATTCATTGAGACCTTTTCCCATTAGTTACGAAATTCTGGTATTGGGTCAAATACATTAGTTCACTTCAAATTTTGTGTTGCGGACTGAATTTCTTGTTCGAACGCGTTAAAAATCTAAGAGAAAACCTACTATAGACTTCCCTATAATATCGAGGACAAGACCATTTAAGTGGTGCAGAGTATTCAAAGAGGCCTTGAAGTAGTTGAAAGTTTGCATGTTGCTCACTCGAACTCCTTCCTTTGCGTCAAACAGTGAATAAACGATTTTATTTAGGCATTATGAAGCCTATGAAGGAGAGTATCCGGCAAAAAAGACCGGAATTATGGAAGAACAATTCTTGGACTTTGAACCACGATACTACACCATCTCACAAATTCATTCTTATGAGCGATTTTTTGACCAAAAACGCTGTCAATATTATCGAATAAGCACCGTATTCTCCAGATATAGCATCCTATTTCGCTATTTCCGAAACTTAAATTACCACTTCGTAGGAGCCGTTTTGAGTCGATTGAAGACATAAAGGAAAATTCGCTGAAGGCGATCCCGAAATACCATATGCCTATAAAAAATGCATGGGTGACTGGATTGTTCGTTGGGAAAAATGTACCGCTTCAAATGGAGATTGTTATGAGCTATAAACAGAGTCATACACTGCATATTCGATTTAATCCAACTTTTACAATTTACCTTTTCACTTGAATATTAGCTTGAGCAGAAGCTTATGCAATCTTGATGTGGTAAACAGTAAAGTCAAAAAACTATAGAATTCGTATGAAGTAAAAAAGAAATCCTGGTCGGAAATTGTACGGCTGTGGCTTTCTCCGTATTCTTCTTATCTTTTCATGACGATTTTGTGTCAGCGGTATGTGAAAGTCCAGTAAATCATTATCTACAGAAGCAACGATTCGACATTTATTTTTATTACCAAAATGGAGTTCCCTTGGAAGACCTCTACAGAAAAGAAACGTATGAATTCAATGTATCTATCCTGAATAACAATTACGATATTAGAATTAATGCCATTTGCACTGTTTACAAAGTTTCAACAATATCTTCATTGGCATTAAGGTTGAGAGATCCAAAAGCTACGTTTCAAATTATCTGTCTCCGTGTGGATGAGCCATCTGATATAAATTGAAGTAGAAACCAAGAGGCCTTGATCGACCTCTAATCGGCGCCGGTATTTTACTTCCCTGCCATCTTTCGAAAATTTTTTTAGCCAGCTTTTCATACATTTTTCCATATTTCCGAAACTTTCGATATCAGTAGTCAAAGTCAATACCGTCATTTCGCAAACTTTTCCCTCCTTAAAGTGGTTCGATCTGAGCAACTTCATTATTCGCCATTTTATTGAAATGGACCACCTTCATTTTCTCTCGATTTTTTCACTGAATCCGGTAGACAACGTCAATGATGCCTGTTATTACTTTGTAAGAACCATCCCAATCCTGTTGCAATTTTCGTGATATCACTTTTTTATGCAGGATTTGAAATCCGCACCAAATTTGCTTTGACATTGTATCTATAATCTTCATGCGGTTGTTATTCACACTGTCATTTCACTTTGCATCCGAACAGTTCGGGTAAGTAGGATTTCGGATGATGTACATATGTCCTTTTAAACTATGGACTGCATCCCAGTATCATTAAGAAGGGAGTCCCCAGGTGTTGATTATTTGTTCTGCTACGGATTGTGAACATTTCCGGTCACTTGCTGAAATATGTAATCCATGACAATGAGGGTGTATCGGTTACCATTAACGGTTTCAGGAAATGGGCCAGCGATGTCAATTGTTGAATTCTTCTAATGAATTCACGAGAAATGAACTCGTTGAATCAGTTTTTGGGACCCAAGCATACATAACGACTGTTTGTTTCCTGGGTTGGGGCTTCCATTGATAGCTGGGTTTCATATCAAATGAGTGCTTCGCGACGTCTCGTGGTCCGTGGATGAAGTGGCTTTCTTGCTGTAGCTCAGTAAAAAAGACCGCAATCTGTTTAGTGGGCTCGTGACTGGGCAGAACACTTTTCTTATCATTGGGTATAAATGACTGGCTAATTGTAAAAGTGATGATGATACCGCGACCTTCGATCGCATAAGGCTGCAGGTAATCGTCTGGTACTGTAGGCACTTCATCACTGAAGCACCTACTTATCTTTCTTCGAATAACTGAACACTTTTATTTAAAGGAACTGACAAGGAGTACAATGGATTAGTACTTTAGCAATACATTGGACCAATATGTTTTTAAGTGCTTTAAAGAGAGAATATTCTTTAATTACAAAAAAATTTGACGAAAGTGTGTTATTATTTTGTTTTCCAATTTATTTATGTATTTTTAAATATTGAAAATCGTTTCATGATTTTTATATATATAATTTTCTTTAAACATATTCATTATTTTTACATAATACATTTAATTGTTTAATTACCTTGTATATTACACAATTACTAGTAACATTATAACTACTTTGTTTTATTAATATATATAATTTTTAAAATGTATATACGTTTTTGTTTTCTATTTCTTTTTTTTTTTCTTTGTTCTTCTATTGAATGATCTTCAATATCTAAATGTTTACTATACAATTTAATCCTGGCTGATTTGTAAAAATGTGCATATTGCAAATTTCCATTTTCGTTTTATTTAATTTTATCAGTTTATTTTTCTTTTAATCTTTCACAAATAGTTTACGGATTTTTCTGCTTTATAGAAAATTTTCTTATAATTCGGATTAATTAGACCCTATAATTCGTTTGGTAGCATGTTTTTGTTTTTCTTCTTTTATAATTTTTTCCTAATTACCTATGATTTTTGTTACTTAATTATCTCTATCGGATTTATACAGTTTTTACAAGAGTTGCATTTGTTTGTTTTTTTTTTTTTTTTGTTATTCTTTCTTAACTAAAATTAAAAACATGAAAAATAAAAATAGGAAAAATAAATATTTATACTTTTCAACAACAAAAATACAAATATAAAAAATGCATTAAATATAAATATAATGAAAATTACATTTAAAAAATTAACAAAAAACTCATGTTCTTATTTTAATTAAATTTTAATTTAAAGTATAATATAATATAATTTTTTTTTTTGTTTTAATACAACATTATTCATGAGTATTTGGTATTATTATTATTTTGTTTTTTAGTTGAAAGCTGACTGAGTATAACAACGAATCATTTAACAGTGTCTGCATAGCTACATGAATTGTTTGACAAAATTAAATCTTAAATTTTAATTTTAATTTAGAGAGAAATAAAAAAAAAAATAAAGAAAAATATAATATTATCTAAATTATATTGCGTGTGGGAGTGAAAGGATTCAGGCCATAGCGTCCAACAACAAGACAACAACAGAGTAGCAAGTAGATTAACAACAACGCCAACAAGAATAAAATAAGCTTGTTGCCCATCAGGAATACCAATTGCTGGCGCTGCTGTAGCTGTAGTAACTTTCACATTACGGCATTTGGTGTGAATTTACTCAAGACATTGAGTAGCGAAGCTATTTTGGACTCTGTTTGGTAAAAAGCAAATGAAATGCATTTATGAATTTTTCGATTTTCTATGGACTGCCTTGCATACTGTCATCGCTTTCCAGGTATGTGACATATGAGTCTGTGCTGTCGGGATGATGATGTAATCCGGAATTGTCCATGGGCGGTGGACCGCCCAATTGACCCGGCGGTGGTGGTCCTTGCAGTGGTACTGGTGGCATGCCATTCAAATCGTAGCCATGCATCTGAAGATGAAGGTTTTGGTTTGTTTGTTTTTGGTTATGGTGAAAATGAGTGGGTTTTTTGTTTGCGTTGTTTTGACAGCAGTTGTCACAAAAACTCAACTCACCTGATTCACCAGTTGTTGAAAAGCAGGCGTATGGGTGTTGATGGCGCCATTATTATCGAGATCGGCATGTAGAGCGAAATCGGATAATGCCTTCCATGGTGGTTGATATGTTTGTACATCGATACCGTGCAGATTTAGAGGGGAGTCATGTCGTACCGGTGAACTTGCAACCATTGGTATGCCCTGCATTGCACCATAGCCCAGTTTTCTGCCCTCCTATATTAAAAAAAAAAAAAAAAAAAAACAAATTGGTTAGATTGTTGTTGATTTAATATAAAAAATTCTTTGTAGTAGTACTTTTTCTTGTTGCATTTGCAACTTCATTTGGATAGTCTTCTTTTTGTCCTTACACCGTTTGTTTTGAAACCATACCCGGATGACACGCGGTGATAGACCCGTCATTTCGACGAGTTGTTCTTTCATTAGGGCATCAGGTCGCGGGTTTGCGTTGTAGCAGGTTCTGAAAATAAATATAATGCAGATTATAAAATTAGAGATTGGAAGAAAATATATTTTTGTCAAATTGGATGCTACATTATGTTAGATGGACACGCTTTATAGATGAGTTCAGCGACATTGATTACAACATGATTGATGATGATTGATTACAACATGAATGGTGCCCTCGCACCAATTTTGTTAGACAGATCCTAACGAAAAAAAACTCCAGTAAATCACTCTTCTCATATGGAACGTAAATTTGTAGCGATTATGTAAGAAAACTTGAAGACTTGAAAACATTTTAATTATGACTAATTTGGATGACGAATGGAATCCTTCAGGTCGAAGGCAAAAATAATAGAGCTAACCCGAATATCGATGAGTGCCTTCTATGAAGACTCCTGAGAAAAGATTAAACCATAGGTAAAACCACCAGATTAGTGGTCCAGCTTAAGATACTCAGAAAATTAAATGGCGTAGAGACGAGAAGCAGAACCTCTCTGTCTTGTGCTCGACTCTCACTTTTCGTTTAAACTAATCAGAACCACCTCACGAACAGTTTCTTTCAATGAAGATTCAAATGAGCTGGGTGATACAATCCGCCGTTACTGGCATCTGTCATCGGCTGTCGTGTCGGCATATGCATATATGATACAAAAAATTGAAGAGCAGCTGTTGGCAACTCAAACTTCTAGGGGACTCAGCCCAGCTATCAAGGCTTCTCCCATTAATGACGTAGTATAATTACGAACAGGGGCAAGGCTTATACTGTTAACATCTTCAGAATGACATCACCGAAGGTCGCTACGATATGACATGTAACAAACTGCCGGTCATATGTAGGTCCGCTATCATGGGACTTCAGTCGGCGTCTGACTCTTATTAAAAGCGTCGCGGTAGCTGTTTTTGAAACTTAAAACGCAGAAAGGGTTCTCCTGTAGTTGTTGCGTGACCCTAAAATACTCAAATGTTTTAGGTCGGTTTCAACTCATACCAATGTTGGAATGAGGGAGAGCGTTGGTCAGGCGTATCCTGAACCCCAAGGACGTAATGGATGCAGTAGACAGCAAATCAAGTTAAAAAAGACAAAACAGTTACTAGTCGAGCTCATGACTCCACGCTCGTCAAGAGCTTCTGGGCAATCAGTGTACCTTCATTTAAATTGATAAAAAGGAGGCACGTTTTGAGATTCATCTTGCAAGATTGCTTCGAATGCTGCAGCTTTCGCCGCATCACGTCTTGCGACTATTTGCTCTTGGGAAGATTCACACTTAATGGCACAGTAGAAATACTCTTTCAGTTAATCCTGATCAAAACTGAGGTTGTTTTCGTTATGAGAAGAAGAAGGCTGACTGGCCTGTAGTCCAGTAAAGAAGGCATCTCCAATAATTTCTTTCTCCAATGGAGCTATGCATTTAAATGTCGCAACAAAAACCGCCAAAGCGCTATCGAAGTCATATTGAGAGTAAGTTTTCGGCAAGACATGGCGCTTGTCATAAGAGAGGTCCTTTTGATTATATTATATATATATATATTATATTGCTTCTTATGTGCTGATTTGATGAAACAAATTAGTCATAATCAATGTTTTACTAGACTTCAAAAAATGGGGCTTGTGGATGCGTATCTGGGTAAAATTTAGTGCATCCTTGGTACAATACAAATGCTTTCGACCGATTCTTTGGCATATAGTAAGAACGTTGAAACAGAGAAAATAAGGACGTTTCAGCCAGCCAACTAGGCTTTCAAATATTTGGTTCTACAGCTTATAAGCTTTCGGATTAAGTACAGTCAAATACATCTACATAAAAAACTGCACGTCCCGAAGCGACAGTCTCGGATTTGAATATTATTACGTTGGTGGGTCCAGGGATCAAACAATTTACAACTATTTTCGGCTATCAACGTGGATTGATCGAGTTGTAGAAATTATTTTTAGCTGATCAATTGGTAATTGGCCGAAGAAAGGAAGGCTGAGAAACATATTTATGCTAAATTCGATAGCATCAAATAAAAATTAGATGCCGTTAATCCCCTTGGGAAGGCGTGTACGAGCAACTTTACGAACGAGCTCGGACCTTATGATCGTCTTTGGTGCTTTAAATAAAGAGAAGGCCATCTTTGGTGACACAATATAGGACATCGCGTTCAAAAATAAAATCATCATTGTAATCGACCTTACGGAGAAGTGAAATAACACCACAATCATCGTGATCAAAATACAATCAGCAAGAATGATCACATTGGTATCAACGCAAGGCGAATCTCTAGTATTCTTGATGTCTGAACATTTCAAAGAGCTCGTTTTAACTTGAACCACTTGTAACTTGGTTTAAGGCAGTGTACAAATGGGTACAACTATGGAGATCCCAATCAGAAGAGACTGCCAGACCCTTTCCGGATGTCACTCCCAAAACCTTTCGAGGTGTCCTATGCCACCAGCATAGACGTTTATTTGATAAAGCGTCTTTCAAGGGAAAAGACATTAAACCAAAATTAGAATACACTTTCCCCAATGTAATCTGGAAAATAACGCCCAACAGTGAAATGATCAACGAAAACAACAATAAAAAAACCAAGAATTTTCAGTTCAGGTAATTGGGTCGTATTATATACACGAAAACGTTCGGAAAACTTTTTACGTCAAACACGATAGGACAACGGGGAAAAAACGTAGACTTAACTGGTACTGGTCCAAAAAATATATTATGTTTGAAACTACAGCTATGACAAAAATCATGTCAGCTGTCATTTTATGTAAACTGTAACCCACGAACTTCTTAGCTAATATAAATGTTGGTCTCAAAAAAGCCAAATAATTTGTCAAACTGACAGATGTAAAAATTACTTTAGTCATTTTAAATATAAGGTTTGAAAACTTACCTCAACGTATGCAATTGCTTTTCGTTAAGTACCGTTCGCACTCTCGTTGGTTTACCGTCAGATGGTCCCGATGGTCGTTTCTCTCTAATACTTTTATGTGATCCCGATTCGCTACCAGAATCTGCAAATAAATAACAAACCAAATGAAAAACGAACGGTTTAAAAATATTTCCTAAAAATGGTACATATACAGTCTCCTTAAAAATATATAATAACTTCAAACCAATTCTTATTTTTGTTGGTTTTTTGACAGCCACACATTCCAAAGGCTATCAAAACCGAAAAGAAAACGAAATAAGAAAGAAAAAAAGATAATTAAACACCGCACAGAGAAACATCAAAAACGCATCGGAACCGAAACCGAAACACTAAAGCACAAAAGCGGGGCAAACAACCGAAACTTGTCGAACATAGCCATCAAAAGGTAGCCGCAATCGATGTCGCGCAAGCGCGGTGTCGGATTTTCGACTTTTACCTTCACTTCTCTTGCGCGACGCAAGGACATTTCCTCGCCTCTTTGGCTCACTCATCTCTAGCTAGAGATGTGTGTTTTCGTTCTCTTAGTGTGATCGATTCTCCAAGGGGGTATTTACATTTTTCACCTTCGATGATTTTAAAATGTTAATCAATCACAATCGATTTTTTTGTGGTTCCTTTTTTCAAACTGGCCTTTGTACAGGAGGGAAGACTGCTCCTTTTAGCTTTTTGGGCATCTCCCGACGTTGTTAGTTGTTATCGGGGTTATTATTTATTCGAAGGAGTAGATTAGGTGTGTTATGTGTTGGTGTTTGATCATTTCTGTTGTTTTTCGATGGCTTGTTTTCATTTTTTGTTGTTTTTTGCTTTTGTTTCGTGTACGAAGTGTTCAATTATAATATGTCAGGTTCGTTGTAAGTATGGTTTATTGTGTGAAGTGGCATATACAAAATGACTTTGATGTTTGTCAGTGACAAGTGCAAATGTGCGGTTGAAATTTAAGAAATTTGTCAGATTGATGGCGCAGACGGTACTGCTTTCTTTTTAAGCCGAATGATACGTATATAGAAAGGTCAAAAAGAGTTCAATTGAGTTGAAAAATAACAAAGGAGTTGTTTTCAGGAGAAGAATTCAGATAGTGAGCACTGTCATTGTGGAAGTCGTCATCTGACTCTGGCACTAACAATTACTTTAGTCATCATCTGTGGTTTTAATAATCAATTGATAAAGTGCTCTGAATAATGCCTTGAAACGGGAAGACATGCACATTCATTTGAATTATTTTGACATATATAGGTTCATTGGCATCACCGTCTTCCACGCAACACATCTTATATAAATCAGAGTCACGAAATATTAAAAATAAAGAAAGAAATGAATAAAGCGATCTATGTAAAAGACGTATCGAACTAAAATTCGAATTCATACCATAAATTACTCTAAATAACAATCTGTCTCATGATCAAAGGATTTCCTCTGTAGAATTCGCCAATCTGTCACTCCGACAAACGAATACCAGTGTACGTTTGCTGTACATTCTCGTATGTACAACATATTCATACGTTCAATGCGTCGCGGTCGGGCTATTCATTACGTATTCAGTGATCATAAATTCGATTGAGCTAACGATAAGGCAGCCGGCGAAGAAACAAACACAAAGCATCTGAATTCCAACTCATGTCAAGAATGTCACAGGCTCTTGACGTATTGGGAATTTGCACGCAAATCAAATAGTTTTGGATACCGTCGGTCTAGCCTATGACGACATGAGGGAAGGCATAGCTTCCTATCAAGTTCTCTAGCATATGTTTCACTTCAGGTAGTGGTCCGAAAGAACACTGCCAAATGGCAAACGTCAAATGGACAAATGGTCATATGGTGTGTGTATGCCATCATGACTTTGGCCAATGTTTGTCTGTATCCATTTTAAAAAGTAAATGAATGCACTGTTGAAGTGTAGTACATAGATTAAAAAAATGCATTCCTTTTTAACTATGACACACCTTGCAATTGCATTCTTTTCAGCACATTCAGTCATTTGTCATTTAGTTTTGTAGGTACAAAAAGTAAGTGTGTGTTTGTGTGAAATGCACATTTTATTATTACCGTAAAACACGGAGAATAGAACCATTTGTTTGTACAGTGAGTACGAATTGTATTTCATTAAATTAAACACTTTTTTTATTACAGCGTTATTTGTGACGCAGAAGGAGTAGCAATATAAAACGCGGCGATATTGGAAAGGAATTTATGTGGTGACTTAAATCTAATGGAGGAAATAAACACTTGTCCTAGTCGACTAGTTTGGCTTGGATTGAATGTTGTTCTCATTCGTTGGCTTAAAAATACGAGCACAACCTACAATTGGATGATCAGGTTCAATTCTATAGAAGTCGGAAGAGTGCGTTAATATATGATGGGGAAAATTAGGCAAGATCTTAATGTTCGATACTTGAGCAGCGCAATTGCTACCTCTTAATTTGTCCTTGCGTTCCACCTAAAAGATTTGTTGTTCGATAAGTGAATCTAAATAATGCGCTTTATCGACCTTTGACAATGATTTTGATTTTCACATAATCAATGACCTGAGGTTACCACGTAGCATTGTTCTTTCACTTTAGCCCAAGCTTTTTATTCGACAAGTTCATGTCAGCTCGAAGCGTTAATATGGTTTTCAAATGAAAGCGTCTGCTATGCTGTGATAAGAGCGTTTAGATCTTGAATATCTCGAAATTTCTTGAAGAGCGGTGCAGCTGCGGCAAAAATACTTTCTTCAGCAGCCTACAATGCACAGTGTTAGGTTCATTTAGAGGTGAAGTTCCTCTTAAATTCAGCTTACTGATAGTTTTTGATCATGTATGTTTTATGATGTTCACATTGTTTGACAGAGCATAATTACGCTGAATTAAACAAATTCAAGTCATAGTTGGAAGATTTCCGAATCGAGGTTCCCATTTATAATAGAACACAAGATATACATAGGTTGATGATGGTGCGACAGAAACGCCAACGATTGTAATGAAGTAAGCATGTCGTGATAAGTAGCGCGAAGAGCACATTTTAAGGTGACTGAAATCGGTATTATTCCACAAGCAATCAAACATCGAATTTGCGCTGATTTTATAATGTAATTTAATCCCATTTAAGTAACGCCTTTCTCACTTTCATAACAGCAAATTTTGACCGCTATGAATGGCATATGTCACATTCGATAACGTCAGCAAAATCACACTTTACGACATGCATTCGTTTTAGAATTTAAGATTTTGCGGCTTACTTCACTGTTTAAGAAATAATTAGCAAATTCTCAAGTACCACCTATCCTTCAAATCTTCTTCAAACTTAAGATGTATGATAATATCCTATCACACCTTTCAGCCTCTTCATTTATTGTAAACAAATAGCTGCTTGCAATTGAATTTAAATTGATATTTTAAGAGTACGAGTACTTTTCGTCGCTGGTACTTGTATCAATCACTTCCAATGCTGGTCTTGAACGACACTCCTTAAAATTGGCCTATCATTTATAATTGTCAACCTGTCAATTGCCGACGCTTATTAAATATCCTAATTGTTTCTTAAATAAACTAATCTTTAAGGGCCCACTTGGATCCTAAAGTTTTAAAATAAACACTCCAAATGGATACATACTTTTCCGCTGATATTTTCAACTAGAAACGACTGAAAAAATAAAAATGGAAAAAAGGGGTAAAGAACAAAAAAACTAGCAAAAAAAATCGATAATGTCACATGTCATAATCAAATGTCGGCAAAGTTCTTGATCTTGCCTTTGACACTCGTTGGTTTTTTTTTCTGTTTCTTTTTTACCTTTGTTTGACTTGACAAGATAGGCAATCTTTCTTTTTTTTTACTGTCATGGTATAAAAAAAATTGCATTTGCCATATTTTTTAGGCGAGAGAGAGCGAGAAACTCTATGAACATAGCATAAGTAAGGAAATTGTGATCTATGTATGATATACGAGTATAGTACGCCTCCTGATGACGTTTATACCAATTTCTTCCTTCCTACTTTTCGTTGACGTTTTTCTTTTTTGTTAAATTTATAGGACAGTTTCTACTCTTTGGAAATTAATTTACAAATAAAAATAAAGGAGTAGAAAAAAAGAAGAAAAAACAACCTACAAAGTGCAGAGATTAAAGGTACCGCCACACTTAAGAACTAAAACGACATAACAAAAAACAAACTCTTTTGACATTCGCTGATGTTTGATTAACTATCGGTGATGTCTTGTCAAACGTTTCAGTTCGTTTTGTTCACATTGACATTGTTGGTGTTGTTGGAGGGAATATAGTATAGAGTACCGCTAGTGTTGTGATTTTAAAATCAAGATAGCAGAAAAAAAAAGAAAATGTTTTCCCTTAGTACGGAAATAGTCACAGAAAGCAACGCCATCGAACAATTAGATAACAAGTTGTAATTGTGATGTGAACAAGGTCTAATTACGCGTGTTTTATCCAATAATGAATGCGGTTTGCACTCTAACGTAAGAGGGCCAAGATAAGTTTGACAGGCAAAAAAAAAAGAGAGTGAACATAAATTGACAGCACTTACCTGACATTGATCCTAATTCGCTGGAATGATTGTTATTGCTTAGATTTGTATTGTTGTTATTGTTGCTATTATTGTTATTACTTTCTAATGAGGATGTAAGACTATTTTGTGAAGTTTTCTCTAGGACATCGTGATCTTCTTTACAATAAAGAGCGCCACCGTCTCGCAGCGCAAATTCGTCACCTGTGAAATTTTAAATAAGACATAGAGGGAAATTTTTTTTATTAATTTTAAAACGAGATGTCAGATTAAATGTGATAATTTCCGAATACTTCGACATGAACTCCATACAAAGCTTCTCCTCTTAGGAATTTCAAACCAAACCAAATGAAAATCTCAATGTAATTTAATGAGGTCCCTTTAAAGTGCTTTTTACTATCTCATTTGGGTCTGATTCATCCAGATAATATAAAGAAATCACATTGCTAAATGGACAGAATAGACAGAATGGGTAAAGCAAATAACTCTACTTAAGTCCTCCAAAATTTTTGATCAGATGCATATGCCATGTAAATGAGTATGGAGCTGAAGCACCGTTACCATCTGCCAATATTCAAACTAGGCCATTGGAAAGACGGACCCTGTACTCACAATAGCAGTTATTCACCCAATCCCCAGAGATTGCAAAGCTGTTTCAAGAGTTATTACAGCTTTGATTCGAATGAGCATCCAATCTTTGATTTCCTTGACGTGTGGCAGTTGAAGTTGATGGCCGATCTTTATCTTTAACGCTTTCTGTGCTTGCTTTGAATTTTCGTACCACTTGTAAACATTTTTTGCGGCATAGCCTTTTCACTCAACATTCTCAACGGCTGCAGCAATTTCATTCCGCAAACAAAATATAACGCAACTTCTTATAGTACCGTTACACCGACCCGAAATTCAGCATTTCCGACAAATTCAACATTTCAGCCGAAATGCTCCATACAATTTCCAGCATTTCGAAATGTTGAATTTCAGCGAAATGCTGCATTTCGTCCATGCATTTAGAAGGTTGTCAAATCGAACAAATCTTTTTAATTACTCCGCAAGTCATTCAGCGCACTTCATATCGCTTATAAAAACAACTTTGAAAGAAGTCAGCTGTTCCAATATTAAGTATAAGTATAAAAAATGGAGGAAGTGGGAGACAGCAGCTGTCATAAAAATGTTTTTCGTTCAATGTAAACGGTGAAATGAAATTTCTAAACTTTATTTCGAAATGTTGAATTTCGGGTCGGTGTGAACGTACTATTAGCTTAACAAAATAAAATATTGTAAAATCGCTAGATTCACTTTTTGGTGTTCACAAAGTACGAGCGTTCCTATTGAACAAATGCAGATTTTGACATTAAATACAACAAAACTGTCAGTGACACTACTAGCAACCTAAAAAAAATATATATTTGCCAGAATCGAAGAGCCCGCCTATTTTAAAATTAAAATTTCACTTTTTTTTTTACCACAGTAGTATACAGAGATGAAGGAAACGCTCTAGGTGAAGTCTTCAATTTTATACTGGAGGGACAGAACAATGGAAAGAATCTCGCCTTGAATGGAGCGCAGGAGTGGAAGAGACCTTAGTTAGAGAAAGAGCACTTCAATTGATGAATAAGGACTCAGGTCCATCTTGAATCGTAGCACTATTTAAGTATGTACGAGTATGTAAGTTAGGATGCATCAAAAATGTATAGAGCAGTGCTTCCAACCATAAAAAAAATCGTACAAGATCTATTCTCAGGTGTATGAGTTTCTGTCTATCTGTCCATGCCTAGCGGCGTTATACGAGTATAGATAATTTCGGCAATCGACCCACCTTCAATGAGGTTTCAGTCGATCCCGTTTAATCTAAGCTTGTTCCCTTTGAAATAGAGAAAGCTGACTATTGCCAAAAGCCTTCACTATCTATTCTTTCATCTACCATCTTTAGGCAACACGTGGATCTGTCACCAAGGAGGATTCCTTGGATCTTCACTGCTAATTGATAGGATCAATTTTGTCCTATGCTTTACTAGATTTTACGATGACACGTCCCTGCTGCAATTTACTAGACTTTACAGATTGGCTTAACTCGGCAGCTCCTTGGATCATGAGGGAATTGCGAGAAATGGGATCGGCGATGAAATCCATTTTCTGGGCTTGTTGGAGGATTTCCTCGAACTTACTTTCTATCAATCAATACAGAAGAATTACTTCTATATATTGTTAATTTCCAAATATGCATGCATTTGGAGCTCTGTCTTTGAGAATGCTCAGATCATGACAAATGAGATCTTCATGGCACCGAAGTAAAGTACTGACATCGCCTATCGTATGAATAGTCTTAATAAGCGCAATATTTATTCATTCAAATCAGTAATGAGTGTGGAATGCTTAAAAAAAATAGATCTTACCTGGAATTAACTGCCGCGCACACGCTGAACATCGAAAGCACTCTATATGGAAAATTTTCGTTTTCGCACGCATCACAAAATCATTTTTACTAAAGGAGTTTCCACATTTATCACATTTTGTACCAAATAATCTGAAAAAAGATTAAAAAAAAAATACATTTTTAAATTTAAGTTTACATAAACAAAATTGATCTAAATATCTACAGGGTAACCCAACTGAGTTTTCCTCGAAACATTCTGGTTATTCTGTTCACTTACAATATCAAGGGCAGAAATTTCATACTTTCTAGATTCAAATTTCATGGTCAAAATAAAATCAAAATAAAAAAAACATGGACAAACTATTTTTTTTTTTATTTTTTGAGTTTGACAAACTCACGTGTGCATACAAGTTGGGAGTGGCGCCTTTTGTATTACACCCGGCCAACACTGGTATGCGATTTTGTGGGTGCTAATCAAGCATTTACCTGTGACTTGATATGTGTAAATTACCCAAGTACACTAGTTGCATTTACACAGAGGGCTCTCTTGTTTGTCCCGTTTATAGATTCAATGTCAATACAAATTCAAATAATAAAAAATAAATTATAAACTTGACAAATAGTTAAAATATGTTTGATATTGAAGAATGCGGGGTCTTATGGGAATATACAGCTTTATGATATCATACAAGTGATTAGCATGTTTTGACGTTTTATTTTGACATTTGGTCAGAATTTTTGACGGTAATTGTAAATTGAAAAGAAGAACTTTTCAGTCATCTGACATAGGCTCTATGTTATAGGAAAGGAATAGGAATAGGGAATATGTGTTAATATTATTATAATGTCGATCGATAGGTAATAAAGGAATTTGGTCATCTGATGTGAATGTACAATTAATATGTGATAATTGATGGTGAAAATTAAAGTATCATACTTTTCTTTGTACTTGCTTTTTTTGTATTTATTGTTGTGGGCCTAGATTTGATATTTCATATATCAATAAGAATTGTTGTGAGTTGTGGTAAACTTTTATTGATATGAAGGCTAAGGGCACTGGATTACGTAAAACAGTTACATATCTGATAATGAGAATAGGAATATGGATTAATTTTGAAACCCGTGTTTCAAATACCGGTCGTTGGTGTTGTGCAGTCGCCAGTACTACAAGACTTCGCGTTTCCCAGACCGAAGAAGGAGAACAAAAAATTTTCTATTCTATCGGATATGAAGTAAACAGACCTTTCAGGACCTGACAATTGCACCACCAGATTATTTTTATTTTACAATTTTTAGATTTGAATTTGATAGATTTATGTTTGTTAGTTTCATATCATGAGCACTAAGCAGGTTCCGTATTTGACACTCTTGCGATATTGTAACAGAAGATCTTTTATAAATCATATATTTACGAATGTTATTGTCAATGATATTTGGGGTGGTCAAATGTAGATTTGAAATCCTGATTCGGAAATGGTGAAAGAGATTCAATTACACGTACCTACTTTCTCACTAATGTAGGTTCTCTTGCTGCTGTAACTGCTTTAAAAGAATTTTGCAGAGACAATAAATAAGTTCATTAAGGAACAGAAAATCAGTACGATTGATTATTGAAGTAAGCAATATCCTCATACACAAGGAACTGATGTCGATAATGGTTAAGGACATCTATATACAGGAGAAGAAGAAGAACAGTGAATGACCAGGTGCCAGGTCTACCGGCATGAAGTGAGCGTTTTTTGTGAAAATAAAACACTAATTTTTAATGGGAAAGTAAAAAATATGTTATTCAAAGTATTGGTCATTGCTAGCTACACATTTTTCCCATCTGTCAGGCAATTTATGGATTCCACGCCAAAAATATAAGAAGACTGTTCGTCTTTTGAAGCAAACCGAAAAGTCACCCAATTTTCGACTTCCTCGTAGGATTCGAAGTGCTGCTCAGCTAATGCTTGTCCCATCGATGAAAACAAATGGTAGTCGGAAGAAGCCAAGTTTGGTGAATATGGCGGTGGGGTAGCAGCTCCCAGCCAAGTGCTTTGGTTGTATCCTGAACCAGTTTTGTTTTGTGGCAGGTGTATTGTCATGGAGCAAAATTACCTTGCCGTATCTTCTGGCCATTCTGGTCGTTTTTCGATCAATGTATGGTTCAAATTGATCATTTGTTGTCGGTAGCGAGCTGTATTAACGGTTCTACTAGGTTTTAGGAGCTCGTGGTACACCACACCTTTCTGGTCCCACCAGACAAATAGCACTTTTGGATCTTTCCCATAGCTTTTAAATGTTCAGAAATTGTTTTTTATGCAACATTTAACATTTCTGCCATTTGTTTTTGACTCAAAGTGCCATCTTCACCCAATATTGTTTGCAATTTGGCGGCTTCAAATGTTTTTGGTGGTCTTACACATTCCTCATTTCTCACATCAAAATCGTTATCTCTGAACCGTTGAAACCTTCTTTTGCATGTTGCTTCTAATAGAGCATAATCACCATATGCCTCGACAAGCATTCGATGCGATTCTGCAGCACTTTTCTTCAAATGAAAACAAAAAATTATTACTTTCCCCAAGTCATCAATTTCTGGTACAAAATTCTACATTTTTAACGCGATGTATACTAAATATGTTTGACAGGTGTCATAGCAACCAAACAAAAAAAAAAAAAATTAAGGCCCGTTCACAATAAATGTTCGCTATCGAGACATTTGTATCTTGACGCTCACTTTATACCGGTACACCTGGTAGTCAACATTTTCAGTGAAAGTTAAATGAGAATTGAAAAAGAAAATCATAAAAACTCATCCCACAGAAAAGAAAGATGTTTCTCAGCTATCAAATAGATAGTAAACAACAATAAGCTAAAAGCCAGGGGAGACTACATGCCATTAGCCCGCCAATTGCTGCCATTATAACATCAACTGTTTCGTCAGAAGTGTTAGATTTGAGAAGCCAAGGGACCCTGGCTTTTAAGCGTCATAGCACACTGAAAAAAGGGATTACACCATGGTAACTAAACGCGGAGCATTACGCCTATTTTCACTCTGGACCAGGAAGGCACTTAAAAAATAAGTTCCTTTCACGAACGACCATCTCCTCTTCTCAATTTTTCTGTATGGTGCAGATACATCACTGTAAATACACCTTCGAACCGTTTGTATAAAAGAAATTTGGAGAAAAGGACAAGACTGTAAGATAAGCTGTATGGACACGACACTGATATGATCAGAAATTTTCGATTTTATCAGCTAAGATGGCGGGCATGTACTGTGTAAGTAATCGTCATCGATCATGCCCAGAATGCTACCCCTTTTGAAAATGCGGAACTTCACAGAAAATAACGACTTAGAAGAATTTGAAGATTTCACAAAATTATCAGTTTGACAACTCTCAATATTTTTGCTAACACTAAGTGTCAAGAGAGCGATGCCTCTAATGCTGACACAGTCTCAAGGGCTATTTTTTGGCAGATGATTATCAGGCATACTTTCCTCCAACAAAATTCTGTAACTTACCAAATCATAGCCTGCTGCCTAGTCTACTGGCTTAGTAATGGTAAGGTTTAGTTTAAGATTTCAAGATGGTACCAGGCGCTCTGGTCAATAATCGATCGGGACCACGCAATGCTCAGCCAAGGGCCCACTTTAGAGGCTGATTATTTCGTTGTCAAGAAGAACAACCAATTCGCTGCTAAGCAGATGATACCCTGTTATTCAGAGATTGGCCAAACATCCGGTAATTTGTGAGCCTGTGAGGAATGGTTTTCACTTTGTAAGCTAGCTAGAGTGAAATCTTGGAAAGTCCACATCTTGTTGGTGAACATTGCGTGGCGGAAGAACTTCACTAAATTTTCGTCGCAAAATAAATATTGGTAATTTTATTTTAGTTCAAAGTTATTACATATTATGGATTCTGTTTCAAATGGGAGATGATGGCCTTGCAATGAGCTCTGACGTATCTTTTTATTACCGAGCATATACTCTTTCGCAGGGTTTATGGAGCATTTACAGAAGGAGAAGGTTTTCTCATCAGGCACCAGAACGATCATTCGATGTATGCTCATATTTTTGTTCTAATCCATCTTTCTACAGTGCTTATTCGTATCCATTTTAACAGAGGTCTGACTCGAGCGTGCAAGGCTTTCATAATACTTGGTGATAGTACAGTGTCCGGAATATTTAGTAGATCGGGAGTATTCAGCCATTTTCTGTACTAAAAAATGCGTTCTGCGTTGAAAATTCATCCATAGTAAATAAGTTAAGTAGGGCACCAGACGAGACTGCAAACCGATTGAATATGAACATAACGAAATGTTTCTCTGATAGTTTTTGCCTTTTTTCTCTCTGTCTGACAAGCGTTAAAAGCAATATCTATTTCCTTCACCATCATAAATATCATGATTAATAAAACAAAATCGGTCTATCGAATATCTACACAAAATCCACAAAATCTAAATAATATTTCCTATTAGTATCTAAGTTATGAAATATTAAAAAACAAAGATCGCCGATCCCGTGGGAAAAATTGCCTTTATCGATAAAATGTCATCTGTCATTTCCCACAATAATTAACAAACTTACATGAAATAGTGCCGAAAAAATCTTCATCTATTTGTTTAATAATTAAAATGTGCCAATGTCCAATGTGTGGTGTATTTGTTTGTTTGTTTGTTTTTTTAATTTTTCTTTTATTTATATTTACTCTAATGCGCTCCCATGAAGTCGCTACTATTGATCACTGAAAAGTGACACCGAAAAAAAGCACGTGGATTTCGGTAGGCAATAGGCATATCGAAAGACAAAAAAGTCAGCCGCAGTATCGCACAGCCATATTGTGTACCGAAAATAAAAAAGCGACAACAAAAAAAAAACATCACTTGAAAAATTGTTTGCATAAGTAATTATCATAAATTGGTTAAATCTTTGCATAAATATCTACTTAGGTGGTTTTTGCTTCTTTTTTCTTTTTTTTTACAAACAGCAATCGCTGATGGTAGTGGCAGCAGCGGCGGCGGTTTTTCAAAGTAGATATCTATATATATATTCGATTATCGTACTTTCAAATAATTGTATCTGCTAAAAATATAAATGTTCGTGTTTGCATTCGAGTTCATTTGAATGTAAATTTTTTTTGCTTAGATACTCTTATATCAAACATAAAGAAAATAGACATACTATAGGTATACACAATGTATATTGATATGATTAGATAGTCGGTAGATTTTTGTAATGCTTACCTAACATAATCACGTTTGCAGTAGGTTTTGCCATCGCGCACAAAACATGTACAACTCTCGTCTAGAAATTGCCGACACTCCTGACATTTAAGGCACGCCGCATGCCATTCTAGATCGGGGGCGACACGCAGGATATACTGGTCATGAATTTGGCCACCGCAACCCACACACAGGGATAACCGTTGCTTTTCTGTAAAGATAAATAGATTGATAGAATTTAAATACATTTTCTTTATAGAAATGTGTAAAATAAATAAGACTGGTACTCCTAGATACCCTTGTGTTGTGTATCTTTTGTTTTGTTTGTTTTAGTTTTGCATTCAAAATTTGGAAATAATGAAAGCCTACAAGGTGAGGTGTGGGAAACAACTGCATACAAATACATTCATATTCCCTAAATATATAACACAAATATTTATGTATATCTTATATAAAAAATTCGAAAAAAAAAAATATCGAAAAACTGAATTTTTCGAAGAGAGCATCTCATTCGTGTCATGAATAATTTATAAAGGCGGAGCAGTAGACATTTTTCGTTCCCTTCTTGCCTTAGCAGAAAGGAAACAACTCAAATGCCATCAACAAATATCTGTTAGTGTGTGTTATACGAATACGAATGATATTCGTTTCGAATTTTTTTTTTCTGTCAGTTCTTTTTGTATCTTTTGTTTGGATTCTTTGTATCTTTGGTTCTTTTAAGTCGTCTCTTTGGATTATTTTATTTACTGCGGTTTCAGACACTTTTTGTTTTCTGTTACTGTTGTGTTTCGCTCTCTTCTGCTGCCGTTGTTTGAAATTCCTCGTTTGACTGCCCAATACGAATGGAATTTTGATTGCACCCCATGAGCGAGTGAGTGAGTTCGAAATTGAGAATGAGTGGATCCTGCGCAGACCCGCCTCTGATCCATTATGGAAGAATGGACACAAATGAAACAAATTAAACAAAAAGAAAAAAAAAAAAACACATAAATAGAGGCAAAACTGGTTCTAGTAATTCAGGGGAAATAAAGAAATTTTTGCACGTAATTTCACTGTTTTTTTTTTAATTGCTACCCAAACTACAATATTTACAAAGTAGGGAATCCAATTGTACTTCAATCAATCTACGTAGCTGGATAGCTCTAGACATGCTTTTGAACGAATTTTTGTACTCACTGGACGTACTAAATAAATTCATTTATAAACAAACAAGGAAGACATACCTATATCTTCTCTTTTAATTTTCATTTTATAGATATTTTATGGATGCAAGTTCATCAGAGGGACTACACTATGTACCTACATGCATGGGTATTTTAATTTCGATAACATTTTTAATTAAGTTCGCTTTTGTGAATTTTATATCTTTTCTTTAAACCAGATAAATTCTTGTTTTACTCTAGAAACAAACGAAAACACAATGCTAAATTTATATAATTAAAACATTTCGAAGCGGAGGCAATAAAAAAAAATTTAGATGCATTAAGCCTAGGTGAAGATGAAAACATTTATTTAGTATTTCCCAACTGGGTTATAAAAATAAAATTTAAACTACAAATTGGTGAGAACAAAAATCTGAATTATTCATTTGAAAAGACTATAAAACCAAAGAAATAAAATCGAACTACGAGGATATACATAATACATAAATATGTATGTATGTTGATTGATTATAAAAGTGGTTATAATCTGGATCAATTTTCTTCTTCCTTTTAATTCAACGTTTTGGCATACCTACAATAGTTTTGGGTGGAACCGAAATGTTAGAATGACAACAAACTCATGGTTTTTGTTTCCAAAAAGTTATTTAAATTTTTACACCTAAAAAATAAAAACACAGTTTGCCATGAATGTGGGTGGATTTCAGTGACAACGCGTTTAGTTTTCTTCTTGAAAACATGAGTTGTTCTGAAGTTTCCGTCGTGAACTTTGTCTCTAAAAAGAACCAGATAGGGAAGCCAAAATACGTTTTATTACGCGACCCAATTCTGTTCCCTCGAACCGGATTACAATCATGGAACGTTTTGTGTTACAATGCAATTGTGTCACGTGACGGCACAATCCTCTGGCAACTAGATTTATACAATCCAGCTGTCACACAAACAACTGGATCATCACTGTCCGACACCGTTCTATAATTTCTTGTGCATTGTCGGCAGAGCCTCTGAACGAATATGGGGTAATAGTGATCCCTCATGAAACCCATGTAGGTTTTCAACTCCCCGGAGAATTAGCTTGTTTATGTAGCCATCAACTTGAAAAAAGGGTTCATTGGGGAAGATGATTTTTTTTAAAAACTCATCGTTTCCTTGTTGTCATATAATGGACGGATTGACGAACTCTCTGCGTAGTATTGATAGATCTCAAGGTTTAAATTGTTGAGCTTGTTTGCTCAATAAAACCAATAGTTTCCGATCTGTAATATTGGCGCATTTAACGAATCATGGCAGTCAAACTTGAATGAAATGACAAATTTAAAATATCTGTTCTTGATTATTTTTGACAGTTCTTTAACAATTATGTACGTTCAGTATAGTTTGTCAAAACATCAAGAATAGACTTCTGGGCTTAAGGTTTCGTATCACTCAAATTTAAATTAGTTTAAAAATGTGTCTTTAATTCGCGAAATGAACGCAAAATGTAATTCTTTTGGCCCTTATAATCCACTAAATAAGCTCGTTTTTTACGTTTTTCTGGATATAGGGGAAAAAATAGAGAATGATAATCCTACCTAGTCAAGTCATAAATACTGGTATACAACTGAACTCACTCATTACGAATGCAACACTGGGCGCATCCATTTCGTATTGATTGCGATTTGACAGTTGATATTTATGCTTCATTGTGACGTAAAAAGTTTTTTACATTAATTGCTTGCAATCATGGAATGGGGCGACATCGAAAATCGTATTGTTGTAGTTGGCCTACTTATATGCAACATGGAAAAAGGCGATATCTTTAGGACGTTGCGACCGCTTGGAATCACTCGCAATTTGTGTATCGTGCTGTGAAGTTGAGTACGAGAACGTCAAATATCCGGCCGTCCGCGCACTGTGAGAACTCCGAAAGCGATCAAAGCCGTGAAGAAACGAATCGACCGAAAACCGCTGCGAAAAAAGAAAATCTTGTCGCGGGAAATATAATTTAGCAAAAAACCATATCTCGGATTATCAAAGAAGATTCAGGACTCAGCGCGTACAAGCGACACACTGGACACCTGCTCCCGTCCGCATTGAAGGAAAAACGCAAGCGAAGATCGAAAGCGTTACTCAGCTATACGCGAAGAACGCTCACAGACAAATTCTGTTTACTGACGAGAAAATCTTCACCGTAGAAGAATCGTTCAATAAGCAGAACGATCGTGTGTATGCTCGGTTATCCAAAGAAGCATCCCAACTCATCCCGAGGATTCAAAGAGGCCACCATCCGGCGTCTGAACCGGTACGGTGGGGAGTGTGCTATGATGGCGTTACCAAAGTATATCAATCGACCGTCTTGGAATCCATTGTGAAGTCTCTCAACCAAGCAATATTCGACAACAAACCATGTACTATCCAGCAAGACTCTGCTCCAGCTCACAAAACAAAAACGACTCAACTGTGGCTCAAAAACAACGCTCCGGACTTCATATCAACGGATGATTGGCCAGCTGGTAGTCCAGACCTCAACCCGTTGGATTACAAGTTTTAGTCCGTATTAGAGGGTACGGCTTGCTCTACTCGACACTCAAATATTGAGTCGTTGAAGCGACTATTACTCTCAGTAACAAATCACGGTTTCGGGGTGGACAAAATAGGGGTGTTATTAAAATCTTGCGTATTTCAGTCATATTTCCCTTATATCTTCACATCTCTAGTAGAACTTATTGCAGAATCTTTTGAATCGTATGTAATTTTGACACTGACAGCTCTTATGCGATCAACGAATTGACAGAAACTGAGTTTTGTATTGTCTAGGTACTAAATGCATCGATTTACGCTTGAACAACGTTGGGAAGATTGCAAAGTTATTTTCGAAGTGGAGATGTTTTGCAGAAAAAGTCAAAATAATCACTTACTGCAGTTGATGTACGCAAGTATGTGAAGAAAGTTCGTGATACTGGTTTGCTGAGTTAATAACCGAATATGCCCGTGTTCGTTCAGGGAAGTGTGCATCTTAACCTGAGAACCTCAACAAGCCACTTAAAAATCAGTCGAACTAGCTTGAGGTGAATTTTGCATAAAAAATTCAGATTATTCTCTTACAAGGTCCAATTGACTCAAGAATCGAAGCAAAATGACTCCCCGCTTCGTTATCGCTTTAGAGCAGCTCGATTTTGGCGTAAATTTTGCTCAAAAAGTCATCTTTTCAAATGAGGCGCATTTGCATGTCGGCGGCTTCGTAAACAAAAAAAATTGACGTATTTGAGGCGGACACGTTGCCATAGAAGCTAATGCATCCTTAACTTGTGACTATTTAGTGTGGGTTTTGAAGTGGTGGGATTGTTGGCCCATTTTTTCCCAAGATGACAATATGATACAGTCAATAGAGAACCCTATTTATGGCCAGAATTTGGTCCAACAGTCGATTAATTGCACACTAAGTTCAAAAATCGTATAATCAGTCATTTTGGAAATGATACTTGACCGCCACGGAGCTGCGATTTGATACTGTTGAACTTTTTTGTGAGGTGCCATTAGAGATCGAATAATCCAGTCGGTTTAGGCTCTCAAGAAAAATATTGGGCAAGATTTTCGAGAAATAGAAGCTTAAACCACCGAAAATGTTTTGAAAAATTGGGTTGACAGGATGGCCTACTGTCAGCCGGCAGGAGCAGTTATTTGATTGATTCCATAATTGAGGAAGGTTAACTCAATCAGAGATGAGGCAAAGAGTATTGTTTGTGCTTTCACGGTTCACTATTACCTTCAAAACAGGTTGAAAGAAGAGGACTTACGAAATTCGGTGCAGAATTTATAAATCACCCCAGTTACATCACGATAATGCAGCGTAACAAATTATGCATCCAACTAAGCACAACCAATGATGCTGCACTGAATGAAAGTATTTCTATCGTGATGATTGATCCTAATGCCTAAATAATCATTGATAACCAAAGCCTCAGACATGTGGTGAGCAAATAAGGTTTCGTTCAAGGGAATTTCCACTTCCAATCATTTATTTTAACGATTGCAACTCTCGTTATGGCATGGCATGGAAAGCATCTACTTGAAAGGACTAAGAATGCTTTGAACCTGCTTTATCTTGACAGTTTAAATAAAATCAAAGCAACATTACTTTTAAATTAGATGGCAAGAAACGATTTGTTCTCCTTCATTTCAACCAGTCCTTTGTCATATTATTCATAGTTTTATTCCCCGTTTCTTGACACGAAATCTAAAGACAACTATTTACAATTTCAAATCTTTAAAGAACAAAAACAAAAATATATAGGTAGGTATGTGGATACATCTGACAAATAAAAATATCCAACAATCCAGCTAGTAGATACTGATATTCTTTATCATTATGCGACCGCATTTAGTGGCATAAACTTTATTTTTTATGTCATATTTTATAACTTGTATTCAAACACCTTCACAGTACCGCTGTTGCCAATGGACAATGTCATGTGGGCGTTGCGAATGGCGGATGACATTTCTGTCATAAAATATATTCTAAGCATGACAGTCAGAGACCATAACGTAGCTATTTGACATTTCCAATCGATTTTATTTTATTTTATTTAATTCTTGTTCTCTTTGATTTTTGCCATATAGAAACAGAAATTATACTCGTACGCAGTACCCTGTCGATGGCAGATTAAAAATTTAAAACAAAAGAACTGACTCTTGTGAATGAGAGGGGGAGAAAGTTTTCAAGTATTTTATATTATGGCATTCACAATGGAATTCCAAACAACAGCAATAACAATAAAAATCTTTCCCAAAATGGCCCCAGAAGAGCATGTAGCTCGTCATTCTTTAAGCAGATGCAGTCAACAGTAAAGGAATAGAGTAGGACCCAGCATCATCATCTTGAACATCAGAAGCATCGGCAGTCAACGGAAGACATCTTTAAGGCGCCCAAAAAAGTCGCGCTATAATAAAAACCCAAAGAAACATCCGTGGAAGTTGCGCAGCAAACACAACAACTCCTTCGTAGATTCCAAATCTAAAACCTGCTGCAATGGTTGCTTTCCGCAAGTTTTCTTCTTTTTTATTTTTGTCTTGGATTTTTTTTGTTCTTCCATAGTTGTTCCACCATCTGCAGCATCATCTTCAGCATCATCATCTCGACATGACGTCCTTATCTCGTCGGAAATCTATCAAAGAGTTCGGTTTGTTCAGTCTGTCCCCCATTCGCTGGGATGATGTGCGCACCTCGAAAGAGGTGTTACAGTCATTCTACCAATCCCCCTTCTGGTTTGGAGTGAATACAGATACAGATGCTCTGTAGCATCATCCTTTTTGCCAAATGCTGAACTCGATAAGATACTATACATTAAACCAAGCACAGCCATGTGCGATTCCTTAATAACTACTGTATACGGGGGAGGGGTAGTTTCGTCGAAGACAACGTCCACAAAGATGTGGATGACGATGAGGACGTTCTCTGGCCATGCTCCATGTTGTTTTCATCGCAGTTGTTGTTTCTCATTTTGATGTTGGGATTTGTAGCTATTTTAGATAGGAACTTGCCAAAGAGTTAACTAACCACCCAACTACTGCATCCACACCAACCACTTTTTTTTCTTTGGCTAAGCTGGTGGTGCTTTCAATGGATTTCTGGTTCGAGTTGCAATCTGTCCGACTATGAACCTTCTTTTACGTTTAGAGCTTTGATTTAAGAAAATTACCATTGCACTGGTGGTACTGGTACTGATGCTGGTTGTGATGCTGATGCTGATGGTGATGCTGTTGCTGCCGGTTGTGTATGCAAGAGATAATTTATCTGAAAATGCACGGATTACAAACTTGTAACGGGCGACGTTAGTTTATCCAAAAGGGATATGCATATTAGTCTCGAAGTCGTTCCACATAGATAAGACTTTGCTGGTGGTTGGTAAGTTGGTATGGTATATGACTACGAGTGTACTCATACCTACTTTACGTGCTGTTCGGAATGGTGGCTTACATTTCGGACATCGGCAGACTTTTGGCGAGTGTTCCAATGGTTTCACAGATTTCAGAGGAGCTGCCTTGTTAAAATGTTTTAATGTTGGCGAGATGAATGCTAATCGAATTCAAGTAGGTATTCGTATTAGGAGATGAGAAATTTGAGAATTGCAAAGATTCTGTTCAGGGTTTGCTTGCTTGCATTACAATGTATTATGACATTTCTTGGTTATAATAATTTTAATTTTATTATAAAATCACTTGTTGGGAACAGTGGTTGCTACTTTTATCTACTTATTTAGGTTTCAATAATTATAAAATTGTCTCCCTCTCAAAATTGATAAGACGAAGCTTTCAAACGTAATGTGAATTGTTGTATCATGCAAATCAGTGCGCATAGCTATTTTATGTTGTTGCTTTATACTTGCAGTTGCAGGTGCTTAATTATAACAATTTGAAAGAAATTTGTCTGTTAACCTATACTAAGGCTTTAGTCAAAAAGGTAACTTCAATGGAAAATGATGACATCTTGTCGAATTGTTAATACTTTTCGAAATTAATTCTATTCCAGTCTTTTTCTCTCAGTCGCACTATATGCAGTGTCCGCGTCTTGTTCTTAACAAAAGGCATTCGTTTCGTTAATATTTTCTCGGGACTGTTATCCCACCCGAGTTTTTCCTCAGAGAATTCACAGGAGCTAAGAAGAGAAAGAACATCCTGACTAGGTATACCTACGTTTATTTCTTTAATTAAATTGCTATCTCTAAGATTTTCGCTATTCACTAAGATCAGTAATTATATTCCTTTCCTTCGACCAAACTCGATCACCAGCACAACCAAAATCAACTTTATATGATATTTTCGCAACAGCCAGTGTTTTGATATCATTGTATCTGGAATCACATCAGGTTTAAGTCAAAAGACAGTTGATTCGCGCAAAATTTTCGAAACTAAACTCCGATCGTAGACACAAAATATTAAGATATTAATACGAATATTATGTCACGAGAGGTTTATCGGTGTTTTTAGTGCATATGAGCCCCGAAGATGATGATAACTAAAAGGATGTTGGCTGAAGTGGATTCAGTGTTAAATTTACTCCAATTTTTGAAGTAAATACTACATTTGTAGTATGTTGGCATGAATAAAGACGTCTAGTTTAAAGCCATTTCGTATGAATAAAAGTAGCATATACTACACTTTTAATGTAGTAAAGTGAAAAGCAGACTACATATAAGTTTACTACATGAAAAGTGTCTTATTTGAATAAACATTGGTGGGAATTAGTTTGGGGTTTTTTGCGGTATGTTTGTGATCCAGGTTTCCAGATAAAAAATCTGTATATTTCGCATGATATGATAGTAACTAATTTGGTCTAAAATTGCTTCAGGTTGGCGTGGAAGATTTACGCGATTTATTTGTGTGTTCGGTTCATCATCATCTAGAAGGTAGTGGGTTTCCATGTCAGGCTCTTGCGATTCAATTTCATCCGGTTTATCCACAACAATTCACTTTGACAGATGTCACATTGTAGCATATGCTACATCTCCCAATTTCGAAAGTAGTATCTACTCCATGTTCGGAATTTTTTTTTATTCATACCAAATGAAGAGTTTTGGGACAGAGTTTACTTTTCAGTAGATGCTACAAATTTTTCTGTTTACTACTTTTTATTCATATAAGCTATATAGCTGCATGCAATATTTGGTAACCGAAATTAACTACTTTAGATCGAGTTGCAACGTTAGTTAGAAAGTGGATAATGTGCGGCAATTGATCCAGTTCCGCGCACTAGTTGAAATTTTATAAAAGCTAGAGCGATTCCTAAGCCAAAGCTTCACGAATCAAGAAAAGGAATGTCTGCATCCAAGTTTGATCAAACAGAAATTCCAATCTTATCATATCGCAATGCTCGATTACTTGTTAGGAAATATTTTCTACAAAATTAAAAATTCCTTCGCTATAAAGCACGGAAATTGTTATATGTACTTCTTTCTGCAGAAGAGAGGACTCCAACTTGCTTTCGTACTTTTTTGCTTTTATTTTTAATCTTGTTTTCGCCACAATGGAAATGCCGGTTTCGCCGCAGTTATAAATACGATCTAGTGTGAGTTGATGCTCGTCATACACGTTTCCCAAAAAAAAGTGAAAAATTGATTAACAACTTGTTTGTCGAAGCCAGAAGCACCCGCAGCTGAGGCACTTTCTGGTTTCCTCATCGATAATTCCGTGCATCCATCGAGAAATCCTTAAAATCAGTCTTTTTTAAGTATTTTGTTGTGAGACCTCCTTATCAAATATGTAATTGCAAAGTTTCCGTTTTTCGTTATTTGAAAAACGCTAACACTTCCGCAGTTATAGCGCACAATCCTGTTATTTAAGGAACAGAAAAGTTTTTCGCAGCTAGCACTTGGACTATTCTTCCATCAACAACAGCACGGCCATTTGTATCCTTTATGTAGATCAATCCGCTATATGTACTTGATGGTCTTTTATAATTGTTCACCATTCGAAAGCAAAATAAAAAAGATCGACTAACATATCAGAACATTTTTAGTCATTCATACCTCATCTAATCTCCTATTAACAATAGATGAAATTAATTAATATAAACCTTATACGTACATAATACACGCTGGTGAGGCCACCGACACATGTGAACCAACCAACTCGTTTTGCCCCCATTCGGTCCTACCGACATAGCATAAACCATTATCCGGGGACAGAAATTAATGGTTTGCGGCGTAAAGATTGTAGAGGTGTTTGCTGCAAGCAGATGGTAGTACAAGTATAGTCAAAATATATAGACGTACAATCGCGAAAGACTTGTTACAAATAAGGCTAGCCATTGGTGCGTCAAAATGAGTTTTAATTGGCAATGATCCTTATTACAGAGACGTTTTTTAAAACAGCAAACATTTAGAATTAGATAGATATCAATCAATGCTTAGTAAAGTAATACGAGGGCGGGTCAATAAGTCCGTGACTTTTGGATTAAAACACAGATTTTTTGATAAAAAAATAATTTTATTTTTCAACGTAGTCTCCCTTGAGCTCTATACACTTTGTCCAACGCTTCTCCAATTTTTTTATCCCTTCCAAAAAAAATGATTTGTCGAGGTCCTCAAAATAGGCCTTTGTTTGCGAGATGACTTCATCATTGGAGTCAAATCTTTTTCCACCGAGCCATTTCTTCAGGTTTGGGAACAAGAAGTAGTCGCTCGGAGCCAAATCTGGAGAATAGGGTGGATGAGGGAGCAATTCATAGCCCAATTCATGGATTTTTGCCATGGCAACTGCACATGTGTTTGTGGTCGACTGTGAGCAAACGCGGCACCCATCTAGCGGAAAGTTTTCTCATGCCCAAGTGATCATTCAAAATTGAAACCACTGAGCCATGCGAGATCCCTACGGCTTCCACAATCTCTCGCACTTTCAATCTTCGGTCGGCCAACACCATATCGTGAATTTTTTCGATTGTTTCGGGTGTAGAGACCTCAACTGGGCGTCCAGGACGTTCGGCATCTTCAGTGCTTGTACGGCCACAACGAAATTCAGTAAACCACTTTTTTACCATTGAAATCGATGGTGCAGAGTCCCCATAGTATTTATCAAGCTTAGCCTTGGTCTCGGTAATGGTTTTTTTTCGCAAGAAATAATGTTTAATAAGCACACGAAATTCACTTTTTTCCATTTTCTCCTCAAATTAGTGAGTAGTCTGATAAAAATAGCTGTCAAACACAAACTAACTGACGCAGCAAGTTTAAATTTTGACAGGAGTCAACTGACAGATGCCTGTTGACAGGAGCAGTGTTGCTGTTTCAGTAAAGAGGTCAGAAATTCAAAAAGTCACGGACTTATTGACCCGCCCTCGTAGTCCCCTTTTAGCTTGATACACCTATTCCAACGATTTTCCAACTTCTTGATTCCGTCCGAGAAGTAATTTTCCGGAATGTCTGTAAAATACTCCTCCGTGGGGACGATGATTTCCTCACGGGAGCTGAATTTTTTATTGATGAGACGTTTTTTGGGGTTTGGAAGAGATAGTAGTCGGAGGGAGCCAAATCGGGCGAATACGGTAGATGCGACAGCAATTGGAGCCGTAAGTCATTGATTTTAGCCGTGGTTGCGATGCTCTTATGCGCCGCCGTATTGTCTTGTAAAAACAAAATTTTTTTTTCGCTTTATGTGAGGCTGTTTCGCAGCGATTTCGGCCTTCAATCGCTCCAATAATGCACAGTAATACTCGCTGTTGATGGTTTTTCCTTTTTCGAGGTAGTCCACGAAGAGTATGCCATGACAATCCCAGAAAACCGACGCCATAATCTTTCCGACCCATTGAGCCTCCCTCGGCCACTTCGGCCAACTCGTGCCGGCTTCAGTCCATTGCCGGACACTCATTCTGTTCTCTGGTGTGTAATAGTGGATCCAGGTTTCATCAACAGTTACCAAAGTCCGCCCGATTCCGCATCAGCAAGTCCAAACACTCTTTCGAAGTGCTCTCGTCTTCGTGTTTTTGGTCAGGAGCGAGCATGCGCGGCATCCAGCGGCAGGAAAACTTTTTCGTATGCAGAATATTGCCCAAAATATGACGTGTGCTCTCAGTACTATCTTTGTGGTATCTGCTAGCTCGCCCACCTTCACTTTCCGGTCAGCCAACACCATTTCATGTATTTTTTTGACATTGTCCTCTGTAACCGCATCGGAGGGCCTGCCGCTACGGACTTGATCGGTAGTGGAGTTGCGGCCACCACGAAACTCTCGGAACCAATATTTGACGGAGCATAAGCCCCATAATATTTTTCCAACTTTACTTTTGTTTCCTTCGCCGTGTTGCGATGTTTTATGAGAGAACGAAAATCGTTTTTGTCCATACTTAACATGATACCAAACACGTCAACAACAATTAGCTGTCAAAACAAGAGAGTATCGCACTGAAATTTTGCATGTCTGCCTAAATATAAACGGACTTCAAGGCACAATAACCTTTTTTGCAGTAGCAGCGCATTCTGGCGGTCAAGGAGGTTACTTTTCACCCCACCTAGTATTCTGCCCATACCGGTGGAACGTGTTGTTATCAGCATTAGCGGTACAGTTTAAGAGTTGTGGAAAAAAATTTCGATAGAGATTTCTCCTGCTTAAAAATCCTTGGAAATATTGTTCAAAGTCTGAAAAGAAAATTATCCTTCACTTAAAACTCCGTTTCCATTTAAACCTCCCCTAAAAATGAATGAATCACTGAAAAAAATTCCAACAAATCTGGTCCTAAAATTTGGTACCATTTAATGAAAATTTTCAACACTCTCAGCAGCTGCATTTACGAATAAGTGGGAATATAATAAAGACATTCAGTCACCCATCAAATCTTCAATTAACCAAGTAATTACTGTCCGACCTTAACGCGGAACTTTAATTTTTTATTCAAATTAACAAAACAGTTTTAATATTTACTCTGAAAAACAACAAATCAGAAAAATTCCGCCGAACTTAGGTAACAAAAATCCCTAATGAAATTCCAACAGTCACTCTGACTTGTGTTTATTGAAGTATGTATAGCGATCCATCGACCGACTGACCGACGGACTGACAAACTCGGCACTCATTGCACTGCAATTTCATACCTTTTTTTTTTTTTTTTTTTTATCATACCTATAAAAGTCAACATAATCGTAAACTTAAATCAACAAAATGCATTTGCAGTGCAAATATTTAACAATATCTCAAGTTGGAAAAAAAAACAACAGAAAAAAAGAACTCAGATACAAAACATCACCGATTGAAGTTCATAGTCCGTCAAAATAAAGTCAAGTGCAATTAAAGTCGTTAAATTTTTTTTTGTTTTTTTTTATCCCGTGCGTCGGCTGTTTGAATCGTTTTGAATTTAAATAATGTCAGTAGTAGAGACTAGAGATTATCTAAAAAGAAGAAAACAAATATTTTTCGTAATAATGAAAGTTATTACCACCACAAGGTCGCTGCCAGTGGAAGTGTTAAACCTGGTTTACGATCTCTCAAATTTTTTTTTTTGCTTCCTTCCTATCGCCACACTGTCAGAAAGAGTCAACAGTGAAATTTTTGTTTTGTATATTTAGCGACGGTGAATGGGCCATAAAAACCGTCAAAACAAAAAAAAATGTTTAATGAGTGACATTGCGCAGTGGCTACGTATAACTTTGTGGGGAGTTTTTTTTTACTACCTTTTCCTAAACAAACTTATTCGTATTCGTACCGACAAACTGCCATGTGATTGTTGCAGATTTCTATCTATGATAGATTTAAGTTATTCCATAACCATAAATCACAGGATGGTGGTTCTAATTTCTAGAAATTGTAATAACTTTTCCAAGTATCCCGTTGAGGGTGTTCCGTAATAGTTTAGTTTTTCGAAAACACGTGCTATTCACTCAGTAGTGCAGTACACGCTAGTCGTGTTCATTGCATTCAGTCTCAAATTTTAGTTGTGATTTATTTTCAGGGCGTGTCGCTGACTGTACATCTTTTGTATTCTCATTGGGTGTTAAAAAAAGTCAAACAAAATCAAAAAAAAAAAAAACGAAATGTAAACAAAAGATACAAGCGACCAGTTGTATGTTCTTAATGAGGTTATTAATTTTGCGCAAAACTTGTATATGGCTGCGACTTGGAGTATCTTTTTTTTATCGAAATACTCGTAGAGAAGAAACGTTACTAGCGGTCAAAGTGAGACATTGGTGATTCAGTTCGTAGCTTCTATTTTGGGTATTTGACTAATGAGATACATTACAAAACATAAAGTTAAATGAACAAATTTTGGTTAATAAGGAATGCTTCTGCAGAAGTTGGTTAATTTTAATAATGATCAATGTTGTCAATGTATTTTGGTAAAAAGAAAAATTTCCTTTTGTCGTTCTAAAAACTGCCTACGAAGTATAATCTTTTTTTTGACAACATCTCAAGTTCATATTGTAAAATATAACATACCGCAACAAGTTCTTGCGGTCGTGACCATACTCGTATATTGTCAGATACCCCCCCCCCCCCCCCATCGAACGTCGAATTTCAGGACCATATCGGCTAAAAAAAACTGCCCAGACTTAAAGGCCTAAGTATATTTCAATGGCTCCCCTGCGTATTTCTATCTAAATTCCACTCCGACGAAGAGAACGCAACATTTATCCTTTAAGAAAATCTAACATACCGACGCATGAAGATGTTAATAGATAGACATGTGAACGCCCCGATGAATTCGAAATGGATCGAATTATGCTTGAATAAAGTTGGAAAATATTGCAAAGTAATGCAATAGTACATTGTAGAACCAGAGCGAATTTTGAGAAGGAATTTCGGACGAAATAATGCACCAACTGCAGCTGGTGTACGCAAGTTTGCAAAGTTTGTGAGACTGGTTTGCTGATTGATACCAAACTGTGCGGTCAAAGGACGATATTGCAGCTGTTGCTGAATGTGCGCCTAAGCCCATTAACCTCAACGTGCCGAAGATCTTTGCAACGGAGCATCTCAGTCTCTCAGATTATTCACTTACAAGTTCCATTCGACTCTGGAATCGGAGCAATAGCTTTGTTAGCGCTTCTCAGTTTAAGCTTTAGAGCAGCTTGTTGAGGCGCATTTCCATCTCCACGGCTACGTAAACAAGCAAATTTGCCGTATTTAGAGCCGGAAAACTACACACGAAGTCATAGAAAACTCAATAAATCCTGAAAGTGTGGCTGTTTGACGACAACGGAAGGAACGTTACAGTCAATGGAATGCAATACCGAGGTATGATTACCGATTTTTCGTTTTGGCCTTGACAAGCTATCCAACCCATCAATCCTCGTCTCGCATACATACTCGTATGTATGGTATAAAGGTGCTTGCTTCCCTTCATTGGCTTTTGAAAAGAACCAATGTAAGACGTCGAACTAAGCGTCAAAGATAACAAAAATAGACGTAAAATGCATTAAAGTATGGAGGTCAGCCTGAGGAATAATACTCCAGGTGATACTCGCAATAGCAAAAAAAAACACGCCCCGATGAATTACACAGAGAGTCCTGATCATTTGGGATGATTTGAGTGCTCCTGCTAAAAATGCTTTCATGGCCTAAGTACTTCTATACAGAAAATGCCTTAGAAAATTCCGTCGAACATTAGATGGAGTGTATGTACTATTTCCATTGCATTCCTATACTCGTTTTCAAGTGGATGAATGACAAGTGTCCTTACAGTTGAAAATTTGGAACTTTTATACTGGTTTTAGAGCATTTTGATATTGGAGTGACAAATCGGTTAAGGAACTAGTACCAACCCTTAGGGCAATAAAACCCAAACTGAAACCACAAAAACCAACTAAGGAAACTTTGTAGAAGAGACCAAATGGAAGTGGGCAAAAGTCCGACTCAAACTGCAGGATGAGAAAATGATCTGGTGAAGCGCATGCACCATTTTATTTGAGAAATTTGGTAAAGTAATACCGTAGGTCCGTTTTACTGAGATGATATCACTTCGGTTGTGCCACCTCCATTGATATAAACATGCTTAAAATCGTAAACAAAATCCTTCTGCCGTTTTATATGATTGTCTAAAACAGATAGTCAACAACCTGACAAGCTGATATCATTGCAGTCTTTAAGCTAGTTACTCCTACATCAAACTAATATTCAGTCTGATGCATATCTTAGAAAAGAGCTAAGAAAATCAAAGCGATACCCATCTTCTTGGATTCTAAGATTGCTTATGACAGCGTCTATAGCAACAAGATATACTATGTTATGGTTAGTTTTGTAATTTTTTTTTCAAATTCGTTCGGTTTCGCGAATTCAGTATCTTTTTAGAGATTTCAAAATGCATTGGCGAATTCTAGTGTGCTTAGATGGACAATCTGATTTAACTTCTCAAGTCTACGAAATAATATTTGTCAGACTTGACTACATTTTTACTGTGTACATGTGTGGGGCCCCGGTCAATTATTAAGGCTGATCCGTTGCGTAGTTTTTAATTTTAAGGTCGACTTTGCTCTCAACACAGTTTCGCTTTGGTATCACAAGAAAACTGCTGACGGATAGCAAGGCATATCCTTGCTCCCATTACTGTACGGCCATTCAGTTAAATTATGTCGACAAGACAGAAGTTTCCCCTAATAAGAAGAGACATTTGTGTACATGTCAACCTACAGAACCAAAGATTTTCATGCAGTTTTGTGCCTTTCACTAGCCTTAAACGTCCACTTTTTGATTCTATGCTAAAGATAATGTTTGTAACTAAGACGAGCTACACTTAACATTAACATTCAACTTAAAACGTTATGTTCTCTTACCGCAACAGGAGGGACACTGTTTCTATTTTATGATTGGTGGGTTGATATCAAGCGCGAATTTCCAATAGGAGTATTTTGTGAGAATGGATTCCAACCTTTTCTAGGCGAAGGCGTTCGTTGCAGTCAAATACAATGTACATAACGTTTTACAGGAGGGTGCCTACTATCGAACCTTGTGGCACATCGTCGGTTTTTTTCAAACATTTTATTTTTTCGGCAAAAATAAAGAGAATGTCTTTAATTGCAAATTGACTCGTTATCACGTTACGGATAAATGTAATATTTTGATGAGATAAAGATGAGATAGATAGTGCTTTTGTTTTGTGTGTGTGTACCTCACATCTAGTATTCGTCTTTTATAGTAGATGGGGGTCTCCATTGTGACCGCATTGATTCGCCTGTTGTTTTAATTGTTTAGGACTCTTTAAAAGAGATGTAGCCTGTAGCCTTTATTCGTAAGATTTAAATTGTGTTCTAAGTTGAATAACCTCTTGGACTCGGTTCTGGCAATATACGAGGGCGGGTCAATAAGTCCGTGACTTTTTGAATTTCTGACCTCTTTACTGAAACAGCAACACTGCTCCTGTCAACAGGCATCTGTCAGTTGACTCCTGTCAAAATTTAAACTTGCTGCGTCAGTTAGTTTGTGTTTGACAGCTATTTTTATCAGACTACTCACTAATTTGAGGAGAAAATGGAAAAAAGTGAATTTCGTGTGCTTATTAAGCATTATTTCTTGCGAAAAAAAACCATTACCGAGACCAAGGCTAAGCTTGATAAATACTATGGGGACTCTGCACCATCGATTTCAATGGTAAAAAAGTGGTTTACTGAATTTCGTTGTGGCCGTACAAGCACTGAAGATGCCGAACGTCCTGGACGCCCAGTTGAGGTCTCTACACCCGAAACAATCGAAAAAATTCACGATATAGTGTTGGCCGACCGAAGATTGAAAGTGCGAGAGATTGTGGAAGCCGTAGGGATCTCGCATGGCTCAGTGGTTTCAATTTTGAATGATCACTTGGGCATGAGAAAGCTTTCCGCAAGATGGGTGCCGCGTTTGCTCACAGTCGACCACAAACGCAATCGTGTAACAACTTCACAGGAAGGTTTGGCGTTGTTAAATCGCAATATGGAGGAGTTTTTGCGCCGTTTTGTAACCGTGGACGAAACATGGATCCATCACAACAAACCAGAGAACAAACAACAGTCAAAACAGTGGGTTTCTAAGGGTGAATCGGCGCCAAAGAAGGCCAAAGTGGGTTTGTCAGCCAATAAAGTTATGGCGACTGTTTTTTGGGATGCACGCGGGATAATCCACATTGACTACCTTCAAAAGGGAAGAACAATCAATGGGGAATATTATGCCAACTTATTGGACCGATTCAATGACGATTTGAAAAAAAACGACCTCATTTGGCCAAGAAAAAAGTTCTTTTCCACCAAGACAATGCAAGGGTGCACACATGTGCAGTTGCCATAGCAAAAATCCATGAATTGGGCTATGAATTGCTCCCTCATCTACCCTATTCTCCAGATTTGGCTCCGAGCGACTACTTCTTGTTCCCAAACCTGAAGAAATGGCTTGGTGGAAAAAGATTTGACTCCAATGATGAAGTCATCTCGCAAACAAAGGCCTATTTTGAGGACCTCGACAAATCACTTTTTTTGGAAGGGATAAAAAAAATTGGAGAAGCGTTGGACAAAGTGTATAGAGCTCAAGGGAGACTACGTTGAAAAATAAAATTATTTTTTTTATCAAAAAATCTGTGTTTTAATCCAAAAGTCACGGACTTATTGACCCGCCCTCGTACATAATCGCATTCAGTCATGGCAATAGCTTTATGGATCGGTAGTTGTTACAGTTGTTCGTGTCGTATTTGCCTTTATACAATGGAAGAAGAGGCCTTATTTTTCATTAGTTATTGATCCGGTTCTCCCTCCTATTTTTAATTAAAATAATAACTTTATCATGCGAATTCTTTAAAAAGCCAACTATCGGCGTTAACTACAAACTCTGACTATTGAGAATGATTTTCTGTTCAAAGCAAAAAATAGCTTTTACCTTGAAATGGTAAAAAAAGGGATGCCAACTATAAAATGTTGAACTCTAAAGCGGAAGTGTTGTCTGGAACATGCAGTTGACACGATAAAAAGTTTACTTTCCTCTGTAACTTCACAACAGGATTATTTTCTGGCCAAAATTGTATTGTTTTCTTTTTCTAACTTTTAAGATTTTAATTCTTTACGATTAAGTTGAGATAGTGTATGTAAGCACATTGTTAAAACAGCTGATCTGAAAACATTTCATTTTGACATATCAATTGCCAAATCACGACATCTAACAAAATTGAGACATATTCACATTTAGAGGATGACAGTATTTGTCATTTTACAACCGATTTTCGCTCTCTTGTCAAAATTGTTGTAACATAAAATTATCAAACATGTTTATTCAATAATAAAATTTGTAGAATTAGTAAAGTTTTTTTAAACTTCGCATACACAAGGGATTGAAGCAACTCTGCACACTTTTCTCATATAAGTACGAGACGAATGATTTAAATTTCAAAACTTCTTATTGAACCTGTTTTTCCATTGAAAGCAATTAAGCATTTAGTACTTTCTTTGAAACTTATTTTATTCACATATTTCGACCTGTGCCATTTGCAAATTTTGTATATGTAGATATATTTCAGTGCTGCTTTAAACAACATACTTTTTACAATTTGAAATGCCGCCATTGCTTGAAGATTCAAGACATTCAAATGAAATTACTTCATTTTCCCCTTTTGGAGAGAGTGGTCCTTTAGAAATATTCGTAGACGATGTACATTTTGAAAATTATTACCCATTTGCCAGTTGACTGTAACCAGTTGCTATTTAGTCACCTTGATTATCCTACTCTTATTGGTAACTACCATTTTAATTATGCTCACCATCAGCCAGTGCAAAAAATACAAGAAGGAAGTAAATTACAAAAATAAGAAGGAAAAATAAATGGCATCACATTAACGTGGACAAAACGTCGTTTTTTTTTCCTTCACGTCTCGCGTTCCACAAAATAGCCGCTACAACAAGAAGATGTCGCGCTGCCAACTGTCGTACCACCACTGCATATATTCGCCGCAACATTTCAATTTGACATAATGAGATATTTCTTAAGTACAAAACGGCAACCTGCCAGTGCTTGGATATACGAGTATGTTTACGTTCATACTCGTATTCGTAGCACTGAAAAGCGCAAGGCTCAAAGCGCACAGCAGCGTCAATATAACGCTGCGCCTATTAACCGGCTTTGCGATCTCATAATTCGTTCTTCGCCTACCTACTAAATAGAGTGAGATAGAGCGATGACTTTAACGACTATAGCGACAACAGCGACGACGTCTTCTTCGTGACCATGTGACATGCTGAATGTAAAGCTAGCGCTTGCTCGCAGATATATAGATCAGATAGGAGTTTCGATGTTGGGATAATTGTTGCTTATAACTCACCGCACAACATGAGATGGAAGCGTCTTTTACCTGCGCGCTTTTTTGATTTTGGTTTTTTCTTTTTTTCAATTGGCGCGTACTCAATGCTCTTCGAGCAAGTTTCCAGGCTGCTTGCCAAATCCATATAACCAGTCGCCGCGCGCGTTAACCGAAAACAAACAAAAATCTGTGAAACTTGTGAAACATCCCTAGTGTCTTTCATGGTCTTGCGTTCTAGGTGCGCAAGCGAATGTGAGGCTATAAAAACCCCAAAAGCTAAACAGCTCACCAGACGTCCGTCCGTCCAGGGATGTGTTTCAGATCTTCTTAAGAAGAAGGTAAGAGAGATAGAGAGAATGAAAACGCGCACAGGAATAAAATTCTTTAATTAATTACATCGGGCGGAACTCAAAGGGACCGCAGGCGATTTCCTTTGACGATGTGTGACCATAGGTCATTGATGGTTGTTGTTTTTTGCTTTTTCTTTAGATCCTTGTTGGATTTGTTTTCGTGTTTGTTTTTTTTTTTTTTGTTTAAAGGTCTTAGGTCCTCCTTGGATATGCTGATGAGGTGAGATGCTGGGTTTCTATGCGCGACGATCATGATTATCGCAGGTGATAATGAACCTCGATGGTGGTAATGATTGTGGTTTGGAAATTTGTCACAGCGCTCCCAGATGTATGAAAGAGTTTTAGCCGAAAAGGAGATACCGAAAGGCAAACCTATGTTTAGAAAGTAATAAAACCGAACCATGGACAACAAAGGGTCGCTTTTTTGACATTGCTGAAGATTATGAAAGAACTCTCGTTGAGTGTTTGTATAAGACGGCGGCCGCGGCGCCTTGTCGTATCGCTAATGATGCACTTTGGTTAAGATTATGGCTTTTGCTTGGAATCATTTAATTGGATGAAGGAAAAAGTCCCGCTCCTATGCATTTAAGGTTTTATTATGCCAATGACGAGTCAGTGAGCGAGGTGACATTTTACGATGGGACAAGTGAATGATGTTGTGGTCAATTGATGAGTTTGTGGCACTGCTTAGGGCATATTCAACGGAAATACTTGTGCAGAGGTGAGGCATACTATCGAAGTAAGTATACCCACTAACAAGTGATGCGATTTTATTGAAGCTAATCAAGATCTGGCTTCGCAGTTTTAAGGGGAAAAACATAAATACGAAGGATGAGTCATATGGTGAAAAATCCAGAAAAGCATCGCTCAAGTATTCAGCAATTTTTACGACTTCATGTGCAATTCATATGGTTCTGAAAGACGAACCGCTGATGGAAGTGACAGTAATAATCGTTTTACGTGACATTTAATAAAAAGTGACACTAAATGATGACAGTTGTAAGCTCGACTGACAGTTATTAGTTAATGACAGCTCTTTGTCAATAACTGCTACCAGTTGATGACAAGTTCAATGATGACTCTAAACTGAAGACAGCAGATGTAAATAAATGACTTCCGCAATTTCAAAGAAGATCCGCAATACTTTTGATAGTATAGACGACAACGAACTTTTTAGTGAATTCCTGTAGGCATGTGTCAAAAATTCGTCCTCAAAATTCTTTCCATAAACTAATTTTGTTTCTATTTTCAAATTCAATGTCAAGTCATAAGTATGCGAAAGGAGTACCAAACAAACGATCGATCAAAAAGTTTGAGTTCACTCGCTCATCCGATTAGATCATCCCAAAATAGGAATCCAAATGAAATTCTTTTGACTACATAACACACCTTTCTCCACTTGACAGACACTACCCACAACATTGATATTTTCAACCTGATTAAATCGATCACTCAAACCAAACCATACACAAAATAAAAAACAAACCAAACCAAGGAATCACTGAACCGACATTCTTTTTGATCTTCGGTTTTACCTACGTATAGACGTCAACTCTCAATGCTAATCACCTAAAATCCACAATCGGCTTACGATTTCTGACTGCGCTATTTTTTTATTTTTATTTTTTTTCCTCTTTTCTTTTTACGACTTCTTTTTTTTACGTCATCAAGAGCACACAGCAACCGCTGCAACAATTTCACGGCATTTCTTCAAACGACAGCTTAAAGTCTTAACAACACTGTGTACTGTGCACGTTGCGGTGGACCACTTTCAAGTAAGCAAACAATCTTGACCATTTTAGGTCATAACCTAGGGTAATCAAAGATGAAACAAAGTCAAAGGTTTTCTAAGAGTTACAATTTTGTAGAAGTTATGACAACCAGCTCATGGTGTAACAGAGCACACCAACAAGTACTAGACGTTTTAAAAAAAAAATCACAAAATGTTGCAAGTTCATGGGATTGAATTTTAGGTCACCCCACCTTTACTGATATTCGAATATTGTCAGAGATGTCCGTTGTCTACACTAGAATGGTGTCCGTGTCAGTAGTGCAAGAAGAAAAAATAAAATAAAAAAAACAACAAAACCGCCAACAATAATATTGACGTCTGACGCGCATTCATGTGTCAATATTTGCACTTCACATGTCAGTCACATTGCAAATGCTGTCGCTGTCACTGTCACTGTCCCACCACTGTTACTATAAAAGGTGTGGTGCGAAGCGAATGCGTGTGCGCAGCCCGTACAAGTTTTAATCTCATTTTTGACTTTTAGAGATCCGTGTGTCTGAAGTGATTTACACTGTCTAGTTGTCCAGTTAGAAAGCAGTTCTCCTCATCACCTCCTTATGGTATTTTTCAACTGATTTCTGTTTCTGTTTTAGCAGTATGTCTGGGACATACTCGTATTCGTACTCCATGGTGGGTACGAGTAGACTACACTACAACATTCCTTCTCGCCAATGTGTGCAACGTTAAGTGTTGTATGCGCAAATACTCGTATACAGAAAACAGAAAAATTCACGCGCTCCAGCTTCGTGGAATCCATGTTTGGGGATTGTTAAAGCGCGGCAAAAACACAAATCTTCCTCTCTTGCGTTTTGGACTTAAACAATATTGCAACCAGCCGAGGTTCAAAAGGTTCTGGCTTTGATGTTTATACCATATGGCCAGATGGACATTCTTTCTTTCTCGTGCGCACATGTTTGCACAGAAAAGTCATTCTGTACAGACAATGTGAGACCCGTCTTGTTGTATACGGGAACACTAAAAAAAAATCACAAAAAGAAATAGTGCTGTTCCAATTGTTTGACAGTTAAGTTGACGTCCAAAAAAAAAAAAAAGGAAAACAACTGCAAATGTGGTTAGAGATTTGGCACTAAGGTCCATTGAATACGTTTTGTCGCATTAAATGGAATTGAGTTTCTTGTTAAATTAAAATGACATTTATGTACACATTCACGTGTACTTGTATGTACGAGTATGTCAAGTTAAGGAAAAGACTTTGGAAAATTCGGAATTAATAAAAAATTTTTTATAGCAGATTCGAACTTTAAACTCATAGCAGCTATCAAAGTAAATGTATTAAAATGTCAATCGAAATTATGTGATAAGCATACTGTATGCATATTGACAAATACGTGATCTTTTGTGCTGACAAGGCAGACACTTTGGCTTCATTTGGTACACGGGTAAAGTCGATGCACTTCAAATCGAATATCCCGCCAGGAGTAAGTGACGCGTTTTTGAGAAAATGAGTTGTAGGCTCATAATAAGAATTGCCATGTACGCAAATCGGACTAACCGATTAGATTTTGAGGGTGGATTTCGAAATCAAAGATAGTTCTGGGTGTAGTATTGTTCTCCATTTACTCTACTACATATTGGTACTCGAAAAAAGATCATTTAGGTTTTAGCGTTTTCCCAGATACTTTCGGCAGCGAAATTTTGACGATAAGTACAAAAGTACAACACGGAACCGCATCAGAGGAACTGCGGAACTGACAAGACCATAGAAAGTCCAACATTTAGTGCTGCTACTAAAAGTTGACAACCAATATGACTGCTTGATACTCGAGTACAGATTCTGGAACGCATCATAATATATATGAAAATATATGACAGGCTGCTTGCGGTGGCGGAGGCATATGGAACTGTGTCAGACGTTCTGCCATCGATGCTATAAGCAGTAAAAGGTACAGCAACTGAAGCAATGAGGGGTGAAGATGAGGAACAAAAGAAGTATTGCGTTGTAATAAAGCTTGATGTTGATGACGATCTGGTACTAAATATTATAGTGTTTCAATGGGAGTCTTGCAAATCCTCGTACCTACTTCGCCTTTGAAATACATGGTACGATGGAAGATTGGCAACTAATTCTGCCCGAAAGAAAAAGAGAGTAAAGAAGGCCAGCAGCAATATCCTCACAAAAGGCAAGTGCACCACAGGCTAATATCCGTCATTTAATCATACACGAGAAGAAGAGGAGGCTGGAACTCCCTGTTTACATTGGACGTGACATATAATTTGGACGCAATTATACCCCGCTATCGTTCAGTACTATAGCTTAACTTCGAGCTTGACTCTTGAATGATTTATTGACTTATTGATGACTTGACTTCATGACTAAAAATCAAGTCAAAAATGTTGCGTCGGACGACAACTTTAAAATTTACTGTTCGTTGGACAAATACTTGTATAATAGTGCACAATAGTGCAATAATGTGTAAAACAAGTCTTGCTTAACAGCTTATAAATTGCTTCGAGTGTGGGAAATTTATATACCACAGACATAGTCGGATACCATAAGTCTTGCCTGGGTTATAGATCGCATAGGGATAGATGTTTATGAAATCTCAGGGCTTGAACATCAGGACGATATGTGTTCTCATTCATGGTTTCTGTTTTGCTTCAGGCTGACAGTTACTTGTTCAGAACTTATTTTTGAGCGAAGGGTCTACTGATAAATAAGCACAAGACCAAATTAAAACACTACTGTTTCCAATCAAAGTTTAAGTCTCTTTCTTAATTCAGCAATGCAAATCAACGTTTTCAATATACTATTGTACAATATAATATGGTTCCAGAGCATCATATGGCAACATTAATAGAAATGACTAAAAGAGTCAAAACCCTGCCAAACACGTCGGAAAATTCTTGAATTTTAAACCGGAGAAACAAGACCTCATCTTAATTGGCGCATTAAATTGGAAGGCCATATTAACTAGAGTGAGTCTATCTATATTTATACATATAGGAAGCAAGTAACCCAGGTTTTCACTTATTCCGACCCTTCTACCCTTCAAATACTAAGCTGTCGCGATTTACTATAATTACGTGATGTTCATTTTTTAAGACACCAAGTTAACAGCAGTTGATATTTCAAGGACACTTTGTCTTTATGATTCAGAGAATGTCTTATTTAATCATTTTAGAGGCCAACAACATCAACCACAATTACATTGGAATACCTCAAACAGCCCTAATTGGAAAGCTCTAGTGAGTTAGAGACTAGAAAATCGGTTTCTAGTGTCGAGGACGGTTTGGTCATTTTCAACCACTCCGATAGCTAGTGATAGAGACAGAGATGCAAACCACGATGATAAGTGATTGCTCCAAGCCAAGATTGACGATCGTTGGACCCAATACACAGCAGAACATGATTACCTCTTAGCAAATCAATGATTTGAGGAACATGAGCTTTGGCATGGACTTCTTTGGAGACACGAATTCTGTCCTCTGTTATAATTTCAATTAAAGGTGTGAATACATTGCATTCGATCTTCATCATCAAACATGGAGACGTGCCCAAGTCAGCCGGCTTCTCATTCTGCAGAAACCACTGACATTCTTCGGAAGAAAACCTTAAACCAAGGCGGAGTTTATTAGTTAGATGATTTTCGATAAATGTTCTTATAGAAGGGTCTTAAACAGTTTGCCATCCAAACTGTATTTGATGTGAAATATCTATAGTAGTGCTAGGCTAGTGCTTTCATGTAAACAAATGTTCCACTAAACAAACTACAATAAACAAATTTCGGTAAGGATCATACCAAGTCAATAATACCAAATTTGTAAAATATTCTTTGAGTAGAAGGTTCGAATACGTATGGCACCCAAGGTGCTTGGCTTAATCAGCTAGTGTGGTATACTTCTTCTTGTTTCCATCCGCTTCCATCGTTCTCTTGGCATCACAAATCAAACTGATAAGCTCTAACCCGGCTCTTAAGAAATTTTTAACAAAATTTGCATTTTATCAGTTTCTTATTCGAAACGACCTGATACGAGGATCCTGCTCATTGCATTCTCCAACATTTGACCACAGTCCAATAAAATTCCAAATCGTCACGACGAACCACAACAAAAAAAAAAACACAAAAGAAGCTCGAACCCGTAACCACATGCAAATTAGAAATTCGTTTTGTTAATTAATTTATATTATATTTTTATTTTCGTTTATCCATGCCTGTAGAGGTGTGTGATGAGGACCGCTCTGGCAGCGCGGTACCGGCCTGGCTCTTGTCTTGCATCCATTGCCACTGCCAATGCATTGGGCAGCCGCCGCTTGCGTGTCGGATTTGAGGTACATTTTTTTTTTGTCTTTTTAATTTTTATTATTTTATTTTTATTCGACAAATTTATATTTAATGAGATCTATAAAATTTAAATTTCAAGAGAGAAAAAGCCGCCACCTTGAGTCAGGCTAGAATCTGATCAGTGACAGTGCTGCGAGAGAAGCTTGGTTAGAGCTCGAAATCTGAAAATCTGTGGCGCTGAGATGGACCTCTTTTATAGCACGATAGTTGGGTAAACAACAACAACAAAGAACAGAAAAGAAAAAAGAATCCAAGTCGGTATGGGCATTTGATGGCACATAAAAGCATAAACAGCCCCGAAGTTGCAAGTTGACTCTGAATTCGACTATTATGGACGCGCACGGCAATGCGGCTAATTCTGCTTTTATCATGAAGGTGACCGCGTCTGCAGTGTTGTCGTGAGTGGGAAATATTTTTGTTTCCACTTTTTTTTGTTTTTTTTTTTGTTTTTTTTTGTTTTTTTTTTTTTTTCTGTTTTGAACTCCATGTTATTGAGACGTTTCCCATTCAAACGCTTCGCAATGAGGAGCTTATACTCGTATATGTTAGAAAGCAGGTAGAAGAAGATTTGCGAGGATGGCAGTAAGGCAGTCATTGGGCGCGAGGACACTTCATGGGTGTTCTATGGCGGTGATAAAATTAGCAGGCGATTCTTTAGCGGTATTGTGGAATTTTGAATTGGTTTTTGGTTCTGTTTTAGTGATCAAAGCAGACGTATAGTCGGAGGTTTTTCTCTCATTAGAATGGCATTTCCATTGGGGTTTATAGATTTATGACCGGCGATCCGAGCAGGTTGTAAATACTCGTAGTTCTGTGTTGTCTTGCTTAGAGTGAGATCTCTGTGAACCGAAACTTTAAAGATATTTTAATTTAACGAGGTTTTTATGGGAATATCTGTTGATAAGTGAGTGCTTTTTTTTTATTGATTAACTATACTGTTGGAGAAATGATTAGAAAAGCTATGGGGCATATAATTTTACTAGATTGGTGGAATATGTTTAATAGACAGACACGCATAGCTCATTTAAAATGCCACCTCAAATTCACTATGATTATCAAGAGTTAAGAAAGATCAACAACTCTGAAAACCTTCTGGTTGTGTGGGCCAGAGTGCATGACACGCTTTGTGATGATATCAGCGCTGTAAAATTATATGAGCAAAATCGTAAGAGATAACAACAGCTACCATATAACTATTGTCAGAAAGCGATTAAGATAACTTTCGGCACAATTTCAAATTTGAGTGTGAGAGTCAAAATATTTAGCCAATTCCCCGTAGAACAACTCTTTGGCAGATCGTTTCTTACCTATATATGTTCATATATAAAGGAAAATAAAGAAACGAATGTATGATTGATAGATTTTCAAAGTCCATTTCTTCTTATTTTATGACAATCCTTCTTAATTGAGAATCATTGATCGAATAATAAAACGATTGTCCGTAATGACTATTCCAACATAGACTAGGGAACCAAAAGGCACCATAATAAGGAAACACAATAAAAGAAGGAAGAGCTTCAGCTACATTTCACAATGCACTTCGTTAATTAGTTTGAAAACATCTAGGTACTGTAGACATAGGCTCCTGTTTGATAAAAAGCGCGCAGCGGAGCAACAAATTTGGGCGAGTTGTACCTGCCGCCTGCGGAAAGGAAGTTAAAAATCATTAATCCCTCGTGTCCGCGCAAATACTGTTTCCATTGCCACTTGAAAATTTTTGGCGATCCGACATATGAGATTTGGGCGATTTGACACAGGACCGGGAAAAAAGCAGATCTGATTTTAGTGTTCCTGGCATGCAGCTTAGTAAAGCCAATTGGCTGCTGCCTGTCAGGGTGAGCCAACAGCCAGTGTGGAAGTTTTCATGAAATTAAACACACATTTGTTGTAAAATCAATATAGAATATTATTTTACATTTATTTACAATCTACGGCAATTGTGAATCTAATACAACATCGTTCATATGACCAAGGTCAAAATTATCAACGACTTTTTGAAGAATAACTGGGTCAATGGCCGCAATTTCAGTTTGGATGCTATGTTTGAGATCCAGAATTGTCGCTGGGTTATTGGCTTACTTCTCAAAGACCTCCACAACAAGAAGTCTACAGGGGTCAAATCGAATGACCTTGGAGGCCAATCAAATTCTTCTATCGAAGTATTGCGTTCTTCAAATTTCGAACTCAATGAATTGATTGACCTGTGTGGGCGATAGTACCATCCTGTTGAATTCATTCAATTTTGGGAAAAAAACAGCCGGTCAACATGTTGCGGTAACGTTCTCCATTCACTGTAACTGTCTATTCAGCCTCATCTTTGAAAAAGTACGAACCAATGATGCCGCCAAGCACATGATCCGCACCATACAGTGATTTTTGATGCATTGGTCTTTCGTGAATCTTGTATGGGTTTTCCGCTTCCCAGAAATGACAATTTTATTTATTTCCGTACCCATCCATCAAAAAATGAACTTCATCGGAAAAGATCAAATTCAATGGCGATGCAACATCCATTTTTTGTGTGATTTGGATTTTATAGGCATGCAAATGAAGATCGAAATTCGACACAATGTGCCACAAGTGAAGCCCAGTTGTTGACTTCTTCTTCTACGAATTGAGGTGCCTGACTGATTTGGAACACTTTCGCTCACAGTGGTGATGTTTTGGCGTATTCGTACTGGCCGAGCATGCCGATATGGAGTTTTACTCGATACCGAACCAGTTCCTTCAAAACGCTTCACCATTGCACGAATTCCGGGGCCACTAGGGCAATGGCGTGACCGAAAAATTCACGGATTTTACGAAATGTTACTTTTACAGATCGCCCATTTTCGTAATAAGATAGAATAACAGAAATGCGTTGTTGCGTGGTAAACAACTCCCTGACTAAAATCGCCGAAGATTGTATGACATTTGTCAAAAAGATCAACAGTGAATTCAGTAAATGACAGGTATTGACAGCCAACACCAACACCATCTGTTGGCTCTACCTTTACATAGCTATTTCGATTCATTTCGCTTAGCTGCACACATTTTGGGAATTCTAAGAGAGACCAACTGCTACTGGCATATACAGAAGTTCAGCTAGACGTCATACCAGGTTTCGAAGTCAAGTGTATATCTCTTGCGAAGGCATGTGGTACAACCCTTGATAATTTCTGTATGGTATTTAGCTCTTAATATTTTATTTGGAGGAATCAAAAATGTCACCTCTTTTAGTGTCTTTCAACTGCGTCTTGTAGCAAAATCCAAGATAAGTTCCTAATTAATTTTATGAGATTTCTGATAGTGTTCAGAGGCCGTTGAGCTTGCAGACAAAGGATTTCCAGTATTTCCTTAAGAGTTAATAGGTAATCGAAACGCATTAAATAGTATTAACACCATGTTCTGGTTACTTTTTGTGGAAGCAATATCATTTAACGGATGGGCAATATAATAAGGCCAACACGTGATGACTTGGTTGCAATGGGAGCAACTAAATAGGTAAATGCAAAACAAAGGAGTCATCCGATCAGTGATAAATCCTGAATCCAAATGCTGACAGAAGCAATAAATGGACATTGCTCGCAAAGAGTCAAATGACTTCTGCAAGATCAGAGGTAAGCCGGTTTCAAAATCTACTATGCCTATAAAGCTGACTGGTTGGTTACAGTCAGCAGGGAATCACTTCTGATGAATATTTCCCTTTGAAAAAGCACAGTGTAATTATCCATCAAACTCCTTGCAGAATATAACAAAAAATGAGTCAAGCTATCCCACATTTCACAAAGGACATAAAAAAGCTGTAATCCAAAACAACAGAAATAGGCTAAATTTTAAGAAAAAAAATAGTATAAAGTTTGGCCTTCATGAGTTAAATTGATTTAGCAAGTCCCTGCCAAAGAGAACTTCAGACCACCTATTACTCTACAGTTTGATAGATAAAAACACTCTAAAGTAACTATGTGAGTACTGTTGTTTGACGTTTACAGATGTGTGTACATCATGTGTGGACTATCACGCAGAGAGTCTGGGTTCGATTCCTGGCTGGGTCACCAACAATTTTTCAAATCGCCATCACCCTTTCGGCGAGCAATGGCAAACTCCCGAAAGTAAAACTACATACGAAAAAGCTTCTAAGGAGTGCCGTTCGGACTCGGCGATAAACCGTAGGCCCCGCTCAGATATGACAAAAATGACAACATGAGCAACACAAATGAGTGCCAAGAAGCTAGGCCATGGCCCATATCGGGCTGCCAGCGCCACAGTGTTTGTTTGTTTGTACATAAAATCTAAAGAGCAGCAGCAACATTGTGTCTTGTGAGGCTAAATCCAATTTTGACACTGTTCGTTTAAAATACATCTGTCATGTTACCAGCTTGAGCTTCTTACTTACTCTTTAAAAATGTCGTATGTCAAAGTCGTACTCTTAAGTGCAAGAAAAGCAAAATTTCGGCAAAGAGTTAACCGAAACATAGGAAAGAAGCTGCACAACTTTCTCACAATATGTACGAGTACTAAGTTCTCAGTAGGTATACCTAAGTAAATGTCAAAAATACATGTCATTAAATTGACATTCCGACATTCCGAATATTTGATGTCAAATATAGCGGTATAGTAGAAAAATGTATTAGATTGGCTTGCACGAGTTTTACAAACATCTATCTGCTAGCTAGCGCTTTTTTCTTACCAGTATTAATGGTTTTAATGTATGTATTTAATGTATTTTTTTTTTCAGAATTTCGAAAAACAGTTTTAATAGCAGCACCCACTTAAAATCTTTACTTGTCATCTACTATTTGATTAACATCAAGTTCATTGAGTAAATTTCCCTTCTGGGTGGCTTGCAATAAGACACCTATAATATTCAAATCAGATTGCTTTTAATCAGATAAGAATCTTGGTAAGACATCGCTCAACCATTATAAGCTTTCTAGTTTGAAATTACTTATCTGATTCGATAGAAGACAACCACAATAACCTCTTTCAATTGGGAAATTAAAAAAAAAGAAGTCTATTCGCTCATTACACGAATGAATAGCGGCATCTTTTGTTTGTTTTGTAGATTTTTTTTTTGGCTCCTAGAGCTCATTACGATCTTATGGAGCATATAATAAAAAACTCGAAGAGCAGGGAAACAAATTTCATTTGCACAGTAAAAGCAAAAGAGTTAAAATTTGACGTTATCACGAAACTTGGTACAGTATAGCCCGCTGTCCATATGTGCCCGTTCTTGGGCATCATTTTTTCGAAGTTCACCAAGGGAGACCTTTTGAATCGTGTGCTCAACGAGCATCTTGACTTGATTTTGTCTTCTCATCCAATGTAAATGCTGGTAAGATGGTCATAAAATTGAAGTTAAAAACAGACAAACATAGTTACTCCATCGTCCCTGTTGGCCCATAGTCATAGCACCATAAGGCCAGACCGTAATATCGTCATCAGCATCATCAGCATCAGTATCACCTCTGAGGGTCTTAGATGGATTAACTCAAACATATGGGTATAGGATAGCGTTCGTATGAACATGCGGAAAGAAGTCGGAAGAAAATGAAAGCAAAGAATAAAGTGTCGCGCCAGTGAAAAGATAAGGACTCACAACATACATCTCTCAGGTAAAGGCGCCATGAGATGAGATACTTGTTCGGAGGTTCATGAAAAAGAGGTGCAGCTACAGATACTCACTCGTGCAACTGCGTTCCTTTCCTACAACAGCTTACTGGCAGTGATTCATTGGGGGACATGTGCGCCCATTTTTACAAAACCAAAAAAGAAAGCAACAAATAAAACCTGGATGATGTATGTTTTTGGTGATATCATGGCAAAACATAACATAACGATGGTCAGTCTTTCATATTTCTCCGGGAGACGAAGTGCCCCCCGAAAAGATGGCAGAAGTTGGTTTTTGATTTGTTAACGCACCTCTTATTCACCAATTCAAGGTGAAACATCACAGCGGGTGATCGTACCATCAACTCAGCAGGTATTTCGTTAATATCTTTAAAAAAAAAAAAAATATTAGACGGAGAAGATCTTTAGAGTGAGATTGGAATTAGCAGAAGTGGCGACAACCGGCGCTGGATCCGACGATCAGGAGTGGCCCTGCTGCAGTCATTTGCTCGCCATCTTCATCGGTAATTTTCAGTTCTTTCAACGACAACACGTCAGTTGTTGGACTGACTCTAATGAGTGTTAATTTATTTATTAAAAAAAGACAAATTGGTTGGCAAAAATAACCAAATCCAAAAAAGAAAATTCAAAAGATAGATTTTAGTGGTTTAATAACCAGTAGCTGGGGTATTTCATGTTTTATGTCCAAATTAGAGTTTGAAATTAAGGCGAAGGCAGACATTGGAACTTGATTTACCGAGAGGTCTTTTGGTAGATGAAGATGTATTTCAGTTTGCTTCAAAAAAATGTCAGATGATCTGTTTGTTTAATCAAAATGAGAGTGAATGTTTGCATATTACATCAACGTGGTTATGTCGACCATAACTAAAAACAGACATTTTTAAATTAAACCCACCGATTAATATTTTTGATCTGCCATTTACAGGCTCATGATATATATGATCAGCACAGATGTGATAAAATTATGTGGAGCAGTTAAGGAATAAATAGACAATGAAAATCATCGAAAGAGTCTTAAACGAACGTCTTCGGCAAATAACAAAGCTCAATAATAGCCAGTATGGATTTGTTGAAGGAAGATCGACGGTGGACGCTATCCAAAGCCTACGAATAATAATGGAAAAACACTGAGATTCGTCTAAGGATTTACACATGGTATTTATCGACCTCGAGAAAGCATTCGATCGAGTGCCTAGGGATCTCATATGGGCCGCGCTGAGGTCTCAAAACGTACTGGAAACGTATGTTAGAATAATACAAGACATGTACGGAAACGTGAAAACTGCGGTTAAAAGCTCTGCTGGACTAACGAGAGAATTTTCAGTTAAAGTTAGAGTGCATTAAGGAAGCGTACTTAGCCCTTTCCTCTTTAACGTAGTTTTCGACAATCTTTTAAAACACTGCATGCGCGAAGCAAATGTAACGCCAATTCTCTTCGCTGACGACGCAGTTATACTTAGCGATAACGTCGAAGATTTACAGAACGCCTTAGATTAATGAAGAAATGCGCTTGAGAAAAACGGGTTTAAAACAAGTGGTTCAAAGACGGAGCATAATGTTAGACGCAATAGTTCTTCCAAAAGGAACTTTCTTTAAGTACTTAGGATCAATCGTTAACATGGAAGCGAAATGTGATGACGACGTAAACCACAGAGTGAGTATGGGATGGATGAAATGGCGGGAAAATTCGGGAATCTTTTGCGGCCAAAAATTTCCACTTAAATTAAAGGGGAAACTATACACCACGGCTTGAGGCGAATAGAATAAGCTGGTATTGCCACGTTCAAAGAAGATCTGCGGAAAATCCGGTTAAAAAGGCACTCTCAACTATGGTCACTCCAACTGTAAGAGAACGAGGTCGGAAAAAGAATTCCTGGATTTCTCAGATGGTAAATGCGCAACAACGCCTGGGGCTAACCACTGAAACGATCCAGGACCGAGCATTATGTAGACACGTTCTGCGGTCTGCGACATTAGCCAACCCCATAAGCGGAGCAGCAGCGATGCAGTAAAAATGGGAAACTCGTTACGCATAAGTTCGTATAACGAGGAAAGGGTTAATAAAATGATAAGAAGAAGAAGAAGTTAAGGAATAAATCATATCCTCACCGTCAATTCCAGTGAAGAAAACAGCAAAACCTATATGACATCTGGGAGTTGATTTTATTTTTTTTATAAAATTCAATGTCATTTAACATAGCTTGCTATATGGCTGAACCCCTTAAAGTATGAATATCTGAACGTTGACGCCTGGAGCAGAAAATCTTGTGTTCAACGGTAAAATGAATTGGGGTTTGGGAAGAGTTAATTTCGTTTTCTAAGTAAAATTCAATTCATTTTATGAGAGTACCTATGTATATGATACAAGTGAATTTATTTAAGCTAAATATGATCTTCGGGCGAATCCATCTGTGAAGAATTTCGGTGGCTTGTGGTTACAAAACTGGATGAATGAATCAACTTGTAAGAGGGTAACAAAGTTCTGGAATTCAATCTAGAACACTTATGACCTAAGAAAAGCAGATTAAGGCTTTATATGCACTTATAGGCTTTCGGAAAGAAATGCAAATAATGAGTTTAGGGCCGGGTATAAGCAACTTTGACTATAGACTAAAACATTGCCGATCTGCGTATGATCAGGCAGTTCTTTTAAGTCTCTTCGTAGATAAAGAAGATGTCGAGTTCTTTGTAGAGATGAATGCAAACGAGTTAATGGAATACTAGTGATTATCATTTGCCAGCTGGAAACGGAATACTAGTGACTATCATTCAACTAGAAACGCTATATTACCCTATTTTGGCAAGCTAAGTAAAGTACAATAGAGGAGTGCTCAGTGCTTAGGAAATCCTCGTATTCTGCAAACCGTTTAGTGATGTTATGCAATAATAAAGCTCAGATTGTAAAGTGGAACAGAAATCAGCCCAATAGTTGCAGGCCACAACTTCTGTTCAATTGATTATCTTGCTGTTGTTTCAGAACTTGAAACGCAATGTCATTTCATAAGAGAGGGAGTGTAGGGTGGTGTAAGATAAAAACAGAATAGGATAGGGATATGCCAATTTTATTATCACGAAGTTTCAATCAACATTCCGTGAAAATCCTAGACGGTTCCTTACTAAAGACAGAGTACAATAAAGACAACTCTATTGCGAGTCAGACAGTAGTACCTACTAAATACCGTGACCATGTTAATTTTTCACAGCGACAGACATTAATTAAAGAGGAATAAAAATCTGTCAATTACAACAAAAAAATAGAAACTTGTACCAGGTAGTTATCCTCACCAAAGTTGTACCCTTGTTCATCCTCCTTCTTGTGACTTTTGTTATCACTTGTTGTTATCCCTGACGGACAACGCAACACCACACAGCAGGGAATTTCATTCATAAAAACCCACCATCGTCAAGGAAGTGCAATACCAATAGACTAAGCCCAATACTGATACCACCACCGAGACCTTAACCTAAACCCAAAACCAAACCAAAAACCAATCCCGCCTCTAATCCTTACTTGTTGTCCTTAGGTTTATTACCACATGACCGTCTGACGCCAGACAGTGCACACAGCACAGTCCGAAATCAACAAAAGTCAAGGATTCTTGTTTTTTGTTTTTTTTGTTATTCTCTGATTTGTTTATGGTCGAGTACTCGGATCAGATAATTAGACAGACAAGTGGCGACATCCGGAAATCAGCACTGACTGTCGAGCTAAATATGTCATTAAATCCTCATTGGAGAAGGATCACCTCCGAGGCATCGCAATAAATAAAAATACGAGTTCCTTGATAAGACTAACTGCTATTTTATATGTGTACTGTCAAAAAGGAAAGGACAAACGTGTCTGGAAAGAGAAATTGAGGTAGATTCTGGTCGAAGATCCTTTTTCTTATGATTTATGAATGCTGACAATTATGAAATAACTAACAATTGGATTATACGGAGATTCACGAAGACACATCGAACACAACAATCGACTCCTCAAAAATATGAGTGCCTACTTTGACGTCAGCAATTTGTCAAAGACTCTTCTATCAAAAAAGGCTCTGTTCGAGTGTTAAGAGTGTTGAAATATTTTAGTGTGATGACACATTGGAATGTGGGATATTCTTTAATTTGTGGCCAGGTCTATCTTTCAAACTTTGGACCCATTCTATTTTTTTTTTCCTGTTTGACTTAGCAGAAATTGCACCTTTTCAGGAAGTGCAATTCTACATACTTCAAACACTCTACCCTTCCATTTTCCACTTAATACCGACCTTCAGCTGTTAGTCGCAAGAACCAAAACTAAAAGAGAACCGCAGCTTCACGACATCACACATTTATGAAAAAATTTATGCTAATGAATTTAACGAACAGACTGTGCATAATTTTGTTCACCTATTGCCATGGCGATAAAACAAAATTTGCATATTATTTTGTTGCCAAACAAAATTAAAACCACTGTGAAGTGTGCACGAAAAAGTGCTCTGCAAGCGAACAATGTGTTTATGTCAAAATTGTCATTCAGTTCATTCTGTCATTTCCAATAAAAAACTATACTTCTCGAATATGTTTGGAATTCCAAATTTAATTAGAAGATACGAGTACGAATACAAAAAAGAGAGCAGTGTAGTAAAATCGTACAAGTATGTTAATATCGTTTTATTACTTAGGCGTCGATTAAAATTGTTCGCTAGTTTTACGAGCTATCAAAGTTCAGTTCAATCTGACATCGACAAAGATACGGATGACAAGTATGTCAATAATGTTACCGTAACTTGCTTGTAATTTATCAAGACGAACGCTGTGTTCGAAGGCGATGAAGTGTAGACAAATTTATTAATGACCATCGGTATGCATACTGGACTTTTTTCCCATTTGTTTTGTTGTTGTTTTTTTTGTTCGTATTTATGGTGATCATAATTAAATGGGTTAATCAAGCAGGTCCACGTAACTTGACGTCTATTATGACAACTCAAACCCACACCGGCTAATTTAGTACAAGCGGGAAACCAAAAGTGAAGTGAATGTGGCTAATTCAGTTCGGAATGCCTTGTTGATTAATTCACATGATGATCTAAAGTAGAGTATTTGTATTTGAAGGATGAAGCAATCCAGAATCTAGAACTCTCAATTCTTTTTTCGGATTTTCTGTATTTAGAAACTGTTTTCTTGTGAAATCCGAAGGGGGAATGTTGAAGTTTGTTTAAGGAGTAATGAAATGTAACTATTAATCGAAGGCAGACGAAACCATCATGTTGATCATGTAGACTGGTTAACATTCTTGAAACTAGAAGTTGTTCCGCATGAACGGTTATTGACAAATAAACACCTTGGGTGTTCCATTGATTCGTGTATGCTCTATTAGAGATTCATACGTAGGCATCCGATAGGCATTGTTCTCGATAGATCAATTGACATACGGTCTTCTTAAGGATGATTAAAGTCAGATCTGTGTTTTGAGTTAAGGAATTCGGTATGCCTCAAGGGGTAAATTAGGGAAAAATCAAAATTAGTCGCCATGCATGCATGTCGAATTCGACGACAGCTGTCATTTTATTTATAAAGATTATATGTCGATTGCGGAGGGCATCAATTCGATTAAAGAACCAAAAAACAAACGTTAATTAGAATATGTTTTAAGCACTTTTTAAGGATTGTTAACGAAACAAAGGTGATCGAATTTTTCTGTTTGAATAATATTTTGATAAGTAGTGTTGAGTAAAACGTTTTATTTCCCTTGTTGACTAAGCGATTGTAGCCTTCTAATTTTTCGAGTGTTAGGTCCCAAAATTATCTGATAAAATATTCAATACAGCATTATATTTTTAATTCTAATAAATCATTTGGTTTACAATTTCTTCGCAGAGCAAAACGCAATGTTATAAACAAAACTTGAAGTGAGATCTGAGAACTGAACATACTCACGTTTCTGCTAAAGCTGTCAAGCCCAAAATCCGCGCCAAACAGTGATGCGTTATGGATGTATTTATTTGTCAACAATCACTCGTGGATTCCCTAGATCGACAACCCGACAATTTTGACGTTAACGATGACGCTAAAGATGATTTTGTTCGAAAAATAGGCATTTTTATGTAAAATATTCCTCAGCAATGATTATGCGTTGTTGCTTCGTTTTAATATCCGAGAACTGTCAGCTGTCATGCCGCCTTTTTTTCGTTGGCAACACTTTATGGTGCAAAATGCAAAAAAATTCAAATTTTACATGAATTTTGGGACAGGCTTTAGCTTTGTTCGATCTCAGGTCGAAAATTTTAGTGTAATGTGAAAAGTAGTTTTTAAAACAAATCTTAACGAGCGGATTCCTACATTTACACTCCACGGAAGTAAACATTGAGTGAACATTCCTTTAAGAGTAAAATAATATTGAAAAATACATATTTACTACTTATTCTGTCCACTTCGTACGTCATTGACAGGGGACTCTTTATAAAGATATCCGACAATCTAACGATACGTTTTTCGTATAAATGTATATACGAATGCAAAAAAAAAAAATACCCTTGATGATTTCTTGTGCTCATCATTTCATATGCAAGGCGTTTATTTGCAAAACAACAACGTCTCAACTAGTGGCAACAGCTCTTTAAAGATCCCTTGATATTACTTTATAAACCAGTTACAACTGTCTTCCTGTATTTTTATTAGTTAGTTGCAGTTATTAGAAGTACACTTAAAATGTTTGCTCACTGCGCGATGGAAGGAAACATAGGGAGAAAGAAAAAAGAAGAACCAGTATATATTGGTTTTAAATGTTTGCATGTTATAATGACTAGAAAATAAGGAGCTCGACATTGCATTCCAAGGCGAGTTGTACGGCTAGAAGAAACGTCCGAAAGTTGATTTAAGGGTGCACCGATGAGCATTCAAAGCGAGACGGATGTTATGGTTGACGGTTTGAAGGGGCGGAAAGCTACTGGCAAATACATTAATAAAAAAAAAGTTGAAACAAGAGACTTTAAGTCGGTGTTTGACGGTGCCAATAAGCTGCGTAACATTGGCATCATTTATTAACTTCATCGCATGGTTTTGAATCCTATCTACCAAGTGCAAAGAAAACAAGGTTTGCGGCGTACCAATTGAATTGTTCAAAGCTGCCGGAAATAACTTAAATGATCTGTTAGTTTGCTTGATCGTGATGAAACCAGCAGGCCTTTTAACTCTCCCTATTATTAAGGCATCTCTCTTCTAAATAGCATCTATAAGATCTGATTAACCACATATATGAGGGTTTATGATTCTTCTTAAACAACCCTTGTTCACAGTGATTTTAGACCGAGGCAGTCCACCGAGATTTATAAATTCAATTTAAGCTCATATGAATCATATGAAATGATCTGGTACCATGATAGTTCCACAAGGACTTTAAGTTCCTTCCCGGAAGAAATATGGGAAATATAGTAGATGATTGAACACAAGAGGAACTATACAATCTGTGAAAAGATTACCCAGCCAATGGCATATGCAGACAACATTGACAAAAAACGAGCTGTGTAGCGTTTTTTAGTAAAATCATAGAAATAATAAAAGTTACCCTTATTGTGAATGGGACACAAGCCAAATGGATATTAAATTCTGGCGACTTGTTTAAAATATTGGTAACTAAAATTCCAAGGTAGAGAATAAAGCAGAAATTAAGCAAGAAACAGCTCTTGTCAATTGCTTTTTGTTCGATTTAAGAGTACAACTAACAATAACACGTTATCTTTAGTCTTACTTAATATCCCAATAAAGTTCTGTAAGGCAGACTAAGAAATCAAGCAGTGTCTTAAAACCTCAATGGTTGTTGGAAGTGGTTTTGAAACCAGGGGGGACATCAACCAACTTCCACTTTTAAACAGGAAACAATTGACTAACTATCGATATATAATAGTTAGAATGTTTATTTATGTCGAGGCCCATATAGACCTCACGTTAGGGGGTGTGAAAAACATGATGCATCATCTCCTGTTATCGCATTGAAACGTCTAGCAACCCGTTTATTTTAAGTTCACTTTCGATCCTCACACCTGTATGAATATTCATTTGCTTCCAGAAGAAAGAAAGATTAGTTGATTCGGATCACTGTGACAAGTGTTAAGCAATTCAAGCAAACAAACTAAAGAGTGCTCATTTAATTAAAAATGTTAATTAACCTTGTCCTTGAACTGAAATGTCATCTCTTTGACACCAGGATCGTTTAAACAAAAGACAGATTTGTTTACTACTGGCATTAAAAAGTCAATGCACTTTGTCAATGCAAAAACTTCAACAAACCCCAACTTGACCAGAACAAATAAATTCAGTGTAATGAATCGTTGACCTAAGAGACTACGGTTGACGTAGCACGGACATCTTGCATTTGAAAAAAAAAAAAACGACACACATATTACCTACTGACACTATTATGTCAAACATGTCTGCAGAGTCATCCCCCTTTAAAATCAATGGCAGTTTAGACAATAAATTATTAAAATATATGCACACGCTATGTCGTTTGTTTGTCGCTCTATTAAATCGTTTTTAATTGTGCTTAATGAGCATTTTTACAGAATTAAAAAAGAAATAATGACATTCATTAAAAAAATAATAATTAATTCATAAATTTTGCATTTTGTGTTGTTTGTTGATTTTGGAAATCAAATGCAATTACTCATGCAAATTAACATGCTTCAATTTAATTTGTCAAAGTGTGAAAAGATCGTGGATTTCAATTTCTACGTAACGAATATTTGCTTAGGCGTGGGTGTTCGAATAATCCGAACGGTTGACGTCACCTTGAATGAGATGAAATCGCGAGTGTTAATTTTGACAGATAGACAGACAGAAAGAAAAAAACACAAAAATATATTGAAATAGTCAAAATTAATAAATATGATAAATTACAAAGGTAAAACCACAAATTGGAGAATAATTTCTGACAGATTAACGATTATGAATGACGCCTGAAACGCCAATCATTGCAGTGGTGACAGTTGCGCGTGTGTTAAAACTATTTCATTTTTATTTTTTATTTAAAATTTTGAATTTTTGTTTTATTTCTTAAAATATTTCAAAATGATTGCGCACAATTTCGATTTTTTTTTTTTGTTTTATGACGGCGCTACCCTGTCGCGATTTATTCTAATGATAAAATCACACTTTTTTTTTAAAAATTAGGCTAAGGCAATTTAATCGTGTTAAGCCTATTTTGCATATGCTCTGGCATAAGTGTTAGTCGGCTTCTGATAAACAGCCTACTTCGTGAGATTCGGCACTTTTGTTGTTGCTAATTTCTCATAAAATTTAGATTTGACTGCAGGAATTTTAGCAGCCGAATTAATTCAATCATCAGAATAAAAGCGATAAGAGAATACGTGACGATGGATAATGTACAGAAAATATACTGGCAACCCGTAGATACTAAATGTGATGTCTATTTAGCATCTGTGGTGGAGACATTCGATCTAAGTTTTCGGGTCAAAAAAAAAAAAACAAATTACACTACTATTAATTAGTCATCTGGAAATTTCCAAAAGGCCCTTGCTCTCGATTTGTTGATGATGGTTCTAGGGTGATGATTTTGTGATATTTAGCAGATTTTAATTCAGATATCGATTTAAGTGTAAGGGACTTTAAATAAGATCAAAACATTTCGGTAGATACCTTTTTTAAAAGTCAAGGTCTCAAAATATCTCTTAACTTACACGTGGCTTCTAAAAGTGGTTATAGGAATATTGCTATGCAGGCCATCCACACAGGCCAGCCATACATCGCCATCGAGTGATCAATCTGCTTGAGACATAGTTTGTTACGATTAGAATATTGGTAGAGTTCTCCGCCACCCGTTTTCGTTGTAACTGTCTAAATTTAAAAAAAAAAAATTGGACATTGCTGAGCATGACAATATAGCTACAACCAGAAGCTCACAAATGATCTACTCAATTGCTTGCGCACTTTTCCTAAAAAAAAATAAAAAAAAGGACTCACTAAATCAGTTTTGGTCAGGCGAAAATTGCTTCGGTTGAAATAGTGAGGTTTGAGTTGAACTTTCGCGAGATGTGCAGTCGACAAAACCTGAGGGGTATCGGTGATTGAAGAGAATGTCTTTTAAGTCCCTGATTTCTGCAAGGCCACTCACGATTAAGGTGATCTTTATAGGGAAGCTGGATAAAAGGATTATTCCAATATAAATCTTCGCGACTGTCTATCACACTCGAACAGGGGGCGAAAAAAGATATTGGTCACATAAAAATAAAAAACTTTGATTTTAAGGATTATTTTATCAATATACCAATTAAAATACATCTCACTATCGCAAGAAGAAGTTGAACCATTGATATATCATGGTTGATCGCGAAAATGGCAAGACAAATTACACTTGCGTGACTGTTTGGCCTACAACAAATTTTTAAAGAACCAAATAATAAATCGAGGTCTTTTTGGGTGGAGAAATACTTGTGAAACATCTTGTTATCATCATACTAGATAAATAGGAAAGAAAGTTTAAAACCCCTTTGGCGATCGTTTATAAATAAAATAAAAAGAATGGGGCCAAGTTGACTGCCTTGTGGAACACCAGAAGTGTCCACGAATGGAGCTGGATTCGGCCTTAAGTGATCATCATAATAAGACTGATTTTTTGTAATGATATCTATTTGACAGTCTTGGTGAAATCGTTTCCATTAACATCGCTTCCGTTGTTGTTTTCTAAGGCTAAGAGTGCAAAACACATGAATTAGACATGGCTTGTACTAGTTAATCTATCTTTCAGGAAGTCATATTAACTTTAGAGAACAAAAGTCTTTCACCGAAAGGTAACGACTCTTTATCGAATACCTTCGAAGAGTTTACACAAGAATTTTTAAAAAGGACGATACTCAGTTACTCAAACTTTATAATGCTATTTTGTCTGCCTTAATTATGGAAGCATTTTTGTTCAAACCTGAAAGTTTGTTTCTACCAAGAGGAAGGAAATGAGGAGACAAGGGTTGAAGGAACACTTTTTAAGGAATATAACGGAGAGTCTATCGAGGCCAAGTAAAAATGGTTTGAGAACAAAAGGAGCTAAAGGGAAGATAATTAAGGTAACTGAAGTACAAAGGGTTCAACACGGAAGAGCTGTTTATGGGAAAAACTTATGGATCTTTTGACGATTTGTAAATTAATAAAGAAAAGAAAGGTAGGCGGTCCTCGGGTTTTCTCCTATAGTTGACGAGCTAAAATAAAAACTTCTTAGCTTATAAGACTATTCGAGTCAAAAACCTAGTTAAGCTGTTGAATCAAAAGCTCTTTAGCGTGAATCTTAATAACGTAGAGTATTATTAGCAACAACGAACGTTGGGGGACCCAGTCATCTTATTCATAATCAGCTAACAATGGTAAGTAAGTCGATCTCTGGTCCACAAAGAGAGAGTATCAGAGGAAACGAGTAACTTAATTCCTGACCATATGTTTCAAATCCAAAAAGTAGCGGCTGTAAACTTAAAGCGGTCAGTAGGTAGACAAACAACTGTCGATACTTTACTCACAAAGTGTAAAAGGTACATAGACACATATGTTGATTTCAAGCAGAAACCATGAGAAAGTAAGGCCCTATCTAGCACTATTCTCGCCCGGGAGCACTAATCGTATTCATCCTGATGCCATGCAAAAGATACAGGGCATTGAGACAGAAATGGTTTTAGCTTGGGGTAAAGTCCCGTCGAACATAAGAAAGCTGTGTCACCCAACTAGCAATGGGGTTTCCAGATACCAGAAACCAGAAGACAGAAAGACAATATTATTCGAATGATCGAATGTTTCGAGGAGTTGATATTATTTTGAAACACTACCTACCTATACGATTGCAAATATATCTTATATATACAACAGAGGATATTGAAATTTGATCGCGAACGACTCCTGACACAATATATACATATGTATATATTGTATAAATCCTTTTTTTAATCGACTATCCTAAAACTGTTTCTACAAGCAAGAATATTAATGGCGATATTGTATGGGCTTTCGTCCAGCTTTGTTTCAAGCTGGTATATAGCACCTTAAACTTCTTATGAAATATTGATAACAATATACAACAAATCTTGTTGGTGTTGCTTCAAATTTACCCAGATACTATAGTAACAATCCTGCAATCTTCTTTTCAGGAAAGCGATCACCTACGATCAGAGGGGCTCATCGAATAAATGTGATTTCAGCTTAAAATATATTATAATCCTTCAGGAGGCTTAAAAATACGAGTATATGAATGCCCTGCCCTTTGGAATAATTTCAGCTTTATTTGTTGGGTGTTGGGTCCATCCTCTCAGTGCATTGCATCATACTATACAGGATCAACTCTAATCTTTCTAGTTCCCAGTCAAAATTTATTTCAACGGACTGTGTCTTAATTTTCGAAAATGGTAATAAGTAATGCTTTGCTTTTTTCATTTATGGATATCTCTCTGCTGTAGTACTAGCACAGATTATGAGTTGGTTCTCGCTTTCATGCTAAGCTATGCCTCTAAATCATTAAGTTGAGTCTAATAATTTCTACACAAGTTGCATTCAAAAATTCGTACAAACTTCAAAAGTTTTTAATATGACAGTAAACGTCAAAGAGAAGATATTTTGGTATGGTGTGACTTTTCAAATTTTCAAATTAGAAGTGTAGAGTAGAGAACCAAATATCACTGTCAAAGCAGAACTGTTTGTATACAAAGTTCCGAAAGCACAGCACTATAAAAAGAAACCAAACTTAATTTTATAAAAGGCAGTTGTTAAATATGTTCAATAGTTGTGTTGCAACATTATCTGACATATCGTTTCTCATGATGTATGAAGAACTAATATAGCTATTAAGTACTTCAAATTACGAACAAATTCGAAATTTCCTCTCAAGTGGTTGATAAAACAAACCCGTAGTATCTGTCAAATTGAACTAAGAACTGTCATTAAATAGTGTTTGCTAGAGAAAACAAAACATAATTATTTAGAAACGCTTACACGACTTGGTTTAAAGAACTAAAGAAAATAGACATATGAAGTTTATTTGACTTAAAATCGCTCACCAAATGACGACCAGGATAACTCTCGTTTATCCAGTATTTCTCAAAAAGTTTCTAACTTTATGGAAAATTAGACAAAAGTGTAAGAAAAATCCTTAACAGAATGCACAAAATCACTACAAATTGCTTTTTATTTTTATAAAGTTCGGAACACTTTAAACAATAGTAGGTACTTTTGAAATTAGTCACTTGGAGTATTATTTATCACACCCGTACTGCCTAATAGTCAAACATCATCTGTCACGATGAGTGATAGTGTTCACACGATGAAGGCATTCAACACTCATCTTTAGTTAATTGAAATGATGATGATGATGGTCCGGTAATTGTGAGTGGTTGGGAGGCTATTTTTTTTACATTGTTGCGCATGCGCTGGTCGTGTAAGATGGACAATTTGTCCATCTCAGATTAAAATCTGAATTTTAACAGATTACCTGCTCACTTTGACGTTTTTGGAAAAGATCAAAGGTGCAGTTTAAGCGAAACAGAGATTTTTTTGATGTTTTAACTATTTTTTTTCAGTGTGCTGAAAAAATGTTGACAAAGTGGCATACGTTACAAATTTGTGATATGATTTTTGATGTGGAAAAATTCCAAGTAATTAACGAATTACACAAAAGAGTGTTTTGGCGGATTTTTGAAAACAACTAGCCTTCAAATTTACACTTGTGCAATGACATATCTAAAGCACAAAACAAACACTTTGTATCATACAATTTATGTCCAATCTTAGCCAGATCAACTATCTAACCTCGACATTTCTTTTGATCAATTTCGTTAGACAAATCACTGACCATTTAATTTTAATTTTGACACCTGCTGCAACAAAATGTATTGATTTCCTTCTTCTGACACGTTCTTTCTTTCTGTTTGCGGAGTAACATTAAAATTGGGACGAGTTCGTAAAAGGATAAAAATTGTATCTGTCAAAATCTTTTTTTTTCTGTAGAGGAAGGTTGACAGTCGCATTTTTGGCGGCTTCAAAGTGGAGGAAGTACCTGTAACCCATGTTACATGTCAATTAACATAACGGTAAAGTAAATTAAAAATTTTGTCCCATTGACCTGTCATTAAAGATTGATCTGTCACCCGAAAAATCAATGCAGAATTTAATTTCAAAATTTCGATATTTTGGCAGACTGAGAAATCGGATAATGTGGTTTGAGAGTTGTTTCTGGAAAAAAGAAATGTCATTTTGACGGTTGACAATTTGTGGACTATGTCAACATTGAGATTTTAAATGTAAATCAACTTTATGACAGTTTTGCAAAATTTAAGTGGGTACCACGGATGTACAAAAAGTCACCTTTTGTCAGAGTTAAAGTTAGTTAGTTTGTGTTTGCCATAATTGTGATGATACCATACCGAATTACAAGTTTCTGAACAAATAAAAGGACAATGCGAGACGTAAGTTTAAAAAACTGTTAAACGTTGACTTATGGTTTGGACTTATTTCAATTGTATTACCAAAATGCCAAATTTACCGGTTTGGTGTACGTAATTTGGGATATTTTTGAAAAATTATTTGTGATAATGAATAGTAGATTAAATTAAAAAAAAAGTGTCGGTGAAGTGTCAGTGCACAATTCCCGTCGGGGTGCATGATATTTCATTGTTGCGACTATTTTCTTAGAATTTGATTAATTGAAATCATTTATGATCTGATCATGAGTTAAATACATTTTTTTTGTGTTCTTATTGCATTCGTTTAAATTGTCAGTTTGACAACCAGAATAACTTTAACAAATTAAATATTATTTGTTTAAAGTAATCTGGCAGGGAAATCAGAAACTTTTTAAAATGGACTGAGTTTTCGAGAAAATGAAAGAGAGTATCTTGAACTGTCAAAAACGAGTACTTTTTTATTCACCAAGATGTCAAAGAACATAATAAGATTTAGAAGGAAACTGTTCAAACAGAAATAAGACAAAACTCGAACAATTAGTTTTTGTCAGTTTTAACATTCCGACGGCTTGACATTCTGCTGTCAAGGTGGAAAACTTTTTTTTTAATTTTTAAATTAAAGAGAAAACAAAAAATGACATTTGAGAAAACGAAAGAAACTTACTCGTTAGAACTTCATGGCCATGACAATCCAAATCCAGGTGATGGTTCATCACCAGCGATGGTTGTAATCCACTTTGATGATTATGTAAGGGTAGCTGGTGTGCCAAATGGCCACCAATCTCTGCCATTACCATATATTATGTTTATTTAAACTGTGATACCAAAATTAATAAAATTTCTTTTTTTTTCTTTGAATTTTTCCAGCTTTCCTCTCTTGTTTGGTATCGCTCTTTTCGTGAGAAGGGGTTATCCTTTCACCACACTTCCTGTTTTAGGTAAACACCACCACACACCACACTTCCTGTTGTAGATGTCACAGTGTAATCCCTCTTTTTTTTCGCGAAACAAAATCGATTAACGCACTTAACTAACGGTTGTATCCATTTGTATATGCATTGGTATATTATTTATGCTCGAAATATGCGTATCCTAAGGCACACTCACAAACACGTCAACAAAATATAAGGTAGATTCTCGACGAAGGGCGAATTGCTAGGTAGATATTCTTCCGATTATGTCACCAGAGATGTAATTATTTGTCGGCAGACTCAAATTAATTATTATTTTTTCTTTTCGTGTTTTGCAATTCCTATGGGAAGTTACCTTCCGCGTCACGAATAGCGGGATTGAAATATTGATTTTCGTAGCAATCGAATCGACCGAAATGAAAGTGTCAAAAAACGAACCGAACTGTCACACGAAACTTCACTTTGTGTCACAATACGAATACAACAGCTAGCTAACACGTGCGACATACGACATCAGCGTTCCTCAAACGACTAAACCGGTATACAAGTGAAAAGGTGCCACAGCCACACCAACGGTGACGGCGCGCGATTGTCAGAGGCCACCCCTTTCGCAGTAGCTGTCAGTTGATGGGTATGCGAGTGTGAGTGCTTATCACATGACTTATGTATAAATTAAGCGTTTCAAAGGCGAGTAAAACACTGAAAGAGCAAGAGAGAGAGAGATAGGGAGACTGAGAGAGAGATGAACACCACCTATCAATTTTTAACGAACCGGTTTTTCTACCTAAACGCACAGCAGTTCTCCCTGTCATCCGCACTGACAATTCTATTTCGTATTCACAACCAATCGGGTGAGGGTAGATCGCATGCGTCAAAAATTTCATATACGCAAGCCGGTCTGATTGGGCGGAGGAATCGATATGAGATGGTATCACTTGAATGTTTAAATGGTTTAGGGGTGTCAAATTTGCCCCTACCTTCTGTCAGGTTGTGCATTTTTCTGTCAGGCTTACAAACTGGTTCGGGATTTCGAAAAGAATCCTCTTTCTCCTTTTGTGTTTGTCGAGTGTAATATTGTAGAGTAGTAGTACTCTAGCAGAACATAAAAGATTTGACTGTTTCGAAAAAGATTTTCGAAGTTCTTCGCAAACAAAATGGTTGGCAGTGCTTGGGTGTTTTATTTTTCGATATCTGTTTTTTTGTTTTGAAGAATTATTTTGCTCTGGATCGGTGTATTTGGGGCGGGAGTGTGAGTCTCTATATAATGTCAGATGGGAGAGTATACTATATGTAATATGTAAGGTGTGTTGTTTTGGGGGGGTGATCAAAGGTTTTGCGATTATTTGTGTAGTAGTGAATCCTCGTGTATGTGTATGTGGGGGGTCTGTTCAGGAGGTTGTGATGCAATGAAAATATTTATTGTCTTGCATGAAAATCGTCGTTGGTTGACTATTGCCTTGAAGAGGATTTGTTATTTCCTTTTTTTCGTTTTTTTCTAGTAAAATACCTATAGACGGAATGAGGGGAATTAAATTTTGTTGGTGCTCTTTTCTATTGTGCTGGCTTTAAATTCCAGAAGAAGAATAGCTTAAAGCGTGAAAATTAAGTAGGTAGGTAGGCAATATTTTTTCTATTTGTCTTCTTCTTGACTTCTTTTTTGGGTAATTTAGTTTGAAAAATTTATTGTGTAGATTTGTTTTGGCATTTTGATGGCATTACTGAGTTATAATTTTTTCTTCTCTATTCTACTTTATCGTAGGTTCAGGTTGAAAGCATAGATAAATTGGCTGAGAGATAAAATTTTGAACTCGAAAGCGAGAGTTAACTACGACATATAGTGGAATGTCATTTACATGACATCAATATCAGTAAGCAGAATGTCCGAATAAATTATGAAAACTTAAAGTTGAGCGAAATTTAAGTTTAGTTTAGGAAAATTAGAAAAGGTGTATGGAATGTCAGGATACCTACGATGATCTTATGAAAAGCAGATAAATTCTCACATAAACTCACGTCCATTTTCTTTGTAAATTGAATGTTTTCTGCAGCTTAGATACTCGTACTTATCAACTCTTGTATCCTTCAGATATCAATGTAATTTTGATGTGCCTAAGTAATTACATAGGCTCTTTGGGCAATATTCCTATGAATTTAGGAACTTTTCCCATATTCTTAGGTAGGGTGTTTTGCCTTTAAGTTAGGTTTCTACCATTACATACAGCTTCAAGGTCGAGATAATTATTGACTTTCAAACTTCTTTTGAACTATTTATGCCCAACCAGTTAAATTGTGTTTAATGTTGTATGAGTATATAGGACTTACAAATAAAAATAAATAAAATAAACATTTTAAAGTGTATTTGGGTCTTGTAGGTTTTGTTTATAAGTATACATTAGTAGCTTCTAAGTAGAGGTTTCATTTTGATTTATCAAGAAAACACAAATATCCGTGTTTTGTCGAATAAATCTGATTTATATTTTATTCGATAGGATAGGGGTTACCATTAATACATAGTGTAAAGAAAAATCAGCTAAATGATCTCTACAACTTGGACATTAAAACTCGTTTGATAAAATTGTTCATTGCATCATCGCAAACTTACAGCTTCTTTTTCTGGATAACCGCACGGTTTTTAGGGATCGTTAACAGAAACATTTTGGTTCTGAAGAAAGTAGATAGTCGTAACATGATTTGAGATGGGATTTTAGTGACATCTAGAGCTTGCATTTTTTTACTCAGGAAAAAGACTTTACCGAACTTCGCCAAACAACGAGCACCTATTAGATATCTAATTTTAGCTGATTTGTGAACTTTTACTTATAGTGTCTCTTTGTCTTTCCGGAAAAAGCGAGAAGCCAGTTGTCACTATTTGAAGGCGGTTAATTAAAATATTTAAGTATCAACAGTTTCCGAATTTATCCAACTTTGCCATTCCCTCTTTTGGACATTTTATATTCTTTCTTAGGCCGTAGGGCATTAATTTACGTTTTTAAAACTAGCCCTATAGAATGGGAGTCAAATTAGAGTTAGAAAATATACAAAGATAAAAAAATATAAGGAAAGTCGACAAAAAAATTGCAAAAAAACATCACTAAATGTATTAATTTTTAACTTAAAGCTTCCTTAAATATGGTTTAGGTTGCTTCTACTAAGACAGCAATCTTCGAGGAATAAAACCAACGGAATTCAGCTGGTCTTGAAAAAATACAGACTGATGCCGGAATGATTAAAGTCTCCCAGCTTTTCCTTTTAAAAGATAATCATTGGTTGAAGGCACAACCGAATCTAAAATCATATATAAACACATTGACGGAGCTGCAAGAACCTAAACACAAGAAGACTTCGAACAAGTACCATATTCTCTGCGAATGTCCAGCTCTATTCAAACTACGCTCAATACAATTGTTTTACTAGTTTTCAAAGTCCTAAGAGATATGTATTTAATGAAATTCTGCAGCGTAGTTGATTGCTTTAACTACATTGGAGTTGATCATGGAATAGAGCTACAAAGCAGAGTTCGTTTAAGATGTTGCATCAACATGGTATTGTTTTTTACTTCTACTTCTATAGGCTAATATACAAGCAGCCACTTTTAAATACCCACCAACGCTGTAATTATTTCATCTCAATTAAAATCAATTGGCGATGGCGATGGCGCGATAGTTAGTTGTTGGACTATCACGCAGAGAGTCTGGGTTCGATTCTCTGTCTGGGTCACCAACAATTTTTCAAATCGCCATCACCTTTTCGGCGGGCAATGGCAAATTCCCGAAATTAAAATTGCCTATGAAAAAGTTTCTAAGCAGTGCCGTTGGGACTCGGCGATAAACCGTAGGCCCCGCTCAGATGTGGCAAAAATGACAAATGAGCAACACAAATGAGTGTCAAGAATCTAGGCCATGGCCCATACCGGGCTGCCAGCGCCACAGTGTTTTTCTTAAGATCAACTCTAGAATTGTTTTCGCAAACATAATTATTCTCTATAAATCAGTAGTACTAATACAAAGTAGTAAAATTTCCTCATGCTCATCGTTCAACAGCGGGGTTAAGCACTTAGCCGTGTGGTACATCACACCTTATACCTAATGGAGAAGGAGAAGGTTCTAGAGATACTGAACTATCGATCCCATAAAAACAGGTCCTCGACCGATCCTAATTATAATGATCCAGATATTCCTTTGAATAAAAAGCCCATTGTGAATTATACCTTCGAGTAATGGCAACATTTTCTATCGCGTACCATCTTAGATGATTCAATTTTGATCACTCGGTCGGGATACTTTGCAACAAAAGAGCAATGGTTTCGCCACTTGTATGTCATCATTATTCATTCATCATGATTCCACACCCGCTTCAGATATATATGCAATAATATCTCCTGCCCACAATCTGCATCAAACAACAACACCTTGTGGATAGACCGCTTCTCGACAATCATTCATGGACTTTTTAAGCTTCAAATGCGGCAATTCAGCTTGTCACGTCGCTTAATATGAATTTTCGGTTAAATTCTTGATCAGTTTAAAGCATTTCCAACTCCCATTTATCACTTAAAGGAATCTCTAGATCGGCAGGCCTACACCATCTTTCATCAATTGAACATTATCGGCAAGCAAAATTCGGTGAAGTGCTGTTTGTGATATGTGCCTTTAAATTATTGATTAACTCTTAAAGATCAGCTTTCTCGATTTCTTTTAAGGACTTTAATGCCAATTTGGTGTGTCTGAATTGCAGTCTCTTCATTTAAGTCAGGACAAGGGGCTTCTTTAAGTTGATTTTCCGTATTTCTTTCAATTACACTAGCTTCCAAATTGATGATTTAGATGTCTTAAATTGATATGGTGCCGACATGGGCACATCGCGTCTTAAAATTGTGAAATGTATAAAATATAGGAAGATTTTCCACAAACTGAGCTCGTAAAAAATTTCTCTCACCACAACAAAGCCAACAATGCATCAAAGTATGTGTACAGAAAAAATAATAGCCGATGTTATTGAAAGTGTGGCTGAAACACTAAAACTATTGGTTCGACTTTGGTCAGAAAGATTTGGCTTTTGCAGTCCACTATATGCACAATTTTACGAAAACATTTCGGCTATACCCTTTTAAGATCCAACTAGAGCAGCAACTAAAGCTCCAAGTCGATTTTTTTTTATCAAAAAAATTGTTTTTAATCGCGAAGCTATCTTTTGCCTCAAAAGTGCCCTGCTTTTTTAAGTTTTCACGCTGTTGGCATAATCGGTCCCAAGGAATTTACAAGCTCGTGAGTATTGGCCTCAAATTTAATGATGTTTATATTCGTTTAAATAACACGCATTTAAGTATCTAACAATGTGACTTCTGACCGATATGAGTTTGTTGCAGCTAGGGACCTTGTCTATGCAGGTTTTGCTATTAATTCTGACAAAGATATCAACGCTGAGATCAACTGAAGGATAACTCTTTCCAATGGCTGTTTGATTGGGCTTAGAAGGCTTTTGAATTGCAAAGCTCTAAAAAAAATCTTCTTTCTGCAGCGATATTGACATAGTCAGGAGAATTCAAATCCAGCGAATATGCAAAGTGAATGAACAACTCTACATTTAGTTTTGAAAATCTCCAAATCCACCTTGAATCAAAGGCGTAACAATGTTGCGCTTACAAATTTAAAAATACCTCATCTAACTCAGTTAGAACAACTAGACAGAGCTGCCAATTAATTAATTATTAATGAAATTCGGTATGTGTTCTTATGATTTTGTTGATGTACAAATATATATTTGTATGAGCTATGTCTGAATGTTAGAAAACTGTCTGTAAAAAGTTTTTAGTTTCAACAGCAGTCTACTTCTTTTTTAGTGCATTATGCCAATAGTTCCGTCGCGGAATACATAGTATACCATCCTATAATATACGTACAATACCTTCTAAAATATAATTGTAGGAATATCACTGGCCAAACTTTTTCAATTCTGAAATGTTGTTGGGAACGACTATTTAAGTTATAAAGCCACAGTGTGCGGAGATAGTATCTCTAGAAAAAGACCGGATATCCGTAAAATAATGCACCGTAAATTTCAGCTTAGTTTCTCGAACTCTAAGTTAAATAACGTAGACTAAGTACCTCCAGGTAAATATACAGAGATCATTTCCATTTTCCGCAACCCTTAAAATACGCTTCTGTACACTTTTTCAAGATCCAAGGTTTTTTTTTACCACAACACATCCTTGTACCTAGTGAACTCATAAATATTGTTGATTCGTTTTTGTTTTGTGAGCTGGAGCAGAGTCTTGCTGGAAAGTCCATGGTTTGTTGTTGAATATTGATTGGTTGAGAGACTTCACAATGGGTTCCAAGACGGTCGATTGATATACTTTGGCCGATTTTTTCACTCCTTTCGCGCAAAAATCGAGCTTGGTAACGCTATAGTAGCACACTCCCCACCATACCATTACAGACGCGGGATGGTGGCCTCTTTGAACCCTCTATATGAGTTGGAATACTTTTCTGGATGACCGAGCATACACACGATCGTTCTGCTTATTGAACGATACTTTTACGGTGAAGATTTTCCCGTCAGTAAACAGAATTTGTCTGTGAGCGTTCTTCGCGTACCGGCTGAGCAACGCTTCCAATCTTCGCTTGCGTTTTGCCTCCAATGCGGCCGTGAGCAGGTGTCTAGTGTGTCGCTTGTACGCGCTGAGTCCTAAATTTTCCTTGATAATGCGAGACATGGATTTTTGCGAAATTTGTATTTCCTGCGACAAGATTTTCTGTTTTCGCAGCGGTTTTCGGTCGGTTCGTTTCTTCACGGCTTTGATCGTTTTCGGAGTTCTCACAGTGCGCGGACGGCCGGATCTTTGACGGTCTCGTACTCCACCAGTATCCTCAAACAACTTCACGATACACGATACACAAAATTGCGAGTGATTCCAAGCGGTCGCAATGTCCTAAAGATATCGCCTTTTTCCATGTTGCATTTAAGTGGGCCAACTACAACAATACGATTTTCGATGTCGCCCCATTCGATGATTGTAAGCAATTAATGTCAAAAACTTTCAAACTGTCAAATCGCAATCAATACGAAATGGATGCGCCCAGTGTTGCATTTGTAATGAGTGAGTTCAGTTGTGCACCAGTATTTATGACTTGACTAGGTTTATAGCTAGACTGTTTTTTCTGGTGAATTTTAGTTAGCAAAACTTCGTTAACCAAAAGCACAACAACGGCTTAGTCTATGAGTTATTTAAGCAATGCACCTATTCGTTCGGCGGGTTCCCTCCGGCATGTTTGCTATATTTACTGTCATACAAAAGCCCCCATTCTTACTGCTCTTCTTTTTTACTTGTGATTTTTTCTGGATTTAACGCATTGAACTTGCAACCTATATGTATATTTAATAATGCTTGAGCGTTTAGGAAAGTCCTTCATTATTAAGTAACTTTTTGCAAACTCACATTTTCCACTTTTGGAAATCACTGCGTATAGAAACTACTCAAGGATTTAATGTTGCGAAGAAGTAAAACGAATAAACTAGAGGGCTGTGTCTTGGATTTGAACGTGTTCTATGAAATAAAGCATAAAGTGTTCTAAGAAGACAAAGCAGAAGTATCCAACGACTTACAACACTGACTTTGTACGAGAATGTTTAAGACAGTCGAGAGTGGAATATTCTCAAACTTTATGAAAGACTTCTCATCCCGGCGCTTTAGTAATCTCTTATTGCTTGGATAAATTCGCTGAAAGACAATGGGTTACGAATTTTTAAGACAATGTGCCATGTAGAGTGAACGTGAGTCCCATTATATTTTGTGACAGAAAATAGTCGCCTAAAAGAAGTTAAATGAAGTATACAGTTTCGCAAAAGTCTCAACATTAAGAAGCCGATAGTGGGCAAACTTTTATCTGAATAAATCGGCTTGTTTTGTCTTGTTCAACAGAGGTCATCGGAAAATCAAGCAAAAATGATAAGATCTCAATAAGCTTAGCGGATCCTTGCCAGCCCACAATTCAATTTGCAAACTTGAGCGGTATGAAAACCCAACGACTAACTAAAAATATAAAACTTAAGGCTACGAGGCTCCTTTTAAGAAACGATGCAAAACAAATCTCCGAATACTATGTTGGGTTAGGTAATACTGACCGTTGGAAAAACAAATCTGGTTAGGCCTATTGGCCCATTGTGATGTCATGTCCTGCTCTTGAAAGCAGCCTGAGTTTCTGACGAAGCAAAGGTTGGTGTTATCGTCTACATTACAAAATTTAGATCGCTAAAATCATTGTTGAAAAAGCTGTGTAGAGTACGTCTTCTCCACCTTTAGTTGCAGCTTCTCCAGAAGTCATTTGCAAAATACTCAGCCTTTTGCATGCGTGCCTATAAGATAGTGTCAAGTGATGCAACCTATGACAGTGTCGATACGCTTTCTATTAAGAAAGATCAAACTCTGAGAACGATTCAGATCTAGTGCTAGCCAAATTAGTTTGGTCGCTAAACATTGACCCTGCAGTCCACTTAGGATTTATCCTTCTAATAGATTGCAGTCCTAATTATAATTTGCACGTAGTGATTGGCATACCGTTCCGTACACTTATCAACCAATAGTTTTAACAAATAGGTTCACACAAGACAAGCAAAATGGATGGACCAGTTCAAAATTAAGTCGTCAAATCTTAAGCAGCTTTGATTGAATTCTTCTTAAAATCGATTGTATTAGACTCTGCCATCTGTTTGGTTAATCTCTAAGTTCATATGGGGCAGCCAGAATGCAAAATAATTCACGAAAATCTGGTTTCCGCAGCGTACATGCCTCCCTCGAATAGCCATTTTCTACACTGTGGTAAAGTGACGGCCTATTTATATGATATTTTAACGTGTTCCAAAAACACAAAAGAATTCACATTATACTCGTTAATGGCTTTTATAATTCCAATAAACTGGAAAGAAAATAATTAGTTTTATATGAACAAGGCAAACAACTCAAATTATTGCCAATAAAATTTTGAGATAAGAAATAATTTTCTTCGCTCCAAAATCATTACTCTTCTCAAATTTCCATAATTAATTTCGATTTACATATTTTATTTGAGATTAAACCTTCTTTTTTAAGAAATAAAAAAAAAACCTGAGGAATTCCACCTTATTGTGGTTGACACCAAACAACAAAACGGCTTGCCAACTAAAGTCCAATTCAAAACAAAATCAACCAACCAAAATTTCGGATGGAATAATAAAATTATAAAATTATTCTCCATCGAGTCATTGTATCCATAAACAATTTATGTCGTCCAACAAAATATCTTTCTTTCAGTGATTTGCATTTTCATTTCCTCGAGTCATAAAAACCTCTTCACAAATTTTACGTTAACCATGTGGTTATAGTTATTTCTTAAGAAAATAAAACTAAAAAAAATAACCGCTATATACGAGCGATATTTTCAATACCTATCTAGAACAAGTTTGCATCTTATCAGTCTTGGAAGTTAATTATTTGAGGTGTTCTTGAGTTGATAGAATATGTATTCCAAGTTGGAAAAGAGATTCAAATTAGGAACAGGAAATTCAGTAAAGATAGTGTTGACATCGAAAATATCTCTTTTTTCCTCAGCGGCCTTTATTTTGCCCATTTATGATGTAAATTATTACTATTAATTCTAGGTGCAAACTTTGGTGGAGTAAACCATTGTAAAATGGTAACACTGACACAACAATGTGCATCCATTAGGTTGATAATGTTTGCTTTATTACCAAACTATTTTGCTGGGCGTTGTAATAACTTCTCTTTGTATCCTTTTCAACCGTAATAAACAGGATAATACTTTTTGTTGACCAAAAATTTCATAGGCAGTATACACCCTTACACTGTTCATCTAACATCCAAATTTGAACGGAAACTCGCATTATCCTGAGCTGCAGCCATTATTCGGAAATGGTTTCTGTGTCTGAGCCAAAATAGTCCTGTTGCCTTATCTGTGGCATTTCTGTTCCTTATTTTTGTTTTTTTGTATATGTTCGTTCTCCTGTGGTATAATGTCCTTTTTACCTTTTGTTTGGGCTGAAATGGAAGACACACGAGTACGGCTAAGCGACGATGAAGATAAACAGAGAAAGAGAGAGAGAGAGAGAGAGCAAGAGAGAAAGGCAATGAAATATCCAAAAAGCCGACAGACTTTGCTGTTGTTCCAATGCCTATCTATACGGTCAGGTAAACACGTGTCCCCCTCCATGGTTCGAAAAGGGAACACGAGAGTCTACGAGTATGTCCGTGCTACACTTTAATTTTCCTAATGGATATCGATCCTGTTTTTCGACTTCGTATCGTATCGTTACGTTCCAAAGCCAACGATGACGACGCGATTGAGTACAAAAATGACACAGATACACGCATACTCTCATGAAGTACGGATAGAAAATGACAACAATCAGTGAGCCAGGACGATACAGCAATTGGGGTTTCATTTCCCTTTTTGATTATGGGGATAACGAATGTTTTGTAGTGTAATGGTAGTGGTCTATGTTTTGTGCCATCGAAATAATCATTGCCTTCACTGTATTGCAGATTTAATGTCTTTTGCATGAGTATTATCCCTTTTCTTTTTTTTGGGGGGGGAAAGCAACTCGTTTTGATTGTTAACCCTTGGTTGCCACGGGTATCTAATTCTTACTATTTTTTTTTTTTTTTTTTTTTTTTTTTTTTGTTTTAGTACAAATCCTTGCAGGAAGAAAAACATTAGAAACGCATACAAAAGTAAAAATAACGATATGTTGTGCGTGCAGAAATTTCGGATTTATTTCCATGTAAAATGTCTACTTGCTGAACCGCAGGATTTGTTTTTGAACTGTTGTCTAGAATTTCAAAATTAAAAAAAATGTCTAGGGCAATGAACTGTTTTAAGTGTAGCTTCCTTTGCATATACCGTACATATCCCTTACATTTAAGATTCTATGTATTTGAAAAGACAAATAAGGAATTTATCAAGGGCAACATGACACTTCATTGCTAACATACCTACTTCTACTAAATAAATTCAAAAAGGTAATTGAAAGCTCTAAAACTTTATGAATCAGACATTGGAAAATACTTTCATTAGCCTATCCATTGTGACACGTTAAAGAAGCCTAGTTGTGTAAGGTCGATTTTCTCTAGCTCACACCTCCTGAGTCAATGATTTGCAAAGTCGTGTGTGTCCCTTTGGGATAGATCTAATATTTTTCCGGCCAGGACCTTAATCTTGATTCGTACCATGATACATGTGTGTTCTGACCAGGATGATGTCGCTATACAATCTAAATGGTTCGTCGTTGTATCTTCTTCTCCATCAACCATCCATGGCTATGATTTTATCCTATGCGTCCATCTTGTGTCTCGTTCTTCGCCCACATGAATAGGCCTGAAATGAGCTAGAAATGTGCTGGGAATGTTATCAGTTCTTCACGAATGGCTCCAACATTAAGGATGGCGGCACTGAAGAAGAAGATGACATGGTTCGATTTTACTCCTCGTTAAGAAAACTTGCGCCTGGGGTCTATACGGAAATATACGCGATGCTGATAGCAATGGACTATATTGTAAAGAATAGGTAGGTGGAGATGATGAAGCACTTACATCTACTAGATCTTCTCAAGACTTCCAAACAAGTTCGAGAAGGTAATATTCACTGAATGCACTCAGACGACTTAATTCAATGAGGTCGCAATAGGATCACGAGGAATGAAAAAGCTGATAAAAGTGCTGTACAGGGCTAAGAGGAGAGTTTTTAGGCTCCCAAAGCTGTTGCAGTTTATAGGACTTCTTTCCCGGAGGTTCAAACAAACAATGACAATGAGCTGCAAAGTCAGTTAAGTTTAGTTATGACTATATTTACTCCGTCCTGATCTTGTCTCCCAAATCATATAGTTGTTGGTGATTGACAGCAATATTTTGATCAACATTTGATCATTGACGGAATAATTGTTGTTGCCGGATTTTTTCTAACATAGTAGAGGTTCAGGTCTTGAAGGAGCTCTAGAATCAAATGTTTAAATTAAAGATGGTGGCAGGAAAACTCAAAGTCACTCAAAGGCAGCCTTTATAACCACGTTCGGGGCTTCTATAACCTATGTAATTTTTTTTTTTATATTAGCCGCACGCTCAAGGGGCGCACACAGCACGGGCGATGAAAAATTTAAAAATTTGGGATTATACAAAAAGTGGTACCGATGTACGTTTGTTTTGAATGTTTGGAGGTTAAAATGAATACGGAATAAAGACCTCGGTAAGACATTCCATAAGCGAATTGTCCGGCTAAGGAAATTATTACGATATTTAAATTTTAATGGAGAATTGGTGGCCGAAATAGCGATAGGAGAAGGTGGGACAGGAGACATTACTTCACTAATCGAGGGTGTCAATCTACTGTGTAATATTAGCATCACTTATAAGTTATATCGCACGGTTTTGAATCCTATCTACTAGGTGCAAAGAAGTGTTAGGGGCACCTGAGCCTTACATATTGAAGCCAGATCAGAGGATGTGAAGTAGTTCTTACATCGCTTGAGACATTTCGCAGGATTTTTGTGCGACTTCGAATATATGGTCATTCTAACGGAAGTTATCATTGAAGCAGACTGGAACGTTTTTCCATTTTAACGATGCAAGTGCCATTAATGGATAATTGCTGGGAAATCGGATTTCGCTTTAGCGACAGCAAACAGAATTGTGTTTTAGAAGTATTATATTCCACTCCGTTGGCAGTTCCCCAAGTCGTTCTGCTGTTAATATCGGAATTTCATGAGCATAACATACGCTGCCTTTCAAATGCGCAACAACGCCTAGGGCTAACCACTGAAGCGATCCAGGACCGAGCATTATGTAGACGCGTACTGCGCTCTGTGACATTAGCCAACCCCATAAGCGGAGCAGCAGCGATGCAGTAAAAATGGTAAACTCGTTACGCATAAGTTCGTATAACGAGGAAAGGGTTAATAAAAGGATAAGAAGAGGAAGAAGAATATACGCTGCCTTTCCCGTTCTACAGCCGAAGAGCAGGGACGTGAGTCCGGGAACGAATACTAAAAGCAGAGGGTAATTTCGCCAGCGAAGGAATAAATTCGATCAGAAGTAGCAGACAAGAGTTCATTAAAGAGATTTAAAATAGTGTCGGAGACAGAACGGAACCCTGGGGCACACCACTATTCATTTTGTGAATTTCTGACTTAAAACCATCCAAGACAACTGAATTGAACGTTCTGAATGGTAATCTCTAATCCATTGAGGAAGAGAGTCGTCGTGAAATCAGCTCCATATGTCTAAGGAGTGCTTCTGTAGTACTTTTGCTAACAATATTCGCTTCTGTACGCAGCATGGTATATCCATGCAATAAACCAAATATGGCGGAACATCTTGCGGAAACTGCTGCTATAAGGCAGATCGCCATTTAAGAAGTGCGATGGAATGGACTAGGTACAAGAAATATGAAAAATTGATACACTACTGTGATTACTATCGAGAAGACAAGCAGCTGCTATTGGCATGCAGAAAAGTCATTAGGACTTTTGGGCTTCAAGTACGTGAACGAGCGCATTTTGAGAATTCGTATTAAGGCTAGATTCACCAATAAAGGAAAATAATAAGACGGAAAACTGTGAGGGTTTTTTGACACCAGAAGACTGAAATAGGATAAAGCTATTAAGGCAAAACCAAATGTCCCTTAAACTTGCTCGACATCCCGCGTCGCCAGGTTCCTCCGGGAACCCAGTGGCGTCGGGTCAATTGTGCTAGGTTTTTCCTGGCCACCACTGCGGTTTAAAGATGAATGGTGCCATGTTCAAAGAAGATCTGCGGAAAATCCGGTTAAAAAGGCACTATCAACTACGGTAACTCCAACTGTAAGAAAACGAGGGCGGAAAAAGAATTCCTGGATTACTCAGATGGCAAATGCGCAACAACGCCTGGGGCTAACCACTGAAGCGATCCAGGACCGAGCATTATGTAGACGCGTTCTGCGGTCTGCGACATTAGCCAACCCCATAAGCGGAGCAGCAGCGATGCAGTAAAAATGGGAAACTCGTTACGCATAAGTTCGTATAACGAGGAAAGGGCTAATAAAAGGATAAGAAGAAGAAGTGGTGCTTTCTTTGAAAAGGAAACAGAGCGACTCTGCAAATGAGGTAGTGAGGTCTATGGACGAGAGAAAGGTAGCATGAGCAAAGGCTTCTCAGAATAAAGAAAACACGAATGGAACGTGCGTACTGTGTGTCCAATTCTGAGGAAAGGAGATCCTAGACTACGCCAAATATAAAAACATATCCAACATTGTATGTAAGACCTTCTTTGCAGTAATCGCCTAAAACTTGTTTCAACCAACTGATTGTTCCCAATAGCGTCAAAAATGGTTTCGACAAGCCGAGTGATTTTTCCGACATTGTACTTGAGAGTAGTGTTCAACTCAAAGTTCAAACATTGGGGACAAAATTTCTTTTAACTATGTACAGCTATTTGCTTATCAATGAAATACATTATTGCGGACACACAACAATCAACGATTCGGGCAACACATGTGTCACATTACACAGGTATTACTTTGAACTGGTCGATGATTTTGTCCACTCATGCTGCAAAGTTAATAATTTTAAAGATTCCAATTGCCGTTTTTCTCTTGGTCTCAGAATTGAGTAGCAATTGATTTCAGCATTCCTCGGTTTAGCTTGGAATTGTAGAGCAAATAAACACATGCTTCAGTCTTCGAAGCCATCATTGAAGGCGATGGAGTACAAAAAGAATTAATCTAAGGTGGTTTGCGCAAGTGGAAAGAGACTTCAACAAACTTGAAACAGTTATAAAACAACAGGGCTGTCTGGAGGGGCACGTTCATTGAGGCCCATATAACTACAACATTCAACACTCTACGTAATACTTGGACTAAACGAAAAAAAATAGCCAACATTGGGCTTAATGTTAAGGCTCGAATAAAACTATTGCTTTAAAGTACCTAGGTACATGCTCTTAGATGTCTTTTTCTTACAACTCATCGTGCTATCTTCATTTAAACTTATTTCTCTAGTGACTCATAGATACCCGAATTACCCTTGACGAATGTTTTACAACAAGCAAATAACAACTTCCTTAGTTCGGTGATCTTTCATCAGTCACCGGTCACAGTTTCATTGGAAATCGTGACCCCAAATCACTTTGTCTTGCATTCGTTTACAACTAAAATTTGGTTTTATTAATTTAAGGCATAACTATGTTGTAACCCAACAATCAAAGTACATAGTTATGGTTGAATTAATTTGTCAAAGTCAATTGACACCTCTGGCTTGTCTTAGTTAAAAAAAATCATTGTAAAAACCACTCATCGTTATGTTGTTTTACTCAGGCATTGTATCTGTATATATGTGTATCATATGAAGATACATTTGATGGTTGTAAAACAGATTCAAATCCATAAAATCATTTATTGCACTTATAGGATTATAAAATGTGGGCTGTTACATGGGTGGTCACAAAATCAAATCAAATTGATACAATGTGGCAGGTAACGTACGAAATGTTAGATCAAACAGGCCACATGCTAACTGAAGAGTTGACTGAAAAATGGAAAATATTTTTATGAGTCACTAAATCAATCTTAAAATCGCGGTTTATTCATTTAATAAAAATTTATTTTAAAATGAAAGAAAAAAACAAATGTGTAGAAAGGAGCAAGTGCAATTTTTTTTGACATAATTTAGTGAGGTTGAGCCTTATAAAATCATCAACGCAAACATTTAAGAAATGTTTTTGAAACAATTTAGAAACACTTCAGGATCATGAAGATACGAGGGCGGGTCAATAAGTCCGTGACTTTTGGATTAAAACACTGATTTTTTGATAAAAAAATAATTTTATTTTTCAACGTAGTCTCCCTTGAGCTCTATACACTTTGTCCAACGCTTCTCCAATTTTTTTATCCCTTCCAAAAAAAATGATTTATCGAGGTCCTCAAAATAGGCCTTTGTTTGCGAGATGACTTCATCATTGGAGTCAAATCTTTTTCCACCAAGCCATTTCTTCAGGTTTGGGAACAAGAAGTAGTCGCTCGAGCCAAATCTGGAGAATAGGGTGGATGAGGGAGCAATTCATAGCCCAATTCATGGATTTTTGCCATGGCAACTGCACATGCGTGCACCCTTGCATTGTCTTGGTGGAAAAGAACTTTTTTCTTGGCCAAATGAGGTCGTTTTTTTTTCAAATCGTCATTGAATCGGTCCAATAAGTTGGCATAATATTCCCCATTGATTGTTCTTCCCTTTTGAAGGTAGTCAATGTGGATGCAAACGCGGCACCCATCTAGCGGAAAGTTTTCTCATGCCCAAGTGATCATTCAAAATTGAAACCACTGAGCCATGCGAGATCCCTACGGCTTCCACAATCTCTCGCACTTTCAATCTTCGGTCGGCCAACACCATATCGTCAATTTTTTCGATTGTTTCGGGTGTAGAGACCTGGACGTTCGGCATCTTCAGTGCTTGTACGGTCACAACGAAATTCAGTAAACCACTTTTTTACCATTGAAATCGATGGTGCAGAGTCCCCATAGTATTTATCAAGCTTAGCCTTGGTCTCGGTAATGGTTTTTTTTCGCAAGAAATAATGTTTAATAAGCACACGAAATTCACTTTTTTCCATTTTCTCCTCAAATTAGTGAGTAGTCTGATAAAAATAGCTGTCAAACACAAACTAACTGACGCAGCAAGTTTAAATTTTGACAGGAGTCAACTGACAGATGCCTGTTGACAGGAGCAGTGTTGCTGTTTCAGTAAAGAGGTCAGAAATTCAAAAAGTCACGGACTTATTGACCCGCCCTCGTATCTTTAGATGACCGCATAAGATTCAGTATCTTTGTCTATGTGTGTAACTGATACAGAGCAGTTTCGGCAGATCTCCTCGCTTTCTATTCAAAATTATCAACAGCCCTTTCCAAGCTTTTCGCTGACTTATTGCCAAGCTGCTTATAATAGGTGTTTTTTTAGCTGCATGAGAAGTTTCGATGGTTTTATGGTTCGATAGCTGTCAATGTCAAACTGTGTTGACATTTCTGTTCAGTAAGATTCGGCAATTCATCATGAATCGTTTAACGCCAGAACAATGCTTCCAAATTGTGGAAATTTACTTTGAAAAAAATAAATCTGTTTGAATGAAGTTCATAGAGCACTTCGTAAATTTTACGGTCAACATAATCAGCCTAGTGAGCAAGCAATTCCTGCAGTTATTGATCGATTTCCAACTAATTTTACTCTTCCCGATTCAAAACCATCAACAAGACAAAGAAATGTGAGTACCGAAGAGAATATTGCTGCTGTAGCGCGAAGAGCTGAAAAAATGAGGAAGGAGCTGCCGGTTTTTTGTTTCCAAAAGTTAATCAGCTAAACATCGACGACATTTGGTTCCAATAAGATGGCGCAACTTGCCATACAGTGCGCTTAACCATCAATTTATTGCAAAATCAATTTGGTGTCAACTTTATTTCCAGAAGTGATCCTGTTAACTGGTCCACTCGTTCGTGCGACTTAACGCCTCTCGATCACTTTTTATGGGGCTATTTTAAGTCATTGGTTTATGCCGACAAACCAGTAACTCTTGAAACAATGGAAGCCAATATTCAAGCCGCCATTGATGCCATACGGCCAGATTTTATGCTAAAGGTTGTGAAAAATAGGACTGATCGAATGGACCATGTGACTCGTAGCCGTGACAGGCATATGCCGAAATTTTTATTTAAAAAACAAATAAATAAAATTATCTACCAGATTACTTACTTACTTACTTTAGGTGGCGCTACAGTCCGGGGTGTACCTGGGCCTCAGTTAACAACCTTCTCCAGCCAGCTCGATCCCTAGCTAGATGCCTCCAGTTTCGCACGCTAAGTTGGCTGAGGTCCTCTTCCACTTGCGTGCGCCACCTGACTCTTGGCCTTCCTCTACTGCGCTGTCCCTCGGGGGCGGATTCGAAGACTTTTCGGACCGGAGCATTGGTGTCCATGCGCTCTACATGACCCAGCCATCTCAGTCTTTGGATCTTCACTCTTCTGGCTAGGTCCATGTCGATGTACAGTTCATACAGTTCGTCGTTGTATCTCCTCCTCCAGTCACCGTCAATGCAGACGGGACCGAAGATCGCCCGAAGAATTTTTCTTTCGAAGCAACCAAGAACACCCTCATCCATTTTTGATAATGTCCATGCCTCTGCGCCATAGAGCAGGACCGGGATTAAAGTGTTATAAAGGGTGACTTTTGTTGTCCGAGAGAGGGCTTTGCTACTCCATTGCCTTCTTAACCCAAAGAAACAGCGGTTGACAAGAGTTATTCTTCGCTTGATCTCAGCGCTGGTGTCGTTGTCTGTATTTATACCGGAGCCTAGATAGACAAAGTCCTTAACTACCTTAAAGTTATACCTGTTGATAGTGATGTTCCGTCCGAAACGTCGGTGTTGGTTGTCCTTTTTGCTTGACAGCATATACTTCGTCTTGCCCTCATTGACCGCTAAACCCATTTTCGCCGCTTCCGTCTCAATACTCGCGAAAGCGCCTCTGACATCACGCTGCTTTCTCCCGATTATGTCAATATCGTCGGCGTATGCGAGAAGTTGGATGGACTTTTGAAAGATAGTGCCTCTTGTGTTTGCTCGTGAGTTTTGCACTATTCTTTCAAGTACGATGTTGAAAAAATCGCATGACAGCGCATCGCCTTTTCTAAATCCTTTCTGGACATCAAAGGTCTAGGTGAGATCTTTACCGACCTTGATGGAGCAGCGTGCATTCTCCATCGTCATCCTGCACGAACGGACGAGTTTGGCAGGGATGCCAAAACTAGACATTGCTGTTTTTTGATGAATTGATTCCATCCATGCAGATGTCTGATGGAAATGTCTCAGGCGTTTCGAGACAAAAGTTGTTCTGTTATTTTTAAACCCCTTTTGCATCCATGGAGAATGAAGGAGTCTTTCCAATAGCTCTATAATAATGGCGACCTTGCCAGAAAGCTCGGAAAACCCGGCGTAGAAAGCTATGTCACTCTAAGGGCATGGACACAAACGTATCAGCTAGTAAAGTTTTTGATTCTAACCCAGAAGGATAACGCAGTAGAGGTCGACCTTATTTTAAGTGGTGCTCACAAAGTGGGGGATGTCCCCAGCCACCTTCGTGTGTGCAACTGGCAAAAGACCATACTACCTGGAGAGGCATAAAATATAACCACTGCAAAGATGGCTTCATATCATAAGTTCTTCGCTTTATTTTGTGTCACTCTGTTATTCTGTCAGTATGTAGTATGCTACGCTTTTTCTTATCAATCAGAGTGTCTTTATATGTTTCAGAGTTGATCTTCCTCAGGTTCATTCTCCTATTTCTTCATGAGATTATAGAGTTTATGCATGCGGCATAGTCAAGTGTTTAGTCGGAACTTATCTGAAAATTAAGGCACAACTTCGAGTGGACCTTATTTAAGTGGAAACAGATAAGCAAACATGTTATATCATACGATTTCGTACTGAACTTGTTACCAGTAACGTAATACCAACAGTGCCAGGGATTTCAATGTGGGCTAGCATATTAGACACCACCCTGCCGCAAATGGAAAGTCATCAGCAGCTTCGGTCGGTATCGAGCTCAAGCATTGGCTCTAGCGTTCATGAAAGTAGAGCATTCTGAACCAGAAGTGCAGTAATACATGAAGAGAATAGAATTGCAGCATAATCTAAGACGAGGCAAGCGTAAGTACATCAAAACTCAGGACTTTCTATACTATAGGCTTGTACGGAGTAGACTAGCAAATGCACATATCCTTTAAAAAAACAATGTTGCGACCCTGGAGGCAAAATCGCAGGTCTATTAAGCTAAGTAATTACTAATCGAATTATTATTAGACAATTTGGACAACTTGCAAGCATTGTTTTGACCTTAGATTAAACTTAGTAAAATGGTAATTCAAACTCAGTACAAACCAGCTGTCAGCTGTTAAATTAGCTATTGCTGTAAAAAGCCTTGTGAGCTTAGGGGAGCCTTCTTCTCCAGTTACATCGAGAAAACGTCCTGTATTAAGGCGTTGAAGAAAAAAAGGAAGTTGCATTGCAGCAGTCCATCGGAATTACAGCCGCTATATAGGAAAATATGGAAAACTAAAACCTTCCCTGAAAAAATGCGGAATTCGGAGTCATATGTAAAGGGTCATACATTTTTCGATTTCGAAAGTAAAACTAAAAAAAATACACACAGCCATACATTTTTGAAGAAAATTTTAATTCATTATAAAGTTTGGACTTTGCCATTAAGTGTGAAGAACAATAGCATTCAAATGGCCACCTCGGGAAGTTTCGCAGCATGCGATTCTTTTGAGATAATTTTTGACCACTTTCTCGCACATTTCAGACGGTATCTCGGCCATAACTTGAGTAATGTTGGTTTTTAATGGGTCTGGAGTTCGGGGATTATTCGCGCAAACACGGTCCTTTGTGTAGCCCCACAGAAAATCGAACGGTGGCAAATCGTATGATCTTGGTGGCCAATTGACGTTGCCAAAATGTGAAACTACGCGACCAAGAAAATTCTCACGCAAAAAGTCATAATTGGTCGTGTTGTGTGGCTTGTTGTCCCGTCTTGTTAGAACCACATATCGTCCAAGTCATGATCTTCAATCGTCGGCCAAAAAAATCGGTTATCATTATGTTCGATATAAAGCACACCAAACAGTCACTTTCTCTGGATGCCAAGGCACCTCTTCGATCACTTGTGGGTTTTCTGAGCCCCATAGGCCACAATTTTGTTTGTTTACATACTTACCAAGTGAGAAATGTGCCTCATTATTGAAGAAAATGTTGTTCGAAAAATCGGTGTTTATTGTCTGTTGTTCCAACACCCAAGAAGCGTGTCTACGGCGTTTTGAATGGTCAGCAGGCTTCAATTGATGCGTAAGTTGAACTTTATAAAGATGAAGATGGAAATCCAAATGCAAAATACGCCATAGTGAGGTGTACAACACGTTCAATTGCTGCGAACTCCGGGAAATCGATAAATTCGGATCATCAGCAACACTTGCACTTACAGCATCAATATTTTCGACTGCGCGTGCATTACGATGATGCACAAGCCTTACGACATCAGTAACGCTTCCACTCTCTTCAAATTTCTTCACAATTTTACCGACTGCTTGCGCAGTTGACCACCATAATCATCGCATAATGCGATTTGATCGAATGAATGACCCATTACATGTGATCTCCCGACTGTGGCTGAACTAATTGTTAGAACGATTCTGGATCAAGTAAAAAAATATCTTGATTCTGCGTTCGACATCGACAATAGGCGGCCTTTTAATCATGATCCTCCTGCAAATCTTTATTGAATACTACGTCGGGAGTTGTTCATCAACTGGGAGAAAGTCTCTGACAAGAATAGAGATACTATATGGCGAGCTAAGGAGAGATGTTACAGATAGAATATTTGTTATAATAAAGCTTACTTACGATGTCATGTTTTTCAAAACGTTCAGGTGTCAAGATTACATTCTTCGCCATTCCTATTCCGTGTAGTGGTCAATGATGCGATCTGGACAACTGTGTAGGGAGGAAATGTCATATCTCAAACATCTTGGCTATATTGACGACGTTGATGGAGTAGAGTTTATTACCTCAATTGCTCAGAATAATGTCGATGTTATTTCAGTCAACATTGACGAACGGAGTATCGCGAAAGTAAGCAGCTTCGTAATGTATTTTATGTCTTAGAAAAATGGTCTCAGGAGATGGTGACATTGAATTGATTGTGAAAAAAAGCTGTCTTTGATGTGCTATCTAAAACTTGGGGAAGCAATGTTTCAAGTATAGAAAATACAAAAATTTTACGTTTCTCGATTAAGAAAATGACATTAACGATGTATTCGTTACCGACATAAGGATTGACGCTTGATTACCATGGAAAAATGACACAAGTCCGACCAGAATGACATAAGTCAAATAACACTTTTAACTGAACCTTTCTACATAAAATCTTTTTTTGGAAAAATTAATTTCCTTTGAACTTTGAGTTTTATTAGCAAAAACAAATCATATTTCCAACTTTAAAATGTCTAATGAGATTGTTATCTTTCTAAAATTGTCAGATCAAACAGTTTGACCTCCTTTCAGTTGTAGAACATGAACAACTTGGATGACGAGCAAGAAGACAAAGTTATCATGCGATGAATGATCGACTTTTGTCTGATAAAAGCAAGAAAAAAAAACGTACCTATCGCAGCGACAGATCTTATCAAAATCGGTTATGCCTTTGAGAATTCCGCTTCCGACGGTACGTACGATTGTGACATATGATATGACACAGAACTACTAACCAATACCATGGGGAGGCTTGTTCAATGAAATTATTAGTACAAAGATTTATTTTGACTTAACCTCTGTAAAACATCGTTGATCGTTTTCCTCGTAATCTCGCTATTGCAAGCGATATGCATTGATATGAGTTCCGGCTACTCCAAAAAATTTCAGTCCCATATCCCTGTGATTTTTACAAATATACTATATATTTGAGTTTTAGAACAACTGCTCTCGTGGTTTCGTACAAGTTCTGATCACAATTCTGTCGGAAATGCTGCCTAATGCCCAAAACCCATGAGCAAAATTATGTGTGCAGTGAAATTAGAATACACATGTTTTAATTCGCAAAGCTAAATATAAATGCTGCACGCAGCGCTGTTCTGCAACACATCTCTATTTCTAGGTTCGCTGCAATCGACAGTGTCACACATAAGTGACAGAAGCTGTAAAATGACAGCAACCAATGCGATTGACTTGAAAAAATATCTGCACATCTGGGCCACGGGCAGATCTGCCAGTACTGTACTGCAAGTAGATTTTCTGCACATGTGCTTTGGGCATAAAAGACTACGTTGCCTATTTATACTGCCTAGGTGGGCCTCTGGGAATCTGCATGGCGATCGGGGAACTACTGACTGTCATATAACTTGAATCGGACCAGAACAGCAACGCAACAATCAACTTCTTAGAGTAGTAGCGTACCTCCCACTGGAGATGGGATGTATGGGCATCCCGTGAAATTAGGTCTTCCAGACAGGTGTTCACTATAATCATAAGACGCTCTCCCATTGGAGGTCCCAGGTATGAGTAACAAATGTGTGCTCAACTGGCCTACATCGTCATAGAACTCACAACTCTATGCGTAAAAACATATAAATATAACGTGACGAACCTGCTAATAGTCTCGGTTAATAATAAATCTACTGCTGACGACCCTGGGAAACAGTAAAAAGACAACGACTGTCGGGTATTACGTAGAATATTCGAACCCTTTATATATGGAACCGCACAATTAGGAGAAGCAGATGTCGCCGCTATCCACTGAACTGGACGGAAGATGAAAAACTGTTATATATACTATGTAGGAATGCATAGCCATACCCACAATGGGACATGGTGGTCTGCGGATCATGAAAATTTAAATCAAATTGTTTATTTTGCAATCGACCTAATGCATGCCTCCAGTATTCTGGACGTCGAAACATTAATGGCAGTAAACATTGACTCATTTCAATACATTGTTGGGTCCAAAGTACGAATGCACATTTCCCAAGCGTGGCAACAGAGACAGCTCAACTGATGTACTACCATTCACTCGACCACCGCCAAAATTTAAGACAATGTAGCGCGGTGTCATGTGCTTTCCTTAACATCATACTTAAAAAAGTTGTAACAGAACTCACAAACAAACACTGAAGGTATAATTTTTTAAAAGTCCCTGCAACAATCGCTAACACACCCTGTTGATATTGACAGAATTAGTAGTACTCAGCGTGTTGTCACCGGTTCGTTTGCTAGCATTAAAACGAAAGCTGCTAAAGTTGGATTAGCGATAAATATGGGAAAAGGCAAGAGTTTGCTTTCAACAAAAAGGGACACACAACTTCGGCGAGATGGACAGAACCATAGCTCTGCTACCATTTCTATCAACAACATCTCAGCACAAGTAAAACGAGGAATCACTCCTGTCAGTAACTCTTTCTTTGAAAATAATTATGTTACTCGTTTAGAAGTTAATTGAGTTGAGAGGCCCTATCCAAGATACGAGTATATGTTGCAATAACAACGCCCGCTCATACCCTCGTAGTGTCATACTGGTATTATGTTTTAATTTTTCCATCCCGAAAGTAAGTTGTGAAGTGCGGTTAGATGCATTTAAGATATGGCTGACTTTTTTAGTGGTGGCCCTATTAGGCAAAATAAGCTCAAAGATATTCGGTTTTGGATATACTCACAAACATCTTAACAAAAAGTAAAGGTCTTGGGTCACAACGAACTGCACATTACTGCAATCCTTAAGTTTGAATGAAACAACGATAACAAACAGAAGCAGCAAATTGTTGGATAAGGAAAAAGATTTCATCTAATGATCTAAGATCAAACGTCTGATTACAATTCGCATGAAGTCTAAATTCGTTCATACATGCTCATGCCACGATAGAGGAAAAGGGTAAATTTTACAAATATCTATGAACTTCTCAACCAAAAGCATAAGCAGTGTACTAAGATCGTATTAAGCCGCTCTTGTTGATTTGACAATTAAGAAAAGAAGAGCGTTTTTGGGATCTAACCTACACGATACTAGCTTCGAAAATGAACATATCTCTTTCATTGTAGATGTCTAATAGTTACTAGGAGCCAACATCGAATCACCGCTACTTTATTTTAGCGGATGACTGATGTGAAGAAAATTTAACGTGGGACGTTAATAATTGCCAAAATCTGCTAATGCCTTTTCCGTGAGTGTATTCCAAAATATTGCGGAAAATCGTATGGTGTCAGCATCAGAGGTGACATTCTCAGGAAGTCTTTAAGGCCCACCCGGTCTGAAATGCTTGTTTCACTAGAATGGTAGCCTATCTTCTGATTTGACAAAGACTGCCGGGAAGTGTAAGTATCCAGTGCAACAAGAGTTAAGCTGTCGGTAGAGACAGAATATATTTCAAAAAGTCTATACAGCTACCAGCATGCCCTGCCGACGTTGCCAAAATGCAAAGAAATCAGGAAGCTGTTGCTGGAGCCTTTCCATCCGGAGATGGATTTTGTGTTAAATAAAGATAAAACATTTTCTGTCGACAATAAAGAACATGAACCACCAGATGCGCGGATACACATGGCACAACGATAAACCATAACCTCGAGCTGCCAAAAGACGTTGTGCAGTTGGGTCCCAATGTAAATTCAAATAACAGCACCGAAGTAGAAATAATGTCACGAATCACTCCTGCTAATCGTGGTATCTTTGTACTAAGAAGGCAAAAGAAAAATAAGTCCTTCTCACGATGAGAACTCTGTATAATTCCTTATAATTCAAGTCGTACTGTATGGCAAAAGCATGGACTTTATGTAAAGTGGCAAATAATGCTCTTGGTTGCTTCAACAGTAAAGAGAGATTTTCGGTTTCGTCTGGATCAACGGAATTCCTTGGAGGAGAATGTCGAATACATGACAAGCGACGATATGGGCTGGACGAGATTGACCTGGTCAAAAGGGTTAGAATTCATCGGTTGCAATGCCTCGGGCGTCGACTCTGAACCACTTTCTCGACAAAATGTATTCTGCGATACTAAAGACTACACCTATTACCAATGTTTATAAGCTTCATTTAGCTATGTGCATACCTACTAATATTTTAATTTTTGAACGTGTTTAGCGAGATGTTTCAGGATACACTAGAAATAGGGAGCGATCGATATCTATTAGGCCAAAAGTAGTCTGATGAGATCTACTAATAATGAAGAATAACAGGCAGAAATTTCTTTAAAGGCAGAAATGTCATTCATCATTCCATGTGAGATTGGTCTTCGCATTCAGTGTATACTTACTTACTTCAAGTCTAATACTGGACACCATAAAATCTTCTCGAAGACAATATTGTCCAATAATGATAGCCCTCTGCCCATAAGAGACCAGCTTTTAACTTTTCTTTGCAACTCAACGTGCAAGGCAAAATTTTAATACATTTAATTTGAAAGATACTTTTTTATACACAAACACAGCCCAGTACCCATGTGCTATAGAAGATTATCAAACAAATGAGCAACTCTCTAATTATAGTTCTCACAAGAATCATGACCAAAAAAAACTTATCAACAAATGAATACAAATGAATAACGAATAAAATAACCATAACAGAAGACAAGAGGACAATCAAAGAGACAAAAAAATAAAAATAAATAAAAACGGACGGATGGGTACAAGGAGGAAGCCACTAAGAAGGAACTGAAGAGAAAAAAATGTCAACCAAAAGACAGAAGATTACATTGGCGCCAGCTTTATCTAATTTGGGGGACATTATGCATGGCATTCTTCCAGCCACAGGTCCGCATTATATGTACCTGCACGCCAGAGTGAGAGATGCATACTCAGATACTCGTACTCACATAAACGGATACGTGGTGCAGCCTAAAAAATCGCGCACCACAGTAACATCAGCTTCGAGGAACATTCCACGACCAGACAATGGGAAACTTTATTACATTCATTGGCTCCATGAAAGAAATTCATATGAAGTATCTCGAACCAGAGCCATCTTATCTGCATTGGGGAGGAGTAGGAGGTTTTGTTCGAGCGAGTATTTTCAGATCATTCCCTCCCTCAAAAACGTGAAAAAGCAAAAGAATTCAATCTCCATACAAACCTACCTCGCATGAGTTCCAAAAAATTCATATCAGTCGAGGATTTTGTTGGTACTCTTGTCAGGGGTCACGGGTGTCGTCATGTGCTGAAGGCGCTCATGCACGTTATTTACGCGAACCCAAAGACTAACCTTAATTGAGTTTTTTTTCCTTTTCTTTTTCAATTTCTTTATTTCCAAGTTCGAACTTCAAAATAATCACAATCAACGGCTAAGGCGAACTCAATTCGTGATGGAAGCATTTGGGGATGAACGTTCGCGATTGGAGGAATTCTTTTAATTTTTTCCCATCTCTCGATACCTTGTACTTGGACGAGATATCATGAAACTGCCATTAAACTTGTTCCGTGAGACTTGAGACACCCAACGAAACCTTGGCTAGAGGGTGGAGCAGCCAAGTTTTTGTTAAGATCACAACTGATCCCGCATCGCATGTACCTATCTGAAGTTTTAACCGATCACTTTGAAATTGAAATTGGACCATTAACATGGCATTGGGAATATATCTTAATAAATTAATTAACATGAAGGGGGGGATATGAGGAGGAAAAAAACTTTAATTAATGCAAAGCAGTTACGACCCATTGGCGGGAGTTTTACTTTTTATTTTTTTATTTTTTTGTATTCTCAAATGAATAAGATACAAAGATACTCGTCGCTGGCCGAGTGAGGTAGGTACGTTTCGTACTCTAGAGATCAGACTCTGGCAAAGAAGGCAAGCAGCTTTACCAAACGTGAGCAATAAAAGCAAGCACAATCGTGAGCTCTTTGTTCTTAAATTGTTTTTAGTGTGTTTTCTGAGAGCAGTAACACGATAACAAGTTGCGATAATAACTGAAACTCGGTTTAATTTATTGGAACAATTTATGGCGCAATAATTTACACGACCATTTACTGTCAAATAAAAACCAAAGCCGAGCAATGACGATGACAACGACTAAGACGGCGGCGGCGGCGATTTCAGAATTCCTCTTAAACAAAAAGTTGCTAGTACCTACCTGGAAAGCCATTGCTTTTGCTTTTGTTTGTACATTTTTTTTTTCTTTATAACAATGGAGCACAAGAATTCACAATTTAAATTAATTTTTCTAAACAAAGGTGGATACACGTTCTTTTGTTGAGATATAAGCTTACATCGTATCTATACAGGACATCCTTTAAAGGTCACAATGATTTTTTGTGTTCCAACAATTGGTTCCATTTCAGTGACCACAGAACTGACAGTAATGTCGATAATACTAATGAGTTCCTTCCTGTAGAGCCTGCTAATATAATTCCAGCCAATAAATTTTGTTCATTTTGTAGAGAATTGAGCCTGCTATATATCTATGTACATCTACGGTCTTGATAAAAATCAATTTGACGATGTTTTGTACAATAAGTTGTTAAATAGGCTGCGAGCTTATATTTTCGTAAGAAAATCCTTTATACTGATAAAGTTGCCACCATTTTGACACCTGCACTTGTAGATAAGATCGTAAGCAAGTAAAACACGATCCAAAAGCGACAATCAAGGCGCTACTTGGAATATAGTTAGAGCTTTCGCGCAAAAAGAAGACCGTAGGTTCAAAGACACTTCGTGGAATCAAGGATAGGGTTTCGGATCAAAAACTCAGTAAGATCTTATTACAATTTATTTCATCTACCCAAGGAAACTATTTATTAAGGTAGAGCGGCATTTGATTACATACTACAGCTGGAATAACATGAAACAGCGGGTAAACGATTTTTAAGAAATCTTGAGTGAAACACTACCAAGTCAGCACTGACAGAATATTTCGCATAGAAACCAGAGAAATACCAATGAAAACTGGGATCAATCGAGAAAATAAACCGGCACAACTTTAACAAGGAAAATGGCCTTAAACTGAAAGATTCCAAGAAGGAGAACTAAGCGCGGAAGAAATGTGGAACGAATTCAAGAAAAATGTTACACTATTGTAAAAACCATGTCCAGAAAAATAAAAAAAAATTGTGGCGGTTCGATGAAGCGAAAACAGCGGTAACAAATAGCACGATTTGAGATAATTTACGATAAATACATCGCAAGTAGTAAAAGTGATAAAGTACGCTTTGAGTTAGTCGGCTAATATTGGAACCGCGTTAGCATTACTTCAGGGAAGAGCCACGATTCGGGTTCTTAAGGCCCGAGACAGCAACGAGGAAGCTGGTACAGCAATATAGAGTTGGGCAGCGAAGCTAATATCCTTCTTTTGGCCAGTCTCGGACCGCCAACATTGAGTTTCAGACTAACAGTGGGGAAACTTTCTTAGTGGCTTTATTAGCTCTCCCAATGTGCGCCTTAAAGGTATGACTTGGGTGGACCCACATTCCGAAATAACGAGAAACCAGGATCGCTCAGACTTCTGTATCCGCGACGTTCACATGTTATTTCCCGCCGAACCATCTTCGGCTAGTGAGGACTTAAACCCCTGACCCCGCACCCAGTACCCCACTTCAGCGACCTATTCCATATTGTTGCGCCGCTGACAAAAATTTAGAACGAAAAAAAGTTTTGCAAATACTTGTGAAACTCATGAAATTCACGCAGCACGCTTGTTGTTTACCTTTTTTCTGACAGCGAAAAAAGGTGAGTTCAGCAATAGGATCCAGCAGAGGAAAGGAGAAAACAACACAAATAGCTAGAAAAGTTTAACGAAGAAAAATCTGCCGTATCCTGTGACGTAGAACTTCTCCAAATAAAAGCAGTTTGTAAATTGTTAATTTGCAGTGAATTTCAGCGTTACAACGGCAGTAAAACAAAAAGAGCGGATAATTTAAAAAAAAAAATAAACAGCAAGCGTGGACGACTGGATGGCGCTTAAAAATGAGCAGATAAATTGGAGCAAGGGAAGTCTTTCACGAGCAGCTGACGGCAGAAAATTTGATAAATTTATAACAAAACAAAAAAAAAAAACAGAAAAGGAATTTAAAATTAATAAAATCTCGGGAGCTAGAGATTTTGTTGTTTCGTTGTCGTGTTGCGAGACGTTGTGGGTGTCATTGGTTTTTTGTTTTTGTAACAGTATCCTTCGCTCGTCCTCCCCTCTGGATCTTGCCGTCAGGACCAGTGTGATATTATCCGCAAAGCGGGTCAGCCTGGCTCCCAGAGGCATTTCCAGGGAGCCTGTCATACACGACGTCAACCGCCTCAATCTACGTTCCTCTGTCGTGTGGTACCGAAGTATTCGATCCCGGAGGTAGCTATCTAGCAAATTTGTATGGTAAATCGGTACAATTTGCCGCCTGAAGGCCAGGGGGTTGTCGGTCTACTCGTATCTAGCCAAGTTTAATACGTTATTGACGTCGAGCCTGACCACGATGCCGAAACTCTTCGTCTTGTAGGGGCTTGGTAAGCCTGCTTTATAGTCCTTAGAAGCTCGGAAACCACCATACTCGTCGAGCGGTCCCGGGGAGCGCGGATTATCGGAGGAATTTCAGCGCTCACTTATCCTTTTCCAACCTTATTCAACATCCAGCATTATTCACTTACTACGGTGGCTATGCGTCTGGTGTGGACTTGGGCCACAACCAATAAAATTTAACACACCGTTGCCGCTTCCACTTCAGTATTTGAAATCGCGTCAATGATAGTGAATTTTACTTAAAGAAGTCTCTAGCATCACCTTGTCACTTTTGACATTAAGGGCACAATCTGACGAGTTTGGCAGGGATGTCAATATTAAGTATGGTTTTGTATAGCTCATCTCTAAAGGTGTCGTCATATGCCGCTTTGCAAAGGACAAAAAAGTGGTATCTATAGAATTTAACTCTTCTTGCATTGTTGTTTTTTCGAACACAATTCCTAAAATCGGACCGAAGTGCACAAAGATTAAATACTTAGGCTCGCACATGTGTGAAAATTTTGAATAGAAAAACTTGGCTTAAAGTTAAATTTTTGTTTTTCACGACAATTGCTCGGTATATGAGACTAAGTTTTTGTGGATATGGGAAATATACTTCTGTTGTCGAAGTGTTTTATTTCTCCGTCGGCTCAGGTTATTTTTAAATGTGCCAAACCTACGAGTATATATCATACTTTTAGGATCATGTGAGACTAGGCAATGAATCTTGTCACATACGGCCCTACCTTTTCCTTTATAATCCATAACTTAACTTTTTTTTTAAATAGAAATATATACTCACCGTGCCGAGTACCTGCAGCTTGATGCGGGTGTATTTTTGACACAGATTGTGCTCCTCGATGTCAAGTAAGCATTGCTATGTGTTGTGTCTTTATGATTAGATACTAAGGGCTGTGCCCTGTTACGACCCATGCAAGTAATCTAGATGAGCAACAGAAAAGCAGTTGATTTCATAAAGACCTCGGAAAGTTTTCGTTTGGACTGCCAGCATCCTGAGGAGTTATATTATCTGCAGTTCGGCACACACAAAATGCAACTGTTAATGGAAGTCTCAATGGAAGACGCATGAATTCAACCAAAGCTTTATAGTCTCAAGGAACTAGTTTGGAAGAGGTAAAAATGTTCAAGAAGGATTTACGAGCAGTCACAACAGAAGCAGATACTTCATATCCACCAACATTTCTTAACAATCGATATAAGAGCACGTACATAGTTAATTGTCATTAGTGTTGCGTATACTCGTATCTCCACTTGAGAGACAGTTGCAAAAACTAACAATGCCGTCCTCTAAAAATCTGGTCAGCACGGATTTCTAGATCTGTTTTGAAGCAATCTGTGAGAAATCGATTAGAAGGACATTCCTTTTCTGGTTCAGAGCCTGACTGAAACCATTCTTGCGCACAGAAAGACTTGATTTTGTACTTTCGAAGCAACTGGAGACCTACCCCAAATACTATGTATATAAGGTCAGACTCAAAAGACAGTCGATATACGAGTACAATAACAACAAAATTCCATTGGATGTGGAAGGCTTTGAGTGTGCCGGATATGGTACTCTTATCAAGAGAAGTGAGATTTATAAGTGCATCTAGAGCAAAGCTGAGCGTGTTGGGAAAGTACTTGCTGTAAGATTCGGACTCGATGCTGTGTTTCCCAATCTGTCTAGTCAGGGGTTCGATTTGTTGTGACTGCTTAAAAGGACGTTCTAGATCTGATGAGCGAAGGCATGTTCTCTCATTTCTTTTATAGTTTTTGCAATAATTTCCACTGTGAAAATCCAATGATTTCCACTTCTCCAGTACATATTTCAAGCATGACTGGACCTAGGAGTGACTCTTGCGGAAGACTCCACGTAAGGCATGTATTTAAGAACATTTGTTAATAAGAAAAATAAGCAACTAGGCACTCGCGTGTTTCGTAACTCTATTATTTGAGCTGGTCAGGGTAAAAGTTTTTTTGACATCGAGTAGCACAATAACAGCGAAATACTCGGTCGTATTGTTGATTCCGTTCCGCACTCTTTCCGTGTGCGGTAAGGTAGATACTACCGTACCTACTCATTTTTCCGCATATATCTCCGTACTGTTGATTCCTCATTATCGATATTTTTGTATACTTTCTTTCCTTGATAAGCGACATAGAGGAGATCGTAAGTGAGATGCTTAATTTTAAGCACGTGGTCGACGGTTTCCCAAATTTCTCCTGCTTCGGATATGTGGCCTCTCCATCCACAGCATATTCCGCTCTGTTCAAACACATATCATTTGACATGCCCATTTGCCCATCCGTTGCATAACTTCGTATAACGAGGAAAGGGTTAATAAAAGGATACGAAGAAGAAGATGAAGGCAAACGACTTCCATCAACCACTATTACTACACCCGGAATAACACACTTTTGGAAAAAGTTTGCTTTAGCTTCCCTCTCTTCGTCCACATTCATTTCAAGGGATATCCAATTGGTGCAAAGAATGTTTTCTAATGATTCTTACACCTCGGACAGTACTAGCGAAAATGTGGATTGCGCAATGTTGACATTAAAGTTTTTTTCAACGCCGTGCTAATAGCTGCCTTCCGCGAAAAAGCGTAAACAGTCAGCCAACTTTTCGTTGGTGGAAAGTGAGCCTCGCCTTTTTCTTTGGCTGAGCGAATGCTCCAGTTCCATAAGCACGTATTGGAACGCAATTTTGTTAAGGCGAAAGTTGCGCTGACAACTTAAACTGAGCTTAGACCAGTGGAAATACATTTTTTTGAATTAAATTCAATTTTTGTTGTTCAATTGCAAAATATCAGCTGAACTGCATCGCAAAACCCTTCGCTTACGTCTTAAAGCGTAGTCACCAGTATCACTATCACTATCTGAATCTAAATACCCCATCACTTCCATTTTGTTTTATTTTATTTTTTGAATTCTTAAAATTTCTTTCGATTTTTCAAACCTCGATAACGTTATTTCTTCCGCAGGAAGTGTCAAAAGTATCGGTAAATTAAATTGTACGGCCAGAATCAACAATACTAAAAAATATATCGATCGATATATCTTTCCGCGCGGGATCAACAATAGGACCCACTTTTTTTGTGTCATTTCTACTTGCTTCTAAATATTGCTTTTCGAGCACTTTAAAATATCGGTTTTTGGTACAGTCTGTTTGATAACATCGCACACGACAAAAATTAAAGAAGAACTTATAATATTTAAAAAAAAAATCAATTGTACTGGTTTATTTTGTTTATTTACTTGAATGCTTTTTAATTAATATGTTGTCCACTCTCCTCCATTATCAATAAATGCTTGGAGTCTTCGAGGCATGCTTTCTACTAATCTTATAGCATAGTCTTATGACAAAGATCTCCATAAAACTGCACCTTTGCCGGGTGTTTGACGGTCCGCTGGATTAATTCATTGGATTGTGTACACCAGGTATGAGTGATAGGAGACCATGCCCAAAAATAAGCTTCATCCGAGAAAATAACGTTGTTCCAAAATCTCTGTCCAAATTCTCCTTGGCCCAACTTAGTCGTTTTTCTACGTGTTTTTTTTTTTTGACAGTTGTGGTTTCTTTATTGTGCTTCGAAATTTTACATTATTGGCTAGTTAACGTCTTCGTATCGTATCACAACACACATTTAGACCCCTTTTTTTTAAAATCCCTTGTCCTCCACGTAACGATGGAAGAGGATTTTTTTTAAACATGCGTAGAATCATTTTGTCCTGTTTTTTTGTTGTTTTTGGCGTAGACCCACGATCCGGCAAATCATTCACATTTTTAACTTGGGAATAACGGTGCACCCACTTGCTAACAAATGCTTTTGACTTTTTCATGTATTTAGCAGCTGCTCCGTATGACATTTTCGGTCCTTTTGGATGCGTGCACAAGAATACTGCTTCATAACGTGATGCAAACGCGACACTCATTTTAAAATACTTCCGTCTCTGACAAAAATTGAACACTCTTTAAATTTTTTTATTCAAAGCATCTTAGCAGAAGTATTTTTTTATCTGCTAATGCAAATGCCACTTCCAAACCGGGTTTCATAAACGAGTTTTGCCGTATACGATCTTATCAAACGGACTGTATGTGTCGGGCTTCATTTTATCCTTAAGTTATACTATTTCTTGAAAGTAACGTTGTTTCTTTCGGAAGAATAACTATTTGTTTTCCCAATACAAAACATTTGTTTCGGAAAGCTGTTTTTTTTCTAACTTAGTTTCTGTTGTCTACCTTTGTGATGGGTGGTGTTATTTCCGCAGTTTCTACCGCAATCCGGATCAATTCTAGGAAATGGGCTACTGACTTCTGTGTGCATCATGTGTGAGCCTGCCGCTGATGGAACGCTTTTAAGTCGTCCCCATTGTTTTGCTACATAGTGGGCAATGTAGAATCTAGAATGTATCCAGATCGTGTCTACTTATCCTAAACTAAAGTAGAAATATTTGTACTACTAAAACTTATCATCCACAAACATGAGCTCAAACACCAAACACAACGATTAAAGTCATAAATATGAGACTCGCAAGTATATAAACTTCACTGTATCATGTGCATTAACGTCCTTAAGAACCAACATAAAAAGATAGTAAATGTATGCTATGTATTCCTTGATGACTAACACACTACTACCAAAACAACCAAATAAAATTGTTATCATAAAAATTTGTTCAACTAATTTCCTTCGCTCATTTCATTTGTCCCTTAACGCTTACAAGTTCTTAAAATTTATCGCACCTTAACGTATCGAGTTTAATTGTAAGTATTACCACAATTCAACCAGTTTCTCCGCCCTCAGTCCGATATATGTACATTCAAATGCCACTCTACACTAAACAAAAAGTGCCATCCTCAGGACTAGGTCTTCGTACCTACTACGTAGTAAAATCTTCAATTTTATCTTCGCTTATCAAGTGCAGTATAGGATTCACCTTTTGCCCGTCAGTCATCTCTTGAAACAGTCCAGAACTCCGACCACCATCTTATCAGGACATTAATTCCATTTCGAATACGACTTACATTTGCCAGGACAAATTTCATTTAGGACTTTATTCGATAAGCCAGTCGGGTATGGGAGTTTTGCCTTTTGAAATTTTCGTATCAGCAAAGCTGATAAAATGAACATCAACTGATGAGAGAGCGCACAGAACCAGCTGCATTGATACTGTGTGGCGGGCCATATGATAGACTATAGTACGTATACTCGTATATTCGTACACGGATGCATCTGCAACCCCTTTGAGGACCCTCCAAGAGTGCTCGATCTTTGATCGCCACTTCAAGGTAATAAAAATGAGATTTTAGTACTTGTACTGAAGGGTACTACAGAGTTCATAATTTGTTACACAAACTACATATATTCAGGACAGCACTTCAGTACAAAAAGGCGACGTTCATGCATATGTAGGTAGCGGTGGTGATTGGTGGTTAAGGAGTCGCTCAGCTGGCGCTATAATCTCAAATTTCGAAATCCAGTTGACAAAAGGACAATTTGGCAAATGTCCGACTGTTTGTCTACAGAAGGTGGGCAACCACTTGAGATTCTCATATCGCGGAACCTTGTTGTATGTTTCAATTGCAATTGGAGACACAATTCGGAAAACATGTATTCCAAACAGATGACCTTCTGGTTTAAGTACAGTCCTCAAATTACACAGAAGCAAAAGGTTGTTCCAAAATAGAAGACGAAATCACAGTGGATGGGTTCAATTGTCCGAGGAGAATTTGAGATGATGTTGTTGGATTGATGTGGAATTCAAGCAATTAGAAAACAGGAAGAGTAACCGAAAAATTGCTCGTTAACGCCCTCAAGTTGTGGCTATTTGGGCTTCGATTTTCACACGGATGGATTTCAGACGCCAGCTGAAGCAAGACAAATTTCATTGGAGTCTGGTTTCAAGAGTATCTATACATTGAAGGATCGTCACCGAGTGATTGACTTCGACAGTGGCCACAAAGTCGGCTTTGAAAGATATTTTTAGAAACAACAAATAAAATTTGAAAATTAATTTGCTTTCAATTTGGGAGACAGAAAATGCTTGTCATTTACACTGAAATTTGGCTTCAGTTAAAGATTGGTGAATGCCGGTTTTCCTATAACTTAACATTTAAGGCAAGATCGAAAAAAAAATTACCTATCTTGTTAGTCTTCTTAATCTCTGGCACAAATAAAATCTGGAAAACTAAAATCCATCAACTAATTAACGAGAATTTATTATAATTCTTTTTTTTTAATTTAAATTCAAAGTTTAATCGAAGCTAGTCATCATTTAAGGTCTAAACTTTGACTGGATGTCCCACAACTAGCTAATCAACAATGAAATGATTGGCCAATTCTTTGCATTCCGACAAAGAAGCCGCTTTTGAACACATACGGATTAAACAAATTAATTTAAAGCTAATTAAGAGATGCCGCATTTTGTTTTTTTTTTTGTGATACAAACCAGACTCCACAGAAATGGTAAAAACATGTATTTTAGTTATAAAAAGTAAGGAATGCAGGAGTTCTAACTTTCAACACTGATTACATAAAGACTCGTGGGACACATCACTTAAAAAACATCTATAGAAAATGTGTACATTTAGTGATCTGAAATTTAGAAGTAAGATCGAACGACTGTGATGGTATTGTTGTCGTATAAATCGTAGAAATAGATTTTTTTTCAGTATTTGCATCAGAATTTGCTATGTACACTGTACGAACTTGTTCTCAGCTGTACCCTTTTCTTTAGTCTATAACAGGCTAAAAGTTATTATATAGTAAGTTATCGGCACCTTCAAGATATCGTTTTTTGTAATTTGTTGTTGATGTACAAATATTTTTGTATAAAAAGGTCTTACTTGGAGAGCCTTTTGTGCAGACACAAACGTCGACATTTTAACTTGAGAGTTTACTACTTTTGACTGAAAGTGGGTGCCTTAACCCACTAAAATCAGATCGCGTCGCCGGTATAAACACGGATCAGCAGCGGCGTCAATGTTTTAAGTCAGTTTGAGCTCCTTTATGCACGCTTACCTTTAAAGCTTCCACTAATTCTCAATAGGTCAATAGCGGCTGTCACAAGTTCATCGAGACAACTGCCACCGGGCCGCTCAGTCACACGCTTTGTCCAGGGGTTTTATTAAGTACCTTTTTACAGGTTGGGGAAAACTATCCCAGCGTGGAAATAAAAATCCCAGTTTAGAGAAAAACAACGATCTCGCATACAGACGGATATAATGCTGACGATCTTACTAGGTGGGGTGAAAAGTAACCTCCTTGACCGCCAGAATGCGCTGCTACTGCAAAAAAGGATATTGGCAGACATGCCAAATTTCAGTGCGGCACTGTCTTTAGTTTTGTTTTTTACAGCTGATTGTTGTTGACGTGTTTGGAATCAGGTTGAGTATGGACAAAAACGATTTTCGTTCTCTCATAAAAAATTATTTTTTAAGGTGCAAACGGCGAAGGAAACAAAAGAAAAGTTGGATAAACATTATGGGGCTAATGCTCTGTCAGATTACACAGTCAAATATTGGTTTCGAGAGTTTCGTGGTGGCCGCAACTCCACTACCGATCAAGTCCGCAGCGTCAGGCCCTCCGATGCGGTTACAGAGGATAATGTCAAAAAAATACATGAAATGGTGTTGGCTGACCGGAAAGTGAAGGCGTGAGAGCTAGCAAGTACCACAAAGATTAGTACTGAGCGCACGTGCCATATTTTGGGCATTATTCTGCATATGAAAAAGTTATCCTCCCGCTGGGTGCCACGCATGCTCACTCCTGACCAAAAACACGAACGCGAGAGCACTTCGAAAGAGTGTTTGGACTTGCTGAATGTTGATGAAACCTGGATCCACAATTACACACCAGAGAACAGAATGAGTGCCCGGCAATGGACTGAAGCCGGCACGAGCGCTCCGCAGCGACCGAGGGAGGTTCAATGGGTCGGAAAGGTTATGGCGTCGGTTTTCTGGGATTGTCATGGCATACTCTTCGTGGACCACCTAGAAAAAGGAAAAACCGTCAACGGCGAGTATTACTGTGCATTATTGGAGCGATTGATGGCCGAAATCGCTCGAAAACGGCCTCACAAGAAGCGAAAAAAATGTTATTTTTGCAAGACAATGCGCCGGCGCATAAGAGCATTGCAACCACGACTAAAATCAATGACTTACGGCTCCATCCATCGCATCCACCGTATTCGACCGATTTGGCTCCCTCGGACTTTTATCTCTTCCCAAACCTCAAAAGATGGCTCATCAATAAAAAATTCAGCTCACGCGAGGAAATCATCGACGCCGCGGAGGAGTATTTTGCAGACCTTCCGAAAAATTACTTTTCGGACGGGATTAAGAAGTTGGAAAATCGCTGGAATAAGTGTATCAAGCTTAAAGGGGACTATATTGAATAAAATAAAAAAAAAACATTTAAAAACAAATTTTTTTTCACACCCAAGGAGGCTACTTTTCACCCAACCTAGTAGTAAACTATTAAAGTATGAGTGCATTGAAAACCTTGACTCTTACCATATCGTGTGTATCCAAAAAATTTGCAGAGGCCTTAGAAAGCACCAATGTGAACTTCATCAACGAGCCATAAAGGAAGTTACTGCTGTAATGCTACAAAGATTTGACGATGGACAATTGCATCAAAAGTTACGCACGAAAATGGAAGGAAATCCCCACCGAATTGTTGTGCGGATTCTCGCTAGATCCCGTGCTAGTTGGTTGAGGCTCATGTACACTCTGCACTGTAGCGCCACTTTACGAGGTATACAAGTCTTATTTGGAGTCACAAATGTACTTCTACGTGTAATGCTGTAAAAACAACAAATTTAGCTTGGAAAAGGCTTGAGAGCGTTTCTTTACCTCATTTAAGACCTTATAAATGCATATAGCGTGTATGAAAGATGCACGGTTTAATCCCTGTTTGCAAATCTTCAAGCGCTTGGATGGAAAAACAAATAAAAATATCACCGCAAGTCCAATTGCTGATGTCATCAGCGTATTCAAAATTGTCAACCGATGGAAAAACATGCTTTTTTCCAGGTTTTGTGGTCAAAGTGGTTCAGGTCATTTCCTGCAACAAATCTCAAAGACAAAAATTAAAGTAAATAGTAGAAGAATTTAGATTATCAAGAATCAAGCTGTGCCTCAAGGATCTGTGTTGGGAACGAGTCTCTTTGGAATCTATATAAATTTGTCATTTAATGCAAATTTCTAATGCCTTTTCACTGCTTTTGTAGATGATGTAGGTTTGATCAACGGTTCACTAGGCCTTCCTAGTTCAATTTCTGATATCAATCCGGATGAACTGCTTAGAGCAAATTTTTGTGGCGCTGGAGTTTTTTTTTCCAGGATTTGAATTAATTTTATGCTGGTGAGCGTATGTTATTATGTTTTGGCAACTTTAACTGCTGCGAATAATATTTTCAAATTGACTGCATTACATGCATTACAATCATAAGAGAGTAATACAAAGGGCTAGACAATTCCCAAGCGTTTCTATGGCGTATAATGTCAAGAGCTAAAGCCAAACGACCACCATGCACATCGAACATAAACTGATTGAGCTCTGTCAGAGATGGAAGCAGATTTGGAATCTTACTGAAAAATAGTCCTCAATGACACGAGACACATTATACTTGTAATGGTTTGTTAACAAGCATTAGGCCAGGCAAACAGATGTTCTTACAGCAGCTATTTAAAATTGACTGTAAGCTCTCGATTTTATGCCGGAGATGTTATTGAGTCGTACTTTTTCTAAGATGATGGAGGCCCGTCGGTTACAGACAATAAACACTATCGCTTCGTGTTAACCACTATTTGTGATAAATCGGAATAGGAAGGCTTGAGCTACTTGTGGTTTCAACGGGACAATATTCCGTCTACAACGGCTACATAGTCTGTCCCGCAATCGAGTTATTAAAGGCGAAATTCGGTGATGGTCGTAACGCAAGCAGTGGCTCAGTCGCTTCTCTTCTCTATGGAGATACATAAATTGTTTCGCCTATGCCAATGTACGAGCACTTTACGTGATATTGCTGGAATATTGGCTAAATTATGTGACCGAGTCATTGAAAACAAACTGTAGAACATTCACTTACGAAAACGGTTCCATGAAGGACATTTGAATGAAGTTTGTTATTTTTAAAAAAGATCTTAAAATCAACATTTTGGTAAGAAGTAAAGAGAAGTAGTTCGGTAAGGTGAAGTGAATCTCTTACAAATTTCGGTTTTGCCCAAAAGTTTCAAATTGACTTTAGGCTTGTGCATAGATATGGTCATATGTATGAACCCAAGTACTATATATACAGCATTTAGTCATTCTAAGCGCCTGAAAGGTCTTCAGAGATAACGATTAAGGGTGTGACGCTCTGTTTCATTCCATACAAAGACATATATTCCTGCATCTGAAACCCTTGTTGCAACTCTATAAATCGACATTTAGAACAGGCAACACCTCAAAGACGGTGCATTTAGATCTTTGCAGCGGGAAACAACTTAACGCGGCTTCTAAATAAACTTTTATCGGATCATAGTAAAAGTTCGTGCCTAATTTTCATACGCGACGGATTTGTTGAATGCCAGTTAGTAAGTCGTGGTATCAAGAGTCCAATCATCGCCAGACCCAGTTGAATTAAATCAAATTGTGTGTGGATCTAAGGATCGTTAACAAGTGGATTGGCAAATTTCGAAACGGTGATATGACCTTAGATGATCAACCCCGTTCTGTGCGGCCTTCCGAGATTGATAACGATAATGTGTGGGCATTAGTGAAAATTTACACAAAGATTTCAATTGCTCAATCGTTAGCATTTTCCCATTTAAAGAAACATATATGTATTTAATTGCAAGCTCGACACGTTCTGGATTGTTACACGAAAAAAAAATAAGTTGGATCGCGTCTCCATACACATATGTATCTCTGCTTCGACTCCATGAAAACGAACCTATTTTGGATCGAGTATTAAAGGGTGACGAGAATTTTATTCTGTACAACAACGTGCAATAAAAAAGGAGCAGAAAACAAGCAGGTTATGATGCAAAATCCGGGAGAAAAGCTGGCTTGGTTTCGTCGGATTCAAGTGGTATAATATTTTTCGAGCTTCTTTCACCTGGCGAAATATCACGTTGAATAAGATCTGTGAGCAATTATCTAAGTATAATGAGGAAGGTCAAGAAAATCGTCCGGTTTTGGCTTAATGAAAAGCGTCATCTTCCACCATATTGACGCCCGGCCACATGTCGCCCAACAAACACTGCAAAAACTGAAGGGGTTAAAGTGGAATATTCTTCAATTGCCTCTGTCCTTGCTCCTTCAGATTATCATCTGTTCTGCCCCCTTCAGAAAGGTTTAAATGACAAGAAATTAAGTTCAGCTGTCTAAACCAGCTTATGAGGGTTTTTGAAGGAAAACCAAAAGTGTAATAGCTTGTGTTTCATTTTCAAATCGGGCACGAATATTCTGCACTATTGTTTTTTATCTTTGAACTCTGTTTGGGACGCGTCGGGACATTGTCTCATATCAGTTAATGCCTTGTACGTAGAACACATATACCCATTAGTTTAAGAGGACAGTATTGGAATACGGATGCCGCATCTGATATGATCACAGACACTATTCTCTTTCGAATGGGATCCTTTATCCCTCATAGATTATCGAGGTACAAGGAAGCTTTTACGGTTAGATGATTATTTTTTTTAACTCACAGTACCAACTTGATTCAGAGAAACCGGTAGAGTTGGAACGAGTCAGGAATGACAACGTGTGATGTTAAAATAAAGGGTCTTCCAATAGGGTCTTCCGAACTTTGACAGTTGATAGCGGCCATATTGTTGAAGCCACATCTGCCACATTAGCTGTCATTTGTTCAGTCTGTTTTGCCAAATCACCATGGGCAGACATAGCGTCCAACAACACGTGCAAATTATGAAATTTTTTTTACCAAAATGGTTGTTCTGTTCGGGCTACGTTCCGCATGCTTCGCCTATTTTACGGTCGCCATAATCGTCCTACCGAGAGGACTATTCGCAGTATAGTTAATAAATTTGAGTCCATTAGTTCAGTAAACGATACACCCGTACGTCGACGAAACGCAAGATCTGCCGAAAACATCGCTGCTGTCCGTGAGAGTGTGCAGGAGCATCCATGGCAGTGGATTTCGCGTCACTCACAAGAACTCAGCTTTTCCCAAACCACAACTTGGCGAAGTTAGCGTCGTGACTTTGGGGTGCTCCTGACCAAGGAGCTGAAGGTAAACGACCATAGAAAATGACGTGTGTTCGCTGAATGGGCTCTGGAGTAGTTGGAAACTGACCGTAATTTTCATAGAAAAATCATCTTCAGCGATGAGGCCTATTTCTTCATGAATGGGTAAGTCTTCAAACAAAATTGTCGAATTTGGGACGATACCAATCCACATGAAATCACAGAGCTTCCAATGCATCTCGAAAAAGTCACTGTTTGGTGTGGATTTTGGGCTAGCAGCATCATCGGTTCATATTTATTTGAAAAAGACGTTGAGCAGGCCATGACTGTCAATGTCCAGCGCTATAAGTCAATGATTACCAACTTATTTTAGCCTGAATTGTATGATATGGACACCAACGGCATGTGGTTTCAACAGGACGGTGCTACAGCTCACGCCACATTGGAAATTCTGCACGAGTGAATCGAGGACATGGTCATCTCATGTGGGAGTGATGTGAACGGGCCAACGAGATCGTGCGATTTGACCCCATTAGACTTTTTCTTGAGGGGTTTTCTAAAGTCGCAGGTCTATGTGAATAAGCCACAAACCACAGCGGCCCTCAAAGCCAACATGCGCCAGAGTCATGGAAAATTGAACATTTCGGATGCGAGCCACCCACCTCGCGGTAGGCATTTGAACGATGTTATATTCCTTACATAATGGCATCGATAGGCATTTCTAACGAATAGAAAATTTCGATGATATCTCACACACACTTTGTGTTTTTTTAAATTTAAAGATAGGAAGCGCTTAATGAAAGACCCTCTACAATAAAAAACTGAGTCAACAAATTGTACAATGCCCCAATGTGTCTCATTTTCTATTCCAGTCTCATTTCAACCAAATTGCACTTGTCAGTTCCTTGGGAAGAGGCAACATGATGAAGATGTCTCCATCCAAACTTAAGCGTGATCTGCAATGGGAATATTTTTAGTATACAATTCTTTTAAAGAAATATTCTTCAACGTCTGCAAATTTTTAAGAAAACTTTTCCATCCTACTGAAGGAGTCTGAAGGATTCTTTTCAAGAAAACAGCAATCGTCTATCTCGCCACTAAGAAACCAAACTTTATTTTCCCTATTATTTCACGACCATTGTACCAACTTCCTTTTTCTCTAAGTTCATGCACATGTTAGTAGGTCCTTAGGTCCAAAGGTCTCCAGGCGAGAAGACTATTCAGTGACCCCCAGGATGGTGTTGTCAAAAACATTTAATTTAATGACATGTTTTAGTAAGGACGAGGATCCGGAATCGTCTATTGTATAAGATCTAACTGTTGGGGGAAGCTTGTAAAGTTGTAACGGGAATTCGTGGATTGAGCTTTTAAGCGGGTTAAGTTGATCTTTATTCTTACAAAAAATCGTGCTTATAGCAGACGCTTACTTTTGGCGCATCAAGCAAAGTTACCATTTCTGGAGTTAAGTAAGTCAAAAACAGAGGAGAAGACTTAAGTATACCCCTAACAGTGTACCGCTTGGTGTGTTTCTCACGAGGAAGACAACAATGACGTTAGATTTTGGGGTTTGCATGCCTAACGATTATTTCTCCAAGAATATCTATTGTCAGCCAATCAATTCAATCACTTCAATCCGCACAAACAGCCCTTAAAATTATTAATCTGCTTAAAATTGACCAAAAGTGCAACGTGCGGATACGAATACAATATGTGTGTGCAAACACTCACAGCAGCCGTTGGCAAAATACTCTTAACAAAATTGAATCAAACAAATTACCATGCGCCGCAAGTGTGCTACTTTTGTCCTTGCTCATGGCCAGGCATCAGTGACACAGCTTGCGCTTTGCAAATCAAGCGCACGCGTCACCAATTACCAGCGCTTCGTCCCCATTCGAATTCTAAATCCTGGGCTTTCTTAATTCCACCTCAAAAGGGGGTGTGTCGTCGCCCATTAACTTAACTTGACTTCCCCAGTACAATGACGGCTCGATGAAGTGTAATTTATTTAAGAATTGCCGTCGGACGTTGCAGTTAACGCGAGTGGTCTACAAAAACGCGCGTCTTCGCCTCCATTTACACTTGAGCTAGCAAATCTTTGCTGACCGATTAGGCACGAATCATAACAAACGCGCTGGCACTTTGTCCTTTCGCACTCGTACGGGTACTCCATCTGACCCGCAGGATAATGGTGTTTTCCTCTTTTTTATTTTATTACTTTTATTGTTACCTAATATGTCGATGAATAAAAATTCATAGAAAACAAAAAAGGGGGTTGATTCGGGTTTTCGTCCTTGTTCTGGGTTGTCGATAATAAAAAAAAAGTAAAATCTTCCAGCTGATTTGAGCCGTCCACAGGGTGTATCCTGAATCTACGAGTATTCCACTTTTCTGATTTTTTTTTGTGTCGTTATGATCCTGAAAAATGACAAATGGGGGTGTTCAAGTGAAAAAGGATTTAATTGGTTGAAAGAGATAATGAATCTTGTCATCGCGTGGAACTAAATATCTATCAAAGGATTCGATTGAATTTCAGTCAATTTAACTGTGTGCCGGGGTATCCGAAAGAGTTGGATTGCAATAGCAGAGGGTACATATGTTGAGCATAGTTCACTGATTGCTAAGCGCTTACAATCTGAGCGAAACTAACAAGATTTACGAGGTGAAACCTTCAATTAAATACATTTAGGGATAGAACAAGAGTAAAAAAAATATACAAAAATACAACTGAAGAATTGAGGAAGAATGGATGCATAGATGATAGAGCTAAATTTCTAAATATTTTTTGGCACAAAGTTCGAATATAAACTGTATATCCGACCATAAGTGTGAACCAGGTGTTGTGGTGGTGCTGTGCTGTGATGGATACGATTCTGCTAGCAATTTCAACAAAGAACTGGTGCTGAACATTGCGATATTACCTCTATTAATAAGCCAATATGGGCATAACCATCCTGTTTAGGTTAAAAAGGAGAAGACGAATTGATACAAACTCGGGCGCAAAATCCTACTACTTCATCGGCTACAGAGGAAAAAAACAGATCGTTTGGGCCAGATGAAGTAAGTTTCCGGGTCTCTATATGGTATGTTAGTGGATATTTCCGAGCATGATGCTCGCTTGTTGACTGAGGCGCGTGTCCACCCCAGACTTCGCCACTTAAAGAAGAACGAGAAGATGCTCAGATTAAGCCGTCGCTGCTACCAACGGAGGCTGAAGCTCTAATGAATTAATATCGTATAAAGTGCCCACATGGATCGACACAATCAGCAACAGTTGTAGTTCTGATTAAGGGAAGTTGATAATGCGATAATGAACCTTTCAACCTGGACGATGATGACCAACAATTCCGTCCACCCGACCTGGATGAAGTTAAGATAGCAATATTTAAGCTGAAGTACAACAAATCTGCTGGAGTGGGCGGCCTATCGGCCGATTTCTTCAAAGCGCCAGGCGATGACTGGGTAAGGAGCATACACCAACTCTGTAAAATATGGTCGGACGAAAGTATGCCCGATGAATGGAACCTCAGCATTGTCTGTTTGTCCGATTCTTAAGAAAGAAGACCCTCGCATAGATGATCTTATCTGCCGTATTGTGTGAACGCCTGAAGCAGTTCATCAACAACCTGATACGTCCATATCAGCGTGACTCGACCAAATATACACAGTATAGCAAATCTTGGAGAAAACCCACGTGCTTCAGATCGATACACACCATCTAACTATCGATTTTAAGGCCACGTATGACAGCATCTATAGAGACGAGCTTTACAGAGCAATGTCTAGCTTTGGCATCTTTCTCAAACTCGTCCGTCTGTGCAGGATGACGTTGGAGAATGCACGCTGCTCCATCAAGGTCGGTAAAGATCTCACCCAGACCTTTGATGTCCAGAAAGGATTTAGACAAGGCGATGCGCTGTCATGCGATTTTTTCAACATCGTACTTGAAAGAATAGTGCAAAACTCACGAGCAAACACAAAAGGAACAATCTTTCAAAAGTCCGTCCAACTACTCGCCTATGCCGATGATATTGACATAATCGGTAGAAAGCAGTGTGATGTCAGTGGCCCTTTCGCAAGTACTGAGACGGAAGCGGCGAAAATGGGTTAAGCGGTTAATGAGGGCAAGACAAAGTATACGCTGTCAAGCAAAAAGGACAACCAGCACCGACGTCTCGGGCAGAACGTCACCCTCGACAGACATAACTTTGAGGTAGTTAAGGACTTTGTCTACCTAGGCTCTGCTACCAATTCAGGCAACGACACCTGGGCTGAGATTAAACGAAGTATAACTCTTGCCAACCGTTGCTTCCTTGGGCTAAGAAGGCAATTGACTAGCAAAACCCTCTCTCGAATAACAAAAGTTACCCTATATAAGACCTTAATTATGGCAGTCCTGCTCTATGGCGCAGATGCATGGACATTATTAAAAATGGATGTGAGTGGAGGAAGAGATACAACGACGAACTGTATGGACTGTACAGCGACTCTCACTAGCCAGAAGAGTGAAGATCCAACGACTAATATGGCTGGGTCATGTAGAGCGTATGTACACCAATGCTCCGGTCCGAAAAGTCTTCGAATACGCCCCCGAGGACTTGGTGCACGTAAGTTGAAGGAGATCTCAAACTGGAGGCAGCTGGCACAAGATCCAGCTAGCTGGAGACGCTTGATGATTGAGGCCCAGGTCCACCACGCACTGTAGTGCCACCTACAATAAGTATGTAAAGATAATGCGATCAAATTCACCCTGAGACAAGAACCCTTAACCGCATATTATAAAAAGTCACAATCCGTGCTGAAACCAGCAAAACGATACAGGCAACCCCCAAAGGAGACCAAAGGAGACGAGACCTGCGTAATTGACATTTCCTGTTTTGGGTTGAATTTGAGTCGGGTTCTTAGAGATTGATCTAAAGCCTCATCTTAGTGGCACTAGTACCTTTCTTGAGGATGACAACGTTAGATTTCACTCCCTATCAAGAAAAACTGATTTCCGGGTGCATACTTCGTATGGAGACAATGGATTAATTGGTCTTGTTAACATCGCTTATTCCTTACAAGCCACTCGTCGACCAATCCATCTGCCAAGCTACGGCATACATTCAAACCTTAGTAGTTCCATACTTACTTATTTACTTAGATGGCGCTACGTTCCTGGCTGGACTAGGACATCGGCTAAAATGTCTCTGTTGCTAGTGCATTCTTTTATCCAGTGGGATGATATCAATCTCTACCCTAGTCTGGAGTCAAAATTTATTGAGGTCAAAACACGATATTCTGATATTATTGCGCTAAAGACAGGCTTTTTGAGCTTTTCTGTCTGGTTTGACATCGCTGTACAGCTCGCTTTTGAATCGTTTCCTCCATCACCCAAAGAACTTTTTTTTCCTCCTACGAGTTTTTTCACCCGCTGGAAGGGATGGACATGGAGGATGAGTAAGTGTCATGTATAAAATCGTTTTGATCCTTCAAAGGGGGGCTTTACTTCTCAATTGTCTTCTAAGCCTGAAGAAGCAACGATTACTTAATCATGTTGATTTTTCACATAATTTCTGCGCTGGTTTCGTTGTCAAAGTTGATAGTGGAGCCGACGTAGATAAGTCCCTTACTGCCTTGAAGTTGTAACATGCTGACGTGGCTTAGTTCCTCACTTTTTAGGTGTTATGATATCCCATGCAGAGTACAGGTGGACAACAGGACTACTATTACCACATTTACGATATTGGAAGCTTGACCCCATTGAGCACTGCCTTATTATTTTGGTCTTTACCATCAAAAACTGAAATGATTACTTAAAGGAAAATAGAAGGAGAACATTTCTTATGTAAGCCCTAGATTACTAATCTAACTCAGAGAAAAGACCCCACGGACAAGTTAAAAACTAACTCTGACAAACTGCAAATGGTATTCTTATCATTCAGAGTACCAGGCTCTGCTCGAGTTATTGTAACATGTACACTCGACCACTGACCTTCTTCATAACCCGATAACAATAACCCACAACTACGGCTACAATTTGTATTAATTTTGTAGTTTCCACACATCAATTACTTAGCGGACAAAAATCCGATCAACGTCCTTTCTTGTCCTTATCACAAATATCTATTCCAAAATATCATACTGGACATCCTTCTGTCACGGTTTTGGTATCTGGGCTTAAATTCTAATCCCAATAAGCTATAACAAACATTAAATCAATTTACTTCAAAACACACAAATCAATAGAACTTGGTATCTGGGGATGTCCTGAATAGTTTAGGACCTAATTTCCACCCCTATCGAGCTGCTGTAGCTCTACTCGTACACTGTGACAACAATAATTAACCGTGACTACGAAAAGCGCATTCAGAGTACTCGTATCACTAATGCACAACACTGAAGCACACAAGTGAACTATCCCACATAATCGTACATACGAGTATTATATTCGTAAAGTAATGTTGATCCTGTATCTTTGCTTTAATCCTGCAAGTCCTCCAGTAGTCAACGTGGCCGAAAACATTACAGGATGTAATCGCATATGAATAAATTATTCGAACGTACACAGACAGGCCGACAGAGATGTGGATAAGGGAGAAGAAACATTTTGGCCATATGGTTTACTTTTCTCTAGGACGAAATGTCGCAAGGACTTTTGTAGTAAGTTGGTGGTTGTAACCGACCACCCTCACACTTTCTTCACAGTCATTCTAGTTGTTTCAGAAGAATCCGACCACGTCATGGGTATGCAACTAATAAGGATTGATTGAATTTTGCCATCGAAAAGCAGGAAAATGAGTTTGCGGCTCAATCCACCCTCCGGTGTACTTGTAGTCCTGTTGCAATCAATTTACTTAAAATCCTAGCCTTCCTTCCGATACTGATGCGTTAGATTTTTTTTGGTTATTTTTTTTTTTTTTTGTTGTTCGCGACATGTGTTGTTTATTCAGAGGGGCTGTGTTCCAGCGAGGGGAGGATAAAGTACTCATAACAAGGAGTAGCATTCATTTTGTTAGCAAGGACGTTATTAGTTGATTACAGGACGCATTATCATGATTATCGGGTGTTCGAATCTTTGAGATACTTATTTCTTTGGTATCCGCCTCTTGTTTGATCTTATTTGTGGGATAAATAAATTTATTGCGCAAAGTATGCGTAACTTTCTATAGAGAGCAGCATCAAAATTGTGATACGGGAGAATACTCATATCACAACTCTAATAGAATGTACGATTATAAGATGGATGGATGGATAAAAAGGGGTCGATGCAGGACGTGACTACTGTTAATAGTTTGATTAATGGCTTGCTGCAGAGACTAGAGACTGTGGGGGTATTGTCAAGTCAGTGCGATTTAAGAAACCTATAATCTTCGGTTGGATTTGATTTACTCGCTGTGATTATTTTTATTGGTAACGAAGTGTGTCATTAGGGGGCGGCACTGTCAAATGTCTTACATGCACGCACTATGTCCACTACTGAAGGGAGCCCTGACGGTTCAAATGGTCAAGGTTGCAAAGTGTCGATAATTTGATTGATATTTGTTTGATTTTGGGTCATCTTTTAGTATTTGTGGGTGATAGGATGGCATGTACTCGCATTAAGACTTACTCATTTTAAGATCAACTTATAAATATTAATTTTTTTTTTTCTGATATTGCATGTCTATTGCATATCTTGCCGCATAAGCTTTATTTTGCAAATTCTTCGTTGCGTCAAGTTCGGCACTGTCTTAGCCTTCAGAGGATGTAACCGATCTAAGTGAATCCTGTTATTTCAGGCAGATGGAAGATCTGAATAATTTTTGGGGCAGCAGCTAAAGCAACGTTAGAGGCAATCATCCCCCGGATTTAATATTGTCATCTGACTTGGTTTTCAACAATGTTGGCTCTTAACAAAAACTTATTACAAAAGTAAGACAGTAAGGAATCGACTGAACTCTATTCAAGAAGAACGCTTCGGAGATTACCGACGTCAACGTATATACATATGTCACACCATAGTGTCATAAAACTCAAAATGAGATGGTTGGCCTTGACCTTGTTATAGAAGGGGAATCCGATTTAAGCTCAACAGCTTTGACATGATTCCCCTTTAACTTAGGACAAAACAAAAGTTATAGAGAGGTGTTCGTAATCAGAATGGTACCCCTACTGAGTGTTAAGAACTGACATATCCAGCAAGAAAACAATCCTGCAGATCACACGTTCTATGGTGGAACGCACATTTGCTGTCAGAATCTACTAAACTTCTAAAGAAGTCACTAAACTCGAATCTTTGCGGATCAAACCAAAACTATTTTAAGAAGATAAATCGGATATCGAAGGATGCTTCTTATGAAGACCTTGCGAAGCGATCGAAACACTAGGTGACACCAGAAGGCTAGTCAAAGTCCCCAAAACGGAAAAGATAACCAGACCCGAATCACTTAGATGGCAACTAACTGGTAACCTAATCAGAACAAGCTCATACCCAGGTGCTATCAGCAAAACTGCAGTTGAACTAAATAGAACAACATTTCATCATCTGGCGTCGCCTGTTGTGATGTATGAGAATGTATAGAAGGCGCTGATAGTTCCTTGAATGACTTTATGTCGCTTTACATCGACGGAAAATATTTTTGGAATTTTTGGCAATCTTCGTCGCAAGCCTAGCACTTTTTGGCTTCGCCAGTGCAGACTTTGTAGCTGTAATGTCTCTTGGATCATGCTTAGTGACTGTTCGATCCAAAGTACAACTGTCTTTGATCGTGATCCTCTTAAAATTGAGGTTGTACTCCCTACGATAAGGAAGAAGCGGATTGGTATGATTAATATACCAAATGGTTTCTGGCATGAGCATCAATTTCTTCAATGAAGTCTTTGGTTGTCATCATGAATAAGACACATTTCACGCCGAAGTCAGCTTTCAGCTTAGACAGCTTTCTGGTAATGTAGAGGGCAAGATATAGACATCATATCATGCGTCTGTCTCGGCTGAATGGGAGCTTTAACTGACACACCTAGTTCTTCTAAACTCACAAATAAGTCTTCCTTTCTTGATTTTGACATCATGAGCTGCACTCTCAAAGCCATCTTCTGTTTAATAAAAATGGGCTTTGATATAATATGCGCCGGAGTTTTGAAAACTGTCTTCTGGCTCTTGTGTTATAAATATTCCATCTGATGCAATGAGACTACAACTTTGTTTTTTTTAATTGGCGCTACAATCCGGGGTGGACCTGGGCCCAGTCAACAAGCGTCTCCGCCAGCTCGATCCCTAGCTAGCTGCCTCTAGTTTCGCACGCTAATGTTGGCTGAGGTCCTCTTCCACTTGCGTGCGCCACCTGAGTCTTGGCTTTCCTCTACTGCGGTGTCCCTTGGGAGCGGATTCAAAGACTTTTCGGACCGGAGCATTGGTATCCACACGCTCTACATGACCCAGCCATCTCAGTCTTTGGATCTCCACTCTTCTGGTTAGGTCGATGTCGCTCTACTTTCCGTAGAGTTCATTGTTGTATCTCCTCCTCCATTCACCGTCAATGCAGACGGGACCAAAGATCGCCCGAGGAATTTTTCTCTCGAAGCAACCAAGGACACCCTCATCCATTTTTTTGATAATGTCATGCCTCTGTGCCATAGAGCAGGACCGGGATTATTAAAGTCTTATAAAGGGTGACTTTTGTTGTCCGAGAGAGGGCTTTGCTACTCAATTGCCTTCTTAACCCAAAGAAACAGCGGTTGGCAAGAGTTATTCTTCGCTTGATCTCAGCGCTGGTGTCGTTGTCTGTATTTATAGCGGAGCCTAGGTAGACAAAGTCCTTAACTACCTCAAAGTTATATCTGTCGAGGGTGACGTTCTGTCCGAGACGTCGGTGTTGGTTGTCCTTTTTGCTTGACAGCATATATTTGGTCTTGCCCTCATTTACCGCTAAACCCATTTTCGCCGCTTCCGTCTCAATACTCGCGAAAGCGCCACTGACTTCAAGCCGCTCTCTCGGCGTATGCGAGTAGTTGGACGGACTTTTGAAAGATAGTGCCTCTTGTGCTTGCTCGTGAGTTTTGCACTATTCTTTCAAGTACGATGTTGAAAAAATCACATGACAGCGCATCGCTTTGTCTAAATTCTTTCTGGACATCAAAGGTCTCGGTTAGATCTTCACCGACCTTGATGGAGCAGCGTGCATTCTCCATCGCCATCGTCCACGAAGCAGGGATGCCGAAACTAGACATTGCTATGTAAAGCTCGTCTCTATAGATGCTGTCAGACGCGGCCTTAAAATCGATGAATAGGTGGTGTGTATCGATCTGAAGCTCATGAGTCTTCTCCAAGATCTGCCGTAGTGTGAATATTTGGTCGATGGTGGACTGATATGGACTTATCAGGTTGTTGACGAACGGCTTCAGGCGTTCACACAATGGCAGATAAGATCTTGTATGCGATGTTAAGGAGACTGATGCCTCTGTAATTGGCGCAGTTCAGAGGGTCTCCTTTCTTGAAAATCGGACAAACAATGCAGAGGTTCCATTTATGGACGGAAGTGTTGACCATGATTGTCCAGGTTGAAAGGTTGATTCTGCCTGACAGCGGTATTTGGTTCTTCATCGCCGTTATACAGTCTGCAGAAACGGTCTTTCCAAACCCCCAGCATCGAATGCGATTCTACCACAGTGTTCCCTCGTTCATCTCTACAGGCTTCGGTTCGGGGTTTATTTCTGTGGCATGTTCTTTTTATCTTTTGGTAAAACCGCGCGCTTCTCATGGTCTTTCATCTTCTCCCCTTCTGCTCATAAAGCTCGTGGGCAGCTCTGGTCCTTCTATGCAGCGCCACTTTATATGCATCTTATTTAGCTGAATGTGCCTGCCGGCATTCATCATCGAACCAGGGATTTCCTTGTGGTGGACGAGTGAAACCCAGCGCATCAGAAGCGGAATCTATGATGGTGTTTTGGCTGATAATTCTCCATGTTGCCGGTAGACCCAGCGAAGTCCGATCTCTCTAAGAGGTTAGTGACTTTCCTATAGTTCTTCAAAAGGAAAGATTGCAAGGTGCCATCTAGCATCATGAGGGGCCATTACGCGTTTGTTTCGAACTTAATTTCCTGGAAATGAGTACAATAAATTAGTTCTTTGCTCAAAACACGAGTTGAAAACAGATGAATGATGCTATCTAGAGACTTTCATGCAATGGTCTTTATTGTTATGGAAACTGAAATCCAACAATCTGGTTAAGCCCTAAGTTTGAGAGTGCGAAACTTCTAAGAATGTGCAACATAGTGAGTTAGGTCTCTATCTCATAATTGGCTTTACTTCAAAAAAAGCAAACAATCGGCTCCTTAGCTAAAGTTTCTAACGACAAAATTCTAACTAAAAAAATTCCTTGACTGCGGCATGGTCTCACTTTGAGACCAAATAAAGAAAATGATAACATGACGGTAAAATGTGGACCAAGGTCTGGGTTTTCATTCCCCGTAAACATTGTCTTGACATTTTAGGATAAGATTCCATCCTTTTATGCCTTCATATACAAACCGTATCACTTTACAATTTACGTTTTTGGGTTGATGGACTTTAATGAGGACTGTGTGCACCCCTTTCCTCTACGCTCTTCCTAATGTTCTGTTTCCGTTTCTTTTGTTAATCGAATTCATAAAATACAAAGAATCTCTTAGCCGGTGCTCTGCTGTCGGTCCAGACCATAGCTGTCACTGTAGAATTTTCTTTTTCGATGTCGGACGAAAATAATGGAATTTTACTTATGATCTCCTTCGATTAATTGGAAGCACAAATCGGTATGTCAATTCTTCTTGAGTACAGATATTGCGCAACGAATTCATTGATCAACGTTCACATATTCAAGTCAAAGAAGTAGCCGCTGAAGACTCTAAAAAGCAGAAAATATGTGACCTTGCGGACGGTGTACAATGGCAAACTGATATTCAAAAATTTCAGTGTTAAGGCCGGTTAAAAAAATATCTGCGACAAATTGATGGGAATACCCAAAATCAACGAACAGAAAACGGCTTTCGTCTAATAAGACTTGCAAAAGCTCGAAATATGATGACAGGTTGTACCAAGTTCTCACTCTGAAATATTTATAATTCAACCTGGCTACATCCCGACTACCAAGCCGCACACAAAATCGGCCACGCACTTTAAAATGTGAGGAATCCATTCACCATAATGAATTATTTCCACATTCGAGGATGAAGGACTGTAACCACTATTTGGTGGTGGCTGCCCAAAAGAAGGAATCTGCGAGAATTGATTCTTTCTTAAGTAGATAAGATCTGCAAGTATTATTTGGCTCAGAAATCCTCTGCAGTCATAAAACACTAGGAAGACGGTTAAGAAGGTACTTAACATCATTTTAGGCTACTAGGCCACCTTGAAAAGATGAGGAATGCGTACACATGCAAAAATTGTTAGAAATCGCATACGATAGAGTGCTGGAAAACCTTGTAAGCGAGAGTAGAATATAGAGTAGCACAAAGGAAAACAATTATGTCCAGATCTTCTTAGCAATATCGTTGGTATTTTAAGCGACCGCTTAATGAGTGTAAAACCTGTCATACACAATGAAACGTGTAGCATTGTTAGCCCATACGCTCCACAAAATGGATGCGATCAATCGGAAAAAGATAAATTTTGATCAGAGTTCAGTAAATTGCTTAGAAATATAGTATACCTATCGATGAGATGCTCTTCGCAGGCGGAGATTTAAACGGCCACGTCGGAGAAACAAATGTTGATTATGAGGGCTGCCACGGGGGTAAAGGCTTTAGAACTAGAAATTCAGGTGGCGAAGACATCCTTGTAGCGTGTAGGGCTTACGGCTTAACCACCTTAAATACAATGTTTATTAAACATCAACGACATCTTATCACCTATAGCAGAGGAAGCCACGAAACGCAAATAGATTATCACCTCTGCAAAATGTCGATGAGAAACCGTGTTCAGGGCTGTAAAGTAATACTTGGAGAATCGCTAGTAAGCCAACACCATCTCCTCATTACAGAATTGTTCACAGCGGAACCACCGAAAACACGGGCATCGTTTGGAAAGCCAAAAATCCGGTGGTATAATCTATCGAAGGAACGAAGCGCAAGATTTATCGCACTGGCTAAAGAAGTACTTCACAATATAAACGGTATCGCAGACTCAATTAGCCCGCAAGAAATGTGGAACAGCATGCACGAGGAATGCATAACACTCGCAAAGTCCCATCTGGGGACTATATCGAAATACCATCACGTCGGCAAAGAAACATGGTGGTGGAATGACGAAACCAAACGAGCTGTGGCCGACAAGCGTGGACAAAATGCGATCGGAGCGATGATATCAAAAAAGCTCGACTGGCTCTTGAATACGAGCGTCTTAAAAAGATTGCAAAGAAAGTCCTGGCTCGAACTCGAGCGGTAGCAGTGGAAAACCTGTACCAGGAGTTGGAACAAATATTCTCACGATTGGCAGACAGAAGACAAGTTCAAACGTCGTACAATACTAAAGTGCCAAATATTTTTAAGCTCGCTGCGCAGAGGCGAAAAAATTCAATGGAAATAACCTCGGCGAAATACATCAAAAACGCAGACGGTCGTTTACTAACAAATGAAAAGGAAATTTGTGACCGGTGGCTAGAATACTGTAAGGAGTTGCTTAACGAACAGTTTCCACGTGATATCGTGCCGACAGCTGGTCTATTCGAGGAGGAAGTTTCGGACTTTTCAATCGAAGAAATAAGTATAGCAATTGGAAAAATGAAGCGGGGGAAAGCGGCGGGACCAGACAGCATTCCATCAGAGTTTTGGTCGAAGATGGGGGGGATCGGCAGCGTTTGGCTATCGAAACTTTTAAATAAATTAAAATGTGGACAACCTATGCCGAATAAATCGAGAAGTAGCTTCTTGGTTCCATTATACAAAGGAAAAGGCGATACTCGAGAATGCAACAACTACCGTTCAATCAAGCTTATGTCACACACAATGAAAATCGTCGAAAGAGTCTTAAAGGAATGTCTTCGGCAAATAATAAAGCTCGATAATAGCCAGTGTGGATTTGTTGAAGGAAGATCGATGGTGGACGCTATCCAAAGCCTACGAATAATAATGGAAAAGCACCGAGATTCGTCTAAGGATTTACACATGGTATTCATCGACCTCGAGAAAGCATTCGATCGAGTGCCTAGGGATCTCATATGGGCCGCGCTGAGGTCTCAAAACGTACCAGAAACGTATGTTAGAATAATACAAGACATGCACGGAAACGTGAAAACTGCAGTTATACTAAGCTAAGCGGTTATACTAAGCGATAACGTCGAAGATTCGCAAAACGCATTAGATTCATGGAAAAACGCACGAAGAAACGGGTTTAAAATAAGTCGTTCTAGGACGGAGGATTTGACGTGCCCATTTGCGCATCAGTTGCAACCTGTTCCGGATATAATGTTAGACAGAATAGTTCTTCCGAAAAGCACTATCTTTAAGTACTTAGGATCAATCGTTAACATGGAAGCGAAATGTGACGACGACGTAAACCACAGAGTGAGTGTGGGATGGATGAAATGGCGGGGAAATTCGGGAATATTTTGCGACACAAAATTTCCACTTATATTAAAGGGGAAACTCTACACCACGGTTGTTAGACCAGCTCTTATGTACAGTTCACAGTGCTGGACAATGTACGAAGCGTTTAAAAACAAATTGACGGCAGCGGAAATGAAAATATTAAGGATGTCTAGTGAAGTCACTAAACGCGATTTCATTAGGTCTACGCGTATAAGAAGAAGTCTACATATAAAGAATTCGGTGACCGAACAGCTTGAGGCGAATAGAATAAGCTGGTATTGCCACGTTCAAAGAAGATCTGCGGAAAATCCGGTTAAAAAGGCACTAGCAACTACTGTCACTGGATCCTCATATGGCAAATGCGCAGCAACGCCTGGGGCTTACCACTGAAGCGATCCAGGACCGAGCATTATATAGACGCGTTCTGCGGTCTGCGGTCTGCGACATTAGCCAATCCCATAAGCGGAGCAGCAGCGATGCAGTAAAAATGGGAAACTCGTTACGCATAAGTTCGTATAACGAGGAAAGGGTTAACAAAAGGATAAGAAGAAGAAAGGTGCGTACGTCTTCTTCAGGGAAGTCTGAAATCCTAACGAGCGCAATAACAATTGGCTTTGAGCTATAAATTTCATTAGAGACGTTTTTAGAAAAGTCCAGTTTAACTTGGATTTAATGCAGGCATCGACGATTTTCTTGTAGGGAGAACCGGCTTTGTTTTGGCCTAATTGACACAAACGCCACAGCTGCGTGCCCATAGAAAAGAGCAAATCCATTTGAGCTGTTCAACTTTTTGAAGTCGGATGGTACAGAGCCTCCGAAATGAATGCATCGACGACATCTACTGTACATAGATAGCATTTGATGGGACTTGTTGATATTTCGTGTGCCAACATTCGTGGTTCTAATATTCGAATCAGAATCTCACTTCTGGAGCGCATAAATCTCCTAATTCTAATAGAAACCATTTCAACCGTGTTCTATTCCCGAACCAAAGAGTCATTTCAGAATAAAAGACATTTTCTCGGTGTTCCCATGAGTCTTCGATTTTCATTTTGAATTTGATTTTGAATCCCACAGGTTTCACAGACCACCCAACAATTAAGCCAGCTTAAGGTATTTTAATTACACACCCAGAGCTTCAACATGCGTGGCTTAATTCGGTAGCTTAAGTTGGGTTCCGCTAGAGGGTCAACAATATACCAACAGAGTATCTATCCCTCCACTATATCACCTCAATCATCTGTGTGAACAAAATATACCACCAAGAGCAAATGGAATCAAATGTCAACGTTATCCTCGCTTACCTTGTTGGGTGCCGTTGTTCGTTGTCCTCCATGCAAATATCGAATTGTTTTAAAGCCGATCTTCAGTAAAACTTCAAGACGCCACATTATAAATCATAAAAACCTCAAAGAAGACCCACGAGTACCTATCCATACCTACATACTATACTTACATACCTCATCCCAAGTAAACAGAGGCCGGCGTCAACAGATTCAGCCACCGCCGGCTGGCCGACTAGGCGTCCGGTCGTCATTACGTCCGCTTCCAATTGCCATTCTAAGGTGCAACCGGAGTTGTGGGTTCAACTAGGCTGTGGCAGGCAAATATGCTACCTGTCAGTGGCGCTGATAATACCGCGGGACATTCAAATGGTCAGCGGCGGCACAGAAGCACTCATTCTCGTAATCCAATCAAATACTTGCGACTTGAATTTGAATTCCTTTCCGCTACATTTTCTTAAGCTGCGATGGATCGGATCATGGTTGGATCCATGGATGTATCCAAGGAATTCTGACGCAACGTATAGACACGTTGTTAATGTTCGAATTTGTAGATGTTCGTCAAAAGCTTCAGAACGATTGTCGTCATTTGGATTGTGTCATTGTTGGACAATGCTTTGGAGATTTCTCTCCATGGGATGTTGGGTAAGGTGTGGACCTGGTACCTGGTACCTGGTAAATTATATCCGATGACTCCTTTATCGCAGTCATAATGTGGACAAACATTGAGGAGAATGCCTGGAATGCAGCGTTATCAGTGAAGAGCCAGACTAAAGGCTCATAAACCGGAGAAGGTAAAGAGAATGAAAACACCAAATATAGGTACCCCGAAGACGACGAAAGGAACTCAAAGAAGGTTCAACGCCAAAAGGTTGGCCGATGATGATTCGTTCGTTGATTTAGTTTATGACCGGTGAACTGGATTTTCTCGCTCCCTAATGAGTGTGTGGCCAAGGGTTATGTTTATGAAGTAGAGGAACCTCGTCGTCGTCGGATGACGATCGCTGGTGCCTATGGTGGACGACAACCACTAATGGGCAATAACTACACGCAGCAGGAGTGATAGAAGGCGGACAATAAAATTGTGGAAGCCATCGCGTCGTTGTTCCCTTTTGGTTTTCGTTTTGCCATTCAACATTCGATTCAGACCCTTGAGGATAACTCATTTGCAGTATTTACTCATTTCGAGTTGTAATAACTCAGGTAAACAAATATTATCGCGTCGCCAAGAGATTTATATTCGAATCGTTCGGGAGAAATGGGTGCGACTGCGGTGAATTACCCTGATACGAATAATATCTGATGAAGAGTGATGATACTACGAGTATTTGTTGCTATTTTAAGGAATGTAACAGACGGACACTTAAGGATTTCTTCTAGAAAGGCAAAAGCCCAAAACAAGTACACAATTGCCTTCACAGATACAATTTGCTTTTCACTGCATATGTTCGAAATTTTTCACGGCGGCGATTTGACTGTTTTTCAAATCAACCCGATCCTTGTAACCGCCTGCTCGATATTCAGCACGTGGCCGGAATCGGCTCCGAAGTCAACGTAGCTTAATTTAAAAGTCATCCGGGGTGTTTGTTTGAATCATCTGACGAATGAATGATGATCGCTGCAATTTCAGAAATGACACAGATTCTTAGCAGAGACAGATGCAACAGACGTTTACTCCCTTTCGTGTATAGAAATACGAGTACAAACCATAGGACACGCTGCATCAACTGATTCATCTTCAACTTACTGCCGATTATTTATTCTTTCAATTTGTGTCCGGAGTGTACGTCGCCGTGCGGGAGTAGATTGCAGCAGCGGAAGGACACTATTTATTAGTTGTTGTGTTCCAAAAGTCATTGCCGTCTGACATGCGTTTGTCACCGCCCCAAGGGGATGCGGTTGCCAGTGTGTCCACTCGCCACCGAGGAAGTCTTCGAAAATAAACCAAATTGCTACGATTGTTTGGTCACGTGGCGGCCACATATTGACGTACACATGGCCACGTGACTGCAATTTTCATGGGCAAATTGTGGAAGTTTTTCAATTTCCCATTAAGATCGTGGCTGTCGGGACGACGAGTGGAGTCAGTTTTTTAAATGACATTAAGCGGGAAACCACCAAATCGACACTTCTTTTTTTGTGGAACGTCTGTTAGAGGTTACAGTGCGTCACGGTGGATGATGCTGTTGCTTTCTCAGCTGCGGGGTGTTTTTTTTTTTTTTCAAATGTGACTGTAACGATGACTTTTTTAGGGGTTTAAGCTGGATGATGTGTTGGTTAATGTTTCCTTTTGGCAGCTGGAAGGAAATATTGGTGTAAATTTGAGGATTATATTTTTGTAAGGAGTGGTTGCTTTCTATTTTTTTATTTTTTTAGGCTCAAGCAGGTTAATTTGGGGGTGGTTGTGCTTTGATGGCAGGGGTGTACGAGAGAAACAAGTGAATTCGTGGGAAAGTTTTTGATAGTTTGATAGCTCAACTACATCAATTACGAGTATGTGCAACCCTTATATTTTCAGTCTATCTGAGAATGATTGGTGTTCTGTCAGTTAATCGAAAACGTTACATCAAAAGGTGCGCTATTTTCCCATGAGCTTATTGGTGTACCTACCTTCAAACGCTGTCATATAATTGGTTAGTGACACAGAAAACGGTTGTATCGTCGCTGCGTTCCTTATGCAAAAAGCCAATTTCACTTAGATACAATTTGTTTGAGTAAAATTCTAATATCTTGCAACAATGCCAATGATTAAAGAACTCTTGAGTACTTTTGCAGAAGCCTGTTAGTGCTAAGATCGTCACAATCAGCTTTTAAGAAAACTATAACTCTAATGGACACCGGTCTTCCAGTTTGGAGTTGAGACTGAGCTTGTCTACAGTTCGATGTTAAATTGTTCTTGGGGACTTTTAAGCAAAGTCGATTAGAAAGATATCCTAGGTAGATCGAGCCGTTAATCTGATAGCGTACCTACACAGAAGAACAAAACACGCTGTAAGTACCACAACTGACAACTGAGTTTTCATACGGCTCTGATCTGGGCTTTATCAATTTTGAGGAGGAAACTTACACCATTCGAAGACATCATCTCTGCACCGACTTTAAGGTCGCTAGTTCTACAACATGAAAGCCGATTTTGACATCCCGCAAAAAGGACTAAGTTGCGCTGTATAAAGTCGAGATTTATTGGGGATACTCGTTGAAACATCCCAAAACATGAGTCGAATTTCCGCAAGTAGATCCGTTATTGAATCTCTTCTACAGCTTGGAAACCATATCTGACATTGCACGTAGTCCTACCGCGTGTTCGGGTCCTGAGAAACTCTCATCTGCGACTTTGCTAGGGTGTTCATTGCGGATTCCATTTCCCTTGAATTCTTTGTGACTTACTAACAAACAAAACTCAATGAACTCAGCGTTTCGACTTCTTAAAGACAATCCTTGCAGTATCAAAACTTGTGAGAAGATTCAGGAAATCCTAAAGCGCACTTTGTGTATTTCCGCTTTTTGTAGTTGGCGAACGTTTGTCTAACAAGACCACAGCCTAAAGACTCTAGTGCATGGAGAGAGAGATTCATCAGGGCGTTTAGACCTTAACTAGGCGTGCTAATCAAAATCCCTACGCAGCTGAAGGTGACCGTTCTTTGGAGTCTGGAATAAGCAGCAGTGACATATTTTTGTGAAAGCTTGCTCCACCAGACAGCTATCAAAAAGAATATTCCTGACATTTCTCGTGTCATACACGTGTGGATCCAAAGATACCTTTTTTGTGACAAGTTTCAAATTTTCGAAAAACTGACAGTTCCACCTGGAAGGTTTTCGAGGTGACATGTTAAGTCTCAAGAAGTTGTTTTTTTATCCAGGATGACACAAACATACCTAGGTTCATTCGATGGCGAATTCTATAAGGACCGGGTGAATTAGATAAAAATCCATGAAAGTCCATTTCTAGTGCAGTAATTGTCAATAACATTAAGGGCTGCATGCACTCCGCTTCTGCACACCAAATTTTTGAGTTCAGACTTTAAGAATCTTCCGCAAAGGAATTTTGGATGGATGGATGGAGCTCAACGATTCTCTCTATGCCCTTCGCTATGAAGGAAGTCGACTCATTAGTCTGGATCTGTTGGCGAGTGTGTGGTAATCTTTCTTAAGTCCTGGAATTGATAGTACTTGGACAGCTATAAATTTCCGCATAGTGAAGGAATGTACCTACTTAAATGTGATGTTGACCCCATAGGCAACATCTTGGAGGGGAGATCGAATGGAGATTGAACTTAGGAAATCGGTTTTTCTATTGTTTTGTGATTTAGCTGAGAAAATAGAAAGTTCAAGAGGATACCCAGCTTGATTTTCGCTAGAAATCCAAGTCTTATTAATCTTTTGAAATATAAATACAGGGTGGGCCATACATTTTTGCACATTTGAAACATTAACAGAAATAAAACTAAAAATGTTATTTTCTTGATCATTTATTTAACGTAATGAACGTTTATTGAAATTTATTTTTAAAAAATGACATCGTCGAGATGTGCCCCGTTTCGTCGTTGGCACTCCTGTAATCGACTACGCAAAAGGTCCGGGCTTCTCGGAGCCCATGGAATATCACCTCTCTGAGAAATCAATTTCTTAGCAAACATTTCTTTGACCACCGGTAATGTCACATTTGACGTATAGCTTGTTGCTCCACATTGTTGGTCCAGATGCAAAATTCGCCGTAGACTAGTTCTTGGTGTTGCAAGAGCCGTTGAACGCTTACGCGTAGATGATTTTTGATCGTTTCTTACGGAAATTTCAACCTCTCGAATGTTCTCATCGCTTCTTCTTGAACGTGCCGGCCTGTTTGTTTAATATTCTTTGTCGATCCCGTTTGCACGAACTTCTTGAGCTTGGACACTCACCTACACGGCGTAATCCGTATTCAATTCTAAATAGGCGTCGTACAGTACCGTAGGAATCGTTGTTTTTGTAAAATTGTTTTCCACAAAAAGCACGATGTTGTCCCGTGAAGCGCTCCATCGTGACTAAAATTGCATGAAGCGACGCACAATTCCCCGCAACCCCCGCAACCCCTGCGCCCATCGCTCAAAACGGTTTTTAAGAAATCAAGTGTCAACAAGAACTGTGGGCATTTATGGGGAATGGAGTCTAAATATTGCCCTTAGAACTTGAATGGTAGAGACTTATCGTGTAGTTCAGGATCTAAAAGCGGACCAATTCTGGAGTTTGAGTGCAAAACTAATAAGAATATGAGAGATCTAAGTCGGGGAAGTTAGAAGGAGATTAGAAAAGGGACTTGAGACCGGACAAAGTAAATTTTGGATTTGGTCGCTAAAGAATTTCGTGCGTTACTCTCCCCCGTAGGAGGCAGAACATTATTTTGAGTATCCGGTCAACTAGTTCACGACTGAGGAAGAGCTAAAGTAAATTTCGGTTTTCTTCCTTAATCAATCTGCTAACAAAAATTCTGTCTTGTATCCCTGACTGCAACTTGACGATCAACTCCTCATTTAACTCCTCTTGGCATCATTGCCTTTGTACTTGACACAGCCTAACAAAATTTTACACAGCTGCCTTGAGAATCTTACTCATGTTGATCATTCCTGGCTTGCTTCGGGACAAGTGTCGATCCGGATTGCGCTACTTTGGAACGATCACCCAAATTCGGGATGTCGCTATTTAAATGTTTTAATAATGGAAAGCTCTTTTTCAATAACGCAAAGGGTTCTGAAGGGTGATTCTTTATTTTTTTTTGAACAACAGAAAGCAATCAACAAATTGAATTTTTTAACACCATTCCTTACATTTGCATTTTGAAGTTTCAATTTTCGATATGATGCGTTCGAGCATTACCGGTGGTGTTTGACCAATGACTCGAATAATGCTGGCCTCCAATTAATCAATCGTAGCTGGCTTATCCATGCAGACTTTGGATATTTCGTAGCCCCATGAAATATCTCTAGAGGTGCTATGTCACACGATCTAGACGGCCGTTTCACCGATCCAAAGCTTGAAATACACTGCTCGCCGAAGTGTATTCCAAATCCATGACTGTGTGGTAAGTGGCGCCGTTTTGTTGGAACCATTTGTCGGAGAGACCATGGACTTAAATTTCATGCACCAAACAGGCCATTCCGGTGGGCATCAGTTTTAAAGAAATATGGACCCATGATTACAGCAGCTCATTAACCACACCAAACTGTTGTTTGTCTAGATGTAATGGCAGATTTTGAACCTCTTTGTGTTGCTTTCCACCTGAACTGCAACTTTGGCTGAGATTGAGGTTGTCTGGCCTCAGTTCTTGCATGAATAGAATTTTGCATGCTTTGAAACTAAGAACCTGACATAAAATATGGCAAGTGGTTGCATACGACAAGCCACGCTGTTGAGAATTGCGCCGAATCGATTCATCGCGGTCATCGCATACACTCACTGCTACAGATGAAATATTTTCTTTACTGCCTTCTATGATAGATGTAGTTTATTTGGTCGCGCATTATACAATTATGAAAATTGTATTTCAAACTTTTCGATGTGTGCGTTCTGTAGGCATATTATGTGGACCATAAATACCCTAAGTTCAGGAAACATCTTCCTCGAATAATGCTGATTTTTGTAATACAGCTGAATATTTTGTGGATACTGTACCGCGGAAAGTCTTTCCATTATTGTACTGCGGTTTTAGTTCAGGTTTTTTTGCCTTAGACAAAGCAGTGAACTGCAGGAAGCTATAGCAGACCAGTAGCAGCCAACGCAGCTACTCGCATTAAAGCACAGTGGGCAAATAAACCTTTTGGCCACGCAAACATTCTTAGCGTACTAAAAATCCTACCATCGACTATACCACATCCAAATAATGATTTGACAAGTGCTTCCATGCAAGCATTCCCTCCAAATCCTTGTGGGAGGAAAATGCATTACTGGATGGAAATTCAATCCACTTTTACGCCGACGGCTCAAAAACTGTCAGTGGGGTTTGTGGTGGTGTTTTTGCCGATAAGATTAACTCTCCTTCCGCCTCCCCAATCACTGTAGCGTGTTCCAGGCGAAAATTCTGGCAATTACGGAAGTCCTATCCTGGCTGAAGAAAAATGTAACATCCGCCATGGATATCCGCATCTTTTCCGATACTCAGGCCGCTATCAAATCCTTGGACTCATACTCTCTAAATTCAAAAACAGTCATGGACTGCCGATAATCTCGAATGGAGATGGTGGAGAAGTTTAATATTCACCTTTGCTAGGTGCCGGGACATAGAGACATCCCAGGGAATTGCAGGGCTGACAAACTTGCCAAAATTGGAACCACTATACCTATCACACCTGAAAAGGAAAACATAGGTATACCTATCGCTACACGCAAGCAAGTAATAAAGCTGGATGCTAACAGAAGAACTAACCATAGATGGGCGGTCGGATCGAAATGCTCAGCGACCAAACAAATCTGGATAAATCTAGATCTGAACCGCTCCATGAGCTTAATTCTTCTAAATGGAAAACATCTTAGCGCCATTATAGATGTCATCACCGGACACTTCCTCATAGGTAAACACGCAAGAAGGCTTGGCATGTTTACTAACGACTTTTTGCAGAATCTGCATGGATGAGGAGGAAGAGGAGACAATCCCTCACCTCCTCTGTAAATGTCCAGCTCTCTCCCAAAGAAGAAATCTCCACCTAGGAGCCGTCTTCCACAACGACTTAAGTTAAGCAACACAGACATTAAAAATCTAATACGCTTTATTAAGAGCTCCAAATGGTTTCTGGAGTGGGAGGATCAGAGATCCACGTGGCATCACAATGGGCCAATAGGCCTAAGACGGTTTGTTTTTCAACGACCACTTAAACCTAACCTAACCTAGTTCAGGTTTTAAATAAAGTGTGTACGTCAGTATATCTCCAAATGTTGATAGTCAAATGCTCTTGTTTGAAAGATAAACTCAAGTAAGGTAAGTTTTTAGTCGCATCTTATTCAATGCTGAAGTTGTAACTTAATTCCTTAGTTAAGTCTTCTGCAGCGTATCAGCATAATGATGGTCTTTCTTGATAAAGTCTGAAATTTTACAATTGCTGTAGATTGTTTCGTGCTGCTGTTGTCAGCATGAGTCCTACATAGATCCATAGATCCATAATATCCTTCTTGTGCTTGAGTGAAATCTACGTTTTTTTCTCTCAAGAGCCGCTGCCATGCGAGGGTTTTGTTCGGTTTCGGAAAGATGGTCTTACAGTGCGGCCTGCAGAAGACAAATTCTGAATCAGTGTTAATCCTGCTGGTGGCATGACATTCATACTGTTTACTTCACAATCTCTGGCCTACTATGGCGAGGCTTTAATATGTCCCTAAGAACCTCAGTATGCCGTTTTCACTTAGTTTAAGCTAGAAATGTGGCCATTCTTTTCCGATTCGGTTAAGTGGTGTTCGTCTACGATTTCTTTCCCTTTATTTAATTTGAGCCCTCTGAATTAGAGAAAGGGAATGTTTACTCACTCTAACATTAGCCTCTGTTAGCTAAATGTTACTCATTTCATTCAACCTGTATCTCCATATTTTTGATCGATGTTTGCCCAAACTCGATCACTTAGCAAAAAGTCGCTAATTTTAGAACCAATCTGCACATTGACGTCCATATCTACGTGGGTGGAGCTAAATGCCAACAATTTCACATAAGATACATACATAAATGGGAAATAGGAGCGAGATCGTGAGTAGTAATTGATTAATCAAACATTTATTGCGAATTGTGGCTACAATTCCAAACTTACTACTATTGGCTTAAAGTTTATCCCCACATAGCTCTCTCTTCTTAAGATTGACCTACTAAATTCGTGTAGGAAGGGTTTTAATAAAATTATAACCTCAAGACCTCCTAATTTCTCAGTGGGATCTTCTCGATTTGCTGCTAATTGCACGATTTAAAGTTTCTGCACGGAATGCTTTCTTTTGCGCAGCTCGATTAAACTTGGAATTTTTTCTTTGTCATACTCGGACGTGCGTGACCAAACTAATTTGACTAATCGAAGAGATATCACGTGGATAAAAGAGCTTTTAGATAATAGCTGAAAAGGGCAATTGACATTGATAGAATAAAGCCAGAATATTGACGCCATTTGTGGATTGACATCGGGCGGTCAACATTTTTCCTTGGCTCTATTAGCACTCGAAAGAAAATGTCTTCCACTTCCAGCTGAGTCTTCCACTTCCAGCTGAAAAGGGCCGCTGCATGCGCACAAATATCTCCCACCCGGTAACAATGCATTGCAACTGTCATGCCAATCTTTAAGCACAATAACCTCATCATTGTCGGCATAGCTCTTTGTCAATGGTCATTCCGTTTTTGGAATCTAAACAAAATTCAAATTTTAAATTCTACTCCTCAAACAGACCAGTACTCGTTACAGCCATACGTCAACTCACTCCTGTCAAATGACACACCAAATTGACATAATGTGGCGTTAAACACAAAAGGCAATGCACATCCATCACATAGCCCGCAGCCAGAATGGAGATACAAATACGAATAAAAGGTAAAAAAAAACAACGAGAAACGGATTACGGTCGGGCAACCTAAGATGTTGGTTGGAATTGGAACTGCCACAGCTAAGAAAAGATCAACGGATAAGATTGTGTTGTGCCTCCAACAAATTCGAAGCCCAAGCGGCATGGTCAAAACACCTCTGTCTCTCTCACTTTTTGTGTAGGCACAATGTTGGGGAGGGTGTTTAAAAAGGGAATTAGGCTAATCGGGTAAATACATCTACCTATAGATACACCAACGTTGAATGAATATAAGGATATGTTTGTATCTGGGGATAGAATGAAGAGATCATCGCAATAGACCTATTAGGCGCTTTGAGCAGATGAAAGAAAAATGACACTGAATGGCATTTAATCCTGTTCCAGAATTGTGTGCTCTTTTTTCGTTTCGTGATTATCCTTTAAGATCCTTTAGATTATCCTGCCAAGTGTAAATTCGAATATTCAGTGTGTCATTTCAATTTGTCTGTGTATTCTGTAGTCCTTTGTTATGTTGTCGAGGATAATGATCTTCAAGGTGTCATTGTTACGCAATGATCGGTCAGGCGTAAGGGATACTAATACCCACCGATTAGGTAGAGATAGTTTTGACAATCGAATGACATTTTTCTCGTGTGAATCACAATGACAGAGATATTTGTTTAATATTTCTATTCTTACAGGAATTCGGTCTTGGAACTTAGAATAGTTGAAGGGAATTGTATGCAGGCAATAGTTATGAAATGTTACGACTAGAATCAGGTTCAACAATAGTGCAATTTGTTAAGCGAAAAATGATTCTTCTGAGGGTTATTGTAAAGCGTCAATGCCTACCTTATTTTTATCATTGAAATAAAGATTTTACTATCATGTTAGAGAGGTGCTGCCAAAGAGTAAAACGAACGTGTCTTAGCAGCAAGACTCGAACAGAGATGATGAAAAGGGAAACATAGTTTCTAAAGAGTTACAGTTGGTACTAAGCATATAAAAAAAAAAATACTTCTGTGGATTGTTTATTGGCGAGGACAACCCAAATTACCCAAATGTCAGGTAGAATATACAATTCAATCTCGGCGGCAAAAGTCATGAGATCCGTCCATCGTTGACTAGGTAGAGAGCATGCTTGAACTTATTTGATCGGAAGAAAGCATGCCTGAACAATGGAACCTTAACACCGTTAACTCGATCTCAAAGAAAGGAGATCCTCCTTACTGGTAAATTTTTTAGGCATTAGACTCCTAAACTTCACTTATACAATCGTCTCTGCACGATCCCGGAAAAAACCCAAGAAGTCCAAATCTATGTGCGCCACCTCTTTATCGATTTTAGTCTGCATATGACAGAATCTATAGAGACGAGCTATAGAGTCATGTTTAGCCTTGGCATTCCTCCCAAGCTCGTCAGATTGTGCAGAATGACGGTAAAGAACGCTGGGTGCTTCACCAAGGTCGGTAATGACTTAACCGAGACCTTTGATGCTAAAAAATGCAATGTAATGGTCCACAACATTTAGACAAAACAACGATTTTATGTGGTTTATCAGCTGGTGGAATCACCTGTCCATATTTCTTCAAAACATATAGGCCATGAAACCATGGCGAAACTATACGGTGAACAGGTAATTTCACGCTTTGGCCACGTAAATCATGTGACATCAAACCTGTAGAAGCCCCTCATCATTCTTGTATTGTTTTATGGCGCAAACGCATGCCGTTGGCGAAGGTGGATGTCTTTGAACTCTTTCAAACTCAAAACTCTTCGAGAGATTTTCGATCCCATATACGAGGGGGGGTGAGTTAACTTTTTGAGCTGTTCAGCGACTCCGACCTGTAGAGCGAATGGAAACAAATGATCTTTTCGATTGGAATCGAAGACAACATAGTAAATAAAGACTACAACTTAGGGGACGCGCGAAAGCAAAGGGGGATCTCAACCAACTTGGAGAGTGCAACTGTAGGCAGTAAGTCAGACACCTTGCTAACTAACTTAACTAACCTTGCCATTTTGTTAAAGTTTGTTTAAAATTTGATAAAACTTAGAACTCCGTTTGGTGATGAATGCTTGGTACAATATAAGGTTTTTGAATTGTAGTCGTGGCTTAAAAACGGCTAGCAGTCGTTTAAAAATGGGTAGATACAGCATACTTGTGCTGTGCACGATGACTGCTCGACTAATTTGGTTTCTCTGCGATATCACACATCACAGTATCAACGCTCTCAATGGATATTGTAGGACTACTCTACGGATTCGTATTATCAATTGGACGAACTTAAAAGGAACAACGAGTGTTCTGGATTGGTCATTATAAACAATCTCACCAGTTTGGTAGGGATACTAAAATTAGAAATTTTTCTGTATAGCATGTCTATGTAGAAGAATAAATCTAGGGATTGCTGTAGGATCTAGTACCAATTGTGAACCAAGCCCGCCAAATGGTGTCGAGATTTCACCCAATATGGTTAGAAAAAGTGATGCATGCCGCTGCTTTGAGGGCCTCCTTTTCTGTAAACTGAAGAAGATGATGTTCAGTTCTAATCATCAGGCATACTCGCCTCCGAACAATCCGTAGCAATGAATTTTAATTCCTTCCGATTGAACTTTTTTATTTGGCTTTTGGCTGCCTTAGTGGCTTTGGCGTCTGTGAAGTAATAATACTGCGCTGGAGTTCTTCATGATGTTACACGTACTTTTTCGATCTATAGCAAATTTCAATTCGAACTCATAATTTAATTTAAGGCTTACTTTATTGGTATAACTATTATGAAGACAATCAGTCAACATTTTAGGGGCTCTCATGTTGTTGTTTTTCTTTTTGCTTATCGCCGTTTCCTCACGGTGTTTTTTTTTTTTTTTTTTTTTTTTTAAATTTGGAGCCGGCTTTTGGAAACGCCAAACAAAGTTTAGCAATTTTCCTCGAAGTTATTCAACATCCCTTGTGCGTTTAGCTTTTCCTGGTTTATGCTATTTTAGAAAGCTGTTTTCACAAATTTGGCGTTCAGAAATGGCCACTTCAGAATTAAAGTTGTACTAGTTTATTCAGTCTTGTTTCTTTTGTTTTCATTTTGCTTTACTTCACCATAGGGTGTTCTAGCTGTGTTTTATATCCATCAGTATAGTTAAGTCCCGTTCTTAACAGGGGATATCAGGCAAATAATTGTCGCCAGCTAAAAATATAATAAACTTGGTTTCATAATGCTCGTAAAACACTCAAGACCTTTTTTATTTGCAAGTTCAAGTAGACGGCCGTCTTTCTCATATTCCGCCATTTGGTTTCTTGACGTCGCACACTGTTCCATTTCACTCCAATAAGTGGATAAAATTAAAAAAAATTTTGACAAAATTGAGAGTATTTGCTAATACAGTTTTGATAACGGATAACTGATAGGTAAGTAAACAGCATTTTCTCTTTGTTTAAACGCGTGGAAATGATTTTACACCAAGTCAAAGTGGAATGTGTCAAATCAAACGTCAAGTGCACAATTAGTGTTCAGCTTAGTTTAGTTCATTTTTAATCCTTTTGTGTGGAAAATCAAACTAAATTGTTATGGATTCAAATAATCAGAGTAGGTAGATAATTTCTATAAGTTTTGGAAGTCAAAGTTTTAACGTTTTTTTGAACCATTTTTTTTTTTTGCATAGACTTTTAACTATGAGCCCCATCTTGCCCTGGATCAAATTTTTTTTAATATAAAGCTTGACTATGCAACTGTGCAAAAATCAGAGTGCGCAAAAAAAGTAATGCCTTGTTTATAGGGCAACCGTATCGCATAGCGAAGGGGGAGTTTTTAAGATTTGGAAAGCCGTTTCGAAAAATAATGTCGTCGATGAAATAGTCGAAATATTGAATATAGAGTGCACTGAATTTGAAAAAAATGAAATACGCAGAAATGTTTCCAGGCTTTCTTCAAAGATGAAGATAAAATGGAATAGTGCTGGTATACGGCTAGATCGCTTTTTGAAAACAACAGCTCTAGGTTAGAGGAAAATTTCCAATTGTACAAGGCTAAAGAATATTTTTTGGAAATCAAAGACGATGTCCCATCCACTTCAAGTGTTGCTGGTAGGCCTTTATTGGCTTTAAGTGCGGCGTCTGTGAAGACAAAAAAACGCCGCATCCAAGAAATAATACGAGGGCGGGTCAATAAGTCCGTGACTTTTGGATTAAAACACAGATTTTTTGATAAAAAAATTATTTTATTTTTCAACGTAGTCTCCCTTGAGCTCTATACACTTTGTCCAACGCTTCTCCAATTTTTTTATCCCTTCCAAAAAAAATGATTTGTCGAGGTCCTCAAAATAGGCCTTTGTTTGCGAGATAACTTCATCATTGGAGTCAAATCTTTTTCCACCAAGCCATTTCCTCAGGTTTGGGAACAAGAAGTAGTCGCTCGGAGCCAAATCTGGAGAATAGGGTGGATGAGGGAGCAATTCATAGCCCAATTCATGGATTTTTGCCATGGCAACTGCACATGCGTGCACCCTTGCATTGTCTTGGTGGAAAAGAACTTTTTTCTTGGCCAAATGAGGTCGTTTTTTTTTCAAATCGTCATTGAATCGGTCCAATAAGTTGGCATAATATTCCCCATTGATTGTTCTTCCCTTTTGAAGGTAGTCAATGTGGATTATCCCGCGTGCATCCCAAAAAACAGTCGCCATAACTTTATTGGCTGACAAACCCACCTTGGCCTTCTTTGGCGCCGATTCACCCTTAGAAACCCACTGTTTTGACTGTTGTTTGTTCTCTGGTGTGTTGTGATGGATCCATGTTTCGTCCACGGTTACAAAACCGCGCAAAAACTCCTCCATATTGCGATTAAACAGCGCCAAACCTTCCTGTGAAGTTGTTACACGATTGCGTTTGTGGTCGACTGTGAGCAAACGCGGCACCCATCTTGCGGAAAGCTTTCTCATGCCCAAGTGATCATTCAAAATTGAAACCACTGAGCCATGCGAGATCCCTACGGCTTCCACAATCTCTCGCACTTTCAATCTTCGGTCGGCCAACACTATATCGTGAATTTTTTCGATTGTTTCGGGTGTAGAGACCTCAACTGGGCGTCCAGGACGTTCGGCATCTTCAGTGCTTGTACGGCCACAACGAAATTCAGTAAACCACTTTTTTACCATTGAAATCGATGGTGCAGAGTCCCCATAGTATTTATCAAGCTTAGCCTTGGTCTCGGTAATGGTTTTTTTCGCAAGAAATAATGCTTAATAAGCACACGAAATTCACTTTTTTCCATTTTCTCCTCAAATTAGTGAGTAGTTTGATAAAAATAGCTGTCAAACACAAACTAACTGACGCAGCAAGTTAAAATTTTGACAGGAGTCAACTGACAGATGCCTGTTGACAAGAGCAGTGTTGCTGTTTCAGTAAAGAGGTCAGAAATTCAAAAAGTCACGGACTTATTGACCCGCCCTCGTATCTTCTCATTCAGAATCCGAAATCTTTTTTGCGGCTGAACAAACTAAGCGACTATCAGGGCAAACTTGGGCAAACCCTTGTAACTAATAAAATAAAGAAAGATCCGGAACAACGCCAATTCACTGCTTTAGAACCATTACGGTTCATAAAATATTATGTCATATCGTGGATATAATAAAACGTTGCTGCCTTCCTATTGGCCAACTTTCGGAAGAAGCTCAAGAGGCCAAAAATAAGGATTTCCGGAGGTTCAGGGAATACGAGAAAAACCAGTCGCATTGCTACTAACAAAGATTTATTGGCCATGCTACTTATTACTTCGGATTCATTATTAAATAGTTTTAGAGAAGTACCGAAGAAACCAACAGCCAATATTTCCGCGGAAGTTATGCCCTTGTTAGTTGGCCCTACTGTCCCATCACCTCCTCCGGAATGAATTCATTCCTGAATTCAATTACAGAATCTTATGAAATCTTCGGATCTGAAGACTCATTCTATAACAAGAGTAATGATAATGAACGAGTTATAAACAATTTACAAAAAAATATATAAATAATTAATAAAAAAATATCAATGAAATATATATTTTTTATTTTTTTATTTTCTTTACCTATAAAATAGTCACAAAACGTAAATAAAGTATTAAAAACACAAGTTTTTTACTACAATATACTTAACTCATAAGAATAACACGAAATAGTCGAAAAAATAATTTTGTCTACTTAATATGTTCTACGTGGAACACTGTGCATCGACGTAATATGTTCTGCAGTTCAAAACTTTTTATAGACCAATGCCATCGATAATATTTTGGCCCAAAGAAAGCATTTCTTTAGCGACTTCAATGTGATACTGTCTCTGCGACAACAACAAGTTCACCACCCAAACATCATGCATAACGCTCTGTACGGATCTGAATGACACACCCGCTGCTATCTCCCTGACGCTCACACGACGATCTGCGAGGACATTTTCCTTGACATGGGCAAATTATCAACAATACTACGGCCCACTTTAAACTATTTGTACCACTCGTACGCTTTTATTTTCCGCATTGCCGAGTCCCTATTGGCTACTGGTAAAATTTGCAATGCTTCCTCACATGATATTGTGCTAGAAACACAAAATTTTAGGCAAACTCTTTGCTCAACTAAATTTGACATTGCAAAATTCGCAGAACACAACAAACACTAACTTGTTTACAAAGCTACCACACAAAAACTGTTGACAGATGTAGTAACCAAACAAAAGAAATCTTTTGACAATATCTCAAGCGTGGTTTGTTTAAATGGGAAATTTCGGGTACTTTTTGATCAGAAGGTGTGATCACTGAAAGACTGTCTTTTCAGTTGTCACTCAACGAGCTTATGATAGCCGTCAGTACTGTCAGTGCATTTTCTGTCGTTATTCCGATGCATTGAATGCCAATGTGATATTTCCTTCTGATCAATGAATTTATATGTGCGAACGTATTCTTATTACAGAATTTTCTAGTCCTAAGTGACATGTCCCTTTTTTTCTCGCCGTTGTTGTCAGTGGTTTATCCTTGACCTCACGTTTAGCAATAGAGAGCAGCGGGCAGCAGTCACTTAAACATATTCAGTTTGAAAGGCTCACTAAAAGTCATCGTCTTCTGATAGATTCACAAAGTTCATGATGTTCAGAATCAGTAAGTGGCACACGGTTTTGCATAATAAAACTGACAGTAGATAGCATTGGAAAATCAAAAAAATGTCCCAAATCGGAACTCAGCACTATTCGTGATTATTCCACAAATCCTGCTTACCTGAGACAGTTGAAATAATAATGAAGAGCGACGCTTTCAGTAGACAATGACATTACCCTTTCAGCGTCACTTTTAATAAGCTTTCCAAAATCCACATCTCCACTCTTTCAAGCATCAACCTTCAGAGCCAATTTCCCAATGAAACCACATGCCAAACCTTTATCCACGAATCAGAAATCAACTTCAACCGCTTGAGCTTGTTTCCGCCACGTGGCAGAGTGGGTAATAGTTTACCTTTGTTCAGTATCATATCACTTTCACGACCGTCCTCATTAGTACCATCAATATGGTTGAGACTACAGTCATTTGCACCGCTCCCAAAACTACCCAGCATCCCCTTGAATGCCCTTGAAGTTGAATGGAAATCCCCACCCGCAAAAAGCTCACCTCCAAGAAGCCACTTCAAGCCTTTCATCACTCTGTAACCGATACTTTTACTATAGACAGAGTCCTTGGTAATGATGCCGCGCCATTGCTACAGCTAACATTTGGAAAAACACAAAAACACCTTCAGCATAATGAAGAGCTCTTAATTAGCGGTAATGATAAACGACAGACACTACGTCTCTAATCAAACCAAAGAACCATCAAGAGGGAGAAAATGTGATATCAAATGGCTTGACAGTAGCAAAGGCCAATAATGAACGCTAGGGGGTTGTAGGTTGTCGGCCCCATTCCATTCCAAAGCGAAAGGGGTGAGTTTTTGGCTGTAAGCCAAATAGTACTCGACCCCTGATAGTGTAATAAATCTCTCGATTTGCGAATACAGTAAGAAGCAAAGTCTTTGGCCATATAAGTCTGTTATGGCGCTGATCAGCGAGTGTATGGAGTGCAACTGCACACGTGCCAATTACTGGGGAGGATATCATTTTCAAATTCCCAAGAAAGATGAAATTTATTTTTACTTCTGACCCTTGGGTGGATTGATGTGTTTTTGTTTTATGACAAAATTGGCAATATTTTAGACAGTGGATTAGCTTCTTTTTTTAGGGATATTTAGTACCAGATGGGTTTGTTCAAACTGTGGATTGGTTCATTCTCTTATGTCTTGCAAGAGTTTGAAAAATCTGTTTACAATCATGTCCCCTACACCTTAGTCTGTCAGTTTACAATGAACATTTGTTTTGTGATAACTTATTCCCAATTATTAAACACTATTTTCTACAAAATTTGATTTGCTATGGTTTGCTCTAACTCTTTGTGAGTTAAAAGCCTTTCGATTGTGTTCTTTGAATCCTCAAACTTATTTAAAAATTGTTAAAGGGGTTGAGTAAAACTTACAGGTTTGTTGCAAACATATATACTTCGCTCAATAACAATAAAGTTTAACGTTGTTAAGATTCCGTTTGATCAAAAGACCTCACATCTTAAGGAAAGTTACTTTGCAACGGCTCCTCTGTAGTAAAAGCCATCAAGTGCGTTATTCGCAGATGTCTAGGGCAAAAGGCCACAATTGCAGGAGTTTGATAGTATCTTCGTCCAACTCGTAATCCATGATTACACAGAAAGTGCAATTCCGCCAGCATTAAGTATCGAAGACTAGTCGTAACGTTACCAACGATCCATCAGAGACTCCGCCAATGAATCCCTGATTTGATAAAAAATGACGGCACATGTAGTATTGAGAGTCTGTACTTTAGGAACAACGTACGGAAGGCTTACTTACGAGAGCGGTCCCAGAAGTACCCGGCCTGACCAAGACATGGCGGTAGTTGTCTGAAAACATCACTGTATTGGAAAGTACGGAGTCTATAAAACATATTTTTCAAGTTTGAAAGCGCCACGTTGTTTAGTATTTATTTGGCAGCCATCAATAGTGAACGTTGTCAGTGAATTTGTGAAAATGGAGAAAAGTGGTCATCGTTATGTGATACAATACTTTTATTTGAAAGGCCTCAGCCAAACCAATATAAATAGCTGAACTGGATTCTACTCTGGGTGAGTCTGCTCCTTCATTTACAACAGTAAAATTTTGGTTTGCCGAGTTTAAATGAGGCCGTACGACATTTCGTGCGGCATCGGATAAAGAATAGTGCCGCAGTGCGTCCCAGCTTGTCGTAAGAGGCGACTATATGGGACACCAATCATATACAGGCAACTATGACACCAAAAATGAGCCTGTGACACTTTAACACCTTAAAACTTTCCCACAAGTTTGTATGCAATCAGTGGGTTCCCACGTCTGGAGACTACCGGTGGGGTAAAAGAACAGCCAATCAATTCGAAATGAGCATACAAGTGTCAAACCACTCAAACTTTAGATACACTTCATGGAAATGATCGCAATTAATAGCACTACCCCGTTGGGCACCACGATTGCAACGCACTCGGGTGATCCCAAAGCAAACAGAAGTGCTTGTGTCAGAGCCCGGGGGCGGACGAAATGAAGTTTCCAAATATTTTCATAAACTTCGGTTTGCAAGTTGGAACGTCGGACTGATGACCTAAAAAAGTTTAGAACTGGAAGCGATTATACGTCGCAGAACTCTACAAATCCTGTGCGTACAGGAAACGAAGTAGTGTAATACAGGAAATAAAGCGCGTTTTCTAGGTTTAAAAACTAAGGCATTTAAGATGTTCTACCATGGAACGGTCAATGGACGAAACGGTGTTGGAATCGTTTTTGCAGCGGATCTTCTAAACAACATCGTTGGTATCTTGAAAATAAGCGACCACATGATGAGTGTAAAACTCGTCATACACAATGAAACGTGGAACATTGTTAGCGCGTACGCTCCACAAAATGGATTCGACCAATCGGAAAAAGATACATTTTGGTCAGAGTTCGGTAATTTGCTTAGAAATATACCTATCGACGAGATGCTCTTCGTAGGCGGAGATTTAAATGGCCACGTCGGAGAAACAAATGTTGATTATGAGGACTGCCACGGCGGTAAAGGCTTTGGAACCAGAAATTTAGCTGGCGAAGACATCCTTGTAGCGTGTAGGGCTTACGGCTTAACCGTCTTAAATACAATGTTTATTAAACATCAACGACATCTTATCACCTATAGCAGCGGAGGCCACGAAACGCAAATAGATTATCAACTCTGCAAAATGTCGATGAGAAACCGTGTAAAGGACTGTAAAGTAATACTTGGAGAATCGCTAGTAAGCCAACACCGTCTGCTCATTACAGAATTGTTCACAGCGGAACCACCGAAAACACGGGCATCGTTTGGAAAGCCAAAAATCCGGTGGTATAATCTATCGAAGGAACGAAGCGCAAGATTTATCGCACTGGCTAAAGAAGTACTTCAAAATATAAACGGTATCGCAGACTCAATTAGCCCGCAAGAAATGTGGAACAGCATGCACGAGGAATGCATAACACTCGCAAAGTCCCATCTGGGAACTATATCGAAAAACCATCACGTCGGCAAAGAAACATGGTGGTGGAATGACGAAACCAAACGAGCTGTGGCCGACAAGAAGAGTGCATTCCAAGGGTGGACAAAATGCGATCGGAGCGACGATATCGAAAAAGCTCGACTGGCTCTTGAATACGAGCGTCTTAAAAAGATCGCAAAGAAAGTCCTGGCTCGAACTCGAGCGGCAGAAGCGGAAAACCTGTACCTGGAGTTGGAACAAATATCCTCACGATCGGCAGACAGAAGACAAAATCAACCGTCGTACAATACTAAAGTGCCAAATATTTTTAAGCTCGCTGCACAGAGGCGAAAAAATTCAATGGAAATAACCTCGCCGAAATACATCAAAAACGCAGACGGTCGTTTACTAACAAATGAAAAGGAAATTTGTGACCGGTGGCTTGAATACTGCAAGGAGCTGCTTAACAAACAGTTTCCACGTGATATCGTGCCGACAGCTAGTCTATTCGAGGAGGAAGTTTCGGACATTTCAATCGAAGAAATAAGTATAGCAATTGGAAAAATGAAGCGGGAGAAAGCGGCGGGACCAGACAGCATTCCATCAGAGTTTTGGTCGAAGATGGAGGGGATCGGCAGCGTTTGGCTATCGAAACTTTTAAATAAATTAAAATGTGGACAACCTATGCCGAATCAATGGAGAAGTAGCTTCTTGGTTCCATTATACAAAGGAAAAGGCGACACTCGAGAATGCAACAACTACCGTTCAATCAAGCTTATGTCACACACAATGAAAATCGGCGAAAGAGTCTTAAATGAACGTCTTCGGCAAATAATAAAGCTCGATAACAGCCAGTGTGGATTTGTTGAAGGAAGATCGACGGTGGACGCTCTCCAAAGCCTACGAATAATAATGGAAAAGCACCGAGATTCGTCTAAGGATTTACACATGGTATTTATCAACCTAGAGAAAGCATTCGATCGAGTGCCTAGGGATCTCATATGGGCCGCGCTGAGGTCTCAAAACGTACCGGAAACGTATGTTAGAATAATACAAGACATGTACGGAAACGTGAAAACTGAGGTTAAAAGCTCTGCTGGACTAACGAGAGAATATACAGTTAATGTCGGAGTGCATCAAGGAAGCGTACTTAGCCCTTTCCTCTTTAACGTTGTATTCGACTATCTTTTAAAAGACTGCATGCGCGAAGCAAATGTAATGCCAATTCTCTTCGCGGACGACGCAGTTATACTTAGCGATAACGTCGAAGATTTACAGAACGCATTAGATTCATGGAGAAATGCGTTAGAGAGAAACGGGTTTAAAATAAGTCGTTCAAAGACGGAGCATTTGACGTGCCCATTTGCGCATCCGTTGCGACCTGTTCCGGATATAATGTTAGACGGAATAGTTCTTCCGAAAAGCACTATCTTTAAGTACTTAGGATCAATCGTTAACATGGAAGCGAAATGTGACGACGACGTAAACCACAGAGTGACTGTGGGATGGATGAAATGGCGGGAAAATTCGGGAATTTTTTGCGACCGAAAATTTCCACTTAAATTAAAGGGGAAACTCTACACCACGGTTGTTAGACCAACTCCTATATACGGTTCACAGTGCTGGACAATGTACGAAGCGTTTAAAAACAAAATGACGGCAGCGGAAATGAAAATGTTAAGGATGTCTTGTGGAGTCATTAAACGCGATTGTATTAGGTCTACGCGTATAAGAGGAAATCTACATATAAAGAATTCGGTAACCAAACAGCTTGAGGCGAATAGAATAAGCTGGTATTGCCACGTTCAAAGAAGATCTGCGAAAAATCCAGTTAAAAAGGCACTATCAACTACGGTCACTCCAACTGTAAGAAAACGAGGTCGGAAAAAGAATTCCTGGATTTCTCATATGGCAAATGCGCAACAACGCCTGGGGCTTACCACTGAAGCGATCCAGGACCGAGCATTATATAGACGCGTTCTGCGGTCTGCGGTCTGCGGTCTGCGGTCTGCGGTCTGCGGTCTGCGACATTAGCCAACCCCATAAGCGGAGCAGCAGCGATGCAGTAAAAATGGGAAACTCGTTACGCATAAGTTCGTATAACGAGGAAAGGGTTAATAAAAGGATAAGAAGAAGAAATGAGGCCGTACGACCTGTCAAGACGAGCATCGCAGTGGTCACCAAAAATGGTGACGACTCCAGAAATGGTGAAGAAAATCCACAAAGCGGTACTGGATGATCATCGACTGAAAGTGTGCGAGCTAGCAGACATTGTAGGCATGTGTGCAAGATGGGTGCCGCGTTTGCTCACACTTCAGAAAAAACAGTGTCGTGAAGATGTTTCAATTGAGTGTTTAGCAAAATTTCACAGCAACAAAGCAGAAGTTTTGCGCCGTTTCATAACAATGAGTCCATCACCTTACACCCGAGACAAAAGAACAATCAAAACAATGGATTCAAAAGCGAGAACCGGCTCCAAAGAAGGCGATGACCGTTTCATCTGCAGACAAAATCATGGCGTCGATTTTTTGGGATGCGCGTGGGATAATTTTCATTGACTATGTTGAAAAAGGAAAAACTATCAACGGCCAGTATTATGCGAACTTATTGCAACGTTTGAGCGAAGAAATCAAGCAAAAACGAAGAAAGTGTTGTTTCATTAAGACATCAAACCAGCTCACAAATCCGTTATTGCAATGGCCAAAATTAATGAATTAAGGTTTAAATTGCTACCTCATGCACCTTATTCGCCAGATTTAGCCCCCTCGGATTACTTTCTGTTCCCAAACTTGAAAAAAAGGCACAGTCGTCAAAGATTTTCCAACCATCAAGAAGTGATGTCAGTAGTTAATGGCTATTTTGAGGAGCAAGACAGTTCTTATTATAAAAAGCGTATCGAACTTTTTGAACATCGCTGGGAAAAGTGTATAGAGCTGAAAGGCGATTATGTTGAAAAATAAATAAATTTTTTTCCAAAATTTTTGTGTTTTCTTTGTTGTGTCGGGTACTTCTGGGACCGCCCTCGCACTTACTTATGTGATGCTACAGTTCAGGATGAACCTTAGCCTCGACTTAAAAGCTTTTTTAACTTTTTAGACTACTGCGTCCAGTTGCGGATTCCACGTTGGTTTAGATCCCGTTCTCAGCACCTTCAGTTCTAAGAGGGCTAGACTGAAACAAAATTATAAGTGTTCAAATAGTCGACATATTGAGGTATCTGCGTCTTTAAGTAAACAATTCTTAGGTAGGGTTCGATATTCAGCCGATCAATATAAAATTCTAGAAGAAACAGAGCTCAGCGCGGACTCGCTCGCCGTTTCTGATCTGATGACTTGACTTATGAGCATGTGTCTGCTCGACAGGTTGTAGAAACCGTATATATATAAATATTCAAGTTCACAAATCGAGGAATACTCTCACTATTCATCCATTTTTTTTACTCCAAAAGTAAATTTAATATAAACACATTTATGATTTAGATCTCGATCACATTTTTATTTCAATATGTTGCTTGGATCTTGGCATTATGAATGGAATATAACATTATTTAAATATCTTTCACGGGAAAGGACTTGACTTGCAGGACTTGATTCTGGCAAGGTAATTTTCGATGACATTTCGACACACATCGGGCAATAACTCGGTCATAACTTGGCGAATATACGTTTTTAAAGCGTCAAGAGTTTACGGGTTGTGTGCGTAAATAAGGTATTTGGCATAGCGCTACAAAAATAAATCCAGTTCACATCATCAAACTGCAAGATGCCTCGCCCTGGAAATTTTTCTTGCCAAAAAAGTTCGTTTAACATTTGGCTATAGTGATTAGAATATAAGAATTGACGGTGATGGTTAAATTCCTTATTTTCGACTAAGTACATACCAATGACACCACTATACCAAATCGCACACAATACAGTGACTTTTGTGGATGCAGAGGTTTTCCGACAGTTGCATGTGGAATTTCACTTTCATTTATGCGACAATTTTGTCTGTTAACGTATCCAACGAGTGAAATATGGATCTCATCACTGAAAAAAATTTCGGTGGATAAGCCGATACAATTCTAAGATTTTTTTTACAGTGTTACTTATGTCGACCATAGTCTGCTCGCAATGCAGGGAACGTACCTACGAGTACTACAGAATCACTCTGTTTGCAGTAAGTTTTTATAATTTTAACACGTTCAACGATAATTAAACAATCCATATTGTAAAATGGTAAATCTAAAACTAGACATTTACGTCTATGTTGACAGTTCAGTTTGACGTATTTGTTTGAAACAGGGACGTCAAAACTGAACAACAAATTGGATGATCCAATAGTTTAAGTGGAGGTGACTAGATATTTTCGTCATTTGTACTTCATTCTAAGTCAATGTGACAAATTGTGTCATGAAAGAGTCACAGAAGACATAGACGTCGATAGTTGTAGCGATTTTTGATTGAATGATATAGAGTCTGCTACCAACAACAAACATAAGGCCTCTAAGCAACTGTTATTTTTCTTTTAATAAGAAATCAAATAGTTCATCGCGGCATTCAGGGAAACTGTAAAGGTGATAAGCTAGATGCGATAGACAAAACAATTACAGATAGTCAATTGGCATTACCTCTAACTCAGTAGATCTGACTCGAGCTAAATCTGACTGTCTTATATTTTGAAGATGCACATTTAGGTATCTTTGTAGGCAGTATCAAAGGCTTTTGTATAGTTTGCAGACATAGGAACCCACGATGAAGCTACTACCCAACTACCCTCTCGAAGGAAAATTCTTTTTGATGCCATTTTTTCAGAAAATATTGAAAGACAGTCCGAATGAACGCAATAAACAGGTTTCTTCGGTTTGTTTAGGCGTGGCATAGCTCAAGTGCTGAGAATTAAATTAAGAATATTGGGATACGTATTTTCTATATCCCAGTTGTTTCTCTGTCGTAGTAAATGACAAAGTTTTCCATACTTTATTCGTCCGGCCTATATCACCGCACTTTCTTAATGGCGCTGTTCTTGGTCATTTCAAGTTCCGGACATTCCTTTTGCAAACGTGAACGTCGTTGTTCTTTTTGCGAGTCATCAACAGTGCATCAGCTTGCTGTTGCTTGGCAATGGTGCCAAATATTTACGCTCACAAAACCTTTTCATGACCCCTTGAGCGAAAGAGGCCGCGTATACCAGCATCGGTAACACATTAAGACGTACGTCCTCCTTTTCAAGTTTAGTGAGCTGCGCGGTGATTTTATTTCCTCTTGCTCAACACTCGCCCTTATAAATGCCGTCTTAGTTGTAGCAATGAGAATCGCAAAGTTGAAGCCGCTTAATGCCTACCTCAATCATTCACATCAAACCGTTCAGTTATACATATTTTAGTTAACTTCTTAGTTGCGAACTCTAAGTCTCAGTGCGAGTCTTCATTTCTCCTGGCCAACAAGACATTTTGGAATGCCGATGAACTAGAACGGAAAACCGTTACTAAAGTGCTCGTATTTCATCTCTTTGCAACTTTTTGTTGACAAAACAGGTGATCCACAAGGCAGAGACTTAGGTCCTTTACTTTTAATATTTACTATAAAAGATCTTGAGAGGCTTGTCAAATATTTCTTCTACGGCGATGATGAACATTTTCGTTACCTTGAAATATCACAGCCTTCAAGTGGCCCCAAATAAGGATTATATTTCCGTTCCTTTTCAATTTATGCCATAGGGAGCTACATTCTCCACAGACGATTCATCAACGAATTGTAAGTAACTTCATCCCTTTACATTATATTTGTTCCTCCCCTGATTAACTTGGCTAGTCTAGCGGTATCCCCTTTCAAGCGAGCTTATGTGTCCAGTGTTGAGTACATTCAATGATATTTTCTTCGATTTGCTCTATAGTTTTAGGACGACTCTTGAACAATTGAAGGTTCTATTGTTTGCGAATCGCTTTACAATTCTGTTTTCGAAAACAGTGTCGGTGGTTTTATTTACTGATTCCGCATAGCTTAGGGTTCCAGTCAACCAATCTTTTGGTTGGTTTAGAAGATCCAATTAAACATCGCGGTTTTCGGCTCTCGATATCATCCGCAGCATTCCTATTCGATCTGCTTTAAAACTCTCCTGAGCTTGGTTTTTAACAGACTGAATACCCTCAGGCAGATCAATATGTTAGCAACCGCCACATTTCCCACTTGGAAAAATTCGGTCTTTGATGGTCTCTTCTTTGATTGAGAGGCATGAAATGACTTCATGAGTGGCATGCATAGGGTCTTTTTGACCGTACATACTGCAAGAATACACGTCTTTAAGGCAGGGGTATAGCATTTGCTCTATTGACTATAACCCGCAAAAAATCTTGCTGGATGCTTTGAGCGGAAGCAACAAAATGAGACATTGTGCCTCGTTATGTTCGGACCATTTCTCCATGGATAGACTTTTATTTTTTACTGATTTTGTCTGTAATGGATTGGAACCTTCTTTGTGCAGGTATTACAAAACTGCCTCTAATATTGCCAATTATCTACTCACTTCCCAAGTCAAAACTACATTTATCCAAATATTCACAATCATATACGTATATGTAATTATGTATACTTACATTCGTAAGATCCCTAATAATCCGACAAATTTCATAACACTCATCCACCCAGAAGTGGCGGCTTCTTCTTAAGGAAAAAAAAAACCAACAGCCAATTGTTGCAACTTTTCGTTACTTATCTGAATGCTCAGATCAAGTGTATCCACCTGTCAATTCTCAAATCCACAACGAAGAACATCTCAATCTCGAATTGAAAGCAAACGCCCATCATTTGTCCGTCATTATGCACACTATCGATCGACATTGCCGATAACTTGTGGTTTCCAATTCGTTTTGCTTCAATTTTGCCATGAGTCGGCACAATTTTCCGGTGATTCCGTCACTCTGGAGCTAAAGAATTTTCACCGAAGAAGGCATTCGTAGTATGAAATATACTGGCGCTGCCAGTTCATCCAATAAATACCCTAATCCGAAGTGTAACGCCAGACGCTGACGCCGCCGCAGGCGCAGCCGTAGCAGTCGACCGATCATCCAACGTTGGCCGACTCCCGATCACAACCTATGTCCTTAAGTGGTCGGAAATTATTCCAAAAGTGGTTTTGATCAGTGATATCAGACGTAGCCATCTCGTCTCCTGCTTCACGTATACTCTGCTCGTGTGGCAAGTGTTTGACTATACACAGATCATCCAACGGCTGTGCGGCTAATTCATTTTAAGTTGTCGACCTAATTTTTACATCTCATCCATTACAATAGTCTAGGGTGGATCCTCTACCTTGGATTTGATATCGCGCCCCACATACACTTGACCCTGGGATGGGACTTGGACTTGTATCAGCAGAGGGTATCTCGATGTGGCCGAAACAAATTGAATACGAGAGATTTGTATTGTACATACAATTTTCGTTTATTTTTATCGAAGACTTTTGGTGTCTGTTAGGGGATGGATCAAAGGAACCGATGGATTCATGGAACGGGTTTTTGATTGGACTGAATGGTTTGAAAGTGTTTTGGAATAGTTTGGATGTTGTAATGAGCTTGATAGTGAACTTGAATTTAGAATTCCTAATTAGTTGTACGACTAAGAAGTATGGGAATAGATAACAATTGAAAGGACAGGCACAGTTTGGTATCTTCATTTGCATCTGTATCTGCTTGGGCTTGCCATAAAACGAACACTAAAATATCAGTTCCATGAGGACATTGTAAAATCTGCGAATTTCCATTCAGTCACCTTGTACAGTCCAAGATTTGTGGATGTCGTTTTTCGATTTCGAAAGTAAAGCTAAATAAAACATACACAGCGATACATTTTTGATGAAAATTTTAATTCATTATAAAGTTTGGATTTTGCCATTAAGTGTGAAGAACAATAGCATTCAAATGGCCACTTCGGGAAGTTTCGCAGCATGCGATTCTTTTGAGATAATTTTTGACCACTTTTTCGCACATTTCGGGCGATATCTCGGCCATTACTTGAGTTATGTTGGTTTTTAGTGCGTCTGGAGTTCGGGGATCATTCGCGTTAACAAGTTCTTTTGCGTAGCCCCACAGAAAAAAATCTAATGGGGTCAAATCGCATGATCTTGGTGGCCAATTGACGTCGCCAAAACGTGAAATTACGCGACCAGGAAACTTCTCAAGCAATATAGTAAACCCATAATTGGTCGTGTTGTGTGGCTTGTTGCCCCGTCTTGTTGGAACCACATATCGTCTAAGTCATGATCTTCAATCGTCGGCCAAAAAAATCGGTTATCATTCGGCCATACCGCTGCGAATTGACTGTAACCGTCCGCCCATTGGCATGTTCGAAGAAATACGGATCAATGACACCTCTCGACCATAGAGCACACCAAACAGTCACTTTGTCTGGATGCAACGGCATCTCTTCGATCACTTGTGGGTTTTCTGAGCCCCATATGCGACAATTTTGTTTGTTTACATACCCACCAAGTGAGAAATGTGCCTCATTATTGAAGAAAATGTTGTTCGAAAAATCGGTGTTTATTGTCTGTTGTTCCAACACCCAAGAAGCGTATCTACGGCATTGTGAATGCTCAGCAGGGGTCAATTGCTGAGTTGAACTTCATAAGGATGAAGATGGAAATCCAAATGCAAAATACGCCATAGTGAGGTGTACGACACGTTCAATTCGCTGCGAACGCCGGGAAATCGATAAATTCGGATCATCAGCAACACTTGCACTTGCTGTGCTCGAAGCAGCAATATTTTCGACTGAGCGTGCATTACGATGATGCACAGGCCTTACGTCATCAGTAACGCTTCCACGCCCTTCAAATCGTCTTCACAATTTCACCGATTGCTTGCGTAGTCGACCGATTATGACGACCATAATCATCGCATAATGCGCGAAAAGTGGCTACGTTTGAATCACCACTTTTGTATTAAGTTTTAATAATTTTAACGCGTTGTTCGATTTGTAAGCGATGCATTATTGTTAATGGCAAACATTCAACTAATATTATGACACTTCAAATGACGGCAGGTGTCAAATGCCAGCGGATTGTTGCTTGTCCTCTATCAATGGCAAATGTTGATGGTCATGTCCGATGATGTCAGTCAAAACAATGCGCAAGGTGATAATTTGGTGAACTTTTACCTTAGTTCGAGCTGTTCATCCATAATATTGGTTAAGAGCTAACACTTCTGGTACTACATCCAACAGGTGTTTTCAGTTCATTATCGAACGCAGGGTCATATACGAACATTTAGAGCCACATACAACTGCTATCATTATCTCCTGAAAACCAAAATTGGTATTGAAGGATAACCCATTAAGGACAACGAAAGGCATACAATATCTGTGCCTTGCATTGCAACACTATTAAACCAATGAGCCATTTAATGGAGTGATAGTGGCAATGCAAAAATATACGATCGCGCAAAGCCACTCAAGCATCATAGATTGTGTCGCTCACACTTTTAAAAACAAAGTGTTAAATTCTTGACCAGTCTAAATTGTTGGGTTAATCAAACAGATCCTTCACAAGTCTGCTCTCTTATGGATGTAGGAGTTCGAATCAAATAGCGAAACTTTCCATCCCAACATCATTATGCCATTTCCACTAGATTAACTCAAACCCTGGTTAGAACTGGAAAGTTATAACCCCACATGCTAATTAAAATTCACATAAACAAACTGAAACACCATCCCAGGGAAATTAGTTCCAAGCGGTCTTTAAGATTCACCATCCATCCATCGGAAATTAACCAACAAAATGCGATGTTAATGGACGCGATCAAAGTCGGCGCTAATTTTGTGTGCGACAGCAACAAAGGCCCGCAGAATTGATCGCGCAAATTACGAGCACCTGCTTGCTGGTCAATTCTAAAGGCTGCACCCTAAATTAACGCTTGACAGACGAAAACTGTCTCTTGGCCGGAAAGACGAACTTTCGATTACTGTTTCTTTGTTTTTGCCGCCAATAAAGATGATGGCGAGCACGACGACAACAACAACGACGGTGACGTCTTAGTCGCATTAGGAGTCGTTAAGCGGTTTTACCGTCCTCTTAGTTAGCACCTTATAATGAGTTAGAGTTGACCCAAGTCAAGCTTGCATGGGACGGGATACCAGCATGAAAGCAGTCAAACGCGTGATGACACTACATGAATCGCTGCTGTTAGATATTAACCGTGGAGGGTATTCATCTGGAAAGTGTACGAGTATGAGATACATTCTTTTGTCGACCGTTTGATATGGGAATGACTTTGACAGGCATAAGAAAATGTTTTCACCCAAACTAGAGTAGAACCAGGTGGAAAGTTACTACAATGTGCAGTGGAGTATAGAATCATCTTTTGAAGAAACTAAACAGTTCTAACGAATTTGAATTTTGCATTACTAGTAGTTGGTTCGTTCTAATTTACTTATTTTATTCGTAAGTAGGTTAGGTTAGGTTTAAGTGGCTGTTGAAAAATCAACCCACTTAGGCTTATTGGCCCATTGTGATGCCACGTGGATCTGTGATCCTCCTACTCCAGAAACCATTTGGAGCTCTTAATAGAGCGTTAAGTTGCTTAAGTCATTTAAGTCGTTGTGGAAGAAGGCCTCTAGGTGGTGATTCCTTCTTTGGGAGAGAGCTGGACATGTACAGATGAGGTGAGAAATTGTCTCCTCTTCCTCCTCATCCATGGCTTCTACAAAAGTCGTTAGTAAACATTCCAAGCCTTCTTGCACGGACTGATTAGAGTCATCGCTATTCAACTTAAGGAAGGCTATCGTTGCTCCAATGTCCGAGGCTAGGTTTGTGTTTTCAGTTAAAGGAGGTAAACTCGAAGTCAAACCGAATCATGCTCTTGGTCTGCGCTAGATGGTTAAGGGTTTCCTTATTGATCACAATTAAAGCTCATCTGTAAGGGCTCCTTAGTTCCTCTAGTTCCGCGACCTTCCAGTCATGAGTCGAAAGGGTCGGTTTAGTGAGCCTAATGATCTCCAGAATGCCTTCTGCGGAGGAGGAGGTTCAGCTGGGATCCAGGCGCGGGTTCTTGGTCTGCTATGGATATCCTCCTTTGCCACGACCTCGAGCCTTGCACCTGGCCAGACCTCTCCTTGACCACCTATGGCTTTTTTTTTATGTAGATCCAAGGATCCTTGGTCAGTGCAAGCGATCAGCTTGACTTGGCCTTGGTACCAGCCAGCGTCGCTTGTGATGGGAGGTGGTCCGGGGTTTTCCCGCATGATGGCCAAGAAGTTGCTCGAAAGCTTCAACTTGACCAGCTGCCACCAGTCTGCTGAAATAGTTCCGTCGGCGTCGCTCCTGTCGATCACCGCGATCATAATTTCGTCTTTTAGGACATCGATAAAAGACCTCAGAGATATAGCATCGAAAGGTCCTGGGGAAGGGTTTTGATCATGCGTACCGTATTTCGGCGTTTTCCGTAAGGCGCCTTTGCTGGAGGGTTTTTGGTAGCAGCAGGGCGTCCATAGCCTGCCACAGACTTACCGCTGCTAGGGGTGGAGGAAGTGGTAGGACCATGTCTTGCCGCTCCCTGAAAACTTTGCCTTGCGCTCGTTGCTTTTGCCTTTCAAAAGATTAACTTGGCCTGCCACAGATGTTCTTTTGCTCGGCATTGCAGGAGCCCTGTTGGTATTCGATCCAGAGACCGTATTACCGCCCGGTAATAGAGGAGTACCGGCCTCGGGTTTTGTTTTTTCTAATTTGTTCATCTGTTCAAAGATCCGCTGTATACAGATAAGGCTAGCTGATCCGAACGTCGGCAGGTATCCGTATACTCCGTTAACGACTGAGCTATTTAGATGCTGGGCCCTCAGCTAGGTTGATCATCGGCACGGGTCGTATAACACCCTGATCCGGCCCAGGGGTGATGGGGCTGGTGAGAAGAAAGAAGAAGGTTGGAGAGGTGAGCACCTTTTAGTTTCAGGACTCATCTGGAGAAAGAATCATTGACCTTACTTAGCCTCTACAACTCGACAAGTTCGATGCTCGGATAGAAGTATTCGTAAGTAAGTAATGGATCACTTACTCGTTCTGACTTTATGGTGCAAACATGTGTAGTAGGGGAAAAGGGCCCTCAATCAATTTAAGTCAAATCGATCTATAGCTATCTGCCTCCAGGTTTTCACACCGTGTTGACTTAAGATTTGTCAGACTAGAGAGTTGTATACTCCGCCTGGATCCTTCTATACAACTGGTACTCAAGTCCAGTGGGGACAAGAGAAGTAAATCTCTAGAGAAAATCCCTAATCCAGTAATGGAACAAAAAAAAACGATAGACGCATGGCTAAAAGGGTTCTTAGTCGCTAACTTTCGAACTTCGGATACCAGACGACCTCCGACTTAAAAACAGCCATCCTGTGGTTAAGCGGGTAGACCGTGGGCACAGTTTATCCCGTCTACTCGTGGGAATTCGAAATTGAAAACATATTAAATAAAACAATAGAGAATTATGCCCTTACAATCGCATCATCAAGTAGAGATGTTTTAGAACACTCTGACGATGCCGACATGACATCTTGCAACGGAGATGGAGAACTTTGAAGAGAACTTGTTTCTACTTAGTGACTTCGTCTCGGAAACCAGCCCTCTGTGCAAAAGTCTCTTATCGATCGAAATGCAGCCCGATAGGTTACGTCTAATAAAGTGGCGCTGACTGAGTCCAAGTATGCCATCTTCCAAAAGAACAAGGAAGGTTCAAGCGTGCGCTAAAGAAGGGCTGCAACAATAGGCAAGCTCACATTTTTTACAAAAGAACAAGCTCTGTTAGACTGGGAGTTGTACCGGTGGACCTTTTACAAAAAAGCAAATAGTTCAGATGCAGGAGAGGATCATGGACATCATGACCGAACAACGTGATAAAGATAAAGCGAATATCGTGCATTCGTAGTTGTAGTGGCAATTCTAATGTGAGTGCGCGCCGTTAAGTGTGTCTACGTTACAAAATTCGGGGATTGAGCGATTTTACCATTCAAGGATTCAACTGTGAATCGCACCTTCTGGAGCGATAAGGTCCACATCTACCTGGATGGACACGAAAATAAGTGAAATTGTGGATACTGGCTAGTCGACTTTGCGGCAAGCAAGCACGCTCTTCCCACATCTCACAAGGGAACTTGGAGAACTCCTGATCAATCAACCGTCAACGAAACTGAACATATTGCGATCGACCCAAGACATTCCTGCAGTATTATGGATGTCCGAACATTCAGATGAGCCAATATCAACTCGTTGTTGTAGGCAGATTACGGTTGTGGATATCCCCAGCAGCGCAAAAGCAAGCAAATACTGTGAGGAATTTCAACGTCAGACGGCTACAGTCACAAGAGATTTCTAAATCCTTTACTGATCGGGTCTCTCTTAATCTTTCAAGAGGTCCAGCTACGACAGCATCAAATATCGAAAACCATTTTCAACACTGCCAGAAAGCCATCAGAGACGCCGTTTTGATGTGCTCGGTTTCACTCGAGATAGAAATCTCACCGAAACCTCGATGTCAAAAAGAAGATTTAGACAAGGCGATGCGCTCTCATGCGGTTTCTTTGACATTATTCTTGAAAGAATAGTGCAAAATTACCGTGCCAATACAATACGTACAATCTTTCAAATGTCTGTCCAATTACTCGCTTAAGCCGATGATATTGACATACCACCTTGATCACCTTAAATTCCTAAAATTTGTTCAGAAAATTAAAAACACAAGCTTATTCATCTAAATCTACATCGTCCCCCTTCAAAGTAAACCCCATCGACTGCAACACACTTATGCCAGCGCTTGACCCAATCCTCGAAACATTTTTTATATTCGGTTTTCGGTATGTCCATCAGTGCTTCCTGCGATTTTTCCATTACTTCCTGTCGGCTGCTGAAACGCGTTCCCCGTAGTGGTTTTTTTAACTCAATTAAACAGAAAGAAGTCACAGGGAGCCAAATCAAGTGAATTCGGTATTTGTTGCATTTTTCGTCAAAAAATTACGAATAACGATGGCACTGCGCGACGGTGCTTATCATGGTGCAAAATCCACGAGTTTTCTGCCCACAATTCTGGTCTCTTTCGACGAATTGCTTCACGCAAACGTCTCATAATGCTCTGATGGATAATTTGCGGTTATTGACCAACATTTCTTTTACTTCATCAATTTTTTCATCGGTTTTCGATGTCGATGGTCGGCCACTGCATTCATCATCTTCGATTGACTCACGACCACTTTTGAACCGCTCGTGCCACTGGTAAACGACCGTTTTCTTTAGAGAATCGTTGCCGGAACACTTTCCAACGTTCGCGCACCATTAAATCCGTTTTTTTTACGCAAAATTGAATACACGTTCGTTGTTGCAAATTTAAAATCATTTCTAAAATTGTAAAAAAATCGCCCAACACACACAGAGATAAATGTACTCGTAACTTTTGCAAATGTCAAGCTATGACGCTAAGATTTAGAGAGAATATCAACAACAGTTGTACTAACTTAACAAAAAAAAAAGAACTCAAATCGAAATAATGGGAGTGATCAAGGTGGTAATTGGTAGAAAGCAGCGTGATGTCAGTGGCGCCTTTTACAGTACTGAGACGGAAGCGGCGAAAATGGGTTGAGCGATCAACGACAGCAAGACCCAGTATATGCTATCAAGCAAAAACGACACGTAACACCGACGTCTCAGACAGAACGTTACCCTCAACAGATATAACTTTGACGAAGTTAAGGGTTTTGTCTAGCAAACGATGAAGAACTCTTGCCAATCGCTGCTTCTGTGGGCTAAGAAGGCAATTGCCTAGCAAAGTCGTCTCTCGAATAACAAAAATGACCTTATATAAGACTATAATAATCCTAGTCGTGGTCTATGGCGCAGAGGCATGGACATTATCAAAAATAGATTAGGATGTTCTTAGCTCCACTGAGAAGAAAATTCAGTGTGCGAAATTGGAATGAGCTAGCGAAGGTTTAAGCTAAATGGAGAGTTTTTTGACTGATGCCCAACCCGGACTGTAGCACCTAAAGTAAAGTGTGCTCCTCATATAGCCGCATACTCCCATTGACCCACCGACGTCTTCAGATTTAACCTGATAGTAGTTACACGAAATGCAATACTACAATTTTGGGACTCTTCCTAGAAACCCATTTTCCTGTTCGCACTCCTTTTCCAGAACAAGTAATAAATCGTATAGACACATGTGATACCATTTTAAAATGCTGGGGGAAGTAGCGATAGAATTGATTCCCATATCCATCGAAAAGGCCTTAGGTCCAAAAGCCTGACAATTATAAATTAAAAAAAAGCTTGGTACTTATATTCGAAGTAATCTGCCCCCAATATACTGAGCTTCGAACCAGCATGCATATACAAAAGGTAGAGAGGTAGAGCGAGCACCTCGTAGCAATCCGCATCAAGGCTAAATTCGCCAACATTAGCCTCATATGCGCGCATGCCCCCACAGAGGAGAAAGATGACGACACCAAGGATGCCTTCTATGAGCTTCTTAACAAGACCTACGAGCAATGCCCTAGCTATAACATTAAAATTGTCCTCGGTGATTTTAATGCAAAGCTAGGAAGAGAGGGTATCTATGGTGGAACAATCGAAAAATAGAGCCTGCACAACACCACCTCCGATAACGGCTAGCACGCAATTCCCACATCTCGACATACACAAGGGGACTTGGAGAACTCCTGATCAATCAACAGTCAACCAGATGGATCACATTGCGATCGACGCAAGACACTCCTCCAGCATTATGGATGTCCGTACGTTCCGAGGAGCCAACATCGACTCGGACCATTACCTTGTTGTGAGAAAATTCGACGTTAGACGGCTACAATCGCAAGAGATCGCCAAGTCCTTTTCCGATCGAGTGTCTCTTAATCTCTTAAGAGGTCCAATACCGCCAGCATCAAGCATCAAAGACCATTGGAAATACTGCCAAAACGCCATCAGAGATGCCCCTTCTGATGTGAGGGTTTTCACTCGTCCACCACAACGAAACCCCTGCTTCGATGATGAATGCCGGCAAGCACATGCAGCTAAGCAAGATGCATATACAGCGGCGCTGCTTAGAAGGACCAGAGCTGCTCATTAGCTCTATGAGCGGAAGAGGAGAGACGAACACCGGCTTCTCAGGAGGAAGAAGAAAGAGCATGAGAAGCGCGCGAACGAGGCAATTGAGAGATGCTACTCCAGGAATGAGGTTCGGAAGCTTAACCAAAAGGTAAAAATGACATGCCACGGAAACAAACCCCGAACCGAAGCCTGTAGAGATGAACAAGGGAACATCGTTGTAGAATCGCAGTCGATGCTGAGGATTTGGAAAGATCATTTCTGCAGACTGTATAACGGCGATGACGGACCAAATACCGCTGTCAGGCAGAATCAACCTTTCAACCTGGACGATGATGACCAACAATTCCGTCCACCCGATCTGAATGAAGTGAAGATAGCTATATCTTGGTGTAGCGGTATTAGCCATCGCTTCTCACTCGGAGGGTCAAGGTTCGAATCCTACTCATGACAAGTTTTTCATTTGTGTAATTGGAACTCAGTCTGAAAAATCCGAGTGAAGAAAAACTCACCGTCCTATTCCCACCCCGGAAGAGTCAATATCGAAACCAACTATACCTGAGTTTTGTCCTCCTTCTATCTTTCCGCCCGCGCCCTGGCATCAGAAAAAAGGGTATCATAAACCCCTTGAGGCCCACCTAAATCTAAGCTTAAGTCTAGCAAAGCTGCTGGGGCGGACGGCCTGACTGCCGCGCCCGCTGAATGGAACCTCAGCTTTCTTTGTCCGAATCTCAAGAAAGGAGACCCTCTGAACTGCGCCAACTACAGAGGCATCAGTCTCCTTAACATTGCATATAAGATCTTATCTGCCGTATTGTGTGAACGCCTGAAGCCGTTCGTCAACAACCTGATAGGTCCATATCAGTGTGGCTTCAGGCTAGGAAAGTCCACCATCGACCAGATATTCACACAACGGCAGATCTTGGAGAAGACCCATGAGCTTCAGATCGATACCCACCACCTATTCATCGACTTTAAGGCCGCGTATGACAGCATCTATAGAGACGGGCTATATAGAGCAATGTCTAGTTTTGGCATCCCTGCCAAACTCGTCCGTCTGTGCAGGATGACGATGGAGAATGCACGCTGCTCCATCAAGGTCGGTAAAGATCTCACCGAAACCTTTGATGTCCAGAAAGGATTAAGACAAGGCGATGCGCTGTCATGCGATTTTTTCAACATCGTACTTGAAAGAATAGTGCAAAACTCACGAGCAAACACAAGAGGCACTATCTTTCAAAAGTCCGTCCAACTACTCGCATACGCCGACGATATTGACATAATCGGGAGAAAGCAGCGTGATGTCAGAGGCGCTTTCGCGAGTATTGAGACGGAAGCGGCGAAAATGGGTTTAGCGGTCAATGAGGGCAAGACCAAGTACGAGTATATGCTGTCAAGCAAAAAGGACAACCAACACCGACGTCTCGGACAGAACGTCACCCTCGACAGATATAACTTTGAGGTAGCTAAGGACTTTGTCTATCTAGGCTCCGCTATAAATACAGACAACGACACCAGCGCTGAGATCAAGCGAAGAATAACTCTTGCCAACCGCTGTTTCTTTGGGTTAAGAAGGCAATTGAGTAGCAAAGCCCTTTCTCGGACAACAAAAGTCACCCTTTTTAAGACTTTAATAATCCCGGTCCTGCTCTATGGCACAGAGGCATGACATTATCAAAAAATGGATGAGGGTGTTCTCGGTTGCTTCGAGAGAAAAATTCTTCGGGCGATCTTCGGTCCCTTATGCATTGACGGTGAGTGGAGGAGGAGATACAACGACGAACTGTATGGACTGTACAGCGACATGGACCTAGCCAGAAGAGTGAAGATCCAAAGACTGAGATGGCTGGGTCATGTAGAGCGCATGGACACCAATGCTCCGGTCCGAAAAGTCTTCGAATCCGCCCCCGAGGGACAGCGCAGTAGAGGAAGGCCAAGACTCAGGTGGCGCACATAAGTGGAAGAGGACCTCAGCCAACTTAGCGTACGAAACTGGAGGCAGCTAGCCAGGGATCGAGCTGGCTGGAGAAGCTTGTTGACTGAGGCCCAGGTCCACCCCGGACTGTAGCGCCACCTAAAGTAAGTAAGTATCTACGCTTTGTTTACTTATAGGCCATTATCGTCTGTCAAGGCAGTTCCTTATAGCCGCCGAGATCTGCTGAGACTGTGATGCCAAAAGTTCAGGGGTAGATACCCCAGTTTTAGTACTACTGTCCCAGCCTTAATTAGAACTTAAGGAAGTTACCACTCCCACTATCTCTCAGAGCTATCTGCTGCGTCATCCGAATTTCTTTTCAACAACAGGGTGGCTTAGACCCACTCAAGGACAAAACGATAACCAACGCGAGATGGAAAGTGCAATCAAAACTAGAAGTCACATCCTAATTCTCATCTATTCCCCATTTCCTCGCCCGGGTATCTAAATGGGTCTATACAGTCTACACACTACTGAGTATGCAGTAGTCAATCTTTTATTCCCGTATAATGGCCAGTTTTATTTGGTTTACCACTTATGTAAGTAGTATAAAGACGGTTATGTTTTAGCAATATTTGTAAGCTTTACCCACTCTTATTGGAAGTTTTTTCAATCGATAAACAAATGCTGCAGCAATGATGCCTTAGATGAGAATTTCTCTGTAGAAGAGTTGAAGAAACTCCTCATCTAAAACCATCTGGATCTCTTTATGTGGTATTTTGAAAGTTCTTACAGATTCTTTCCATGTGGTATTTATCTTAGCTGGTTCCCTAAAATTAGAGACAAAATAGACCTGAAGTATCGTATCCTAATATCGTATGTACATATCTAAAGCCATTACACTTCCATTATTTAATCTAATGCCGCTATCGATTTCCTTATTTGTAAACTTAAATTTGCATTTCCCCTTAATCTTTTCACCACTCTTGAAAGTATTCCCCTTCCAAAGATCTAAGATTAACCATCTGTATCTCCATTCGTATACTCATTCAATTGGCTAATGGTTTCCCGCTGCCACCCCAAAATCAAAAGAAAAATATTTATCCCTTCTTGACCACAATCGTCATTTTGCAACACAATCTACTCGTACTCGTAGATACGAGTATTCGTATTCCTTGTAAATACAATAATATCCGCCTTCCATAAATCAATCTTTTTCGAGTGGAATTTAGACTTGAAATATTAGCAACACCCTTATAGCCCCAGCATTCCAATGGTAAAGAAGCACGCGCTAGTCTGCTGTCCATTTAAACGGGGAAGAACTCTATTAGATGCTGCTGGGGTAGACTGATAAGGACCGGAAGATAAATTTGTCGTTAGCCAAAAACTGTGAGCCTGGAAAACCAAAGAGTCACACACACAAATCGGCGGGACCGACGCGCAATGAAATCATCGTTTTATGCATGAGTGAAATTTATTAACGGATGTGCCAAAACAGAATGTATCCGTGTCGGTCCGAAAGGAATTTATTGCGACCGGGACCGAAACTAAATGAACAAGACGATGAATTGTATCTGAATAATTTTTTTCGGAATCGAATTTTACGAGTATCTGCTGTGTAAGAAGACATATTGGGCTGCTGCTGTTGTTGTTGCCGTTTGAGATATTTGTTAAACTGATTTGGGGGAAAATCCATTTCATTTGATTTGTGGATTCTAATTGAATGAATTTCACAAATCAGAGGAATTTCGCTTGGTCATTCCAGGGGCAAGATGATGTAAGCGGATTTTTTTACGGACGATTGTAAATATATAGATGAAATGTTGAATCTATCGAATCTTGAATGAAACTTGGATGACATAATAGATTTATATTTAGAAATTGCAGTATTGACAAGACAATAGGGGACAGAGATGGATCAAGTTTGATTAAGCACAGAATAGTCCAAGTACAAGAAATGTCTGCTTGGAGCGGAACTCGCTGTAGGTCTTTGGGTTCTTACTAGCTTTTGTGGAGGCATGGGTATTGAGTGAAATGAGATACCATGACCGATATAAATTCTTACTTTTGTGATGGATGAGTGGGCAATGTGAAGAAACTTTCAGACGACTGACATCGGCCCTATATAGATATACGGAGGTAAGCTCTCACTAAAACCAGTGTTTCTAAAAATGTTGCCTGATTTATTGGATTGTGGACACAGTGAATCGAGCTTAAAACGGACAGATAGGTGGTTTCCGCGAGCATGTTGCCTCTAGTTTTTTACTTTTTTTTTACGACCAACATATCTTGCTTTTGTGGCTCATAGTGGAAGGCTGATAAGGGGAGCCTATTCACAATATCTTTGCTACAATTATACAACCTTATATATAACCTTTCCACTGTGGGCCTGGTGTCCATGGATCTGATTCTAGGAGTTAGTGTTCCACCAAAGGGTCGGCAAATAGGTTTGTTCTTGACAACAAGATGTCGTCTTTCTTAGACGATTTACTTGATTCCGGTCTCGTTGGAAATCGAGCAGTTCTTTTCCGTATCCTCTTAAGTTTTAGGGTTTATGACTGAAAACCGTAGCTGGTAAGATCAATTGCTTTGATCAGTAAATATCTGAATTCATCCTTGACTTTTTCAAACTTGCCTTGGATCGGATGCCTCTGGTGATGCGTAGGTTCATAATTTTGAATCAGATTTTTAGCGATAATCTCGATTTTTTTTCGCTATCAAATCGATAGCTTATGTATTATGAGCTTCCATACATCGGGCACACTTTCGTCCGACCATATTTTGCAGATGAATTGGTATAGGTATGCTCCTAACCAAGTCATAGCCTGCCGCTTTGCAGAGCTCGGCGATCGGGCCATCTGCTCAAGCAGCTTTGTTGGACTTAAGCTTAGATATAGCTATCTTCACTTGATCCAGGTTGGTTGGACGGAATTGTTGGTCATCATCGTCCAGGTTGAAAGGTTGATTCTGCCTGACACCGGTATTTGGTCATTGCCGTTATACAGTCTGCAGAAACGGTCTTTCCAAATCCTCAGCACCGACCGCGATTCTTCTACCATGTACGTTTCTGCAGGCTTCGGTTCGGGGTTTGTTTCCGTGGCATGTTATTTTTACCTTTTGGTTAAACTTCCGAACCTCATTCCTGGAGTAGCATCTCTCAATTTCCTCGATCGCGCGCTTCTCATGCTCTTTCTTCTTCCTCCTGAGAAGCCGGTGTTCGTCTCTCCTCTTCCACTCATAGAGCTCATGAGCAGATCTGGTCTTTCTAAGCAGCGCCGCGTTATATGCATCTTGCTTAGCTGCGTGTGCTTGCCGGTATTCATCAGCGAACCAGGGGTTTCGTTGTGGTGGACGAGTAAAACTCAGCACATGAGAAACGGCATCGTTTCCAGTCGTCTTCGATGCTTGATACTCGCGGTATTGGACTTCTTAAGAGATTGAGAGACACTCGATCGAAAAAGGATTTGGCGATCTCTTGTGATTGTAGCCGTCTGACGTCGAATTTCCTCACAGCATTAGCTTGTCTTGGCGTAGTTTGGGATATCCGCAACCGTACCTTGGCTACAACAAAGTAATGGTCCGAGTCGATGTTGGCTCCTCGGAACGTACGGACATCCATAATATTGGAGGAGTGTCTTGCGTCGATCGCCATGTGATCGATCGGGTTGACTGTGGTGTATATCGAGATGTGGGAACCGCGTCCTAGCTACGACAATGTTTCGCCCCGCCGCAAAGTCGATTAGCCTGAATCCGTTATCGGAAGTGGTGTCATGCAGGCTATATTTTCCGATCGTTCCACCAAAGATATCCTCTCTTCCTAGCTTTGCATTAAAATCACCGACGACAATTTTAATGTCATAGCTAGGGCATTGATCGTAGGTCTTGTTAAGGAGCTCGTAGAAGGCATTTTTGGTGTTGTCATCTTTCTCCTCTGGATGGCGGTTATGTCTGCTTTGCAGCAGTCTAGGGTCTCCGCTAGTTGTTCGGCTGTACGTGGTCTATTAAGGGATCTAACATTCCACGTGCATATCCGAAGCTCATTGTCCTTAAATCGTTTGCGTGGGTTATCAACAGTAGATCCGTCCATATCTGAGGCTTGTTGATGCTTCGTAACTTGATATTTTTTTAAATGGCCGGGTAATTATCTCGGTAGCACAACCCCCAACATGTGAGCGCTGCCAACGGGCTGAGAGGGCTCGTCCGCCACCATCTCTTTTCCAAGACCCTGACTAAGTCCTGGAAATTTTTTCCGGCCTGAGCTCTAAATATGTCGGAGTAGCCCGGATAAGGTCTTGTTTTGTTTTTCCGACACTAATCCTGGTTAATGGCGCAGGAAACTCGCCATTTGCCCGCTTCACTTCGCAACCTCTAGTGAGATTCCCAGATGGCGCCACGGGGAGGCGTGAAGTAGGACTTATTAGCAGAGCTGCAACATGTTCGGCTCAAGAGGCTCATTCCCGTCATTTAAAGAACCAGCACCTGACGGAAGATGCTACTTCTACGAGGCCTTATACTAATCGTTGCCATCTAATCTCCTACTGAGAATCCGAATCAAGCACGGAGCTCTTATCCTTTCCAAGATTCATCAACTAACCTGATATTCCTAGACAGGAGGTCGAGAAAGATCTTGTGAGAAGACTCATCTCAGCTGACAACTGCCCGTAACATGACTTTTGGCGAGCACTCAAACATCAAAAGGAAATAACGTGTCACAGGACTCAATCAAGTCTGCTAATGGTGTTTTAGCCTTACACGTTGAAACCGGAGCAGAAAACCAAATCTACTTCACTGGACACTGATTCTTTGTTCAATTGCTAATTGTAAGCTTTAAGATCTTCTGAACAGATACTATCACATGCTTTATCGGCAGGATTGGCTTAGAGTCGACAACTCCATGCATTTGTCATACACTTATTGATCTTAAGAAAAATACAATCAATACAATTATGATTGGCTTAAGTTCCCACAGAGCACTGCTTGTTTACCAATACTTTACATCTAGGCTTAATAAGATCTTGGGAAACTCCACTTGAAATTCTCACTCTCCAATCGAAATTAGAAATCAATTGGATTATTAAGTGGTTGTAGTTTCCCAAAGCTCCATCCAAGTGTGTCACCAACTCCACCAGACATCAGAATAAGAAAGATTCCCACGCTGAGTGGAGCTTCCAATTTAGCACAGACATTCGTCGGTCGGAAGGCACCTAGTCTACTTCCTATGGAAATTTTCTCCTCATTTTCAACTTCAACTTCAATTTGACTGTATGCCGGCTGGCTGCGTTTCAATTGTCGCGACGCCAGTGACTACAACTTTGACTACGTCTTCGACTTCCCATTTCAATTTAATAACTCAATCGTCGGCTTGAGTGCGTTAGCCACTTAAGAAATTATAAATCTTCTCCCAGAGATCGTGTACCGCCGCTTTTTTTTCGATCTGATGCGCATTCATATAATATTTCGTTTCTTTTTTTATTAATGTCTACCATGAAGGCATGTACTTTATATAAGAATCCCTTTTTGTTAGAGGAATACCGCCTGGGGTACTTCTAGTTGCTCGCACTTTTCCATCTGTCGAAATGCACTTAAAACCGCGTGCACCAAAGATTTTCTCGCAGAGCCTAAGGCAGACCAATTTACAGTGCATCCATATGCTGAGGCTAACTAACTATGCCGCTTCAAGTGGCGCACTATACGAATAATGCGGCATAGTTCCAACAACTAGACCTATCGGCGGGCTAATGGAGCAGCAAATGGATTAGCCACCTATTCCAACAGAAAAAGCGACGACAAGACGGTGGGTGAATCTGGTTTTATTTATAGTGTCACTCAGAGGGCGCATGTAGCTCCGTCATAAGCGCTGATGAGAGCAGGTCACCTCAAGTAAAAGGCGGCTCCCTTCCCAATAGAAGTGTGGGAGGTGTGTACTACGAGCACAGTTTTAGGACTGATCGTCGAGATGCTTTTAATTGATGGGAGCAATGATGCTTGTCTGCCATGTGCATTTAGTCGAATGTGTTCCAAGTGATTGCGCCGAGAGATAAAAGCGAGCATACATCATGGCAATTTATGAGGACGATGTGTTGTAATGCGGCTGAGGTGGCATTTCAGACGCGTTAAAGAAAGAGTGCCGCATGTTGTAGAAGTTGTCACCTTAAATTGTCTGCATTTTGTCAAAACATTAAGATTGAATTAACAGGATTTTTATGATATGTTTTGGCAGGAAATAAAGATCGAAACATGACTTAACATCAGGAGCTATTAAATGGGTTTTAAAATTTCTCAAAAAGGGGTCATGGTGGAGTTGAGTGGAAGTAGAAGTGTGCTCAAGGTGAAAGGTTATTGATGATTTACGACTGTCATTGGGTGGCACTATTTAAATTCGACAACGAGATCACCTAAACTGATCTTAAAGATGAGTTTCGTTGATGAATGTCTTCGAGGCTTTACTTTCCGAGCGTTTTTAGCAAAGATACTAGCTTGGCATTCAAATCGCTTGGGATAACCACTGGGAAGTAAGGCAAGAACTACGCCATCAACTTAATTGATGCGCTGTTAGACTACGCACTGAACAGTGATGCTGTTTTGCCGAAACGCTGCGGATTTTGAAAAGACATCTCTGTCGAGATAATACACCAACTGCAGCTGATGTACGCTAGTTTTTAATGAAAGTTCGTGAGAGTGGTTTGCTGGTCGATAACCGAATGCTTTGTATTTAAACGGAGAGTATCGCAGCGGTTTCTGAAAGTGTGCGCTAAACACGAGAACCTAAACATGCCCAAGATCTAAGCAGTCGCACTAGAATTAGAAAACTTCCTTTTCGTTATCGTTTCTCGTTCTGGTTTATAGCAGCTTTAAATTGATGACAAATTTTCTTAAAAGAACTATCTTTTGAGATGAGGCGCACATAAAGTTTAATAATCACGAATTCAGTCATTGCTTGGACGCCATGGGTAGGGTACTATTAAAGACCGATGATAGCATCAATCCAGAGACCATTCAGTTACTCAAGAACAATATTTGTCAAGTTATTCGTAAAATAGGGATCGAAACTATTGAAAAATTTAGTTGACATCTTGTCAAGCTAGCCAACTGAGAGATTTGAATAAAATATTAACTATATTTAGTAATTAAGGGATGTTTCTTATTTTTTTTAAAAAGATACCAAAAGATGGAGCACTCTTTACTACCAATGCTCACCACTTTGATTTTTTTTTTTTGAGAATGCTTAGTTGTGATACGAATCTCTACAGTTTCAGGGAGATAATGAGGTTGCGGTACATTAGAACTTGGTCCGCTCTTCTGTATCGTTGATGTGGGGTATACCAAACGTATTGTATTCATGTCGTGTATCACCTTTTGCACTGTCACCGTAGTAATACCCTTTCTCATAAATTAATTCAAAAACAACACCAAAATGGGTTTCATAGTATTCTTTCCACTACCTCCTCCCCCAGACTTTGTGAAAACAACATTTACAGCTCCATGGCAACTCAAAATTCAACTCCCAAAAATCCTTTTTTTTTCTTTTTTCATTTTTCACCCTCAAGATTTGTCATAAAAAAAACATTGCACCTCCATTTTGGGTATGTGTGGGTGGGAGTGTGAAACACAAAATCTGCCCTTCTTCACAGGCCGTGATATAAAAAAAAAGGAAAGAAAAAACAAAATAAATAGGAAAAACTTATTCTTTCAGAAAATCTGAACTTCCTGGGGCTAGGGAGAGACTGTGGTTTCTTTTTTGTTGGACCCTTCGATCCAACAACGATTTCTTTTCTTTTTGCTTTCCTTTCTCACTTCCCATGCGATGTACTAGACACAGTGGTGTAACACGCAACCTACCCTCAAAATGAATTTATACAGGGCTAAGTATTGCATGCACCCTTATTTCGAGTCCGGATTCAGCCATTTTTCTCCGCAACCCCATCCCGAAAATCAACCCAACCCCACTAGAATTGAAGTGAATACCCATGTGTAATATATGTTCGTAAATCCTTTTATGGGGTGCTCGGCATTTCCTTTGTAGCTGCGCTCTTCGTGCAGCGACAACATTTTTGCGACCCTCCATCGGAAAAAGGGAAAATTCAATGAGCAGAAGTAGCAGTATTCGTAAAAGCTCACAGGAGAAAAACCAGAACCGGAGCTAAATCTAGATCAGAGCCAGAGGAATAAAAGGAACATCTCCCCACTCGAGTGCGTAATGGCCGCACTTATGTAAAAAGGGAATTCTCTCTACGAAACATATAGTACTTCTTTGTAACAAAACAAACGAATACGAGTACAAACAGAAGAAAAAAACAAAAATCTATAAAAGGAGAATATTTGAAGATTTTGAACATCCTGATCCACTTCAGTGACATCATCATCGTGTCCTTCTTGTGTCTTTTTAGAAAACGTTTTCTTAGCACCTTCTTCTTCTCTGGCCTTCTGATTCCATGCTGTATCTGAACTTGATTCCTTTGTGAAAGGAACCTTTGAGGGTAAATTGTATTTAAAACCAAAGAATTGATGTAAGGTTTGGAGTTTTTTTTTTTTAAAGAATATGATGGCGCGACGATGTTTTGAAATACTCGTACTACAAGAGAGGAAATTACTGTGTGGAAAGGTGCAGAGGTGTGGGTGAAACAAATGAGATTATAGGATAAAACCGTTCTTGTCGACAGCGGATTTGGCAAAGTGGATAATGTTTCCCGTGCTAAAGGAATTACGAGTGCAAATGTGTGCTGCCAAAAAGAAGCAATATTCTCATTTCTAGAAAATGTATTACGCCATAATCGGTCCGTGAAGTTTCATTTTAACTGCATAGTGTTCTGATACCACATACTTCTGGACACTCTTTGGGATTTTCTCGCTAGTTTTGCAAAATATTTGGTCTCAACCACCTTAGCCAGTTTTGAGGGAGGAGATGTAGCAACAATTCATTCGAGCTGTATACTGCCAGATGGTAGTTATATAATTCTAGGTGAGAAGATCGAGATAGGGTCCAAATAATTATATAATCCTAACGAAGCTGAACTGTACACCCTTCTCAACTAGTTCTTTTTTTTTTTTATTTTATTACTCCACTTGGGAGCATAGGGCTTCCACTTGTAATCTCTATCTCACTCGGTTGGTTAGTTATCTTTACACTGTTCCAAGTGAGATTGAGTTTTCCTAGTTCTAGGAGTAACGATTGAGGGTTTCACTCTAACGCCATTCTGGTAATGCTGCCGGCTTTTTTCCTGATGGTATATCCGATCCATTTCTATTTGCGTCTCTTTATCTGTATCGCAATTGGTTCCTCTCATGTCATTTCCAACAGATCCATGTCCCTATTGATGTTTGGCCAGAATATACGACATATGGTACGGAGACGTTTGTTGATGAATACCTGAAGTCTCTGTATGATGTTGTTGGAAATCAACCAGGTTTCGATGCCATATATCAGTACTGACTTGAAACATGAGTTGAATATTCTGAGCTTCGTGTTTCTGCGAGCTCCTCCATATAGGTCGTAATTGGCCGAATGCTGCTCTTGCTTTTCGAAGTGTGTTCTTTAGCAAATGCAAAAAGCGAAGAGGGTCCCCAAGTTCCACCTGTTCTCTAACTAAGGTGTATTTGCGCTCCATCCGCAATGGAGTCGTCTTTACTTGGGTTTCCTTTTAAGCAGTCGTCTCTCCCTACTGTGTTGTTCCTCTAGGTACAATTCGAAGAGTCATGGGCCAAAGGGGTAATAGATTACTTTGTTGAAAGTTGTACACTGTCGTTATCCATTTATTTAGAGAAGCCGTTTCATTGTTTTTCCGCCAAGTCAAATTACAGAAATCTTAAAATTAGAGGTAAATGTGGCTGTAGCATAATTGGGTACAACTGGCATTAGATCATTTCGGTCGGTTTACACGAAACTGAAAATGAGGCTGTTGACATACTTGGGGAAGAAGCTTGTTTCTGGTATGGGAAATCCAATGAACTATTACAAAGTAGGAACAATCTCACTATACATACGTCCGCTGGTCCGGGTGGTATATCTCCCCTTATTTTGAAGAGGCGGTCTTTTGCCCTGATTACCTTTGTTACCTACGACGTAGGACCCTTTGCCAATAGAACGAATACAGGATTTGTCTAGTTAGTCCCTAAAGGCGAATCTTGTTCATTCTCGTCCTAAAGGCCTATTTCACTTATGGCCCTTGTTTCCAAGGTCATGCCAACGCAGCTCATAGAATATCTCGAAACACGAACATTTTCCAATGACTTGTAGCACGGTTTTCGTAGCAAAAAGGCCATTAGAGAAAGTAAAAAGTTTACAAGTGAATTCAAAGACATCAGGCTCCTCTGCATCTACGAATCTCTACTTTTCGAGCTACATCACCCAGCCATCTCAGGCGTTGGATCTTCACTCTTCTTCACTCTTCGATGTCTGTAACATACATCGAACCAAACTGCCATCGAAGACAGTACATATTTAGTTAAAGGTTTTCCATTTTGCAATGTGGATCGCTTAACAATCTCTGAACGTGTTAAGACTCTGAAAATTTACTACAAAAATAGTGATTCTGTAGTAGCTACGCTTCGCGCATAACGAGTAGGTTGTGGACATAATCGTGTGTCTGAGCGTACTATAGGCAAAACTTTAGAAAAGTTCGAAAACACGACATAGTTATAGATGTTTTAAAGCCTCGTCGAAATACACACTCTTCAGAAAATATGGCCGCCGTTAGTGAATTGTTAAAGGAAATGCAAATCTATCGATTTCACTGCGACCACAGTATTTGGCCATTACGGTGTTATTACTTTGAATTTGGATTTTCTGTGAGGCTACATTAAGTCATTGGTTTACGCCAACAAGCCGACGACGTTGGAAGAGCTCAGAGTCAACATTGAACGCGAAATAGCGGCCGTTTCGGCCGAAATGTGTGGCCGAGTCGTTGAAAATTGGGTCTAACGAATCGACCGCTGCAAATGTGCCCGCGGTGGCCATATGAACGAAGTCGAGTTCCATTCATAAATGTTTTGATTGTACTTCAAGCCGAGAGTAAAGTTTTTGAAATATCTCAAATAGTTTGCGTTTTATTTAAAAAGAAGTTGTCAAGTCCTTATTGGAAAACCCTATACATACATACGAGGGCGGGTCAATAAGTCCGTGACTTTTGGATTAAAACACAGATTTTTTGATAAAAAAATAATTTTATTTTTCAACGTAGTCTCCCTTGAGCTCTATACACTTTGTCCAACGCTTCTCCAATTTTTTTATCCCTTCCAAAAAAAATGATTTGTCGAGGTCCTCAAAATAGGCCTTTGTTTGCGAGATGACTTCATCATTGGAGTCAAATCTTTTTCCACCAAGCCATTTCTTCAGGTTTGGGAACAAGAAGTAGTCGCTCGGAGCCAAATCTGGAGAATAGGGTGGATGAGGGAGCAATTCATAGCCCAATTCATGGATTTTTGCCATGGCAACTGCACATGCGTTTGTGGTCGACTGTGAGCAAACGCGGCACCCATCTTGCGGAAAGCTTTCTCATGCCCAAGTGATCATTCAAAATTGAAACCACTGAGCCATGCGAGATCCCTACGGCTTCCACAATCTCTCGCACTTTCAATCTTCGGTCGGCCAACACCATATCGTGAATTTTTTCGATTGTTTCGGGTGTAGAGACCTCAACTGGGCGTCCAGGACGTTCGGCATCTTCAGTGCTTGTACGGCCACAACGAAATTCAGTAAACCACTTTTTTACCATTGAACTCGATGGTGCAGAGTCCCCATAGTATTTATCAAGCTTAGCATTGGTCTCGGTAATGGTTTTTTTTCGCAAGAAATAATGCTTAATAAGCACACGAAATTCACTTTTTTCCATTTTCTCCTCAAATTAGTGAGTAGTCTGATAAAAATAGCTGTCAAACACAAACTAACTGACGCAGCAAGTTTAAATTTTGACAGGAGTCAACTGACAGATGCCTGTTGACAGGAGCAGTGTTGCTGTTTCAGTAAAGAGGTCAGAAATTCAAAAAGTCACGGACTTATTGACCCGCCCTCGTATATGCTGACTATTTTTAAAATTTGATTTTTTTAATAGGCGAAGTAACGTGCGCCCGGTACAGCTAGTATTGAAATACGAATTTGATCGGAATCTTAATCGTCCCTAAAATGAACTTTCGGAACAACAAAATGGATGATCCTGTACGTCTGTATGCTGATGACACGCAGATATACCTCTATCGATCACCTGGGCTGGTGGAAGTTCTTGTGGCTCGGTTAAGTTCAGACTTGTCTTTCGTTGCGAAATGATCTCTAGATAATGGTCTAATTGAAAATACAAAACCGAGTCAGTTAATTTTGATTTCTAAGAAATGTTAAAATATTTTAGAGTTGCCTCAATCTCACGAGACTTAACTTTACTGACACCTTGATAAGTCTTGGATATAAATAAAATCCGTCCTGTCTGCCACTGATCATATTAACTATACTAGGTGGGGTGAAAAGTAACCTCCTTGACCGCCAGAATGCGCTGCTACTGCAAAAAAGTTATGGTGCCTTGAAGTCCGTTCATATTTAGGCAGACATACCAAATTTCAGTGCGAGAATGTCTTCAGTTTTGTTTTGACAGCTGATTGTTGTTGACGTGTTTGGCATCTTGTTGAGTGTGGACAAAAACGATTTTCGTTCTCTCGTAAAACATTATTGTTTGGGAAGCAAAACGGCGAAGGAATCAAAAGAAAAGTTGGATAAATATTATGGGGCTAAGGCTCCGTCAGATTACACCGTCAAATATTGGTTTCGAGATTTTCGTGGTGGCCGCAACTCCACTACCGATCAAGTCGGCAGCTGGAGGCCCTCCGATGCGGTTACAGAGGACAATGTCAAAAAAATACATGAAATGGTGTTGGCTGACCGGAAAGTGAAGGTGCGCGAGCTAGCAGATACCGCAAAGATTAGTACTAAGCGCACACGCCATATTTTGGGCAATATTCTGCATATGAAAAAGTTATCCTGCCGCTGGATGCCGCGCATGCTCGCTCCTGACCAAAAACATGAACGCGAGAGCACTTCGAAAGAGTGTTTGGACTTGCTGATGCGGAATCGGGCGGACTTTGGTAACTGTTGATGAAACCTGGATCCACTATTACACACCAGAGAACAGAATGAGTGCCCGGCAATGGACTGAAGCCGAGTGCTCCGACGTGGCCGAGGGAGGCTCAATGGGTCGGTAAGGTTATGGCGTCGGTTTTCTGGGATTGTCATGGCATACTCTTCGTGGACTACCTCGAAAAAGGAAAAACAATCGCTGCAAAACGACTTCACATGAAGCGAAAAAAAAAGTTGTTTTTGCAAGACAATTCGCCGGCGCATAAGAGCATTGCAACCATGGCTAAAATCAATGACTTACGGCTCCAATTGCTGTCGCATCCACCGTATTCTCCCGATTTGGCTCCCTCTGACTTTTATCTCTTCCCAAACCTCAAAAGATGGCTCATCAATAAAAAATTCAGCTCACGCGAGGTAATCATCAACGCCACGGAGGAGTATTTTGCAGACCTTCCGGAAAATTACTTTTCGGACGGGATCAAGAAGTTGGAAAACCGCTGGAATAAGTATATCAAGCTAAAAGGGGACTTTATTGAATAAAATAAAAAAAAATTTTCATTCCCAAGAAGGTTACTTTTTACCCCAGCTAGTATTTAGGCACGCACATATGCAGGATTACAAAAGCTATGGTTGCTTTTATACCTGTTAACATCAAATTTAGGTTGATAAGGGGCATTACTTTTGCGATCTTAGATTATGATGTACATAGCTGTTCACTGTAAATCAGGTTCCCCATCCCAGCACAAATTACTTGTCGCGTAAGAAGATATAACCATATATCTCATCTCATACCCTTTTGTACTCTTTCCCAAGCTGAATTGCAGTTTAGATTCTATGGTACAATATTTGGAAATGTATATGATGGCATAGATCTTGACTGATTTCCGATGCCTTCTCATGTGGTCCACCAATGCAAAAAGCTGGCGGAATTAGCTACCAAAATTCCTAAAAACTTCAAAATCCCGAAAAACTCAAATGAGATCGCATAGACACAAGCGTCTGAACTTGTCAACAGATTTTGCATCGCTAGAATGGCCGCAATTGATACAGGATGCTACCAAGACTCCAATACATATGCTACTTTGTAAGTACAGACTAGAAAGGGAACTTTTATTCATATCTGATACATGAAACAAAAAAAAATCCTTAGATGCAAATAGTTCGCTAAGAATTGTCGGAAGGCAGCGACCACTCACACTTTTTCTTTGCTCCCACAACCCTCAAAACAAAAAGCCCGAAGAAAGCACCTTTAGCTCCAAAGCCAACCTTCTTCAAGCACCCATTAGGCATTCGAATGCTATCCACCATCCGCATTCGTTTAAACTACTCATAAATTTTCCTTTTTGCCACTAGACATCGTGTGCATAATTCACCTCGAATATCTGAAGATTTATAGTGACTCTAAGGCTTTTCCAACACCCTAGGATACCAGTGTAAAACATGTCCTGATAGAAAGAAACAAAGACCCCCACAACACCATTTCAAAGGTACTCGTAAATAGGGGATACGATACGAATATAAGTCAAAGGGTTTTCCATTTTCCATTTGCACGTACAATGCAAAGAGCAACTCGAATTGGTATTGTATTGTACCTACTCGACTTGTGCTGTAGCCATTACCATAGAAACAGGATCCGGAATCCTGCAAAAAAAAAAAAACAAAATATAAACAGCACCAAAGGCGACACCACAATGGAACAAAGAAAAAAAAACACAACAAAACAAGTGTAAAAGTATATTTCTCTTTTATGTATTCGTAGTTGTAGTTCTCCGCGGCATGCATTGTTTTTATTATTTCTGTTATTTAACGGAAATCCATTAAATTTAGAATTTTCCACCATCGAATCCGACAAATTGACGTGCACTAGAACAGAGGAACCAACATCAGCAACGACCACCGCCGCTGCCGCAGTGCAAAGAGAACACGACAACTGGCAGTTACCTCTTTGCATCGTGCCAGCATTTCCTATTTCCCATTTTCTATTTGTTGTGTATGGAATTGAACATATAACAACATGCAGTTCCATTATATCCGCCATTAATATCCGCTCTATGAATATTTCCTTTTGACATTCGAAGTCGTGGGCTATAAGTCACTCATTCTGTCGGGTGAGTACGGGGTGCATGCATTGGAAAATGGAGGAAACCTCTTTTCTCCTCGTTAACATTGTCCTTGTCAATTTGCACCGAAAATCAAATTCGAAATATGATTTACTACTCCCTTCCTTTGTCCTTCTATACAATCCTTCTTCAACGTATTATCCCAGAGATCCATTATAAGCTGACACAAGGATGCATAGCTGATGCGTTGAATGAGCCTATGGTTTGGTTGTCATGCCACCTACAGAACCGTACCGATGGACAAAAGTTGTGCTACCACCTAATGTAGTCGCATGTGTCGGGCGCGAGTTTTGAAAGTATTTTTCTCTCTGGAACGCGCCACTAGCTGGCATTTTGTTGTCGGGTGGATTCTCTATTATTCTTCTGGAATGATGATGATGTTGATGGTTTGTTGTCGAAATTCTAAAAACACCGCAATACAACGGTTCCTAAATTTAGATAGCTAATGGAATTGAACCGAAATAGGTTGATGCAGCATGGCGCGGCGTTGTGTGTTATGTACGACGAGTACTCATATGCTACAGCTAAACTCTGGAGTTGGTAGAGGAGATTTGAAGAAGAATGCGCATTTGGTGTTGACGTTTTGTTTTTAAATAAATATTCTCGAATCACTAAACAACAATAAAACAGCGGAATCCTTTTGCCAACAACAGGAGGAGGTGGGGTATAGTGGGATATTCCATTAGGAGTGATGGAGATCGACATCACTGGCAGCGGCATCGGCATCGGCATCGGCAGTGGCAGTGGTAGTATGGCATGTTATTCGGATTGATGAGATGAGAACTTGAATTAATTTTGTGTGAATTGTTTTATGGAGTGGGAGAAGCCACACTTAGCTTTACTCGCAATATCTGGTGCAGATTGATTGATAAATACACGAATTCGAAGTACTTGGTTCCACTCTAACCGCAGTTGTTACATGAAATCTAATTGAAGGACCAACAAAGCTAATGGTGACTGGTCTAACCACATTCAGATCATCAAAATTCTAATGTCATTTACTTGTTCTTCTCTAGAAGATTCAACGACTCCTGTTGGACCTTGAAAACGCTAATAGCAGCAGGCATGAGAGGAATAAAGAGCTCCTAAGAGATGAGATTAGGCATTTATAGGAAGCGCGTGGATTACTGAGGGTATTCGTGAGCTCTCAGTTCATAAACGAGAGCATTGCAACCTAAAGAAACATGAGATTTCATGCACTCACGCCGAGACAGATGAAATAGCCCATGCTACTTAAAAATTAGCTACGAGCTTCAAACGATATTAAACCTATAGTACAAGGAAAATCCTATTTATGACACTTAAATTCTTTAGGTCAAAATAATTAAGCACATTATTTGGATTAAAATTGTAATACTTCTGGACGGTCGGACAAGCAATGCTGAGATTCTATTCGGTGGTCACTTCAAATATTGTTCGGAACTGCAGCAGAATTCCTCGATTGTAGTCTTCTTATCCATTTAGACTTAGGATTTTACATTAGATGATCTAGGCGGCCAGTTCACAGGTCTAAAGCGTGAAATTACCTGTTCACCTAATCGCTCTCAGGTTAAAGCCATGGATCCACGGAACCAAATGTAGTCGAGAACACGGGCTTAAATTTCAGGCAGCTAATAGTTCATTGTCATGGTACGATAATGGATGCCAATGCGGCCTGCCCCGGTTTTGAAGAAATATGGACCAGCGCATAAACTAGACTAAACTGTCTGGAGGAAATGCCAGCGCTTGTACCACTCGGGTTGCATTGTATCTCAAATGCGTTTGTTTTGCTTGTTGATGAAGCCATTAAGCCAAAACTGGGCCTCATCGCTAAACAGAATTTTGGTCGAAAACAGGAAATTCTAGAAGCTTTTCAAGAACTCAACGACTGAAACGGACAAAATTCGGAAAATCGGACGGCATCACTTTTCCAACGAACTATTTTTGGATGCTTTGAAACCAAAATCATCACGTAAACTACGCCGAATTGTTGCATACGATAAGCCAAACTGTTGAGGAGGGCGCGGAATCGATTGATTACGGTCATAATAGTCTCCGCTACCGCCGCATTTTCTTCATTACATGCTACATGTAGTCTATTTGGTCGCGCATTATCCAATAATGAATATTGGGTTTCAAAATTTTCGATGTTGTAGCGAATTGTGAGTAGGCCGATTATGTGATCTATAAGTTGCTCTAAGCGCATGAAAAACACACTTTGTACGAGTATAGGGCTGACTTTCCTAATAAAGCTAAATAGTTTTTAGAGGCTGTAAGGTGCGGTGCTAAGTTCACTGTAAAATGCCAAATAATAAGGATCAAAAATACCATATCAGTGTGACACGACTCATGCGAAATCTCTCATAAAATCCACACTGGAAAATATACCTCTAAGAGAATCACATCTAATTATTAAGGATGTTCAAACTAGGCTCGGATCATTTCAGTCTATAGATACCTCCAATACCACCTGATTGGGAGTCAACTTCAGAACGTTGAAGGTATGGATAACTTCTTGAAACTTTTCCGATCATATATCCCGCAATCTCTAGTCCAAGTGTTATTAACTTATATTTAGTTCTTCAGATCAGCGGCATTGATGCCAGGAAGCAGTCAGAAGGTGACCGAGGACCGTCTGCCACTACAAAGAAAATGGAAAGCAGGAACAGGAACAATTTTCGAAAGTTTTACCAGGAGGTAAAGACAGATATTTGCAAAGATGAGCAAGGAAATTAGGTACCTTAGCCAGCGCTTAGAGCATGAGGGATAAACAGGACCACCGCCCTTCAAATTCCAGTTTAGACTCAAATCTGGCCCTAGAGTACATCTTCAACTAAATAAGTTAGTTGGTTATGCGATTGACGCAACACACTCCACCAGTATTATGGATGTCCCAACGTTCCGAGGAGCCAACAATCTCACTAGATCGCCAAATCCTTTTCCGATCGAGTCCCTCTTAATCTCTTCAGAAGTCCATTGTCACCAGAATCAATCATCGATGACGAGTGGGCACACTGCCAAAAGAGAAGCTCTACTGATGTGCTGGGTTTCACTCGACCACCACAACGAAACACCTCGAACCGAAGTTTGCAAAGGCATCAGTCTCCTTAACATCGCAAAGAAGATCTTATCTACCGTATTGTGCGAACGCCTGAAGCCGTTCGTCAACAACCTGATAAGTCCATATCAGTCCACCATCGACCAAATATTCACACTACGGCAGATCTTGGAGAAGACCCATGAGCTTCAGATCGATACACACCACCTATTCATCGATTTTAAGGCCGCGTATGGCAGCATCTATAGAGACGAGCTATACAGAGCAATGTCTAGTTTCGGCATCCCTGCCAAACTCGTCCGTCTGTGCACGATGACGATGGAGGATGCACGCTGCTCCATCAAGGTCGGTAAAAATCTCACCGCGACCTTTGATGTCCAGAAAGGATTTAGACAAGGCGATGCGCTGTCATGCGATTTTTTCAACATCGTACTTGAAAGAATAGTGCAAAACTCATGAGCAAACACAAAAGGAACAATCTTTCAAAAGTCCGTCCAACTACTCGCCTATGCCGATGATATTGACATAATCAGGAGAAAGCAGCGTGATGTCGCGAGTATTGAGACGGAAGTGGAGAAAATGGGTTAAGCGGTTAACGAGGGTAAGACCAAGTATATGCTGTCCTGTCAACCAGGAGAACACTCAACACCGACGTTTCGGGTATAACGGTACAGGTATAACTTTGAGGTAGTCAAGGACTTTGTCTACCTCGGCTACGCTAAAAATTCCGAAAACCGACGCCAGCGCTGAGATCAAAAGAAGAATAACTCTTGACAATTTCTGCTTCTTTGGGCTAAGAAGGCAATTGACTAGCAAAGCCCTCTCTCGGACAACAATAATCACCCTTTAGAAGATCTTAATATTCCCAGTCCTGCTCTATGACGCAGAGGCATAAACATTATCAAAAATGGATGATTGTGTTCTTGGTTGCTTCGAGAGAAATATTCTTCGGGCGATCTTTGGTCCCGTCTGCATTGATGGTGAATGGAGGAGGAGATTTAACCATGAACTGTACGGACTGTACAGCGACATGGACCTAGACAGAAGAGTGAAGATTCAACGACTGAGATGGCTGGGTCATGCAGAGCAGATGAATTCCAACGCTTCGGTCCGAAAAGTCTTCGGATCAACCCCCGAGGGATAGCGCAGAAGAGGAAGACCGAGATTCAGGCGGCGCATGCAACTGGAAGGGGACCTCAGTCAAATTAGTGTGAGAGACTGGAGGCAGCTAGCAAAAGATCGAGTTGACCGAAAACGGTTGTTGACTATGGCCCAAGCCCACCTTGGACTGTAGCGCCACCTAATGTAAGTACTTAGGGCGGCCCATATTATTTATCTGGTCGTTGCCAATATAAATTGTTGTCCAATTTTTCGTAAAACATTTTCTAACCGAATTAACATTCACAAATCCGCTGGTCCAGCTAATATATCTGCCCTTCTTCTGAAGAAGTGTTCTTCTACTTTGGCAAAACCACTGCATAAGCTTTTTCATCACTTCTACAACGAGTATTTAGGACTCTTCCCAAGCAGATGGAAAAAAAATCTTTCCAGCCCGTCCCTAAAAAGGCGAATCTTCTTGTCTCTCCTCCTACAGACCCATTGCACTACAGGCCCGGCCCTTCTTTCCACCGCCATGGAAAAGCTGATGAAATATTTCGAAACACGAAAACTTCTTAATGACCGGCAGTACGATTTTCGTTGCAACAGGTCCACTGATGATTTCATGACAAGTCTCAACGAAAAGTGGAACCAAAGCCTAAATTAATCTGCTGCAAGCAAGATAGCTGCGCTTGATATTTCTAAGCCATTTGACAGAGTTTGGCAATTGGCCCTCTTGTCGAAAATGCGTGCATTTGGGATCGACGACTCTCTTCTTCAATGAATTAGAAATTTCCTTTCGAAACGCTCAGGTCAAGTTGTCTTGCAATGTCTCAAGTCTGATGTTCACAAAATAAATGCTGGTGTGCCCCAGGGCTCCGTTCTGTCTCCGACACTTTTTTTTATTTTCATCAATGATCCCTTGTCTGCTACTTCCTCAAATTTATTTCTTTGCGGACAGCAGTACTCTCTGCTTTTCATATCCGTTCCCGGACTCACGTCCCTGCACTTCGGCTATAGAACGGGAACACAGCGTATGTTAAGCTCATTAAATTCCGAAATAAACGTCGTAACCAATTCTGCAACGTACTCGTATCTAGGTTTACTCAAGCGATGTAAGAAATTTTTCACCTCCCTGATCTGGTCACATCTGGTCAGGTGTTCCTAAGACTTCTTTGCACCTAGACAGACAGACAAGATTCAAAACCGTGCCTTAAAACTTATATATGATTTCAATATTACACAGTCGATTGACACCATCGAACACCGACGTAATCTCTCCGGTCTCACCCTGTTCCACCAGTGCTCAACAGAAATTACTAACAACATTTCGCCCCTTAAAACCTCCAATCGTAATACCCGTCTCGCTATAAGTGCTCATCATGCTGAAATATCGTGATTCTTTCCTAAGCCGAACAACTCGCTCATGGAGTGTCCTGCCGAACTCTTTATTTCCTAGTCATCGGTGCCTTTCTTTCCTTCCTTCCTAACTTGCCATTGTCCGCGATTTGTGCAATAATTTTAAGGGTGTTAAGAACCCCTTGAGCGCTCGCTAACTATAAAAAGAAAAAGGAAAGCTACAGTTTTCGCCTTCTACTTTTGACGTGTATGGGAAAGCATATTTTTGTTTGCACTCATCTAAGTAAGAACATCGAATATAGTGTTCTCCAACGTTCGAAAGTATGTTTTTCAAAGCTAAAATCCTTCTGTATATTCTCTGGCCGCTCAAAAACGAATCAACGTGTGGAAGCGTTGCATTCTCTCAACAACATCCAGCGAATTTTGGATCAATCAGATACGTTTTTGTAGCTGTGGCTTCAATCTCCAAAACACCGAATAGAGTAACCTTGTAAGCTTGCTAACGATCAGCAAGAATTAAATATAAAATGTTGCATCCGATTTTGTACAGTTCCACACTTAAACAAACGTCCACAGCATTTTAAATTGTTTGGCTACGAAAAGAAGGAAAGTGATAAAAACTGGAACCCAACTGATTGACGGGTTGTTTCTGCTGTAAATCTTCTACTTTCCCCCAGAAATATTTCAGCGATATTTCATCGTAACTCTCTTTTTAAATTTAAGCAGATTAAATCTTTAATTTTTGTTGGAACACATCCCTTTTTCATTAGCACTTGTCGTCTGGTATTTCTGCACCAACTTTCAATGACTCTCTCTGACGAAATTATATTCAACAGACGCATTGTCGTCATCTGTAATCTTTCGCAACAATAAATCAGCCGTACTCGTGTATTCGACATGGTCAATCTGCAACATTAACAATTAATGCCACCAACACGAGCGACACATAATTAACGCCGACCTGCCGTTTATCCCGAAGTAGCAGACGCACTTGGACTGTTCTGCTACTGCTTATGACTTTAATACCAATGACCAAAGAAGAAACTCGCTCTGTCCACTTGTCAACGGGATTATATCGTCCACCGTCCCCAGAGGAGAACATCGAAGATCAAATTCAATTGAAATGCTACTATACGCCAGAGAGATGAAGCCTTCCTTAAGCCTCATCGGATATGCGAAGGTGTGAAATTGCGTACGACAAAGGATTAACACTTTGTGAGTGTTTGACGCGAGCTTATGCTAATAACGTCTGTCCGTTTGCTGACGCACTCCCAGGGGATGAATTTCAAAATTTCCCGCCAAATGGCCAGCGTTACTAGGTTTGGTCGACGTTCTTTAAAGCGTCAAAGACGAGGTCCTTTCGTTTGTAATTATCAAAAGTGATTTTCACAAAACTCGATTTCACTGATTCAAATTTTCCATTGACACCTTGCCGGCTACGCTGTCATGTAATTCTTCAACCGGAAACGGGTACTCGTAACTCTTTCAAACTACTTTTACTGTGGGATTGTTGGTGGTTCTACATAGTTTCTTGGTGGTTGTTGTCTTTTACCTTTTTTTTTAATTTACCTAATGTGAGTGTCAATTAATTTCGATAAGCGACTTGTGATATCAGCAGATACTAGCCCAAGGCTCGAGAACTCCAGGAATGGTTGTCCGCGATTCGAGGAGGGTTGAATTCGATTGAATTGAATGGAAATGCAATCGTCATCATTGTCCCCTTTGGCTGATGTTTGTTTGCGATTGCATTGTGTTTGCGCTATCCGATGTCAAAGTTTAATTTTGACAGATGTCGACAAGTGAAAAATTCAAAATCCCATTTCATTGACAAATAATAAAATATTGATGACGAGCGACGAGTGCGGGAGATTGGAGAAAGGACTTCCGGTTCTGGTTGTAGGTTTTAATAAAATTGATGTTCGACGCGCAAGTACCCACCCAGTCGGGTTGTTGTCGCAATACAAACGAAAGCCACATATTCGTACAAAAGTTGAACCACCAAAGTAAGCAACCCCCTTCGAAGTGGATGGATACATGTGGAGTTAGTAAAGGCAAAGAAGCCCCTTCTGCACTAAATCATGTATGCACATTCCAAAATGGCAAAATTCGACAAATGGCATGTGTGTGTTTGATTAAATGTGCGCATGCATTATGAATGGCAATGCGGGAGATACTCGTACATATTGTAAGTAGCATCGAGGATTACGAGGATGACGACGAGCACGCTGGGTAGCAGGAATCGTAGGCTGGATATACGAGTATCCTTCCAAGGAACGAAAAGTTCAAATTCAAAACGATATGATGAATTTGTGGGATCCTAGATAAATATTTGCTCAGAGTTTGCTTATTCTTGGAGTTGTTTCTTGAGAGATTTTCTCCCCATACTGGATGCTAGATAGGGGAGGGGATTAATCATAGTAGATGCGCAAGGCATACAGTATGAAGTAGATGTGTTCTTAAAGTTTGAATTGAAATTCACGTTGGCATTTTTGATGTAATGTAATTGAAAGGATTAATTACAAATTCGATTGTGAATTCGATTTACTTTTAGTTATCAGGAAAATTAAAAAGTTCAGCATCTGCATGTGCAGATTGAAAGGATTTCATTATTTTTAAGTAGCACAAGATGTTGTCGCAAGTCTTACGGATTTGTCTGGGGTAGAGGTCAAGGTAAATGAAAAGGTGAACTTTTTTCTTTGCTTAATTGCGTGTTCAGAAGACGTCGCATTTGATGTGCCTAGAATATATTACTGTGGTTTCAACTCCACATATTTTTAGCTCCAAGTTGAGGTGCATATTTTTTGACATCTTGTCCTATTCGTCCATATTGTGTGTCACTATTTGTTGACAACAATTCACAATTTAACCAATTTTTGGTGCTACTGTTCCAATATTCTGCACGCCCGAACGTTCCTAACAGCAATGAAGAACCACTATGAAAGGAATATATGCAATAGAAAGAGACCGCCAAAATCTTCTCGAACGCATTTCCCGAAATTTCTAAACAGCTTTTAAATCACGCTACCAACGTGACGTCAAAGACAGTGCAACAGATATGTTGGGTTTCGCCCGATCACCACAGCACTGGTTCACAGTGCTGGACAATGTACGAAGCGTTTAAAAACAAAATGACGACAGCGGAAATGAAAATGTTAAGGATGTCTTGCGGTGTCACTAAACGCGATTGCATTAGGTCTACGCGTATAAGAAGAAGTCTTCATATAAAGAATTCGGTGACCGAACAGCTTTAGGCAAATAGAATAAGCTGGTATTGCCACGTTCAAAGAAGATCTGCGGAATATCCGGTTAAAAAGGCACTATTAACTATGGTCACTCCAAAGAATTCCTCGATTTCTCAAAGCGATCCAGGACCGAGCACTTCTGCTGTCTGCGACATTAGGCCTGACGAATGGAATCCTAGTATCGCGTGCCGGACCAAGAAATTACAATTACAATTACTCTCATATGCAGATAATATTGACATAATCGGAAAAAAGCAACATAATGACAGTGGCGTATCGCGAGTATTGAGATGGCAAGACCAAGTATACGCTGTCAACCAAGAGAACACCCAACACCCACGTCTCGGAGAGAATATCACCCCCGACAAATATGAATTTGAGGTAGTTGATGATTTTGTTTACAGAGGCTTGCTAGCAATTTAGACAAAGAGACCACTGATGCACCAAACGAAGAATAAATCTTGTTTAAACTTAGAAGGCAATTGATTAGTAAAACATTTGGTCCCGTGGAGGAGGAGATGCGGCGACGAACTGCACGGACTGTACAGCGACATCGACTTAGGCAGAAGAGTGAAGGTCTAACGACACCAACGTTTCGGTCCGAAAAGTTTTCAAATCCGAACAGCGCAGTAGAAGAAGACGGCGATCATGTGGCACACGCAAGTGGAGAGGGTCCTTGGTGAACTTAGCGTGCGAAAAGGGTGAAAGATCCCAGTATGTTGCGCCACCCAGATGTCATCGGTGTTTTACGGTTTGTTGAATAAGAATTGAGATTTTGCAGAGTCGGTATTGACTCCACGGTATCGACCGCAATATAATCAATCTGATTGGGGGTTGATTGATAAGTCTCGTTACAAATACTGAAAACCTGAGTGTATTGTCAGACGTCATGTAATGCAGGCGTGTTTTCTTATGACCCTATCTAAGTTGTGGACTGTTATGAGAATTTCTCTAATAATCCGAAAAATAAAGACCTTTAGCCTAAGTCTCCTTCTTCGTTAAGCAAAAACAGGAAATGCTTCAGCACGAGTTATCCTGTATTGCTCTGGATAGGCAGCAAGCATTTTCCATTCCACCGCAGGAAACTCTTGGTGGCATTACAAGTGGATCGAATTATTTTCTTTTGAAAAGTTCTCAGGGCTGGCTCTAATTACTACCCTTCCGCACCCATTAGTGTATCAGCTCTTCCTGGATTGCTAGTATATGCCCTCCGTGGTTGGTTCGGATGCACGTGTTCTGATAAAGGTTTTAACATCTAATGTGTGAGCCATAAGGTAGCATTGTGACAGTTTTGTGTACCATTTTTCGAAAATTGTTCATAAGGCCTATTTTCAAAGTGCTGTGTTGCCGAAGCAGAGCTAGAAGGAAATTTCGGTCAAAAAAATGAGCGAAATGCAACTAGCGTACGTAAATTTGTGAATAAAGTGTTCGCTGAAGCTACTTGTTATCACTTCCCTGTTTGGGGTTTAGAGCAATTCGAAATGAACGACAATTTTTCCCAAAAAGTACGCAAAATTGTCATATTGAGTCCCTGCAAATCAAGATATTGTCATTAAAAAAACCAACGTATCCTGAATATGTGACTGTTTGGTGTATGTTATTAAGTGGCGGCTTATTGGACAATTTTTTCTCCAAGACGACAATAGAAGAAACGTTACCGTCAATGAACAGCGCATGACATTATAATCGATTTTTCAGAAAAATTGGGATTTTGGGTTACATTTCCACATAAGCAGTCCAATAATCTATTTATCGCACACTAATTTCAATTCTCGTGTAATTGGTCATTTTGGTGGTATTGATTGGCCACCAAACCCTTTGGCTTACGATGTGGTGCTGCATGGAAGGACCAAAGAAGCGTATTCGCTTTTCGAACAAGAGAGGATGGGAAAACATCTGCTTATCCAAAATGAAAAGAGATGAGATGTTCGCGATTATGAAAACTGAGATATGCTTCATCAGAAAAATAGCTGCAAAAAATAAAATATATAAAATAATAGCAGAGCGGCTAGAGTCTGAGCGGCGAAGACAACCCCCATTCTGGTGTCGGGAGATCGGACCATTTAATCTGTGTAATGAAAGCCAAGATATCCGTACCCCTCGTTGGTGGTTTTGAATAGAAGATTGTTCCGGTGATTTTGAACCTTTTTTCTAAAACATCGAACTCTACAGAGCCGACATCGACATGGTCAAACAAGTGTGCATTAAATGGCTGCGATGGGTACAAGATGTTAGCGAACATATTTTAATGGCCAGGCTTTCGAATTATACCTACCCAGTAAGAAAATGCGGTAGAAGAAAATTTTTTCACGAATTGAAAGGGATCTTAACCAATTAAGAGTGCTCAATTGGAGGCCATTGGCTCAAGATCACGCTTACTAAAGAAGTTTATAAATTGAAGCTCAGAACTTTCTCAGATTGCTACGGTGTATATGCAATTTAGTTATAAAAAAATGAATGTTATGCATTATTTTTCCAGTTTTGAGGTAAAATTCTAATCTGGCCATTATCAGGCTGCCATTTGTATTACCCTCCAAGCAATTTGAATCTGTCTTTGAAAACAACCGCGATTACAGACATACATATGTAAATCATTACAAGGCGGCCTAAATAAAGTCACAAAACAATCTGCGATTCCAACGAATGACAACAGAAAAAAAAAATCTAATTATACTACATCCTCGTAAATCACAAGAAATTACTCGAATTTCGAATTTACACACACGAAAACCTGATGGTCATCATTCGAGGTCATCCTTGCACGCAAGTATACTCGTACCTTCAAAAACTCTATTCCATTGAATAACTCGTACATCACAACATAACGTACTGCCATCTGCTTATCAAAACGTTCATCTCAAATTGTTGTTGTTGGTGCCTGTCGCTCGTTAATGTTGCCACAACACGCGGCAACTATCCAGAACCAGAGCCAGAGCCAGAATTAGAGCCACCCCCTACATAGTAAAGTGTGCCAACACTAAACACACAAAAAAAAAAAAAAAAAACCAACAACACCATCCATGATGTCCTTCCGGACACCAATTGAGCAGCAATATGACGTCAGTATAAATAAAAGTCATCGTACACCACCGTATACAGTGGTGTAAAATATCGCCCGCCGCTAGCCGGAAGGAAGTAGCATCAGGAAGGAACCTCACCCAGATCCATCAAGGTGAATCATTATCCTGTTCGGCATCATGCAGTCGCCCACCCGCTGTCTATTATTGCAAGCAAGGAGAAGACAAACTAAAAAAAAAAACCAAAAAGTTGGAATACACTGCTCGACCGGGGAAGGGTTGTCCCATCCCTTGTTCTATCTATTCATTGCTGGCATAATTTTTTCTCAGCTTTTCAATGAAACGGAACTGACGCCCAAACTAAAGCGACCGCCGCACGCGATGTATAATTACGCTTTGCTGGTACGTTCCCTTTCGCCCTTTTTTATTTGTTTTATTTTTTTTATTTTTTTTATCTATAGTGTCAGTATAAGGACGAGAAGTTAACAACAACAAAGTTGAGAAGTCATTTGGACATATAGACACTCCAGGGGTGTGATACTCGTACTCGATACTCGGTACTCGTATGTGAACATGAATTGAGGGCTTTTTGTCTGTTCCGCCCGCCCTGGTTTATTGCTTTGTAATTACGGTCATTAGAATCGTTGCAGTGACTGATGTCGGAATTTACGGCAGTAGTGGACGAAAAGTTGTAAAATTAGCAATTGAAATGCAGTGCTGATAATGAGAAGGTAACCGATGATAGATGAGAGGAACGTTGATGGTACCAGTAAAAAATATTTCTTAGAGGGAACTGAGGTGGTCGTAGCAGTCATACAAAAATTACTCGGCGATGTAGAAGCAAGGTGTTGTTTTTAATTACTGAACTGAACTGAGATGACACTCGGCCTCCAAATGAAGCGGCTGACTTTAATAAAAGATTCCACACCATACCTACATTTCATAAGCGATCTTTGAGAATCAGCAAACGTTTTTCAATGCAGTTTGACGTGAAAGTGAAAACTATTTAAATTTAAATATCTATTGCTAACATACCTAGTTTTGTGATCTCAACTAACATATTTTTTCATTAAGTGCGATCTTAAATTCCATTCTCCTTCTTTCCTCTTTTAATTCCTATCCTTACTGAGCTGTTTCTTCGTAATGAAAAAAAAAGTCAATCTCAGCCAGTTAGCTGTGGCCCTTCTGCCCAGGTCGACGGTGTCAGAAAAAACGGGACCGTGAAGTAGGTGACAGAGGAATATTGTTTGTTTTCGCCGTTCTTCTTCCGAAGTAGTCTCTTCTACTTTCCAGAGCCGACTCTGGCCTTATAGTTACGTTCCTATCCCTATTTTTGCATACTTATGTTATTTTTGGATGGCAACGATTAGTATAAGGCCTCGTAGAAGTAGCATCTTCCGACAGGTGCTGGTTCCTTAAATGACGAGAATGAGCCTCTGCAGCCGAACATCTTGCAGCTCTGCTAATAAATCCTACTTCACGCCTCCCCGTGGCGCCATCTGGGAATCTCACTAGAGATTGCGAAGTGAAGAGGGCAAATGGCGAGTTTCCTGCGCCATTAACCAGGATTAGTATCGGAAAAACAAAACAAGACCTTATCCGGGCTACTCCAACATATTTGGAGCTCAGGCCGGAAAGGATTTCCAGGACTTAGTCAGGGTCTTGGAAATGGAGATGGTGGCGGACGAGCCCTATAAGAGCCAACGGCAGCATTCACATCCCGCAACGGGTTACTGGCTTCGGTGTAACCGACCCCTCGTCCTAGGGGCACTCAAAATGGAACTGGTCCTCCAGGTTGGGGGTTATGCCGCCGGGGTAACTGCCCGGCCATTTAAAAAAAAATTAAGTGACGAAGCATCAACAAGCCTCGGATATGGACGGATCTACTGTTGACAACCCACGCAAACGATTTAAGGACAATGAGCTACGGATATTCACGTGGAATGTTAGATCCCTTAATAGACCACGTGCAGCCGAGCAACTAGCGGGGGCCCTAGACTGCTGCAAAGCAGACATAACCGCCATCCAAGAAATGCGATGGGATGGGCCGGACAAAAAGAAGATGAAAAACTGCGACATCTACTACGGCAATTGCTATCGACGGCAAAAGCAGCGCTTATTTGGATGCGGATTTGTTGTCGGAGGCAGACTAAGACGAGAAGTCCTCAGCTTCCGGCATGTGAGCGAGCGCCTCGTAGCAATCCGCATCAAGGCTAAATTCGCCAACATAAGCCTCATATGCGCGCATGCCCCCACAGAGGAGAAAGATGACGAAAGATGACCAAGGATGCCTTCTACGAGCTCCTTAACAAGACCTACGAGCAATGCCCTAGCTATGACATTAAAATTGTCCTCGGTGATTTAAATGCAAAGCTAGGAAGAGAGGGTATCTTTGGTGGAACAATCGGAAAATATAGCCTGCACAACACCACCTCCGATAACGGATTCAGGCTAATCGACTTTGCGGCGGGGCGAAACATTGTCGTGGTTAGCACGCGGTTCCCACATCTCGACATACACAAGGGGACTTGGAGAACTCCTGATCAATCAACAGTCAACCAGATAGATCACATTGCGATCGACGCAAGACACTCCTCCAGCATTATGGATGTCCGTACGTTCCGAGGAGCCAACATCGACTCGAACCATTACCTTGTTGTAACCAAGGTACGGTTGCGGATATCCCAAACAAAAGTCACCCTTTATTATCAAAAATGGATGAGGGTGTTCTTGGTTGCTTCGAGAGAAAAATTCTTCGGGTGATCTTCGGTCCCGTCTGCATTGACGGTGAGTGGAGGAGGAGATACAACGACGAACTGTATGGACTGTACAGCGACATCCACCTAGCCAGAAGAGTGAAGATCCAAAGACTGAGATGGCTGGGTCATGTAGAGCGCATGGACACCAATGCTCCGTTCCGAAAAGTCTTCGAATCCGCCCCCGAGGGACAGCGCAGTAGAGGAAGGCCAAGACTCAGGTGGCGCACGCAAATGGAAGAGGACCTCAGCCAACTTAGCATGCGAAACTGGAGGTAGCTAGCCAGGGATCGAGCTGGCTGCAGAAGCTTGTTGACTGAGGCCCAGGTCCACCACGGACTGTAGCGCCACCTAAAGTAAGTAAGTATGTTAGGTATTCATGTCCATGGCAAGCTGTTTTCACATTTCAGAAGAACTCTCGAACATCATTTCGACAGAATCACCTCTGTATGGCTTCAGTCAAGCGCTTATGAGAAAACGATGTGTCTCACATTTCCTTTATACCTAGAGCTCACAATGAGGGTGGCCGTGGTGTAGTGGTACTAGCCATCGCTTCTCACTCGGACACTCAAGGTTCGAGTCCTACTCATGATAAGTTTTTCATTGTATACTTGGAACTTAGTCAGACAAATCTGCGTGTGAAGGCATAACACTGACATGTAGATTTGGCTGTTGTAGAGTTTCAAGCACAAAAACAACCGTTAAAATTCACAACCTGACATTCCGAGTGAAGGAAAACTCTCCGTCCTATTCGGACTCCCACACCTGGAAATTCAATATCGAAACCAAACACACCTGAGTTTCAAACCACTACATCACAACAACTTTCCTTTCTCCTCCTGCTATCTTTCCGCCCGCGCCCTGGCGACAGTAAAAGGGTATAAAAACCCCTTGAGGCGCGCGTAAATTATATAAAAAAGAAGTTTGTGCTTGCCCGTCATTGAATTCGATTAACCTGGAGGATCCATTCTCAAAGCTTGTGCCTTGAAAGCTTTGTTTTAGCCATCTTAACTTGACATTGAACACTAAAGGATGATGTTAAACAGTATGCCTTCAGCATTGATTCAACAACCGAAGACCTCATTGAAGAACTTTGAGAAAAGTTGCCCTTTTTTGGTGTAGAGGCATCAAGCTGATGTTGGCGAACGCAGGCTTGGTCTGAATTTAGTCTTAATCTCTGATGCCAAATCCACATATAAATGGCAAATGCAACATCTTCATCTTAAACCACAACCACGTAAAAATACTGTGAGAAGATTCAACGTTGAACGGGGAGAAATGTTGCGTGCATCGACAAGTGCTGAAAATATGTTTCACCCGACTAATTCCACGAAACTTCTAGTTTAATCAAGAGAGCAGGCAATCGCATATAAGAAAACAACTCTGCTTCGTATCAGAGTTTCATAGAAAGATGAGCAAGGACGCAAGAAGCAGTTAAACAGTTAAAGCTAAAGAATAGTTAAAGCAAAAACAAACAACTGTTAGAAGGGTGCAACACTTCGAAACCCTGGTTTGATGACGAATGCCGGCAATCATATGCAGCTCAGCAAAATGGATGCAAAGCGTCACTGCATCGAAGGACTGCAGCAGCTCACGAGCTCTATAAGCAGAAGAGGAGAAACTAACACCGGCTTCTCAGTCGGGAAAACAAGGAGTGTGAGAAGGATATGGTCAAGCAAATTTAGAGATGCTTCTCTAGGAATGAGATTCGGAAGTTTTACCAAAAAGCGAAAAAACATGCCAGGGACACAAACCCCGAACCGCAGCCTGTAGAAACGAACTAAGGAAAATCGTAAGCGAGTCGCAGTCGATGCTGAAGATTTTGACGAGCATTTCTGTAGACTGTATAACGAATATCGCTGCTAGGCGGATGATGTAGACCAACAATTCCATTAGTTTGACCTGAATGAAGTGAAAAAAGTCATATCTAAGCGAAAGAACTTACTGTCTACGATAAGCTCTTGAAAGCGAACGCGATAATTTGGTTAGGGGCATACCCGAACTCATCTGGAAAATATGGTCGGACGGAAGTATGCCGGATAAATGGGACCTCAGCATTATTTGTCCGAGCCTAAAGAAAGGAGACCCTCTAAACTGTGCCTCTGAACAGACGCATCGCATATAAGATGCCATCTGAAGTACTGCGTGAACGCCTGAAGTCGTTCGTCAACAACCTGATTTATTTACATCAGGGAGGCTTCAGGCTAGGAAAGTCCACCACGGAAAGTCCGCCATCGGGCGCAAACACAAGAGGCACAATCTTTCAAAAGTCCGTCCAATTTCTCGCATACGCAGATGATATTGACGTAATCAGAAGAAACCAACGCTTCACGATTATTGTGATGGTAGCGGCGGTCAAGGAGGGCAAAATCAAGTGTAAGCTATCAAGCAGAAAGAAGACTCAACATCAACGTCACCCTCGACAGATATAACTTTAAGGTTGCGAAGAATAGCTCTTATACATGCTGCTTCTTTGGGCTAAGAAGGCAACTGGATCTCTCTTGAACAACAAACGTTTCCCTATAAAAGAACGTAATAATCTCAGTCCTGCTCTATGGCGCAGAGGCATGACATTATCAAAAAATGGATGAGGGTGCTCTTGGTTGCTTTGAGAGGAAAATTCTTCGAGTAATTTTCTGTCCCGTCTTCATAGACGGTGAATGGAGGAGAAGATGTAAGAACAAACTTTACGGACTCTACATTGCCATCGACTTAGTGAGTGAAGATCCAACGAATGAGATGGTTGGGGCATGTAGAGCGGAAAGACACCAACTCTCCGGTCCGAAAAGCCTTCGAATCCGCTCCCGAAGAACACCAGTGAGAGACCAAGACTCAGGTGGCGCACGCAAGTGAAAGATAACTTAGCATGCGAAATTGAAGGCATCTCGCGAAGGATCGAGCTTGCGGGAGATGCTTGTTGATTGAGACTCAGGTCCACTCTGGACTGTAGCGCCACCTAAAGTAAATAAGTTACAGTGAGTCTACTGCATGAACAATGCTCAAAAGCTGTACCGAAGGTCAGGAAGAACTTGTCAAGCAAGAAATGGAACCTGTAGATATGGCGAGAGAAAGATTCTTGAAATAATTGTTTGTCCCTTGCGTTGACCGGCCTTGGAGGACGAAATGTCACATGAAGGGCATATAGAGCATATACTAACGCTCCAGTGAAATAAATTCTTTGATTCACTGAGTTATATGCAAATTGGACTTTTTTTTATTGCACAAAAGCACTGTGGACATAAGTTACCGAGAATTTGTTTGCCTTCATTCAATTAGTAAGTTTTATAAGCTGGGTTCTGGAAGTTGATGGACCCCTTCTAGAAGAGATCCACTACCTTTTCGATGGAAACCAATACTGTCAAATGTTCGTATCTTGAGCTAAGTGATCGTTTATAGGCTTTCCAATAGCCTTCTATCACATGAAACTATCCTTCAACAAAAATAGATAATTTTCAACTTCTTTCCTGGACTTCCTGCCGAAACCAGCTTTGAAACGAGCACCTTCAACATCAAATGATGGTTTTAGGTGTTTTCTTCTCAGTATAAGAACAATTTGTTTATGAACACTTTCCTTATTTATTTTCGTGAGAAGAGTTTGGATAGGTCCACAATAGCGGTTAGTTGCATCACAGACACCAGAAAAGGAATATTAAGTCACTGAGAACTTTGTGTCTCAGCTCAGTAATTAAATCAACCTCATATCACACCACACATTGGTAACTGAAAAAAAAAATCCTTATCACCTTAAGTCCAATCAATCATCCTTCCACCAAGGCCAAAAATTTCCTCTTCACAACCACCTATATCTGAATAATAAAGTTTCGAGTATGTCATAAAAACCAGTGATTACCCGAAGCCTATCTCCCGTTGTCAGAACACGATTCGCCCTGAGATTTACAACAACCCACTCAAATCCATAAGTTAACAATCATTAATAACCGTACTTCACCGAGCCAACTGAAGCCTCTAGAAATGATAAAGTCTCCTACATGGTGATTTTCGGCTTGAAGCCCTCTGCGATAAATTTTAATAATCCCCCACCCGACTTGCCATATGTTACAGTTGTATGTATGTACATATCTGCCACCGAAGGTCGGGGTATCTACAACTCATAATTCCATCTGGCAAGGGTTGAACTGAATTTCGATGATTTATTCGCCCTCATCAATCGCCATTACGCGGAAGGGATACCATCCGCATGCGAATTCAGCAAATTCATCATCAATACCACACTCCCAACAACCCCTAGTGGGTTACGCACATACGAGTATCTTTCACCATAGCTTATCAGAGACTCAGGACAATATGTCATTGTCGAACAATAGATAGAGATAGTGATCCACTAGAGAACAGAAGCCACAAGTGGGTCTCATTATCAGTCTGCAAATATTTTGATTAAATCAGAAAATTAATCGGCGTCAGTGGGTGTGAGATTCGGGACTTTGGATCGGCTTCACAGGTCGACCTGTGACGCGGGATTCCTGAGAAAAAAAAATGTTAGAAACTTCGATAACAATGAAACCGCACAATTTGGTATATTTAGAGCCTTGACTGAGGGAATGTGCGTACGTAATTTTATTTGACGATAAGCGTGGGGTATCCAGGTTATACCCAAATTATTTATTTGTAAATGGAATCATGTAGTTTATGTTCATTTCATGGTAATTAATCAGAAATCGGCCTCTAATTAGTATTCGATATCAGGTAATGTGTATTTATTTTCGTTTTTCGTTTGTAATAATCCTTGCCGAGGTTAAGATATGGATACGGAACATGATGATCAATGAATTGTTAGCTATCACAGCCAGAGGTGGTTGGAGCTAGTTATTTTAGTTTCCGCTAAGTTTGGGGAAATCAAATTTACGACCCCTCTTTTGAGGACGCACTTTTTTGGTGAAGATTTTTAAAAACTGCCACCTTTTTTTTCCCCTCGTGGGTAGGTGTGAAGCTCTTCATAGACACTATGAAATCGGTGCTCATAGTAGTGTGAGATTCTTACTCACCAAAAACAAGACAACAACTAGGTTACTTTATCAAGAAGTTTCCGTTTCATTAGTCGATTTGGTCTCGTTGAGAACAATTCGCTATATCTTTGTCCACTCGTAGATTTTATCCAACGCCGTTTGTAGCTTTCCAGTAGCTAACTCAACTGAAGTATCTGTAGCTAGTATCGCTGTATCGTCCGCGAGCGTGGCTACTATGGTACCTGGTTCTTCCAGTATGTCTCGAGTATAGAGCAAAAACAATACCGGGCCAAGTACACTTCCTTGTGGAACTCCATCAGCGATCTCTTTAAATTCTAAGTATTCGAAAAATTCGGTTTTCCAGGTACGATTTCAGAATTTTATGCAGCTCTCCTGGAAGAACTTATCTTATACCTTATCGAAGGCTTGAGACACGTCAAGAAAAACGCTAGAACATATCCTTTTCCCCTCAAAGGCTTTCTCAATTTCATTCGTAATTCTATGAAACTGGTCAATTGTGGAGTGCTTAGTTCTAAAACCGAATTGATGCTCTGGAATTACACGTCCCTCTTCAATGATCGGTTTCAAGTGCGTCAATAGAAGTTTTTTAAATATTTTAGATATCTATTATCGGCAGAAGTGATATGGGTCTGTAGGACTTTTTTTCGTTTAAAGGTTTGCCCGGTTTTGGGACCATTAGAACTTCGGCAACTTTCCATTGGCATGGAGCGTTTAATTATAAGTTGGAGCAGTTTGATCAGGGCTTTCTTTGCAACTCCTTGAGAATTTGACCAGTTATGAAATCATACTCAGGGGCCTTGTTAATTTTCAATTTCTTAATTGCTTGGTTAAGTTCTCCTAGCGAAACTGTTTTAAGTCTAAAGTTACTAGTAGTATGTAGAGATATTCCGATTTTTGTAATCTCGTATTGCTTCTTTCAATTTGTTGCATTAGTGGTTTAAGTATGTTTTATGCTGGGAAGCACGCGATTGTTGCCGTCTTTTGCGCGCTCTCCTCTTTTCACTCACCAGTTCTTTTATTTCCGACGGATATTCTGTCTCACTACTTGCTTCCTCTTTTCTAGTGTAAAAACAAGAGTGTAAAAAACCTGCCAACATGTTGTTTGGCTTTTGACTTCGTGTTGATAGAAGTAAGCACAACCATACAGTGCAAGTTCTTTGGTTAAAATTTTAAAATTTCATGGATAGCAAACGATGACTTCATTTTAAACCCCGGCCACCAGAGTTTAGAGAGAGTTTAGCGGACTCTCAATAAGGAAGAGCCGCTTTCTTGCTGGATGACGACTAACATCACCACCATAGATGCAATGGATGGAAAAATGATACCGTGAAGATCATCACAACGGAGGAATAAATGCTGGTGTTCGTAATACTTAGACTTATTCAAAGTGCAGGTCATATGAGGACTTTTTGGCTTCTAGCTGGATTGCCGACATGTTCACAAAAGCGAAGCGAATCATCGGCGGCACTCAGCACAACGGTGGCTACTAGGACTCTCCACCGAGGAAACTTGACTCTTCAACTTGAGTGTAGTACTTTCGCGTTATCTGCATGACCAGTTAAAAGAAATTACTCACATGTTGGGAAGTAATACACAGCCTTCGATATATGCATATCCGTGTTTTTTTTTTGACGATTCTAGCACACGAAACATGGACAACGGCTTTCAGGTGAAGCTTTATTCAATCCTGCCACTACTAACAAGTGCGATGAAACAGACTCAGGCAATAGAAAGATGAGAGACTGTGACGCCAATATTCTCCGTCATTTGCTTGAGCTAAGTTTGCGCTTGTAGTCAGTTTTTCCTGTTTCTGAAGAAGACTTAACATTTATTTGATTCGGTCACGGTAGAGTAGGCGATGACGGCGGTTTTCTTGGGTTCCGTGGCGTTGATTTTGATGAGAACTAGGATGAAGCTTAACTATTGCATGCAATTCAATACGATAAACGTAAGAATATCTGTACATACTCGTACGTAATCAACAAATCTTAGCTGCTTTTCCATGATAAATTTGCAATTTTACTGATGCAATCTTTCGTGAAGGATGTATTTGATATCTTTTCAGTATTCTTTCAAGTAATCGATCTTATCCACCAATTTAGGGGGACACTGCGGCCTAAAAAAATCATTTTTACCACAAAATCAGTATCAGGAGCACAAATGAGGCGGAGATTTTGGATAATTTCCGAGGGATTAGGATTTCTCTGAAGAAGTGTCGTCTTCTTAAGGCACTTAGAGCTATGCATTCACATAAGAATTCAATTTTGCCACACTCTTCACAGTAATCAGGTTGTGTTTCGGCAATAACGGGTCGAATGCTAGCTCCCAAGTGCTCAATTGTTTCTGTTTTTTTTGGCGTAAATCACATGAAGCAGGTGACCAGTTAACAGGTCCAAATCGGAAAATTTTTCGTTCGTTTAATATTTCTTTCAGTACATTAATTGAACCGCGCTGTATAGCATGTGGCGCCGTCTTGCTGAAACTACAGGTCTGCAATATTACTGCCTTCCAATAGAAGCACGAAAAAGTTAGTAATCATGTCTCTGTACCGCTTAACGTTGACTGTAATGTTCTGATCATAATAATTTTTGAAGACAAATGGACCAATGATTCACCGGACCACAAGGCGCATCAAACGGCGACTTTATCTGGATGAAATGGTGTTTCGACCATGGCTTGTGGATTATCATCGCTCCAAGTGCGACAATTCTGTTTATTATTTTGAACAGTTTGGAAACGTTGCTCCAGCGCGAGTCTGTTCATAATAAATTGCTAAGCAAAGTTTGCCCATAGACAACCGAGAACTGTCAATTCGGCTGTCACAGTGTTGCCAAATTTAAGTTCTCTGCCTTTGAAAAAACGTCCTTTAGTGGTCAGACTATGCTACGAATTGCAAATGGAGTGGCGTTAAGCTAATGAGAACTTTTGTGGCTGCTGTACGGCATGTCTTCATTCCGCAGCGTTGTAGGAGCTGCAGCCTTTTCTTTCACCATACTACTGATGAGTAGGTGATGATAGCTCATATCATCTTTGAATACATCCAATAGGAGACCTTTAGAGTTAATTCCTCAGGTTTTACAATAGATACTAAGACAAGCCCATATGGCTGACGGTTTGGCAAATTTTATTGTAATATTAATGTTATTGATTCGAATTCAATTTTTTAATGAGAAACATTCCAAGAAAGATCTGAATGAGGCTCCGATTCCTTTTACGAGTGAAAGGAACGAGTATGGTTTAACTGGAGTTGATTGAGAGATTTTCTCCAACACATCAAAGCAATCATCTCGAGGATGTTAACCTTTCACTATTATGACTTAGTCGTCGGCATATCCTATTGTTTGACAGCCCAAATTACTAAGTTTTAATAGTAGGTAATCAATGACCAATGAACAAAAACAGCAATAAGAGAAAACTTGCTTGGGGACAGCCTTTGACAGCTGAGATAGAGATTTAAGTCTTACCGGAACATGTGAGGATTTTTGGGTTTTCTAGCAGCTTTATTATGGATTAGTGAGATGGTCAATACCCTTTTGGGAAATGGCCTCCACAGATTGTCATTTTCTTTATGTCGGTAGGCCTCTGCAAGCATATTGGTAAGGGTGCAGGAGTGCATTCCTGTTTAGAAATTCTTTGATGCGTTGACGATAAGTCTTTCCATGGTTTACGGAAAAACGGATGTAAGACATATCGGTCGATAGGGTTTGGTAGTTCCCTTCATTTGTCTGGTTTCGGGATAACGACTACGTTTACTTCTCTCCAGGGCTGTGAGATGGATCTCAGGTGACACTATACTTAAACAAGGCGATTAGAGTGGGGGAGAAACTGGGTCAAACCTTTTTGAATCAAAAAAAAAAAAAAACACTGTGGCGCTGGCAGCCCGTTATGGGCCATGGCCTAGCTTCTTGACACTCATTTGTGTTGCTCACGTTGTCATTTTTGTCACATCTGAGCGGGGCCTACGGTTTATCGCCGAGTCCGAACAGCACTCCTTAGAAGCTCTTTCGTAGGCAATTTTACTTTCGGGAGTTTGCCATTGCCCGCCGAAAGGGTGATGGCGATTTGAAAAATTGTTGGTGACCCAACAGTCCCTGTTGAATCAGTGCCGGGAAAATTCTGTCTGCTCTAGGTGCCCTATATGGTTTTAATGAGTTGATGGCCCATTCGGCTTTATTTTTAGCTGAAAAAAATTCCTTATATGTAGGTTTTTTTTATTTTGTTACAGCCGAGTGAGCCTGCGATTTCAGAATTGACATATTGTACATATAGGTATTGCTTACAAAGTCTAAATCTGTGAAATGAACCCTAAGGAATATTTTTAAAGTCTCCTCTCCACTAGCTCTCTCCAACTTCATAGATACCAGCACCCCGTACATTACTTCGCAAGGCTACTTACCAATTATGCTGTATTTTCTAAGCCCCTCTTTCTTCTTGAAGCTCGTTTCAGAGCAGATTTCCCTCCAGTGGCCGTTTAGTCTCGTTATGTAAGTTATGAGGTTTCCGGGGCTTGGAAGGCTAGTCTATTTTGCTGCAAAGTGCCTGCAAGGCACAGGGGCTGACTATTGTTCGCAAATCCAAATAAATACTTTCAATAGCGACTGTGCGCGGATAGGAATTGCTGAAGGTTTACCTAGCCTTTGAGGAGCTGTCCCACCTGGGTTGCAATGTCACTGCCCATGCTACCTTTGTTTCTCTTTCTTTATTTTATTCACCCACTAGTTGGATCGATTGGTCTGTTTTCTCTTTAGCAAGAATGTTGGGGATCATTCTGCCTAACACATAGTCTGCTTTCTCGGAGATTCTTCGCAAAGCCACTAAGAATCCGGAAATATTAAACAGGTCTAAGGCAAAAATGATCTCCTACTTACTTACTGAAGTAACGCTATAGTTCTGGATGAACCTGGGCCTCCGATAACAAACCTCACCAGTTAGCACGGTATTTATCTGATTGCATCCAGTTGCGCACTCACGGTAGGTTGAGTTTCCCTTCCACTTGTGCGCGACATAACGTAAGCTCGTCCTCTTCCTCCTCTTCCTTGTTCATCTAGGTTAGACTCGAGGACTCTGCGGGCCAGAGCATATGTGTCGATTCACTCTAGATGTTCTAGCCATCTCAGACGCCTGATGGACACTGTATAGCTCATATAGTTCGTTGTTGAATCTACTCCTCCAAAGCAACATCCTGCAGAGCCAACGGTCAACGCAAATGGGCCCGAGGTCCATACTTTAGCACCATATAACAGGACTGGAATGATCGATAAAGAATCCCCTTAGTACTCGTAGTTCGGAATAGGGCCTTACTTATTTGCCTTCTTAGAAACAGGGATTGGAAAGACTGATTTTACGTGTTATCAAGAAAACGCTGAAAAGTCAAAGTCAAGCGTTTTAATAACCTAAAAGGATGATCTTTTCATCTCTCGTACGCTTAACAATGATAACAGCCTGAATGGAGCTAGCAAAGCAAAGAATGTTTTCATCCAGGCGATATGAAACGTAACTGTTGAACGAATGAATGTTGTACGAAGCAAGTCTGTGCAGCTTTCACTTAGCATATAAGTAAGGTAGGCATACATGAGTAAAACAACGTCCTGCAACGCTTGCTCTGAAAGTAATGACACCACAGAATACAATCTAACCATAGATGTCAGTTTATTGGCGATTAGAAGAAGCGAAGCAAAATCTTTAAATCTACCGCCTTATCGAGAATCACAAGCCGACCATGAAGTGCAAATCCGATGCAACTGTCACCGATCCGGGTGGCAATGCACCATCATTTCCTCGTTCATAGGTACTAACAACGACCTTGAGATAAACTGAATCATGCGTGCTCAGTAATAAAATAATATAAAAGCGTAGGTATCATAGTTATGGAGTTTAAAAAGTCAACAACATATCCTTCGGGAAATTGTGCACAGCACACTAAACAATTTTCGCCTCACTTTTACTCAAGCCAGTGTCATTCATTTATTGATATCGGAGTTAACTCCATGCAATCCAATAGCTACAAGCTTGTAAACTCAAAAGTTTACGATGAATTTCTCAGATCCTTATCACGAGTGGTGCAATTCTGCAATCGACCAATCATTACAACGCACTCACCATCACTGCAACCAACCTGTTCGCGTATAAATTCGTCGTAAATTCGATGAGAAATGAGTTGCGCATGGATAAGTAGGTATGCACACATCATCTTTTCATGTGTGGACACTGGACAGTCACAAGAAGGTGGCAAGTTTCCCTTCTAACTAGACGCCGATAATAATAACTTGGCCGATGGAAATAAATAAAAGATAACCACGATGGATGCAGTATAAACTTTGCAAATTACGACTCTGACACGGGAAGATTGCTGAAAACGTATTTAAAAGTTACGACCAAACAAATTAAAATTCCCCTGATAAAGAGGGACAAGGATTTTTAATAAGCGGCACGCAACAAAACGTGCGCACACGCAAAAGTGTTGAAAGTACGATCAGTCGAATGGTAAATACTCAATTGATCTAGTCCGTGGACTTGCAGTAGGTTAATTATACGACTACATCTTGTAGTAAGACTAAAGGGTGAATTGATAAAACATCAAATAACACCGAATCAGTGATGACTCTAGTTTCAGTTGCTATTAACAATTGAACATAGCCTTTTAGAAACTTTATCTACATAAACATACGAGTTGCAGTTTCATTAAGACATCACCATTCACCATTAATGAAAGAAGTCGCCAACAATGCATGTCTGTTACGATGCCCCTTAAACAGAGAATACATACTAAATACATGGCTCAGTTTAATTGTCTCTCCCTCTTTTGGTATGATGAAATCGCGAACAGCAATTTACACGAAAGCATGTCCAACAGCTGTGGAAGAATACCCACCTCCATCGGCTGTTGAGCATTCACCCTCACTTGACTTTTAGAGATTAAAATTCAAAAATTACCGCCACATCATCATTGTGACGTCCCCATCATCCCATTTGCCAACCAAACCGTACATGTCCATCAAATTAATGATGACAAGTGGAATTTCTATACAAAATCCATCCCTTAGTCCACCCAACCCCTGAGAGAATACAATCAGAGATAATCATTTAAGTCATAGTAATTAAAACGCGTCACCATTCCACCCACATACGGAGATACTATACTATGATACCATGCATCGTGCATCGTAGATCCTTACAAAAGAGTCAAGAGAGCGTGTGCCCCTTTTTTTTTTTTGGATTGCTACGGTTGTTTTGTCTTCTACCCAAAAAAAGAAATCACAAACACATCTTTTCAATTACTAATTGTGCTGGGTGCTTTTGTATGTGATGTTTGTGTGTTGTCACATCTCGTCGTGGGACCATCTTGCCCTGGTATTGTTCCCGTTAACATCAATTCGTATACGCCTTGCTGCGCACTTATAGTACGTACGGATATGTCAGCTTTCCTTATTGTCATGTTCGTGTCCCTTTCCGAGTATTGTTGCTTTTTTTTGTTGTCATTCTCCACAACTTAACAATAAAAATCGGTAAAAAATTACATCCTCCACCCATTCATCAAGGTCCACTAGTACATTCATCCACCCACCTTCTACGGGCGTCACATTTTGATTATGATTACAAGCGTGTATCCTTGTATAGACGAATATATGTATGAATACACAAAACTCATCGCAATTTTCTTTTTATTTATTTGCGATTATTATTATTATCCTTGGGTCCTCTCAAACGCCAAAGTAATTGCTGTGACAGTGGGCAAAATGGGTGATGAAACAGGGAGGCCAAGAAAGCAGGGTTGCCATAACTCGTTCCAAGAAAATCTCAAAACAATTAGAAAAGTTGAGGAATCTGTTCAGAAATTGAACTCACGTTTCCTGCTAGAAACAATCGATCGTCAGTTCCATGTTGAAATGCGGATCTAAAAGATGACATGGTCCAGCTTTTTTGGGAATGCATCCTCTGTCCAAGATGCAACATAATTAACAACATGGAACATCTTGCGAGAGTGTGTTTCAACATATGGCGGAATAAAAAGTGCACTAAACAAGAAGGAGTACGCGCTGGGCATTTTCATTTACAGGAAGGATGCTTTTGTCAGCGTAACTTTTAGCGGCATGTGTATCTCAGCAAGACAATACGGCGGAAACGAATCATTGATGCGGTGGCTGACTGCTGCCAACATGTTAAGCCCTCTGGCTCCACTTCTTTAGTAGATGTTGGTTTACTCACTGCTTAATATTTTCAAGAGTTCTAAAGTTTGTAGCTGCAGATGATGTAGCTTTACTATCCGTTTGATCGGTGTCAAGCGAGTGTCTGCCCAAAAGCGCAAGCAGCCCTAGACGTAATCGACTATTAGTGCACTAGAAATGGGCCTTTAGTCAGTCCGCCCAAAATTAGGGTTGATCTATTCGAAACCTAAACAAGTTAAGTCGAAAGCCTAAGTTTAGCTTAATTATATCCTATACATCGGCTGCCTCGTGGACCAATCTTTCACAAAAATACGTTATTACTACTTTTACTAGATTCCAAAGAATGGCCTGCATGAGGCCTTCTCTAACATACCTGCTTGTGCTATAAACGCACTGATATAACTTCCTCCTGAATTCACATTATTCTCAAAGCCATGCTCCATTCAAAAAGAACTAACCTTTGGTACAACACGCTTTGACGATCTGACGACCTTACGCGGCGAATATCTTTTGACTCTGGTCTTATGATGAAATGACACCAGAACTCATTTTGCAACAAAAATGCGAAAATGATTAATCCTGTGCATAGACATACTTATAACTTAAGCCAGAATCTGAGCCATGAAGGGAATTTAGTCCGGCCTTAATGGATAGCTTCAAAACCGATTTAGAATGCAGCGCAACATCTAGTCTTGGTGGACGAAGACAACGTTAGGAAAACTTGCGTCTATCTTCCGACATTCATATATGAATCTGTAGCTTACTTTACTTACTTTAGGTGGCGCTACAGTCCGGGGTGGACCTGGGCCTCAGTCAACAAGCTTCTCCAGCCAGCTCGATCCCTGGCTAGCTGCTTCCAGTTCCGCACGCTAAGTTGGCTGAGGTCCTCTTCCACTTGCGTGCGCCACCTGATTCTTGGCCTTCCTCTACTGCGCTGTCCCTTGGGAGCGGATTCGAAGACTTTCCGGACCGGAGCATTGGTGTCCATGCGCTCTTCATGCCCCAGCCATCTCAGTCTTTGGATCTTCACTCTTCTGGCTAGGTCCATGTCGCTGTACAGTACGTACAGTTCGTCGTTGTATCTCCTCCTCCATTCATCTTCAATGCAGACGGGACCGAAGATCGCCCGAAGAATTTTTCTCTGGAGGCAACCAAGAACACCCTCATCTATTTTTGATAATGTCCATGCCTCTGCGCCATAGAGCAGGACCGGGATTATTAAGGTCTTATAAAGGATGACTTTTGTTGTCCGAGAGAGGCTTTGCTACTCAATTGCCTTCTTAACCCAAATAAACAGCGGTTGGCAAGAGTTATTCTTCGCTTGATCTCAGCGCTGGTGTCGTTGTCTGTATTTATAGCGGAGCCTAGGTAGACAAAGTCCTTAACTACCTCAAAGTTATATCTATCGAGGGTGACGTTCTGCACGTCAACCAATAGGTTGTTCTTTTTGCTTGACAGCATATACTTGGTCTTGCCCTCATTGACCGCTAAACCCACTTTCGCCGCTTCCGTCTCAATACTCGCGAAAGCGCCACTGACATCACGCTGTTTTCTCCCGATTATGTCAATATCGTCGGCTATCTTGAAAGATAGTGCCTCTTGTGTTTGCTCGTGAGTTTTGCACTATTTTTTCAAGTACGATGTTGAAAAAATCGCGTGACAGCGCATCGCCTTGTCTGAATCCTTTCTGAGGTCTTTACCGACCTTGATGGAGCAGCGTGCATTCTCCATCGTCATCCAGCACAGATGGACGAGTTTGGCAGGGATGCCGAAACTAGACATTGCTCTGTATAGCTCGTCTCTATAGATGCTGTCATACGCGGCCTTAAAATCGATGAATAGGTGGTGTGTATCGACCTGAAGCTCATGGGTCATCTCTAAGATCTGCCGTAGTGTGAATATTTGGTCGATGGTGGACTGATATGGACTTATCAAGTTATTGACGAACGGCTTCAGGCGTTCACACAATACGGCATAAGAGATCTTGTATGCGATTTAAAGGAGACTGATGCCTCTATAATTGGCGCAGTTCAGAGGGTCTCCTTTCTTGAGAATCGGACGAACAATGCTGAGGTTCCATTCATCGGGCTTACTTTCGTCCGGACCATATTTTACAGATGAGTTGGTGTATGCTCCTTACCAAGTCATCGCCTGCCGCTTTGAAGAGCTCGGCAGTCAGGCCATCCGCTCCAGCAGCTTTGTTGGACTTAAGCTTCGATATAGCTATCTTCACTTCATCCAGGTCGGGTGGACGGAATTGTTGGTCATCATCGTCCAAGTTGAAAGTTTGATTTTGCCTGACAGCGGTATTTGGTCCGTCATCGCCGTTATACAGTCTGCAGAATTGGTCTTTCCAAATCCTCTTGGTAAAACTTCCGAACCTCATTCCCAATTTCCTCGACCGCGCGCTTCTCATGCTCTTTCTTCTTCCTCCTGAGAAACTGTTGTTCGTCTCTCCACTTCCGCTCATAGAGCTCATGAGCAGCGCTGGTCCTTCTAGGCAGCGCCGCGTTATATGCATCTTGCTAAGCTGCATGTGCTTGCCGGCATTCATCATCGAACCAGGGGTTTCGTTGTGGTGGACGAGTGAAACCCAGCACATCAGAAGCGGCATCTCTGATGTCATTTTGGCAGTGTTTCCAATGGTCTTTGATGCTTGATGGTGGCGGTATTGGACTTCTTAAGAGATTAAGAGACACTCGATCGGCAAAGGACTTGGCGATCTCTTGCGATTGTAGCCGTCTGACGTCGAATTTTCTCACAGCATTAGTTTGTCTTGACGTAGTTTGGGATATCCGCAACCGTACCTTGGCTACAACAAGGTAATGGTCCGAGTCGATGTTGGCTCCTCGGAACGTACGGACATCCATAATGCTGGAGGAGTGTCTTGCGTCGATCGCAATGTGATCAATCTGGTTGACTGTTGATTGATCAGGAGTTCTCCAAGTCCCCTTGTGTATATCGAGATGTGGGAACCGCGTGCTAGCCACGACAATGTTTCGCCCCGCCGCAAAGTCGATTAGCCTGAATCCGTTATCGGAGGTGGTGTTGTGCAGGCTATATTTTCCGATTGTTCCACCAAAGATACCCTCTCTTCCTAGCTTTGCATTAAAATCACCAAGGACAATTTTAATGTCATAGCTAGGGCATTGCTCGTAGGTCTTGTTAAGGAGCTCGTAGGAGCACTTGGTCTATGAAGGGATCTAACATTCCACGTGCATATCTGAAGCTCATTGTCTTTAAATCGTTTGCGTTGGTTGTCAACAGTAGATCCGCTCATATCCGAGGCTTGTTGATGCTACGTAACTTTTTCTTTTTTAAATGGCCGGGGAGTTACCCCGGCGGCACAACAATGCTCCTAGGAGCCAGTAACCCGTTCCGGGATGTGAGCGCTGCCGTTGGCCCATATAGGGCTCGTCCGGAACCATCCCGGATAAGGTCTTGATTTGTTTTTCCGACACTCATCCTGGGTTATGGGGCAGGAAACTCGGCATTTGTCCCCTTCACTTCGCAGTCTCCAGTGAGATTCCCACATGGCACCACGGGGAGGCGTGTAGTAGGCCTTATTAGCAGAGTTACAAGATGTTCGGCTGCAGAGGCTCAATCTCGTTATTTAAAGAACCACCACCTGTCGGAAGATGCTACTTGTACGAGACCTAATACTAGTCGTTGCCATCTATCTATGAGGCACATTTTTATCGCTGGTTACTCTTTAGATGATCGTTTCGATTTTCGCAACAGTGAAGGTTCGATTGCTTTATGTTTTACGTGGTTTATAGCATGATCATCTAAAGAGGAAAGTTATATGAGGAAATTTAATGCAGCAAAGCCGATTAGTCCTTTACAAAATCAGATGTTAATTTTGCCACAGAATATCGTCCTATCTTTTTCAACAATTTAAGCTTTCATTAATTTTGATAGGAAGTAAATAACTCCCGTACAGACGATATGTTTTCTGTAGGATTTTCCTACAGGGCCTGTGAAGTACTTAACGTTGTACTTGATAGCTTTTTTCCTACGGACTCCAGTCGAATAGTCTGTTCAGAAAATTTATTTGTTAATGTTTTTGTTCACATAACGATTTACATATTCGTAAGTTACCTTAAGGAATATATCAACGTAGATTGTATTATTTAAAAAAACAGAATATACGACAAAACGCCTAATATGGCAACCATGAATCAAGGTTTGATGTTCTTCCAAAAAACGTAAAAACACCCCGTTTATACCTAGCAAAAGCAATACCAACGAGTTTTTTTTTTTTTAACTTGGTCTATTCTACTATAACAGAAGAATCTTTGCACAATGGACTCACAGGACACAGCTCATAGTATTCAGTGTACAGCTTAGAGAATTGTTCATAACACTCCCCATTTGTGCAAGGACTACAGACCCAGTGTCGAATAATGTCGCATTCAATCCGCTCTGAGTGACTTCAATTCTTCATCGTCGTATTGCACCCATCATTGTGTTTGTCAAGGAGTAAAGAGGCGATGGTCTACTCATTCTGCATTTTTCCACCCATCCATCCATTCTCTAACAACAAATTAAGGTCCATATGGCAGGATTAAAAAACTTCCGTTTGGTGTGACACAATTTTTGTGTTAGAGTCTCCTGTTCATTGTCGTCGCCTGTTGTTGTTGATGTTGTAGCTACAAAAATGAGTGAATCCATTGTTCGCAGGACATCAAACGGAAAAGCACAGAAATTAAAAATACAAGAAACCCCAGCCAGACAATTTTTGTGTATTAAAAAATGTTTTTTTTCTTCTTTATTGTTTTTTCGTGTCCTTTTAGTTTTTATATAAAATCCTTGGACATAAAAAAATATTGTTAATATTAGAGTTAATAAATTATTACAAAAAAAAAGTTAAATTAAAAAATAATACAAAAAAAATTAATTCAAATAGCGCAACTAACCTAGTCAAATACAGATACAAAAAATAAAATTAAAAAAAAAAGAAAGAGGAAAAATAACGGTACAACGCGAGCTTAGGAAAAAAAACAAAATTAATTGAACAGGAGCAAGAGAAAGATTCTTCTTTAAGTAAGTGGTATCACGTCATGGTTAATAGGTTAAACCAATTTATTGAAGGCTGAGTAAAATAGAGGAAGGGGAGGCAGTAGAATGACAAAAACCTCTTGGTTGTGCTGGTCTACGTCTACGTCTTCTCCTTTAAAAGTGCCACAAGGTGATTTTTTTTCGCTTTCTCCGATCTGCTGTATTCATCCAGAAACTGCAAGTATAGTTTTATTAAATTCCTGTTGGACCCGAGTAAATAGGAGTGTGGTGGTGAGATACTTACCTCAATGTTAAAGTCACGAGAAATCACTTTGCGTGCGTCCTCGTTTTGGAACGTTATAGTGACTAGGCATGGATAGATGACAACATTCAGATGTTCAGGTAGTTTGGTTAAGCTCTTTATGATTATGGAAGTTTGTTCCGAGGTTAAGAGGTCCTGCAAAGGGGGATACATTTTTTTCTTTTTTAAATAAAATAAAAACTATTTAAAGAGTTTATAAATCATAAATCTGTCGTTCATCATGTGTAATACCGCTTCCAAAGCCCTCACAAGTATGAAGTTAATGCACCAATTAACGTGTTGGCTTAAGGTTCTGTTATCTACAAATGGAATCTCTAACTAATTTCGTTGAACCTCAAAAGTAATTTGAAATCGGATCAGATTAGGGCCCCTGGTGGAGTCTCTTACCTAGGCATTTGTTGTACACTAGGATCTTTACTGACAAATGTTAATACTACCATAAACCGATGTTTTTAAAATAAGTTCAGCTTTTAAAGCCCAGGAATAAATTCAGAATTAAACTAGGTGGGGTGAAAAGTAACCTCCTGGACCGCCAGAATGCGCTGCTACTGCAAAAAAGATTATGGTACCTTAAAGTCCGTTCATATTCAGGCAGACATGCCAAATTTTGTTTTGACAAGTGATTGTTGTTGACGGTGTTTGGCATCATGTTTAGTATGGACACAAACGATTTTCGTTCTCTCATAAAACATTATTTTTTGAGAGGCAAAACGGCGAATATTGGTTTCGAGAGTTTCGTGGTGGCCGCAACTCCACTACCGATCAAGTCCGTAATGTCAAAAAAAAAATACATGAAATGGTGTTGGCTGACCGGAAAGTGAAGGTGCGCGAGCAGATACCACAAAGATTAGTACTGAGCGCACACGCCATATTTTGGGCAATATTCTGCATATAAAAAAGAGACTGAAGCCGGCACGAGTGCTCCGAAGCGGCCGAGGGAGGCTCAATGGGTCGGAAAGATTATGGCGTCGGTTTTCTGGGATTGTCATGGCATACTGTTCGTGGACTACCTCCAAAAAGGAAAAACCATCAACAGCGAGTATTACTGTGCACTATTGGAGCGATTGAAGGCCGAAATCGCTGTAAAACGGCCTCACATGAAGCGAAAAAGAATTTATTTTTGCAAAACAATGCGCCGGCGCATAAGAGCATCGCAAACACGGCTAAAATCAATGACTTACGGCTCCAATTGCTGTCGCATCCACCGTATTCGCCCCATTTGGCTCCCTCGGACTATTGTCTCTTCCCAAACCTCAAAAGATGGCTCATCAACAAAAAAATTCAGCCCACGCGAGGAAATCATCGCCGCCACGGAGGAGTATTTTGCAGACCTTCCGGAAAATTACATTTCGGACGGGATCAAGAAGTTGGAAAATCGCTGGAATAAGTGTATCAAGCCAAAAGGGGACTATATTGAATAAAATAAAAAAACATTTGCAAAAAAATTTTTTTTTTCATTCCCAAGGAGGTTACTTTTCAATCCACCTAGTATTGCACACTGTCAGTGTCATTTTCCAATTGAATCATGGTGACATATACGATTCAACAACGAAAAATTCGGTTCCAAAATTATGATTTTGTGCGCTAAACTTATGGAGCACTTGCACCATATTACACCACTTTCGCCGTATTGTTGACCGTTTTCACACAACATTTTCTTTCGAAACTGCAGTGACATCAAGACGCAAAAGAAGAATGTGTACTGAAGAGAATATTGCATCTGTTCAGGAGAGTGTTGAAGGAGTTCCAAATTGTTCGATTGGTTTGTGTCTGTTAACTTTATGAAAAGTTTAACGCAAATATTTTGCTTTCAACGCTTACAAGATCCAACTGAAGCCGATTCACCATTGTTTGCGTCGAAATTCGATTATTGGACCCCCAATCAACTGGCATTGGAACCGCTGTTTCTCATTCGGGTCAATGAGTATGTAAATAAGCAAAACTGTCAAATTTTGAGCGAAGATAATCCAGATGAGATTATTGAAACGTCATTACTTCCCGAAAAATGCATAGTTTGGTGCGGTCTGTTGGAGGAGAAGAACCTATGGTAGATCCTTGCCTTTGACTGCGGTGAGTTCATTGAATCCAACGACCGATTTGTAATTTGTAATTAAGGAAGCCGGTGGTACCTGAGTTAATTTTGAGAAAGCATCCTTACATCTGCCTGTAACAACTCACTTCTCTGGCTAAATTTCAGTACCCCACCTCCGATCTATTTTAAGAAAATGTTCTCATCAAGAGACCAATTGAATATGTTATGAGACAACAATTTTATATGCATAGTTTACAGCTTTAAACCATACAAGGTTGAAGTACCTAATAGCAACTTGCCTGTCGGTTGCACCATGTTATGTTTTCTTAAATCATGCTTAAACTCTGCAACTGCTGCTTGATTTACTTTATTCCCAAGTGAGGGTTATACAAAGAAAAACCTTGGTTGCAGTTCAGCAAAGAAACCACATGAGAAATCTAGTTCTCAAACGCGGGAAAGTTCCCAAAGACACTCTCAGACATTTTGCAGTATGCCATAAGCAACGCGAAAACGTCCTTACTAAGACCTCACCCACCTTTCCAAACGACTGAAGCCGTCAACGCAGGTGTCTCGTCTAAGGACCTCAGTGACATGCATCCTTCAGTTAAGCTGTTGCTTAGCTAAGCTTGATTAAAATTCACAGACCATCAAGCAGCGATCAGATTTCTTACTTCAGGTTCCATGAAATCTCTAAAACAGATGGCTTAGACGTTAGGTTCCGTGTCACGCAGACATCCTACGAAACTCCGCTGGTGATTTACTCGAATCTGGGAGCGATCTCCTAGACCATTAGAATAACATCTAGCCTATTATGGCCACACATACTCCTAAAAATTCAAGGACACGATTTGGTTATTTAGGACCTCAACTTCCTCTTCGTCACTGCATCTGCTACAAAAGTCGTTGTGTTGGAAATACATTGCGCAGTGGCAGAAAAATGAAGTGTCCCAGTAGCTCAGTCTTAGCTGCGATCACTTCTTAAAAAGTTGTTTTCTGCTGCTCAACCGATGACTTCATCCTCGATGCTTCTGTTGACCATGTTAAAAGACAATCAGTCAGAAAAGTTATCTAATCTCCAGTGCAGTCTATGATAAAAATATCAATATCCAATTTCAGTGGATGGCCGCATAAAGAAACTTCAGTTGAGTCATACAAGGAAGTAGGCGGATGCCTAAACAACGTCTTCTCTGACGAAAAATCATTTTTCAGGATTCAGAAACTCATAAACAAGCGAAGAGGTCATTCGAGCGATCGTCCGTCCCACTCCTTGATATTTTTTGGCCATCGCTTCAATACAATTGAGTAACGCGAAAGAGTGCTAAAAGATGCTGTGAAGCCCGTAAACATGAGACTGCACTGTGTTTATTTTTGTACTAAAAAATATGAAAGACGCCTAAAGGTAACTCTTGGACAGGAGTGGCTCAAAATACGATTTGTGCTAGCAATTTCCTTGAAGAAATATGGCTTAACCACCCAACCGGCATTGGTTTTTTATGAGCAACTTTGAATTCTTTACTTCTTAAATCTTTGTCGCAGAATCCAAAGTTGTTAAGTCATTTTAATGCTTTAAATATGCAGATGAAGATTTTTAACAATTTCTTTTCGAAATGTCCAATCGCCGCAAACTGGATGTACTCGTACATTAAGGATTTCGTGTAAATTACTAAAGCACATTCAAGGAACCGAAGGTGACCTCATGAGCCAGTTTGCTTGGATGTCTCTATGGGACTCTTAACTTTCGACAAAATTGGTGCATTTTTCAACCAAAAATAGCCACCACATCTTAGAACACCCCTCCTTACCAATGAGCATGACACCCGGTCTTGTAGAAAATTTACATGTTTCAATTGTAATCGCTTGTAAACTAACAGGGTGAGGTAAGTGAGAGGCGCACCGTTTGACGCGCGTGATTAAGGGATTTGCCAGTTGCAATGAGTTAGTGGTCTAAAACGAACCGGGCGTTCGCGATTGAGCAGAAGATTCGTTGGTTCGTGCACGTCGCGCGTATTCTATACATTTCAATATTCGACGGTAACGGCCCGAAATTTATCTGGTCGAGCGTTAAGAATTTTAGGCAAGAAGGGGCAACGGTTAACCTTAATCCTTCGGGACCATTAACGTCAGCACCGACGCCAGAACATGTGGCTCAAGTTTGACTTGAAATTATGCGCAATCCACGTTAGGAATTGTGCGTCCTGTACTGAAATAAAAAGAAACTAAGGTTTTACTCATAAATACTGGAAATCATGCAATTTGTTAATGAAAAAGGCTACGATGTAGGAGAAACTTTAGGGAGACGGATGCTGGAACGTTATCAAACAGTACCAACGCTTGGAAACATATTGTCTACGAACGAAGCAGATTTTTATGTTAATCGCTGTGAAAATAAACAGAACAGATACATCGGTGCACCAACGACTCAAGGGAACGCAGTCAAAAAAGTTTGCATTATTCAAAAACGACAGTGTGATGTGCAATTTCTGCCCGAGGGATTATTGACCCGAACTTTTTTAACTAGTGAGAGACAGGAACTGCTGACGTGTACTCGTATTGCTGAATTATCCACCGCAATCGGAGCTGCTTCTCGAGTTCAATAACAGAGCACAATTGTAGCAAGTCGTGGACATGACACAGCTAGAGTTTCCATAGAAAAGTTGAGAGTAATTTTTCGCAATAAATTAAGTACGGAGACATATCCTGGTCACCACGATCACTAGACAATTTCCAAACAATTCAAGCCCTTCAAGAAAATATACCCCATTAAGTTGCTGCTATTGAATCAAGACTTTGCCCTTGCGTGTTCACAACTTTAAGAGTCCGATTGCAAGAGTCTGTTGAAAGGAACGAACAGCATAGTTTTTAAAAGCTGTAGTTTTTTTTTTATTAAATATTAAACTTGAAAAATTTCGGCTGGCCACCCTCTACTTTTCTTAATAATTACTTTGCATTGCATTTATGGAGTAATTTGACTAAAATTTTATCAAGAATTTCGAATTCTTAGCCACTTGTAGCAACGTGTTATGCCTGGCAATGATAAATGAAGAAATACACGAATTTGATTGGTCTATTGGGGTGGCTCAATATGTTGCCAGATGGAAGTTGTTTGATTTTAAATAATTCCAGATGCAATAAAAAATTCTTTAGAAATTAAATACAAAAATTAAAAATCACTTACCTGATGCTTTTTATTATTTGCACAAAAGAAACCGATTGTTGCAATTAAATCGATGATCACAGCTTGGGTTTCGCTATTTTTATTTGCCGAGCATTTACTGCCACAATACTTCAGCAATATGGTCACAACATCAAGGAATTTCAACGAAAGGGATTCTCCTGAAAGGACATCCTGTAAGGAGTGAACAAAAAAGAAATGAGAAACGATAAATGGAAGTGAAAACAACAATTAAGTGTGTCTGTGTGTATATTTGCCAATTAGCTTTGCACAAAGAAAACCGAAGAAAATAAGCAAAAACTTCCTGAAATGTCCCAATTAAATGGACAAAATGTAAACAAAAAAGGGTTTGGCTGGCCATTGCCAAATAAAAAAAAAATTAAAAAAAACACAGAGGGAGAATGGAACACTTTTCTCTTTTCCTTTTCTAGGTTTTTCTCATTCCGCTTGATTTTGATGAAGGGTGGTGGATTGAAAGGAACAGAAGGATGGCGGCCGTATTGAATTATCCTCGTTTAATTTGTTTGAAGAAAGAAACCAAAGAAGCCAAAGCAAACAACCACTGGGAATACAATACTTTGGTTTACATTAGCTAGAAAAAAAAACAGCTTCTTCTGTTTGAAGTTATTTTTCCCATCATCCCACATTGGGGGAGACAACAACAAAAAAGATCATCAGACGAGCACAAATTTGTTTAATTGAGGTATAGATTGAATGTGAGTAAGTTCGATAACTAGATTTAGGAGTTGGAATGCGATTTGGCTCTTACAATAAAGTCTTATTATCTGTCGTCTCCACGATTTCATTGCAAGTTAGTTTAGACCACCTTTCACTTAAGTACGCCTTTAAGGTGTTTTTTTTCTGGCTGTTGCATATCTTCTCCACTTACCGTCAACGCAAATTAAATGAAAAATCACTAGTCATCCGATTTTAATAGTGACAAGGCCTTCGTGACACATAGCAGGACTAGGGGCTACAAAGATCTTATAAAGTACCTACTACTAGCAGTTTAGATATTTAGGGGTTCAATTTCCTAAGACGGGGAAAAAACCCGTATGGCTAGAATTTTCTAAGGTTGGTTTTTCCCTCGTTCGAAGTAAAGCAATTTTTTCTATTTAAGTACTAGTGCAGTTCGACCTCGATATGTAGCAGGCATTTCCATCAGCCAATCTGCATAGACGGGTGCGTAATTTTCTCCCCAGTTTTTGTGGTCAATTTTAAATTAAATTAAAACTTCCAAGCCTTATCTAAGATCTCATCTTTGGAAAACACCTGATCTGCACTACTCTTTCTCGAATTAAAATCTCTTACTTTCAGGGATTCGAACGCTCAAATATTTCATCAAAAAGCATGCTCTCTATAATTATGGAACGTTTGATCTATCTGTTCCCTTCAGGATCGGCAAAATTTTAAAGGCCTACTAATCAGAGACATAGGAAAGACCACGATACACTTACTTCTTTGTGGTTGCTTTAAATAGTTAAACTTGTCACCTTTGGCAGCATTATTATTGAAATCAGGTGGATGGGAATACTGACTATAAACACTATCATTCTACCTGACATCCAGAAGTAGTTCTATCATATTCTCAGATTGCTCGTTCTCGAATATTTCATGGATTTGTAGCCAGTGGTAGTTCTGAGTACCTTTTGGTAAGCATTTTTGAGCTACGTTACTTATACTGGGTGGCGCAAGAGTCTTCACACAATCGAAAGATGCTATAATTTTTCAAATGGCGACAAATGTCAATTCTACTTTGAGATCTTTGAGGTAAACAGATACAAAATACATGTCAACAAGACATGGATCTGTATACTCCTTAAGAATTATTGTTACGATTTTTTTGCGGAATGATTTGTCGGTGGTGTTGGCGCAGTGCGAACTGCGGCGCGAATTTCCTGATCGTCCGACACTAACTGAGCAGACACTACGACATTTAGCCGCTCGTCTAGAAGATTATGGGACAGCACAAGATGCTGCCATGTCTGGCCGGACCCAGAGAAGCCGTTCTGCTTAAAATATGGCAGCTGTGGTTCAAGATGTCACAGAGGTCCCCGAAGTATTATACAGGAGACGTGCCACGCAACTGGACATCAATTGGCGGTCTTTGCAGAGAATTTTTGTGAAAGACTGAAAGATGTTCGCTTACAAAGTGCAGACAGTGCATCAGCTGTTATCTGTTGACCTCCAAGTGGGTGCAACCTACGCTCAAGCCATCCTGAATCTCGACCACGAGGGAGACAACTTTTCATCGAAAATCATCATGAGCGACTAGGCCAATTTCTATCACTGCGGATATGTGAAAAAACAAAATTATAGCTTCTGGGGTACCAAAAATCGAGGTTTAACTCAAGAAGAGCCATTACACCCGCTCAAAGGTACTGCGGGTGTCATCTGGCCTTGTTTTCTCGAAAACGCCGCGGGTTAAATGACTACTGTGGACGGCGAGCGCTACAGAGCCGTGATCAGCTACTTTCTTCTTCCTCGATTGAAGGAATTGAGACTGGAGAATATGTGGTTCCAATAGAGTGGAGCAACGGCTCATACTGCACGAGACACAACCGAATTCCTGAGGGCTGCATTTCCAGGTCGCATAATCATGCAAATCAAGGGTTTGGATGAGGTTTATTTTCAGAGCAACTCCTACTGAGTATTTCCTTTTGTCCTCTATATAATTCTCATGTATTTCTGGCGAAAATGTTGGCAAATACAGAGGATCTTGCTTTGCTGCAATGGAGTGCGGTGCCTATTAGAGTTATCCGCATCTGCGTTGATATCTACGATTTTTCCGAAATATCCACGACGATCCACAGACACGTTGGTCTCGCTGACTAAGTGACGCAACTTCGGAGTAATTCTGAAAGTTTCCGAGGAATATGGTTTTTAGAGTGCAGTCAATGATATGTATCATATATCAAGCCATCGTGGAAAGTCCGTAATCTTAATTCTGATGAAAGCAGCAGTAACGCATTTTCATGAGAGCTTGCTTGCTAAACCAGACAACGATGCATGGAATATAATGACCACTGACCAACCACTTGTCTATTCGGATGAAGTTAAACCGTAACAGGCAATACCTCTTCGGAACCCTCTCCATCGTTCCAGGATAATATTGTAGAAATGTCGCACTGAGTTTCAAAAATCGATAACTACCACATGTGGTACTCCATGGCTAATCTGATTCCAGTTTTTTTTTTAGAACCCCTTCAATGCCATCCCTTTGTCAAGAAATATGCGTGCGAGAATCTTCCCTATTTTGGGTTTACATCCTTCATGAAAACTTCAGGACCGTAATGAATAATCAAAGAGCATAAGTCTCGCTGTGTTATAGCCTAAAAGAAAAAAAACCAACATAAAATATTGACAGCGAACCTTACCCCTCATATCGAACACCACCTCTGACTTCTGATATCACATCAATTCACAAAGACAGACAGACAGACAGGTGCTTAGCAGAAATTTCAAAATTCATTGCCATTGCCATTTTCCGAGTATGAGCGATTTGAAATTTTAATTTTCGCCTCCGTAATGTTTCTAGTGGGGGGGAGGGGGTTGTTATAATTATTTATAAGCAACCAGCGCTAGTAATTAACTTCAAAAAATAACAAAACAAATGATCAGGGTTGCGAATAGAGGGGCAACATAAACAAATAAAATATTTACGCTGTCAACTGATTATAAACAAAAATAAACGAAACGCATCAAAATCATCAACGTAAATCAGTCAACCATATTTCAATCAGATGGTACACTCTGTACGAAAAGTTAGAATACACAGAACTGAAATATTTTCGGACTTAGATGACTAAAGTCAAAAGGTTAAGTTGAATGACTGAATTCTATGGTCAACTACGTACAACTACCGGAAGTCTTGGCCTGATACATAGAAGATATAACCACAATCCAAGAAATGCGATGGAACGGTGCGAACAAAAGGAGGATGAAAAACCGTGACATCTACTACGCGATTGTTATGAACGACAAAAGGAGCGCCTATTTGAATGGGTGTTTATTGTTAGAGGCAGACTTAGGTAAGAAGTCTTGAGTTTCCGTCATGTGAACAAGCGTCTCATAACAATCCTTATCAAGGCTAAATTTGCCAACATAAACCTGATATGCGCGCACGCCCCCACAGACGAGAAAGCTGACGACACCAAAGACGCTTTCTATGAGCTCTTGAAGAAGACTTACGAGCAATGGCCTGATAAAAAGAGTTGGAAGGTATAGCCTGTGCGACATTACCTCCGATAACGGGCTGAAGCTAAGCGACTTTGCGGCGGGGTGAAACATTCGATATTCACAAGGGAATTTGAATAACTCCTGTTCTATCACCCGTCAATCAGATTGGCAGAGGGCCAACATCGATTCGAAAAGTTCCCTTGGTACCTGAGACATCGGGGAGGCAAGCTATTACTCTGAGGAAGTTTGACGTTGAACGATTACAATCACAATAGAAGGCATCCTATTGAGTTTGCCTTCAACTTTTAAGAGGTAATTTGCAGTCAGCATCAAGTATCGAAGACTAGCTAAGTAAGATGCATACAAAGCGGTGCTGCATAGAATTACTAGAGCTGCTCACGAACTCTATGAGCAGAAGAGGAGAGAAGAAAACTCAGGAGGAAGAAGGAGTATGAGAAGCGCGCAGAGGAGGAAGTTTTACCAAACGGTAAAAAAAAACCTGCCAAGGACATAAAATCCGGACCGAAGCCTGGAGAGACGCAGTCGATGCTGAGGATTTGGAATAAGCATTTCTGTAGAATGTATAACGGCGATGGCGAATACCAGTATCAGACAGAATTAACCTTTCAGCTTGGATGATGTAGACCAACAATCCGTCTATCCGACGAGGCTATGTCTAAGCTTCAGTCCAACAAAGCTGCTAGAGTGGACGGCCTGACTGCAGGGCTTTTCGAAGCCGCAGGCGATAGTTTGATAAGGAGCACATACACCAACTCATCCCTAAAATATGATCCACAACCTGATTGGTCCATATCAGTGTGGCTCTAGGCCAAAAAAGTCTACCATTGCCCAAATATTCACACTACGGCAGATCTTGGAGCTTCAGATCGATACACACCACCTATTTATCGATTTTAAGGTGGCGTATGACAGCATCTATAGAGACGAGCTATACAGAGCAGTGTCTAGTTTGGGGACCCATGTCAAACTCGTCCGTCTATGCAGGACAACGATGGAGAATGCAGGATGCCCCATCAAGGTCGGTAAAGATCCCACCGAGACCTTTGATGTCAAAAAAGGATTTAGACAAGGCGATGCGCTGTCATGCGATTATTTGAACATCAAGGTGATGCCAGTTGCTCTTTCGCGAGTATTGAGACGAAAATGGGTTTAGCGGTCAACGAGGGCAAGACCAAGTATTACCGACATCTCGAACAGAACGTCACCTTCGACAGATATAACTTTGAGGTAGTTAAGAACTTTGTCTATCTAGGCTTTGCTACCAATTCAGGCAACGACACCTGCGCTAAGATTAAACGAAGAATAACTCTTGCCAATCGCTGCTTCGAGCGATTTTCAGTCCAGTAATGGTGAATGGAAGAGGAGATGCAACGACTGAGATGACTAGGTCAAGTAGAACGGATGGACACCAACGCTCGGGTCCTAAAGTCTTTGAATCACAGTAGACTGCGAATAAGATGGAATGGGACCTTGGTCAACTAAGCGTGCTGCGAAACTAGAGACAGCTAGCGAAAGACCGAGCTGGCGGAAGATGATTGTTGGCTGAGGTCCAGATCCACCCCGGACTGTAGTGCCACCTTTGGTAAGTAAGTATGGAAACCTTGCTAGAATAATCGGTGTATTTCCCACTGGCACTTCAATACATACATATGTATAGTATGTCAGATGTAAACCAATCTAATCAGAAAGACTTAACTGTCCAATTATCACCCTTTTAATGCCGACCGAAACGTGAAAACATCCTTTCTTGTAATCCCCACTGTCTAAAAGCGAAAAATCGAAAATGCATTGGACCGAAAATAACATTATGAGGTTTTAATCAGTTGAGCTAACTTTTGCGTTCAAACTAATATTTACAATTGAAAATTAGATTTCGAAATTGTGATTTAATCATTTGTTTTGCGGTGCTTCATCCGCCTTTTGCTACTGCCACTGCTGCCTCTACCCAGTCACAAGTAAACAAGGCAAAAGATACGACTACAACTTGTACTTGTACACCCTCTCTAAGGGTGCGAGTGCAAGTTTCATCATCTTCCTTATCATCCCTGGTTATGGGATCACTTCTCATCTCGCTCAAGCAACTCTTGCCCCATTCAACTTTTTTGAAGTGAACTTCAACTCTGCGGAACGTAATTTGTTTGCTTTTGCTCTTGTGTCTTTCAATGTGTTTATATGTGTGTGAGTAGGGCTTTTGCAAAATTATACAAAAATAAAAGACCACCCTGTGCAGAGGATGGTAAAGCAATTGATTTGCTATATGGTATGCACGTGAAGCTGAAACTTTTTCTCCAAAATTGGCTAGTGAACACCTTTTTTTTATTTTTGCAAACAAATGATGGAGCCTTTAGTTGCCCCTACACTACTTCTTCGGGAACAACTCCAAAGAGAAAGTTTTCGAGCATTTGCATAACACATCCTTTGGCAGACAATAGCCAAAGGAAGCACATAGTTCTGTGCAACTTTCTATCGCCATATCGACAAAGAAAAAAAAAAAAAAAAACAAACATTTCTGCATGTTTTTCTTTCCCTTTACGAAGAGGGTACCCCCATATACATACTTATACAAGTACGGATACCTTCCCCAAGTTAGACTTTTAATTTAGACGCCGATTTTACGTTCGAAAAACCCCAGGAGAGCTAAGCAAAGATTGGCCTCAACCGAAGTCAATAACGCTTTGCTAAACAATGTAGATGCCATAGTCTACCATCCTGTAAGCCCGGCTGTGACCATTCAAAGCCAATTCATCACTTTGCATGTGTAAGTGTGCCGATGTGTTTGAGTTTAAAATTCAATTGCGAAGAGCTTATTTGCAAAACGATTGTTTGATAAGTTGCCACATGAACTCGCTCTCTCTCTCCCTCTCTCTCTCCTTTTACTACAAAGTGGGTGGTGGTATTTCAGCTTTTTTTATCAGTTTTGTATTCCAAGTTTATGACTGTGTTTTCTTTTGCCTTATTGTTATTGTTTTCTGGGCCTTTTTCCACCCTTAAGTGCGTCTTGGTCGGTAAGCAAAAAAGGACTTCCCTTCCATGTGTGTTTACTTTGTCCCTGTTGAAAGATGCCACTTATTTGCGGACTGGTTCTGGCCATGTGGCTGGCTGTGTGTGCGGTTTTGAGTGTTTTTCAAAAAATTTTCTAAACCAAAACACTTGAACCTTTGGCTCAAGCAGAGGGAAAAGTTTTCCTTTTTCGATTTATTTTTTTATTTTTTTTGTTTGTGGAGAGTCCCAGTGGGAGAGACTTGGATACATTTTGGGCAGTTAAGTGCGTCCAAGGGGACGTCGAAATATCTAATGCAAATTTAAATGTCAAGAGGAAGATCTTTTGCACAAGTCGGATGAATTGCTTGAGCTAGACAAAAGGGTTTGTTTAAAGAGCAAGATGAAGCTTAGTTAAAAGGGGTACTTTGCAACCAATGGTAAATATAACCAACCAAGAATTGACGTAGGTTAAAAGGTTGCTTGTTGGATGTTCTTTTTAATACTAAAGCAACAATAACTAAAAGAATAAGGCGGGCGATCCCAATGCCGATGCTTTGGCATTCACTTCAAAACTTAACGTCCTCAATCTGGAGGGTTTCTGAAACCTGTGGTGGTGTAAGGTAAACCTTACAAAGCTTCAAAAAGGAAGCCGTGGAAGAACACTATACGAAATACGAGAAGAAATGGAAGCAATTAAACGTTTTCATTTTAGAAACTCTGTTTTTCAGATGACGGTGCAAAAAAGCACTACGTGCCGCAACCTTTAAATGAGGGACCCGATTATGATCATCAATATCGGTCTTCCTGGAGACTTGTAGAGGTGAAAATATCGTCGATCCTTCCGCGTTGGCTGGCTAATCCGCAATAACCCCTTCAGCATGCACGAATGGGAAATGTATGAGTCGCACTATGGCCGCTTCAACCTGTATTTAGTATTTTTAGCAACAAAACAGAGTGGTCGTCCTGCGCCATTGGGGAATGAAGAAAGTATGCTGCTTTATGGAATTTAATCGACGTTGAACATTTGAGTAATGCTGAGCTAAAAAGCAACTTTTGTAACAATTTTCAGACACAGTCGAAACTTAGGCAACACATCGGTATCGGTTATGGATCGTGCAGTACGCGGCGTTACTTCATCCTGCCGGAACCACAAGTCCCCAAGTCTCGATTCATCTAATTGAGGAATGATAAATTCATTATCCACAGTGACCACTTGGCTCGCGCCGTTCTGAAAAAAAAATATTCCAATGACTCCCCCAGCGTAAAGGGCACTCCATGTAGTGATTTTGAATGGCTCTTATGGCCTTGTGCCTTATTCGCGGATTTGCAGTGCCCCAACCGTGGAAATATGCCTCGTCACTCATGATTATTTTTGATAAAGTCTTTCCAATTGTTATGTTTCAACAGCTGTCAAAGTTATTTATGACATCCAGCTGTCAAAATATTCAGTAAGGTTTGCCATTTCATCACGCATGGTTTAACGCTTGTCGAACGTGCAGAAATTATTAAAAGTCGAAATTTCGCCTTGGTTGTGATACGCAAAGTGAATTTCGTCGTAAGGTCGGCCGTCATGGCTTCAGTGTGCGACAATTCGTCGCACCTTGCAAATACACGTCAGAGATTGGTGCGAAACGAACTGCCGTAGCGGTCAGTATCGAAGAAGACCCGGAACCAGTATTGAAGCCGAACGACCATAGACTACGCCCCGAGTTCGCTAATTGGGCGCTGGAAATGTTGGCCGGAGATCTGGATTTTGGCCAAAAGATCATTTTCTCGGACGAGGTCCATTTTTGGCTCAGCGGCTATGTCAAAAAGCCAAATTGCCGTTATTGGAGCGAACATAATCCACAAGTGTTGGGCCAAACATCAATGGATCCACAAAGATTGACTGTTTAGTAAAGTTTATGGCCGGCGGCCCTTATTTCTTTGGAAATGGGGAAAGAGACACCGGCACCGTCGATGGTCTCAGGTAAAGAATGATGTTTACTGACTATCTGTGGTAAGAGCTCGTCAACATTGATATATCCGAGCTGTGGTTCCAAGAAGACGGCGTTACATGACATACAAGCGACGCAGCGCTGGAAGTTGTGAAGGAGAAATTTGGCGACTCGGTCATCTCAGGGCGAGGGTTCATTAATTGGCCGATATCTTTAAAAGTCTCACCGCTCCGGTAGACATTCTGAGAGTGATGTCGATCCAATCAAATGATTGTTGCAAACAATTCTGCATTCACCAGTTCGGCCGCTTGCTGCAATTCTTAAAGTATCCATTGGTAGGGTTAATGGCCATAGAGAAATTCGATATTTGGGTATCGCATAACTTAAAATAAATTCATTTGACAAAGTGCACAATCATCTGCGATCAACTCAACAAACGGGAAGAAAATGATCCATTATTGCAGCGTATGATCACAGGTGAACACAAGTGGATTGTCTGCAACAATGTCAGCCGAAAAAAAAGTTGGTGTAGCCGTGATAAAGCAACAGAGAGACAAATCAGATATCTACTAGAAAAAGGTGATGATGTCAACTTGGTGGGATTGGAAGGGACGAGTCTTCTATGAGCTGCGTCTAAAGAACAACACGAGTAATTCCGATTTCTATTGTGGGCAGCTACAGAAATTAATATATGCCGCGGCACAGACACGCCCAGAGCTTATCAAGGGTCTGCTTGGTTGGGATTGCTGCCTTGAATGGTAGAACGTTTGCTCCTTAATACCTCATCAAACAGCACTTTGACGAGATTCTTGCTGAAAAAGAAAGAAGTTAGCGAATGTCAGAAGTCATGAAGTCTCCGGAGAGATGGCACGAAGACCATAAAACAAAACGACCAAAACGCAATGACTTTTTTTAGCAACCCAGTCATCTCCTTTTTTTTTTTTTTTTTAACCTGACTCTCTAGTATCGATTGAGAAGCACTTCGACCTAAAAAGATTTTTTGTGCTGGAGGAGTCAGAAAAAAAATAGGTTAGTAGGGTTTCTACCAGCAGGGGAGTCTCTTATTTCAGAGATGTCGAGTTGTTCTCTGAGGAAGGTGATCCGCCTGATTCCATTGAGGGCTGGACATTCACATAAAATGTGTTTAGCTGTTTCTTCGTCTTCGAGACAGAGTCGACATTCTGCGAAGTCAACAAGTCCTATTTTGCTGAGTATATATCTTAGACCGTTGTGTTCTGTTAGGTATCCTACTAGGTTTTTGATATCTGATTTAAATTCTGACATCTGTCGGCATTTTTATTAAAGGGTAGGTGGGCTCGTTTGGCCTGCCTTAGCCCTGGAGTCTCCTCTCAGTATGAGATGCATTTTGAGTGCTCCTAGCGCTTAATGACTAAATTTACTGCTGTTTTAAATGTGTAGCAGAAGGGTTCAGGTCCGTTGAAGGGGGTTTCTGAACCTTTCCTAGCCACTTTGTCTGCCTTTTCGTTTCCGTTAATGCCCTCATGCCCAGGAACCCACCATATTTTAGTCTTGTTTCTTGAGCTCATCACATACCGTCAAAAGTTGCGTTGTCGCAAGCACCCTCAATATTGATGAAAGTGCCCAGAGCACTCTCGCAAGAATATGTCCGCGTCGGTAAATATGTTGCATCTTAGTATGAGTATGCATTCGCAAAGCAGTTTTGTTACATGGAGTTCGACTATACTGTCTATGTTTCTCAACATGAAAGAAGTCAGACTTATGGGTCTGAAAGTCTTGGCTCTTGGAAACACTGTTCGCCAGGGTTTCGGTATGTTTGAAAGTGCCAAGCTAGTAGGAAAGAATCGCTTCACAGTTTCCAAACACTGGTCTTTTTGTAACATAACTGATTATACGCTATTGGTGCCAGGCGAATTAAAGGCATTAAAAGAACCAAGATGATGTTTGATGGCTTCAACCGTCACCAGAACAAATGAAGTACACAATTTACAGTGTTTTGTGTTATTCATGTCATTACCGGCTTTATTAATAGGAGCTGGCTGTAAAATCGTTCAGATAAGGTTACCTGGGAAGTGAGTGTAAAGCATGAGACGCAGTCGCAGTAGCGTGTGCTACCCCATTTTTTGACTGACTTCCTTCTTGAGGCCTGCTAGTCTCACTGACAGTTCTCTTCGAAATCTGAATCATGTTTTAAAAATCCTTTTGATCTATCTGTAATGGATTCAGTTCTCCCCCAAATAAGTCTTAAGTGACCTGTTTACAAGTTTTCTGGGTTCTCTGCGTAGACGATGCAGACCTACATTCCACCATGGAAACGGCGATCTGCACGATGGTTTCCTAGCTGGACAAGTCGATTGAAAGCACTTGATGACGCGATAATTCCAGAGCACTTTTTATCTTGCGTCTTGGACCCATCAGCATAAACAGTAATGACTTCATGCGAAAATACCTTATTTAATCATTTCTGAAGTACAACCTAAGAGGGAATGTCAAATTCATACCTATGGGATATGTCGTCGGTTCGCGTGGAGTTATTACAATGAAATGCAGTTGGAATAGAACTTTCCCCTATGATGCTTTCATATTCGCTGTTGTTGATGATGGAAACTCATACCTATGAATGGCGCTGATTTGGCAAAACCTTCATCTATAGTGTCCGAACTAGGGTTTCCTCAAAGGAAACTCGGAATGAGAAAAGCTGACGTGCCTTGTGTTTCTCTTGTGTTGAAGTTTACTTATTAAAGATTGATTTTCACTTTCCTTCCTGGAACGAGCAACTCACATTGAAAAAGTGTTTGAATGTCTTCGTCTATTAGTAACGAATGTTTGGTTTTCTATAGCATGATTGCCAAGTTTCTTTTACACTCATGTCTGTAAAGAATACATTGTTTTTGTTTGATTAAGCTGGAATAGTTGGTCTCTTTGTTAGTTGGAGTTTATAGACATAGTTAATTTCTAAAAGTGATTTCAGTTGATCTCAGTTCAAAGATCATGGTTTACTTTGGCTTTTTTGATACTGGAATTGCTTATTTTCTTTATATGCGTTTGAATACTTGTTTCGAAGAAGATTGCCACTTTTTAAGTTCTCTTCTCATTCCTCCTATATGTATTGTAATTACAAGGAACATGCATTGAAAATTCCCAAAGAAGCACTGACAGATTTATTTGAATGAGTTTAAAGTAAGAAATATCTGCAAAGATAAATTGGATGCCACGGCACTTCCTTTCTGAATAACTTGCCGAAGACAATGCAATTAAGGTCGCATTTTTGCAATTATTTCCTAAATGCCCGATAACCAGTTGAACTACAATACAATAGCCGTTATGGTTACAAAAGGCTACTTCTTGAGTAACCTTATTTGTGCATACCTTTTTTAATGCCTGGGCCTATTTCTTATGGCATTATCTTCCCAGACTACCTTTCAATTTTTCAACGATGATAATGACATTATTAACTTCCTGCGCAAACAAGGAAGTAAATACCTTATCCCTTCACCCAACAATGTGTATCCCTTCAAACCACTTAAAGTCATAAATGCCGAACTATTCGAAAATTAAATTTAAAAAATTGTTTTTTCAAAGTTACTTACCTGGAACGTTGTTAAGTCTAAAACAGCCATTGAAACGAGCAAGTTAAAGGTAGCGGCCGCTAACGAAATCGTTCTCGGTGGAATGCATTCACCTACGAAACACAAAGAGAAGGAAAAAAATTCTTTAGAATGCAAAGAAAAAACAAAAAATCAAGATGTACAGTGTCTTCGAAAAGGTAAGCGACGACGCTCATAAATTCTAAAATTGTACCGCCGTCGATTACGTCACGTAGAGATTAACCCCGATTCGGGCAGGCGCGACTCTAGCTCAATTAACACCGGAAGAATCACTGAACAGCCCTCTAATCCCATCCAAATTGAAATGACTCATGTGTCATGGAATTACTCACCAATTGGCACCACACTGGAATACAACATCGATATGGATCCAAAGAGCTCTGTTGATTTAGCCGCGCTGAGGAAACGTGTCGAATCCGTTGAGCCTGTGAATTAGATGAAATCAGTAATCAGTAGCTGGTGTGTGATACGGCTAACGTGATAACAATGATTATGGTGAGACTTTGGATTCTACTTACCAGGTGGACAAACATCGACGAATCGTGTCAGGAATCCAAGGGTGGCCAACAGTGAAAGAACAACACTTTGATGCTGTTCAATTGACTCTCGAATCTTCATGCAGCGTCTGGATAGGATTTCAATGAGACCTGTCGCCACCGCATAGCTGCGAAAATGGACATTTGTGTCAATACATACGAATACAAGGACAATCTCTGTAGAAATTTCGTGTTTTTTTTTGTGGGGATTTTAATTCGTTTAGTAAAATTCAACAGAATAGAGTAGAGACAGGGAGAACAAGAACAAGAACAACGTAAAGTACCGTGTGTCTTTGACACTTGTGAAAATATTTGTCCTTTAGGAAACAACAAGTTGCGGAGTAGAGCATTGGATGGATAGAAAACCCAGCATCGTATCCTCGAACAAACAACCCTCTGTGATGTTTGTGTCAACAGGATTCTCAACACTGAGTATTTAACTGTTTTTGGTCATTCTAGTTACTAATGTGCGTGATTGTATGTGTTGGCGGGAAAAATATTAACGATTGCTGAGTTATCTTCTCGGCAAAGTTTTACTTGTGACGTGTTTTCCGCTTCTTGTTGGTACTTGAGGGTTTTTTTTTTCTCTCCATGTGAATGCCTGGACATGGCTACAAGTGGAACATCCTTTTTTTTGGAAAGCAAACTAAATAGTGAACTCTCAAGCTCGACAGAAGCACTTGAGAAGATCTTTAAACCCGAATAGAGGACGACGTTACAGTGCTGTTGAATGGATGGAAAGGATTTTTCTCTTTGCTAATGTCCTTATCATTGGATAGTGTTTGTTAGTTTAGGAGGAATTAAGAATATTTTGGCACAGTTTTGGATTGGCATAAGCAAACGGGACTGCAAGTTTTCTTCCTTCCTTGAAAAAATACTACTTACGAACTTGAAAATTGATGGTTTCCCCTCCTAAAAGGCTTTTTAGGACCATTTTACTCTGAAAGGATAATTGTGTGGATTTCGATTCCTTAAAAAAAGTCATGGCCTAGCTTCTTGACACTCATAACCGAACGGCACACCTCAGAAGCAACCATAGGTAATTATACTTTCTGGAGTTTGCCATTGCTCGCCGAAAGGGTGATGACGATTCGAAAAATTGTTGGCGATGCGTGACAGTCCAATGAGCTAACCATCGCCCCATCGCCACCACCGATCCCTTACTCTTAAAATTATAACAGCAGCAGCCTTTTTGAAACTTAAAGATCATAAAGTTGATGACATAAAAATAGAATGCTTTCAATATGCCTCACAAAGAAAATAGAGATTGTATTCCTGATTTCGAAAAGATCGAAGACATACGAGTGACTTGAAATGCTGACTAGATCTCGATTTGGCCGATTTTATTTAATGCTTCCTTATTCTGATTGAAACAAGCTATAAAAACGTATCTTTTGTATAAACGGCATCAAACTATGACATACAACATCCTTACAGAACAGACAGACTTTTGAGGTACTGCTGAAAGACGTGAGAAGAGTGATCTTGATTGAAGACTTGACCACTAATAGACAGACTTTGGGGCCGAATAAACTTGCATAGACAACCTCAACACAATACGGACCATTATAAAAGAGTGACGACGAGGAGTGACGATTTCCGCTACATTTCTTGTTCTTCGATTAGGGGCAAGAGTTCAACAGATCGAATCAAAATGCACGCTATATAGTGCTTTGTGCAGGAAATGTATATCGATAAAACTCGTCCACCTATGAACCTATGACCAATTTAAAGTCCGCAGTAGAGGGCGACCAGGTTGCATTCGTTCGCTGGTCCTGTAATCAGTGATGTGATCAGTGGTTCATGATCGGGAACAAATAGCACCAAATTCAAATTAACATTCTCTGGCAACAAACCGAAAAAGGCAACGAATTTCCTTTATCTTTCAAGTTTTGTCTCGGAAGAAGAAAGCAAAGATCTTGACGTGGTCAGCAGGATCAATAAGCAATAAGCTTCGTTTGACATGACGGCTAAAATCTGAAAAGGAATATTTTTAACACTAAAACCAAGCTGAGACTGGTTAGATTCAGAGTAGAGCCCGTATTACTATGTGGGTTCAAGGCTGCATTGTTCAAGGCAAACAAAGTGATTGCGGAAATCGCATTCGACCAAAATAAGTTTTTGCGAAAGGAGCACTAGCATAAAAACTCACCGTGCAACTTGTTTGAGCAACCATACCGATATGCAGATCAACCCAGACATGTTCTGTCAGAAAAAAACTAAAGCGGCTATTTACAGCTCTTAATCATACAAGCTTAGGTATAGTACAAAAGACAGTTGAAATAAAAATAGTTCTCTCTCAAAGAACTTGAAATCTTTCTACTGTTATCCTACTCTTAAATATCTTCGAAAGAATTCTTTGAAGGCTATCCAGTTCTCAACAAATGCAAGAAGGCTCTAATCTCCGAGTCATGCAAATGCGGAAAAGAAGATTTGAATCAACTTGCAACAAGGTAAAAACAGAGATTCGCTTATGGTGGTTCTTCAAACTCTGCTTTATTTACTTCAGTACAGACTTCAATCAGCTGATTTAGGAAAAATGCTGGATGTTCATCTCCCCAGGCTCTTCGATTGCTGCCCATTCAAGCGTCTTCTATGTCAACTTAAATATCAGGTTTCTTGAGGCCGTACTTCTCCAATATACAGGGTGATCCAAAAACAGGTTTCTTTTTGAATCACATGTTATTTTGACAATGACAGCCCTTTCTCGCTTAAAATCTTGACTGTCAGTCAGTATTAAACCACTGCAGAACGGAATCGATCGCTTGAATACCGTTAAGAAGTATTACAAACTTATTTCAAGAGTGAGTGCTGTGTTACCCAAACAGTGCGTGTAGGAAAAATAAGTTCTATCCGAAATGAAGCACGCAGTGGGCCCAGAAAATTTCGTAAAACTGGCTTGCTTGCGGACACTCCAATCTCCGTCGTCTGAGGGTACCTATGAGAATATGGCTGATGTGGCCGAGAGTGTTCGACTCAATCCAGGAACATCGACTCGGTATCGATTTCAACAACAAATTCACACAAAGATCTCAGGTTATTCCTTTACAAAGTCTAATTGAATAAGCAATTGAAGCCAACAGACCATCCGCTTAGTTATCTCAGTTTAGGCCTTAAATGCAACAGCCCGAGTCTAAATTATCCGAAAAATCTTTATTTTTGACGAGGCGAATTTTTCATCTCGTTGGCTTTGTTACCAAACGAAATCGCCGCATCTGGCAATGTGAAAGCATCCACAGAGAATTACAGTCTGAAGTGGTGGTGTCATTGGCCTATTTTATTTCGAAAATGCTGCAGGAAATACCATTTCTGTCAAAGGTGAGCGCTTAGAGTCATAATAACCGAATCTCTGTCGGCTGATTGGAAGATAAGGGCTTGGACGGTCTTTGCTTTGCGCGCTAAGATCGGTAGTCGTATTTGCAGAAACCCTTCTTCTTCTTCTTATCCTTTTATTAGCCCTTTCCTCGTTATACGATGTCAATTGGACGCCTCGGAGTTGCGATTTGACCCGCTGAGACTAAGATCGATGTTATGCGTACAATTCAGAAATAATTCAATTCAGAGCCAAAATCAGTCAAGGAGGTCTTAGAAAGTTGGCTTGGAACAAACAGCGGGTAGCCTGTCAACGTCAAGTCACCAATATCCTGCGCTAACCAAAAGACACAGTCTTTAACGCACTACTAGGCATACATCAATGAGATCGCTGTTGTACCCTTTATATGTTCGGATTAAACATTGGGCAAATTCATAATCATAGCCTTTTTCCGGGCTGCAAGCCTCTTAGAATGGAGCTGGCTACGGTTTGCGAATGTGGAGAAACCAGTTTCAGAATTCACTTACTTTGGATAGACAGGATCGAATCGGACTAAGGCATTTTAGTTGTAATACGTCCCTTAAATGACAATGACATCTAGACGATAGTTTATAAGCTTGATCCAAAGGCACAGAAGCTAAAGGTCGCTCTTTTATGGCGACGATTAAAAAAAGCAGATCAGCAAAAGTCAATATCAAACCCTTTGCAATGAAAATCAAAATGCGTTTTAGCCTTTCTAAAAGCCTTTAAACACTTTCGAATTACTTCTTCTCAAAAGACAACTAGAAGTCGAATTTACTGAGTCTGGTGAAATGAAGTAGCCAATAAGTTCTGTCGCAGTTAGATTTCTCGCAAGCATAACTGAAGGTGATATAACGTTCTACGATATAGATAGATCAAATGATATCTCGGAGAAGGAATACTGATATCTAAATGACACATTGTACCTCTCCGGTGTGCTTTAAGGTCTTCTCTTTGTGTATATGTGATGACACCAGATTCGTTTATCAAATTGACAAGCCACCAGGCCATTCCATTAAGCACTCATAGTTGCAACTGTGAAATTTGCAAACACAAACGAATAAATAGACGAACGAATATCAACATCAATAATTTACCCCTTGTACTCAAGTCCAGGTCAAATGTTCCAACATGGACCGAACCTTTAATATTCAATTCACCTACACCAATTCAACTCAATGTCACAAAGTACGGATAAGTCTTCCTAATACTCTACTCCCGTGTGTATCCGCACTTTAGTCAAACAAAACATTTTTCACCATCAAACAAACTGACTGAGTTGAGTGTTAGCCAGCCTCCACACTCGAATGACCCTGTGAGAGCTAATAAAACTGCTCACAGTCACGATCACGATCACGACCGCAACCACAATCATCAACGCCACAGCCACCGCCACCGCCACCGCTACAGTCAAGTCACATCACCGCCGCCACCGTCACCGCAGCCGTATGCAAATAAAACTACTCCTTACCCTTCTACTACGTTCGGTAAGCAATTTTCCCACTTCAATTTCATCTCCTTTGTCGCCTTCTTTATTGGCATCATCGGTGCGGTTAAGTGGACATAAGGTACCAAAAAATTGTCTCTTCATTGCGGCCGCCAGAGGAGACTTGAAAAAGAAGAAAAGAAAGAAAAAAAACGCCGCACTCCGTAAACACCATGGACCACTTGAGATTAATTCTGTTATTTTATGTTCGCTCAAGAGATCAATATTTGACAGATGAACGGAGACGCAAGGCGGTTCTATACCTCTCATCTGTCAGTTGAGGTATGTACGAGTATACCTATCCGATCCGAAGAGATGGAGAGAGAGAACGAATAGAGGAAACAAAAGTGCAATGTGCGAGAGATGTCATAAATTTCGGGCCTTGTTTGGTGTGCGCAGCCGCAACGTTACCGCAGTCGCATAGTTACTTTGTTCCTCGCGACTTCTGACCCATTCTTGCGCACAGAGCGTCATTCACGAAGGTTACTTCAATTCAACTGCGAAGCGGTTTCTGACGTTTTTGTTCTGTTCATGACGCTGAATTGGGAGCATCGATGTTTACCCAAATATTGGTAGTAGTAGTGGAAATGTTAAGTGATTTCGTTGGTTGATTTGTTCTCACGTCACCTCTCTGCGCGGCCCCCTTATGTCACACAATGACTGTTTGCACAGTGCGGCTAAACATCAAAGCGACCCCCAAGTCAATTGTGTGTGAGCGCGCGTTGTTTTTTATTATTTTCTCTTTGACGTTTCGGAAAACAATTTGGAGTGACTGTATAGCGCGGGTTCCGATTCGTTGACAATGTCAACGATGGTGGGTAGGTATGGACTTTGAGTTGGGGCTTGGAACCACCGCCGACTAATCGAATAGATGCCGTAGCTCCTACAACACAATCAGCACCGTGCAGCGGCACTGGCTAAGATTTGATTGCACGCGCTTTGGATTTATGAATATTTATCACTTGAGGTCGGCCTAATCCCTGTCTCTGTGAAACAAAGAGTCGGCGAACGACTATGGTAGCGGAGAATGTGCTTTGTTTTTGGTTTTATCTAAGGCACTTACACGGGAAGGTTATTGGAAATGGTAGGCATTAACATCGGATTTGCGCAACTAATGCAAGAGTACGCGATGACAACAATTGTTAAACTGTTGGTGGCCAAAATGGTTAATAGGTCTTGTTGTGGGCAAGCACTTTTGTCAGACATTTTTGCCGCAGATTGTGCACAAATTAATAGTATCGAAGTAGTAACTCAGTTAAGTGGTAAAATGGATCTTTGTTGGCTGATGACAAGCCAGTGGTACCGTTTCTGTGGTTAGAAAGTTCAAAGGCTATTGATAATTGACATGGGGACTTTGGAAAACAAAATAGCAGCAGTTCTAAGCAAATAAGGAGGGTCTTTGAGAAAGTCTAAGTTTGTCAAAATATACGAATTACATGGTTACTTCCATTGGCAATGTTGCACAAAAGGCTGAATTAATTGACTTTGAAGTACAATGTCACAAAATAACCACCAACTAGATCGACCAATGCAAAAACAATGCGAGGTACCCGTTCAATAAGTTGCAATAATTCGGAGGTACAAATTCTTTTCTAACCATTTTCTGGTAGCATCCCATGTGGACGAAAATTAAATTTGGAAACTGGGGCTTCAATCAGGAGGCTCTCATCTGAACATTGTCTTGCGAAATCTATAGTCTACATCGAACAGTTTGACGTGATAATCCAAAACGTTTGTATGCGTAAAAAGAGTCTGGAGCATCCATATTCTCCGTTCTTCGAGAGAGTTCTGGAGCATTAGGCAAGGCTTTTAGCTAGTTAGCGTAAAGAAAAGTAAGCCCCGTTAAAAAAAATCAACAATCCAACGAGGAAGATGCGAGGGAAAACATCAGACTCTTAGACATTGATAGAACAAAAAAGACATTCGTCTTGATTGTATCTGATAGCCCAGGTCGTAAAATGTTAAAATGTATTGAGGCTTACGAGTTTGTCAAGATGAATACTACGAATTTTGTAACATCTTAGGCGGAACTCACAGAGCCTGCTCAAGCCAAGAGTCAGTCGCTTCACATCTAGCTAACAATCGGAGATGAAATATCTAAATCGAGCATTAAAAGTATAATCAGAGATTCCAGGTCACAAATAAGGTGGCTTTATAGCTGTGGTTGGGTGAAATAAAGCAAATCAAAAGAGGCATGTGTAATGGTTTCAAAGGCGTTTTAAAGACCCAGGCGAATCTCCTTTGTATAATATCTCCAACCTATAGAGTGGCAGCATCAACAGTCAGGATGGCAACTTAGTCTAATTTACTTTCCTGCGGCATGGAGTGTCAGTACAACCAGCACATTTCTTCACCTCATTATTCACGAAAGAGTATGTTAGTCAACTGATTATAGAGACCTTGCCCTGCATAAAATGACGAGAAAGAATCGCCACCGGAAGAAAAACATGGATTGTGTGTGGCACGTGATTGGGAAAACGGAAATATCCCAAGTATAACGTTCAAGCCAAAAAAAAACGTGTAGAGTTGAACGACTCACAGTATGTGCATATAGAAAAATCACCTCTGTAGACTATATTGTATAACAGCGGCAACGGCTCAAACTCCACTGGGATACAGAGCGAACCATTAAACTTGGGCGACAAAATCCAAAATTTAATGAAAAAATTGCAATACGTGGTTCCCGAACTGGACAGTCGAGAGTGTTCTAGAAAAACACAAAATGATATCTGCTAACTCGTTTTCAACATTTACTGGAAGAAAAGTATGCCTATATGCTCGGTAAGTCAACAATAGATCAAATAGGCACACTGTGGCAGCCCCGGAAAAAACCGGAAAAGTTCAGATCAATACTCACCATAAAAAGTGGCTAAGGTGACGTGCACAAGTAAACAAGATCTAAATCACCTTAAAATGTAAAACTAGAAGAAGTTTATTAATTTTTGGAAATCCAGGTCCTCTGGGTCCAGATGTCAAGGGTGTCAGTTGACTGTGTGATATTGTCGTCGTAAAACGTGAGCCAACAGATGCTGTAGATGTTGGCTGTCAATTACTGCCATTTACTGAATTCAATGGAGCCGTATCGTAAAATTAGTGAATTTTTCGGTCAATATAATCATCGGAATGAGTCCGGAATTCGTGCAATGGTAAAGCGTTTTGAAGAAACTGGTTTGTTTTCGGGTCAAACTCCGTATCAGCATGTTCGATCATCACCACTGTGAGCGAAAGTGTTCAAAACCAGTCAGGCAGCTCAATTTGTCGCCGAAGTCAACAATTGGGCCTCACTTATGGCACTATACGGCGAATTTTAAAAGTTGATCTTCATTTCCACGCCAACAAAAACCAAATTACACACCAATTGAAGCCTTTGAACCATCTACGATGTCGCCGATTTGATAACTGGATGTTTGATCGCCAGGACAATTTTTCATCGCATTTGATCTTTTCTGAACATTTTCTGATTTTTGGGTGGATGGGTACGAAAATAAACAAAATTGTCATTTCGGGGGACAGGAAAACCCATACGAGATTAACGACTCTACTCCAATTTTGAGGAATAACTGCATTGAATTGAGAGGCTAATATGTCTTACATCGCTTGAAGATACGTAGACATTTGTAATATTTTTAGCGCTACATTGAATTTCAACATGAGTTGTCATTGACACACATACCGAGAATCGAGAGTTTTTCGGTTTCGACGAGATTACTGATGGATAATAAAAAGAGTATCGGAGACAGAACGAAGCCCTGGGGGATACCAGCAGTTGTTTTGTGACTTTCAACCATTTAACACAACTTGAATTGAACATTCAGAAAAGCAGTTCCGAATCAGTTGAAAAAGAGATATGTCGGTCTTATATGTAAACATTTTCGACAACAAGATGCCGAACTCTGTTAAATGGTTCTGAAATATCGGCCACAACAATGTTTCCACTTTTCGGAACATTCATATTCATGAACAGACGGTTTTCCCATGGTTTTGAAAATAAGCAACGTAAATGCAATAAGTCTTTAGGAGAGAGAAGAGTGGGACCAATGTTGTTTATCCATTTAAATATTCGATACACGCAAGTGATGCACAATATAGAAGCGTTGAGCTGGATCCAAAATGTGAAACTGACAAATAAAATGTCATTATAAATCAGCGTTGGAATGGAGGATGAGGCATATGAAGCATTTTCCAAAACCATGAGCCATATCAATTTTGAACGCACGGTTCTTAAATGAACATTTATGGATATTATTTTGAATAGCTCGCAACTTTATACACGATTCTGGACAGCTTTGGCGAGTATGACCTGCAAGGTTTCCGCTAAAATCTATAGAAATAGGAATGTGTGATCAAAGAGTTTGTTAAGGCTTTTGCAAGTTATGAGCAAAAGTTTTTTTTAAAGAATTGTTCAAAACATTGAGCTATTCTTTCAGAAGGTCTAAAGTTTCGATGATATTTTTGCAATGGATTAAAATCCTCATTGTATTATTTCCTGCTCTTGTAAAAAGTATGGCCACCCATACACGACGCGATTTTGTGTTATTTTTGATACAATGGAAAAGAGCAATGTCGATTCGAAGATATAAAAGATAGACAGAGCGGTCTGTGGTAGCATACAGTTTGCTTGTAATTTGAAGAAAAAATTGGAGCAAACTATATGCTACTACAGATCATTGCGTGGTCATACAACTATTCGTTGTTTATCAGGCTGTTTTGTGGTCATAGAGTTCTTCTATAGAATTGAAATTAAACAGCGTTTAGTAAAGAAAAATAAAATTATTTCAATTTATTTTTTTAAATTCATATTAATTTCCGTTTTTGATATGTGACATAAACAACATTAAATTAATAAGGAATGGACATGAAATAAATAACCGAATGAAAATAAGCGAATGAGAAGATAGATACATTTAATTTTTAATTAGGTAATGTCTTTTCTCTTGAAGTGCTCAAAGCTTCTCTTCCGCTTTGTATAAGGCGTTTCCTTCACTTACGCCACGTTCTTTCTTCCTCCTTGCTATTGCTGTTGGTTGCACAAATATTTTTTTCGATGAGCAAAACTTTACTCTGCTAGCCGCAAAACTTCATGCTTATTCTATGTTTTGTACGCTGTTACAAGTTTTGTTCAATCGTTTAACAAGCATTATATTGGAAACCGTGCTGTCTGTTTCCAACATATCAGCTAAGCGATCAAAGTGTTTTCGCAACTCATTAACGTCCAGGTTTATATTTTCTTGATTTTCAGATTAATTTTCGGAAGGAATAATCCGCACATTGGACAAAACTGTAGGTGATTGCGGTGGTAAAAATATATCTTCATGTTCAGTCTTATCTTTAAATTATTCATTTGAACCTGTCTTATTATTGTTTACCTCAATATTACATTACTACATCTTTAAATATACGAATTGAACTTCCGATGTAATTATTGGTTTTGTTGCCTCTTGTAAGCAAATTATTTCTATAGCAGAGGCACCATTCAGATCTTCTAGACCATAAGTTACTCATGTATTCAGTCAGCTTTAGGTTTTTTGTTTCAGAACAAATCGATCTCAGGTTTATGTAGTTACATAGTATATGGCTTTTCTAAACTTTTTTTTTGCATTGTGTTCAGAAAGCCAGCGCCATACAGCTTGGCCAACATGAAAGTGGCAAAGCAACAAACATGATCGTGGAAACACGCATTTGAGAGCATTCCGTTCGGCATAACTGTCATCGGTCATTATAATAGATGGTTGATATCGTTTGTATGTATCTTTTTCCAATGCTTTTCTTATAGCAGTGAAGGCAAGAGTATAGTTAGCCTCAGTCTTCGCTGTGTGCAATACACAAGCTATCGGGGAAGCGCCGATTTTAATTGCACAAAATACGAATGTTACACGTGTACACGTCATACACAATGAAACGTGGAACATTGTTAGCGCGTACGCTCCACAAAATGGATGCGACCAATCGGAAAAAGATAAATTTTGGTCAGAGTTCGGTAATTTGCTTAGAAATATACCTATCGATGAGATGCTCTTCGTAGGGGGAGATTTAAATGACCACGTCGGAGAAACAAATGTTGATTATGAGGACTGCCACGGCGGTAAAGGCTTTGGAACCAGAAATTTAGCTGGCGAAGACATCCTTGTAGCGTGTAGGGCTTACGGCTTAACCGTCTTAAATACAATGTTTATTAAACATCAACGACATCTTATCACCTATAGCAGCGGAGGCCACGAAACGCAAATAGATTATCACCTCTGCAAAATGTCGATGAGAAACCGTGTAAAGGACTGTAAAGTAATACTTGGAGAATCGCTAGTAAGCCAACACCGTCTGCTCATTACAGAATTGTTCACAGCGGAACCACCGAAAACACGGGCATCGTTTGGAAAGCCAAAAATCCGGTGGTATAATCTATCGAAGGAACGAAGCGCAAGATTTATCGCACTGGCTAAAGAAGTACTTCAAAATATAAACGGTATCGCAGACTCACTTAGCCCGCAAGAAATGTGGAACAGCATGCACGAGGAATGCATAACACTCGCAAAGTCCCATCTGGGAACTATATCGAAATACCATCACGTCGGCAAAGAAACATGGTGGTGGAATGACGAAACCAAACGAGCTGTGGCCGACAAGAAGAGTGCATTCCAAGCGTGGACAAAATGCGATCGGAGCGACGATATCGAAAAAGCTCTTGAATACCAGCGTCTTAAAAATATTGCAAAGAAAGTCCTGGCTCGAACTCGAGCGGCAGAAGCGGAAAACCTGTACCAGGAGTTGGAACAAATATCCTCACGATCGGCGGATAGAAGACAGTACTAAAATGCCAAATATTTTCAAGCTCGCTACACAGAGGAGAAAAAATTCAATGGAAATAACCTCGCCGAAATACATCAAAAATGCAGACGGTCGCTTACTAACAAATGAAAAGGAAATTTGTGACCGGTGGCTTGAATACTGCAAGGAGTTGCTTAACAAACAGTTTCCACGTGATATCGTGCCGACAGCTGGTCTATTCGAGGAGGAAGTTTCGGACTTTTCAATCGAAGAAATAAGTATAGCAATTGGAAAAATGAAGCGGGGGAAAGCGGCGGGACCAGACAGCATTCCATCAGAGTTTTGGTCGAAGGAGGAGGCGATCGGCAGCGTTTGGCTATCGAAACTTTTAAATAAATTAAAATGTGGACAACCTATGCCGAATCAACGGAGAAGTAGCTTCTTGGTTCCATTATACAAAGGAAAAGGCGACACTCGAGAATGCAACAACTACCGTTCAATCAAGCTCATGCCACACACAATGAAAATCGGCGAAAGAGACTTAACGGAACGTCTTCGGCAAATAATAAAGCTCGATAATAGCCAGTGTGGATTTGTTGAAGGAAGATCGACGGTGGACGCTCTCCAAAGCCTACGAATAATAATGGAAAAGCACCGAGATTCGTCTAAGGATTTACACATGGTATTTATCAACCTCGAGAAAGCATTCGATCGAGTGCCTAGGGATCTCATATGGGCCACGCTGAGGTCTCAAAACGTACCGGAAACGTATGTTAGAATAATACAAGACTTGTACGGAAACGTGAAAACTGCGGTTAAAAGCTCTGCTGGACTAACGAGAGAATTTCCAGTTAATGTCGGAGTGCATCAAGGAAGCGTACTTAGCCCTTTCCTCTTTAACGTAGTATTCGACTATCTTTTAAAAGACTGCATGAGCGAAGCAAATGTAACGCCAATTCTCTTCGCTGACGACGCAGTTATACTTAGCGATAACGTCGAAGATTTACAGAACGCCTTAGAGAAATGCGCTAGAGAGAAACGGGTTTAAGATAAGTCGTTCTAGGACGGAGCATTTGACGTGCCCATTTGCGCATCCATTGCGACCTGTTCCGGATATAATGTTAGACAGAATAGGTCTTCCGAAAAGCACTATCTTTAAGTACTTAGGATCAATCGTTAACATGGAAGCGAAATGTGACGACGACGTAAACCACAGAGTGAGTGTGGGATGGATGAAATGGCAGGAAAATTCGGGAATCTTTTGCGACCGAAAGTTTCCACTTAAATTAAAGGGGAAACTCTACACCACGGTTGTTAGACCAGCTCTTATATACGGTTCACAGTGCTGGACAATGTACGAAGCGTTTAAAAACAAAATGACGGCAGCGGAAATGAAAATGTTAAGGATGTCTAGTGGAGTCACTAAACGCGATTTCATTAGGTCTACGCGTATAAGAAGAAGTCTACATATAAAGAATTCGGTGACCGAACAGCTTAAGGCGAATAGAATAAGCTGGTATTGCCACGTTCAAAGAAGATCTGCGGAAAATCCGGTTAAAAAGGCACTTTCAACTACGGTCACTCCAACTGTAAGAAAACGAGGTCGGAAAAAGAATTCCTGGATTTCTCAGATGGCAAATGCGCAACAACGCTTGGGGCTTAACACTGAAGCGATCCAGGACCGAGCATTATGTAGACGCGTTCTGCGGTCTGCGACATTAGCCAACCCCATAAGCGGAGCAGCAGCGATGCAGTAAAAATGGGAAACTCGTTACGCATAAGTTCGTATAACGAGGAAAGGGTTAATAAAAGGATAAGAAGAAGACACGTGTACACGTCTGAGCACAAGATCCACTGGAGTCTATATATACCATTTCATCAGAATAGCCATTCTGAAATAATCTTTTCATAATCGTTGTTATTACAACAATTATCATGGAATCTTCTTCAATTACAAGATCGGATCATCCCCCTAAATTATTTTTACGTCATGTGTCGTAAGAGTGCCTCACTGATCTATAAGTCGGATTTTTTTGTCCGTTTGCAATATTTTGCGAACACTTATCTTTCTGTAACAAATTTACCTCATGAAAGTGTTTAGCTACTGTTGGCGTCATTCCTGCCTCGAAGTATTCATTATATGTTTCTCTTATGTTATTATCACAACGCAGGTACTTATAAGCAGATGCCACGTCTACTTTGTGAGAGTGTGAAAAATTTATTTCGATAACAAATGTTTCTATTAATTTTTTTGTATTTGAAATAAATTGAGGCATTACAGTCCAAATTTCTTGATTTTTCTTTGAGTGTAGTAACTTTTTTATTGAATGGCGAATGTTGATATCCATACTGCTTGCGGAATTGTAAACGTTTTACTGATGGACATCTCTTTACAATCCAGTTGGTTCGTGAAGATTTAGAAAACTGTTACACAAACCTTTCGCATTGTTCTTGTGGAGAATTACTAATAGGGAGTTTGCACTGGATTTTGGCCATGAAATTTTGGTTTCTTAAGCCTCGTATACTAATAAAATATAATCCCCACACACTTTCGACAAAAATAATTTAAAACTCACTTCACACATTTTCGAACAGCTATTATCGTTGAACGGTTGAATCAAGAAGGGAAGATTTTATTCAAAACGATTGAAAATTACACTAATGAGATTTTAATGCTTTGACAGTAATATCAAAAAAGACATGTTCGTGGCTACTATGATTTCAATAATTATTTACCGAACGTATTGTCTCAAATTCATTTTGCTCTACATTTGCATGAGCACATTGTTGTATGTTGCAGAGCGCCCGATGTCTGTGCTGGTATACAGTTTGGCCATTTGAATTCAAAAAAATGGTTGAAAAGTTCCGTGATATGTCTACCGTTGATTATACTCAAATCTATTACAACACATTAGAGACCAAGCGTTTAGGCGAATCAACTCCAAAGAACTTAAGCAGGGTCCAATCATGACTGAAAAGGGTATTGCTATGATTCTTTGAGATTCGAACAGAAAAATGCTCATGAACTTTTCAAAGAAAGGAAGAACAATCACAACACAGTAGTAAAATTGATTATTTGACCGATTTGAAGAGAAATTGTGAGAGACACGACAACCCACTAACTCGCTAATCTGAAATATCTGTGGCTGAAGTGGATGAGTTACGGTACGAATTGCATCGGCGTCTAAACTGTACTTGGGCCTTTTTACTTGTTAAGTAAAATGTGAAGAACTACGTTTTAATTCCAGAAGCTGGTAATCATCCATTTCGTAGTGACTTTTATCTCGCTTCTAATTCGATAAGTCTGTTACCGTTTCTGGAAGTTTTGTCACGCAAAATAAATTTTCTCATCACTCATATGAATATGCTTCCCATTTCATTCTGTAGTTTGAATATAATACTTCGGTCCTACTATACGCATTGGTCAGTATATCCTCAGATTCTGAGTCGGTGGGCGCAACTTTAAGAAGGCTTGATCCAATTTTTGGTCGATATAATCGTCCCACAGCCAGTGCGTGCCTTGGTGAATAAGTGGGACAATGCACCGGTCAAAGTACCGAAAAATCCACGCCGTTCACAAGGAAATACGAGAGCGGGTCAATAAGTCCGTGACTTTTTGAATTTCTGACCTCTTTACTGAAACAGCAACACTGCTCCTGTCAACAGGCATCTGTCAGTTGACTCCTGTCAAAATTTAAACTTGCTGCGTCAGTTAGTTTGTGTTTGACAGCTATTTTTATCAGACTACTCACTAATTTGAGGAGAAAATGGAAAAAAGTGAATTTCGTGTGCTTATTAAGCATTATTTCTTGCGAAAAAAAAACCATTACCGAGACCAAGGCTAAGCTTGATAAATACTATGGGGACTCTGCACCATCGATTTCAATGGTAAAAAAGTGGTTTACTGAATTTCGTTGTGGCCGTACAAGCACTGAAGATGCCGAACGTCCTGGACGCCCAGTTGAGGTCTCTACACCCGAAACAATCGAAAAAATTCACGATATGGTGTTGGCCGACCGAAGATTGAAAGTGCGAGAGATTGTGGAAGCCGTAGGGATCTCGCATGGCTCAGTGGTTTCAATTTTGAATGATCACTTGGGCATGAGAAAGCTTTCCGCAAGATGGGTGCCGCGTTTGCTCACAGTCGACCACAAACACATGTGCAGTTGCCATGGCAAAAATCCATGAATTGGGCTATGAATTGCTCCCTCATCCACCCTATTCTCCAGATTTGGCTCCGAGGGACTACTTCTTGTTCCCAAACCTGAAGAAATGGCTTGGTGGAAAAAGATTTGACTCCAATGATGAAGTCATCTCGCAAACAAAGGCCTATTTTGAGGACCTCGACAAATCATTTTTTTTGGAAGGGATAAAAAAATTGGAGAAGCGTTGGACAAAGTGTATAGAGCTCAAGGGAGACTACGTTGAAAAATAAAATTATTTTTTTATCAAAAAATCTGTGTTTTAATCCAAAAGTCACGGACTTATTGACCCGCCCTCGTAGCAATCTCTCAGTTCGCATTGGGGCGAAATTTGCGTAAAGATCTTGGCTTACACCCTTTCAAGTTTAACTTACAATAGAACTGGACCATCCTGATCATATGAAGCGCGGAGAATTCGTCGATTGCTAAAGTTTGAAGAAATCCTAAATTTTAGCGAATTTGGCTTCATGGCTTTGTCAATAAGCAAAATATGCGTTATTGGAGAGCGACCTTTCCACATTTTCTTAAAGAGACTCCCATGGATTTCTTTTTATGAAGTTGTTGGTTTATACCGAAAAGCCAACAACGTTAGAGGAGCCCAGGAACAATATCGAGTGCAAAATTGCCAGCGTTCCGGGCGATATGTGTGGAAGAGTGGTGGAAAATTGGCTCCAAATATTCGATCGCTGCAAACATAGTGGTCGTGATCGAATTGCACATGTGTTTTACGAGTATATGTAGCTATGATAAATATCAGTCCGATATCTAAATTATTCTGTTTTATTTAAATACAAAATTGTTATGTCCTGAATGAAAAAACCATTAGAATTCGCCCAACTGCCTATACAATTAGAAATTCTACTCCTTTAAGCACTCAGAAGCCTTGGTTTCCTTGATATTTTTACGTACACCTCGTAAAGCCTGAAAGTACGCGTCGAATTTTAGCTAAATAATATTCTGAAGAGGCGAAAGCAGGCAGAAGTTTTTACATTTGGAAGTTAGTTGATGTCTGCCGAAAGGATTGGTGAAAACAGAAAGGAACAACTACTAGGTGGGGTGAAAAGTAATTTCCTTGACCGCCAGAATGCGCTGCTACTGCAAAAAAGGTTATGGTACCTTGAAGTCCGTTCATATTTAGGCAGACATACCAAATTTCAGTGCGAGAATGTCTTCAGTTCTGTTTTGACAGCTGATTGTTGTTGACGTGTTTGGCATCTTGTTGAGTAAACAAAAACGATTTTCGTTTGCTCATAAAACATTATTTTCTGAGAGGCAAAACGGCGAAAGGAAACAAAATAAAAGTTGGATAAATATTATGGGGCTAATGCTCCGTCAGATTACACAAATATTCAAATTTCGAGAGTTTCGTGGTGGCCGCAACTCCACTACCGATCAAGACCGCTGCGGCAGGCCCTCCGATTAGGTTAAAGAGGACAATGTCAAAAAAATATATGAAATTGCGTTGGCTGACCGGAAAGTGAAGGTGTGAGAGCTAGCAAGTACCACAAAGATTAGTACTGAGCGCACATGCCATATTTTGGGCAGTATTCTGCATATGAAAAAGTTATCCTCCCGCTGGGTGCCGCGCATGCTCACTCCTGACCAAAAACACGAACGCGAGACCACTTCGAAAGAGTGTTTGGACTTGCTGATGCGGAATCGGGCGGACTTTTGGCGTCAATTGGTAAATGTTGATGAAACCTGGATCCACAATTACACACCAGAGAACAGAATGAGTGCCCGGCAATGGACTGAAGCCGGCACGAGCGCTCCGCAGCGACCGAGGGAGGCTTAATGGGTCGGAAAGGTTATGGCGTAGGTTTTCTGGGATTGTCATGGCATACTCTTCGTGGACCACCTCGAAAAAGGAAAAATCATTAACAGCGAGTATAACTGTGCATTATTGGAGCGATTGAAGGCCGAAATCGCTGCAAAACGGCCTCACATGAAACGAAAATTTTTTTTAAAAAATTATGCACCGGCGCATAAGAGCATCGCAACCATGGCTTAAATCAATTGGCTCCCTCGGACTATTATCTCTTCCCAAACCTCAAAAGATGGCTCATCAATAAAAAATTCAGCTCACGTGAGGAAATCATCGACACCACAGAGGAGTATTTTGCAGACCTTCCGGAAAATTACTTTTCAGACGGGATCAAGAAGTTGGAAAATCGCTGGAATAAGTGTATCAAGCTAAAATTGGACTATATTGAAAAAAATAAGAAAACATTAAAAAAAAAATTTTTTTTTCATTCCCAAGGAGGTTGCTTTTCACCCCACCTAGTATATCTGCTTTCTTGATGTTGGCGGAGTTTCGGAGCTAGACCTCCTCGACCTCCATCAAGTTTAGCTTACAACACCAGAACTCCAAAATAGCATGTGGTGTTTTCATCAATCTCTACCTACAATTTCTTTACGCACTTTTGTAAAAAAGACAAAAAAAAAATCTCAAATACTTCAACGCACAGTGTATTTACTTTTCAATTCAAATCCACTTAAGTAGACACCTGCATCGCTTATTTGCCTTTCGCATGATTGTTTCCAACAAGCTGCGTTTCATACATTCAACAAGGTGTTTCAGTTCACAAGTTCTACCAAATCCTTGTTTGGATTTTAATCTTTCACCGACTGCACACATTAGCTCTGGCACAGGATTTATTCAACTTCATTCAGTTTACGAGTATTATTGTTGGAAATTGATTATATGCTTATATGCTTAAAACTTAGAAATCAATGCACCCACCAAGAATGAAGACGCACAGGGCAAGGGAACAAATGATCCGTTCAACTAAAAAAATACATCAGTTTCCAGAACCCCCTCCCACTGACACTACCCATTTTCAAAATTGAAAAAGAAAAACACAAACACAATCCGAGAAACGCACAGAGAATTAAATAAAAACTACGAAAGCACTGAGATGCTCTGTCGTATAAGGATACGTGGATTCGTATTCGTATTCGTATTCGTACGTGTAGCAGGAGCAGCTTTTTGCACCCCTCATCAGACAACAAGCATAGGGATAAGCCCAAATGCGAACGATGACGGAAGTACTTAGCAAGTGGGGTGGAACGTAATAAAAAATTACGAAACGTAACATTTACGTACGTACGTCGTCTGCCAGGAATAAGGGTAAAGTTACTCCGTTTGTGGTGGTGGTGATGATGATGGTGATGGTGAAAAAGGCAACAAAAATAACAAACGGAGTTTAATGCAACTTTATTTTTTGTTCATGCGGATTTACACCCCCCCCCCCCCCCCCGCCCCCAACTGCCGACGGGGTTAGTTTATTTCAAATTCAGTCTGGAGGATTATGTCCTTGGCATATTGGCACGGACAGAGACACCACACGGCCAAACTGGCACGGGACATGGTTGGAAATTATTTCGTTGGATTTTCATTCGCTATACATTTTCGACGCGGTTGGCCGAAGTAAGGCGTACTGAAGTGTGGTACTTAACCTTTTATTGCTTTAAGCCGGAGGACATTATTTTGGTGCGTGTCCTGTACTTTATTTGGGGTTAGCTTTTTTTTTCAGAGAAAAATTTCATCTCTCCCCCTGTTGAGATAAGTAGTGAAATTGTCGCCACACTTGCTAAATTATATTCCAATTAGCATATTAGTACGAAAGGGATCTTTAGAAGGAAGGAGGCTTAGTTTTGATGAGGACCTTTGTTCATAAGCAAGTTGTGAGTTGATTGCTTTGTGAAGGGGACATGTGCTTAATGGGGTGTGACTTTAAATTGAAAAGAATGTGTTGCTTCAACATGTTGAATTGGGCTTTTTTTTTGGATAAGAATCAAACGAAAATAAATAATTCTCTATCGACGCCACTGTTACCTTTACGGGATCGCGAACGTTGACTCATCATAATCCTATATCTAAACGTACACCACAGACCACACATATGTAGATCTCTTACCGCATCAATATCACTACTATAGATGACAAGTTGACCCACGCCATACTCGATTTACAGGCTGGAATTTGTTGTCATTTCAATTCGTAACGTCTTTTCCATGCTGCATAGTTTTCAATTGAACAATTGGACAAGCATCCAACAGATGAAATGCGTCACTGCTTCTTTGTCGACCTCTGACTCAGTGGTCATGTCACTCATATCGTCAGTAACTGACACTGACAAAAACTGATTTTACTGTCCACAGGTGGACACGGTTGTACTAGTTTACTGATACCTACACTATGCCTGACTTCGAACTTAGTCGAAACTTGTGAAATTCTTCAGCAAATTAATAGAGGGACCCTTTATTAGAATAGCCCTGTAGGCGGCGGGTGAGGCCCAACGTCAAGGTGGAAATAATGAATCGAAACACTTAATTTCTGTGGGAAAAAATTCAAAATCACTATATACCACTCGGTCGATAGATTTTGACATTTTTCCATCAATTTTCCCAATTCACAAGTGTTTGACGAGCTTTTGTAATCCAATTAGCAGCGGATTACACGCGGCAATAAATTACATCATTGGCTTGTGGTTTTTGTGCCTTGTCTATGGGACCGGTGCTGGAGCTGCAATGGGCACTTGAACCACGTTAATCTGGAAGCAGTAGCTAAAACTTGTTAATTAAAAATAAATCGGAGATAAAATAAATTTTCAGTTTTTGTTAGAAGCGAGCGCATTGTCTGAGCATTGTGTGACAATTGTGTGAGCATTGTGTGAACATTGTGTGACCATAGGGCCAGTGTCATTGGGGAAATATGTCACAAGTTGAATCGAGTCGTAAATGTAATTCCGTACGCAAACGATAGTGAGTTGATGTAATTCGATGCTTTGAAGCGTGAAAAGATCGGAAATTGTGATTCATTCAGTTGTAAAAGTGCTATCCGCAGTACTGAAACTAATGGTTCTAAGAGCTTGTGCCTGGTAGACGCTTTTGGCCAACGTCATTCTCTCGAAAATCTTGGCTTTGCACTCTGCCTGCAGTTTCATTGCAATTCATACCAAACAATTCTTTAAGGTCTAGACTACAATACCCGAGCAACTGTCGGGAGATCATCCTATCAAAAAGTGTATTGAAACCATGTGGCAACATACATATAACTGCTACTGTATAGTTGAATGAAACATGTGATCGTATTTATTTTTTAATGTTTAGGTCATTGAGTTTACAGTATTAAAACGTTAGAAGTGAAATTTCATAAATTTAGTGCGAAACCGAATAAATTTTCAATGGTTTCCATTTTGAAGGTTCTTTAACTTCGACTGCCAACGACTGTAGACTCTAGGCGACGATTTATGTGGCACTGTACCATAGTCCCTCCAAAAAAAACATAACATTTTTGCAACCTTTCATTTTACATAAATTATTTCATTCTTTGATACGAGATGTAAGTTTTCAATAAGCTCCTATAGAAGAACTAACTATACAAGGTGGCACAAAATTAATCATCCTATCGGAAGATGTTATAATTTTTGCAAGTGGCATTGTATGTCAATCATATTTGACATTTGTGAACTAGACAGACTGCAGTGTACAAACAGACAAGCAATGGAGCGCTTTACTCCGCAAGAGCGTAGAATAATTGTGTCGATTTTTTTGACCAATAATTGTTCGGTCGTGTTAGCCCAGCGTGAATTTCGACGTCGATATCCTAATCGTGTCGCGCCAACTGGACGCTTAGCTACTCGACTCGAATAGACTGAGCAATTGGGCATCACCAGACGGACCCTACAGCGAATTTTAGTGAAAGACTTACACATGTTCCCGTGCATCAGTTAATGCCTTCTGACCGCCAGTCACGTTTGAATTACTGTCAAGCCATCCTCAATCTCAACATTTAAAGGACGATTTTGTGTCGGAAATCATCATGAGCGACGGCGGTTACGTCAATAGGCAAAATCTTCGTTTCTGGGGCACCGAAAATCCGCGTGTGATGCACGAAGAGCCATTTCATCCACTTATAGCCACTGTGTTGTGCGGCGTTCACGCGGGAGGAGTGATTGGGGCGTATTTTTTTGAGGACGCAATCGGCAATACGGTCGGTTACTGGCGAACGCTAAGGGCCATGATAAATGACTTCTTACTGCCGGAATGGGATGAGTGGGGCTTGATGAACGTGTGGTTTCAACAAGACGGTGCAACGGCACACACAGTACGAGCCAGAATGGATATTGTGAAGGGAGCATTTCCTGGTCGCGTAATCTCCCGTTTTGGCGGCATGGCCAGTAAGATCGCCTGATTTAACCATCCCAGACTTCTTTCTTTGGGCCTACTTGAAGTGGCAGGTCTATGCCAACAAGCCTCAGACAATCTCAGCCCTTAAGGAGAATATTCGACAGGAATGCGAACAGTTATCACCGGAAATCTTGCGGAAAGTAATGAAATAAGTAAAATGCGATAAAACGGGCAAAAATGTGTATCAACACTGGCGGCGGCGACTTGGCGGATATCATCTTTTCCACTTAACTGAAAAAAATTAAAAGGTCCAAATAAAGATTTCCATTACCTTGTATATATGCTTGAAATGGGATCTCGTTACAAGGGTCTATAAAGGTAAGACTTTCGTTCTTTAGCGTTTCAAGTGGCGAAACAAAATAACATGCCAAACGAATTTCCTGTTGTAAAGGAATGCGTTGGCAAAGACTGGCTTCACTAGCTCCACAGCATAAGAATAAATAAAGCATCCCTTGTCCAAAAGGATTTGTGATTTGATTTGTGGGAAAAGAAGTTTGACAAGCAAACGCAACCAGGTGCCCAATATTCCCGCCACTTGTTGCACTCAAAAGCAGTAGGAATCTTGCTTATTTAGATAGGCATTACAGCCATACCTGAACTTAGAAGTCCTTAGTCTGGTTCATGTTGATGATGTGGTTAAAATGGCATTACCGCCACATTCGATATATAAGATGCAACCACTTGTGAGCTCACTGAAAACTAATTACAACGAAGACTGCGCTAGAGAAAAAGGTCGAAAAGCCACTCAATTTGATCCTGTACAAGCGTATTTGAAAATACAGACTTCGTAAATTACTATAAGCGGTTTCGGATGAACTGGAGTACATCCTTTCAACCGCCACATTTCTTCCGATGGCTATTTTAATTCGGCAGGAAAATCTAATTAAGCTCTAAAACTCCAATGCAAACTTAAGAGCCCGCTCTGAGAGATTCACCGAGCGAAATCCCAACATTCGAACCTGTTGCATTAGCAAGCATAATACTCGTACTGTCAAAAAATAAGGTGAAATTGTTTAAAATTTTTAAAATTTTTGTTTATTCAACTTAATCCTTTTCATTGCCTTCAAAGTACTCTCCTCCCGATACAATACTCTGATGCCAACAGTTTTTCCAATTCTCGAAATAATTGTGAAAATCGATTTCCAGAATAGCTTTCAAAGTGCATAGCGAATCGGAGCGGTCTTTTGAGCTTTGGGAAAAGACAGAAGTCACCCGGGGCAAAGTCAGGCGAAAGTGGTGGTTTTGGAACGATATGAGTTGAATTTTTGGCGAATTTTTGACACTCTTTTTCCAAAAAAAAATGAATGGTTTTAGAACCAAACGAGATTTAACAAAACATCGATCAAATGGTCTGGACTGATTCAAATGAAATGTCAGCAGGATCAGAGAGCTCTGTAATTGCCAATCGACGTTTTTTGAGCACCAAATCTTTGATTTCCTTGATGAGTTATTCACCAGTTGATATCGATGGCCGTTCAGGGCTATCTTTGTCTTATAGGCGAACATATATGGCTTCAAAACGAGGGTATGCATTAAGTTAAGATAGGCATCTGCTGGGTTAACTCCCCATATGCGTCAAACATTCTATGTATGAAAAGTGACGAAAACCCTCACTATTGACGACCCCAGCAAATGAAAAGCAGACAAAAACAAATGCCTAAAAGCAATACGCATCGAAGCTTAATTCGCTAATCGATGCCTGATATATGTTCACATCCCCAAGTAGGACAAGGACGATTTTGCCTCCTCGACGAGTTCCTAAACACAATGTAAAGTCCTTGGTTAAAAAAGCATAGTGTATTTGGTAGCGCAGTCGAAAAACATAGCTTTCACGACATCAACTCTGAAAATGGACTCAGGAGATTTGCAAACATAGTCTACAATTCAACATCCATAAAGCGACCTGATCAAAAACAAAAACGCCAATCAGATTGATCACATTGTGTTCGCTACAGCCCAAGTATTTTGGATCCTCAGCGGCTTGAAAAAAGCCCAAAATATGTTGAACTACCTTGCTGAAGTTCGAATGCATATATTCCGGGCGACAGAACCGCCATTTGACGCCTTTTCTGATCGATTCTCTTAAAGCCTTTTGGGAAGATCAATACTGCCAGCATCAATCACAGAAGACTAGTAGCGAAATTGTCTGCAGGCCCCTTATAACATCAAATATGATGTGCTAGGTCTCACACGCACCATCGTACCGAGTTGCCGAAGGGTTTTAAAATCACATGCAGCGCAACAGGATGCAAAACGAATCTGCAAAGAAGCACGAGAGCTACTCACGAATAAGCCTTGAGGAACTTAAGCTTTTCAGAGAGAGCAAAAAAGAAGCGGAAATCACAGAAATAATGCTCGGAACTGCTATTAAAATCTGAACTGAACTTGCCAAGGATGAGGAGAAATAGAAGAGAAACAAGCAAGTACTGCAGACTGTTTAACGGCGAAGACTATTAACCTACCGCTGTCAGACAGAATGAACTATTTGGCGTGGACGATAATCAACAACAACTTCGCCCAGCAGACCAAGAAGAGGTCTGAATGGCTATACCTAAATAATGTATCAAAATGGCTGCAAGAGCAGACAGACTGCCTTCAAAACAAAAGTTCTTTGAGCTGGTCTCTGTTCCAGATGCATTAACGAAATCCAAAGAAGAAAATCATATAACAACAAACTAAAAAATGTATATTAGCTATTCAGCAACTCTGACCTGGTCAAAAATTCTAGAGCACCACCGTCGAAGTGTCTACGATTCCATTCGGGGTAGTAGAGTTTTTAGACTTTTAATTGACTTAGTACCAGACTTAGAGATTGCGCCAAATGGAGAACGGTTGAAGCTACTTCTTAAAGTCAAAACGACTAGGCAAAGTCTTTATTCTGCTTACGAATGACAATGCGAAGGTGGATCGGGCGCTCACTTACAAACGTTTAGAGAAGGAGTGAACTCCAATTTTCACTTGGAATGAAGAAGGTTAAAGGGACCATGCTTCTGATAAGGATGTAAAAAATTCAATTCATTCAAATCAAAACAATGTTTACAAAGAAACGAATACGTACCAACGTGTAGAAGAGCTTCTACAGGTAACCAAATAAGCGTTTACAGAATGTAAGACATGCTCACGAGTACGACATAAAAGAAAAAATTGCATTGGGTTTCCGATCCCTGAAGGCCATGTGGAATTGAAAGAGAGTTCCTAACTACAACAATGTTTTTGTGCATAAAGAAGCAGAACTCATATAAAGAATTCATCCATTTTACTGTTTTTTTCTCCCACATTTATGAAGTTTCTTAGTCTTTCAAAGAAAGAAGTAAAGCGTATCTACGAGTACAGCGTAATGTGTTGTAACACAAAGTTGCTTAGTAGAAGAGAAGACGCCCTGTCGGGAAAAAACAGAAAGGTTGTTGACTTAACTTAGAAACAAGTCGTAGGCGCCCAGTTTTGCTTCCGCCACAATAAAGTCTTATTATACTGCACCCTTTCCAATATCATCAGGTTTGTGAACATACCACCTTCCCGGAATAACCACCGTGTGGGCCTTCCATTGCTCCGATTTGAGTTCTGTTTTTTGTTTTTTAAGTTGGTACATCTGTTGTTGATATTCCCTCTTATTCTTAGCGTCAAAGCTTGACATTTGCAAAAGTTACATAGCCAAGAGTAAATCTATCGCTGTGTGTGTTGGCGAATTTTATCAATTTTAGAAATGAATTTAAATTTGCAACAACAAACTTGTATTAAATTTTGCGTAAAAAACGGTTTTAATGGTGCGCGAACGTTGGAAATGTTGGAAAAGTGTTTCGGCAACGATTGTCTAAAGAAAACGGTCGCTTACCAGTTGCACGAGCGGCTCAAAAGTGGTCGTAAGTCAATCGAAGATGATGAACGTCGTGGCAGACCATCGACATCGAAAACCGACGATAACATTTTGGTTAATGATTTGGGTTTCCGTCTTGTAGCAGTAAAGTTGGTGCCAAAAGACCTCAATTTCATGCAAAAAAGAGACCGTGTTGACGTCGCAAAAGAGATGATTTGCGGGGCTGAATTCGATCCCACACTCATCAATACTGGAGACGAGACGTGGGTTTATGAGTATGACATGCAATCCAGACATCAGGCAAGTGAATGGCATTCACCAAATGTGCCGAGACCAAAAAAACCACGTCGTTTTCAGTCAAAAAATAGGGCAATGCTCACGGTTTTCATGGATTACAACGGTGAAGTGCATCATGAATTTTTGCCAAAAGGCCAGACAGTAACCCAAGAATATTATTTGGGCGTTATGAGACGTTTACGTGAAGCAATTCGCTGAAAGAGATCAGAATCGTGGTCAGAAAACTCGTGGATCTTACACTATGATAACGCACCGTGCACAGTGCCATCATTATTCGTAATTTTTTGATGAAAAATGCAACAAATACCATCCAACAGCCACCGAATTCTTCTGATTTGGCTCCCTGTGACTTGTTCTGTTCAATCGAGTTAAAAAAAACCACTACGCGGAACGTGTTTCAGCAGCCGAGAGGAAGTAATGGCAAAATCGCAAGAAGCACTGATGGTCATACAGAAAACCGAATATAATAAATGTTTCGGGGATTGGATCAAGGGCTGACATAAGCGTGTTGCAGTCGATGGGGATGACTTTGAAGATGAATAAACTTGTATTTATAATTTTCTGAATAAATTTGTAATCAAGGCGGTATGTCTGAGCTTGAAAGATAGACGCATGTTTACCTAACGAACAGTGAAGTCTAGAATAGGCGTCCTCTACGAAGGAGCTGGCGACATTGCTATGATTTGTTTTTGAATCATCTGTTAATGATTCTTTCAATTTTTTACTCGCAGATATTGGTCGAAGCCATTCCCACAACAACCCAAATTGAGGTATTATTATGTCAGATTGGAATGTCCATACGATCGGAGTTAGTTGTCAGGGTAAGGAGTACCATCACTACCGAATGACCGTCCTTCTTGACGGCACCATATGGTGTCAAAAGCTCACTTACATTTCAAATAAAGAAAATTACTGTTCAAAATGAAATCCATATATTGTACCTTTGTTTTGAAAGGACTGGCTTAAGCACCAATCGTCGATAACATTTATGGACATTTTGCGCTTCAAAACAAGCAGTCGCTAGCTATGCTTCGATGGACGGCATAGCTACATCATTTGAATTTCATTAACATAGACGTTTAAAGCATCGAAAGTTAAGTAGAGAAACAGGAGAACCTCTGTTCACCGAAATCATTAATCTATTGATGTAAAAAATCGGGCTGTCAAACATTCGCTCAGTGATAATTTGGTATGTAGGTCACCGGTAATATGCCATTTGTTCCAGACAACTGAAAGCCATTAAAAAGGCAGCAATGGCTTTATCCCTCGCTGCAATGGATGTCAGATAAACGCTTTAATTTTAGGTGACTTGTTTAAAATTTCTAGTGTCCTTATGTACATATTCAAATGAGATCTGCGATGCACTTTGAATCAGACACAACAGTGTAAAAGATTTGGGGAGGGCATGGTACGGGTTCAGAATAGATTCCTCTACCTTCTGACACGCTCCAAGCTTGGGCTGTTTTCTCGGATTCCTCTCTTTCAACAAACTCGAGACCTGGCATTCGATTTGAAATTCGATAAACTCGTGTGTATGTATCTATGTGTCTGAATAGGAATCGTATAAAGTCACAGTTTTTTTTAGGAAAACAAGAAAGCAGAGATCTGGACACGTGGAAGGATAGTTACTCTAATAACTAATACGTATTTGCATCTTATTTGCTACTTCAAAAGTAGTCACACAGGACTTAAATTAGGGTAACTTATGGCTCATTAAGAACTGACACTCTGTATAACATATTTGATAAACACTACCTATAGCTTCTTATGGCATAACATATTGCAGGCGCTTGCTCCTTATCCACCCGTGTTGGGGCAAATAATTAACGACTCCCAATTTAATAGTCCACTCCATGTTCAGTTAATTTTAATATCAGAATGCGAATTTCTTGTTTTCATATTTTATTCACGCTGTCATGCATTAAAATCTGTAGGGCGTAACAAATCTGTCATCATACTAACCACCATCAAAGTGCACATTAATTTTCAAAAAAAAAAAAAAAACAGAGAAAAAAAATTAACTGTCCAACGCTGGACTACCGAGTAAGACATCAACGGCAGGGCCATTAAGCAAAACGAAAATCACACAATTGCCATAACAATAACATTAAGCAGGCCTTCATAAAACCGCACATTGCGACTATAGGGGCGTACCTTACAAGCCAATATCGTAAAATATCCTTTAAAAAACAAAAAGGGACATGAAATCATTCCTAAGGCCTCGTCATCATCATCATCATCATCGTTATTGATAATCACCGTGTCCATATAACAATGGCCCGATGCCGAATGAAAATAAAAATAAAAATTAAACTGCCATCTCACATATGGGTAACAACCCCCGTCCCGTTTCTCAAAATATGGAACCCATTTGTCCAGTTCATTCGTTTCGGAAGAAATTAATTACCCACTCTGGACGAAAGAGGTGTCCAACCGCGAATCACAATAAAAATCTGCACTGCGACGACTATTCATAGGCGGATCGACCCCGCACAATTGCACAGAGGTTTTTCCTTTCTATGCGGTCCTAATCTACTAATGGCCCAACAATGAACCTCAGAGAATGATATTATCTCAATGAATTCGAGCACACTTCCTGGACTTGCACTACGAAAACTATTCGCAGATGATGGTGTGCTTGCGATGCTTATGTTGATGATGATGATGATGATGATGTTTAGACATCGGAATGACTATCGCGGCGATATGCTCGTTCATATGATGAATTATGAGGACGATGGTGACGCAATGGGGTGCCAAGAGCACCAAGAGTTGTGCATGAGTGGCATCCCGCTGTTCTAAATCACCACTTACTACTCCAGTTGTTGTTCCGCGAGAACAACAGGAGACTGTGAGTTTGTGAGTCTGTGAGCATGGGAGTTGTCCTGCTACGACAACTGAATTCAATTATGGCCAAGGAGAAAGAATAACTCAATCAGCAAGATGAAAGGGGAACAGCAGCGTTCCCCGTGCGAGCGATAAATAATTTTCCATGATAGGTGACGTGTGCCAGGATACTTACGGAATACGGATACATGAAACAGAGTCGAGTTGTCCTCTATCACTTCCTTGCCTTCCGAACTAATTCTTGTCAAACCAACAGTAAGGGATTCGAGGGGGTTGAAGGTTTATTTCTCTACTTGTTCAATAATGTTAAGAGGTGTAATATTTCTTGAGCTCTCTCTTACTGTTCTTCTGTCGACGTTGTTGTTGGAGTTAATTTCTTGTGTTACCAAATGCGTACAGATGTTTAGCCGTCGTTTGCATTTTTTTTTTCGGTTGATACCACACAGCTTGTTCGAGAGTATGTTGATGGCTGTGCTCGCTGGGATCAGTGTCATTATTGTCATCATCAGGTGTTTCTGGCGCTGGCTAAATGCAACATTTGACCATAAAATCCACTCATCGAACAGAAGCTTTACGGCTATTAAGGGGTCCAAAATGTTTTATGTGCGGCAGGGAGTTAGGTACTCGTTTGTATATTCTTGGTTTCACTTGTGACACGGTGAATTGTTAACCAGATGTGCCATGGTACGGTACGGATACAATGTTCATCATGAGAAGCATATACGAGTTATCACTCGTATTTAGGAGTTCTGGGATCTGACATTAAAAAGTTGTTGGACATGTATTATCGGGAGGATGATGCTAAAGCTGGTGATTATTTTACCTAACACAGATGTTAACATGGAGTCAGTACATGAGTTCACTTAGTAAGTTGAATTAATTACTTCTTTTTCTTAGAACGTAGAACATAGCACAAAGAGTTAGTTACCGATGTGAGGTAAATGCAAAACTGTGGTTTCTCTCCAATTACCAATATTTATCTGAGTTTTAAAGGCAGATATGTTTTCTTCTTATGAAGTTACAGTTGGCATTGATAGTAAGACAATCAATATAATAGCCTTTGATTCTTAATCACGTTTAGCTCCCAGAAAGAGTAGATTATGATCTTAAACAACACACGCAACATACATTCTCTAGAATTTATTAGCTGGATTCGTTCAGAAACGGACTCATTGTTTCATATGTTTTACGGCAAAACGTAACGACTGTTGTATTTTTTCTTAACCAACTTTGTCCATGATAAACCTACGCATCAACCGGTCCTCTCGGCTCTGTTATTTTATACAATATAGATAACTTTTTTCGTAATTTAGAGTAACACAAATTGGTTCAAAAGCCAGTTCTATTCTTAAAAAAAAAGGATCAGAGGGCACAAGAGCACAACAGTCTGTGAAAGACGCCAAAGGAACTTGAGTTTGATAACGAATCTAAGAAGAATCATTTACTTTGATAGTGAAGATGATATTCCAATAGTAAGGCAGGTGGATTCAAGATTTGTTGAGAAAGGCGAACTATTATATGGGATTCAATATTTTGAAGCTGAAAAAGTACTCAAAACTGAAAAAGCCGATCACATCTCGATGATTGTAATCGTCGTCCTGAACATGTGCTTTCCGAGACATGTTTGTGCAATATAATCAAAATAAACCAGAAGATGGGCTCAGAACAAGATGTGAAGACGTCCCTTAAATATCGCCGTGGTAAAGGAAAGTGTCGAAAATGACCCAAACACCACCTTTCGTCACTTTTCTCAGGAGTTTGATTAATCCACAGCTACACTGAACCGAAGTGTGATGAAAGATTTGGATCTCCATGTAGATAAGGTCCAAGTAATGCAGGAACTGAAGTTGGTCGACCACCAGCAGCACAGTACGTTTTCAGATTAGATCCTGGAAAACGTGTATGCTGACATTGATTTTTGCAAGAAAATAGTGTTTTTGGTTTTAATAAGCAAAATTGGCACACCTGAGACACCGTAAATACAATAATTGTTTAGTGCGGATTAGTCTTAAGGTCGCACTTTTTTGAAAATGAGACTGGAAAACACATAACGGTCAATGGAGCGCGCTACTCAGACATAATTCGAATTATTGGGAATTTCGCATTTCGAAGAAACCCGCCGCAGCGACCTACCAGACGTCTGTTAGACATCTTTCTGTGGTGCTATGTTAAGAGCAAGTTTTACGCCAACCGCCTCATTCATGTACAGGCAGATTATGGTGACTTTTAAATCTACCAAGAAATGACTTCGAAAAGCTTCCCAGCAGGACTTTTCCCCTTCAAGTGTTCCTTAACTTGAGAAGGACTACTTCCGGCTTCTCAGAAGAAAAGAAAATCGAGAGAGAGACAGGAATTTTGAAAAAAAAAATTGAAAAGAAACATGCCAGTTCAATGAAGTTTATGATGATCGGCAATAACCCCTTCCACCCGACCTCAAGGAAGCGTGGGTGGCCATATCCGAACTTAAGTTAAACAAGGCTTAAAGAACCTTAGAGTAAGGCAGCGAGAAATGACTTTTTGAAGAGCACGCACCAAATCATTGCTAAAATGTGGTCGGACAAAAGAATGCCAGGCGAAGGCCATTTCAGCATGCAAAACCCTTAAAAGACGAGAGTCTGAGTATCCGTCGAAAGATTGATAGAGGCATCGCTCTCCAAAAAAGTACACATAAGATCCTCACTGCGGTACTTTGTAATCGCACAAAACCAATTGATTAAGTCCGATTTCAGGGTTGCAGAGTTCTTATCAACACCACTTATTTGTCAATTTTAAAGTCGCCTAAGACAGAAAAGGGAAATGGATGGACGCCAACGCTTAGATTCCATCACTGTTGGAAAACGCAGCAGACCCTCATTCAGGCGTCGCGCTCCAATGAATAGGAACTTCAACCAACTTAACGCGCCAAATTGCAATGTTTCGGATATAGACAGATTCGCTATTTGGCAATCTGACAAGGACAACTTAAGACTTCTGGAATACTAAAGAACGAGCTATTTAAACGTTTTTGAGGTGAATAAGGTTTTCCAAGGATTAGTCAGAGTGAGCTACTGAACTAATGGGTCAACGGACGAGTTACTGGCTCGGTATAATGAGTCTCTTAGGCTAGGGTCACGCACTGAGCAATTGAGCTATGAGCGACGAGTGGCCTTTTACTGAGCGACGTCGCTCGAGCGATTTGTAGTAAAAAGGTCGTTGTCGAGCCCTGTACGTCGTAGTCATTTACTGGAAAGTCGTGCATTTGGTATATTAAGCAAAAAATGTGCCTGCATACTGCACAATTTTGTGAGAGAGTACGATGACGACAATGATCTTGATTATATAAATGTTACAGCAGAAATGAATAATCAAGAACAACGGTTTCGTTATAATAGAACAAGTCACACAGCGATGAATGTACGAAATGAGTTAACACAATGTTTTTGGGAGTTTCGACATTAAATAAATATAATTGTATTTTAATATTTATTAAATAAATTCCCCTAAACAGTTACAAATTTTACCCACTTCATTTCACTGCTTATTTGTAACATTTTTATTTTTAAAGTCTTTATGGCTATCCTGCCATATAACCGGACGGCTTCCGAGTTTATTTGCTCCATTTTCACTTTATTGCAGAGCGTCGAAAAATCGCTCATAGCTTAGCGACTACGTGGCCACAGCCCTATGATTCCATATGTTTTTGCGTCGCTCAGGTGCTCGTCGCTCATCACTCAGTGCATGGCCCTTGCCTTAGGAAACCTAGAAAACGCCTGGCACTCCAAATTGGGGGATATACGTGTACAGTCGGTTGATTGCCCGACCCATAAAATCACCAAGTATGTCAACTATAGGAAAACGACGTCCGAATAGATACACGGTAGATGAAGAGCATACATCGACTGATGTCTTAGATTTGGTCTGAACAATGGAATAATCAGTCTCTTAAGCATAACCAAAACCTCGCCTTACGGATTGTGTGAACTGTTTCAGGCTAAATAAGCCCATACACGAGTATATCTAAGCATTCAAATTACTGCAGAAATTACCATAGAAAAAACCCAAGTAGTCCATATCGATATGTATCTTATCATTATCGATTGCAGGACCGCATGAAACAGCATCGACAGGGAAGAGCTATACAGGGTTCTGTCAAGCTTGTCAGATCACGCATAATGACTATGGAAAACGATGGTTGTTTCAAAAAGATCGGATTCAATCTCCCCGATACCTCTGATGCTTTAACTTTTTTTTAAATTTTTCGAAACTCGCAAACTTCCTGCACAATTTCTCAAAAGTGTGACAAAATGGATTTAGTTGCAGATCGATGAAACGGACGGAATGTCATCAAAGACAATAATAACTAGTAATAGTTAGTTATAGCAAAAATCTTTGTTGATTAACAAAACCCTGTCATCAGACAATAAGTAAACATTTTAAAGGGTCTCTTGAAAGTCCCGTATTGTATTTTTTAAATACAACTTTTAAATGCTTGGATTTTTACTGTTTTCTTGTGTTTTTCTAAAATATAACTCTTAAAAATTATGTGTAAAAAATAATTTTATTTAAATATCCATCAAAGGAACATCAATATTTTCAAGGACTCGGTCACACATAACCGCATTTAGTTTATGAAATGTTGTTTTTTAGATGTGCATTTATTGTTGACTAAACCACATAGTTTTTACTTTTCACAAACCCCCAAAGAAAGTGGTCAGTTTATGTTAACATCGAGTAAAATTAATCGACCTAGAAACTTAGACCGCAATAGCTCGATCTTTGCATGTGTTGTGGAACTCGTAGCTCCATCTAGTTAAAATTTAATATCGTCTGTGTCTATTTCCTCAATTTAAGGCCACAAAATCTTCAAGTTCGAAAAAAATGGGTGATTTTGCTTGAAAAACTAGCATCATGCTCTAACAACCAATTGACGAAAGATCTGCGTTGATTTTGATCTGTTTTCTCCCATTCTTGTGTTTATTGGATCTTGTAAGTATGCTAATGCAATTTCTTAAGTAAAATACGCCAAACAGTCGATGGATGAATGCCTAGTGCTTGAGAACGTCGTGATATTGATGTTGAAGGTTCTTCAGTAAAACTTTTTGCTACAGCAGTAATGTTCTTAGTAGAACGTCTGCTTTATGTCTACCAGACCCTTTTCGATCCCCAACAGAACCAGTTTCTTTGAAATTATTCATTACTGACATCTAAACGCCACTTTTGGAAGACCCTTTATAAAACCATCTCCCATTCGGAGGATGGCGGATGAAGATTCCTTGGCCATTTGGAACGTAGCGTTCGTTAGATTTTAGGTCTCGTTTGAGTTGCCGGACTCAAGAGAAAGAGATATAACAGCGGATTCTAAAACCTGTACAGCGACTAGTTAGTTGGAAAAGTGCTAGAAAATAGCGAATCAATATTAAGGTTCCTGTTCGAAGAGTTTTCGGTTCCTCTCCGAAGAACGGATGGAGTTTGTGGTTAAGTCCTGGATTACCCCGAGAAAAAAGTCATAAAGGCCAAAAAGCTGATTTCTCATTTACTATACACCCCTTTTCAAAAAAAAAAAAAACACTTTTCACTTTTCTCAGAAAATTAAGAATAACAAAATAGGAAGCCTTTGAAATTAAACCAAAATAACAAGAAACAAAAAAAACTTTCAACACAACAGCAATTGTCAAAAGGCATTCAAAACCAATTTCACCAAGCCCCTTAAAAAAAATCATAATTGAAAAAAAACTACTTCGGTCAAGGACATTGCAACTACACAGTACTTTCCAAGTCCAAGCTCTAGCTCAGGCATCCGCTCAGCCCACCCCTAGCGTTGAAACACTATAATGTTAAAATAATTTCCAGTAAATCGAAATGACACCCTTGTAATGAGCAACCACGAAAATTGCGTTACGCTCGAAGCCCGAAGGGCTGAGGTAAATATGCCAGACACGGATACGCTTATTCAATGTTCAATTGTTGCCACTTCATTCGAGATGACAGCGGATACGGATGACAAACCAAGAAGTACATGCGCCAAGCGTATACGCTCAGCTCCGATACACATGTCCTTTTTGTCAAAACATAACAATCCACTCGAGTGACAATCGTCTAAAAAGGGGTTTCGATCAGCTCGGAGTATGAGTACTCGTACGAGTACATGCGCGACTTGATTGTTTTCCTATTTTCAAAAAAAAAAAACTTTACACTATGAAAAGGATCACACTCCGCACTCAGAGGGATGTGTTGAAAAGTATGTTTTCGAACAAAAAGCCGAACATTTTGAAATATCCAACCTAACGCGTGCCGAACCCATTGTGAGCGATGATTTAAGTGTTAATTAAAACGTTAGCTAGTGTTGAAATTTGAAATACGATCAAGATCCAACGAGAGGGCTTGATGAAGTTGCACCTGGCAGTGGTATCTAACGGATTTTATAGGAGACACGTTGAATGACTTTTGCAGTAGGAAATATTTAAATACATGAGGATAGCTGGACAATTTTAAAGTGGAATTATTGAGGACGAAATATCACGAACTGGATATGTTCGATTGAGTTATGCAAGAAAGTTGCTTTTGACTCTAATTTCCGAAGTAATACGTGCCGACATAGGAAATTATCACATCGCGAAAAACCCTAAGAACACAAAGACCTTAGGCAAATCCGCAACGCACAATAGGTCGTCGACATTTACACACTCCTGTTGGTACTAGTACCAGCGGCAATTCGTTCGAAAGCGGCCGGAGAACCGGGGCCCTACCAAGATACATACGAGTATATACTAAAACAAAATTTCGATACAGATGACTGTTGAACGTCTACTTATGACATTTCTTGGGCAGAGCTTAACCGATAAAGAGCCTGTTATTGTTAAACTGCATTAGAATATACCGGTTTTTGGCAACAAAGTTGGTTTTGGGTTCAGGTTCGGCGTGTTTAGAAAAGGCACCCTTCTGGCTTTCCTTCTGTTGATGAAAGATCCACAACCAATAAAATCCTGAAACGCCAAAGAAGATTTACATACAAAGGTTTAAACGACATTGATTAAGTTTAGAAGCTAGACAAAGCCAAAAATTGTTGGGCTACGAAGGAAGAGAGATCCCAAGACCACTCTAAAAAAAAAAAAAAAACAAGGATTTGTTTAAATTTATTCACACTAAGGAGAAAAAAACCTAGTGACTAGACTATTTGCTTAAAGACGCAGATAACCCTGAACTTGATTGACCATTGGTGCACAAAAATGAGGTTTCAATCAATCTTTTCCAGAATCTAAGTGCGGCGAAGAAAG